>JAHFWJ010000434.1:0-1384700 GCA_028555115.1 Himalopsyche japonica | reverse complement strand
AAGTACTAAGCTGTGTTTTTATAGCTTAAAATATCTATGAAATCTTAATATTTAACTAACCATCATTGTATTATAATAAAGGAATAAAGTATATTTTTAATACACTTAGCAACAGAATAACGAATTCACTCAGAATCAGAAAGTATAAATCCGTAAGTGTAACCATATAACGAAGGTGATTTTTAATCTGACACTGTAGCATACCGTTACCGTTTAATGTTGATTTTCTTGTAATTGGAGTGAATATAGCCGAAATTAATAATGCATAACCAAAGACAAAACTATCAAAATAATTATAAAAAAATAAATACAACTAAATATATATTTCTTGGGCTTTATTTGTGTTTAAAAACTAATATACATAAAAATAGGACCTCTGTTTTTAGTTGCTAAAGAAATTATTTGATAGAATTTAACGTATATATTAAAACACATTTCATCGTTATCTAAGTTTAATTATTTCTCGGAAATGTATTCTCGTGTATTATTATATTAATCCCACCCTGCTTGACGTCAATATACCTAAGGCTAATTTTCTTATACGAATATTAGACATTTTCTTAACAATTTAGCCACATAACAGTCTAACATTATTCTGTCTTTTGTCTCGTTAATAACGTCAATTTGGTTTATTGTATTCATTAGCAAGAGAATTTATTTGTTGTTCGTTTAACAAACAACACAATTAATTATATATTTATAGTAACGTATTCAGAAACAAATACAAAAGATGGATATTTTCATATTGAAATTAAATGTAGCGTTATTTGAAGTGATTGTTAATATTGTATTTCAAAGCCAATTATTGAATAGTAAACATTAATGAAAACGCTAATTCATTAAAAAATATTTGCTTGTTTTATAGAAATAAATTATATAGGATTTCATTTTGAATTGTTGAAACTTTGTGCGGTTTCACATATTTTGTCACAAACAACCAGGGTTTCACCTATTGGCATCTTCAGACATTCTGTCACATGGATGCAAGAAAACCGGGTCGTTGGTGACGAAACATGTGGAATCCTAGAAAGTTTCAACAAATCAAATTTCTTGTTGAAATTATATCAAGCACCTTCAGTCGATATGATTAATTATATATTATTAAACTATTTTTGAGTAAAGCTTTTCTAAAATATAAATATCATGACAAAACTGGTTGCTGAAAGAAACTTTCATTGATGATAGCAGTCGTGATGACATGGGCTAAGGTGATGGTTCCACATTTAAATTGTTGAAGCTTTGTATGATTCTTCCTGTTTTATCATTAATGGTGTCATCAGTTCTGTTGCATTCGTGTGATATAATGCCTAAAGATACCAAAAGAGAAAACCAGGATCTTTTGTGATAAAATATATGGAATTGTACAATATTTCAACAATTCAAATTGATGTTTAAATTATAACACGCGCCTTCATTTGACATTATTAATGATTATTATTAAAAGTTTCAAGTTGAAGAGGAATAGTTCGATGTAAAATGAATGAATGTGAAGAGTATTGCAATCTATAGAAGAAAAAATTGACTCACAAATCGTATTAATTACTGTTTGGCGATTGTGTAAACATATATGTATATGTAAAAAATATTATGTTGATAAGAAAGTCTTTTTGTCATCAAGCGAGTGGTTTATACTATAATATAATCTTACTTTTAAGGTGTTAACTGTCACTTCTTGATGGAAAGGCATTATATTTTAAATAATAAAAACACATTTTTTAGTACTTATTTCCACAATATATTTTTTGATCAGGACCGGTTTCGCTCATCGCGAGCAGTTATCAGTTGATAATGCTCGCGATGAGCGAAACCGGTCCTGATCAAAAAATATATTGTGGAAATAAGTACTAAAAAATGTGTTTTTATTATTTAAAATATAATCTTAACTACGCCTCCATATTTTTTGAAAAACTGTCAATACTTCAGGTGTATTGTGAGCGTTAGTGTTGTTGATATACCATAACAATGAAACGATAAAATAAAAATTCAAAAACGATTGAATAAAAGACTCGGAAAGTGGCGTTAAAATCTCCTGAAGGTGGATAATATTCATTAGCTTTGTATTAACTTTCCTAAGTAGCCACATTTATAAATAGTATATTATTATGGCACTCAAACCTTCAGGTTAAACACCAATGTTCGAAACTTGAGACAAAATACACAATCATTGAAAAAAGCTGACAGATTTTTTCCAATGTAATTTTATAAAAATTCACACTTTTATTGCTATAAAATATCGTATACAGCTATCATATTTTTTTCGTTATGAACTTTTTCAACGGCAAAGAAAACACTTTCGATGAAAAGTCTACAAAACTTTTTCCGAGACACGGTCTAGCGAATACGTCACAAATTGTGTACGGTTTTTTTAGTCTTATACTTCATTGTTGTTGTCTATCGAAAACAGTTCCATAAAAATGTTTATCGCGACGTGTGTTTTTTTTTTACCCTTATAATATTCATTCTCTTGAGAGATACGCGTTATACGTAAAGCACGTGTTTGCTTCAGGCGATGTTTTTCAATCTTTTTTGCATGATAACTTCATCATAACGATCGATGTAACCGTAAAGTAGTCCCTTTTTTACTTTTTTTCTTTACTTCTGTTGTGAATATTAAATAAAGACATAGTTTATGGGGGAGATCCAAGTAACGTTTTTGATGCATTGCTATTCTTGTTAGAATTGCCTTCTTTTATCGATTTTTTACACTATAAAATAAAGATAGAAAATTGCACACTATAATGGCACTTTTTCTGTAAAAGTAATAACTCTATATATTTGAAAACCGATTTATAAAAAATAATGTAAATAAACATGAACACGTACACATCGTGTATGAACATCGTTTTGATAACTTTAGGTCAATGATAGTCCCCGTGTAATGAAAGTCAACTATCTGACTTGTTGAATATTTTTTACATTTTTAAATAGCCAACTGAACTATTTTTTACTCAAAAATAACACGCAGAGACCGTGTAATAATTTATCATTATGGTTCGGAATTCGTGCATGAATAACAACTTTTCACAACATTTTTTGATACATGTAAATTGTGTGTGTAACAGAATGTTTTCAATCTTTTTGTTATGAAATCATTTGAAACCGTGGCAAAATTAAAAATGTGTGATATAACAAATGAAGTATATGAAACGCCTGAAATTTAGACGAAGTGTTGAAATACCACGTCATAGTTATAGGTGAGCATACCACGAGATATGGATTTTAGTTCTACAAAATTTGCAATTTTACATTGCTATTTATTCATAGTTTTATAACGGACATCTACAAGTAAATGCCAATTCAAACAATACGTACAGAAAAAGCTAAATTTTTGAAAAAAAAATCATTTAGCGTGTGTGATTAAAGCAATTTTTCACCATTTGTAAAAAATTCATTAGCGAATGAATATTATTTTGCCACAACGATGTTATATATTTTAAATTCAGTACCAAGATAATGAAGATTTTTTCAATTCCATGTTGTTTCCAGTACGAAGCACGGGGCCGCCGAAATAATATTTCTGAAGAAAATATAGATTTTGATAGAAGACTGATGCAGCTCACCAATATCACTAAGATTTTATCATAGGTTAAGCTCGTCGTCTTGTGGACTTAAATTGTTTATTTCTTCCAAAGTGTAGAACCAGTTTTTCAATGGGGATGCCAATGGTAGGAGCATTGATATTAACCCACAGTATTACTTTGGATGTCGACATATTCCATGTAGACGAGAGTGAAGTAGATTTTACATGAGCTTCCTTGGCTGACTTTTTTGCTTTCCTTGTTTTTTTGTTTTGTTTTATTATTTTTTTAATTTCCAACATTAAATATTTTGACGCTGAAAAAGTGATAAATAAATAAATAATAAAAAGGGTAATAGCATTTTCCACAAAAATCACTTTCGTTACAATTGACTTAAAAAGTGGCTACGCAGTATGATTATTGTCTTGTATATTTGCGGGATGTATAAACTGATTAATCTTAGGAGTTTATTCGCAAGTATCAAGAGCTTTAATGATATATATGTACCAAATTTTATTTTCTTAATATTCTAGCCAGCTATATCTGGAAAATACGTCCGCAGGCAATATATGTGTGGAATAATAAGTCAAAGAAACCTATATTGTGTTTCTGGCCTAGGAGGCGCGGAGCACTTGCGTTTACCGACTTATCTTTTCAACACGTGTCACTCCGACTACACGAAATAAAATTAAATATTTAATCATCAAGTTCAGTTTAACTTATCACAAAAATTATCGATTTGTGAATTTCAATTCCGAACAAGCATATTTATATAAAATTTGTTGATAATAATCAACAACCAAGGGATCAAAAATTGAGAAAACGATTTACCAAGGCAATCATACAATATGCACCGAAATAAAGAAAATTAATTTAAAAATTAAATGTTAACGACCCCTTTGTAACTAATTGCAATCATATAAATTTAAAAAACGGCTTCAATAACAATAATGAAAAATTGATTGAATTGGCATTTACTTCGTAGAACTCCATTAAAATACGGTAAAAAAATAGAAATTTAATGAAGAAACAAATATGAGTCGGTCGCCACTCCTCAGACCATTGCGAGGGGCTATTGCCTTCCCGTAATAAACCAAATAAGCGATCCCCTTCCAATATTTATTATTATTGAAATTGCCGCCTGTTTAGTTTCATTTACATTGTCAATTTTTTTTAATTTATTAGCTAGCAGGAAATAAGCTAGGTCGTTAAAACAGAAGAGAAGATGTATTGAGTACCTTTTCTACACAGCTATAGTAAGCAAATGTACGTTTAAACATAGTTCTGACGATGGGTGAGCTGAAATAACTATCAACTATATATTATAAAAAAAATTGTAGAACTGAAATACATTGCTATTTTTTCACTGTGCTAATTATTAAAAACTCATTAGTATAATATTGTGAGAATAGTAATGAAAAGGTGTTGTTAGGCTTTTAAATGTAATGTCTTTCCGCCAAGAAATGAGTTAATTTTTAAAATGTAAAGTTGGTCAATGAAATAGACAAACAATGAATTTTTAAAGCATCTGTAGTAAAACTATTTTTTAATATTTAAAAAAAAAATTTACTCAAAAAAATTACTGCTGAAGTTTATTTCAAATTTAAGCTACAAAATCAAATGAAAATACACATAAACTAATTTAAGTATTGTTATAATGTCTTTTAATGGCGTATGTTGTGTTTAGTTTTACGCGGTAATGTTTTTAATGTGCTTAGTAAAATACTTACGTTTTCACACGACTGTACGAGCTATTAATGTGTTAAGAGGGGAAATAAACGGAATTAAGACGAAATAGAATCAAGGGGACATGAAAATAAAGAAGGAGGACGGGTTTTTCGATACCACGCAAGAATTGTGCCTAGGGGTCTTTAATGGGAGCATTGATGAATGTAATAGGAGGGCAGAAACGACTTACCAGTGTTACATCTATGTAATCTTAACTGTTATTGCTCGCTGCAGTAAACTACACAACACATAACGACGTCAACTTTACTAACTAACAAGCTATGAAAATATGTAGTAAAAATATATGTCAATAAAATGTTATCTTGTATCACGTACTTGTATTCTGAAAGTATATTTGACCACGCTTTCCATTTATTTTTTTAAAATCGCTTCAACAAATAACTGATTTTATCAAGTTTATATCATAAAAATTTACAAACAAAAAACGAACTGTACACTACAATCATACTGTAGTATCGTGTTATATTTAATGAGAAACAAAACACAAACATTTTACCGAAGATTATCCAAAACACATTAAAAATGTATGGTTAATTTAATAATAATAACTAATTAAGTGTTTTATCATACATCTCCAAAAATATATTCATTACCTCATAATTAATATAATAAAATAATTAATCTGGAAGTTTTATCGATAAATTATATGATTGACAAGTCATAAACATATTCTCAATACAAATAAAGCCGTAAACTATTTAGTATTGCTAGAGCCAGAAGGAGTATAGTGACACAATTCTTTTTATTACTTCATAAACAAAGATTGTTATCCTTACATAATATTTTTTCAGAATGCCTATTGAGTAAAATAAATTATTATCCTTTTTTATTTATCACAAAGTTATATGTGTTATGAAATAATCATTGCAGATGGCAGACATAATAAATTTAGCAAGGTTGACAACCGAAAAAATCGGGTCACTATACTTGTATCTAGTCGACTGGAATTGTTTAACGGCCCGAAAAAAGTTTATTACAGATAAAATAATGTAATGGCGAACTCAGATAAATTAATCTCAGTAAACTAAGCCTACAAATAAAATCCATTTCTCAAATTTGCTCGTGTACGGAAATATGAGACGTCTAAAAGCAAATACCAAAAAATTCTCATTTTTTTCAAATCAAATAAAAAAAATTAAAATATAGCAAAAGTAAAATAACACAATATTTTTTTGATTTTTTTATTTTTTTTTGAATTCCGTTAAAGCTTCTAGTAAAATCGTTATTTTTTTAATTATTGCAATGAGTAATTGTTAAGTTAAAATTTGATCCATTAATAAATTCCCGTTGATATCAATGATTGAATCATACTCTTGAATCACAAAGACACCGCTTAATCCCTGCAAACCAAACAGGGATTTGCTTTTGAGCGCCTCGTATTAAAAAATTTTTGCTGCGCACGAAATATTTTTCGTGTAGCAAGATGCTGTTAAGGCTTTGAATAAATTAATAACAATACTCTGAATATGTCTGTCTTGTTTCAACTAGAATAAGTATTAATAAATTTTGAAAACGATTTTTATGGAAACATTTTCTACGATCTTTCAAATAATTGATTTCTTAGTCCTTAGTTATCACAGTTTCAAATACTATCCAACAATAACTCAAGAAGAATTTTGATAAAATTTTTACGAGTCAATTCCCAGAAAAAAATAAATAACATACATGCAATATTTTGCTGACGATCATTAAATAAAATCGTAAAGTGATTGAAACTATTTTAGAACGCTGTAAACTTAAAATAAAAACGAAAATATGCGAATATTTTTTAGTTTGAGGATTATCATATTTTTTCATGATGTAATTCCGAGAGATTAAGAATATATCAGGGAGCGATTTGAGATAATTGTATTTCAAATCCATTTTTCATGTTACTAATTAAATGAATCATTTTAAATCCTTTGTATTTGAATATTCAGATGTGATTGTATAAACTGGGTTACCAACAAAGCTAACATGACATGGATTAAAATTATACAAGATGAGCGAATTCGTATGTTTAAATAAAACATTTAAACAAACGATATTTCAAAAATTATGTAGTGTGTTTATTCGGAGAATGTGGTCTCTACTTACAGATTCTTTGTCCTAGCAATGTCTTGACATCCTATTGAGACATACCAGCATCTCGTAACGCCAAGTATATGTATATTCTCTCTAATATCTTGCATGAGGTCAAAAGAATAAATAGACAAGATTATGAATTTCTACGCTGAATATATTGAAAATACATAATGACAACCAAGGTGTAAAATGTTTAAGAAATGAACTTTTAATGAAACAAAACACGAAATCTCCAAACTCACATCTTCTCGAATGTTGTACCAAACTTTTGTTGAAATATTTGGTAATGTTCTTGTCCGAACTTGAATCACAGAGGCTGGATAATTAAATTCAAATCCAACATGACCATTTAATATGAGATATATTTAAAGCCTGGCTATCTTAGATGACTAATTATTAAATGAATGAAAAAATCAAAAATATTATATAACCACTGATATGTGCAACAAGCAAAAGTTTTGAACGATATTTTTTATCATGGACCTCTCTCGGGGTGCCATACCTCGCAATCGTAAAATATCTTCAAAATAATTGATTATCATTTTAGTAATACTTAGATAGATTTTTTCGCGGTTCGATATATTTCGTTAAGTGAAAAGTAAAAAGAGTTGAACAAATAAATTTTTTACTTCATACATGCCACCAGATTGAAAATAACATGAGTTAAGACTGATCAAATTTTAGATTTATAAGCAATCAGTGTGTTATATATATAGTTTTGTCAAATTCTATTTGCCTACAATTAAAACAGTTTCAATGTGCTTAAATTAGCGAAAAAAAAATTACTTATCAAAATGTAACAAAAAATTGTTTTACTGTAAATATACTTTTCGATATTCTCAGAAAAAAATATAACATTTCATGGAACTAATCACACGAAAATATTAAACTTGGTTACAGCAAGTCGTTGTTTTATTATTGTATATTGAATGAATTGTAACATTCGTATGAAAGGGTATTTATAATTTATTGTCGTAAATCAAGACTTTATATACATGATAAGTTTTGTTTATACTGGTAAAAGCTTTATATTATAAATATTTAATTTCCACAAAATTAATTTATAAAAAAAAACTTGAAGCATTTTTTTAAATGAATTCCGAAAATAATGTCTTTCATTAAATATGTACATTTTTCAAAATAAGTGAACGAAAAATACCCTGCTACTTGATATGCTAATACGATGAAGCCAATTTTGTCTTTGAAACCGAAGACGACGAGGTAAAATAATTTAATGCAGTTGGCTCATTTTTTTAAGAAATTATAAATAAGAGGCCTCATAAGTAAGATGAATAATAGGGTTTCGTGTTTATTTATGATAATCTTGATGAAGCAAATGTTTTTTTTAAAAGAATTTTTTCGATAAAATTTTATGTTTTTTACAATTGAAAAAATAATCTTCACAAAATCAATAAAACTATTGACGAAAGGAAAAAGCTAAGGTTGATTATTAAATCAACATTAACGTTGTCAGCCACTGTCGGTAAGATTCTCTTGAAATAATTAAATTTACTTAGTGTAATATGTTAAAACTAACTTAGTATTAAGGTTTATATTTTGCTACTTTTATACTATGATTTAAGTATATTTAAAGAAAAGATTTTTATATACTGTTCAAAAAATGATCGATAATATAATTTTTTGTGTCCTTTTTGATAGCATCATAATTTTTACTTTTACTTTAAATATGAAATCGAAATATTATGAGGAATTACGTGCAGGATGAATAGTTAATGTTAGTTTGGTAATTGAATAGATTAAAATCATGATTGCATTTATTAAATTTAAAAGAGCTTATATACTAAGAACTGTCTAAAATATTACTACAATACGTGAACCGGATTTATTGTGAATTGCTCAGCTCTAAAGCGAATGCTTGTCAGCAACGACAGAACAATTAAATACAAAAAATAAATCTATACATAAGAGACGAAAGTGACTTGAAGGGTTCTGATGCTAATACGTCATAGATCTTAACGCTCCATCAATTCGATATATAAAAAAAGCAATGGGACGAAGACACGCGTTCAATATGGATGTTCAACTTAACTATCAATTTTTAGCGGAAGACAGTTTTATAAAAATTAAGCATTTTAGTAAAGGATTATCAAAGAAAAGGAAAATTGATCAAAATTGTGAGTTTATTTTATATAATTAACCCTATCTTAATTAAGTCATCTACCATTACGAAACCCATTCATTGGAGTGAGCCGGCTGATGATTGATTGTTGAATAGTTAATCATACGATATTTTTATTTCCTTAAAGTCGTGAGCATATTAGCGCCATCTGTCACCTGTTGTAAATGTTTGTACACGAATGTCCAAAACTTAATTAGCGATGCATGGATTGTTTTGTAATGGTGTGTTTAATTCAATGTGTCGCGCACGGCGTAAGCCAATGTACAAATAAATGGACGCGCCTCCTATTGTCTGGGCATACACAAAAAGATGTCGCAATAAATTGAAGTATAGATTGCAATGGTGGTTTCATATTTCGAATGAGTATATATATATATATTCAAATATTCTTCCTTTATTTAAAACGGATGTGTCAAGTTATCTTGTTACACCGTAGAAAAGATTTAAACCAACAATTAAAAACGTGACCCGAACAACGCTATACGGAGATATTTGGGCAGTGTCTAAGTTAAGCAACAAAGTTAGTGTAAAAGTTAGTCGAACTACGCATATTTTGTTTTATGAAGTAATTAATTCTATCTTCTATTGAAGCAACGGTGTGTCAAAATACGTCGTTGATAAAAAGCATTGTAAAGAATTTTAGTTCTACAAAATTATTTTTAACAAATATAGGTGATAGCTATTTCGGCTCACGCCATCATCAGAACTCTGACGATGGCGTGAGCCGAAATAGCTATCAACTATATTTGTTAAAAATAATTTTGTAGAACTAAAATACATTGCTATTTTTTCACCGTGTTATAATGAAGTTCTACCAAATGAATGCCAATTCAATCAATTCATTGTAAAGAAACCGGTTTTTTTCAGTTCATCTAAAACCATCTAAATGTGCTGTACAGCGTTGTTCATTGACGCCTTAAATGTTGAAATTTCTTCTTAAACTTACCTTTTAATAATCAAAATATGCGTATATAAAATTTGGTTGATTATTTTTAAAATTCAGAAAAAATACTTGTTACTTTTAAAATGTTAACTCTCACTTATTTTAGAAAAGATTTTACATTTAAAGTAAATTAAAAAAAATGTTTATTTAAACACATTTTTTGGGTTAATTTATACTTTTACAAAATCCAAAGGCTGAACAACAAAAATAAAAAATACAGTTTATCATACAAACTAAATCTAAATGGAGCAAATGAGTTTATATCTAATCAACTGATAATGCTCGCTGTGAGCGAAACCAGTCCTGATCATAAATATATTGAATTGGTAAAAGTAACTCAAAAAAAATGTTTGAAAATACTTATAAACTTATACACCTGACTTGTATTACTGTTTATCACACTATAAGTGCTGTCAAATATTAAACTAAAAGAATAAAAAATATTGATAAAATTATATGTCAGTGAAATAAATTTTCATTGCATTTTTTTGATATCAAACAAACTTATTTTCAATTAAGGGAATATAAAAAAAACATTTTATCGTTATGGTTGATTATAGCATAAACAAAACCATTTCTGTGTGTATGGTCGGACATTTCAGGAGTTTGATTTTGGTACGTGGTTGCGATTTATATACCCTTCCTACTGTTTTGTGAATTTATTGCCAAGCAACTGTCCATATTATTTAACAATTAGAAATGCAATCCAATATTTGCATTGAAATGTGCAAAGTCATAGGATTATATATATGTTACTTTTATTATGTGACGTCAATTGAATTTTATGAATCTTGTACACGAAATATTTTAAAAAACTGTGAACTTTTGCTTTTGGAATTATTGTCATTAAATATAATTTTCTGCCACTTATCTTTACAAAGCTAAGATAAATTTGTTCACTTAAATTGGAAAAAAGGCATTTATTAAAGTTCAATATGATTTAATAGCATTTAATTTGATAGAATTTTTATCAATTAATAATGCTTGCAATGAACAAATTGAGCTTGATTTATTATACATAAAAGAACATTACAGTTGCATAAAAAAAATATTACTTAAATAATTATGTAGCTTAAAGAGCTTACATATTTTACACGTTTACAATTTTTTAATACTCTATTTTTTAAGCCTATTGATTTTTTTAACTACCTTTTTGTTTTTATACCTTTGTTTGTAATATTTATTGATTGAATAGGCATTTACTTTGTAGAACTCTATTACAACACGGTGAAAAAATGGCAACGCATTTTAGTTTAACAACATTTATAAGGTATATAGTTGATAACACGATGATAAAATAGCAATGTATTTTAGTTCTATAAAATTTATAAGGCATATAGTTGATAGCTATTTCGGCTCATGCCTTTCTTTGTCAGAACTGTTCAATGGCGTGAGCCGAAATAGTTATCAATTATATATCTTACAAATTTTATAGAACTAAAATACATTGTTATTTTTTCACCGTGTTGTAATAGAGTTCTACCAAGTAAATGCCAATTCAATCAATAATATATATTTGATAGCTAGAAATATAGTTCTGATTAGTGCGTAAGCCGAAACAGCTATCTATCGCAATATTTAACTTATAAATTTTGTAGAGCAAAAATACATTTATATTTTTTCACCGTGTCATTTGACAATGCTCACGATGAGCGAAACCGGATCTTAACATAAATATATTTGAAAAATAATACAAAAAAGGTTTATTTTATATTTTGATGAAAGCATATAATTATTTCGACTCTTCTTTTTCTTGTAAGCATTTCAGCAATATTTAAATATATATTAAATATGTTGATTCATGTCACGTTACATTGTATTTTATGATAAATCAAATGTAAAATTTTTATTGTACGAATATTGAAGTATTAAAACTATTTGATCATATACGTTGTTCCTTTATCAAATGACATACGAGTTACGAAATAATATATCTTTTTTCAATCAATACATACCGAAAAAAAGAATGTGAAAATCTACCAATAGGCATGCATTTGCCGTTAAGTGTATCGGCTTGATTAATATATCCGTTTCAAAAAAGGAACATCTCACAGTTGCGTGCGATTATTTATCGGCTTCTTCGGTGAGCTGACAGATGATATTTTTTTACCTTTTTGGTCGTTTAATCTTCTGTCTTTGTGTTTCGTAGTCATTGCGCCGATAACTCGTCTATTTTATCGATGAGCGTAAAGAACAACACAATACTGTCGAAAATTACACAAGCCAGTAAAAGGTAATTAGACGAAAAAGTGTACGAAATTTAATATCCAATACTATAAACAAGATTTTTCTTAGAAAGCAATCATTTCTATTATACGAAAGATGTTTTTTTTTTAATTTTTGATAGAAATAGCATTCATTTGTTAGAACTCCATTATTACACGCTGAAAAAAATAGCAATGTATTTAATAAAAATTTTTAGATATAAAGCTATAATAATTGCTTTTTTCAACGTGTTATATTTTGCTTGTCATTTTTTTTAAATGACAACATGAAAAAACTCAGTTTGCTAATCGCTCTTGCTACAATCCATATTTAGTGAGCATCATAGACAACTCATGAATTTGGATCTACGTGTAAACTGAAAATTTTATTGAAGATACAGTTTGTAATGGAATACAATTCAATGGATTTAAACAATATATTTTTGTAATTATTAATACAGATATTTTATGACAAGGACCGGTTTCGCTCATCGCGAGCATTATCATTAGTTTGTGATCAGAACCGGTTCTGATCATAATATATATTGTGAAAATAAGTAGTAAAAATGTATTTTTATCATGCCTTTCCAACAAGAAGTGACAGTTAACATCTTAAAAGTGAAACCAATGGAAGCCAAAATCAAATAAAACAAATTCTCACAGGCGCTCACCACTTTAATTTCAGTTTAATTTACACACCCGACGTGGAATATTTGGATCCGTTTTGTCGTATCACAGTAGAAACTTTTTGATGTTTTTCGATAACTGGTAATAATAAATCTGTTAAAAAGAACTTCAGAGGGTAAAAATCTTTAACTTGTGCTAAAAAAGTTTTTTTAAAAGGTTACTGGATGGTTAGTGGTACAATTATGTGGTGTAGTGTTAACAGTTTTTATTTATCAATCAATATTGCCTTCAGTTCAAGCTCCGGTATGGTCAATATAAAATTAAGTGAAAAAATAGCAATGTATTTTAGTTCTGCAAAATTATTTTTAACAAATATAGTTGATAGCTATTTCGGCTCACGCCATCGTCAGAACTATCTTTCTATAGTTCTGACGATGGCGTGAGCCGAAATAGCTATCAACTATATTTGTTAAAAATAATTTTGTAGAACTAAAATACATTGCTATTTTTTCACCGTGTTATAATGGAGTTCTACCAAGTGAATGCCAATTCAATCAATAAAATTAAGTCTTTTCTTCACGAGTTGATTTCAAGTAAATTCTCCAATTTTGAATATCTAGAGCTTTGACTGCAAGCTGTTGTAAACGATAATTTATGTTTATTGTATATTTCTAAACGTAAACAAAAATAAAATTAAAATAGGTTGCATGCACTTAATGCATTATATTATATGACAAATACGATTCTATTCATAAGAACATTTTCGTTTGGATCGAGTATATAAAAAAAAACAACGTAAATAAATTTATTATAAAAATATCAATGTTACAATTTTATCATATTTCATTGAATTATTCAAACAATGAGTCGAAAAATATTCAGAATTTTTCTACAGAATTTTTATTTCAGACGACCAGTTGCTGGCATATACAATATCAGCCTTGAAAAAGAAAAAAAACCCGTATAGAAAAAATACGCACCGAACAAAGAAAATAAATACAATGTTTGATTGAAGGGCTCTGTTTTCTTCTGCTCGAATCTATGTATTTTGTTTTCGATGAAAATCGTCAACCGCAGTGATTTGATCTTTTTCAAGACAGGAAAATTTTTGCAAAGAACAAAAATTCCAATGCTTGCTCAGCCGATTAGATTTGAATTTTTTCATACAAGTATAAAAAATTATAAAATATACTTTGATCAACATAGCCGATATAAAACGGTTTAAGTCCCTAAAAATAATTTTGTAGTCAATATCATTAAAAGACGTTTGTTATTATGAATATATGAAAACATATTTATAGCAAATTGTAAACTTAAAATACTTTTTTTTTATAATTTATGATATCGACTGCTATTGCTATCGCTTGCTATTTTATCACCGTGTTACAATGGGGTTCTACCAAGTAAATGCCAATTCAATCATTAAACTAATAAAGCATTAAAAATTGATAATATTCGTATAATTTTTGATACCAACAGGAGGTGCTTGATGGAATTTCAATAATAAATTTGAATTGTGACAACCTTGTACGATTCCACATGTTTTGTCACTAACGACCCGGGTTTCGCCTTTTGGTATCTTGAGGCATTCTTCAGTTCTGTAGCATACGTGCACATATGTCAAAAAACGGATCGTGTCGAAAATGTACAATAATATCTCTCGTCGGAATGTCGTCTCCTCAGTCAATTAGACTAATTTACAATTTCTACAGAAGGTGTTTGATGGAACTTCAATATTAAATTTGAATTGTTACAATTTTGTACGACTGACGAGTCGAATCAGTTCTGTTGCATTCGTGTGATAATTATACCTGAAGATGCCGAAAGGCGAAACCCCGGTCGTTTGTGACAAAACACGTGAAATCGTACAAAGTTGTAACAATTCAAATTTTAAATATGTCATAGGTTATTAACAGAATTTTTTTAAATCTACCTACTTTTATATAATGTTTAATTTCATCGCTATCTAAATATTGTAGCTTGTACACGATACTCTTTCATGCTGTTGTGACGTTATAGTCGTTCACTTAGCTCGCCAATAAACATACTTCGACACACATTTTCATCTTTCATAAGTATGTGTACACTCCATTGTATTCCATTTAAAAGCTGTTGATAATTTCAGTGATTTTTCTTTTTACTTTCATGTTTTATTCTGTAGTTCTCCACAAAAACATTTGAAAATCTTTTTAAATCAAAGCTTATCTTATTTTTAATATTAAAAGCAATTATCTTTCATATTCTCCTATTTGAAACATCTGCTCACGGATTGTGAAAGTGCCTTTCTAATCTTTATTTCAAAACCACAGTATCACAAGACTTTTCGTCGTCTCGAATATGCAATTTAAGTCTTCGCTAAAGAGACTTGTAAATTATAATAAACGTAACACGTCTGCTTATGATATGTGGGGGTTTGTGTGATGTTGTTTGGAAACTGGGATACGGTTGAAACGAAAAAATATTTCTTGTATATTGACGTATTCATTAAATTAAACACTTTAGTATTTAGATAAAATCAACAAGATGTAAAATATGCAATAAAGCAATAGAAAATAAAGCGCTCAAGTAAACATTTTGAAAATTGTTTTTACGTCAGTTTCTTTGGAACTTACAGAAAATTAATACTGATTAGATTTTGTCTCATGCCTTACGTCAGTCTTAAACGTCGATTAACATTACATGTACATTATAAATAAAATATCATTTAAATATTACATGTAAAATTGAATAAATATTATTCATATTTAATCAAGATAGCTTTTCATATACACAGATGTCCTAAATCACGAAAGAAGAAGATATAGGTGAGGTGGATTCTTATTTTTGTAAAATATGTGATGTCAATTTGAGTTACCAAATTTTTGTTGCCACTCGAAACCAGTTTTAAGGATAATAACTGTAACTTTATAATCTCAAAAATACAAAATGGGAACTCACACTATATATTTAGCTTTTTGATAACTGTTACACCATGTTCGTGGAGTAGTTTTTATTTTTTGTAATATTATTCTCTGTAGCATAATATGTTATTGAAGTAAAACTATTAAAAAAATTACTAAGTGACGGATTTATAGTTAAGATTCCTGGCAGATCTGTATATTATAAGTTGCATTTATAGAAACAATATAAAGCTAATCATACCAATCTAGGCGTGTGTGTTTTTCTGAATATCTCATAATAAAATATAATTGGGAAATCTGCAGTGCATTTATAATATTTACATCTAATTTATCACTTCAGAGATAATTTAATTTTGGTTGCAATTCTCATTTTCTCAAAAAAAAAAAAAAATGATGACACACGCTATTTCTCATCGAGGAAATATTGAAAAGCGTTTATCTCAATTTTTTACTAAGATACTATTAGAAAAAAAAATAAGTAAACATTAGCCTTGCCAATTTCTGTTTCAATCCTAATCAATCAGCAGTTTTCTTAGAATTTTAGATCAAGGCAAATGTGTACTGTTATCTCTGAAAGCTTGCAGCAATTTAACTGTTTGTTTGATGGAATTTTATGGATTTTTTGTATTGCACCTACAGAATGATTTGATATATATATTGTTTTTGAGTTTGCCAAGCTTAATCGATTTAGAACGTTGAATTGCAATCTACGTAGTAAATAAAAACTTTTAATTGAAATTAAATCCAAAGCTTTACTGATTTCATGCTAGCATTTATTAAGGAAATTTTCCATAATGATTTGATATATTATACTTTATTGTAAAATCTTCCAGTACTTCTAAATCCTTCGGTATATTTATGCAAACACGGTAATTTTTTTATGCATATATTCATAAATTATTATTGAAAAAAAAAATCAATGAATAATTTATTGTGATATAATATTTAATTGTAGGATCAAATTTACTCTTATACCCGGGAAAATCTAATAAATGAAAGAGAAAACTGCGCTCTCCACAAATATATAATTAGCCACATATTAGCCGATTCCGCACATTTTTCGAGTACAAGAGCAGGGGTGGTAAAAATAATGCCAAGGGTTGCAAAAGGCAGGGTAAATCTTGATAAAAATAAATCGTTTACGTGCGCTAGAGCCACAATCGGTCTAGAGTGCATTTCGCTGTACACTTGGGCGGCGTTTAGCTGCTTAAACACTGAAGATTGTGGGCCATAAAGATACATCATCTTTCCGAGAGGCTTTTTTTACGATTTGAACATAACTTAAAAATTTAAACGATGGAATTGATTGGTAAATCTTGGATATTTCCTTTTAAATTTTACGACGTAAATATTAGCTTTTTCATAATTTCCAATATACCAAGGACCGCCGATAAAAAACTGAATTTTGACTTAATTTTAATCAACAGTTCATTTTCCATTGTTAATTTGTAAAATTAGCTAAGAAGCTTGTTTTTCAAGAGTTATCAAGAATTAAGGTGATAATATTTTAATGCATAATTAAATAAATTATGAAATTGACTTGATGGAATTTCAATATCAAGTTTAAATTTTTACAAATTTGTACGAATTCACAATTTTTGTCACTAACGACCGGGTTTTGCCTTTCGGCATCTTCATGCATCCTATCACATGGATGCAACAGAACTAATTTTTGTCATAAAATCCGTGAATCGCATCCGTGTGATAGAATGCTTGAAGATGCCGAAAGGCGAAACCCGGATCGATAGTGACAAAACATGTAGACTCGTACAAAGTTGTAAGAATTCAAATTTGCATAATCATATTTTTGCGATTTCATATAACATTATTTTACTAACGCGTCTGTTTACATAACATACTATGAGAAGAATCGGTACGTTTGCTTTACTTTAAATTTGTTTCGAATTATTTTTTATGACTTTTAGTATTTGAAAAAAGATACAAATTCTTCAATGACACCGCAATAAATTAATAAGCTCTTATAAAAGATCTTTCACTGTTCATCGACAACGTCTGAAAAAACTATACAAAACAAAGTTGTTTTGGATCGAAAAAAATATTTTCAAAAAAATTCTTGCATGTGCTAAATACAGTGATCTTATCTATACGTGTAATAGCTAGTTTTACTTGACATATCAAGTAGTAAATTTCGTTCTTAGCTCCAATTTTCTCACAGTTTGTTCCTTTTACAATAGGTTAAGCAACCCATTAAGATGCAGGTGCACCAACTTCTTATCGACCTGAGATGTAAACTTTTCTAGAGCAGAAGCTCTACTTCCTCTTTTATTTGGAACTAATTTCAAAGCAGTTAAATTGATAGTTTGCTAGTTTGTTAGTTTGCCGTTAGTCATATATCAGATAACAAATATTATCAATGAACGTTTACCTCGAAATACTTTCGTGATGTTTATTCTTTTCTTAAATCTTCAAAACCTAAAAGTAATAAATACAAAACGACAGTAAACTGTTTAACTGCCAGAATGTATCCACATTGCAGTGTATGTAACTGGTAGGCCTCGAATTTCTGCGAAATATTGTATGAATAACTATAAAATATATTCACTTTTTAGATATTCAATATTCACAGATTTTTTTGTACTTATTATCACAATATGTTTATTGATTAGGACCGGTTTCATTAACAACTGTTAGCGATGAGCGTACTAGTACTGATCATAAAATATATTGCGAAAATAAGTACTAAAAAAAATGTGTTTTTATTATTGAAAATAAATGCAATATTATATATAATTTTCAAAAATACATCATGAGTTATTTGTGCTCTCATGGATGAAAAAAAAAACAAAACTAAAATCCTGATCAAATATCAGAGTTAGCACATAGCTTTTCATAGAAAATACGAGATACAGCTACAGTTATTATTTGAAATAAATTCTTATGTGCCTAATTTGAATGATATTAAAAACAGCGTGGGATTAAATTTAATAAAAACTACATGGATAAAACGAGTCTTTTTTACAAAAGTGGTAAAAAGATCGGATGTTTATATGAATAAGTTTTTGCGGAATTTTATCCGATTAGTACTAATCCTAATAAAATGACTTTTAACTAAGATTTTAACTGTCATTTCTTGGTGGAAATGCATTAATAATAAAAACACATTTAAAATACTGTGTCCGCAATAGATGTATAATAAAAACTGGTTCAAAAATAATCAACTGATAAAAAAGGTATTAAATAATTGTACTGACACACATTGTTAGTCAAAAATACTGGTAAATTCAAAATCTATAAAAGTTAATTTAGTATGTTTAAAATGTTTAAAATCACGAGATACCTGTTTGGGTATAATCCCAAATTACGACAGATAAACAAGTACCTTGTTAATGACTGGTATAACATTTTGACGACAACTATTTTCAAGATACAATAAGCATGTTTTATTACAAGGAAAAAAAAATACTATTCGTTATGTTGGTACGAAAATTTGATAAGCCAGTAGTTTAACAGCAGATGTTTTTAGGCATTTTGTAAAGAGCAACGAACCCAAAAACAAAACGGCACAATTCGACCGTTCAAAAATTCAATACTGATCCTTTTTTTTTGGATCAGGTGACCAAAAAGCAACTTTAATTTATAATAAAATATGCATTTATATTTCTTAATTATTTTGTTTAACAAATACAATTACACTATCTTTTAGAAAAATGACAATCTTAAAGTAAATTAATACAACAAAAAATCAAGTAAACAATAAAAATTACTCGCTATTATACAATAGATCCAATATGAATATTAATGTAGTTTCATACCTATGACATTTTAATGATTGTAAAATTTTAAGTATAAATTGTCAAAATGGATTATAAAAATAGAATAAACATTTTTTTAGAACATACTAGGGTTGTATTTGAAAATATTCACATTTTGGTAACCGATAAATATCAATTGAACTTTTATTCAATAAATCTTAATTTTTCCTGCACATACAATTTATGAACCAAACAGTTTTCAAAGAAGCAATATCTTAAACGGAACACTCAATTCGTACTGATCCACACTAGAACAATAATACAATAACCTAAATTTGAAAAGCTCTCGAAACGTCGCTAGTTCATTCAAATAATATATTCTCAAAATAATATTATTTAAACTTATCTTGTTAATTTACTTAAAGACAACACAAACGTATTATATTAAAACATCAAAGAACGTTGCTGTCAATTTTCTTTTGAAACTGTAATAAATGAAATATTATATTGTTAAGAAAAATTGATAAGTAATTTAAAATAAAATAAATATTTATGAACGATAAAATAACTGATAAAATTGTGTATCGTGTACAACGTAGAATTTCGTTTATGAACGAAATGAAGACGAAAATGAAAGTGGAGAATAATCTATTGAGGATAAAATTTGCTTGACAGGAAGTATTATATTCTGAAAGTAAAAATGTATTTACACCGTCGAAAATTTAGCTTACTATAAATGTGCTGTTAAAAGTATTACGAGGAAAATATCAATATGTTTTGAACGGTTCAAAGGAGTGTTTTGAATCTGACAGTTTTATTTCAGCCTTGCGATATAATGCCTGACGATTCCGGAAGGCGACACCTGAGTTGTAAGTTGTAATACTTCTGGAATTGGATATAGTTTAAACGATTCAATTTTGATATTGAAATTCAACCAGGCACACTCATTCGATGACATATATATCGTTTTAAAATCATGATGATATTGTTGAAAGGCTAAATAAATTATAGGGATATTTTACTGCTGTCAATGTGATAGGGTATGCTAAGACTATACTGGAATAATGTGTTCGTAAATACTTTTTTAAGAGTGCTTAAAACAAAATAAATGATAAAACATTTTACTTGAGATTTTTTTAAAAATTTAGAACACATAATTTTTTAATGATACTGTATCTTATTAAACGAATATGGTTTGGTTCTTCTGAAGACTGGGAATTTTTGTAAATACTGATGAAAATGATACTCTGTTAGTTGAAAAAAGCTGGTTACCTGACCGTTAGGGTTAAATGGAGTCCAAACATTAGGACCTTCGGTGAATCGCGTTCGCATCTGTTGCTTGGGCTTTGAAAGCACTCTTGAGCCTATTTGGCCGCGGCTTCGGCTGATGCCCAATTTCTATTTTTAGCTTCCATTTCAACAATCAATTTGGTATAAGTGTCGATAAAAAAAATACTAAATACAATGGGATAATTTTTAAGCGAAAATTACGACCAAATTTTCAATATTACCTTACACCAACGCATTTTTTTGTTAAAGAATCTATTCAATGATATTTCAATGGGAATTATAAGTCGAAAAAGAGATTGTTTGTTTTTTTAAGCTCTGACGAATCATATTTTTTAACGATGACGATTTAACGATTAATAAATAAATATTGAAGAATTGTTTTGGCGTTTTAAAAAACTGAAAATATTAATAATATTATATCGATAGGTTTTGTTTTTAATGATTAATGAGTTTCGAAAGTTTTTATATCTTACGTTTAATTATTGGGATAAAACCTTATACTGTAAAAAGTTAACCGCTGTCTTAGAAATATTGTATAATATGTATGTTAAATATTTCAATTAAATCACACAAAAAGTATTTCCTGTTTTTGTAGACAGAGGTGGCGAAATATTTTTCATTGTGAATATGATTGTTTTAGTTTTAATCCTCCATTCAGAGTCATAGAAAAGAAAGAAAAAAATATAGCGTATTTAATCATATTGGTAAATATAATTAATCCAAACATAATAAACAATCGGAAAAGGCATTTATAATAATTTTGTTGGAAACTTAAATCATTTATTTGTGTCTGTAATTAAATAACTGAAGCCTATAACTGTAATAAATACTTCAGTAGTGACACATTGAATACGATTTGAAACATCAATCTTGTAACGACATCTTCACCAATTCAGTAAATTTTTATGGTGTGGTCAAAAATTTCTACTTGCAAACATTCACCACCAGACTTCCATTGTCATCTGATCACCGAAGGATTTATTTCAAATTAACATTTTTCAATATATCATTTGAGATCTTGAAAATCATTATTCGTGATGTCTGTTTTATTTGAGTTCGTTTCGAATGAATTTAAAAATTGTTATCTTGCTAAAATAAATCCTGTTCTATTGTATTTGAATATATATTTTCTGGGTCTTTTGCAAATAAAATTTAATGCATACGATGATTGCGGCAGAAATAAACAATAATACAGAATTAGTACTAAAGTTATTTTCTCATCAAAGTATACTTCTTAGATTAAGCTGAAATGTAATAAATGAAGATACTGGATCCTAAAAATCGAACTATTCTCATTAGTGTATTTCAGTTGTGGGGTACATATATTTCCACAATGAATTGAAAAAATTGTCGAATATCTGGCTTGTATAAAAGTAAAAAAAAAGAAACACATACAATTGTAATAAAAGAATCAAGCGACAAAAAAAGTCTTTCAAGACGATTAATCAGGGCAAGATATTAAAACATTTCTGATTAATAATTTTTAATCAAAATCGCTGCGTTGTCAAAATTTAAATATCCAATCTATTATTAACGTAACGATTTGCGAGGCTTTCAAATCTTTCAATTCAATGGTAGCAGCCTCTTACAATAAAAAACGGAGAATAATAACCGTCAAAGTATAAGAAAGCTGAGTAAAGAGGCTTGAAACTACCATTCACAGTATTCCCAGAAGGAGCAAGAAAATACAAGTGGAAATTGAAAATTCAAAGACGAATTTTAAACATTAATTTTTCAATAAAGGCGTTTGCCATGTAATCTTATGGGGACTGGTGTACCACACAAACTTTCTGATATTACGGCGAGGGTGTACCACCAAGTGAATGGAAAATTTCAATGCATTTTTAAGGCTGCACAGAGGAAAAAATCGAGAGTAGTAGAGATTTTAAGCTTCAAATTTTCTTTGAGAAAATTTTAATTAAAGAACTATCATACCTTTTTGATAAAAGATTAAAATAAATAATGACAACAAAAATGCTATGAAAAAAGTGTCACCCACCGATAGATTTTAAAATTATTTAAAGAAAAACTTTCATAAATAATGTTTGTCCGATAGACGCGTTTCATTTTTTGGCATATTTGGGCATTCTTGTTCACGAGCAGTTTAAATCGTTTTTTAATAAGTTGTTTTACATATTTTTTATATGAGTCTGGGATCTAAGCTGATAAAAATAATTTTATTAAATAATGAATTAATATATTGGATAAATAATATTATAATTAATACATTTTCTGACTCTAAATTGAGAGTTTTTGAAACTTTGAAATAATAAGCATAGTGATTTTTTTGTGATGGAATAGCATACGAATTATTGCTGCAAGAATTAAATTATTCATTGAGTTGAAGACTCGTGTAAGGAGAGGAAAAGTTAAAATTACTTGTTCATTCAAAATTAGCTTAGAACTAAGTTGTGCATCTAAAATGTCTTGGCGAATTAATTAACTATTAATTATGTCTTTCTTCACCTTGAAAATGTAATCTTCTGATAGAAATTGGTCGGAAAATGTCGATGTATGTTTATTTATACTGAAAACAATATAAAATTTAGATAATTAATTTTAAAACGTGTTTGATCCAAATGTAAGGTGATTAAAAGTAGCTAGTAAATATGTACTTCATTAATGATTCTATCATCGTCATAACTGAAATGTCAGTTGTCTTATTGAAAATTGGTTGTTTTTCAATCAAGCTTCAGATTAGAAAAGGGAAGAAAAAAAGTAGACAGTTATATGATTCCCCTCATTACGAATAGAAAAATGTTTTCATAATCTTGTTTGTTCGATAAACAAATCGGTTTTAACGTGGCTTGCGTTCAACTTTCTACAATGTTTTTTCATGTATTGGCACCATCATAGTTCATGGAATTTACATAAAACGTATTTTGTAATACATCAAATAAATTTTAAAATTCGTTTATTTTCACGATGGTTTTTATATATAAAACAGAAGTAGACGAATTTATAATATACAATTATTTTATTGCCAAAGTGCACAACGAAAGTTTGCCAAGAACAAAATTTTTATCGGTATAATATTTTCTTTGAAACATGCCTACATGGATAGCCAAGTGTCATATTTAATTATAAGCTATTTATAAATTCAAAACCCACATACCTACACTTTTTTATAAAACACAAATTATATTAAATTATATCAATGTGCAATATGATGTTACGCTGTAAATAGACGTATAAAGTAAGGTTAAATTTATATGTGGTATTATGATTTCATAAGTTTATCTCACAGAATTTTCCAAACAACGCCTTGTTACTTCAGTGGTCACGTATATACGTTGGAACTGATCGCGTTCTTGCTACCATGGTTCCAGCTATCCTTTAATTTAACAGTATCTTCTATTGATCAGTGACATTGTAGCATTCTGGATGACAGTTAGGTAATATATGTATGATGCAATCGACCAAGCTGAAGGATTTTGGTGAGTCGTGAGTCATAAGAAGACACAAAGCAACTGTCGAATGACAGAAAATCAAGGAGATGTAGACATCACATATGGAGTAAAAATTATTAAAAATGAGAAATAATGTAATGTTAAAGATTATAAAATTTTATGAAGACTTTAATAATAAACAATGATTAAAAATATTTTTTACAAATTCAGTAATGCGTTAATCAAGTATATAATTTTTTTTATCAAACAGAGCCTAATCGGTAAAATTTTAAAGCTAAAAGCGTTACACACTATTCGATATATATATATAGAATTTATGATATCGCCTGAATTCCACGATTCCGTGTAAGAGTTTTCATGTAATTAATATCTTGGGTATATAGACGATGCTAGCTGTTTATATTACGTCAGTTCTGTTGCATCCGTGTGATAGAATGCCCGAAGATGCCGAAAGGCAAAAGCCGGGTCGTTAGTGACGAAACATGTGAAATCGTACAAAGTTGATATTTATACAAATTGAATAAATTTGTTAGAAATTATCGAAAAAAAATTTTAAGCCAGAAAGTATTGAAAAATAATTCAAGATTTCATTATGATTTAAAAATAAGAATATTTATTTTCTAGATTTCAGTAACACAAAAATGTACCATTTGATATCTTTGACAAAATACACTTTTTACTATAGTGTAATATGAAAACCGCCCGAAATGGTAATTAAAAGAGACGCAACCTCGTGCCAAAACCTCTTCTCCACGTAATAAATGTTTTTCAGGCTTATTAAAGCACATTTAGGAGTGGAAAATGCTGTATTACTTTTTAGCCTGTTGTCGTGAGATAGTGAATTTTTTTTACTCTTAAAATATGGATGGAATTGGAAGACAACTTTTATATACAATACATTTAATTAAAAATATATTAATCTAAGCCATACTTCCAATGTTAATCTAATATAAGAATTTTTTTAATATTTTTTAAGATGATTGTTGTTTATTCACTAAATCTTTCAATTTGGAGAGAAGAAATAAAAGTTAGTTGTCCCACCGCCAGCCGTTATGTGTATGCAGCTGCTGTTACACGGCCGCTTTCCATAACGCAATACTAATAAAAAGAATCGATTTTACTCTTCATATACTTGGCCCGATACAGAGCTGAACTGACCGATCGTTAAACCATGCCCAATTGTGATTAAAAGAGCAGAGAAAGAAATAAATAAAAAGAAAATGTGACTTGCTTAGCCACTTAGTTTACGTGATGTTAAGCATCTTGTGTATCTAACTGAAGAGTTTAATGTGCTACGCGTTGAATCTAAAGACGAATCGAGAATATCTCGTTCCCCGTATGATCTTACAAATTTATCGAATGCTTTAAAGTTGGCCTTGGTTGATACTAAGCCAGCGTGACCTATTGGGCCCGTATGAGGACGGACCACAGCAAACAGCTCTGTTCGTTCGGAGAAGAAATAGCTAAAAAAATAGCTATAGGAATTAAGCGAGGAAAAAGCAATGGCTAAAACTATATAAAGTGAAGAAAAAAACGTGACTAGCTAAGCCACATTGCTTACCAGATATTAAGTATCCGGTGTATATATATTTATTGAATATCCGCCGTTATAACAGTGTGCAAATGACGTTACATTCTATTCTATTGTATATATATATGTTTAATTGTCAATAGTTATTTTCATACAATTTTGGGACAACAAAGTAAATATGAAAAAAAAAAAGTAGTAAGATTGTTTGTTTATTTACTCAATTCTAAATAATTGAACTGTTAATTTGTCTCTTGTTAAAAATTAAAGAAAAAACACAATATCAGTTAGATGTCGCTGTGAAAGTTCAGCCCTGGTTGCGGATGTACTGAAAAAGGGTTTTCTATCGTCTTTGAAGCTTTGACCCGTGCTCTGCAAATTATTTTATTTCAGGTTTTTAAGCTTTACAGCGAAATTTATATGTAAAGTGAACGAACAACATTTTTGGGTACACCGTTTTACAACACTTTTCTTTGTGGACGTATCGCTAACTGCGGTTGTTTAAGGATTGTGGGTGAACATATATTAAAAGCAAGGTACACGTGCTTTTTGTATAATTCTTTATTAACATATTTACGATGAGGGAATAGCATTAATATAAAACTTGAAGAAGACAAAAATATATTAAAATGAATTTTGTTGATTCTCCACCCTAGATAAATACTGTTTTTATATAAAATAAATAATTGATATGATATGATTGATTGTTAAAATAACGTGCCGGCTTAAAAAAATATATATTGAATAAATTCACCATTCATCAATAAATACGAATTTTGACTTTTTGTGTATTAATTAGATCAAAATACAATAGAAAGATCTTGATTATTAAAACTAAAAAAGAAATGACGCGGTAGCTTTTTGAAAGTTTATTTTCAATATTTCTATATTAATATTGAAACAATTGTAATTGGAATAAAAAATGTCAATTTGAATTTATTTATAAAAAAAGTTATTTATATAATCATCAAATTAAGTTATATAAGTTGCATAGTAAGTTTTATATACTTTTATATATATATAAATACTTTTTCATATATCCGACAGCTTCCTGAAAACACTCTCTTTATAATATTCTTTTTTTTTTATTGAGACAATGTTTTTAAATTTGGTATTGTAAATGAAAAGAGATTTCCAGTTTTTTGTATCTTTCAATCAGGTTAAAATACCTTGACTGTAGAATTCATTTGAAAATTATCTAAATTTTTATCATTAAAATCATATAAATTTTTCTGAGCTGTTAATCATCTTTTTTGAAAGAGGCGATATTTTTTATTTATGAATTTAATTGAACGTTTTCAATTTGAAAATTTTTCATTGACTGAAACAGAAGATAATCGATTGAGAAAAATTCAATCCAATATTGTATATTCTTGCATATTAATTATTAATTAATATTGCGTTACAATTATTTCACTGAAAAAGTATGCCCTCTAGCCATTAAAATCAAAGAATTTATTTTCAAAATAAAAAAATATCGAAAATAATGCGTCATTCATTCCAGGTCCATATAATATTTTATTACATTTTTGTATATTTTTTTCAATTCTCCACAAGCTCAAATATTGTCAAAGCAATTTAGTGTAAATTCTTTGTAAAGTTGAATATGCGTGGCGAAATGTAATCATAATATTATAGTGCTTCAAAAATGATCATTCATATACAAATTGATTTTATGAACCGTCTTACTAGTAAAATTGCATTCTTATAGATTTTCAGTAATTAAATTAATTTTTTCAAATATATTTTTCATGAATAGTTTTTTAAATTTATTTATATATTATGTCTAGCCTTCGTTAGAATGCGATTTTTCATTCGATCAAAGGTCAATATAAAATTAATATTTTTTGAATTTTTATTACGCTCACAATATTGAAAAACTACTTGATACACTTCAAGACGCTTTAAATAACTTAACTAAAACGGCTGTGAGGCATTATCCATCACGTAATGCATCAGTTAATATAGTAGTCAATTATTTAAAAACTCATTGCTGGAAGAGAATTGGAAATAATATTATACCTATATTAGGTAACTTTGGTTGAACCATGATTTTTCTACCTCGGTAAACCATATATTGTCAGATTTGTTAAAATTTACTGTTCGTTTCGCTGTGCTTTTATAGCTAGAAGCATACAAAATGTCTCGTATTTTAATGCTTCTGAGTTAACTTGAAGTCTTAATTGGAAGACAGAGAATCTACTAGATGGCTGGATGATTTTAATGTATACGAGTATAGAAGGTTAGCAATTGATATAGAAAGATGGAAGAACGAATTAAATGAAGGAAACTGATTGAAGCGGCAGAAGTTCACCCAGGACTGTAGTGGGACCAGAAAAGACAATTAAGCTATTATTTGTACATTTCAAAAGAAAAAAAATAATTTGAATTTATTTATTTTGAACTAAAAACCATAATTCTTAAATAGATAAAATTTAATATAGGACGTTTTGCGTTACAAATTTTTATTCAGAAAATACTTTTTTTACAATCCTATAAATATAAAATATAGCTGTTAGACTAGAATATTTCATTGATTGAATTGGCATTCACTTGGTAGAACTCCATTATAACACGGTAAAAAAATAACAATGTATTTTAGTATATAGTTCTGACGATATCGAGAGCCGAAATAGTTATCAACTGTATCTAAAAAAAAAATATTTTTGTTGAACTAAATTACATATTTTTTTCACCGTGTAGAGTATTTCACTTTTATTAATTAGTACTTACAACGTTCAGCCTGTATTCCAGCAACATCAAGTATTAAAGTACACGTGTGCATTCGAAATAATGACAAAGCTTGAGTAAATTTGTTTACTCAATGCTTGGTGATGCCGATACGCAAACCCAAAAAGTACAGAGTTTGAAAGATTTAAATTTGATATTAAATTTCATTCTGCATTTTCTTCTACCGTATCTTTAATTTAACGTAGTTTTTTTTTTTTTATATTATGATTTCACGAATAACCTTTTTTTTCAATTCGGCTGGAGAAACTTACTGTGGCGTTAAAAGGTGTAATGTCAAATATGTTTATATACTTTACTCATGATAAAAAAAAGAATGAACTAAAAATACCAAAAAAAATGTAAAAAATCCTTGAAATCCTTTGTTATCGAAAAAATGAAAGGAATTATCTTCAATATCCCATGAAAGAAGGTTTTTCTCATATGTGCATCGATAAACATGTCTCATTTCCTATTTTGGTCGGAATGCCTCATTCTTGGGAGATGATATACTAGGAAAACGTATTAAAATGTCAGCCGACAAAATGGAAAAATATCAAAGCCTTATCATCACCAATTTCCGGAATAGAAATTGAAAAGTAGTGTACGGTGTGTGAAAAACATGATACTATTTTATTCTCCGTAACAAAGTAACACTAAGCACAAAATTCTACATTGTAATTATGGTAAAAAAATGTAGCTGTATTTTTATAGAAAATCTTCAACTTTCAATATGCTATTTTGTGTGATATGGAAAATTTTTGTCTACATTTTGATGTGTTTTTTAATTTATATTATTCATAGAGTTTTAATTACACAGCGGTGAAATATAAATTGTATATATTGACATACTGCTAAGTATAGTTTAAGACGTAATGAGAAAAAGTGATTTCTTTGCTTTGAACTTTGTGTATAATAAAATTAAGATTTAATTTATAAAAAAATGCTAAAGGAAACTTGAGAGTCTGTCTTGAGCGTTACGATTTTATTTTACACTATGTTTATAAATGTATTTATCCAGAATGTATATTTCTATTTTACATTGTTTCAAATTACTAAATAGATAGAAACAATAGAACTGAGAAAAAAAATGATATTGAAGATATCATGATAATTATTTAAAATAAATAATAAAACTTGTTTTTTTCAATGTGGAGTTCATGATATGGACTTTTAAAAGCAAAGCATTTAGTTGCTATATCTTTTTGTCAAATCTAGTATGGAAGGATTCACTAAAGATAAGGCAATCTAATGGTAATATTACGATTTTCGATACACCCCACTTTCAAAAAAAGATCAGTCGGAAGGAATTAAAGCTATCATTGGTCTATGGAAAAGAATCAATAGTTTAGTTGAAAAATAAACCTAAAAATCCGTCTGTATTGGTATTTAATGTTGTGAAACAACAATTAAGGCAAACGGTATTGTTGTTAATATCGTTATTATTTGTTTTATGTATTAAATCAATATTCACTCTTAACGTTATTTTTTAAGCTCATTGTGTAATTTCTTACTAGGAATTGTTTTATCGAGATGTACGTAATTAATTAATGGTCGATTAATCGAAATTATACAAATGTTAAAAATAAATTGAACGACATTATTTTTATTAAAACCCTTGTAATCAATTTAACCTTGCTTTGACTTTATTTTCACTTAAGCTATTTAACCTGTTTTGTAAACAAAACAAAGCTATATCCAATAAGATAGCCACCTCCGACGCAATTTACTGCCGTAAAGGTGTACGCAAGAAAAATTCAATTAAATTTTTACGGGCGGTGTGACGTGGGTCTCGTACTTGTATCGCTACAGAAGCGGCAAAATCCTTTTTTTAGAAGTATTATATAAATATATATAGTAATATTTTGTATCTATTTTTCAGTCGAAAGCTTAACTCTGAGACTTCTTATTAAAGTTTTCATTACAGAGTTTTAATATAATTTTTCGATCGCCTACACAATGCTAAATATTTTTCAACTCTAAATTTGCGAAATGCTAACGTTATAAACCAGAGAGTGATAACCTTCTCACATTGAAACAACGTATTTATTTGTTTGTAATAAATCAACACTATTAAAAAAATGGATTTATAATTAAATGAAATATTGATTATTGAAAAATTATTGTCAGTTTTGCTGCATCTGGGTGATAGAATGTATGAAAATGCTGAAAGTCCAAACCCGGGTTGTTAGTTATAAAACATGTGGAACTTTACAAAGTTTCATCAATTCAAATTCAATAAATGCTTGTTTTTGAAGGAAAATATTTATATTTTGTATTAGGCTATAAGAAATTTACTGTGTCAATTGATAAATAAGTATCGAATTACTTTAGTCTTAATTTTGTCTAGATTTGGGTCAAATCTATTAACGTAGGTTCACAGCAAATTATGTTCTTAAAATAAAAAGCATTTTGGCATATTGCCAAAATTGTGGTAATTCTACAGGGGTTTTTGTAATTTTTATTGGATTTAGTACCAGTTCTACAATAGATTTATGATAAGTAGTAGTTTTCCTAAGCGCGAGTATTATCAACCGATACAACATAAATTACCAAAACGACTTCTTATACAAATTTTTCTGTCAAACATAAACAGATGTACAAAACCAAAAGCTTAAGAACAGAGAAAATAGTTTATACATAATCTTTAAATATAAATACATATTTTGATACGAAGTAAAATAAATTACATACACAATCTTAAAAGCTTATTAGTAATAATTTGTAATCAAAATAAATTCAAGTAGAAAATCTATTAATACTCGATATAATTCTTGTTATTATGTTTATGAAATCTTATAAGCAAGAATAAGTAGTGGGATATTTGACAATCAAAATAATCGACACTTAACTATTGCAGGGAATCAAATGCACTAAATAATTAGAAATTTCAAAGTAGCCAAAATGATGTGAATAACTTGACAGTCAGGGATGTTCCAGTAACGAAAATAAAATAAAATGATTTACATATATAATTGTCAAACTAGGCTTAAGTCGGATGGCTGCACCGAAGAAAAAGAAGGAAACTGCTTTCCCACACTTGAGTTAGGCTTTAAACACTAAATATAAGGTTCCATATTATATTGATTGAATTGGCATTCACTTGGTAGAACTCCATTATAACATGGTGAAAAAAATAGCAATGTATTTTAGTTCTACAAAATTATTTTTAATAATTATAGTTGATAGCTATTTCGGCTCACTCCATCGTCAGAACTATGCTTAAACTAAAATTTGCTTATATATATATAGCTTTGTAGATAATGGCGTGAACCGAAATAGCTATCAATTTTATTTTATAAAAATAATTTTGTAGAACTAAAATATTATACATTGCTATTTTTTTACCGTGTTCCATATTATAGTTTTTTTTGAATTCGTAATAGCTGTGTAGCTCAAATGAAAGTTTGCGAGCTGTCTAGTCATATCAAACTTGCATTGAAATTGACTTTATTATTATATAAATTATAAAAAAAAATTTAACATTTATATGTTAAATTTTTTTTTAAGCTTTGATAGTTTTAATGTAAACGAGGATAATAAATGCGTTAATTGTACAATTATTTCAGAATTTTGTATTATTTATGTTGCAGTAAATTTTACTGTGAGAAGCTTCTTAAAAATTAGATATTTTTAATTTATTGCTACAATTCAAATAACAAGGGCAAAATAAATAATAAATTTTACTCATGGCCTTCCACGAAAAAGTCAGATACTACGAATGGAGAGTATGGTTTTGGAACACTAGTCTTGAGGACATTATCACACATTATTCAATTGGTGTTGATTTATAGATATCAGTAGAAAATTTTTATTCCAATTGATTTAAGTAAATAAATCTGACCTGATTTTCCGTGTTGGATTTGGTCTTTGTAAATTTACATTTACAAAAATATTTCTTTTTGACGAATATTTAAATATATTTTTAACATTTGTTGAGTTTATATAATAGTTAAGCTATGAGATTTTAAATAATAAAAACACATTTTTTAGTACTTATTTCCAGAAAATATTTTTTCATCAGGACCGGTTCAGCATTATCAACTGATGCTCGCGATGAGCGAGACCTGTCCTGATCAAAAAATATATTGTGTATATAAAAGTACAAAAAAATATGTTTTATATTATCATGCCTTTCCATCATGAAGTGACAGTTAACACCTTAAGAGTGATTAAGCTATGAGTTATGGTTATATTTTACAATAGTTACAATATGATTTTGGAATAAAAAATGGAAAATTACTTTGTATTGTTGGTTATTTTTTTCTTTGATTTCAAAAAAAAAACACATTAATTTCAATCTATAGACACATTCGTTAATTGATTGGAGAATAGTCATATTTTTTTATTTCATTTTGTGCCTACTATTATAAAATTTATGAAAAGTCCATGATAGTTTGTACATATAGATGGAGGAAAAGCTCTCGATAATTCTTGACAGTCTCTTCAGAAACTTTAGACTAATTTCCCATTTTTTACATCCTTATAGTATGGTCGTTAGAAATCAAAAAAGTTGACCTTGCGAGAATTTTAATAAGTAATTAATTTTATGAACGATTACAAAAGTTACATGCAAAAGGATTTTCACACGAAGTTTTCATAAAGTTTCACATTTCCAACAATTAATCAAAGTTTCCTTTTGTAAGTGAGACAACCTTTCGCAAAATATTTTTTTAATATACCCTGACTTAAGTTCTGAATAAGAGCAAAAACTTAAAATTTCCCTCTGATATTGAGATGGGTCATCAAATTGCTTATTCGGGTTGCGTCATAGAAGTTTAGGAATATAAGGATATGGTAGCAATAATATGCTTATTAAATCATATATTAATTTTTATTTAAAATTTTGAATTATACTAAATTATATATTTTTGTGTAACTTATTTACATAAGGACTTATTACTGACAATGTAGATTTTAAAAATATTCATTCTATACTAAGAAACAAAAGCTCTCAATGTAAAGAACTGAAATGCATTAAATCTTAATGATGCTATTTATTCAAGTAAAATTCTTAAAACTTGAATAAAAACTGATTTAATTTATGCATATGAAATATGTGAATTAATTAAAATGGCTTGCCTGTGTATGATTTAAGTGAGTTCAACAGGTTGCTAGGAGAAATTAATTATTAATGTTATTATTTATAAAATTGTTTTTTTTTAATCCAATACTGTTTGTATGTATTATAATTGGGACAAATATTTTTTATTAAAGAGACGAAACACTTTTCATGTTAATCAACACGGGTCAACTGAGGTCTCAATTTAAATTTACCTGAGTTTAATTACTCTTTTTTATAACATCATTTTGACAAAATTTATTGAGAAAAAAAATTTAATTTTTAATTTATTGAAACAATTCGTTTTTAGTTTTTTTGATATAAAAAAAAAAACAGTGTTTGATAGCAAAAATTATGTCTGTATTTCATCACACTAGTGAGAAAACTGGACTTACTTACATAATTATGTATAGTTTTTGAAACTGAAATAATCGATCCGTAGTTGTTTGAGAATGATATATAAGATATAATGATTGAATTGGCATTTACTTAGTAGAACTCCATTATAAAACGGCGAAAAAGATGGCATTGTATTTTAGCTCTACAAAATTTTTATAAGATATAGTTGATAGCTATTTAGTAGCTCACACCATCGTCGGAACTATGTTCTTCTATGAGAACTACTATGAGAACTTTTTCTGATGATGGCGTGAGCCGTAATAGCTATCAACTATATCTTATTAAAATTTTGTAGAACTTAAATACATTTGTATTTTTTTCACCGCTATATATAACATTGTGATATTTATTCTTGTTTTCTTTTTCAGATCATTCTGGACCACTCTGTAAGCCAATTTTTCGAAATAATAATATTATATAACAACGATCATATTATAAATTTTTATTCAGAATTTTAAAAATAATTCAACACTCGTATAGGAAAAAAGTTATAAATGATTAATTATAGCTCAAATTGCAAAACCCATAAATAATCCAAAACCGCCATTTTCGGCGTTCAAAAAAACCGACATATCGGTGCTTAAAAATATCGATACCTAAAGCAATATAAACTGATTTTTCAAAATATCAATGATTTTTTTAAATATCGGTTGAGAGTTTTCAATAGAATTTTAATATCACATACACGAATAGGGTCTCATTTTTCGGCATCTTTATGCATTCTATAGCACTGATGCAATAGAACTAACAAACAGTAAAAAGTTTGAATTTGTTAAATAAAAGAACAATTACTCGAATAGATTTATGCATTAATATATACTGGGGTGACGTGAACGATAATATAAAAAAAGCTTACTCGCAAATGCCAACCCATACTCATTCATTATTTATTGTATTATGCATGGCAACGAAGAATATCATTACTATCGTATCCACATCTGATAAATTTTTGGGTCGCGTATATTTTTGCGTTCTTACGGTAATTACTTCACCCCTTTTTTGTCGAGTCACAAAGGGTTACAGGGTGAATAAAACAAGAGACGTGCACTTTTATGTAGACTTCTTTTGCGGGCTGAAAAGGGTCCTTAATAGCATATTGTTTATGTTGTATTGGCTACACATGTAGTGATGATGAATATTAATTGACCAAGAGACTCGTTTAATGCAAACACTGTGTAGCTAAAAAGATTCTATTTTGGAAATTATTTTGCACACAATTATTTTAATTTATAATGCGAAAGCACTCAACGACACTTGTATTTTTTTGTTCCTCTACCAAAAGTGAATGATGAAGCTTTGAATAAAAGAAAAAAGATTTTATTTTGAAAATTTTTAACACATAATTATTATGAAATATCATTTATAACGTAAAAACAGTGAATGACACTAGTATTTTTTTTTGTTCGTCTATTAAAACTTAATGATCAAGCTTTGAATGAATGAAAAATCTTTTGATAATGAAATCTAAAATAATATAATAACATAACTTTTAAGTATTTGTAGACATAATTTATGATCACTTTTAAGGTGTTAACTGTCACTTCTTGATGGAAAGGCATGATATTTTTGATCAGGACCGAAACTAAAAAATGTGTTTTTATTATTCAGAAAATAATTTATGATATCGACTGAAGGTGCTAGATGGAATTTTAATATCAAATTAGAATTGTTACAATTTTTTACGATTCCACATGTTTTTTCACTAACGACCCGGGTTTCGCCTTTCGGCGTCATCAGGTATTCTATCACACGGATGCAACAGAACTGACGAATTTTATATTTGTTGACTCCAAATCCATTCTAATTAATAGTAATTTTTTAAAAATCATAGTTTCCTTAGGATCAAAATAAAAATACCTGTTCCAAAAAATTTGTAAAACATTTAAGAAATTGTGTATCTTTTATTTAGAATTTTAAATTTATTAATTGGAATAAATAACATGACGAGTAAATTTTGATTCAATAATATAAGTTGGAGTAGTATTCCAATTTAAGTAAATCGTGAGTAGTTTATTAACTTAAGCATTAATCGAAATAATATATATTTTGATAGTAAAAAAAGAAAAAAGAGTTATCAATACAATATAAAATTGGATTTATTTATTTATATATCTATAACTAACAGAAAAATACAATTATAGTGTATAATACACGTGCGGAAAGAAGTATAATGCTGAGAGAGTATAAACAAATGACATATACACCTGTTATATCACGTTATTTGTGAAATAAATATACAATATTTGGGCAGCAATTTTTTACCGTTTTTTATCTTCCAGCGCTTTAGTAAACTACTTTTTTATATATTGAATACTTTATGGTATAAGAATATATTTTTTAACACGTATCTTTAGTTACTAGAACTTGTTAGGAAAATTTGAGGAGTGAACATATTTGGATTGAAAAACGTTTATTAAATTAGTCATTTTATACATTATACAAATTTACAACTAATGGTAAAAACATGTAAAATACGCTTGATTTTGTGTAGCTTATATTGTATTAATTTTGATATCATATCATTGATACTCTGACAGAAGACATAGAGTCAAAAATCGGGTTATTGGAGGTGTAAATATAGATCGACAGTTATTAACATTTCATTGTTTTACGTTAAAAAATATACTGTTCATTTATTATTTTCGTAAGCAATAAAAATATATGTATATTTTTGTAGTTGTCGCTAACATAAAGAGATTTATCATATTATCGTTCAGCAATGCAAAATGACAGTATGATGACTTAATGCTATTAATGCGTAAAAAATATAGTGGTCATTGAATACTGTTTAAAATTTCAAAATATTGAATAAGACGTTCAAGATGAATCCGTTGTTGGCAATAATTAAATAAAAAAAATGAAAATCATTTATCATCATAGTCAATCATGAGTAATTAATTATTCATGCAATAAAAACAGTGTCAAAAGTCATAAATTTTATATGTTGACTGTATTCGTACGTGATAGTGATATTTTTTTATCTCCAGATACAAGAAATGGAATGAAGAAGGAAGTAGAAGTAAAGGAGGCAAACGGTTTCGTAAGCTAGTCACGTATTTTAAAGTATTTAGCGCTAAGTCCTTCGCAATTTAACTCCATGCGTAGATTTGGCGTTAGAAGCTGCTTCATCCGAGCGCTTATCTTGAAAGCTCTTTTCGGTGGAATGCTAACGCTTTGATATCAGAACTTTATAAAATTTTAACGCATTTACTTTTGCTTCGAGACATTTTCAAACTTTCATAACAAAACGAAATGTTAGTACTAACTATGTTACATTGTAATCAAATGATAACAGAACTTTAACGTTCACTATTTAAACCTTCGAATCAATTTTAATTGTTATTCAATCTAAATAATATAATCACTAAAGTAAGGCTGACTTAATTAGAATGCTTCATAAAATAACTTTACTTATTATCATAAAGATTTATTTGTTTTGTAAAATTAAACTAGAGTACTAAAATCCATTCTAATGTATTATTATTTTATATTTACTTCAGATGTTGTTTCAAAAAATAAATCTTTTTGCCAAGAACAGCAACAAAATTTACAGACTTGAATATATATATAATATACTAAAAATAGCTAAGAAAATTTTAAAATATTTTATTAGATAAGTCACTAAAAAAAATATTCTCTTTCACAAGAATTCTTTTCAATACGGTTATAATAAGTTTATGAAAACTTCATACAAACGATTTAAAAATTAATACGAGCCGACGTTTTTTGTTATGTATAACACTGATATATGTAATTTCCCGTCAACTGGTTGCATAATAATGTTCAAATTTTATCAGGAGATTTTAGAAATAAACAGAAATCATTTATTAAATTCAAGCAATATTCTTAGCGACCAGCTTAATTTTCTCGAAATCCCCTCATGTCAGATAAGTTCAATAAGTCGATAAATTGACGTGATAAATTTAATACCTTTATTACGTCACCTGATGTTTAATTCCTACCGTATCCTGTCAATCTGAAATAAGTAGATATTTCTAAGTCTAAAATCACCCAATTGCATTTAAAGATATTTGATTATTATTGGTAATAAAATCCTTTCACGAAAGACTCATTGACTGTATCTAGTGTTAATACAACTTAGAAAAGACAATTGTGTGCCATTATTATTAAATCAATTTGATTGAAAGTTATTATAATTGTTTAATTGGATCTTTGCTTTATGGTCTTTGTTTTTTTTTTGTAATTAACTATTTTAGTATATAACCGATGCTAACTGTTTATGGCGTGTCAATTCTGTTACATCTGTGTGATAGAATGCATGAAGATTCCGAAAGACGAAACCTGAGTTTTTAGTGACAAAACATGTGGAATCGTACAAACTTTCAACAACTGAAATTTCATCAAGCATCTTCAGTCGTTATCATAAATTATAAATTCATATAATTGTAGAACTATGGATTCATTCAAAAATACTTACTTGTTCAAAAAATACATTATAAAAAATCTGTATAAACATGTCAATGACTTTTAGAAAGCAATTGTTATGTCACATGCATAACAAATATAAAAGTGAATATTTCAATGGTACTTTAACTTACCCAAAACCCTTCAGAAAAATTGGCAAAAGTTATAAAAAAGCACACACAAAAATAAAGGGTCACGTAAGGAAACTCACTCACTTAGCATGCATCTAAAAGTACATAATGTGTATTTCCGTCTTACTTACTTAATTTGAGAGGGTGAAAAGCGTTATGTAAAATAATGTGAGCAAGTGGGAACACAGTAGGACGGAATAATGTACAAGTGTTTCTGACGTGGAATTTATGATTTTAATAAAAAGTGAAAGCTCTGAGAATAATTGGAATGAACATAAAAGTTGCAGAGTTTACGTACAATTTCTATTATGTCTACGTAAGTGTTCGTGACTTTGGTTTGTTGCGAATTCTCAGAATGTAGCCGTAGAAATTTTGTCGACTGCGACCGCTGATGCAATGAATCGATTTCCTATCAAATATTTCTAGGTTACTTTGAATCATATTGATACTTTCTTAAATCCATTTTTCGCCACAGCTCAAGTCAACTGTTTTAATAAATCATGTTTAATGTGTTAATTGACATTTTTCGATGGAAAGGCGTGATTGATTGAAGCGGCATATACTTGGTTCTGATGAGGATGTAAGCCGAAATAACTATCTACCATATACCTCATAAATTTTGTAGAACTAAAACAAATTGACATTTTTTCACCGCGTTGAAAGGCATACTATTTTAATTAATTACGATACATTTTTAGTACTATTTTCACAGTAACTTTTATGATAAAGACCGGTTTCGTTCATCGCGAGTATTATTAATTTTATTTCATCTTTATTTGATAATAATCGCGACTAGTAAAAATGGTCCTGAAGATAATATATATTGTACATAATAGAGCTTAAAATGTGTATTTATTAATGAAAATACCATCCCTTTCAACGTGGGGAAAAAAATCAATGTATTTAAGTTCTACGAAATTTACAAGGTATATAGGCGATAGCTATTTCGGCTTACGTTACATCTTCATCAGAACGATTAAACGTACATATAATTTCCTATACATAGCTGTGTACATTAAGTATATACTAGCTATTTCGATTAACGTCCTCATCAGAACAAAGTAAATGTCAATTCTAAATTACAAAAAAAAAAAGCTTAAATGAAAAAATAAATAACATTCAAAAAGTGCATAAAAGCGGGTTCCTTGAACAATTTACTGCAACATAAAACTGCAATTAAAAGTGGGAGGCTCCGAGCTATTATTAAGTTGTGGAATACCATTATATGCGTCACTTCTTGATAGAAAAGCATGATTTTTTTAAAAAATAAAAACATATTTTATAGTCCTATTTCCACAATATATTTTATGATCAGGACCGGTTTCACTCATCGCGATAATTATTGACTGAAGTCAGTTAGTCAATTAATAACACTCATGTTGAGCGAAACCGGTCCTGACCATAAAATATATTGAGTAAAAAAGTACTGGAAACGTGTTTTTATTATTGAAATTTATGTTGATATGTCACTAAAACTTTTTTATCATAAACTTAAAGAAAACTGACATATTTCTTTTACTTTCATTCTGTTGATATAATTAAACTTTGAATCTGTTTATAATCGTATAATAATATTGTTTATAAAAAGACAAGATTTAATGCGATAATGATAAAAGTTTCAAAAGCAAAATATATATATTTTACAAACCTTCGAGTTTTATCGTAAGCGTCACGAACACAATTTTCTGCTATTATTAAAGTTATTTTAAGCTATACAAGTTAAATATAAACAAACCAAAAAATTTACTTTATGTTATTAAAAAGTTTATTGAACGCGATTTCTAAAACTCAAGAAGTATATTCCTGACAGTAAATATAAAATTTAAAATAACTCTGATTTTTTCACATACTGTCTTACCTATTGTGCCACGTGTTTCACTTCTTTCAAAGACATTTTCCGACTTATTAATGAAGACTTTACATAAGCAACTTTTGCGATAGTAAGTCTGAAGATGTCTCTGAATAAGTTGAAACACGTGTAAGTGACAAAACACAATACGTAGAATAGTCAAATTATTTAAAATTTTATTTTAAATAAACTTCCACAACGTTACCACCGAATCCATTAAAATTATATTCCTAACAATTGTTTTATATGACTATCACAAGATAAACAATCTAAAATTATTTATTTATTTCGTTAGTTTTCAGAAAAAAAAGTAAAAATAAAAAATATATATTCAGTAAAATATGTTTCAAACGGAAAACAACACGTGTTAAGTATTGTAAGTTATCACAGAAATTTATATATTAAAATAATATTGGTTAATACCAATATATTCCTATTGATAACTATATTTTTTATTTTACAATTTATATTTGCAATTAAATATAAATTATCATGAAAGTAAATAATTATAATAATCACAATCGTAATTATCATATTAAAGTCAATTCCTTTTTTTATTTTTATATTTTGTATGTGATGTCTTTAGTTGGTAGCCCAAGGCAAATGACAAGATTACATGAATACATAGTAACACGGTGAAAAAATAGCAATGTATTTTTGTTCTACAAAATTATTTTTAACAAATATAGTTGATAGCAGAAGTAGTTCTGACGATGGCGTGAGCCGAAATAGCTATCAACTATATTTGTTAAAAATAATTTTGTAGAACTAAAATACATTGCTATTTTTTACCCGTGTTATAATGGAGTTCTACCAAGTGAATGCCAATTCAATCAATGAATACATAGTAGTATTGATGTGATATCAATTGAGCCAATAGACGAATAATAAACACTTAAGTCCGGTTATTCGTTTGTATGAGCTCTATTATACATTAACAAGTGTGCTTAAGCTACAATGTATTATACACTGAATAGTTTCTCAAATAAACTTCTCCCGAGATTGCTTTCCGTTGAGTTTCACTTCAATAATTAAACTAACACATCAAAAGTTTCTCCCAGTCTACTTCAAACTTTGCCTATATCATACAGATGCGAAACTTTAGGCTCGGTCCATTTATTCTGGCTGAATCTACTCTGGTCAATATCATTCAGGAACATGTCATTTAATTAATTTTGATGTGATACAATTTCAAATACGTAAACCATTTCCAATGGAATATAATTCTGCGTTCGTACTCAAGAGACGCGATCAATGTTCGAATGTGAATTGATATTCCAAATTTGTTGCAGTTATATTGCCAAACAAACATTTTTTGTATACCACAGAGAAAAAATAGTAATCTCTTTTAGATGTACAAAGTTTATAAGATAATCAGTTGATAGCTATTTCGGCTTACGTCCTCATTATAACTACACCCAGTCTTTTTTTACGCGTTTTTTTTACGCGAATTCGATTATACGCGATTTTTTTCGGACGGCGTGAATTTTACGCGATTTTTCCCCAAATTTGTTTTAAAGAAGAAATTTATATATGCATGTACGTTTCATTCTTTTTTTCAATAAAAAAAAATATGTGTATTTTTAAAACTTAATTTTGTAAAGCATCCCACTTTTTTAAATACAAATAACGTAACCGAGAGTGACAGCAGCAAATAATTCGTATAAGTGAAAAAAAAAAATTTATAGTCTCATTATATTTTTATAAGCAATAAAGACATGAAAATATTTATTTATTATTATATTTAAATTTTTCGAACTAATTTATCAAATTATATGAAAGTTGTGATTTTTTTACGCGATTTTTTTTTACGCGCTGTTTTCTGGAACCAATGTATCGCGTAAAAAAAGGACTGGGTTGCATATCCTATATCCGGGCTGAAAAGTCGGAACCGTGATGGATTGAAGAATATTTCAATGAACAATATGCCGGATTGGTTGGTTCATATTTAATTCAATGCTCATAAATAGAAAAGATAGCGGTACAAAACTTATTTTATTTGGAGTCGTGTTGTTGGTTAATGACAAACTAGTGTAGTGTTCGATGTCGAAGCTCAAGTCGAATTTTTTTAACGACTCTACAGCCCCTATTATACATGTTTAGCAGTGTAGGAAAGATACAAAATACGTCTTCTCTAACGTTCTAATATCCTAGTTGTATATTGCGATATTAAAATGTATATATATTGATTTTATGTTTTTCTCGAAGTGAGAGTAAATCTGTTTTTTTATTGACTTAGAATAAACGTAAACAGCATATAAGTATTGCGGTAAACCGATTTACTTAAAAATTGCACCAGCCTTCCGTAATGCTCTGAGAAGCATTCATGAGCTTAAATTTGTTTGTCAATTAAGAATATCATTGGATTGCTGATGTCTATTAATTTAGATACAGCGTTAGTAACACGGTGAAAAAATAGCAATGTATTTTAGTTCTAAAATTTTTTTTATAAGATATAATTGATAACTATTTTGGCTCACGCCACAAACAAGTTCTAGTTCTAGTTCTGACGATGATCTTATAAAAAAATTTGTAGAACTAAAATACATTACTATTTTTTCATCGTGTTATAATGGAGTTGGTAGACCAAGTAAATGCCAATTCAATCAATACAACGTTCGTGTTGTAATGACGTCCTACCAAGTGATTGTCAATTAAATCAATTTATTTTTTGTGTATGTAGACGTATTATAGTGTCAGAAGAAATACTTTTTTGTACATATTTTTGTAATGATTTGGAAATTTGAATACTGCTTTATTCAACAAAGATTTTTTTGATCACGTACTTCACTAAAGTAATTACTTAAAATGTATTTTTTGGTTCGATATTTGGACTTTGACAAATTGCACAATTATTAAAATTAATTATGATAATTATGCAAAAACGACCGTAAAATATTTTTACCGCAAGACGATATTATTATTCCCGTTAGTCCCTTCATTTCAAATGGTAATGACATTCGGCGGTTGTACAGTTCATTAATCTGCGACATCGTTAATCGCGCCTTGTTTTTCATTTTTCAAATCAATAAAGACAGCAGTTATTCTTTTCGAAAATCATTTTCAATCCAGACCATTTCGTTGACACGCGCGTCGGACGGTTTCATCAGTGATTATTTTATTTCCATAAATTTTTGAATTTCCCGCGTGCCATTTAGATATCTTCTTCAATCGTAAAATTGTAAGGGTCTCTTTGCTCATCCCACTTTTGACGCAGCAGATGGTCTTAACTGTCTGCTTCTACGATGGGTGGGTTTAATACAGTGGCGTGACGTATTCCTCATCACCTATACAAACGCCATACATAATTCAAAACTCATGTATTCAATTAATTAATTGTAATGTTTAGTATTATTTCAACAATTTTATTTTATAAAGATAAGCATGATCAACTGATTAAATACTGACAAGATCAGTTAATAACGCTCGTGGTGGGCAAAATTGATTCCGATATTGAGTATATAAAATCGTGTAAAAAGCACTAAATATTGGGCTTAACTATTTCGATATGATGCATATGACAGAATGTCGATACTGTCTTTTTTGTTGTATATTACAGCAAAGGGTGTTTAAGAAAAATGTGTTTATTCCTGACAAAATTAATAAATATACACTTATTTATGCAAGTTGCCATAATTTAAAAATTCTATATTGTTAAAAAAAATTCTAAATATTTACCAAAGTATCTTGCGTTGCAGCAAAAAAATAAAATTAATATTTTTGAATTATTCAAAATAGACACGTTAAAATTTTATATAATTCACAAGAGATAAACTTGAAGTGAACATGTTTTTCAAGCGACTAAACATCAGATCAAAAATAAAGCATACCTTAGTGTGGCCTAAATCTCAGCCAATGTAATGATAAGATATCAAAGCTATGAATATTTTTTATCAATAATTAGAAATAATATTTTATAGCTGATGTGCTTTGTAAACGTCCTGTTTTTTTTAACATATACAACTGGGGACTTTAAAATATCAGAAAAATATACCAATTATTACCGCTATTTTAATGTGTCATTATAAATACCGGTATGACAAATGAAAAATGTGAAATAATTAATCTCAAAGTGAATTTTTTATATAAATTAATATAAAATCTAAGAAAAAATCAAGCACAAACGACCTTCAAATTAAAAATATTACTTCATATTGAAGTTGTTGAAGGTCTTAAAATTTATATAATTGGAATACAGAGAATGACTTGTATATATTTTTTAAATTTTTATGAAGCTATATGGTATCAAATCAATATGAAAAATCACTTATCTCCTTTATACTTAACCGACATACACTTGATGAATTGGCGTTTACTTAATATAAAATTTAAAATAACTTTGATTATTCCACGTATTGTGCTACTAACTGTGACACGTGTTTCGCCTTTTTCAGACTTCAGACAGCAAGAAGAATCTATCTTGCTTCATTACTTAAGCAAGCTTTGCGATAGTAAGTCTGAAGATGCCTCTGAAAAAGGCGAAACACGTGTCACAGTTAGTAGCACAATACGTGGAATAATCAAAGATATTAAAAATTTTATATTAAAATGAACTTCCACAAAGTTACCGCCGAAACCATCGAAAGTATGGCGTTTACTTGGTCGAACTCCATTATAACACGGTGAAAAAATAGCAATGTATTTTAGTTTTACAAATTTTATAAGATATATAGTTGATAGCTTTTTCGGTTCACGCCTTTATCAGAACTATTTCTTAAAAGAAACTTTTTATATATAGAATTTCTTTTGCAGAACTAAAATATATTGCTATTTTTCCACCGTGCTACATATAATATACTTCTCTACGAAGCTCCATTAAAAATTCTTCTTCTCGGAACAAAACTCTTTTATCTTGCATTTTTGTGTAAGTATCCTATTGACTCCTTGAGGGTCTTGATTAATTTTATTTGAACGTGATTGAGGTTTTATTCCCAAGTAGAAATATCCTTACTCAGTCCCCTAATCAGAACGCAACTGGATAAAATCATGGACTGGCAATAAGTATGCCATTCGTCCCGGCCGGGTTGGTACCTAGCTTTTCAAACGTGACGTGTGATAAAGTGGGTTTGTAATTTTGGAAACAGAATGGTGCCTCTATCTTATTTTCTATTCTTTGTTCGAGAGAAAACCATATTTTACTCGAGCAGAAATAATAATATTTTTTGCATCGACCCATATTATATTTTTTATAGAACACAATTCTGCCACCTCGAAATGATAGGTTGAAAAAAACTACCCTCCGAAATAGACTATTTATTACTAAACAAAATTTTCACGCTGATACTAGTTTCGTATAAAAACAATTTGTTCACTGAAATAATAATTACATTCGAATCTGAAAAAACTTTTCTGAACAAATTTTTAATTATTTTTTAATAATTTTTAGTGTCAACCGTCACTTTTTAATGGAAAGCATTATATTTTTAATAATAAAAAGACATTTTTAGTACGTATTTTCATAATATATTTTATGATCACTACCGGTTTCGCTCATTGCGAGCTGTATCGACTAATATACTATATACATGCTACCAGTATTTCAAACTTGCTTGCCTAAATAGACTGCTAAAAAATATTTTTAATTATGTTAAGCTTTAAAATTTTCTTCAAAGAATTGATCGTTATTTTAAAAGAAACGATACATATTTAGGTATGAAAATATGAAATATTTTTTAATTTGAATTTTTAAAACTGTATAATATTCCACATTTTTGTCACTAACGACCTGAGCTTCGCCTTTCAGCATCTTCAGGCATTCTGTCACAAAAAGTGAAACCCGGGATCTGGAATTGTACAAAGTTTTACCAATTTAAATATAGTATTGAAATCCCATTAAGCACCTTCAGTCAACATCATAAATTTACTATTCTTGTCAAAATACGTCTAAAGATATGTCTTGTTTATTGTATTAAATATAACGAGATATAAAAGTGATTCAATGTTTTTGATAATGTTAGTAGAATGTTTATTAAAAATACAAAATATTTAATTGTTAATATGCACAATAAATACGAATTTAGTAAAATTTTTATATTTTCAATTTATTTATTGACTGAACATGTATTGACATAGTTCAACACTAATGTTATGTGATATACGATGAAGTGTTTATTTTAAGAGAATCTTGTGAAAGAAAGTAGAACTATATAAAATTACTCTTTTTACAAAGTAAATTACTTTACAGTTAAAAGTTCTCGCTGCTAAATTGTCATTTAATATATATTTTTTTTGTAATCTGTTTATCTTTTTAAAATAATTGTATGTCATTCAGAGCCATATTATAGCCGAGTTTATTTTCACTGTATAAAATAAAATAATTTTCATTTTTTGAAATAATTTATTTTCCTAATGTGAATAAAATGCAACCCTTATTCATTAATAGTTACTCAGTATATTTTATGTATGTTTTCAAGATGTATATAAATATTTAAATTTAATTAAAATGTAGTTAATAGGTCTCACAATGCATCGTTTGATAGACAATAAATACATATGACTTCAATAAGAAGTCTCAATATATATTGAAACATAAAAATGGCTATGGGTTCTATGGCATGGACCTTAACCTAACAATATAATATAAATAATACATTAATTAAATCAATAGGATTTATAATCATTTGCCCATTTATCTTGTGACTGAATTGAATCGTGTAGTCACATTTATTTATATTTTATTGTCTATTTTGCGAAAGCTTAAGACCAACTGCATTACCAAAAGTTTTCAGTGGTAAGCTCTTCTAACAGTTGCGTCTCTACATGCTGCTACGGTGTCGTAGAGCAGTGTCGTAGAGCTGTGGGACTATGTCACAGTCAAAATGTTGTTCAATGAGGCAAACAGCTGGTAGTTACTGCACAACAGGATATCAAAATTTACTATTTATCCCTGTAATCCTTATGGTTTAAAAAAGGAAAATTCAAATCTACACTCAATACAATTAAAGGCATCACAGTATCGCTAATACATACCATGTATCATCATTTGATGAAGCTTGCAATAGGCGTTATCGTAATATTGATTGTGTAAGGATAAAAAAAAAACAAATTACAATTTTCTTGATATTGTTCAATTTGTGTAGTTTATGAAATCGTCTGAAGGTGCCTAATGAAATTTTAATATCATATTTTAATTGTTGAAACTTTTTACAATTCTACATGTTTTGTCACTAACGACTTATTCAGAACTCGTAAAGTTTATTGCGTTTGTGTGATAGACAGCTCGAAGATGCCGAAAGGCAAAACCCGAGTCATTTGTAACAAAACATGTAGAATAGTACTAAATTTCAACAATTCATATTCAGTTTGTATAACTCAAATTTAATATTGAAATCCCATCGAGTGTCTTCAATCGATATCGTAAATTAAAAAAAAAAGTGTTTATTAATAGAAAACAAAATGTTCTTTTTACAAAAAATGATCGTTAACAAATCAAAAATGATTTTCCATACTTGATTTAGGCTTAGGGTTGAGTCATATTATAATATGGAAAATTTCACTTCGTAGAAAATAGAAAATTGTTTTACACCTGAGGTGATATCAAAAAAGAAAAAAATATTCGCTATAGAATATAATTTTTGACAGGAACAAATCTTTTTCTTTTTTATAATAATTTCACATAAATCGCTTGAATAGTAAGACAATTTTTATCATTTTAAAATTATAGACAGTTAAAGTCAAGTCAGTCAAATTTAATATTGTAGTTAGAAAAAACATTATTATGTAAATGAGAATTTCTCAAGCACCATTGTATTTTAAGTACATGATATGCGAAATCAGCTCGTTAAGTCGTCATAAAAATACGCAAATATTAATTTGTACACTATTCAATAGATATTATTTTTCAAAGCAGATTTAAAGCTTTTTTGTTTTTCTGACGTAGTGTTTTTGTCAGAAATCGACGATATGCTCTGAAACGCTTGCCATAAAAAAAAATATTTAAAAAATCATTTCCGACATGATTTATCTCTATGATTCTCGGACACGGAGCGAATAGTATAGATTGCTATGTATAATACGTTTGTATCGGAGTGGCATGTAACTGCAGTGCTACAACCAACTGTCCGTTGCAGACGCCGTGCCAAGTGAGGCTGTGGGCGGTCGGTCGTAATCTTCCCTTTGGCTGACACATCGGTTTAATGGAACGGTAGCTCTACAATAATGAAAATACTCGCAAATATTTTCAACGGAAAAATTTTTTCAATACACGAGATTTGTGATATTGTCGCGACCCAGATCTTTTCGAAACAGATGTGCCTTTGTAAAATTTAACGCGATGAAAAAATAGCAATATATTTTAGTTCTACAAAATTCATCAAGCATAAAGTTAAAGAATATCACTTATAAATGAATGTATTATATCATGAATATTATTAGTAATTTATAATATCGACCGAAGGTGCTTGATGGAATTTCCATATCAAATTTGAATCGTTTCAACTTTAGTTGACTTACAAGAATGACTCATTAACAAGATAGTTCATGAAATTATCACAGGCAATTGTGTTAATTATTATTAGATTAATATCATTAAATTTGTTTTAGCTACAATTTATTGCTCGCTTTAGGGAAAGTGTTTTCCCGTAATTAATAACTTCGGTATATAGACGATGCTAACTGTTTATTTTACGTCAGTTCTGTTGCATCCGTGTGATAGAATGCCTGAAGATGCCGAAAGGCGAAACCCGGGTCGTTAGTGACAAAACGTGTGGAATCGTAAAAAGTTGTAACAATTCAAATTTATTATTAGTAAAATTATTTCATAAGTGACAAACTCTACGAATATATCACTTTTCATGTGTTAACTGTCGCTGCTTGATGGACAGGCATGATATTTTAAATAATAACAACACATTTTTAGTTTTTATTTCCACAATATATTTTTTGATCAGGACCAGTTTCGCTCATCGCAAGCATTACAAACTGATGGAATACAATTAAGTCTATGTATACAGAATATTTGAGTTAAAAGTAATAGGTATACAAAGCCATGGGTTCAAGAACTAAGAAACATTTTTATAAAAGGACGAAACGTGATATTTATAAATTTAGAAAATGGACGAATAATTAATATTTTCTGTTTGAAAGTATAAATTTCTTTTTTGTCGATTTTATTATGAAAGAAAAAATAAACTGAAAACACTATTGTTTGCAGCACAAGCAAAATTTTCTCCCGGTAGTGAACCGTTTTTAACCATTTCTTTCCGTATCTTATAGTTTCCACTATATTTGCGTTTCAGTTATTTTGCATTATAAACATAGAATGCATATGGTTGAACGGAGAGATAATAACAAATAGGGGGTCAAAGATTCTGATGCTGAAGTAGGGGAAGATACTGTTTGCATCTGTGGCATATTTTCTATCCGCTCCATTACAGACGCTGTCGGAAATGATGCATTTTTTTTATTTTTCTTAGTGAGAGAAAAAACTACGTTCCCCGTTACACAGGAAGCGAGTAGTGGGAGAATCGTCATTTTTCATTATTTATCGCTGGATATTACTTCCGCTGATATCCAGCATTTCTGTAAACAGTCTCTAAAAGTGTTATTTTTCGATATTTACCGACAACTGAATCCAATAATAATAGTTTTTTACCATACGCCTCGCATTGCACACAACAAACATCGAAACATTTCTATCTCTAAAATAACTTAATAATATTATGTGTGTATTTTTTTCAAATGTAATCGGAAGGAAATATTTTTCATCACGGTGATAAAATAGCAATGTATTTTAGTTCTACAAAATTTAAGACTTTAAATTACTTTTTCATTGCTTAAACAATCGAATCAATATAAAATAATTTTAAATTATAAAAACTTATAAATCGACTTCAGAAAGTGTGAGTACTGAGATTTGAGTCTGAGATAATTGTTATCAAAGAAAACAAGGTTGATAGCTACGCTGAACACTCAGCAACTAGCGAGCGTGATGTTTTTGGTTAAAAGTAAATATATTCCGCTAGACGATAAAGAATCTCATTATAATTTTATAAAACACACTTAACGTATTTGTAGAATAATATAATTCTTCAAAGGATAATGAATTTCATGATTAAGAATATAAATTCTGATTGCACGTGATCTCAACGCCATGCACCGAACATACGCTTTTGACATTTTTGAGAAATGCATGGGATAACACTTTCAAGTAATGGAAACTTTCTCACTGGGTAGGAGGAAATGACTCGTAAATGAATGATGGAAAACGATTTTTTATAAACTTTTTCGAAATCTTATAATACAAATGGTGTCATTCACACCGTGTTCTAGAATCTTAACTAAAATATGTTTTTTGCTTGAAAATTTATAACGTTGAAAGTACCAAAACATTTTTTGTGCTTAGTAATAATTAATAATTAAATTATTAATGAGTGATTTGAAATAGTATCTATATCGGCTGATTTTGCAATCGATGCTTTGTATAAATTAATTTGTATTTCTTTAGAAACCAAATATCTAATCAAACACTAACGCATGGTTTATGTTGATTCTATAAACTTAACTTAAACTATAATCTTTCTACAGCTTAATGTCCCGTATATTAATATTTAAATAACACCAAAAAAGATTCCAATATATTTTTAGTATCTACCAAAAATAAAAAAATCAACAATAAATGTAAATTGGTGATACGTTTAAAGCCATTTTGCCACCAGCTATTCTTCTTCTCTTTTTCTCTTTTTCTAGAATTTTCTAAATTCTCTTTTTTAGATTACTATAATATTTTTATATCTATCGGGAAAATTTGAAAAAATAATGTACGTTTGCAAACGAGAAATAAAAAGAATACTTATTCCAATACTCATCGAATCTCAAATAGCCTTCATCATATAATTGAAAAAAAAAACACTGTACTACGTTCCATACTTCTACAGTACTTGGTACCTGACCGACATGAGTTAAATTAGGTTTTTGGGAATGCAATTAAAAATTTGTAGCAGTAGGCAGCTCTCAACATTTCCTATTCTACGTTCTCGAAACATTTCGTCCAAGCGAATAATATGTGTTGATAAGATTTTTTATACATTTAATTAAGTTCAGTGGTCAATTAAAAAAGGCATTTGCTTAACCTAATGCCCAAATGTAATAAAAAAAATAAGTTGAACGTTTATTTTAACCTACATTACTATCTAATATTCTTACTATACCAAAAAAAATATACGATTAGACCAGCGGTTTCCAGCCAGGGACGCGTATACCAGGTTAGGCGTCAAAACTTTTAAGTTGAAAAAAATTCATACTATAACATTTACAAACAAATAAATCTTTGTACCTTAATGTAGCAAAACCTTGTTATTATTTTGTCAAATCATTAAAATTTAATTGTTAAAATTTTATACGATTCCACTGCATACGTGTGATAGAATACCTGAAGATTACGAAAGGCGAAACCCGGGTCGTTAGTGACAAAACATGTTAAATCGTACAAAGTTTTAACAGTTCAAATTTAATATTGAAATTCTATCAAGCACCTTCAGTCGGTATCATAAATTAATTATTTAAAACATGGCAATATTATGAGAGGGGGTGTGAATTTTTCTTTTATAGAGGCGTAATGGCATAGCAGTTTGAACTCGCTAGCTTAGACAGTATAAATTATAAAATTTCAAGGACAAAATTCCTTCACATTCGCAATTAAAGAATTAGTTAAATTTTAAATATATCGTCGACAAATTGTCTGAATGTAAATTCAACTAACAACCCGTTCTACTTACTGAACGTTACAGGGAAGTATCCAATTGAACCACAAATAAAGTTTTTCGTTCGCAAATGAGAACATCTGAACTCTATTACCCCTTACACAACATTTTAAATATTATTTTCTTATATTTAATTTAAGGAATATTTTAAAAACACAATAATATATTCAACTCATACTTATTGACTAAATTAAAAAAAAAAGCATTATTGACATTAAGTTCAGCCACAAACGTTTCATTTATTATTTTTAAAGTGTTAATCTTTAATCACTTTTAGGTGTTTCCGTCATTTATGGATGGAAGACAAGATATTTTAAAATATAAAAAAAGTATTTTTCAGTACATATTTCCACAATGTATTTTATGATTAGCACCAGTTTCGTTCAACACGACCATTATCAACTGATAAGGAACAAATAACAATCAAGTAAATTTACAAAAACTTGTGAGTTGAAATTTAACAGGTATACAAATCCAAATTTTAAGACACTAAAAATAATTTACAGGACGTTGGACAATATATATTCAACTAAAGTAAATTGATTTAAAAATAAATTGTCAACAATCTCTTATTCATATAATTTATTTTATCGACTGAAGGTGCTTGATGGAACTTCAATATTAAATTTGAATTGTTGCAACTTTGTACGATTCCATATGTCTTATCACAAATGACCCGGGTTTCGATGCAACAGAACTGACCAAGTTCTGTTGCATCCGTGCGATGGAATGCCTGAAGATGCCGAAGGGCGAAACCCGGGTCGTTTTTGATAAAAAATATGGAATCGTACAAAGTTGCAACAATTCAAATTTAATCTCTTATTCATAATTTGCAAAAAAGTTGTGAAAATAGAATTTAAAATATGTTTTTATTATTTTAAATACAATGCCATTACATTTACTACAACAATCTCTTATCACAATTAAATATTAAAAATATTTGTCTCTTCACTTTTAAATAATTCAAAATCGATAAAATTATGGGCATATTTTTCCTAAATTAATTTTGCGAAACCGGTCTCGATCATAGAATATATTGTGGAAATAGTAATAAGATATGTATGCTGTTTTATTATTTAAAATAACAAGAATGTCCATCAAGAAGTGACAGTTAACATCGTGAAAAAATAGCAATGCATTTTAGTTCTACAAATTTTGTAGAACTAAAATACATTGCTAATTTTTCACCGTGTTATAATGGAGTTCTACCAAGTGAATGCCAATTCAATCAATATACAGTTAACATCTATAAAGAAATTTCATTTTATTTAGAATGGAAGTATTTCCTTAGCAGAGATATTTGTGTGATGTTATTTAATATTTATCTTTATGATACTAAAAAAGTGTACTATTTCAAAGCATATAAATGAATTTATGCCTGTATTAAAATTTATGTTTAGTAGTATTTCCACAGTTTAAAATATTCAATTGATGATGCTCGTGATAATGAACAAAACTGGTGGTGATCATTGTATATATGAGTACATAAAATATGTTTTTTTTTTTTAAATATGTTAATTGTTACTTTTCGGTGCAAGAGCATAGTATTTCAGTAGTACTAAACATTGTATTTTATTTGTATTATATATTCATGTATTATACATTCAAAACTTCATATTTGGTTAGTTTCAACTTATTCTATTTGGTGATCATATGAGGTACAAGATGCTAGTGACGATAAAATATATGCTTTAATTATTATAATATTCATTTTTATTGAACGCATATAAAAAATACAAACTGAATCTGAAATGAAACAATATAAAGAAATAGTAGCACATTACAAAAGATCACTGAAGTAAGTATATCATATTATTATTTCTTTAACTCAATAAATTAGGGACGCAGGAAACATGCCTTGAATGTTGAAATTAGCGCAATATCCCAATCAAGTGAAGTCTCTGGCGAAATGCGATGAATTCCTAAAGCATATTTTCTTGTACAATATTCTTTGCACGTATATTAGGTTACATGTAACACAATTTTCCGTCAAATCCAACTATTTCTTTGCGGCGAGTACAGATGGGTCGAACAGAATCAATCAAATCAAGTTACGAATTTTATAATAAAAATATATCAACGAGAAAATCTGAAATATTATCATCCTAAATTTAGCAACAGATGTTGTTTTGTTTTTTTGTTGTTACGTTATTGTTTTGTTACATGGTTAAATATATATATATCTCGTTAATGATTTGAACTATGTCTAAGAGAAAATAATATAAATAATTCTTAATCTCTAAGAATTTTTCACCATTTAAATTAGATGTGGCATTCTAGAAAAAAAAAAACAAAAGAAAGACTGAGAGACAAAGTCTTAACAATATATCGTTAAAATAATTTCTGTTAAATTGGTTTATTGAACTATTCTATTCTCGGCATCGGGCAGTGAGAAAGAAAAATAATGTGTTTAATATAAAACACTATTTGTTCTTTTTCTGTGTTCAGATGTTATATTTCAGTAACATTAAAATGATATTTCTGAAATAAAACATATTTATTTTATGTACTGTTTAATTTAATCATTTGTTAAATAATTATTTGAGTAATTTATGATATCGACTGAAGGTGCTTGGTGGAATTTCAATATCAAATTTTAAATGTGACAACTTTGTAAGATTACATATGTTGCAAAATTATAGTATTTATTGTAAAACCCTGTCAAGCATGACTCATCAACAAGATCGTTAATGGTAATTATCACAGGCCATTGTGTTAATTATTATTAGATCAATATTATTTAATTTGTTTTAGCTGCAATTTACTGCTTGCCTTGATGTAAGTTTTTTCCTATACTTAATAACTTTGAGATATAGACGATGCTAACTGTTTATTTTAAGTCAGTTCTGTTGCATCCGTGTGATCACTGAATGCCTGAAGATGACGGAAGGCGAAACCCGAGTCGTTAGTGACATATTGTGAAATCGTGCAAAGTTGTAACAATTCAAATTATTTGAGTGTTTATGTTATCTAATGCATCCGGGGCACAAAAACTCCGCTGAATTATTTGCTTGTGTTTTTAGATACTTTCCAAGTATTGTCAAAAAAAATATCTTTTGATTTTCGTTCATAAACAAATAATTTCTTGATCGTATTTTTTAATCATTTAATATAATACGCTATCATTTTGAATTCAAACAGTTTTTACAATATCTTTTGTAAATTCTTGCAAAGTAGCTGTAAATAAAATGAAAAATACGTAACACTCGCTAGAGAAATGTTCTCACTAAGAAGCTTAAAAATGGTCTAAGTAGGGTTTTATTATACTTTAAGAGAATTTATACAAAAACCTTTCAAATGAACATGTTGCAGCGAAGAAGTAAAATCTAGCGGTGTACGTGATTTTCGGATATTCGTCGAGAATAAAATCATAGATGATTGAGCGCTGTTTCTGTCTTATGTGCGTAATTTATTGTAGATGAATCATTCTTATATATATAGGTTTCATAAAAAAAATTAAGTATTTTCGAAGATGTGGAAAGAAAAAACCCAAGTCGTGAGTGACAATACAATATTATGTGTACAGATTGTTAATGGTCAAATTTTAGTATTTTAATTCCATCTGACACCTTCACTGCATATCTCAAATTAAAAAGTAAAACAATTTTTTATGAGCTAGTTTTCAAAAAAATACAGTAGAAGACACTTTAAAAATATTATAATACTGTAGAACAGTGGTTCTAACATGAAATTTTACTGTGAACGCATTATAAACATCAGTTGTCCTATGGAAATGTCTCGTGGCCGCACTAAATGTGATAAAAAAAGGTTTCGATATTTATTTTTTATAAAGTGCATTACATTGAATGATCTTTCACAATACACAGTTGTAGGTACAGTCGACAAAATTAATAAAGCAATTGTTGTTAATTCTTTATATTGGCTTGATTCATGGTCAACGAATTACTTCGACCAAAATTTTTGGACAGTTTTATTATTAAAATTTTTTACTTTACTCGACTAAATGCTGGATAAGTTAGGTTTATTCAATCAATTTTAAAATAAAAATTATTTTACAAATTCATTTAAAAACACATTTTTTAAAATATCAATATTTACTATAAAACTGTTGGTGGCCTCAGCAAAATCCTCTGGTGGCCGCACATGAGAACCACTGCTGTAGAGCCTGAAGAGTTTTTTCTGTTACAGCTTCTTAATTCCCGTATGTTTTTATTAAATATTTACTTCTCAATTTATATCTCAAAGTCCTCAATTAATATATTGTTTTTTTTTACTGAAATTTTTGTAAATTTTTTAATCCCCTGACTGCTATTGTCTCGAGACGGTAACTTGCATTATATAAATAGGTTATAGCTATAAATATGATTATGTTAACAGTGTTATTTTTAAAAATAAATATAGCCCGGTCTGTCTATCCTGATAATGCTCATAATTTTTCTTAAATCCATCAATGCTTCATTATTTTTTCCAAATATTTATTTTATTTATTGTTAGTAAATCCATTTTGTGACGCAACAGGGAATGGATTTGATGTTCTACTTAATGACTTATTTATCTATTGAATTATAGTTTCTGTATGTTACTCAAGTCTAATAAATTTTCCTTCGTCTAATCCATTTGGATTGTATGTTAGTTGCCTGCAACACATAGGCGTAATAAAGAAAGCTCCGTCTAGCGTACATATCCTTCATTACGTTATTTGCGAAATTCTTTTCACACTGACTTTCAATTTGAACTATTCGGTCAAACAAAAATTGTATTTATATTGTAATATAATATAACCATTAACAACATTCTATCACCAAATAGCAGTGTCGCTTGTCGAAATTCTATCATTTTTTTTTTTTTGATTTTTATACTACACCATGAACGAACATCCAAAAGGTATATAATAAGCATTATTGATACAACTAAGGTTTATTCTAGAATAATATTTGGAATTAAAATAATTAATGATATCAGCAGAAGTTGCATGATGAAAGTTTATTATCGAATTTGAATAGTTCATTCAATTGTGAATAGAAAAATTATCCTTTCGGCATCTATTGAAATTCTATCACAAGGATACACCAAAACTAAATAACTTTTGAGTTGTTTCATTAAATTAACTATTCTTCAAATCTCGAGATCGTAAAAAGATTCGGATTTGGATGCCTTAATTGTCATATATTTTTCTTGAATATAAATTGGTTCACGCACGTTGAAAAACCACGACATCTATGAAAAAAAAATTAATATATAAAAGTGTTTTGATTTCGATTATCTCTTTCCGGAAAGGTTTACTGAAATGATAAACAAGATTTGAGCGTCACGTTCACGGGAAGAATTAAGGGATTTATTTCATGGCATGCACGATATAATCACCTTGAAATCTGTCAACGCTATGCAAACATTAAATATATTTAAGAAAAATATTACATTCGCAATACAAGGTATAACAATTGTGCATTTTTGTATTTTGTTAGTTTACCATTAGGATCTTTTTTGTATCTTTCATAATCAATCGTTAAACAATATTTAATTATATTACAATAAAAATATTATTACGATCTGAATATTCTTTGAAAGTATTTGATTTTATTTAATTGGTTTATTGAATGAAAATTATGTTATATTTTCATGTAAACATGATGGAATAACTCCACTATTCATTATGTGTACGAGGACACTGGTTCACGTGTTCTTCAACAAAATCAAATTTCATCAAAAGTCATACCGTATTTGTATTAATAAAATTTACAGTATTATTCAGGAAAGAAATAGCGACAAATTAAGTTTATGTTTTTCGTAAGTTTTACTTTGGTTTGATTTATGATTAAAAATGAAGATATTTTTTTATTTCAAAAGGTCTTCAATATATTATTTGTAAAATATGTTACTTCGTTTAGATACATTTTGAATTGTTACCTGTAAATATTTTTTTACCCAATTAGAACATTTATTTTGAAAACCTTATAGTTATTATATTAACAAAACGTTTTATATAACTCTTGTTATTATTTGTTGTATATCAGTTGATAATGCTAATGATAAATAAAATCGACCTGATCTGGAGAATATAAAGTTGTGGTAAGTACTGTACTAAACATGGCGTTTTATTATTAAAAATTTATACTTTTCCACCGAAAAGAAACAACTAACACATCAAAAGTAATTCTCATGTTATTTTATATTAAAGTTTCGTCCAGGTGATATTTTAATTATAAATATACAAAATAAAACAAATTCATAAAAAAATTTGCATTTTGTTGCAAAGTATTAATTAAGCTTACAAAGTCATGAGTAAAATTCTTTTGGTGTTTATCGAATAATTTAGTTCTGGTTGCTTTTAGTTTTGTTGATTTCTTAGTATTTCTTGAACTTGTATTCTGTTCGTCATCCAGCTCACGGAGATGTAACGAAGCTCATAGTTTATCCTCTGCGCTGTTCGTTACATAATATGGATTAAGTTTTGATTAGGATGAAGGATTATTAAGGCCATCCCGTCTCACGGTGTTTGCAAGCTTTCACGTCGTATATTATGTTACTAGTGTATTGTAAAAACATTTCCCAGTTTTCCTATGAGTTTTCCGATACCTGGCGTCCGGTTATTAATGAAAACTTTCTAACCAACCGTAAGATAAGCGTCGGAAAAACTATTTAATTAGTTTTGTTCTTTGTTGTTTGCGAATTTGACGGTTTTATTATTTTTCTTTTTTCTTTTAACAGTTGATAAATTATGTTTTTTAATAATCTAATTTCTTGAATTTACGAAATGTTTTAGACAAGAAAGCAACCTCTTATTGCAGTATATATCATAATATACCATAAAAACCTTTAAATTTTACAAGCATACATAGCCCTTTAGGGAATTATTATTCATAAACTTTTAATGAGAAAAATGGATTTTGAATGTTCGGGAATAAGGATAACCTTGTTATTCTAATATTTTTGTAGAATTATTTAAAAAGTAATCAAGTCTTCAATCACAAAAGCAATCGACAACCTTTTGAAAAAAAATATTGCCATGTGATAATATGCATTTATTTATTCTCCAATGTCTTTAGTCTTGAAAATTTTTAGTGTAACATATCCTTTATTAATGTTTTGAAATAGATATCCATGGATAATAAAAGGAGTATAAAAATAATATACCATAAAATTATGCTTCAATATTTAAAACTTTGTACGATTTCAAGTTTTTTTACACTAACGACTCGGATTTTGACTTATGGCATCTTCAGGAGAAAAAAATTCGAAATCGAACAAGGTCATCAATACAAGTTTGATATTGAAATTCCACAAAATTATTATGGAGTTACAAATATATATTAAAAACAATCGTTTATAGTGTACTGTAAAGATAGTCTCATATTTTTATGAGATATATTTAAATCATTTAAAGAACAAATATTTTTATCAAGGTTGTAGAAATCTATACCGTCATTTAATCTATTAAAATTCAAATAAAATACAAATGAAAATCCGGTTCTAAGCGCTATTATACAGTTTTTAGTAATTTCGCAAAAATGCGTGTTATGTTATTTTGAACTAAACACAAAAACAAGATTTATTGTATTATTTCAAAAGAGACGAAACGATGAGTGTATTGACAGCTATTGGAAAAAAGTGGAACACCGTCCTCATTATAGAAATTCATTTTTTAAAAGAAGGAAATATTAGCTTAACATTTTATTGCACGAATTTCTTCTTTGTATATATGTGTATGCAGTATTGAAATATAAAATTTGTGATTATCAATAATATATATGTGTATCAAATTTGAATTTAATTTCCGAAATTGACCAACAACACGACTAAAAAAAGTTTATGTTTGTCAAGTTTTTTCCTACCTGTCCTATTTATTTGCATTAAATTAAAGATCAACAAATTATTCTAAGAAATATTTGTCAAAATTGTATAATCGAAAAAATAGTCGGAATTGCTCGTTTATAACGGCTCTAACTCCGACACCACAGCCCTGGCTTAGACTTTGTACAATTCCACATGTTTTGTCACGAACGGCCCGGGTTCACATTTCGGCACTCTGTCACACAAATTCAACAGAGCGCGTCAGTTCTTTTGAATCTGAATGTCTGAAGATGTCGAAAGGTAAAACCTGTGATATCGTATAAAATTTCAACAATTCAAATTTCATATTGAAATTCCATTAAGCATCTTTAGTCGATATCAAAGATTGATTAATATTTTCATCACTTTAAGAGTTTCAACTGCCAATTGTTGATTGAAATGTATTATAATAAGAAAACATTGGCCTATTATCCACTGTTTACTATATTATAACTATACGTTTGTTAATCAATTGTGAATTAAAAATATACCAAATTGATTTCTCGAATGGTTATAAACAGATAATAAAACAATTTCATTTCATTAACGAGTGACGGTAATATACTGAAATAATGTAAAATATAAAAGAAGCGTACGGAAAATTTGTATGTAAAAGTATATGCCGGAATTCCGTCGGCCTTGGACGAAAATTTGCCGTCGAAGGAAAATATATCTCCAAAAAAATCTTCAATGGGTTGTAATTGTAATAAAATGAGAGAGTTTTTATCTGACAATAACATTTTTAGTATGTATCCTCAGAGGGAAGTTAGAGACTATTGAATCTTTTCATACATTTTCCACGTGAAAGAAATAAATCCCTCTGGGCGGTCTCTTTTCACGTATTCAAGAGATTGTTTACTCGTCGTCAGGGCCAAGCAAAATACTAAATAAGTGGCGCACAACTGTACAAGACTGTATGTAAGCGTATAGAAAATCTAATACAAAAAATGTCTGCCTATGGTATTGATTACAAGTTTTCTAACAAAATACCTCGTTGTAATCCATGAAATATAAACATAAATTTAGTAGGTATGAAAAAATGAACGATAGTTTATTTATGAGATTTATTCACCACCCACCGATAACTTTCATTATAAATTTGTCAATTTGCCACGACCATACCACGTTGAAAGCACCATTGGACGCGGATAGTGCTTGGATGGGTGACCGCTCGAGAACACCGTGTGCCGTATTCTCTTGGCTATGGGAAGGAAAACCCAGACAGAAAACCGAACACCAACCCGCCTGGGCAGCGTGGTGTTGCTATGTCCAAACAACCCCCCTGAAAAAAAAATGTGAAAAAAAAGGGGGAGGTCTTCATCCAGCAGTGGATCGACCCCGGCTGATGATGATGTAAATGTATGTAAAATAATTTGTTTTTATTTATTATTTATTTACATTTTAAACGTTAACTTAAATTAAACCAATCGTTTTTGAGTAATTTTCAGAATGAAAAAAATATAATTAAATTTTCAATTTAAAACTTTCTATTTATGATATCGACTGTAGGTGCTTGATAGAATTTCTATATCAAATTTGAATTCTTACAACTTTGTACGATTCCACATGTTCCACTACCCAGGCATTCTATCACACGGATGTAACAGAGCTGACGTCAGTTCTGTTACATCTGAAGATGCCGAAAGGCGAAACCCGGATCTTTAGTGACAAAACACGTGTAATCGTACAAAGTTGTAACAATTCAAATTTAAAAAAAAACTTTCTAATTGCTGTATAAGTAATAAAAAAATCCGAAATACATGCCGGAGAATTTAACAATTAGGCAGAGAACGCACGTTAATGATTATCAATATTAATCATGGTACTATTATTTTCGTTATGATATTTCTTATGATAAGAACAACGAAAAAATTAGGTTTTGCGGAAAAAATGACAAATATTCAACAGCAATATATTACACTATCAAAAATTGAGTAATTTACTATACATTACTACTGTTAATCATGTTTTATGCATGAATCAGCTACATTAAGACTGGTGTCACAACATGTTTAAATTAAGATTAAGTATTTTATACATTATCGAGACCGTGGTGTAGTGGTCAATATCATTGCCTTTCATGATAAATCTCATCAAAAAATACCTTCTTAACAATTATCGTAGAAAAATGTCGGTAAAAGGCCGTTTTTTCAACCTTGGAAACGGACATACATTTAATACTTATACTACATAACTTTTAATTAATAGTTAATATTATTATTCCCCTGCTTGAAATAGATTATTGGCATAAGACTATAATATTTCAACAAACTGATTTGAATAAACATAAAATAACGATTTTGCTTCCGCAAATTCTATATAAGTCTAAGATTTTCTTCCAATTCGTACATTTAAAAGCAGACAGTTAATACATCTAAAATATAAAAAAAAACAATCATACGATAATACGACAGAAAATGTTAAATATGACTGGTTGAAGACAGCGAGGGACTTATAAATAAGAAGCAAATATTACTAAAAACAAACCAAAAAGCGTTTTGCCAAAAAAATATGATATCTTTCTACGATTTAAAAGACCTTTAGATTTTTATCTGTTTTATAAAAAATATAAATTGTCTTTCGTGATGAAGTGCTTTCCTTTTTTACTTCGATGGAATTGAAACATGAGTTGTCAGACTGTTTTGTTTTAAACTCAAATACGACAAAGCAATACAAGTACTATTTGCAAATAATATAAATTAGATATTGTATAAAACAAAAAAAAACAGAGTAAAGCAGAAACGTATTTTTTTTTTGTAAATCAAACTAACATTTCATTACTTGAAACAACTTCATATGAAATTTTTGCTTTATGTTTCGAAAGAGTTGTAAATATCACTCAGACGAGCTTATATTATATAATTTTTACGTACGTTTCAGTTAAACAGGTTTTGAGAATCATCTTGGAAAGGATATTGACATATTAATAAAGTGATTAAATATTATTATTGAATGATTTCAATTCAATTTGATTGATAGTTTTCACAAGTTGATCATTATTTAAGATTCGTTCAAAATTTTCCTAGTGGATTAAGCATTTATGTATTTTGATAACAAGCTAATATTGGCCATATGTACTGAAGTTGATGTAAGTCGATCGATATCAATATTTCTTTTGGTTTGTAACATTTTTACTAAAGTAAAAATCAGCCATGTTATACCAATAAAAATCAAGTAATGAAAAATAAAATATTTTTAAATTATTCTATATATGTTACGAGATGTCTTGATATATGAATTATGAAACCATTTTTGTCAGTGCAAAATTATTCAAAGAAAGCGTGCATGTTTTACTAGGGCACAAATCTTACCACTTGTTCATATAATATTTGATTGTATTCTTTAAACATTACATAAAATTGAATATGTTTATACAATTAAAAAAAAAAAAAAACTGACAAATTCCATAATGCCGGTACTATGAATGCAGAGCTGTGTGTGTTATCATTTTAACATTATAAGCCACGTATCTTAATAAATAGTACACAGTATAGATCTTGTTAAAAAAATTCCATTTGTGAAAAACTAATTTTCATTTGCAGTTAGTTCTTGAATTAGTTAATGTAGTTTATATCAGTGCAAAAAAACCTTTTGTCGTCTATGGCACACCACTATTCAATATTTATAAAATACAAACGATTCACTTTCAACAATTTCGTCGATAATGACTTTTTCTTTTGTATTGCTTAATTTATTCATGCAAATATATTTTTTAATAAATTATTACACATTTTACACTGAAGATTGTATCTACATATAAAATATTAGTCGAACGAATGAGTAATTATTTCTGCTTTTCTGGAATTACGTCCCCACAAAATATTTAATATTTTAGTTAAAAGATTTGATTTTTTCCTTATGTTAAAAAAAATGCACCGTAACACACATAGTGTTGACTCACGACACACCAATTGCTGAGAACTGCTTTATATGGTGAATTGAGGAAAAGCTTAATTGTAGTAAAAAAAAATTACTAATCTCTTCGTGCCGTGTTTCAATACAGTTATACGTACATAATACTATAATCAATTTAACGTATATGATACTAAACCAGTCATTACTAACAAGTTTTTAAAAAGGATCCAATTCAATAACCGGTCCATTGGTGTATATACGACTAACTGATGAATTTTAGAAGAATGGCGATTCACACATTCTGTACATTTTGAGGTGTCCCACTGCCAAAGATTGCTTTTAAGCTGAACCACTCGGAAATCCGAAACTCAATAATCCGAAAAAGCTATGTCCAAAAAGGCCACCAATACCTACAAACGCCGAGGACTTAGCACTATATAAAAGAGATGCTTTGGAATCAAATACAGCATTATCAATGAGTAGTTGTTTATAGATTTGTAGTTTTGTATGTGCAATAGAACTGGGATAAAACGGCTTAAAAGATTTCACGTCTTTTGAGATTTGTGAAATAAACATGTGACATGTGGTAAAGAAGAAGGATTGGAAAGTATTTGGTACATAATGCATCTACTTAGCTTCATACTCATACTTTGATATAAAATGTTTCAACAAAATCCAAGATACGTAGGCGTCTAAATATTTAGAAGAAATTGGGATATGTCATAAAGCATAAATAGTATACTTAAAACCATAACTTTAAGATGTAAATGAAATGGGACAAAAAAACATGTTTAATCGTATTCAAAATTGAATTTAAAAAAAACAGCGCAAAATAAAAGATTGTATAAATAAATAAGCAAGAATATGTACATAAAAGTTAAAAGCTTTTTGTCTTAGCTCATTTATTGTATTTTTTTTAAAGGTAAGTAACAATTTTTTTTCTTTCTATTTATTGATTGAATTTGCATTCATTTGGTAGAACTCCAATATAGCACGGTGAAAAAAATAGCAATGTATTTATGTTGTAAAATATAGTTGATAGCTATTTTGGCTCACGCCATCGTCAGAACTATGCTTAAACTAACATTTGCTTATCTATGTATAGCTATGTAGAAAAGGTACACAATACATCTTCTCTCCTGTTTTAACGACCTAGCTTGTTTCTTGCTCCCATTAAAACTAAAAATTGTAAATGAAACTAAAAAGGCGGCTATTATATCAATAAGTTTACATATGGCACGGAAATGGTCTATTACAGAAACAATTTTTCTTTTTCGTTTATATTACAACGGCCAAGTTACAATCGGCATTGAGCTCGCGCTATTAATAAGTGTTAATAAGATTTCGTTCAACAAGCTTTGATCGTATACAAAATTCTTGAAAGGAAACCAGTAAATCACTAGTTAAATTGTCATCAGTCTTTGTAATTTGATTTCACTGTGGTCCGGTCGCGACGAAGAAATTCCGAAGTCGCAATAAATCAAGCCTCGTCCTTCATTGCGTAATTCAACCAAGCTCGATAGAAATAATATCACGGCTTTATTGTTCATATAGGTTTTTTCAGGATTGCCGGAATTTATTGGGCATTTCATCACTGTCCGGTTGGCCGGTGGGTGGCATCGCTCAAATGGAACCGTTAGTCCCGTCCTCTACACCGTCGCTGACCACAATTATCGCAAGATAATATATTTTCTGGGATTGCGATCTGTCGGTCGACCGAGTTTGGCTGGACAGCTGTATTCTGTGGGCATATAACAATTGGTTGAATGCACAATAAAAGGTATAGCGGGAAACCAAACGCACTCGATAATTTTGTGTCTAGCTCTGAAAACAGAATGCGTTTGAAGCTTCACAGTAAGTTATAGTATTGAATAACACACACGCTGAAAACGGTATACCGATTGAATATTTTATCAGTAATAGATATCAATTTAACGTTGATAATCGCCACTTCTTGTCGAAAAAGCATACATATTGAATACACACATTTTTAGTACTATTTCCACTTAAGATTAAGATTTTTATGATCATGGTAGATTTTTTTCTTTGCAAATATCTGTTGATAACGTTGAAAATTTTATTTTTATTAAAAATAGAAAACAATGTTTTGTTTAATACCTCATAATTATCAACTACAAATTTGTATTAAAAACCTTGTTTTAATTTGTATTTTGTCAATGTATCAGTAAGTAATTTTCGTGACTAGAGAAACCGGTCCTAATCTTTCCTTTACATAATGTAAAAGTTTTGCAATACATTGTGTGTTGCTTATTTTCATGTAATGCTTTTCTACTGAGAAGTGACGGCTTACACATTCAAAGTTCTCATTGCAATGTAAATTAGTAACTACACACTAATAGAACCCATGGGGTTAACCCACAGTACTCAACGGATGAATAAGGTGGTTTTTGTATTTTCGTATTATAAAATAATAAAACAAAAAAAATTATTACCAGTTTCGCTCATTGAAAGCATTGTAAACTAAATCGCAATGGCCAACAGAAGGATTGATCCTAAAAATATAGTATTGGATATTGTAATAAACATTGTGATTTAATGTTTAAATAAAATGCTTTTCCACCAACAAGTAATAAGCGACAAATTATTAGTGAACAAAGTGAAAAATAAAACATTTCAGTTAATAAATAAGTTATTTCCTAAGTCCAGCAACGGCTTAGTAAATCAAAATACTTTATTTTTACCACGTCTCTTTCCAATGTTGAGTATATTGATTCTTGGTATAGTTGAAGAAAGAAAAATTTTGATCCAACAGGAACTATTTGATATTGAATTCCTCAAAATCTATATTGTAGAGATTAACGATAACATAATGGAGATGAGAATTAGCTTGTAGAGAGCTTTCATATATCTATGAGTACAGTTCTTAGAATTGATTATTAATAAGCTTGAGACGAATTTCTATACATCGATTAAAATTTTTAATTATAGTTTTCATATTCTGATAAGTTGGTCATTGAGCACTTGATATCGTTTACAAAGCTTAAAATGAAAATAATATGGATTCGTTTTTTATTGATACCTGACTAGTAATTCAACGCCTATAAATATTGAGTGCATTAGAGCTTTGTCATAAATAAACAATAATTCACGTGACATAGATAAAGCTTAGTCACTGACGGTGGCAAATAATGTTTTGCCGTAAAATCAATCAATACGATGTTTACACGCTACGAAAACGAACCATGCGATCAATCTGGAATGCACTTTCAGATAAACATGTTTAATGGTATGCCATTCAAAGGGGAACAAAAAAACATTTCCAGCAGAGGTGTTTCAGATCACAAAAAAGATAAACGAAACAGGTAACACCACATCAGTCGACACGGATACCTTTTATACTCCAGTGGCAACGTCGCAAAAAAAGGTTTTCATTCAATTTTATCCAAGATAAAATTCGTATCGATTAATTAATTGTATTTGTTCATATAAAGCATTCCTTCCCATTTAAAAATGAAGCTTTCATGTAAAAGTAAAATTTCTGTATTTTTATTATACACTGGTCGTATTGTATGTTAATCATGATATTTTAGTATTTACATATAGAATTTCAGTTTCGTAGCTGCCAAAGTTGGAATGGTTAAATTGTCTATTAAAATTGCATATCGTTATACCAAATAAATTAAAAATTTATGAGAATATTAAAAGAAAAAAAAATGTAATTATCAATTTGATAAACACTGAAACTTTTACGAAGATGAAAAATGAACGAGACTCAATAATTGCCACAATTTTTAAACATTTCATAAACATTCCATAAAAATTACAAATTAAGACTTATTTATAAGGATATTTTTAATTTATTATTAGAACTATACTAAAGAGTATACGTTTATTTTTATTCATATCTAGTCGCAATATGAAGCGAAAAGCTTCATAATGAAGGCATATCAACAGTTTTTCAATGAATACGGCTCATTACTTGGGTGATTAAGCTCTTTTTTTAAAACGTTCCGTTATATCGTAATGAGCGGATTTGCTGAAAAACGAAACCCAGGTTGCGAGTGAAGAATACTTTCGATGTTTATATAGTTTGTACAACTCAAATTAAAATATTTGATCACGGTAAATATGAATTAAGAACATAATATCTTCAAGTATTAATATTTTTGTATCTTTTGAAACAAAACAAAGTCATGAAGTATTTAAGACTTTCAATTCAGCCGAAAAACTCTCAAATTGTAAATTTAATTGTGTGAAATGTATTAATTAAAAGCCAGTCTATCAAATATGAGAAAAAATTTAATAATTGTATCCTTTCGAAACAACCCATACGTCGGAGCCTGCAGTTATGTATGCCAAAAAATGTAATTTAGATATACAGGAAACAAAAATAGTTGTTTTTTTAAATATGTTTTCCATAATATGGCTTGCGTATTAGTGTTTCAATCATTTAATCCCTTTTGCAGCACATAGTGACTCTAAATAATAAATCAGTGATTCAAGTTTTACCGTTAGACTTTGCGTTCATTTTCATAAGTAAATTTAATGAGTATTTGTTAACTGCTAATCCCAAAATATCGAAAAATATTTATATGAGAAGAACATGAAAAAAGTAATGATTAGACAGATCTTTAAAAAAAATGTGATGCCAAAAAAACTTTCAATAAATATGACATGACTTTGCTACAGTTTATTTTTTTTGAAAATAGTATTGTTAATTAAAGATTACATTTTATACTTATTTCCATCGTAAACGGTTCAGAGTGTATGATATTTTACAACAATTAGTTTTTAAGAAAATAAAAAAAAATCATTTGCACTGACATCTCAAATATAATATTGTGATCTTCGTCAATTTACGCAAACGTTTATATTCAAATGAACACATCGATGCATAAATTTTGGCTTAAGTTGTACCAAGACAAAGCCCAGACGATTTGATTAATTTTTTTGAAAATGAACACGTTCGAACGTTTTTGATTATGCAAAATAAAAAGAGAATCGTATGAAAAATTATGCTTAAGGGATAGTTAAGTAGTTTTGTTTGATGGTGTGTCTTAATTTATTTTTAGTTCTTCAATATTTTTACCTTGTTAAAATGTATTGAAAATACTTTGAATGATGCAATAGATAGAACGTTTAGTTAAAAATTGAGTTACGTCACTGGTGTTCCGTTTACAACGGCAAGCACTTTGTTTAAATTAAAAGCTTCGCAGATGTTCCCAGTCAGACAAGTGTATTAGAAAAAAGCTCTTCGGACAATATAAATAATCGGGCTCGCGGGATATCTGCCGCTCACTTGGCCCGGACTATCCCATCAAGGTACACATTTACTCACTTGACTGGATCTTGATTGTGAAGCTGCGGGGAAAAGAAAATGAAAGCCGAACAAATCACAAAGATTGCCATCAGAAAACTGATAGGTATAAAAAAGAATACAGTATGGCACGAAAACTTCATAACAAAGGCTTACAATTTCCACGGCGAAAACTTTGCAGTCTTTATTTGAATATAACGTCTGCACACAGAATGATGTGACCACGTTTAAATTCTTCTACTTTTAAGACATTAAATTTGTTATTAATAAAACTCTCCATCAGGATTTTATTTCCTCATTAATTCTCGTCATATTTAGTTAATTCTTTAATAATGTGTTTACTGTCACTTATTGGTGGAAAAGATTGGTATTTTCAATAATAAAAACAAATTCTTAGAATTATTTTCATAATCAAATATATAATAACTCATTAGCTTTAATATTATATTATTTCATTTGCATAAATTGATAACATGTGAATTATTTTCGAAAGTAAAACAAACCTTTGGATTTTTTAATATTTGTTAAAGTTGAACTCAAAATCATGTATTGTATATTTTTGTTTTTTAAATTATACTTGTAAGGTGTTAACTGTTACATCTTGATGGAAAGGCATGATATTAAAAATAATAACACATTTTTTATTATTTATGTCCATACTGATAATGCAGTTGATAATGTTAAAGCCATCGTGACTGTACATTATAAATCAGTTGATAATCATCACGATGAGCGATATCAGTCTTTATCAAAAAATATATATTGAGGAAATAAGTACTAAAAAAATTGTTAAGAGTCAAAAATTAGGTAAGACGTTGTTAAGAAAAAATCAATGATTAGTGTAAATTTGCTATTATGCAAGTATTTATTTTTGCTAATTATTTTTAGATACAGTGGACTGTTTAAGGGGTAAAAATCCCTCATATTGCATCACACATTTACTTTATTAAATTAATGTTGTCGGACTCGGGATAAGACGCTCTATAAATAAAGTTATCTCAGATGATGCTTAAACATTTAGGTGGTGTAACTGTTTTTCGCAACTCTAACTTTTGTAAGATAAGTTAATTCAACATAGATGTCAATAATTTCTGGACACTCTGTATCTGCACACAATACATTTATTTATTGTTTGAGCGCGGCTATTTATCTTTCCGGAAGGCTGTGTTTTCTTCCAGTTTATGAGAATTACAAATTTAAATCCCTGATTGTTAAGCAAAATTATATGTACCGAAAGGTATTCTTTCCTCAATTAAGGATCGAGTCAAAGAGGTATTGGGCAGCTTCGGTTTTCAGTGCATTATTTCATCAATTGTATGAAATATTATGGTTATTCAAAGAATAAAGCGATCGAAATGAAACGTACTAAATTTATCAACGGATAATTTCTTTGTTAAATATTGAAATATTATAAATATCCCATAATTTTTTTTTAAATTTCATGAAATGAAAAGTTGTTTTTTTATATTCAAATGTTAAAGAAATCTATTTGTCGAGTTAACTATTACATCATATAAATTTATTAAAAATATTTTTAAATTATTAGTGTATAGCTCTATTTTAAATAAAGGTTGTTGAAAGCTTTTTGTAGCATAAAAGCTGCTTTCAAAAATAGCTTTTAACAACCATACGTAAAATTTTGAAGAGTTTGAATAAAATACCCTCCTATCATATCTCGTTCATGTCACACCTGTGTCCATATTTTATAGATAACGAACTAACATTATTTAAAACAAACAAATTGGAAGCTTGAAATTTGTTTCTTTTTTGTTAATAATTTTATTAAAAGATCACAAAAATACTTTGTTTTAAATAAAATTATTATATTTTAAATTTATGTTATCGACTGAAGGTGCTTGATGGAATTTCAATATAAAATTTTGAATGTTGAAACATTGCACGATTCCACATTTTATCACTAACTACACAGATTTCGCCTTTTAGTATCTTCAGGCATTCCATTACATGGGTGTAACAGAACTGACCGGATGTCCGAAGAAAATCGCAGGCCAAATTGTAACACATCAACCAAACATATGTATACGTGAAAAATAAAATTTTTACTTGCTTCAACAGAGCACATCTATGCACCACACATTTGAGAAATAGAACGTTGATAGTAAATAAGTAAAACAAAAAAATCTTTATTCATTCATACATCAACTCAATTGATCTGAAATCAAGTAATGTATCCCAAAAACTGATTCATTTTCATGCTATCTATAAGTACATAGACAGTTAAACGGAGACATGGCTTTCAAATGTTAAACATTTATGTGTTTTTTATTGTAGCAAATGATTTTAAAATTATTATGAGAATTTCATACACTCGTTCTTATGCGCACTTCATCTGAGTAATAAAAGACTTTTTCATTTCTCACATAAAAAGTTGAAAACTGATAAACGTTTGTTATGGGTTATAACCTAATAAAAATTTGATGTTTCTGTTCACATCTTTAAGATTTATTGTTTTTGGGGAAAGATGACTTTCGTTTCGGTGTAACAGGTTTTTTCATCATTCTCGTATCATAAAAATTAAATTTTATTGCCCACAAAAATTGATATCAATAACGAACACACTCTATTATCTATAATAAGTCGAGTTTGATTTATGTCTGGTTGTTTTTTTTTTATTGTCAGAAAATAATTTATATCCAGATCCTTTTCTTTGAGAAATCTCAAATTTTTTATTGTTTACACATTGCATGTTTCGCATTTTCTTTTATTTTTTGTGTCGCATAAATGGTTTTACATCACTATTAGTTTTCAATCAGAGATTGAATCAAAAAAATCAACCATCTCATCTCATTCAACGACGTTTATGCAAACGAAACGTGCCTGTCAAAAGTCAATAACCAGCATGCCAATTGGCAATTAGAATAGATTAGAGGTTTTATTAATCGAAGCTTCGCATCGAATGCTATTTTTTTTTAATATGTAAAAATATAATACAATATCGTAACTTAACTCAATTTTAACCTATAGCTGATTTTGTATCATCACTCCATAAAAAAATTCAATAGTTAAGGGAATCTTAGTGTATAAATTTATTGAATTCATGACCGAATTCGGCACTTTTGCAACACATATGCATCTTTTGCACTACACACAACAAATGTTTTTAAGCATATGAAACAAGGAAGCTACCACTATTAACGCATACACAATATTTTTTTCAGAGTAAAATTAAAAAAATATAGCACAGATATAGACAATCAAAAGAAAAGCTCTATCACAAAATGACATTCACATGAGTATGAGATAGATGTTTTTACAAAAATGTATTTTTATCTTTATGTGCTCTGAATATTTATTTTACTTTTTGTGCTTTGGCACTAAAAAACAAATGACATATTTATAAGCTCTTCTACTAATACACGAATGCTTTTAAATAGGCAGCTTGTAAGCAGATTGGACAATAAGTAAACAGAAAATATTTATTACTAATTACATTGTCAAACTGTTTCTTTATTTCTTTGACCATACTTTATAAGTATGGTCAAAGAAATAAAGCTTTTGAGGTTATTTATATTTAAAGTTGAATGTCTTTGTTGACAAATCAGATGGTATTAAAATTGTATAATTAGTTGATTGTTCTACCTCCACTCGTTATATGTATGCAACCGCTATAACAAGGTGACCATCCATAACGCAATATCGATAAACAAAGAATAGATTCTACTGCTCATTTTGTTGAGAAACAGAGTTGAACGGATCGATGTTTAAAAGAAATGAAAAAAAATGTCAAAAGAAGAAGAAAATATGACTAGTTCAGCCATTTAAGTACCACTTATAAAGTATTTAACTATATTGTGTATCTATTTAATTTTAATAAATATTAAGATCATAAACTTAACTATTTCTCTTGCACTAGAGTAATATAATATATGATTTTGCTTAAGAGTGAAAGCCTAGTCAAAAGTGACATAATGTATGAAAATTAACAAAATTGAAACGATGAAAATGTGATATTATATTTCCATTACATTTTTACCTCTAATCGATATCTAAAATTACACAATTATGTGTAACTAAAAGTATTCATACAACTAAAAAGCTTATTACATCAAATACATACCTTCCCTATTGAAACGCTTAGTATCAAACGATGCGGAAATTCCCTTTAGTTTCTAATTACCTGTCTACCATCAGATCACCGCCCCGTAATTTCCCGGAGTTTCCCGTTTGGCCAGCTGTCAAATAAATTTCAGGAATACGGCTAAATCATGCATTTCATTGTAAGTTAAATGCACGACCTTTTAAAATTCCCGGTTTTTTTTCCTCCTATATAAACAATTTTATTCCTATTTTTAATCGATAAACAAAACTGGATTTACTTATAACCATAAACTCATAGGATATCAATTTTTATAAAACGGGATCTAATTTATGTAATGAATATATTTTTGATAAGGTTTCATCAAACTGGTGTAATTCAGATAACGAAACCTTTGCGAACTTTTCATTTTTCATGGTGAACTGTTTTTATTCTACAATTGTTTTCAATTGATGTATGCATTTTTACACAAAAAAATTTACACGCTATTAGACTTTATACAGTGCAAACGTAACATATCGTCCGTAAAATTAAGTCTCATTGTTTACTTTATGCCAATTGAATCCAGGAAAATGATTTTCATTGCAAACAGCAATATTTATTTGGCTTTAGCTTAACGTAAGTTGTAAAATAAAATAAAATAATATCAATAAAATAAAATTCAAACAATTAAGCAATTACTTTCATATAATACATTATAATGAAAGCTGTTAAATCAATACCACCAAAGAAAAGTATTTTAGCCATGCCGGCTGGCAATGTAGTATACTATACAATAGAACATACGGACTCACAATGAAGTAGTCTGGTAGATTTGTTTATGAGAAATTGTTTATATTAAGTTTGTATAGGAAAAAGTGAAAGGTAAAAAAACTAAGCTTATACCATCGCTTAAAAGTCTGGAGCACATTCCAGACGTGTTAAGATTAAAAATCCAGTAACTTTTTAAGCGATGCTTATATGTTATAATATTATATTTGTACGTACAACCTAATTGTAACTTGAAATCTCAAATGTAGAACCCTGGGCATTATTTTACTCTTATTTACGACGTTTTTTTTGTGTCAAGTTTAGATAGTTAAAAGTAAAATTTTAAATTTATTGATTGAATTGGCATTCACTTGGTAGAACTCCATTATAACACGGTGAAAAAATTTTAAACTTTAAAAATAAATATTCAAATCGTTTTTAAATCAAATGTAATAAATTCCAAGCCTCCAAGCACTACAGTGTTAAGCGTTCGTTAAACTATACACCAGGCATACTATTTAATAATAAAACCATTGAAAAAAGCTAAAATAATATTTTGAAATAAATTATTCAGTCAGGTTATGATTTTCTGTTATAAAATAAAAATTCTTTTAGAGAATTCGAAAAGTACCTTAGATATAGTCTGTTCGGAATAGAATTGGAATACACGTATGCTGATTTACATAACGTAATTTAAAATCCGTCCCAGACAAGGAACGTCTTGTCGGGTTGAAACTATTGTTTTGCTACATTTTTTCTAGCCACGCCATTTAAATTCCGTCCACTCTCACTACATGGCTTATTCGAATGTGCTTCTGAAAAAAAGAGTTTTTCATATTATATATGTATATCGGTCTAAACCGAAGTCTATTTTTCACTTTTGATATACAATTTAGCCTTTTCAAACTTTAACAATAAATTGTTGAACATAAGTAAAATTTTTTGTATTTTTATAATACTAAGAACATTTTTTTTCAATATCTGTATAAATTATTTAATACATTATCTTTCAATTGAGCTTATTTCAACGATTGTTTCTAGAACTATTCGTAAGTTTATCGATCAACATCCCTTTATATTAAAGAAAATATTCATATTATATAAAACTATAGTTATTAGAACAAGAAGTGAGATAATATCTCTAGGTATTTATATAAGTATTCATTAAATTAATCGTTTTAAAACTTTAAATATAGACACATAAGTGAAAAATCTTCTTACTGACCGTTATATAGTTTCCTTGAATGTCAAATTTAATAATTATAAAATTAAAATAAAAGATTGTTTTATATGAGTCGCTTAAAGCAAGATCCATTGTGTCTAGGTGTGAAATGAAGTGCAAGCAGCGTTGACTCAAAAATAAAAAAAAATAAAAATGCAATAGCATATTTTTCCATCGTATTACATTTTCAAGCAAGGAATAAAGATAATTTCAGTATATAAAAGTTCTTAAAATTTGATATATTGCTATTTAATTGTAACTATATCAGACTTGTCGGGCTCTGCGTGATTTCAGAAGCTAAAGAATTTTATTTCATAGTCACTTTGCTAGTTATTTAGTGTTGTGTAAAATAACTTATTCAAAACAAATGTATTTTTATAATCTATGATATCGACTGAAGGTGTTTGATGGAATTTCAATATCAAATTTGAATTGTTACAACCTTGTGCGACTCCCCATGTTTTGTCATTAACGACCCGGGTTTCACCTTTCGGCATATTCAAGCATTTTATCACACGGTTGCAACTGAGCTGACGTACAATAAACAGGTAGCATCGTCATATACCAAAGTTATTGATTACAGGAAAATACAAACCCCAAGGCAAGCAGTAAATGGCAGCTAAAAAAAGTTTTTTAATATTAATCTAATAATAATTAACACAACTGCTTGTGATAAAGTTCATTAACGATCTTGATAATTAATCGTTCTTTAAAGAGTTTTACAACAAATAACTATCATTAAAAAATAATTATTTTTTATAGAAATACATACTTATTTCAATCTGGAAATCTTGATAATATATTTTTTGCCTAACTTCAACGAAGTGAAAACTTATCAGTTTTCATTTTTGTCTTATCATATTTGAAATGAGGTTAGGCCAGTTTTGAATCGGATACTGACCGGGAACTTTTACGGGAAACCCAGGAATCACTTTCAGATGAAAATGATTTTATTAAAAAATCAATTGAAAAACCTATCCTTACTGGAACTTTTGAAACCATTAGCACCATAAGGTTGTGGATTGGAAGAAGAAAATCACTTTTACAATTATTTTTTTTTAAGCAATTTTTTGCTTTAAAGACCCAAAGACAAAGTTCTAAAATATTAAAAGAGGGTTATATTTTGCTGTACGAATAGAGTTATAACAAGAACCTCTTCTATGAATAGTATCCAGCAAGTTTTTCATTCGCCCTGGCGCCTAAAACTTAATGCAAATTTGTACAAAATTCAGTAGCAACTGAGCGCTTTGCTGATTTCATTTTCAAGATAAACAGACCGGAGTGTAAAAGTTCCTGTGAATCAGAGATACTAAACATTTAAGAGTCCGTGATTAATTTCTTTATGCAACACAGAAAGAATGGTTTATTGTTGAATTAAAATTACACTTTTGCTGCAATGTAATTAACAACCAACTCACCAGTGCAAGTATTCTAAAAATAAACATTCAGTTAATCATTTTTAATTGCTTAATATTTCAACAAAAATGAAATAATATATAAAACATAATAGCAAGTCTATATATTTAGTTATTAAAAATTCAAACTTTACTTTTTTATACGCAACATTTCACATGTTAAATTCATTATAGTTTTCAATTCGATTAAATGAATTTTCTACGAAGATGGTAACATTATTTTACTCGTATATATTCCAAATTTCATATTAAAAAAAAATAATATTATATTGCAAAGAAAAACATCAATATTTTAAGTTGTACATTTTTTATATATATGGTTGTTAATAGCTAATTTTGATTTCGCTAGTGTAAGAAATTTCATTCAATCCTTAAAGCATTTATTTATATACAGTAAAAAGAAATAAACAGTATTTTCTTCTTAAATGATTTGAAATGTAAAGAATTATTAGAAGTAAATATTTGAACTGAAAGAGTTATATTCACAAATCGTTAAAACAAATGTATCGAAATGTTATGATTACGCGGAATTATGTAAGTTCTTTGTAATGATTTGATACATAAAAAAATAACATAGAACTGAGGACTTTGTTATTTTCAATTTATTTTAATGAAATTTTAGCGTGTAATTTTCAATTCAATAAAGACGATGTATTGACATCAAGCTTGCTTTTTCTGTTTTTATATTTTGCAAACATCAATACAATTCACCAATGGTTTTTCATCGATGTTTTTCTTACCTGTAATGGATATTATATACCTTTCTTGGTAGCCGCGCTTGTAAAAATACATAAGTTTCGTCGTGATAAGCCTTTGTAATACCCTTTTCCTAATATAATTTTTAATATCATACTTAAATAGTTCTCCACAAAAGCTCGGAGAGGCAATAAGCTAACCATTATGCAATATGGCGTAGGTGATAATAGTTTTATCTTAAATATTCTTTGTTTTACAATCTTTCACAACTTATAATTTAAAATTTCTACTACGACTAAAATTATGGTTAAATTATACGCAATGAAATATAAAGATAATCTCATGTTTATACTAAAATATTTAATATTTTTATATTAACAATTACTGGAACAAGATTCTTTTTTCCTAGAATAATGAAAACAACCAAAATTCAAAAGCCTTTAGTAAATGAAATAGACAATTATGATCTCATATCATCACAAATCACAATAAAACTTATTTTATTTGTTAAAAAATATATGCATTAAAGTATGATTAAATAAAAAAATACTTTAGAGAAATCATATTAATAATTATATTTTGACGACCTAAAAATGTTTTTCATTATCGGAGAAAAGAATATAAAGAAGAACGGATCATGAAATCGTAAGCCTATTAAAAAATCGTTTTTTTTTTTAATGACCTTTCCGGGATTTTAGTATGCTTAAACTATACTTGACTATATTTTATTAAAGAAAACAAATATTGCCACTTATTTATTTAATTAGCTTTAACTTGTTAGAAAATAACATTTTCACATCTTCAAATATAATTTAAGATAAGCTTTATATTATACATAGAGATAAACAATACATCGTCTCATTCATTCTTGTAGCATAAATAAAACACATAACTTTATTTTAATTATGTTTTTGTAAAAAAAAACTCGGAGGAATTAAATAAACCCAATCCGTAATGTTGAAAAGTCCTTAGAAAAATGCATTACAATTGAAAAACTTGAGTTTTTTGTAATGGATTAGTTTAATCATAGTTCTGACAATGTTGAAAACAAAAACAGCTATAGAAAATCGAAACAATTTTAGCACTTAATGCTAAAGTAATTTTTTATTTATCATATAACTATATTGCATACAAATATTTAATGAACGGTTTTCTTTTAGAGAATAGGCCACATAGCCTTTGTGAGTAAAAAAATAACGGTATTTAATAAAACAAATATATTACTTAAGAGGTATAAAAATTTAAGGGTGTAACAATGTAACCACACATAGATTAATGTACGTATTCAAATGGAAATATTTCTTATATTCCATGACCAGTAAAGCAATATATTGTATAGAAAAAAAATGTGGTATAAAAGAGGCTAATGATTACGTGTTACTACTATGTGATTGTAAAGTAGAGGACAGGAATGAGATAAATATCGTCTAACTAGAGAAGCTATTGAATGGATTCAAGAGAATACAGTCTTCCACAAAATGGTCGGCTGCATACTGAAACTTAATTTCCTTTCCGTTGGCTTCAGAATAAATCACTAGCCCAACAAGTAGATTGTCTACTAGAGTTGGGTCCAAATTTTATTGCTAGACAAGGTAGATAGCATTTCCGTGCTTAAATGTTGGTTGCACTGTTTTTTTATGATATATTGATGAACTGAATAGAAAGTTGATACAATAAGTATTATATTGGTAGTTTATCCACGTTCAATTAAATTAACGTAGAGATTAGTACGTGATTGACTGAAAGTTTAATTTATTTATTTGGTACATACACATTACAAAAAGTACATATTATTACACGGTGAAAAAATAGCAATGCATTTTAGTTCTACAAAATTATTTTTAACAAATATAGTTGATAGCTATTTCGGCTCACGCTGTCGTCAGAACTATGCTTAAACTAACATTTGCTTATCTATATATAGCTGTGCAGAAAAGGCACACAACACATCCTCTCTCCTGTTCCAACGGCCTAGCTTGTTACTTTAACACAATGACACTAAATTTTCAAAATTCTTCTTGTGAAATGAAAAAAAAAATGGAGTTCTACCAAGTGAATGCCAATTCAATCAAAATGTATTATTAGTTTATTGCTTTTGCATAATAAATAATAAGACAAAAAACAATGATTGCAAGAAAGTCAATCAAGTAAGCAATAAGCATATAAAATCTACTTTAATACACGGTGAAAAAATAGCGATGAATTATATTGTCACCATTTCTACAAAATTTTAAAAGATTTAGTTGATAGCTACTTCCACTCACGCCTTTGTCAGAACTTGACGAAGGCGTGTTATATTTGAATTCTACCAAGAAAATGCCAATTCAATCAATATCTACTAATAAATAAAAAAAATAGTCTTCATTTGACTCACTCTCGTCACAATACAAACAATACTGTACTTAAAGTGTAAGAGGTTTTATGTAAAACATGATAGAACCTTAATTTTTTATATATAAACTTATTAACTTTGATTAACATTGGAAAATCATTACATATAAATAAAAAAACCAACATGTTTGTTTAATATCCTACCATTTTAATAATAAAAAACCATAAATTTTTCATAACGAAAACGATAACTATTTAAAGTTGTTCCTTAGTTATGAAATGAATTTGGGTTCCATTCCAGGGAAATTATAAAACATGTTTTGTTTCTTTTTCAATAAAATATTTGAGAGCTAATACATGTGTGATTGTTACAATTTTTATCAACAGGTTGATCTTAACTGGCTTTAAAAACAATCTTTGAATTGTTTTCAAGTGCCTTAATGCTTTAAAAATATCTGGACGTATCAACTATCATATGTCAATATAAGTAAAATATTGACATTATTCTCCATACAATTACTATTTAACACGGTAAATTTTTTTATGTATTTTAGTTATACAAAATTTATAAGATATATAGTTGATAGCTATTTCAGTTAACGCCAGTATCAGAACTATAGAAAGAGTAAGCCAAAATAGGTATCAACTATATATTTTATAAATTTTGTAGAACTAAATACATTACTACTTTTCCACCGTGTTATAATTTAGTTCTACCATATAAATGTAAATTCGATCAATATTTAATATTTCCTTATACTAGACGATGAAAAATATGTAACGTTTTTTTTAACAACATCAGATAATCTCAGCCCATCACTAGCATTAGTAAAAATAGGTATACTATTTAGATTGGTAAGATATTTGTAGTCCACCTCTACTCTTATTGCTTCGTCTTTCACAGAAATAGGTCGTCGTATAAATTTCGACGGCGTTTTGATTGTGGGTTCAACATGGCAAATTATTTCAAGTGGAATGAATAAACGTCATGTAATGTTATATTGGGCTATTCGGACTTTTTATATATCAATCAAGTATAGCGTTGTTTTATTAACCATTCTAAAAACGGAGAAGTAAAATATGATTGTAGTTTTGTAAAAGCTTATGAAAATATATTGGATTGATGTACATTTTCATATATTTTTTTGCTTACTTAAAAAATTCTGCCAACTGTTGAAATAATAAAAAAGCATATTTATTGATTGAATTGGCATTCACTTGGTAGAACTCCATTATAACACGGTGAAAAAATAGCAGTGTATTTTAGTTCTACAAAATTATTTTTAACAAATATAGTTGATAGCTATTTCGGCTCACGCCATCGTCAGAACTATGCTTAAACTAACATTCGCTTATCTATATATAGCTGTGCAGAAAAGGCACACAACACATCCTCTCTCCTGTTCCAACGGCCTAGCTTGTTACTTTAACACAATGACACTAAATTTTCAAAATTCTAAATGAAACAATAGGTGTCTATGACAATAAGATTATATGTGGGACGGAAGTGGTCCTTCTGGAAGCAAATCAGACCACCCCTTTGTACAACGGCTGGACAAGTGGCGATACTATTATGTTAGTTTGCTCGTTAAGAATCCTTTGTGATAATTGGTGTCTATTGATTTCCAGCTGTTCCAAAGCCGTCATTCTCCGACCCTTACTACAAAGATGTAAACATTTAGGGACTGAGTTTGAATTTATATTATGTGATTCATTAATAACGTGATTAGCGAATTTTGAATCTTTTTTTTTACTGTTGAATGATCTTACATGTTCCTTAGCTCGAGTAGATATACTTCTACCTGTCTGTCCGATATAAACGGATAAACATGAGCCACATGACATTTTATAAATACCGCTTCTGTCCAGTTTATTGATTTTATCTTTACTATTTTTAAGATGTCTGTCTAAGTTATTGTTGACGTTGAAAGCTACGTTTATTGAGTTTTAAATCTCCCGATGAATTTTTTCGCTAATGCTACCTAGGTAGTTAATAGATTTATAGAAGCGGTTATCTTGTATTGGGTTCGGGTAAATGAGTTTTCTAGCTAGATTTAATTGTTTTTTATATAATAAATTATTTATCGTCGTTATCTCATAACCATTATTATGGGCTATGCATTTAATAGTATGCAGTTCTTTGTCGTAATCTGCCTGACTTGACTGCATTGCTATTTTTTCACCGTGTAATAAAAAAGCACCTTTTGCCAGTTTTCTACAAAACGCAAGTAATCACAAATTTTAAATTAACGAGTATATTTAAGTGAGTATTATAAGTGAAAATAGACGTAAGTATAAGATTGTAACTTGTTTAATAAAATTTGTTTGTTCTTAAAGGTAATTCGAACAGAATTTGTTTTAAATAATGAATTTATACTTCAATTTCATTTATTTTGAATTTTTTTTGGTTATTCAATGAATAACATAATATGCATTATTTTTTGTAAAATTTTTTAATGTTATGATTTGCGTTTTTTTAATTTTCTTTATTGACGTTAATTAATAATGCCAGATTTTGTCAATTTTAACTCATTTTTGTGTCCAGTATACATTACTCTTTTTTAAGATTTTTCTTATATGACACTTAATCAAATATACTGTAAATATTTTTTACTACTATTCTAAAGAATTAAAAGAATATATATTATATAACGTACCCCATAACACAGCTACATAATTATTTTGAAATTTTGACGTCTAAGATACAGAGATAATTGGTAAATTCTTTTTTTTTGGAATATCAAATTGATGGAGCGTGAAGATTTATGACGCGTTAGTATCAGAGTTCTTCAGGTCTCCTCAATCTCTTATATTTTTTCTTTTAATTTAAACTAAGGTCGTTGCAGAGCTGAGGAATCCACAGTTGATCGGGTCGACAGGTTCACGTGGAGACCACACACATTATAAATGTCGATTAAAAAATATTCATGTTTATAAAAAATAGCGACGAAAAATTACAAATTACACTCGCTTAAATTGTTATTATGACAGCTTATAGCTATTAAATAAATAATAATTTCCCTCAAATAAAGACATATGTTCCCACCAAAAGTTTTAAGGTGGAATGATATACATTTGTATTGTTTGTATATAAAAATTTGTAGACAATGTGAAAAAGGAATTACGACTTAGTTGCAATTGACAGTATTTTATGACGCCTGAATAACTGGATATAAAGACGTAGAATATTGTTTTGATTCACACACCATTAAATATTTATACCGTCAAAATACATTTTCTATAAAGGCTTATACAATATGATTTTGTTGACATTGTATCCGATCATAAATCTTAACATTAAAAAAAAAGTTTTCGGACATTTTTTGCCTTGTAAGATTAAAATATCCAGTAGCTTAAAAGAAGGATTTATCCGAAATAATCAAAGTAACACACGGATGCAATGGAAATTAATATATTATTAGAATGTTCTGAAATTTTTAGCTATTTAAAGCCTCTATACAGAGAAATATACGAGTTTTGAATTTTGCGAAGGTTCAAAAAGAATAACGCAAGTGAAACACACGTTGTTTTGTATAGGTATTTTTTAAAGCAAACTTTTCGATGCTTATGAATATGAAGGATGATTCCGCCAATAACTTTTAATTTACAAGGCACGCCACAATTATTCATATTAAAATTGGTGCTTAATTGGTGAGAAGTGCAATGAAATTAAATACATTACGTGGGATCAAAATACGACATTCCGAAATTTTTCCAAAAAGAAATCGTAGAAATTTTGCGAAATAAAATAGTGTGAAAAAACAGTGTCAGAACTCGAAGTCGACCCAATTTTATTGATAACACATAATTGGTAAAAGTTAATGGGCCCAAATTGTAAAAAAATTAAAATATAATATTGAGGATCAATAAGCAAGTATTTATAACGGATGATTCTAGCTGATGAAAAAGTCTAGATTCACCATTTAAATCTCAGCTATGGTAATAAAGAAGATCTCATTCTGTATCTTTATCGCTACTGTCCCGAAATGCACGTTTCATTTTATTCGTCTATCTTTTTTTTATTTTCTTCCTTAAGCCTTACTGTATTCTACGCTGCAACACCTTTACAAAAATACAGCCAAGCTCATTACATACCGGTTTTAGCATATCTTTGTTTGTCATTTTTCAAGCGCTACAGTTTTTAATCAACTGAAACGGAATGTTTTTGATATTCATTAATAATAATGTGCCGTTTGTTAAATGAGTAGGAAAATCATGCTTTGAATTCATTTTGACGAGGGAATTTGCTTTGCCCCATTATTATAATCATTGAAGATGAAAATATAGGTGATTCTTAACCTATAAAATACAATATAAAATATTTACAATAGAAATCGAGTCTATATTATTATTTTTCTTTGTCTAAGACAGGGGCAGGGAACCTTTTCATTTCAAAAGGTCATATAAATTTGTCGAAACTCAATTTCAAAAAGTCTTTTTAGAAACAATACACATTTACAAATTCAATTTATTATATTGTTAAAAAATTTTGTTTTTCTGAGATCTGTTATTATTGCCGTCTCAATTTTTTTACTAACTATCAATCATCAAGCTGCGTATCTATAAGAAACATAGTAAATAATAAATATCGTACATTATGAAAAATATTACAGTTTACCCCCCTTTGATGGCTAATTTACTAATGCTTTTTATTAAAAAGCATTTGAATAGTTCAATTTGACTTTATTTGTGTTTCGTCAGTCAAAAGGCCGCACAAGAATAGTCAATAGGCCGCAGGCTCCCCACGCCCGGTCTAAGAGAATTGGTGGAAAATCTTATGTAATCTTTTCCATATTGTCTAGATTGTGTAAAGAATACAGTTTTACGATATCGATAAAAAGGTGGAACTAATGAGGATTGTCACACTTCTTTTTATTATACTGTAGACATCAGTATTGTTTTAATATTTTAATATTTTGTTTTGTTGTATTGCCCGAAAAATGGACGGAAGCTTTTTTCATATAAAAGATATTTCGAGCTTTAATTGTTCCGTAATAAGGTGAAATTATTATTTGAATAGTAGTTAATTTGACATAGTTAAATTTTCATATTATTGATGTGTCAAAGAAATTGTACGCTTTCATATCACGTAGTGTTTAACAGTATTTTAAAGAAGTCTTCATTTTCCTTAAGCAAATTTTATATAGGAAATTAGTTGCTGTTAAATTATTTATATTACAATAAAAAGCAATGAAAGCAATTAAAAATTATTGTCTAAATAAATAAACAACATACCATTAACTCTTGAATTTATAAGCTGCTTTTTATCACAAAAAGAGAGAAGCATTTAAGGTTTTTGTATTATATTGTATTTTAAAATCTGTAATTTTTAAAGATATTTTTTTGATAAATTACGATGCCACATCATACTTGCTATTCAGATATTTCATGCAGATAAAGAACATGCAAAAAAGCCTCCTTTCACACATGTTCATATGAATGAGCTTGCCCATATGATACACGCGAAAGCTTCGCCTCATTCAGCCTCAAGTGATTATCCAAGCGTGAACTTCGCTACTGCCTCATTAAATCTTTTATGCAACGTCACTTTGCAGCACCCATATTCTTTAATATCCAACATTAAACCGGGATTACGTCTCTATATTCCCATTCAAGTTGTAAAACTCATAATACATGCCGAAGTTTTGCCAATTAGAATGTTGGCTTTGTGTTAATTGGTTTTAATATGCCAAGTGGTAGCCAAATTAAAAATGAACAGAATTATGTTGTCATTACCTTCTTTCCACATATGGTTATACTGCTTGTTAAAAACGCTTTTGCATTAATTATAGTATTGTTCGTAAGTTTTTTAAATATTATCTTATATATACTTTAAAAGCTTTCTTGTTATGACTCTTGAACTAGGTTCTAACACATTTTTAAATGAATGAGTTAAAGGTATTTGAAAATAGAATACTCACTCATGATATTTTCAAAAGCTTGTTTAAGAATGATATTAAAATTAAAAACGCTTAATAAGTGAATGTTAGTGAATTTTTTGTATGAACCTCTTCATATATTTACAAATTGTGTTACATGCGATACACTTAGATATTAAAGTAATCTATACAAAACCATTAATATTACATATATAATATAATATAAACCTGGACTGTAGAGTTGTAGTCGAGAAAAACGAGAAACTTCGACTACTTTTCCGACAAGATGATTTAACAGACGAAGAAAAATATTTCAATGAACAATTTGCCGGATAAGTTGGTTTATCTTTAACTTAATGATAGAAAAGGTAAGAAAAAAACCTGACAAAAATAAACTTCTTTTGTCGAAGTCGTGTTGTTAGTTAATATGGGAGTCGGAGCCGTATTTTTTTCTCCACACTCCTCAGCCCTGATATAAACATATTTTTGACTATTTGAAACGTTGAATGACCAATCTTAGACTCGTAGACTTTTTTGTTTAATGTAGCAAAAAAAAAAAAAAAAAGGTAAATATTTTTGGCTATACAGAAAATGTTTCTGATAAAACATCTTTATTTTATGAATTTTTATTATTTTCCTATCATTTGACATTTCTTAAGACGTTATTAAAGTTGAAAAGCCTATTGTTAATTTTTCAATTAACTGATTATGATCAGGAAGTAATTTATGAAAATCAAATAGTAATTGAAAACTATCAATAATATAATTAATGAGCTATTATCGTGATTTATTTGAAACGCAAACACGACAAAATGTTTCGGAAAGTTCTTCGAAAACGTTCGCAAAGTTTTTATGCGAAAGGCTGTAAGAAAACTTTTCCATTATATAAAAGGCAGTCGACAAAGCTCACGAACAGCCAACCGCCTTCATACATTGTATTCATATGAAAATCTTCCTGAAAAGAAACCTTACTTTCCAAAGGTCAAAGTTTATTCTTATATCGGCTTAATGTCTGAATAGTGAACGGAGGAAGTTTTTATATAAACTGGAAACTCAACAGAATTTTATCATCTTTACGAAAGGTATAAGAAGAAAAACATAAAATTTTGCAGCGTTATTATTTGTGCATCAAAAATATATTCACCAAGTGCTTTGAATTTTCCACTACATAAAAGCGATCGTTCACTGCTTTCTGTTTGTATCATATTAACCGGAAACTATAAAGCAGTTACAAAATACCTTCTTTGTAAACTCCAGGTAGCTTAAGTGTAAAATAATAATTACTGACTATGAAAGGTGGTTTTGTACCTCTAATGATCGAGTAATAGGTACGCAGGCATTATTTTTTAAATTATATGTATGTACAAAAGGCAATAGAATAAAATACAAAAAAAATCGTAGAATAGAATTCGCAAAAAGTGAATCAACGAACATATCTAGAGTAGATCTTATAAATATACCAACAGATCAATTTTATAAAAATATCTTATTTTTGTAAGCTTAATAATTACAAGTTTTTTTAGAACGCGGCTGACAATCTTTCTATTTGTATTTTTTATACATTGTATTAATTAATTGATTTTGATGTGATATTTTAACTGCTTCTCACCAAAACTCTTTTCAGTTTAAATACACGAAAATATTTAGACTTCATAAGACTATTATTTTTAATTTAACAATTCACTAATTAATCGCTATGCGATCGTTATAAAAGGAAAATAGTAGACAGACACAGAATTATTTTGTTCGCAAGAGATGCATTTATTCTAAAAAAATCTGATCTGATGACGGCCTATGTCGAAATAACCATTAATTACATACCTTATAAATTTTGTAGAACTAAGCTACTTGCTATTTTCCACCGTGTTGTTTTCTTAAAAGAGTTTACGTGTAGAAGGACAGTATAAGTCAAGAGTTAAAAAATACAAATTGATTAAAATTAATGTTTCATTTATTTTCTGTCAAAAACTACACTCACTACGTAATCTAAACCTGAATCCCGAATCAAAAATAAAGAGAATATAAGATTGCTTAATTCAATTAAAAAAGAATAGTTTTAATTTGAATAGTAATTTAAATTTTATTAACAGAATAATAAAAAGCACAACTTGTTTATGATAAAACTAATTAAATAAAAAACGTCTAAACCAAAATGTGGTTACAGAAAAACAAAACTATAAATTAACTCTCTCATTGCTATCTTGTTCATACAAAATGACACGGTTTTCAAAAGTTCTAACCCCTTTGCTCGTTAAAAGTTTAATTTGCGTAACACCGAAAGTTGAAAAACTTTTCCATAAGTATGTAAGCAACACCTTGCATTATCTTGTTGTGGGAAAAAGTTTGCACAGTTCGGGGGGTATTTATTGTATTCCAAATAGAATGTAAATAGAAACGAAGTGAATTATTGTCGCACAGGTTTTCTTGTATTTGTTTCCGCCTTATGCTTTGGATTGTTTAAAACTTCCGTGATGCTTCTTCTAACTAATGATAAGGAAACAATTTATATAGATAAAATAATTTAAGATTTGCCAAATTATTTATCGTGGTCGACAAGTTAACGTCGATGATTTGTTTATGGTGCTCACGTGCTAGGGTAACAATTATAACTGTTTAATGAATTTATTGATTGAATTAGCATTCACTTAAGACCATTATAACACAGTAAAAAAACAGATTTACAATTTGCTAATCGCGTTATAAAGGAATCACACAATATAAATTCAAACTCAGCGTCTTAGTGTTTGCATCTTTGTAGTAAGGGTCACAGGATGACGGCCTTGCTTGACGGAACAGCTGAAAATCAATGGACATAAACTGTTACAGTTAAGGATTCTTAACGAAAAAACTAAGATATGTCGATCACCATTGCTTAACCCTCTGCGGGGTGCTTCTTTGTTTCTAAAATATACCATTTCCTTGCCATATGTAAACTTATTGATTTAGCCGCCTTTTTGGTTTCATTTACAATTTTTGGAAAATAATAAGTTTTAATTGCGAGCAAGAAACAAGCTAGGTCATTAAAACAGGAGAGAAGATGTATTGTGTACCTTTTCTACAAAGCTATATATAGATAAGCAAATGTACGTTTAAACATAGTTCCGACGATGACGTGAGCCGAAATAGCTATCAACTATTTAAAAAAAATAGTTTTGTAGAACTAAAATACATTGTAATTTGTTTTGTATTAAGCACGGTGCTTAATGAATTGATTTATAACGTATTAAATTCGTTCACATCCAAGCTGTGTTAAGCAAAATGTAAACGAAAGCCATTGTTTCGTCATTTTTAGATTTGTTTGCTCATGAATGACCAATGAGACTTTATTATTGTGCTGCACACTATTCTTACATATTATAATATTAATAATTAAAAATAAATGCAAGCATAAGTATGTTAAGATAATATTTAATTATTAAAAATGTAAATTGTGATATTGTTTCCTAAAACGAGAGAAAAAATTATATTAACACAACCGTTGTGTTTGAGATTTTTTTCGATTTTTGTTACTTGCTTTTTATATCGGTCTGACATATTGTGTGTTGAACACCAATATTTCTTTGTCAGCGTAAGTCATTTTAAATAATAAAAACTCATTTTTTAGTTCTTTTCCACAATATGTTTTTTGTTCAGGACCGGTATCACTCACTGTGAGCACTATCGACTGATAGGACACAAATTACAAATAAATCTATTTATACGTTTTGAGTTGATAGTAAGCAGGTTTCAAAAACCAATGGCAAAAGTAGTTAAGCAATTTACGCAGTCATACAATATATAATACATTCAATTGAAGTAAATTAATTTAAAAATCTTTGAAACTAATCAATGATTCATTAAGAGCTCAAAAAAAATGTGAAAGACTTATTAGCAAGAATTATGAGTGGGAAGTTTTTACAATTAAAGTCGTCTGTACTTAAATATTATATTTTATGAAACATAATACATAAATAAATAAATTTGTTACGGTAGTCAGAACGATGACAAGAAATGGTTTATCAGGGGCGTACTTATTGAAAAAAAAAAACAAAACGCAATATAAATTTTTCAATTTTACTTATGGTCGTCATAATATGAGACAGAATAAGGATCAATGATTGAATAAGAAGAGTATTTGTGGACCGATATAATAATTACATTTGATATTATAAAGCCTTAAATCACAATTTAAATACATATTATAACAATATGGTGGTATAATCAACAAGTCACGAGTGTTGTGTAATTGCAAACTTTTTCTTTACGCTCTTCCTTATGCGATCGCACGAAATAGTCTCACATTATATTTGACCGCGCACCCTCTCTGCTCGCTGAAGTTTTTTAGTTTTCCATTTCCCGGCGCGAAGTTTATCCGGGGCGGGTGGGACGCCGTATGTCTCGCTTAAAAAGTTTTTAACCGAATAACTTCTCGCAGCGTGTGCTGATCATTTCTTCTCACGCCAAATGTAGGATCGCGTGATCCTGAAAGTCATTATCTTTTATACTAAGCGGAAACAATACAAAATTTGACACCTTTTTAGACGATAGCCTCATATTACATGGCAACGTTAATGAAATAAAAATTGCAAGGAATCAATCAACCGTTTTTAACACTGTAAGAATTGACAATACTAGGTGGAAAATCCAATTTTATTCCTATTTTTTATCAAATATTTGTCATTTCAACGCTGTGAAAAAAATAGCAATGTATTTTTGTTCTACAAAATTCTACAAAAACTCTACTCTACTCTAGAAGTTCTACAATTTTGAAGAACTAATACATTGCTATTTTTTTCATCGTGTTATGATGGAGTTCTAACAAGTAAATGCTAATTCAATCAATAAATTTGTCACTTCATCCATAAGCGCAAGCGGCATCAAATAACCAAAATTGTAAAAAGTCTTCAACCATTGTCTGGTAACTTTTAAAGTGTTAACTATCATTTTGATGGAAATGCATTATATTTTAAATATGACAAACACATTATAAATTATATTTTTTGATCAAGATCGGCTTCGCTCATCGCAAGCAATATCAATTAATTGATTACATAATACAAACAGCATTTTATATAGTCTATTTTGATAGCAAAACCGGTCGTGATCACAAAATATATTGTGGAAATAGTACGGAAAATTCGTTTTTATCAAGGCGGTGAGTCAATTAAGAAATCTCAGACTTCGACTAAAAAAAAGTATACTTTTGTGTCGTGTTTTCTTAGCTTGCATTAAATTAAAGATCAACCAACCAATTCGACAGATTTTTCATTGAGAAATTCTTCAAAATTTTCATATCGAAAAAGTAGTCGAAATTGCTCGACTCTGATCAAAACACAGTGACTCCACGACTTCGACTTCGAATCTACAGCCCTGGTTTTAATTATTGTAAAAATATTGTTGGGCTTGTAATATTTCCGCTGATAACTCACCTATTATGTAAAATATTTAATAGAATTTTACACGTATTTTCAAGTCGGTTCGCTTTGCTTTCGTCTAACTGATCAGTATTAATTTTGCAGCGTGAAAAACTCTGAGACGCAATTGAAATGTAATTTGCTATGAAAAATAAAATTCTAGTGCTTTTTTAGGGTCGAAACGAACTCGTATTGTAGTAAATCAGCTGTATTACATGTAATATTCGACTCGAATAACTTGAATAATGCTATATTATAATATATTGAACAGTGTGTACTGTGAAAGTATAAATCTTCATTTTCGATTTCATACAAGAGTAGGTTTCGACCTCAATTTCCGACAGTGAATAACATTTTTCGGACTTGAGCTCGGTCTTCCGTCGCAATTTACTTCGTGATTTCATTTCCCGCACATTCATTCACATAACCGATGATAAGTCTTGCTCTATGGACCGATTGCCTAATGAATCGAGAAATTTGCTCCCGTTCCACTGTCACGTGTACGTACGAATATTCACATGCAGAATAATGGCAAACATTTTTATCGTCTTGTTCATATTTCACGAAATCTATGGCGTACTCAATCAGAGCTTTATTTTTCAAATACTGCTTTATGGTCACATACCGAGACACAAAATTTATTTATTTCAATCAAACATACGTATATAAATTTTCTGTAACGGTTATTAATGCGTTTATATAAATAATAAATTTAAATGTTTATAACACGATGAAAAAATAGCAATGTATTTTAGTTCTAAAATTTACTTAACATACTTCATAACATTTGTAGAACTGAAACACATCGCCATTTTTTGCCTTGTTTTAATAAAGGTCTACCAGTTAAATAATATTTCAATCAATAAAAATTTTATACATAATATTTTTAATATATGAAATAAAATAGACAAATTATAAAATTCAATTTGTTAACTGTAATTTCTTATTGAATATGTATTAAGTTGAAATAATAAAACGCAGTATTTAGTAATGTTTTCACTATTTTGTATCATCAAGTTCATGATCGATTTCGCTCAATGCGAGCATTATCAACTAATACACAACAAATTTAATAGGGCTATTCATACAAAATTTGTACAAGCACAAGTGCTAAGAAAATAATACAAAAGTAAAATACAATATATATGTGAATGAAGTAAAATAGTTCACAAATAGAATATGAATTAGCTCTTAGTTCTGATGTTTAATCAGAAATGGAATTAAATTAAAAGCCAATAAAGAGTAAAAAAGTAATTATAAAATACACAATCCTTAGCAATAATAACAAAAGGGACTTTTAAAAGATCAATTAACGTGATGAAGTAACATAATGAATTCAATTATTTGTATAATAAAAAGGCAGGACGAAGCTAAAACACTTAAATTATCGATTTGATTGTAATGATTTATTTTGAAAAAATATGATATCAGTCGATGGTGCTTGATAGAATTATATACGCTCATAAATGGTGAAAACTGACTATTATGTGTCAGTTAAAGTTCATACGTGCGATAGAATGTCTGAAGATGCTAATATACGAAACCATTTCGTGAATGACAATATTGTAAATATGTACTTTAAACAATAAATTTTATTCTTTAGATATCATGTATTTCCACCAAAGAGTGACAGTTAACATATTAAAAGTTATAATAAAAATGTAACGAGTTTAAAGAATTCAAACATGAAAAATTATATTATCAAGTTAATACAGAATCATATACATATTGAGGAAAATATTTGAATATTATTCAGGGCTATGCAAAACCGAGTTTGTGATTGGATGGTTTTGTTCGTTGTTTATCAAGTGTTATATATAAGTAAAAATGAAATGAAAGAATCAACCACAGCGTAAATATTAAAAATTCAATTAAGTTTGTTTGCTGACTGAAGCAATATTCCCTCAAACAGTTCGAAGTGACTATCTATTGTATTATAGTCTGTATGTATTTAATATGAAACAATGTCTAGTGCTTAATTATAGAAATCCCCTTTTCTACAAATACAAATAAGCCATTTGATATTTCATTCATTTGAAATAAATCAGGATTGATCTTGAAAAACCAGACAGATTGTTTTTTGTTACCTTAATTGAAACAAAACATCACTTTCATATTATTACAATACAAAAGTTTGACGCAAACAAAAACCTTTTATAATTTTAATTAAATTCATACATCGAACAAAAAACATTAAACTTATTTCATTTATTAAATAAAATTTTAAATAATGAGCTGACATTGACGTGATAGAGCTCTATTGTGGTTATGACTATTATCTGACATCATAAAATTCATGATTTTTATTGAAATATTGTAGAAATTGTATTGTTCTGATATATTGTAGCAACTAAAAGTATTAAAAATATTATTATTGTAGGATATGTGTTGCTTTTAATGTTCAAAATATCGACCAAGGTTGATTGATTAACTAAAATTGATGGACTTTTTAATATCGAATTTAAATCGTCAATACTTAGTACATTTTCGTAAAAATCAATAGTAATTATAAATATATCATATGTTTATTTGGCTCCAAGTTCTTTGGTCTTCATTGTTCATGTGTAATTCCTCTTATAGCTATACAAACTATTTATTGTGGGTCAGTTTCATTGTATCCATTTAATAGGATTAAAACTAACAACAACAAAAAAAACATGAAAATTTTCAATGTTTAAACAGTTCGAGTTTGTTTCATTATGTTTTTATTTTGTCATAACATTTTTTTTAATAATAAATACACAATGTTCATAAAAAACCTGTAACAACCCGAAATCATTGCAATGCCACGTAAAAAAGTACCGACAAATTGAAAATGATTTTTACTAAGGTATAAGTTATGTATTATATTATTGAATGTTTTTTTTTAACGAATAGTTTTCAAAACGCTGACTCAGCCAAATCCACTTAACGATTACATTGATTCAAGAAATAATCTACAAAAATGATAAATTTTATTTTATATAATATAAATTTAACTTAATAAATAGTACTATTTTTTAAGCTTTTGAAAGCTAGCGCTTTTCAACAAGAAATGACACATTAAAATTGTTTTTAATGAAAATTTACTAAATTTGAATTGTTAAAACTTTGAACGACTTTTTGTTACTTGCATCTTCAGGCGAACTGACGCACAATAGACAGTTCTAAATCCTTGGGTATATAAATCGTCTATATACCCAAGGTATTAATTGAAGGAAAACGCAAACCCGAAAACAAGTACTAAATAGAAGCTAAAACAAATTCAATAACATTGTTCTAATAATAATTAACACAATTGACTGTGATAAATTTCATTAACCTATAATTTTGTTAATTAGTCATTCTTGAAACGGTTTTACAACAAATAATAATTAGCTATCATTAAAACATAATTTGATTTTTTCTTAAGTAATATCTACTTAATTCAATTTGGCATCTAATCTGGCATTTAACATCTAATTCGAAAATTTATTTTACAATTCCTATGAGAGTACAAGTATTTTTATCCTAATTGTTGTTTATGTTTAATATAACAAAATTATATAAAATCACAATAATGTTCTATTTTAATCCTAAATGAAAACTTGATATCGGATCAAAATAGTATAATCATTATTTTGTGTATTCAGTGATGTTTTAATAAGCTTAGTCTTCGTTCTATCTCTTTGAAGATTTCGTGTTACATATTATTTGAGTACATTTATGCAAATTTGATAACTAACAACCCTCTCCCCGTTCCAAGTGTGTGAAACAATTTTAATCAAAACTTAATCATCGTATTCATTTTATTAATAATAAGCACCTCTCCAACAAATTGCCATAATTTTACAAGAAATTGAAAGACGGAATTAATTTTGTCTTCGTTTAGAATAGAATCTATAAGTTACGATAAAGAGCAGAACATATATCGTCATGTGCGGATTCAATGCATACATACTACGTAATTGTCTTAGGGCAGCTGATTTTGTTTACTTAGCGAAATTAACTATAATAAAAAAAGTACTTATTTAAAAAATAGTTAATGATCGTAAAACAAAATAATCAATACATCGGTATTGATTATTTTGTATCAATACGTATTCGTATTGACGAATACATAAATAAATTAAAAATACTAAGGTAAAAATTGTGTTTTATTTCTTTAACCATGAAGCCTTTTCACCAAGACGTGACATTTTACTTCTAAAAAAACGTTATTATTTCTTTTATTGTCGGTTTATTTATTTATGCATTCAACAGCATGTGTTTATGTCTGTCATAAGGTTTTGTAAGATTGCCATGGCCTAAAAATAGTATAGTAAATTATAAAAATGGTGTACCTTCATGTATCATTGTTGATGACATTAATAGAGAGATATAGTTCACTGTAACCGCTTTGTTAAATGTTTTTTGCCATCATTTAATGCCTATAACAATTAATTTTAAGGTAAAACTGTCACTTATTGATAAAAAGGCATGATATTTAAAATAATAAATATTGTTTCTTATAAGAATTAGTTTTTGTGAATTGTAGCCTGCTATTTATTATCTACTGCCTAAGATTTGTTTTAAAGTCACCAATTTCAATAACTGTCTTATCAAATATAATATACACAATCTCTAGAGGATAGACAATTAAGTCATAAAACACTGTCCTTAAATAGTTTTTCAATTTTAAAAGTTATACACATCAAGATTTCAACATATAGACAACGCAATAAAACGATTAAAAACGGTTTACCACTTGGCTATACAACAAGATTTTTTTTTTTAAAGTGTTGAAAGTACTTATATATATTTAGTTCAAAACTTTATTTTTTTATAGAGAATAATATGTTTGATGTAGAAGTTAATTTAAAAATGATATGGCATAGTTAATCCATTGATGAATTATACTGATTCAAAATATATATATATATATAATTTTTGCTATTTCAAAAAATTTCATAGGAAGGTTTCAAAGTTTTGAGTTTTATACTCACAATCAACTTTTATTTATCATATATTTGAAAGTGCTAAGAGTTTATGCGTAACGAGACACGAATTCTACATATTGAATTTTCGAAGCAAATGGCGGTGACACCAACGTTGAGTATCCAATCATTATTAAAATTTGGTAGAATACACATCTAGGTAACAAGCACAAGGTTGTGTATTTTGACTTGATAAAGATTCGATTAGTAATCAAAAGTTTTGTTTGTATAGTATTTTGTATAAAATTGTATGTTTGCATCATCTAAATAGCACGATTAAATTTCACAATACTCGATGCAATTCCACTGAAACTGCAAAACTCTGGTATCCAATTTTATCGAAGTACCTGAGAAGTCACAGAATAGACGGCTATCTATAAAATAAATATTGCTCCATAATATGCGAACGGAGGATTCGCTAGCCATATTTCAGAATGAAATTGTCAGATCTGGTAATCTTGCCCCAATACTTTGTAATAAAACTGTGAAATATTGCTTAACAGACTACGCGAATTAATTCGAATTTTATGGGTCGGCGTAAATTCTCTCCGAGTAATAATGTTTTGGTAAGTTTATTAAAGTAGAAGCACGTTTAGTGTGTTGAAATAAAATGTTATCTAAGAAATAATTGTGCTATTGAATTGAAATTCAGCTGTGAAAACATCGAAGTAATCATTTAAGATGGACTTAAGAAGAAAACAAGTTTCATTCATACATATTATATGTTGAAACATTTACACCTAAAAAAATTCATAATTTTTTTTTTTTATCATAAAGTTGTAAATCTGGAATATACACCGTAATTTTGAAAATCGGTTTGAAAGAAAATTTGAATTGACCCGGGTTTCGCCTTTCGGCATATTCAGGCATTCTATCACACGGATGCAACAGAGCTGACGTGACGTGATGTACGGGTCGTTAGTGACAAAACATGTGGGATCGTACAAAATTGTAACAATTCAAATTTCATATTGAAATTCCATCAAGCCACCTTCAGTTGATATCATAAATTATCCATTTGAAAGATTTCTTAAATTGTTATAACAAAGTTCAGATTTATGTTCCATTGAAAATATATCATTATATACAAATAGTCGATATTAGTGATTATTTTCTCCTATCAAATACTTTTTTATTCTTAATATTTTCATTCACTTGTGAATTTATTTTGAGTTAAAAGAAAATATTTGGCATGCTACTAAACCCTGAAGATAAGTTCAGAATTAAAAAAATTGTGGTAAAACGACGGTCTTTTTCATTTTTTTGGAAATATTTCTGCTTGTAAAGATTTAGTATAGAATAAATTAATTACTCTTTTTTATTTAATAAAGTACTAAACGATTATACACGATGAGCATTCAAATAAATCAATTTAGCCTCTAATAAGTATAAATTGTTAAATAAACCACTTTTATTCGAGTCTGAGTATTAATTTCGTTTTCATTACATGCAAATGCTTTAATGCACCGACCGAAATTATAGAATTAAACAACATTCATTGTCTGGGAGATTTGATCACGTCGGTTTTTCTTCTCACCATTGCATTGTTCTAATTACGGGAAGGTTTCTCAAATTGAGGAAGGGTTTGGGGATGGTTGGGGAGAGTTGCCGAATGAAATCTTTTTGTTTTCAATTCGAGCGGTCCATAACTCGCGGCCGTTAAGCAGACGACGCGAAAGTAAACATTTATTTTAATTCAGAATTAAGTCCGTCAGAATCGCGCCTCCCCTTTTCATTTCGAGAAAGTTTCTTCTATACACACGGTTTATGCTCGTCCAAATGCTGGAAATTAGATATTTTAATGAGAAAGCTGAAAAATAAATTACTGCTACAAAATTATTTTGCTATTTATTTGTGTTAAAATTAAATATTTTATATAGTAACGAGCCTAAGAAAAACAATTTGCCAAAAAATTTAGTTTATTTTTTTGGCTTTTGCCTTTTAATAAAGTGCTTTGAAATTTGAAAAAAAAAATATTTTTTTTGGAAAGTTTTATAGTGGAAAACACTTTCTCTAAAAAAAAACTCTAGTTTTCAATTATTCAAACCAAAGAAAAATATACGCCTTATAATTATAATATGTAAACCGTACAACTAAAACAAAAATGAACAGAAATAATGTTCAACCCTTAAAAATTATCCTTAATTGAACGGAAGAGTTTAAAAATGTAATATGATATGACCGTTCTCTACGAAGAAAAATGGCTTTATAAAAAATCATCTTTGTATTGCTTATATCTAACGAAATTGACATACGTGGTAATATTATTCCATACTCCAAAAGAACTTTTAAAAAACGCTTGTAATAAATATTATTTACTTGAGAAAAAATATATATTCAAGAAATTTAGTGAATACGTATATGTCATATTTAACTGAACAATGTACTAACTTGTTATATAACGCTTCAATCAAAACATACTAGATTCAAGCTATTGAAAAATGTAAGCGCTTTTTTGTAGAGGCAGTCGTTTCTTCTTTCCCTCAGGCGTCTTCAATTGTTTTTTGCGGCGGCCATTAGTTCATAAAGCCTCCGCGACGCGCTATATAGCGTTCCAGCGCCACCGTAACGTGCATAATGGCGCTACGCTCTCCTCGGAGGCTTTCTATTGTCTTTTCCTCTGGTCTGTATACTTTTGTAGCCGCCCGCCGAGCTTTCGCGATTCTGCCAGATGGATGGAAGCGGAAGTAGGTGAATAGACTTCTGCCTAAAGCACACTTTAATATGACGTTAAAGTAAGCTTAGTGACTACGATCTCCGTGCAATATGTAAGCTCGTTGATATAGCCGCCGTTTTAGTTTCATTTGCAATTTTATTTTTTTTAGTTTTATTGCTGGTAGAAAATAAGCTAAGTCGTTAAAACAGGAGAGAAGATGTATTGTATACCTTTTCTACACATCTATATATAGATAAGCAAATGTTCGTTTAAACATTGTTCTGGCGATGGCGTGAGCCGAAATAGCTATCTTTTAAAAAAATGTAGAACTAAAATACATTACTATTTTTTCACCGTGACTTAGTGACTTAGTGACTATTAAAAAAAACAATATTTTTTTTCTCAATAAACAAATAACATGAAATTTTCTTAAAAAAAATACATTGTGCAATTAGTAATGATATACACAATGCAATGATTTCTATAAGTAAGTAATTGTTTTATCTCTTTTAAAATGAAGATTTCTTCATGAAAAATTTGAGCTTAAAAAATATTTATGTTTATTTAAACAGCGTTTTTTTAATTAAAAGCAATGAACAAACATTCTAAAAGATCAGGTATATAACAATAATTAAACTCTAGACCATAGGCTCCCAACTTTTTTTGGGTGGCGACCCCTTTTCATATAATCCATGTGACTCGGTGGCGACCCCCCATACAATCCAAAAGCATTAAAAAAAAATTGTTGACTGTTTAAGTTGGCGGCCCCCAGGTTGGGAACCTACGCTCTAGACTCTTCTCTAGAAAATTCTCCATGGATTAATAATAATAAATGTATCCTCCAATCATGTTGCCAGAAATTAAAAACAGAAACAAATCAGAAACTTCCGTTAATTATTTAAAAAATAAATAGATAACAGTGCCCTATCCTCACAGCTTTATGACTGATAGAAGTCTAGAATATTGCACGGGCGCTGGGCTGTAATAATTAATTGAAACTTTTCCCGACGAAAAAAGTTTGACTCAATTCTTCGGAGGGGTTACGTCACACCAAATTCAACTTGCATTTTCAGAAATCTTGTTCTCCTAGTTATAATAAAAAAGTATACAGTACCGCCATTTTGAGTCTTTGTTGAAAAGTAATTGATATTTTACCTGGGCAGGTATCATGTTTTAAAGAACGTTTGCAGACATTGTATTAGCAGGTGGCATTAAATGTGATATATTGAAAATCAGTAGATACCAGTTTCTCTAAATGGTATAATTAAACGTTTCATAATAAATTTGTGTGTATAGTACATGAAGAAACCCGGATATTTGTTTTAGTAAATTGTTTGATTGTTATAAATATCTGATTTGATATAAGCTTTGTAGGAATTTATTAAAGTAAAGTACAATAGCATATTGATTGAATCGTCATTTATTTGGTAGAACTCTATTATAACAGGGTGAAAAAAATTCGATAGTAGATTGGACAAGGGCCTAAGCCGACATAGCTATCAAATATATAAATTTTGTAGAAATAAAATACATTGCTATTTTTACCGATACAATTTTACAATAGCTTGCGTTTTTCTTATTATTATATATTTTAAACTCCTGTTAATTAATTAATTTAATTATAATAAATCAATGAATGTGTATCTACAATTTCTTGATTCGAGCAAATAATATTGCGGATTCAATGTATAATAGTGAATTACATTCAATTTAAATAATTGTATTTAAATATTAAAAAAATATTTTGACTACCCTTTCCACAATTTTATGTTATTCAGATCAGGTTTATTATCAGCTGATAAGTTGATAATGCTCGTGATAAGCAAAACCTGTTTCCTATTGAGCATTATGAAATTGAGAAAATATTTGGGAATATTGTGTTTTATTATTTATATATAATGATTGAAGACGAACAACTTTGAAGTAATTAATTATTTTTCAAAATAACATAAAAATCTTTCAATTTTCACGATTCATATTCATTAGCGTTGATAATTTTTTTCAATGTCTTCATTGAATTACTGATTTCATTATAATTTCTAATGCTTGCGAGGGTTACTAATGAAATCTTTTGTGAATATGCGTGCTACACATTTCTTGGTAATATATCCGCGCCATGTATACCGAATAGAAAGCAAAACCTTACATCACAGACGAGGAAAAAGAGCCTTCTGACTGTCAAAAGAAAAATTAAGGTTCACGCTTGCTTATTTAATAATATGTGAGTTTGTCTGTATGAAGAAAAAGTTGCACGTTTTTTCACTGACACATTTCAAGTACGAGCCTTCTTTTCCTCTCAGAATCGTCATTTTTCAACGGAAATATTAAAATCGTGGTATTAATCAAATAAAGGTAGGTGCTTATTGCGTCATTTCTGTCGTGATACTTGAGCCAAATTTTATGATAAAAATATAAAGGCTGCAAATAAAAATAAAAATTAATCTAAAAAATATGTATTGCTCATAAATTTACATGGAGCTTTATTAATCTTCTGAAAATGATTGATATACTTCACAGATTTGATTGGGAAAAAAATACTAGTGAATTCTTGATAAAAGTTTCTAAAAAAGTTATACAATATTCTGTCGTAAATGTTACTGCAATATGCCATACTAAATTATTTCTTCAGTGTTGGTATTTAAAAAGTTATCTTAAGATATTATTGTTATCGAACATTTTTAAGGCTTATTGTGTAGATCAAATGACCACAATAATATCGAAAATACAGTGGTACTTTCAATATAATGTGTCTCCCACCAGTTAATACATACTTGCAAATTATCCCAGGACCTTCCAGCTCCGCCGAATACAATCAAATATGAATGGTCAACAGCGGTGTGACAATTGGAAGAATATAAAAGCTCCGTAACGGTATGCGCAGTTAATATTCAATCCAGCCTCATTGACGTAATATGAAAATGGTCAGTAAACTCTTTTACCTCTGAGCTCTTTACAAAATCATAAGAGTTCGTCACAAGTATCTGTTTTCTAAGAACAGCATTTGGATGCCATATCCATTTATAACTTCTCACATTCAATAAAAAGTTCCTCCATTATATAAAAACGAATGATGTTATTTGTGTATAGTAAAAGTAAAAATTATGAAGTTACAACATTATTACATACTAATATCAAAAATATATCCTATATATATGTATGTGATAAATAATTGAATTTTCAAAGTTCTAATAAAAAAAGAGCAAATTGTTTAGAAATAGTTGATGACTAAGCATCACGTTATCATCAAAACTATGCACAAACATTTTTTTTTATTTTCCAGATAAAAAAATATTAATCAACGCTAAATTGCAACGCAAATATTGGTGAATAAAAACTATATTTTACTAGAAACAATAAAGTCTTTTAAAATGAATAACAAATATTTTTCACCAATATTTATCTTCGGACTTTTTTTATTGCATAAAATATATTCCAGGAGTTAAGACTGAAGATACATCGTCACTTCCTATAGAATCTGAGCGAGAAAGCTCAAATTATATTCATTTTCTCGCTCTATTCAAGCACACGAAGCTTTTTCGAATTCCGTGCCAAGTCATTGCGAAATTTTAACCACAAAGCTTTCGGTGTTCACTCTTTGATATTCATATACCTAAGATGTGAAAAAGCAAGCCGCGTTTGAGGCACACGTTCTTAGAAATATTTTAAAGTACTACATCTTAAATGATTAAAAAATAACATAAGAGATTCTAGCCGCGTTGAAATTTAAAAAAAAATGGCTTTGTAAAATGTATTCAAAGTCTAGAATTGAATCTCAGACTTTCATGAGACGCTTTGTAAATAGTTAAGTTTAAAAAGTAGTGCTGGAAGTAAGATCAAAACGTCATTATTTTTTAATGTAAGAATTTTAATGAGGCGGCTAATACTGGTAATTTAAAATTACAATTTTACCAACGTCTGTATTTGATTACAAATAAAGATTAAAGACTAATGTATTATTTAAAAATATTTTTTTATAAACATATAAAATCAAAATAGTATTATATATTTTATAGAGACGATGTCATCCTATGTAGACATTTTAAGTATGTGTACAACAAAAAAAAAATATATTGTTGAACCTGTTAATGACAATATCTGATCTTTTTTTTAAATATTGAGAAAAAAAACAGGAACTTTTTGTTTAATTTTATCTTTTTTTCGATAGAACTTTCTCCTTTTTCTACGTTCAATTCAATTCAATGTTCAATTGATATGAATTCGAGCTTACTCATGCTTCAGTTAAAATCTTAAATCTTTTTTTAAGAGTTAAATTGATCTAAGTCATGGGTGGCCAACCTTTATAGCAGCTGGGCCGGATTTCAGAAATGAGATTTCCTAACGGGCCGTACAATGAAAATTCTTTCATTATTCAAAGCAAACATGAAATAAAAAAAAAATCAGGAAGATACAACAAAAATGAGAATCGAACGTATTTATTAGATTAGATTTATGCAACGCAAATAATAATAATAATAAATATAGTAAATTCTGATACGTCTGTGAGACGTCTTATTTCATTTGTCATAACTAAGTGCAAAACGATTGATCTTGTTGCTACACGTAAACATTTTTCCAAATGCTTATAAGTAATTTATGATTTAATATGCTTCATTCGACTAAAAAACTATTCACACGTGTAAGTGTTTCAAAATAGCGAAATCAACGATAGAGCGTTTTTGTAATAAGCAGGATATTTTTAAAACATATAATTGAATTAAAATAAAATATGTCATAATAAACCAGATGAAGGAATGATTATATTGCTATTAAACGTAATTGACAACATTGTAAAGTTTGTTTACGGATAACCTCTAATCAGTGTATTTATTTTTCTTGTGAGGTTAATTTTATTACTGCCCGCAGGTTAAACCTTTCTTTCAATGTACTGATTCGAATCATTGGCCTTCAGCAACTTTATCTTCCATAATCTTTTACTCTACTTCGTGATTGGTTAAGCTCTACCGAAGAAAAAGAAAAGTTATATCTCTCTATTGGCATCACGGATTTTCTATACATTTGAAGATTACGTGACCCAAAAGAATATGGCGAAGATATTTGTAAGCTGGCACGGTGAAAGATAACCCGTGGGGTCGAAAATATATTTATTATATACAGAAAAATATTCTTTACAAACAATATTTAAAATAAATTTTTAATTACGATTATTGGTCACTAGATGATCCTGATCACAAGATATTGATTAATTCGATTTAAAAAACTGCGATGACTGCAATATCAATTAATTTTGTAATATTCAAGACTTCAAAAGTCGTTTCAAATTTAACTTAATATATTTTTGGTTTCAATGAAAAAAAATATAAGAATCGACAATTAAGGTATATTTTTGTCTTAATAGTGATCATCCACCCTGGTAGATTTGTGTCTCGGCAAAAATAGTATTTAATTTAGGAAAAATTGTATTAAGTAATGCATTGTATTTTTTTTATCCATTCATAATATTCAGTTGACGATATTCTCGATGAGAAAAACCAATACTGATTTTATTATCATAAAATTTTAGAAATTAAACCAAGCAGTGTGTTTATTTATACAGAATATTCAAGGAGTTTAAAAAGAACGATAGAAAATGTACAAAAGCATGATTTTTTAAATATATACTCATTTTTTCGGTGAAATAATGTTATGGATTTGAAAAAGATTCGTTTTCAAAGAAGCGTGCTTAAATTAATAATTTACAAAGGACGACAAAATATTGTTGTACAGAACAGTATAAAACCTGAATCTGATCTTGTGTTATTTACAATGCATATATTATAAATTTCAGTTGATAATGCTCGTGATGAGCGAAATTGGTCTTAGTCATAAAATATACTGTGGAAATAAGTACTAAAAAATGTGTTTTTATTATTTAAAATATCATGCCTTTCCATCAAGAAGTGACAGTTAACACCTAAAAAAGTGATCAAATCTTAATTGTTAAAACTTCTTACGATGTGATTGAATGCCTGAAGATGCCGAAAGATGCCCAGGTCGTTCGTGACAAAATATGTTGAATTTTACAAAGTTTTAAAAATGCAAATTAAATATAATTTTATAATATGTTAAGTTCATGTCTGGAATTACAGATGGAAAGCATGCAGTCACAACTGAACTCAAAAAAAGTGCTGAAACAAAACTGTGACATCTCAGGCTGTTTGATTTTTGATAGATGTCGTCGTAAATTTCCGAATGCATTGATTTTATTAATAGATATTTTGATTGAATAAGTCTCAGTGATATTATCAATACATTTCAAGAAGTAAAAGTTTTTTTTATAATTTTAAGTTCTGGTAATTCATTTTTCTCAGGACTCCACTGCATGCAATCCGTATCTATGAGAAATAGCATTTCGTTGATATATGAAATGATTTGTGATCAATTTATCGTTCATCGAGTGTGGGCGCATGCTGTGCTTCGTGTTTGCTGCAACCTGGTAGCGGATGCGTGTCACTGTTTGTGAATGCACTATTTTGACAAATGATACTGTCATAAAAATGACGTGAGTGTTTTACGCCACATGACACGTAAACATTCAAGTTGATTGCAAACTTCGTTCCGATGGCATTGACGCGTTATAAATCCCATTCTAAGGATCTTTTTTTACGGTAAAAAAATAGCAACGTATTTTAGTTCTACAAATTTTTTAAAAGTATAGTTGATGGCTATTTCGGCTCACAGAACTATGCTTAAATGAACATTTTTGTTTATTTTTCTTAACGAAAAAAAATTCTTAGCGAACAAACTAATATATGTCCGTCGCCACTCCTCAAGCCATTGCAACGGGCTTTTCTGTAATAAGCTATCCCTATCCAATAAACCGTTTCCGTGCAATATGTAAGCTTTTTGATATAGCCGCCTTTTTAGTTTAATTTACAATTCTAAAAATTTTTGGTTGTATACCCAGTTCTTTTTTAAGCGATTTTGTTTTACACGAATTCGATTATACTCTTTTTTTTTGAACGGCACCGATACATTTTTTTACGCGCTTCACTCGTTTTTACGCGATTTTTCCCCCAAATTTGTTTTAAAGAAGAAATTTATATATGATGCTAGGCATGTACGTTTCATTATATAAAAAAAAAATATGTGTATTTTTAAAACTTAATTCATATAAGTGAAAAAATTATATTGTTAGAGTCTCATTATATTTTATAAGCAATAAAGACATGAAATATATATATTTTTTAGGCACGAATTTTAAAGAGCAAATTTTGTTTTTTCATACGTTTCTGGTACTTTTTCACGGGATATTTTAATTTTTGGAACCAATTTATCAAATTTTATGAAAGTTGAGATTTTTTTACACGATTTTTTTTCCGCGCCGTTTTCTGGAACCAATGTATCGCGTAAAAAAAGGACTGGGTGTATTGCTAGCAGGAAATTAGCTAGGACGAAAATGTATTGTGTACCTTTTCTACACAGCTATATATAGATAAGCAAATTTTGGTTTAAGCATAGCTCTGACGATGGCGTGAGCTGAAATAGCTATCAACTATATCTTATAAAAAATTTGTAGAACTAAAATACATTGCTATTTTTATACCGTGTTATAATGGAGTTCTACCAAGTGAATGCCAATTCAATCAACATGTTTTTTTAATATGTTGTGAAGTTTCTTTATTGATGTAGATTTAAGTCACAGAGCAATGTCTTAATCAAACGAAATATCTACTTTGCGTAAAATTCTTACAATAATTATTTTCTACGTTATCGCTAGTTAATATTATTCATTATCTGTATTCAAGCTTATTCTGTATTCAAGCTTATTCTGTATCATTCCCAGCATATATGTATATACAATACATACTTTCTAGAAAATTACAAACATTTTATGATATCGACTGAAGGTGCTTGATGGAATTTCAATATCAAATTTGAATTGTTACAACTGTTCACCATTCCACATTATTTGAGGATGTGGATAGCCCTCCGTAAATATTAAAAAAAGGAGTCTTGTATCGTGAATAAACCGAATCGATTTTTTTAATAACACTACAATTAAAAGTTTTATTTAAATTAAGCCCGAATCATAAACAAAGAATTCATTATTGTAAAATCGAGACATTAAAAAAAAGATTGCGATTCGATATATGGAAAAATTAAATTTAATACGGGTGTAATACACAGCACTGTAAAGTCTGTTGAGCAGTAAATACACAATTTTTATAGAGTTCTTTCAGATTGCCAGTGTATTTTAGTAGATTACAGTTTTTACACAGTTAATTAAGCGTTGCCTTCATCATAATTCATTTGTGTTAATCACAATACTTCTTAACACGGTGAAAAAAATAGCAATGTATTTTACTTCTAGAAAATTATTTTTTTTAAAATATAGTTGAGAAAGAAACAAGCTAGGCCGTTAAAACAGGAGAGATGTATTGTGTACCTTTTCTACACAACTGTATATAGATAAGCAAATGTTAGTTTAAGTATAGTTCTGACGATGGCGTGAGCCGAAATAGCTATCAACTATATTTAAAAAAATAATTTTGTAGAACTCTACCAAGTGAATGCCAATTCAATCAATACAACACTTCTTGCTTGAATCTTGAGAACTGAGGTAAATGCATCTGAAATAACACGATAAAAAAAGCAATGTCTTTTAGTTCTACAAAAATTATAAGATTTATAGTTGATAGCTATTTCAGATCACGCCTTCATCAGATCTACAAAGCATCTATTATACTTTTTTCTGAAATCTCATTTAAGTCACTCGCTTTCTTTTCCAAGAAATCTCTCAAAATTACCCCAGCTAGAGAAAAACATATTATGGTTTGGTAATTACACATAATTGGAAAAATGAATTTCATGTTGATTAAAATTCTGTGAAAATGAAGATTAAAAGTGCCTGAAAATGTATGCTTTTAGATAGATTTTTAGCGATAGTCGGCAGCTCTACAACCCTCTCGTGTACACAGTATTTAGTTATCTCAGTAATGGATTCAAACAGATACTTCCATTACGTGATTAAAGTAAACGGAAGGCTTTATTCAAAAAAGGGAGCGAACACAAAAATAGTCGACATAGTGTGGTAATAAAATAACTCTGGTGATTTTCGCTCAGAATTTTTTAACACTTTTTTGTAATTTTTAATTTACTTCGCAAAAGGAATTAGAATTTTATTTGTACAGTGTACGGATTAAAAATTTTATAATCACAGCTTTTTTAGAATTTCAAACCTACAATTATATCATGACTAGTTCAAGTTTTCACGGGCTTAAATTCAGGTACGTTAATTGAATTTTTCATTCTATTATATTTGTGTTATTGTATAAGGCACAGTACAGAAATGTTTAAATTCTGTTCTACCGACACAATCCTAAAAGAAGTTTTAAAAAGCTCACTGTCAGCAAAATACTTTCTAAATAATTAAATAAAAAATTTTAAAAACTACACAACAATGGCGAAAAAATTATCAGATAGATAATATATCGATCTCACTTATTATAGAATCATAACGTCTATGTTAAATTCCAATAATAAGCATTCGAAGAAATATAATTTATTCTTATACCTATAAGAATAATATTTTTGTTACTGGCCGCTTACAGAAGAGTGGCGCAACACAAATGATCTAGACCAGTGGTTTTCACGTGATATTTCACTGTGGCCGCATTATAAACATCAGCGGTCCTATGGTAATTTCTCGTGGCCGCACCAAATGCTTATACACAAATACAATTGTGAGTCATTTGGAGTAAATATCTTGAATAAATGCCGGATAAGTCAATAAATCAACTTTAAAATAATATTAATTTTACGAGTTCATTTGTAAAAAAAACATTTTCTTTAAATATCAGTATTTACTATGAAACTGTTGGTGGCCTCAGCAAAAATCTCTTGTGGCCACACATGAGAACCACTGATCTAGACTCACAACCCATAGGATCTTGGAACGAATCTGCATTGAAAATACAGAGTGTCATATTTTGTTAAGTCATAATGCAAATTATATCAGATAGACAATAAATCATATCAATTTTTCTAGAACGATATATTTGATGTGTTTTGGTGTGAAAGGAGTGATAACGTCATTTTGATTAAGATTTGTACAGTATTGTGAATTTCTACCAACAGTTAACAATTTAAGAGTGAAGATAGCATAATTATATTCGTAAAATTCTTAAAAATTAACTGATATCAATGCTATATTTTAAAAGCATAAAAATATTATGGAATATTATTACAAATTGCGTAAATAATAAACATGAAATAGAAATCATAACAAGATGCCATTGCGTGTATAGTATCCGATTACAATTGGAATTGAAAAAATATGTACACGTAAGAAAAATTAAATGAAACAATTTTGAAACACGTGTCTATGTTACACCAGAGACGTTGCTTGCGTAGTTGAAATGAATATTTTATTTCACCCGAACAAAAGTCAGCCTTCTCGCTATATTATTAATTACATAGAATCTCAAAAAAACCATCACACTTCTAGATAACAAAAACATAAATGAAATAAATGTTATTATTGTAGATTGCTGTGGTTGATTAGTAATACTACATAGCTTTCGCAACGTTGCATATTCAAGCCCAGTACCTTTAATTTTCAACCATGCATTATTATGTTTTAAAGAGAAGAAAATGTGACTTACTCAGTCAATTAGCTTCCTTTAAATAAAAAAACAAAACAAAGTTTTTTTTTTTCCATTTGAAATTTTTCAAGATTTGAAGAGAAGTTTCTTTAAGAAATATTTGCATCCATGCTGTATTCTAAAGTTACTGATCACTGAATAAAAAAGAAAGTCATGATATTTTAAATCATAAATACACATTTTTTTAGAACTGGTTTTTACAGTATTTTGTGATTAGCACCGATTTCGCTCAGGATGATAATAAGATGAGCAAATCTGGTCCTGATTCTAAAATATTATAATATTGTGGGAACAAGTACTAGAATATATTTTTTATTGTTGGCTGCCTAAAAATATTGTACTGTTTCACAGAGGACCTGAAAAATAACCATTTTTCGAAGCCATAAAAGTTTGTAAAATATTGGGGACAATTATTATATTTCTCCGAATTTGGTCGCCCTATAGGTCATTTAGACAAAAAAAACATTCGTGCAGCACATGTACTGGCATTGTTTACCCATCAGATTTCGACACATTTGCAGTGTTTATTTATGTTGCGCCATCTGTAATACCCTAAAGGCAAATTCACACTAACATATTTTTGATTTATCTATAATTTTATTTTGAATGGAATTCTATCCTCCCTTTTTTCTCCAGGTTTTGATTTGCAGTGATTTATTCATCTTCAAGTATTGTTGATAATAATTTTTATTATCGGAAAAATACACTATGATATAAAAGCAGTTGAAACGTAATTTAGACTGTCACAATTCACTACAATAAATATATAATATTACTTTGAAATAACATTTGAATGTTAGATTCATATTTATTCGTAATTTAGTCGAAAACAGAGTTCGAAGCACAAACCAGGTTTATTTGGGCAATCGGGACAATTGAACAACGAAAATTTTCGTTATTTGGTGGTCAAGTTGAAGGGGTAGTTTATTTTGAAAACTACAAAAATATTAAAACACAAGTGCACTAAAACGTAGAACGAAGTTTATAGAATTGTAAAAATAGGTACGCGGTGCTTAGAAAAAGAAAGTATGTACATTTTAATAAAAATACGTATTTCACAAAATTATAAGAAACTGTGATAAAACAAGTACTCCAAGTACAAGTTTTATTTTTTAAATGAAAACAGGGCTGGAAGTTGGTGTCGTTTTTTGCTTAATGTAGAGTCTTGCAAAGCGAACGATTTCGAGTATTTTTTTGATTAGACAATTATGAAGAATATCTCAATGAAAAATTTACCGGTTGGTTGGTTGACCTTTAATTTAATGCACATAAATAGAAAAGATAGGGAAAGTACCTGATTTTTAAACAATTCCACAACCCTAAATGAAACAATTAAATGTTCTTTTAAATCTGTATTTAACGTCTTCCCCACGTCCCGTTAAAATGGGTTATTTTCACCGCTATCATACATTAGTAATGAATAACCTTACTATACAAATATAATTATTAAAATGATTCTATAAGAAACGAAATCCGTGTCATATCTAGTAAAACACCAAATATAATAACCCAGCCATCAATTTTAATTTATATTCAAATCAATTCGGTTCAATCGTGCGATTAAGATAAATTAGAAATCTCAGTGTAGTATTGTACTCTAATTTAATGGATCATTATGCGTTAGAAGGTTCGTTTGAATCCGGCTAAGTCAAAACAAATGCCTCGGTCAGGTAGCTTATACCAATTACCAGTTTGGCTAAGTAATATCGTGTGTATTAAACGGGATTAAGACAATGTGTCCAGGATAAACCTTCGTCTGACTAGATTATGCGCAGGCGCGCTTCACTACGGATTGTGGCAGGAAACATAATTATATGTCTATCGGTTATACACCGTGGCACATAAATTAAAATTACACCGAATAATTAATATTAAATAACACATTGTGTTCATAATACATAACTAAATATATTATGAATTACGTATTTGTAGTTATGAGGTAAATACATAACATTTAAAATAAAATTCAGGACATGTCTCTGAAATCTGAAATTGTAAAATTATTGTGAAATTGTGTTTTACTTTTTAGAATATATGTAATAAATTTTCGTCGAGAATTATGTTATAATACTACATAAAGGTTCTACCAAATCTGTCTTTAATTATTTCAAAATGTGAATGTTGATAGTTTATTCAAAAATTTATGCTATAGTAAGTATTAAAAAATCACTATGTAAAATTGATAATTGAGTTGAAATCCCACAAACGTAAAACTTTTGCGAGTTGTTTGAGAATTGAAATACACTGTAAAATAAGTTATTGTTCTGATCAAAGATAATTGGATAAATTTCTCATTAATTTTGGTATTGGTTTGATATTGAAATTAACTACCAATGAATTTTTCAAATTAGTCTTTACCGTGAAAGTTTACATATGCTACGTTTAAGCACTCATAAAAGATATTATATCACTTTACTGAAGAACCAATGAAAACAATTTCACTTAGAGAGTGTGATTTTTTAAAAATGTCTTTTAGACTTCCTAGTTCAATATTTAAAACTTAATCTTAATGTTTAGAGAATTTCAGATAAAATAATGTCCATGAGGATATTGCCATGAGCTAAACACAGGATTAACTACATCATACAAGTGAGATTCATAGTTGACCTTTTATATGTAATATGTGCAAACATTTAAAAAAATATTTTATATTTACATATTTAAAAGCGTCATTAGAGTTTTATCTCGTTGTTGAAAAACTTAATAAATGGCGTTATGTTAATATATTATATTTGGGTTTTGTTTGCCAACTTTATTCAAAAGCCGGCACTCAGGTCTTTTGAATATTGTTAATTATTCTCCATTTTCTATTGAAAAAATTATCTATGATTATTTTTTAAGTATTAAAGCTACTGATTCTTGTCTGGGCCACTCGGTTCTTATGTGTACATCCAACTAGTTAGAGTGTTCAAGGGTTTGAAGACTTGAAAGGATACATAAAATGTATAGTTCAAAAATTATTACGGCCTTATATGCATTGTCATGTATAAATAAACCTCGGTAATCATTTTTTATCCACTCATAGATATGGCACACGGAGAGACGAACTGGTAAACAACTAATTTATGAAGCCCATCCGTTCACCTAGTATTATATACCAATTTTGTTACTCTATGACAAGGGTGTCCAAACATTTGATCATTGGGAGCTACTTTTTTAATTTTAAATTTGCTTGGGATCGGCATCTAAAAAAATTGTTATGGACAATTTGATTGGTATTTTATATCATTCAGAGAACCGTAATTAAACAATACAGAGACGGCCAGGCGGTCTACTTTATTTTCACTACTTGTTAATTCCCTACAATTTAAAATAATAATGAAGAATAAATGAGCCAATTGGTTAAATTTCAGGGTCCATTTTTATTAATAGATTTTAATAAATCTAAAAAAAATCTTGTCGATCCCAACGACCAAACTTAGGCACGCGATCAACCGGTTGTACACTTATGCTCTATGCCAGTGGTTCTCATGTGCGAACACCAGAGGATTTTGCTGCGGCCACCAACAGTTTTATAGTAAATATTGGTATTAAAAAAAAAAGATATTTTTACAAACGGATTTGTAATTTTTTTATTATTTTTGAATAAACCTGACTTATCCAGCATTTAGTCGAGCTTAAGTAAAAGACCGTTTTAATAATAAAACTTTTCAAAAATTTTCGTCGAAGTTATACGTTGACCATGAATCAAGTCAATAGAAAGAATTAACACTTGATTTTTTAATTTTGTCGATTTTGCCTAAAACCATATATTATGAAAGATCATTCAGTGTAATGCACGATATAAAAAATGAATTTTGAAAGTATTTTTAACACATTTGGTGCGGCCAAGAGACATTTCCATAGGACAGCTGATGTTTATAATGCGGCCACAGAGAAATTTCACGTGAGTACTACTGCTCTACGCTATACCATTTTTCTCCAGATAAAATAGCCAAAAATAAACGTTTTCTTTTTTTAATAATGAAAAATCAATATTTCATAATATCAAACGAATGAAAGCTCAAACTTTTTTTATAACAAGCATTATTAAAACTCAGTTATTGATTTTTACTTTTTAAACTTTCAAAATAAATTAGAGTTTTTTACATTAAGAAATTCGTTATACAAAATTTTCCCTGTTTAAACGTGTCAGCTGGCGTTTGCGGCCACTATTTCCCATACAGGGAGTATAATATAATGCGAACTATGTAATCTAATTAGATGTCTTGGTCCACAAACCGCTAGACCCAACCTTCTTGGCTTAAAATTATTTGGACGGATACGTTTCCAACCATTTCGAATTCGTATTCACTAGCAACTATGTAATTTATAAATCAAAAGATGTATACATTGGAATTAATATTAGCTAATTTTAGATGAATCAAAAATATTTTATTGTGTTACTTATTATTGAATAAATAGACACTGTGAAGAGTGTTACATATTACTCAAATATATCGTCCATGATTAAAAAATTACGAGTGAATTGATTTGCTCAAAACGATCCTTCACTCATCGTGAATGGACGACGATGAATTTGCAGGATATTTGTTTTTATTAACTCCATTACAACACGGTGAGAAAATGGCAATGTATTTTAGTTCTACAAAATTAGCCGAAATAGCTATCAACTATATCTAATAAAAATTTTGTAGAACTAAAATAAATTGCTATTTTTTCACCGTGATATTTGTTTTAAATAATTATGGTTGTTACTATTTGATGTTTTTTGACGTGACAACGTCTTATAAATCGATGATCGCCCGCTGCACGCACGAAAAAACATGACTCATTGTCCCGTTTGTCGCGTGCGAATAAAATATATCAATAAAAAATTGTAGATTTCATTTCACTCCTTCTTCGTATCCATACAAAATAATGATAATTCAATAAAAATGATTCCATTTTATTCATAAAAGTATGCAATCATTTCATCAATGTTTTCTTATGACGTTGTCACGTTAAACTATCGTCCGTAAACCGACTTTACAGACAACCAATTTTGTAGTATAATAACTGTAGCTGTCACGTTTTGTTGTCAAACAAATCATTCAACTTTGAACTTTGTTTAGTTGTGTCTAAGCAATTTTGTAACAGAATTTCAGAAATTATTACACCAATGCTTAAAAAATCTTTTCAGCGTATCTAAATATATCTACAATTATTATAGATTCGGTAAAGCATTATCACATATAAGTAAGAGTCGCACACTTGCAATCTCCAAATGTTTTTGATTCATTTCATATAAATATAATAATGTCGCTGCAATTGTTTTTGTAGAATAAATATGTCGGGTATCTTTCATTCAAATGCTTTCGGTAAAGATAATGAAATATTTGAAACACGAGAGATTGCAAATAGATCAAACATTTTTCAACGCTGGTATTTGAATGGTAAGACTTTTAAATTGCGCCCTAGATCTCCCAAGTGATACACAATTAACCAAAACATTATGGCTATGCAGTGAAAAAAATATTTTGCATAAAATATATTTTTTTATGCGATATACACTACTGCAGTGATCCACAACCTTTTATCTACGGCACACCGAAAGTCAATATTTATAAAAAAAAAAGAAATATTTACCATCGACACATTTGTTGAAACTCATTCTTTCTGCATTGTTTTATTTACTTACGTACAATTTTGTTTCTTATAAATTTACGTTTTATATTGTAGATCGTGTGTATAATATTTATGTACATATGACACAGTGTAGACGAATTATATGATTTTACTTTTGTGTTGGAAAAATTTCCCTGCAGCACACCAAGCATCGTCTAGCGGCACATCGATATGTCACAGCACACCGGTTGTGGAGCACTGCTCTACAGATAGAAGATGAAAATTTATGCCAAATGTACATTTATTTAAGCAATACTTGATTGTAGTAATGCGAAATAAATTTGATTTTTTGTACTATTTTGTATATTATTAAAATTGTAAATGAAAAGTATTTGAATCTTTTATAGTTTTACTTTACTGAATAGGCTTTGTAAAGGATTTTTTTTATTCATGCCACTTTCGTGAAGTATTTGGAATCCTTCCCGCTAAGCAATTTATGAGTGTGTTGTCAGCCCTGTGAATAATTCGTTCGCTTATTCTTGACGTATTTTCACTTTGCCAGCAACATGGTGCGCATGCAAGCCATTTTTTTAAACACGCTCTGAGTGACGTCAAAAACAGTCGCATTTAAATAAATGACAGAAAATTAACAATCATGATGGATGACACTGAAGAACCTTTAAACAAAGACTACATATTTTTTTGTTTATACAAATTTGGTTAAACAATCACTTATGAAATGTATATTATTAATAAATGTAGTAATATGTCACTGTCAAGTTGTCAATGGACACTGATGGTAAAAAGGGTTATTTCTTTTTAAATAAATCACATTGCATTTTCACTTATAACACTAAACGAGCATTTTGTTAATTAACACTGCTCGCAATTCACAAGATTAGATTTGATCAGCAATCATGAAGCAGCAAAGCTGTAAGTATGTTTTGTTTTTATAATATTGTAATACAGGGCTTAACCGATATTTTTGTAACAATTTTGTACGATTCCACATGCTTTGTTGCTTACGACCCGGGTTTCGCCTTTCGGCATCTTCAGGCATTATATCACACGGATACAACAGAACTGACAATCAAAAAAATATGGAATCGTACAAAATTGTAACAATTACAATTTGATATTGAAATTCCATCAAGCACCTTCAGTCGATATCATAAATAATATTTTTGTATTATAAAGAGGAAACGAAATATGAATACTAAATTGTTCCGTGATTTGAATCATTCGATATCGTTTAGATAATTTCTAATTTTCTGTCGCCGTATTATAAGCATCAGCCGTCATGTAGAATGTTTCGTGGCAGCACCAATTGTTTATTTTGAATAATGATAAAAATAGCAGTTTCATTTACTAAGACAAAGGATCAATTTATAAGTTTACATTCAATAAAGCATATTGGTAGTTATATATTATATTTAAAAGCAATGCAAAGCAAACTTTATACAGTGCAAGCTTTTGGTGGCTGCACTCGATGTACAAATAAATGAATTTGTTACTTCATTTTATTACAGTGAAAGCTCAATTCCACTTTTTTCAAGGGACCATACAAACAACGAAAAATACGAGAAACGGGGGAAAGCTTGAAATAATTTTAAAATAAGTAAATCTTAAAAAAAAACATAAAGTACCTTCACTTTTTAATTTACAAAAATTGGTATATATGAGAGAGTTTTGTAAAAGTTATATTAATGAAATCTTATTTATTTAAATAGTAATCGAGTTGTATTTTAATATTCTTCTTGTGAAATTCTTTATTAAGGAAAGTCTCAAGACATTTGAGCGAACTATATATTTCATCATTGATTTCTTTGGTTAAAATATAAGATTAAATGTGCTCAAACTCACAAATTGTATTGTAAAGAAATATGTATCTACCAAAACCGGTCAATCGAGATAATATTATATTTGAGACGGAATCATTATATTTATACGATATAACAGCAGTGATTTAATTTTCAAGCCAAGCGGAAAAATAAAATATTAAGCTAGGTATTATGAAACAAGGGAATAAATCATAAAACCATTTAAAAATACACGCACATATATATTTAAAAATAAAATAATTCGTTTTCATTTACGTGGTTTAACATGATTAAATGTACAATAAGATAAATCATTCGTAATGAAGATTTAAAAATATTATCTCCTAACAAAAATAAATGCTTTGATTAATTATTTCAGAAAGCTTCATAATGAATTGTAATGAGATATTTTCAGCGATTCATTTTCATTAAAAAAAAATAAATGGGGGAGTTTTAGGTGAAAAAATAATTTGATTTAATGCAATCAATTTGTATACAAAAATATAGTCGACAAAATTATATAAAAAAGATTAGCCCTGTTCTGTTTAGTGCCAATGATTTGAAGCCGACTGAATGACTTAATTAAAGATAAATTTAATCTTGTTATAAACACCATTTGGTTTTTAATTTTACTAAAAAAATCATTCGCAATATATATGCGAGAAAAAGTATGGCATTTTGATAAAATGTTCTAAAGCGCATTTTGCAATAATTGAAAAATAATATCATAAAAAAAACTTATATAGGTAATCTTTCCGTTGTATTCTAGAAAAAATATCACCATAAAAATATACAAAAGATCCGAAAATTGACAACGAAATTAAAGCAGTAAGATTTTCATAACAAAATTTGTAAATGATGATTAAAGTGGATTTTAGTTTGACATACATTGTTAATTTCAATAAATGAACATCAATCATCAAAAATAAAAACAATGTGGCTTGAATTAAAAAAATAATATTTCTGTTGAAGTCCTACCTTGGATCGTCTTTACATTGTGATACAGAATGAACAATTGATACACAAGTAGCTTTCGTAAAAGTTGTGAAAAAAGCTCAATTGTGATATAAAAAGTTTTAAAAATGATAAATATTAAATATTTGCAGTTTACATGTACAATACATTTTTCATTTACTCAATGGATAAAGTTTCAGGGTAGTAGATTATTCTAATTATAATCAAAAAAATATAAAAAATTTATAATGTTGGCAGGGACACAAGAAAACTGAAATAAAAATTAAACTTTTTTAAATAAATTTTAACAAATTCTCATTGATATAATATAACCACATTTTTAAGTATGTATTTCCTAATTGTATTTTATGGTCAGGACCGGTTTCGCTCATCTCGTGCACTATCAAATGATAGGATACAATATACAAGTAAGTCTATCTATAAAAAAATAATGTAACGTTAGCGGGCATACAAAACCATGGGCTTGATTAAGAAGAAAAAAAACACAGGAAGCCATACAATATACGTACAATTAAAATAAATTATCAAAAAAATAAAATTTTAACAATTTCTTATTAATAGTTTGCAATCAACATTGAGATAAAATAAATCTATTAAGATCTCAAAAAAATCGTGAAAGGCACACAGGAAGAATAATGATTGAGAAGTTTTTATAATCGTGATGAGCGAAATCCTTCCTGATTTATATATCATCATCATCAGCCGGGGTCGATCCACTGCTGGATGAAGGCCTCCCCCTGTTTTTTTTTTTTTTTGGACATAGCAACACCATGCCCTGTGTTCCCCTGGTGTTCCCGAGCGGTCACCCATCCAAGCACTATCCGCGCCCAATGTTGCTTAACCTCGGTGATCGCACGAGAGCCGGCGCTTACAACGTGGTACGGTCGTTGGCCGATTTATAAATGTTATTGTTGAAATAAGTACGAAAAAGCTGTGTTATTTTTATTTAATAAAAGTGAAATATATTGAATAATATTCGGTATCAAATATCTAAAACCAATCCATCATTTAAATGTTTCAAGTAATTTTAAGCAAATATTTTATATGGTAGTGTAATTCATTCCTCCAGACTTAATATTGGTATTTCCTGCTCTAGCCATAAAAGCTCAGATTTCATCTCTAAGCTGTTATTTTATACTTAATATCTTACCGGAGACAGATTACGGAAAGGGAATTTGATAATTACTGCCGGTGAAATGTGGTTGTTGTTTCTCGTACAGATTGCACCGCCAAATGGAGGAAATCTTCTTCTAAGTTAATATCAAAAACAAATATGTAGACTCGAAATTAAAAGCAAAAATTATTGTGAATTAAAGTTACTAACATAATTAATTTTCGTCATTGGTTTAGTGTATTAATAATAATCCATATTGTGTTTATTGAAATAAAACGAACCAATATAGTAAAGGAGTTATGTATGAAATATTAATATAAAATAAATTATCAAGTCTTATCTGACAGAGACATCTAATGGTAAGAAATAATATATTATTAACATAAATGGAAAATGATTTTAATTACTGTGTTATCAAACATTGACAATTTTTAAATTTTTCGCATTTGACTAAAATATTACGTTCTTCGTATTAGATTCGTTTAAATTGACTACATGGTCGGTCATAGCTTGCATATTGTAAAAGTTCAAAGCAATCGAGCAACATAGAATTTAAACTTTCCCCAAAAAACTTCGTTATATACAAAGAATTTCATTAGTACTCTAAGTTAGATCAATATATTGATTATGTTATCTTATATCATAATTTTATAGAAAAAGTTTTGAAAGATGTATTTGATTCATTTAAATATCGGCTGATGCTATTATTTTTATTCAACTATTTTATAGTGGTATTACATCAGGTATAGCCCACATTGACGATTTAAAATTGTAATATAAGCTAGCATCAAAATTTTGTCATCGTCTCACGAACTAAATGTGACTACAATGTTCGTTTTTTCTTGTAAAACCTAGTAAGAAATTAAATACGTATGCACTATGCACAATATTTTTTAAATTCTATATATACAGGATATACTTATATGCAAGGATTAACGCATACCCTTTGCAAGTTCCTGTTTTTAATTAAAATTATACAAGAAGTGCAATCAACTATAAATTATACCTGGGATGTAACCCTACGGCATTCAAATTAAAATACCTGTATGATCAAAATTGCAATATAAGCGAACAATGGGCGTCCCTTCAGATTTAAGAAAGCCATAAATCTTTGCCACGCAATTTACCTAACGTTAAAATAAAATCAGTCTATTGTTCCACACAATAAACTTTATAAGACGTTCAAAGACTTCGTTCTGTCGAGGGTAGAACATTCTTACCTGTGCGAGATAGCCAGGCCACCGAGCGAGAGCTTTGTGAGCTTTTTTGGTATCTGAAAAACAAACTGCCCTATCGACAACATCTATTATAATTTAAAATACGATTTTTCATTGTTGTTAAATGTCTAAATTTTGTATTTATTATGATTTTAACAAAGCGAATAATGAAGAAAATTATTCTTTTAATTAAGATAAAATTTATTTCAATATCAAAAAAGAAAAAATAATACAGGAATAATGACAACAAAGTAACCGTAAGCTCCCTAATGACATAAATTTATATTGTATATTGAAATTTCTTTATTTAATAAGATGTATTAAAGCACACGCTTAGATTTTCCTACTATAATATGCAAAAAAAGTAAATTTTAATTATATAATTATTTTAGTAATATTGATGAACTTATAAATTCATACTTAAAAGGAAAAAAATATAACAGTATCGTTCAGTCATTAGGCTCAGTCGACAATTGAGCACTAGTTGTTATTATGTCATTTAATTTTGGTGAAAAATATGAAAAGTCATTAATTTATAACTAATTTACTAACAAAAAAAAAAAATACACATCTTATATTGCTCATATGACTTACATTACTTAACGCAAAAGATAATTTATAATTATGATTTGCAATCTATTTTAAGAAGTATTTTGTATAATAAATAAACAGATTTTTAATAATAAAAAAGACACTGTCCGTTACTCTGTTTGTTATTATCCAATGTTGTTTATAAACACAAAGATTATTTGCCTTATCATTTGGTTAAAAAACAAATAAATCTATTCAAATTCTAACCCATTGTTACCCTCACATCTTAACTGGCACTTTGATATAAAGTGAGCCTTACTTATACATTGGAAAAGGTAAAAGACCCCTGTAGTATAGTTTGAACTTAGCCTAAACCTTTCAATGGTGGTTCGGGAACTGTATATGGTTTACGACATAGGCGTACAAAATGTGTAATTTGAAAAGACAATAATGGCTTGCTATAAAATCCTGGATTTGAAAAAAATATAAAGAATCTTTCGAAGTCAAACATCAACTAAATATAATATAAACGTCTTTGACAGTATCAAAATATTTTGTGATGAAATTGATTGACAAAATTTTATTTCAATAGAAACAATTACGTATCATTTATTTGATTAAAGAAAATGAAAAGTACTTATTGAAATGCTATTAATCATATAGAGCACGCTGAAAAAATAGCAATGCATTTTAGTTTTACAATTTTTTTATAAGATATAGTTGATAGCTATTTCGGCTCACTCCTTTGTCAGAAATATGAGAAACTAGAGTTCGAAGGTGTAAGCCGAAATAGCTATCAACTACATCTTATAAAAAAATTGTAGAAGTAGAAAACATTGCTTTTTTTCACCGTGTTATAATGGAGTTCTACCAAGTAATTTCCAATTCAATCAATAAATATTATAAAAACCCATAACGTAAAATTATAAGTAACACAAAAAAAAAACAAACAAATTCACTTGAAAATAACTAAAATGCTAATTTGAAGATCCCTATAATATGTAATAACAAACGATATGAGATGACTCTTTTTGCTTAAGAATTCTGTTACTCTGTAATTTCAACCGAAAATGTAAGTATTTAATGATAAATCATTTATGCTTTAGAATGTTTGTTTTTTGATTTGGTATATTCATAAAAAAAATTGAAATGAAAAATCCACTAGCGTTTAAAAAACAGTTTTAGGGTAATTGTAAGAACAAGTTTTATGAAAGCAATATCAAGAAATCATTCAAGCTGAATTGAATAAATTAATATTTATATAAATTTTTGTTAAAGTAAACCAAAAGTTAATTTCAAAAAAGCACTATAAAAAATATTGCAAAGTAAGTAACATAATGTGGTTAATTTCAATGTTGATTTTTTAATAATTCAGTATCCATTTTTTCTGAATCATATGGATCGACTCAGAGTTCACTTTGCGTCTTCCTATAAAATAAAGTATTCAGTGCCACCGAGCACATAAGTTATGCAGCATTTCTAAAAACAGAATTCCACTATTTTCTATTACATTTTCTTCCAAGAAACGAACACCCTCCCTGCCATTTTTTCTCACGTAGAACGTCACGACAGCAACATTTTTATATCGATAGTGAATTGCCATCGATTATTAGATTCGCCCTCAATCTATAGTCAGCAAACTGGTATCACTTAGGTTTCTTGTAACTATGGAAATTTTGTAAACTATATTTACTCTAATTTTTAGCGGCAGCTTTGATTCATAAGGAATTATATGATATTGATATGGCTAAGAAAAGCATACGTAATATGCTGTGTTTAGAATCAAATGTATGGTAATATGGAGTTTTAAGCATTTAAAACATTCATCGCTTCGAAAAGAAATTTGTTGTATAGGAAAACCTAATTTACTAAGAATCTGTACTGAGATTAAAGCCTGTGATATTCGCCAGTACACTATGGAAATGATATACGATAACTATTTTATAAGGAATCAAAATACTAACGAGTAATTTTATACAAAGCGATTATTATCAATGTCTTTGAAGTTATTATTTTATTGATACGTTTATATAAGAGAATAGAATACAAATAAACAAAAATTCATTAGTGAAAATGAAAAATAGACCATATGTAACAAGAGCTTGGACAAAGCTTCCACTCTTACGCCACTCGATAATACTTGAGTGGCCAAATTTTTCAGGTAAAAAAGCACTGATCGGTTATACTTTGTTTTTATGCCAAATCGAGAAGTCGGAAAATGCTCAGATGCTGCTACATTGTGCGGAAATCTTTTGTCGAGCGCCTTGACGTATGTTAGGGTGAATCAGGCTGAGGGGATTTAAGGGATATAAAACGAAGATCGAGAAGATTTTTTAATAATAAAGCACATCCAGTAAAAACCGAACATCGCGCAAGATTTATTTTTATTTTGTTCTTTCGAGGAAACTTATTTTGATTATAAATTGGGTATTTTAAAATGAAATATCTAGCGCTGGGGAGAATAAAGGTATTTTTTTCGATTGGTAGAAATGAATTCGTATTACTTTTGCGAATCGACTAATCAATTCACTTTGTTAGTAGCTATTCCAGTCAAATTTTCTTTTTAACTATTATTGAAATATTCAAAAATCGAAAGCCTAAATTTTATTTATTAAAATTGAAAAGTATTTATTTTAGAATTTGTCAAAACGCACAGAAAATCAGAAGGGACAGTAATTATATATATATATATATATATGTATATTTAATTGACATTATTCTTTGTAAAAGAATATTTAAAATTTATTTTAATGAACAGAAATGTTTTTTATAATTTATGATCGAATTTAAGATCGACTGAAGATGTTTAATGGAATTCCGATATAAAATTTAAATTGATAAAAATTTGTACGATCTCGCATGTTTTGTCACTAACGACCGGGTGAAACGGATGAAACAGAACTGGCAGTCAATTCAGTTTCATCCATGTGATAGAACGCTTGAAGATATCAAAGGGCGAAACCCGAAATTTCAACAGTTAATATTCACATAGTACTAGATTTATTTTGCATAATTGTGGATCATTTATAAAATAATTTCGTCCTTTTTTTAAATCCTTTGTATAATATGTTTCAAGATCTATACAATTGAAACAAATATTGATGATTAAGTGTAATAGAGTATCTAAAGAAGTCGAAAAGTCAATACTCGGGTCGTAAATGACATAGCATATGAAGTCGTACAAAGTTTCAACAATTCAAATAAGAAATGTTTTCAATATTTCATTTGCTAAGCTAAAAATCATATTTTGAATTCCAATACACATTCTCAAAAAATTTACACATATTGCGTTGAATGTTTTTCTTATTTGAAAATCTTCACACGCACAAATTATATATATTAGAATATCGTTTTTTGTAAAAGATTGAAAGGCTCAAGAAATCATGTCTACATTACTTAAATGCTCAAATTATTATTGTTTCCAAATATATGATTGCATATTCATAAACATCGCATGTCTAACAATATTAAAATGGCATAATACAATACAAAGTCAAGTGAAATAACACTTAAGATGTCTACAATAACATAACAATCTAGGTGTTCTGCTTTCTACATGCAATAAAAATAAAAAATAACAAGGCTTTAAGAACATGAAAACATCTATGAAAGGTACTTGAATACAAATAAACAATTTTTATGACATAATCTAGACGCCGCGATGGAATAAAAAAATAAACACACGCGAAAATATTCCACGAAATAACTTAGACGTTATTTAATAATATCTCACTGTCAAAACAACGGCTTGAAGTATTCTTTGTATTTGTGTTGGTGAGAATGCGTAAGTGTGCTGTTTATGAAAAGAAATAGTTTTATTCAAATCGAGGGCACGTACGTCTTTCTATGTTTATCTATTTAAAAATAATCAGGGGTGGACTTAGACGGGTACAAATTCTCGCCAGGGCTCCCGGGGAGAAAAAAACCCAAGTAAACATCACAATTTTATATGGCAGTGCTGCGCAACCGGTGTGCCGCGGCATGCCAGTGTGCCGCCAGACAATGCTAGGTGTGCCACGGCCCATTTTCACAACATAAGAATCACAGGAAAACAGAAATAATTATTTCTCCCTTGTCATAATTTGTAATATATATACAAATATTATACACATGCAAACTAGAAAAGAGATCGGCAACCTACTACCCGCGGGTAATTGAATTACCCACTATGATATTTTGAATTACCCAACAAGAAAAAATGATTTTTTTTTTATATTTAAAAAAAATATTTTTTCATTGAAAATACCAATAATTAAAAAAATCAAAACCAAGGCTGCCACTAATAAAAATATTTTTTTTATTTATTTTTGTTTTATAAGATAAATTTGTATATACACACACATACATGTATATATTTCATTTTATGATAGTAAAATTGTTTTTCAAAAAAATTGAAATTTTTTACCCAGTCACTCAAAAGGTTGCCGACCACTGATCTATAATTTAATGTGAATTTAAAAGTATATTTATAAAAAGTATAAACGAAGTAAATAGCACAGAAAGAATACGTCATAATTTAAATATTAAAATTTGGTGTGCCATGAAATTTTGGTGAAGAAACGTTGGTGTGCCATGGAGTACAAAAGGTTGCGGAAGAAGTGACAGTTAACACCTTAAACGATATACTTACACACATTTAGTTCCTTGCCTTAGGGTATATATTTTTCCTGGGGAACAGTCGCAAATCGTTCTCAGTGTGTCAGTTCTATTGCACCAGTGTGATCGAATGTCTGAAGATGTCGAAAGGCAAAATCCAGATTGCGAATGACAAACGATGTGATATTGTGTAAATTTTTAACAAATCAAATTTCATTATTTATCAGTTGGAAAGTTGAGATAAGCGATATTAGTCATGATCTTTTTAACATGAAATAAAACTGAATAATCTATTTTATTATTTTATTCTAATACAAGAAATATTTTTTGTTTATATTCTACATATGTTTAATAAACACTTACATTTTTTTATTGTTGAAATATTCTTTATCCAACTCACCATGGAACCGGTTAATTAAAATATATTCAACAGCTTTCTGATAATGAATTTGAGTATCATAACAACGTCGAGAATCGGTGAAAACAAATGTTTTTAATATTTTTCATTTACATTAGACTTCTGACTTGGGGTGTAAAAGATACGGCTGTGCGCATTCTAAAGTACTTCCGACTAGGATCGTCGGTAATGAGTACAGCGAGATGACAGTAATTAGTAGCACGTCATCTGTTTTTGATGCGGCTCGTTGCGCGTTCAATCTACCTAACAAATAATATTGCCTACCTACGTGAGTATTTAGGGTAGGGCTGTTGTAGGCAGAGCCTTATTTAATCACAAAGTAGAACCTAAATTTATTTTCGATCAATTTTAACAAAGAGGTTTTTTTTTTAATATGTTGTATATGTGAAAGAGTATTTACAATTACAGCTAAGAGTAAGGGCAGTAGATATTTAGAAATATGTAAATATTAATTTTCAAAATTAAAATTTGAAACGACTTTGTCGTGTTTTAATTTTAGCCCAAACTTTAAGGTAAATGTTTTACTTACATGGTAAAAAAAAACTGCAATGTTTCTTTAGTCCTACAAAACTTATCATTCATCGTAACTAGTTTTGTGAAAACGTAAGCCGAAATAGGTATCAACTGTAAAATAAATAACTTAAATATATTGCTATATTTTCACCGTGCTATAATGAAGTTCTACCAAGTAAATGCCCATTCACTCAATAAAACTTTAACTGCCTTAATAATTTTTTTTTTAACCTTTCTTCATAGTTTAAGTAAAGGTATTATTAAAATAATTAGATTAACCTTAATCCTCAAAGCAAACGATATTTCATAAATAAGATTTTTTATCAAGTTAGAATCTTATTCTGTTTGTATTTTAAACAATTTAGAAACCATGTTCAAACACTAATAATGCAATATGGTCGAAAAGTTTTAGTTTTTGTCCATTTCATCCATTGACAAAAAAAAAATGTAAAATATTTTCATCTTTAAAATGAAACGTGAAATTTATGTTTACGAGTAGAATGAGATATTTTTAATGATATTGTTAAATTCGCACACACACTCGCGTCTACTGTTTTAAAAAAATTGAGAACCTATAACGTAGAGTATCTTTACTCCAATTTAATTCTTTAAATATTGAATGTTAATATAAGGTCCGCCAAATAACTTTTTTTTTTGAAAATCGTTTTGCAAAACATCGAGTGTAGCTTCGGCTGTGTGGCACGTAGCGCCGTCCTGTTGAAACCAAATGTTGCCAATATCCTCCTCTTCAATTTTTGTGAACAAAAATTCGTTCAGCATGGTCCGATAACGATCGCCATTGACTGTAACGGCCATTCCTTGCTCATTTTCGAAGAAAAATGGCCCAATTATGCCTCTGGACCAAAATCCGCACCAAACAGTGACTCGTTTTGGGTGTACCGGCTTTTCAATGTATGCGTGCGGGTTTTCTGTGCCCCAAATGCGACAATTTTGCTTGTTTACATACCCGCCAAGATCAAAATGAGCTTCATCCGAAAAGATGATTTTTTGGCAAAATCGGCATCTTCTGTAAGTCGATCGCAGGCCCACTCAGCGAAGCGAAAACGCATTGGATGGTCAGTTGGCTTCAACTCCTGAACCAATTGGACTTTGTATGGCGTCATACCAAGGTCTTTATGCAAAATTCGTCTCAATGATGTCTCCGAAATGTTCAATTGTTGGGAACGACGGTGAATTGATGTTGATGGCGCTTCACGCACACTTTCTGCCACAGCATCAATATTCTCGAGTATACGCACTGTTTTTGGCTTTTCACGCTTTGGTTTATCAATGAGGATGCCAGTTTCTTTCACTTTTTTCACAAGATAACGAACATACGGAGCTGACGGTGCTTCTCTTCTTCCAAAATCCGTACGCAATTTTCGCACACATTCTGCAACATTACCATGATTTTCAAAGTAATGTCGCAATATTTCCCAGCGTTGTTCAAGCGTATACACAACCATATTCGTTTAGCGGAAAGATAAAACTAATTATTTGTTTAATCAGACATGAGCTAAGTGTTACCATTCACGAAATAAGCACTAGTTAAAAAAAAAACTTTAGATGTCGGACCCTATATTACAGAATTACTTTTGATATTAACGTCACTAACGTAAGCAAATTCCATTATTTTTTTTCTAAAAGATTTTGAATATTATTTACGTTCAATTTCAGCCATTCCAATATAACAATTTTAGTGACAGTGCTATAAAATTACTTACTACATAACAGTTTTCGAATTAAGACTTTAGTTTATTCAAAATGTGAAACAAAATAATTCAATGTAATTTTCGCTGTCGTTGTACAGTCGTAGCAAAAGAAGAATGTTGTCTCAACGTAGTACAGTTTCGTAGTCTCTGTTACGTAGTTATGCTCTACGGCGGTACAGCTAATGCTCGTTTGCTTTACGATATGAAATTCTCATTTTGCATCCTAGAAGTCGACTTTATACTTATGATGGCTGTACACGTTTGAACATTATAACCGATATCACTATCGAGAACTGACGAATCTGTTGGATCCGTGCGATGGAATACCTGAAGATGCCGAAGGGCGAAACCCGGGTGGTTTGTGACAAGGCATATGGAATCGTACAAAGTTGCAACAATTCAAATTCAATCTATTTATTGTTTGTCCTTAATTAATTTATTTATTTATTACAACTATACGGTACAAAACTTACAAATTATTAATTCAATGCTTTTGCACCGTAACATATTAACATATATAAATATAAAAATATAAAAATTCAACAAATAATATAAAACAATCAATAATGATTGCAAAAAAGAAAGTCAACCAAGTAAGCTCATGAAATGTCTACTTTAACTGAAAAAATAGGATTCGTCTGAGCTCACTTTCGTCCACATGAAATATGTCAACATCCGAAGCAATACCGTTGAACATTGTTAATGCTCTTACCATTGGTATTCCCATTGGCAGACTGGTTCGACACTTTGGAAGAACAAACAAATTATGTACACGATTTCTTGAAAAACTATCCGGAACATACAAATTTCCATTATTAAGGATGGCAGAATTCTCATTTTGGCCTCGAATTAGTCGAAAGAAATATGTGGCTAGATATATTATTATTATTAATATTTCATTCAAGTTATGGAATACCTGAAAATACTGAAAGACAAAACTTTGATTGCAATAAAGCATGTATAATTTTACAGTTTCAACAGTTCAAATTTATTTTATTTCCTCAATGCAGTATAAATTTAATTCAGAATTTCGTTACTTTGATGAAGATTTCTAGTTATTTTTCAAAAAATGTATAGTTTACAAATACGACATACATATCGACTCTTTTTTGATGTGAGAAATAATTACTCTCTAAAATATACGTGAAGCCTCTCTGGTCTATAATCCATCATCTATTATTGATTTATTTCATTGCATATGCAGTAGAATTAAGTTAAAATTCGAGCATCATTTTTTCAGTGAATTTTGTTTATGAAATATTGATTTTTGTCAATGAAAATGATAAAATGAATAAATATAAATTGTTTATAGAAGTCAAACAGAAACACGAAAAGTGAGAGCACCAGATACTTAAAATAAAGTGTATTGCCATCATCGCAATAAAGTAACACTTAAGTATAAATATTATATATTGCGTAAGTACTAGATAGTTTCATACATTTATCTTCCACAGTGTGGGGTCTCGTATGTTTTATCGGTCGTAATAAATTTGAAGAAAAGAAATACTGCCCGAATTTCGAATTTATCTAGTTATGTCTCTCAATAAATGTGAAAAAGTGTTAGTTCTAGCTTTTACTTTTACTGCGATACACTAAGGTTCTTATCTCCACAATTATGAACATTTTGGTGTTAATACTTAGAATAATACAAATGGTTAAATTATTAATCTCTAATTTTATAAACGAAACTAAAAGAAACTAAACGAAACATAATTATCTCATAATAATGTATAATTGTCGTACAGAATATTTTTTTTAATAACATACATTATATGAATTATTATGACTTTGTACGATTCCACATGCTTTGTCACTAACGACCTGGGTATCGCCATTCGGCATCTTCAGACATTCTATCACACGGATGCAACAGAACTGACGCACAACAAACAGTTAGCATTGTCTGTATACTAAAAGTATTAATTATAGGAAAACACAGACCCCAAGTTTGAAGAACTATAACCAACATTATCGAATTTCTCAGCTCGTTACATCTGTTTGCTTATAAATTAGCGGCATTCAACTCAGATATCCATAGATTATTCAATATTCCTCTTAGCGCAGTTAATTTTTAATTTGAACTCAATACAATTAAACAAATAGCTAAAAATAATGTTTATGATGTGTCTCTTCCATGTGATAGAATGCTTAAAGATGCCAAAGGGTGAAACCCGGGCTGGTAGTGAAAAAACACGTGAAATCATACAAAGTCTTAACAATTCAAATTCGATGATTAACGCTAAAAGAAACGACTTATTGTTTTAAAAAACGGGACTATTCAATCCAATATAACAAAAGCTCCCAACCTGAAGGTCGCGAAGGGTTTTTTTGGGGGTCACCAACTTTTACGGTCAACTAAAAAATATATTATTTTTTGTATGCTTTTGGATAGTATGGGGGGTCGCGGGTAACATGGATTTTATGAAAAAGCGTCGCCACCCGAAAAAGGTTGGGAGCCTATGCAATACAAAATATTAAATTTATATAAACAAAAGTTACTGGTGATAGATTCAATTGGATACAAAGGTTTTAATTATTAAAATGATGGTCCTATAAAGAGCCCTTAATAAAGCGCTTGTAATTTTAAAGCGACCCATAGATAAACCATCTGTGCATCAAAGTCAAGTCAAATGGAAATTTAGAGGAGGAATGATGAACGTTAGTCAGGTCGGCTTGTTTTTAACCCTTGTCAAGTTTACATTAATGAAGACAATATGTTTTGAAGGATTTTATAAGCGCGAGTGAAACAAATAACAATGACGTATATAAATATTAATCCTTTCAGAGTCACTAATCTTCATTGTTATGAAATTGTGAGATAATATTATGACAGCTTTATAAACTTCGTAGTTGATGCGACAAAAGGTTAACGTTTTTATATTTATATTGTATATAAGAAGACATATGATGAATTGCTGTCTTGGATACAAAACTTAAGTTTTTGTTACTTTTATTTTGTCAGTTTTTAGCAGCACCATTTCACGTGAAAACAATGTTCATATTTGACAGATTAAAAAATGTTAAATATTGTTTTCCACACGAAACGCTGTGTTAATTATGTAACGCAGACAGTTATTTATGGCGCTTGTTTTTTTCTTCAAGTGAAAACAAACCAATGGAATTAAAAAAATATTGGCATAGGCGAATTAGTCCTTAAGCGCAACAGGCGGGCGCTGCTCGTATCAGAAGCTTAAAAAATAGCTTGGGAAATTTCAAATTATCAATTCTGAATTTCATTTTATATTAAATTACGTTTAAGGTGCTAACAGTCACTTATTGATGGAAATACACGATATTTTATAAAATAAAAACACATTTTTAATTACTTTTTCTAAAATATACAATTTTCTACAAAAAAAAAAAAATGTGTTTAAATTTAAAAAAAAATGTTGAATTCCTTCGAGATAAGTAATAAGATATTTATTATTGCAAGAGATTAGATAAAGAGAATTTAAGTTAGTAAGTTAAATCTCGAATAAATTTTTACGATGTTTTTTTGAAATCAAAAAAACGACCCTTCGAAATTCGTGTGGGGCTTCCCAGATCCAAAGTCCACCACTGATTATTGGCTATTGCAGCAATTTGAATGTAAAAATAAAAAAAATGATATTAGTATTGCGTTTCAACCTCGTGGTAGGAAGTCAACTAAGCAAACTCATGCAAAATCCATTTTAATACATTAAATTATCGTATTTACCTAAACTCAATGTCGTAAATATGGGATATGTTAACATATGATGCGATACTATTGAACATTGGTAATGTTCCTACAATTGGCATGCCCTTCGGCAAATTGGTTATACGCTTTAGAACAGCCATATATGCGCGGCCCAAAACAATTAAAGATTTTGGATGCATTAATATTTTTGAGTATTTTAACGCATAATTTATTTATATTTATTTAAAAAATACATGAATACAGGTGTACACGTATGTATATATTTACATATAATAAAATAGTTTTATTTTGAAATCATAATGCATACATATGTATGAAGTATAGTATGATTTATATCTAAACTTTACAATAAATATGTTGTGGACCGCGTAGAGAAGCAAAAATCGTAATGCGGCCCGAAGGAAAAACGTTTTTTGATTGAAATGACATTCACTTGGTAGAACTTCATTACAACACGGTGAAAAAAATGGCAATTTATTTTAGTTCTACAAAATTATTTTTAAAATATAGTTGATAGCTATTTCGGCTCACGCCATCGTCAGAACTATGCTTAAACGAACATTTGCTTATCTATATATAGCCGTATAGAAAAGGTACACATTAATCTTCTCTCCTGTTTTAACGACCTAGCTTTTTTCTTGCCCGCAATAAAACTAAAAATTGTAAATGAAACTAAAAGGGCGGCTATATCAATAAGTTTACGTATGGCACGGAAATTGTCCATTATAGAAACCAAAACGATCCCCCGTAGCGGGTTAAGCAATGGCGATCGACATATATTAGTTTGTTCGTTAAGAATCCGAAAAATCCGTTCGATAAGAAAATGTTCGTTTAAGCATAGCTCTGACGATGGCGTGAGTCGAAGTAGCTATCAACTATATCATAAAAAATAATTACTTAGTAGAACTAAAATACATTTCACCGTGTGAAAAACGTTTGAACAAGGCTGCTTTAGAAGCACAAACATTTCATGTTGATGATTTTTTTAAAAAGGTTAATGGAATGTACAATTTGATGTTGTCAAGGATGGCAGAATTCACATTTCGGTCTCATAAAATTCGAAAGAAATATTTGTGCGAGGTACATTTTGCTTCGAGTTTTCAAAATATTGAAAGTTAGCATTCATAAAAGAAAATTAGTTGATTAAAACCGTATGTCACTAAAAAATGTAGTCTCAAAAAATTGCTATTAAATCGTCACCCAGGCAATGGTGTAATGCTTCTTAACTATAACTAAATTAAAAAAAAAAAAATTCAATTATAAAATTAAACTTTGTTGTTTTCATTTAAGTATTTATATTAGATCGTAAGACCGTTTCCAGTCTTTGAATAGTATGATAAATTTAATACAGGTGTCAGTTGGCACAAATAAATTAGATGTCTCGTCAGAGCAATAAGAGATAATCCAAATCCAGGTGGAGATACTGATGACAGCTCAGCCTCTCTACAAATAGCAGCTAATTTATATTTAAGCCTTTGAATTATTGGGGTTGTTCCCCTTTACCCAAAAAACTGTACAGCTTCGAAACAAGGTATCATCATTTTATAATACATGTTGATGGATCTTTTCTGTATTTAATAATCAATCGAGCCAATAATATTATCCAGATAAATTTTAAAAAGTAATAAATAATTTTAAAGAAATCAATACATGTTGGTTGTCTCACATCTGCTCGTCATAACGCAATGCAAGAAAGAATCGATTTTACTCCTCATATTCTTGGCCCGATACAGAGCTGCAAAAATCGAAATCGTGACAATGACTAACAAACACTTAATGCGAACAATGTCCTTGCATTTTCTTGGAAAGTTTGAGTAAGTCAGGTTTGTATGATGCTATTTTTAATTATAGGCACGATTCCAGATTCTCATTAATAAAACGACTTCGTAGTTTACTCTTGATAAAGTTACCGTTGACATTTATGCCAGAGCCGCACTTTTCCGACTACTGACTTAACCCATTCATTCCTTATACTTTTTTTATTTATTTATTTATACACGTTACAAAAATTACAAACTACAAGTTCATTGCTTTTGCAACGTCAAAATATTTGAGCAATTGTTGTAAATTCAAGAAATAAACAACAAAAGACATAATAGTGATAGCAAGAAAGTCAACCAAGCAAGCTCATGAAAAATCCACTTTAACACACCAAAAGATAGTATTCGCCCGAACTCACTTTCGTCCACCTGGAATATGTCGATATCCGAAGCAATACTGCTGAGCATTGATAATTCTCTTACCATTGGCATCCCCATTGGCAGACTGGTTCTACACTTTGGAAGAACAAACAATTCATGTCCACGGTTTCTTAAAAAAACATCAGTAATATACAAATTGATAATATTAAGAATGGCAGAATTCTCATTTTGGCCTTGAATTAGTCGAAAGAAATATGTGGCCATATACATTTCTCTTTGATTTGCAAAATTTGGCGCAATAATAGACGAAATAAAATAACTACATAAAAAATGCTCCTATTGTAACATTCAGGTTAAGTGAAGGTTGAGCGAGTCGGAGTGATTGCGCAAGCGACTTCTCGCGAGAGAGGTAGCGAACTACTTACGACCGCGCATCGTGCGGCAGGGACAGTGCTACTAAACATTACCGAACGCGCCTAAATAACAAACACCATAAAAATCACTCATGAAAATAAATAACATTCGTACTAGGGTTTGAACCAAGAAATTTTAAATCCCATGGATTAATGTATCTTATAAAACTAAGATAAAAGTATAGTCTTAGAAAACTGTTATCATCTCAGAGAATTATTATATTGAATGTTTAAATACCACAAAGGCTGATAGAAGTTAATAAACCTTGACGTAATCTCTTTGAACTCGAAGCATAAATTTAAAGTTTTATTTGATTCAACTGCGAAGTAAAAAAGTGGGTGTTTCAATAATGTTTTATAAAACGAAAGCAGTGGCCCGAACAAAGAACGTAAATGAGAAGAGCTTTTTCTTAAGAAATAAGTAGTAATTGCTGTAACTCACAAAACACGAGTTTATGACATTTTCAAGAAATTCACGTTGAAAGAAACTTAGAATTTTTAAAGCTTTTTAATTATAATAAGAAAATTTAAGTTCTTTTACTCTGTTTTTTTTTAATACAACTTCTACGATAAAGTTTAAATTTTTATGAAAATAAGCGATAAGGCTATTAATGACGTTAGAACTACAATTTTAATATATTAAAATATCAGTCAAACGGTTCGTTTATTTTATATAAAATACTTTCGAATCGACTTAATTTTTGTTATGAAATACCTTTTCTTATAAGTTCGATTGTCGATAACCATCCATATTCATGAACCACTGGTAAATGTCAACTATTGACGAAGAAGGATGAGTTTTGAAAGGTGATAAACGACATGTTAAAAACGATGGGTATAATAATATTGTTTAAATAGATAATATAAATTAAAAAAAAAATAAAAATAATTATTTTCAATCAGCAATTTTATTAAGTCTACTTTTTGATTCCTGTTGATTATTTCTTTTCGTTTATGCTTTTATTTTCAGCACATTCCCTCCTGAGTCACGTAAAGAATATTCCAACAAGTGATATTTCCATAAGCATGAATAGTGCTAGTGTTAAACAAACTAATGGTATTTATCAGGTTATAGCAGGCCATATTTCTCAACAAAAATTAGCTCTTACGTGAAAGCTTTGTCACTTAGATACTTTTGAGAGTTGTAGACAATAGAAGCACACTACAATATGCCGTCTCAACAGTTGAGAAGTTAGCAGTTAGTTGGTTAAAGTTCTCGAACCAACTGTTTTATGCACCTGATAATTAATAACTCATAATTTTGAATAACATCTGCATTCAGATTTAAACTTTATAACTCGATCACTTTCGCAATGATTAAAACTAGCCTTGGTCATTAAAAAAATCAATTAACCAAAAATATAAGTGTTACTTTTAAAATAAGAAAAAAAGTATACATATTATTAAAAATAAAAATCACCTTGATTTAACGACATTTTCTTTGTAGTAATTATTATACCAATAGCATCCTTAAGAAACCTCAATGAATATAGACTATCTGCACACGACTTAATTTGCACAACCGATGAAATATTGTTTTTTAGAATGACATTTAATAGGTAACAAAAATAGACTTATTTCACACGAAAGAAATGAACAAGCAACGATAAGCTATATATCTTAGAGCTTCTATGCTATCTATGTTGATATTAAAATGTTCAAATTATTATATTTTTTGACCGAGTAAGGCGAAAATATTTTTATGGAGCAATCGCAACAAAAGATCTTCTATGAGACATGCCATAGTAGCTTCTTTTTCTCTATTTTGAAGAAACTCAGTGAAGAAGGTGGAGTAAGAATATAACTGACAGTAAGATAATTGCCTTGTTTTATTAAAGTTTTTGAATGATGGAAAAATGTAAAATAATGTATTTTTATCAAAGTTGAGTTGTTGATATGACCCGATATTTGTTTTTCATAATCTAAAGGCATTTTATCAATGCAATATAATAAAATAACACAGCAAACGGTTTTCATAGGTTTTTGACAAGGAGATTTTGTTTTATTTCCAGTGTTATTTCATGGAATTAGCTGTATAATTCCACATGAGATATCTCTAATAAAAACCGTTTACCGTGTGTTGGGACGTATGAAGATGCCGAAACGTGAAACCCAGGTCATGGGTAACAAAACACATGGAAATGTTTAACGTTGAAATCATTTTTAACACGGTGAAAAAATAGCAATGTATGTACGTCAGAACTAGACGATGGCTTGAGCCGAAATAGCTATCAACTATATTTGTTAAAAATAATTTTGTAGAACTAAAATACATTGCTATTTTTTCACCGTGTTATAATGGAGTTCTACCAAGTGAATGCCAATTCAATCAAGAAATCATTTTTATTCATTACTAGCTGGCGTCGTGCATTGCTGCGATCTCAGTGTGAGGAAATTCAAGGAAACTCGTTCTAATAACAAACAATTTAATCGTTAATAGTGTCGTTTTGATGCAGGGTGGTTTGCCGAATCCTTTGCAAAACTATACTAAATGATGTTTTTATTTTTCATATTGGTCGGATGAATGGTGTAGCTATGAATAAATGGCAAACACATACACACATGTTGATTTTTATATACATAGATTAAAACTCAAGCATTCTCAATCGATACAGTTAAATCTGTATATTATCACTTATCAATTGTTATATCTCATCGGTTATAACAATCAAATGTACGTAAAATTTTCAAATAATTCTTGAGACAAAATTTATGATGTCGACTGAAGGTGCTTGATAAAATTTCAATAGCTATTTCGAACTCTTGAAACATTGTACAACTCCACATGTTTTGTCATTAACGATCCGGGTTTCATCTTTCGGCTTCTTCGGACAGACTATCTCACGGATGCCTGAAGACGCCGAAAGAAGAAACCCGGGTCGTTAGTGAAAAAACATCTGGAATCGTACAAAGTTTCGACAATTTAAAAAGTATACAGACATTATATATGTTTGAAAAGAAAACGGATACAGTATACGATTTAACGCTTGTGAGAGAACGAAATGACAAAAAAATGTAATATTTGATGGGTTTACAATTACCAAAAGATCTTTTGTCATTGTCGTTGTGCGTAGAATAATAATTTGATACGCAAAAATACTCAGTTTTTTTATATTAAGTATCATATCGTTATAAAACAAACATAAAAGTATTCTTTGTATAGTTAAGGTAGACGCTTAAATTGTTTGACTGTCGTAGCAGATAATTTTAAATGATCAGCCGCTGTAAAACAGTTTTCTCGAAATTCTGTTTCAAAAGTATAATAGAAATAGTTTCTTTATCAAATTATTTATAGGCTAGACCTAGACGGTATAATTTGATCGTCTTTGTAATCGTTTATGATCATTCCTCTAAGTTGATATAGCTGAGTAACTTAGAAATACTTCTTTGTGAAAACAAAAGTTTATCTTTCAGAAATATCTTTTTATGTATTGTATATAAAATATGTACTACATAAAGATTAGGAAAAATGAACAGTAATTTAAGTTAATAGGTGCTCTAAGTATTGATCATTGTGATATTTTTCTCGTACTGTGGTTTTCTTTATAGAGAATTAATGGGATAAGTATTGACATCTCGTGATAGTATGTTTCTCATGTTGATAGAATTCAAAACTACTGTTAAACATTTTGCGCTTAAAGCTCTTAAGCTTTTCATAAATAGTTAATGATATGATATTATGTTATTCCTTAGATATTGCCTTTCTAAGATGTTTCCCATAAAAATAGACATATAGGAATTGTTTTGTATAATTGTTATTTTAACACAAGTGATTGGAATAATATCAGCACTTGTTTTGTCATAAAAGGTTTTCCACGATTACTTCAATTCAATGATTTTTTGAAATCACTTAACATTCAATGATAAATTATTGTGATCAAACTAAATTGACAAGTTTCGATTAATCTTTAGCTCAAAAGTCTTTTCTATCGAGTCAAATTTTCACGTGACAGTTATCTAATTAACGTTATTAACCGAAAGTGCGTCATGGACTTAAAAATTGAATCTTTGACAAGCTCGTCAGTTCTATGGCATCCGTGTGATTAAATTCCTGAAGATGTTGAAAGTTGAATCCCGGATTATGAGTGACAAAACATGCTAAGATGTACAAAGTTTTAGAAATTTAATTTTAATATTTATCTGTCAACTGTTGTTTATTTTACAAATCAATTCATCATATTTAAAATTTCATCCATTAAAATCGAAAAATTTATTACATGAAATATTTTCATAGACGTTGAGAAACGTTAAAGATGGTTTTTTGTAAGCATATTCGTAAAATGAAAATGTAAGAAAAGATTATTTGAGTTTCAATTATTCTCCAGAAAGCTGTGATTGTAATAACTGACTGAAAAGATGGAGCATTTAATTTATGAGGCAAGAATTTCTGAAAAGATGCCGATGAATGTACATAATCGCTGATCAAATAGGCTATCAGTATTTGATAGATAGTAACGCAAATCGATTTAAAGGTTAAGTGCGTAATGGCGTAGAAGCTAAGGAAATATATATAATATGATATCCACTCAAACCTAGCGTTGTCTGGCTTACAAGTTTTCTTTCTCATTTCCTTTGTGCTATAATAACGCGTAATATTTCATCCTACGATTCTCATTAGTGGATCCGGGAAAGTTAAGGACTCTTCTTACACTGCGCCCGTCCAACGTTTGACACATGCCCATTATTCCCGTGAATGAAAGCTGTTCTGCGCGCGATGAGTTGATGACCCAGAAGAATGGGACACAATTAAGATATCTTTCTATATCAAACGGTTTTTGTTCGCTCGAGATGTTGAGGGGCGAACGGAACAACATCTGCCGGCGCACAGAAGGAAATAAAATTTATTGCTTTTGTAGATTATTACTTTTATTCATGTAAGCGTTAACTGGATATGGCTGACTCAGCGTTTTGAAAACTTTTCGTAAAAATCTATATTCGACACAAAAAAAACACACACACACATACACAATAATACACAATTTATTGCTTAGTAAAATCCTTTTCATTGTGTCCTTATTTTTTTTTAATTGAAGTGATAGGTAGTTCCTTCATGCCATTTAATATCATAATCTTTCTTATTTTCCTATATTACACATTGAAATGATTTTTTTTATGTTTGTTCGTTTCCTATGCGTTCATGTACTGTTAATCCGATTGCAATGAAACTTTGGTGAATTATTGTGCACACATTTGCCAAGGATACTAAGTAAAATTATTATAGCAGTAACGGTTTCACGTATCGCGATCACTATTAATTGAAAGACTGGACTATTTGGATATGCTTCTCACATGTCACATTGACAGCTTTATGTGCCCTGCTCACGTGTCGTAAAACCTTCCGATTTATTCCTGTACGCAACAAACAAATAAACAAAAACATTTTGTTTCCAAAACCACTTCGATGAACAGAATTATAACAGAAACACTTTCTTTGTTTGAGTGGCATTGCAACGCATGCTGGATACACGTACTCGCTAGTGAAAAATAAAATAATGTTTATTTTAAGGTTTTAACCGTCACTCCTTGGCGGAAACCCATTAAATAAAAATATACAATCCATTCTACGATACGAAACTGTAAACACAATTTTGGTTATTTTAATAAATAATATATGATTAATCACTTTTACCAAACCATCTCATATTTACCAAATATTGTAAAACCTCATTAATATTAAGGCAGAAGGGAGATTTTTATGTTTTTTTAAGAGTTTACATTACATTTTTAAGAGTTTTTATAATTATTATTTAAAGCTTTCCGGCGTTACTCGTTTTCCGCATTTGTCGCTTTTTTCGGGTCCCTTGAAATTCATGGAATCGAGGTTTCACTGTATAAAGCATTTAACGTTAAAATTTTGTATATACTTTGTTCTCAAGCTGTTGGTCAAGCATGTTTATGAAATAACTTAGTACCTACTAGTAGTATATACCAATTTTTTTAAAACAAAAGCTGTTATCATACATATAATATGTCATATCATAATCACAGACATTAATGCTGATATCTAGTAGTCAGCATGTTTCATTTTATACCAGAACGTTCCATTTCTGGCAGCAAATGGCTACTAGAAAAATAAGTAAAATAAAAACTGCCACTAATAAATTTGAGAGCCGTTGGATTCTACCTTTGCATCGGATCGTAAATTATTATAGAACGAATTGCCTTCACTTCACAGTACCAATTCAACGCAAAGCCATACAACGAGAAATTATATTTGATCCAGCATAAATGAAATTCAGTAGATATGTAATATTATTATTCAGAAGCTCTACTTCAACAACATGTTCTTAAATTTTTGGGATAACAAAACAATCAAGAACATTTTATTATTTATTACATTAAAATCATGTTTTTATAAGCGACAACTCTAAATAAAAATTCTGAACGGAACTATGTCGTACAGGATCTAACTGTATGTATTGAATTACTCAATATGCTTAATATAAGAAGTTAAAAATTTTGTTCAAAACAACAAATCGTGTTGAACATAAAGTTCAATAATTCATTTCAAATGCTTTCGTTTTACAACCACAATTTTTATCGTGTATGGCGTATAACGATGCAAGATTGAAGTATGACTTTTTGAAATCGTTACGTTTCACTGCAATACTGAAAAATGGTTGCATTATTTTAAATAATTGTACATATTGCAATTGCTGAGCATCCGTATTTTCAACTTGTTGCATTTGAAAAGCGGTAAATTTATTTATAAATGCTTCTTGTATTGAGCATTATTAAAACAATGGACGTATAACAACACGCGTTTATCGATATAAATTTTAACCGATAACTAGAATTTTTATTTTTATTGCACTGTTAGAAAAATATTCATTTATCCGGACTCAATTCAAATGACACAATTCCACGATAAAAAAATTATGCGAAAAGCATTAAAAGAACAACTTTTATTATTCATTTTAAATGATAAAAACACAATGCTAGTAGTACTTATTTCCCGTGCGAGCTTATCAACAAAAAACTGAAAATTTAAAAGAAAGTAATTTATACAAAATTTTAGTTAAAAGTTAGCAGGTATTGACAATTAAATGTTCAAGAATTATGAAAATAATTTACAGAAAGTCGTACAATATATATCCAAACGACATAAAACAATTAAAAAATGAAATATTAGCAATCTCTTATTCATTATCAATAATCCATTATGGGTTCAGAACAATCGTGAAAGATCCATTTGGAAGAATAATGAGTGCGAAACTTTTATAATCCTGATCATAAAGTATATTGTGGAAATAGTGCTAAATATTCTGTTTTTATTATTTAAAATAACATGCCTCTCCATCAAAGAGTGACAGTTAACATCTTAAAAGTCTGATCGTTCAGTTGAGGTCTGACGTCTTAAAATTTCGGAAATATACTATTTCTACATTTGTATTAATATCAAAACATGTGCAGTTCACGTAGTCATTATGTGTATTAAAAACCATTAAATCTATACGTATATTATTAGAACAAAAGAGAATATGTATTATTGACCATTTCTACAAAGATATTTATAGATAAGTGAATGTAAATTCGAACATAGTTCTGATGAAAACGTAAGCCGAAATGGCTATCAAGTATATACCTTATAAACTATTTATTTTGATTACAACTTACTACTAACAGATCCTCAACTTATATATTTAAACTATTTTACTTAAATTTATATGTATGAATATTATTTGTAAATTATTTTCTGACTTCTAAAACTGTTGTTTTTAAATATCTGTTCATTTTTACCACAATTTTTTCTATTAACAGGCTTGTTTGAAATTTAAATTGTATCACGGTGAAAAAATAGCAATGTATTTCAGTTCTACAAAACTATTTTTTACAAATATAGTTGATAGCTATTTCAGCTCACGCCATCGTCAGAACTATACTAGTTAGTTCTGTATACTAATTAGTTCTGACGGTGGAGTGAGCCGAAATAGCTATCAACTATATTTGTTAAAAATAATTTTGTAGAACTAAAATACATTGCTATTTTTTCACCGTGTTATAATGGAGTTCTACCAAGTGAATGCCAATTCAATCAATTAAATTGTATCTATTGAGAAAAGCAGTCCTTTTTCATTATTTAAAATGTAATATGAATAAATCAATCGATCGTTGTATAAGGTGCATGTAGGTGTCAAATATAAAAGCTCCTTGTAGAATGTCAACCACTTCATGTACCAAAAATGTAATTTAGAGAAAATCATTAAACATACAATCAAAAATATGCAATCCGGTAGGGTTGGTTTTTTACAGCCCCATTGTTGGCGAAAACATAAAATATACATTACTTTCATCCCATAATTTACGAGAAAGATATCTTCTTTAAAAAAACGCATAAAACAGTTGTGAAGCTCATTCAAAATCATTGGATAGACATTGTAATTAAAAGTAACCTATTCACAGAAATATTCGTCTTTCGAGTCGATTTCTTTGTAATTTCTTCTGCATTTTATTAAAGCTCGTTATAACAGGATAGATGATGATCTAATCACAATTTTATTATCTTACAAACCAAAAATTTTCAGAACATTTCTACGACACGCAACATGAACAGAAAAGTGTAACTATAAAGAGTTATATAAATACAATTATTTTAAATAATAAAAACACATTTTTTTAGTACCTATTTCCACAATATATTTTTTGATCAGGACCGGTTTCGCTCATCGCGAGCATTATCAACTGATAGAATACAATTTACAAACAAGTCTATTTATACAAAACAAAAAATTAATTTGAGTTAAAGGTAGCAGGTGTACAAAACCATGGGTACAAGAACTAGGAAACAATTTACATAAAATCATACAATATTGATACAAATAAAGTAAATTAGTATAAAAATTAAATGTTCACAATCACTTATTAAGAATTACAATAACAATTACAAAGGTGTACAAAACTTTGCTACCTTTAACTCAAATTATTTTTTTGTTTTGTATAAATAGTTCACTTCCTTGCGTATTGTATATGTATACGAGTATCTGTGTGAGGGTTTGTATGCGTATGTGAGTATGGCATGTAGGGATATAAATATAATTATTATATAATGCGTGTGGTGTCTACGTGAACCTGATCTACTGTTGATTGCTCAGCTCTGTAGCGACTTAATCTGTGAGCAGCAGCAGAACAATAATACATTAAATAATTCTGTACATAAAAGATGAAGGATGCTTGAAGAGCTCATAGCGCATTATAGATGATAACGCTACATCAATTTAGCATCAAAATCGTTATTTATCGTTATTATTATGTAACTTAAGTAGTGAATTTAATTCCATACGTAAAAACAAATAGTGGTGCGGGACTTTACTATTTTTAATTTATGTAAGTAGAAAATAAAGATCAAAAATTTTATAAAGCTGCTAATTAATTAATATTGTTTAGAAGTAAGCCACCTGTTCTACTTCGAATATAATTCAATAACAATTGACTGATGTTAACAGCTTTTGTTATCAATTTTAATTTATATGAAAAATAAACTTGCACAAAATTACCACTGAATCAATACATGAATGAATTTATGAAATCGACTGAAGGTGCTTGATGGAATTTCAATTTAAAATTTGAACTGTTGAACTGATACTTTGTAAGATATATATGTTTTGCCACTAACAATCCGAGCGTCGCTTTTCGACATTTTCTGGCATGCTATCACACGGATGCTGCAGAATTGACGGTGGAAACCCAAGTCGTTAGTTATAAAACATGTGAAATTGTACAAGGTTTCACCGATTTCAATTTAATATGTGAATGATTCCAATATGGCGCGGTTGATTGGCAATAAAATCTTCAATTACATTTGTTTTATCAAACTGAAATTGAGTATAGTATAATTTGTGTTCATTGTCTAGAAGAAAAATATTTTTTTATATTAAGCTTGTTAAGGTTAATGATAAATTGAAATACGAAACACATAACGGTTGTAAAAATTCCAAATCAATATTAATAAATTAATTAATTATTGAATAAGCTATCGGCAAAATTTATTTGATTTATTCTTGCAACAATGTATTTTTGATATTACCTAACATTTTCGTTTAATTTAAAACATGAGAGTCAATTAAATTATCGTATTTAATAAGCTTTAATTAGAGTAAGTAAAAACCCTTCGCATTTTGAGGCGGACTAAAATAATTGGCTGAGTTCATAAATTTGGGGAATCTATGCAAGAACAAGCTAGGTCAAATTAGCAATCGCGGTTTGCCATGGTAGAAATTGTACTTGAATTACATTATAAGAACGTTTAAAAGTGTACATTGAGTTCATGAATGCTTTTTAAAATGTATGAAATTGTTTTTACATATATCGGTTCTAAGAAAGCTTATTATCTCTATTAATGAGAGAGCAAAATTAAAATCAAAATGCAAATGTATGATTTTTGATTTATATTAAAAGTTTTTGCGTCTCCGGATCGTCATTTTTTGTTTTATGTTGACATTGTTATTTGGTATTTTCGTGGAATAAATATTTATTATCTTAAATACATATCGTTTTGTTGAATATCACATGTTTAGTATAATAAATTGGTCTGGAACCATTACAACCCAATCGGCACTATTTTTCATCTATATTACATTTGAAACCGTATAAAAACAGAACCTTTAACATATTCAAAAAATATAACAAGTGATCATAAATAACATGAAAATATCCAAGATTTTTTAATACTTTGCCTGCTAGAAAAAAATACGTCTTTACCCATTTTAACTATTGACATCTCTCAAGTGACAGTTCGAACACTCGAAGAGATCACGAAAACTCGATGTAGAAATCCTTAACAGTTACTGTATAATGATTTTAACATTTCTCGAAGATATCAGTGTGTGTCCTATATAATAATTTTAACAGAAGGAATTATTTTCGAGGAAAATACATGTAAAAACATTGACGAGATATCTCGTCGCAGGCAACTATCCAGTTATTGGAATAATCCAGACATTGACTTTCCAATCAAACTTTTTGTTGAAAGTTATCTTAAGGGAATTAATAAATAAACTTATAGTATTTTAATAGTCCAATCTTTCAATTATTGATCTCTCAAAAATATATGAATTTAAACGATCTTATGATCTTGGATTCCAGTGCAAACAGTGCTTTTTTAATCATCTTCTTTATTCTGTATGAAGACTTGGGAGTTTTAAAAACTCCCTTACACATAAACTTAAAACAGGGATTAGAGAGAGCGCGTAGCTAACCACTAACCACTATCCTCTCTTAACCTCATTCCTTCTATCTTTTCTTAGATTAAGAACAAAAAAACGTCGCTGACACCCTTTATATGTCCTAAAACAACTTATTTTGTCATATATATAACATAAGTGATATGCACATAAATTTCTATCTTTAAAGTTTATAAAATACTAAAAAAATATTTTTTTTATTATCGCAATGTAGCTGTTAAATATTAGATATACTTTCGTAAAACTAACCACAATATCTCTCGTCTTATACGTAGAGTCGCTATTTTATACGGTAGATGGTATGTGACTTTATTTGTAGTTGTCTCGTGCCAAATATGACTTATCTCGCTTTTACACGGATGCTTTGAAATGCGTTGTTCATCATCCTTTGCCCAAGTTTGACTTTCACCGCATCTCGCGACTTTAAACTTTTAGTCCCTTTGTAATAAGAATAAGTTAATAGATGAAATCCGCTCTGAACCGAATTGCAGGAAAATTATTTAAGGAAGCAAATTCTGCCGGAGCAGATAATAATGAACGGGCGCAAGGATATTCCTTATCATTGTGGAACACTTGCATATTTATAAAGACTTTTACAAAAGCAAATTTTATTAATTTTAGCGAAAGAAAGCGAAATTCGCATTATTTTTAACACAATTATAAAAACGAAATAGATATCAACTTCAGTCGTTATTTACGGTCTTATTTTTTTAACTATACCTGACTGCTACGTTTATGACAGCAATTTTTATGTTGTAGTTATGTTTCGAAATAAAATATTTATTTTCCAAAGAGTGATATATTTTAAACCTTCATACGAACATGGTAAAAAAATATTTTATGACTGAAAGTTAAATTTTGTAGAACTAAAATACATTGCTATTTTTTCACCGTGTTAAATATAATATATTCAAACAATGACGTCATCTCCAAGACAGCTTAAATTATTCACTTTTCAGGTGTTAGCAGTTTATGATATTTTGTTCATTAAAATTTTCCCACTCCTTACTTCTCCTTATGAGTTCGTTATGATTGTTCAGATCTTTAAATGGATTATTGATTTATCTTAATTTTGTTTGAAAATTATTAATGTGTGATAGTAAACATTTCTTTTTTTTGATTAAATTAGCATTTACTTGGTAAAACTCTATTATAACACGGTGGAAAAATAGCGATGTATTTTAGTTCTACAAAATTTGTGGAGCTTAAATACATTGCTATTTTTTTTCTAACTAATTTACATTACATATTTGTATTAATATTGTATGATTTACTGTAAATTGTTTCTTAGTTCTTGAACCCATGGTTTTGTATACGTACTAATTTTAACTCAAATATTTTGTATAAATAGATTTTCTTGTAAATTGTATTCTATCAGTTGATAGTGCTCGTGATGAGCGAAACCAGTCCTGATAAAAAAAAATATTGTGGAAATAAGTACTAAACATGTGTTTTTTATTGCTTAAATTATTGTTTATTGTGATATCTGATTCTCACCATAAAAACTTTTAGCTGAAAATAAATATCTTTCTATTACACTTGAAACTATGTATTATTAAAAAGTCGCCGATAAGTAAAAGCATATATGATTACGGTATTACTTCTTTAGCTATGTATTTTTACATATTGTTTTAATGGATTCACACAAGAAATAATTATAAGATGAAAAACTATTAATTAGCAATGTATTAATATTACTGTTTGAGATTTATTGAACATAGATTAGTTTATGACATGAAAAATCATTTAGCATTTTATTTAGTACGATTATACACATTTTCATCTATGGAAGAGATACATGACATCTCTTCCGGTTAATACATATAATTAAGTGATTTTTCCCCAATAATGGACGCAAAAAATTCACAACAAATTTAATTATTAACTTCACTAGCAATATTTTATGCTTGTTTTCATATAAATTCGTAAATAATTAGTAAACGATAGGGAAACAAATAAGATCCTAAACTCAATTTAGCCCAATAGGCAATCTTTGAATTGAACAGGAAGGGTGAGAGATCCAATATATGGTTATGTTCCTGCTCGGGGAGGGAAGTGATTTAAGGCCGAAGGAAGATGAGTTCACTAAGCGAATCACCATTTCAAAGGACGTAACCCCTTTTTATACCTACAACTACTTTCTATGCTAGGCCTGCGCCACTCTAAATGTGGGAGAATGGCGTAATCATCACACTCGGATTACAATTATTGTTTTTATCTGCTTGAGAGCTTTTGGGCTAGAAAGCATTTAGCACGTTTTATTTTAGAAGTATTTTAGAATTAATCTAAGTGGATCAACAGTATTTAACAAACCACTACAGAACTTTTTGACCTCTAGTTAAGTCTTTAAGGGAATATTATCTTATTATAATTATAATAGAAATACATTTCTTTATTCAATAGAGAAATTGTACAATTTTCATAATTATCAATAGCACACTTATCAGTGAATACACAAAAAATCAGTCTTATCAATAAATAACGGTTTATTTTAAAGATAAAAAAAATTATTTTCAATTGCTTAAACTTTATACGATTCCACATGTTTTGTCATTATCGACCAGGGTTTTACTTTTCAGCATCCTTGAATATTCTATCACACGGATGCAACAAAATTGTCAAAATTGTGGAATTGTACAAAGTACTTAAATTTGATATTTAAATTCTATCTATCACCTTGAGTCAATATCATACATTAAAAAAATATTTTGTTGAAAAATGACCATTAAAAAGGACAGCCGTTTCCTTCAAATCTCTATACCTAAACAATTTCTTAAATACTTCACGGCTGAGTCAAGTGAAAGAAATTCAAAGATTAAATATTTCAGCACTTTTCGTGCAAAACAAACTAATGAAGACTATCAGAACTATTGTATATAGAATATAATTTTCAACAAAATCTTGTGCATAGAGTTTTCACTTTGACAACACTATTATATTTTTGAGTTTCAATGCACTACAATCGACCGTCTCAACAGTTGAGACGTTAGCAGTACGCTGGTTAAAAATAAAGGTCGAATGTCTAACAAACAGATATCACTAGTAACCGTTTTCTTTAAATTGATAATGGATTTGAGGTTAAAAAAAATGGATATCTTACGTATTAATAATACAAAAATAATCCTCAAGAAAATATTGTTGTTATTATGACGGTTCCTTTCCTCTTAATTAATTTTCAATTTTTGATAATGAGTTGCAATAAACGAAAAGCATAAAAAATATTAGCCAGATTTTTCATTGGAACATTAAGGCTTGCGGTATGCAGTTTTACAATTTACACATCAAAACTGTATAAATTATTTGAACAATCCTTTTTATTGACGTGATATATCAAATTGACAAAGTGTTCCCATATACGTCATTCTCCCCTTTCATATAAAACCCTGATACAAACAGTAAAGGGAGAATATGAAATAACAAGACTGGCACATGATATTGTTTATTACACAAAAGCAATACCTTCTATCTCATATTTGTCTGCTTCTATTGAACATGTATTGTAAAAGGTGTTTTTTTAGAGGCACAGAACTTTAAGTTGGCAACACTTTTTTAACTGGCGGCTATTTTATCAGTTGTTCAGTGGTTTATGGTAAGTTTGGTTTGGTATTTCAACATAAATAGACTGAGGCCTGAACAACGCTTCCAAATTGTGAAAAATAATTTTGAAAGTCATGGTTCTGTTCAAAATACGTATCCACGTATATTAAATTGTATTTGTTGTAACTATATAAAATGTTCAGTCATTAACAATTCGGCTCTTACCTTTCGGCATCTTCAGGCTTTTCATTACACGAATGCAATGAAACTGACTGAACGAAACCGGATTGTGGTTGACCAAATATATGGAATCTTACAAAGTTTCACTAGTTCTATTTTAATATTGAAATTCTATCAAATACCTTCAGTCATTATTTTGTACTTATATGAAGTTTGTTTTGTTCATTTCGCACGGCGAATAAATCGGACAACGATCACTATCACGAAAAAAATTTGTGTTCGGACAACGAACAAATATTCGTTGCTCTACCTGTAAAACTCGATTAATCGGTTAACGAACAATTCGGATAGCGAACATAGTCTTGAAACAGATTATCTTCGTTAACCGATTACCCACTGTAAACAACAATTTTACTGACAACCTACAAATAACATGATGGTGGAATACGAGGTATTGCATTTGGTAAAAGTGATATACGAAACCGGATAAATTATCCGCTCAACACAAAAGGAGGCTTCGAAGGATTATGACGGCGTTTGATTATCGTAGACTTGCAGCACAGAGCGCGTAGAATGGAATTATGCATAGGGAAAATATTTTTCTTTCATATCACAATTCACAACCACTATTTAGTTTCTGATGTGGAAATATAAATTCGGGATGGTATTTTATGATTATTTTAATTACACTTTTAAATACCTTGTAAAGTTATATATAATATATAAATACCTTAAATATTTAGTACACTTTTATTCATTTATATTTTCAGAAAATTTTAGTTTTATTGATTACTTAAACTTAAAATGTGGTCAAAAGATTTAAAAAAATATTATAAAATATTTATTTCAAACATTTAAATATTTTTCAACTGAAGGTGCTTGATGGAATTTCAATACAAATTTGAATTACTACAACTTTCTGCGATTCCACATGTTTTGTCACTAACGATCCGGGTTTCGCCTATCGGTATTTTCTGGCATTCCATCACACGTATGCAACAAAACAGTGTGTCAGTAAGTCTAGTCAGTTTTGTTGTATCCGTGTGATAAAATGCCTGAAGATGCCGAAAGGTGGAACTCGAGTCGTTAGTGACAGCACATGTGAAATCGTACAAAGTTGTATCAATTCAAGAATAAATATTATTATATATTTTATCACTAATAGCGAGCGCTGAAGATAAAGCTTAAATACTTAATAATTGTGAAACAAATTGTATATATTAATAATTAGTTTAAAAGTAAACAGATTTTTTTTTATTATTTATTTTCGTAATCGCTTTTCTATTAGATACAATCTGTCTTCTGAAAACTCTGTAATAGAAAATAATAAGAATGCACTAGCCAGCTTTAAAACAACATTCTAATTATCTCATTAGTATGCTTTTTGAGATTTACATTACACTTTTTGTAGAATTAAGTTATAGATATAAAAATTTCATTTCAACGCTTTGGGTATAATCATTAGACAAAGTGGATGTCCTTTTAGCTAATTGATTAGTGACTGGCATTTAGTGGTCGAAGTATGGCACACTTACTTTGTTTCAATTGGCAAATACAAACGTTTTGATAATTGTAGTTTAAAGTGTTTACCATTGCTCGGAAGTCACTAGAGGTAAGCAGCAGTCGGTAGGAGGTATTGCCAAGGGCGGTTCTAGGATAGAAGCCACCACCTTTCGTCTGTGTCAGGGGTAGATAACCACATTATTTGTCATCAATTGATACAGCAAAACTAAGTAAATATAGGTATTTGTTGATTTCACAAAGAGTATTTTAATGATCATAGTCTATCAGTTAGAAGATACAATAATGGATTAAATATATATGATTGAAATAAAAAAGTATTATAAATAGTTTGCTTTTTTTCTGGTATATCAAATTGATGGAGCGTTAAGATCTATGAACTATTATTAAAGATCTTCCGGTCTCCTTCATCTCTTATGTATACATTTTTTTTTTAATTATTGTGTCGTTGCAAAAAACGTAATTCGCTGCAGAGCTGAGCAATCCACATGTGTTATTGTAATGCAGATAAAATTAGTAAGTAAGGTTCGCTTAGAGAGTTGTTTATAACCATCAAAATATTGTAAGTTAAGTAACAGATGCACCGATTAAAAAAATACGCCGCTATTCATTTTATTTTAGTGAAAAACGTACACTTTCTTAGTTATTTTTAAGTAGAAGCTAGGAACAATTAAATCCTAACTTTTAAAGCGATGATTAAAAGTTTGTAAGCGTGCCCATGCTAAAATATCTAGTCTATATGACTGTGTAAAATTTTAATGTTTGCTTATTGCAGGAGGTAAGCCCGATATGACAAAAAGAGCCACATTTATTCAGAATTAAAGGAACGTATATTAGTCGCGAGCATTATCAGTTACTTTTGATCTTGATTACAATAAATTTTTCAACCAGTATTGACCGTTGTATTTTAAATAATAATACATATTTTTTAAGCATTGATTCTGCAATATATTTTATGATCAGGACAGGTTTCGCTCATCGCAAGCATCATCAACTGACAGAACGCAATTTACAAACAAAGCTATTTATAAATAAATGTACTATATCAGTTGATAATATTCGCAATAAGTGAAAAAAATTCTGCTCATAAAATTTATTGTAGAAATATTTTTAAAAATATGTTTTATTATTTGAAATGTGCTATTCCATTAAAAAGTGACATTTGACCCCTTAAAACTGAGTAAGCAATGTATTTTATTATTTAAATATTAAATAAACACGGTGAAAAAATAGCAATGTATTTTAGTTCTACAAAATTATTTTTAACAAATATAGTTGATAGCTATTTCGGCTCACGCCATTGCAGAACTATCTCTAGTAGTTGTGTATATAGTTCTGACGATGGCGTGAGCCGAAATAGCTATCAACTATATTTGTTAAAAATAGTTTTGTAGAACTAAAATACATTGCTATTTTTTCACCGTGTTATAATAGAGTTCTACCAAGTGAATGCCAATTCAATCAATAAATTAAATAAACATTTTAAATTACAAAATTAGTATCAATAAACCCTCTCCAATTCATAAACTAAAATAAGGAATTCACTAATTAATATAAATATTTGATTATATTGTTAACAGGTTCATTCCTTGCTATCTTCTTATCGAATTATAGTCGTACGACTTTTGAATAGAAACTCGATCAAAATATAGGGTTTCCTCCTGAATATATTCTAACAGTTAATGTTGTATGTCAATTGTCTATGTTTATTTCAAAAATGATACAAATTATTAAGTGGGGAGAATTTTTCCTTCGTCCCTGTTTTATTTTAGGTAAGATGCGAAAGGAATTATTGTAATAAATAATTGATTTTATGTCATATAATTCAACATAAAGTCAGTTTTATTAACTTCTTTTGGTTAGAATGTAGAAGTTTATTGTAGAAGTAAACGACATTAAAACACGAAACTAATGTAGTAAAATTTTTAGTAAGTATAGAAAATAAGTTTCTATAAACGACTCTATAACGATTCTATAAAAATGTTATACAACCGATGTCGAAATCATTAAACATTATGATGCTCTGTTGTCGGTTTTGATAAAATTGCTTCATTATATTAAATTTTGAGTTCAAATCTTATAGAAAAAAAATATTTGAGACAGTTCAACTTGTAAATTTAAGATTACTAAAATAAATAAAGTGTAAAAATATACTGTAAAGGGTATTTGATATATTTCATGACATTTCGATATTAAATATATATATTTTTTATTTTGATTTTTATCACTTATTCAACACCCACTTCATCGCTTATAATAAAATACGACAAACTGCTTCATATAGAAGTCAACTGATCAAATTTTTAAATCTTCTTTTTTGTCTGAAGTTTTCAAATGATAATCAATCTACTTTTGATTCAGATCTACCGATTATGGTTTTTTCTAACCATTTGATATCGGTAAATCAACTCTTTAATATGAATAAAGAAGTTATTTATTATATCAAAGCATCAGGAGGATCATAAACTATTTTATGAAGAAATTTTAAAAATTAACTGAGCATAACTTAGTTCAATGTCTCTTTTAAATGAGCAGTCAAACTTTTCTTTCTATATCTCTTACATGAGATAAGTTCAATTAGTCATTCTATTCAAATAATTAAATTCACATTAAACGTCATCCGATTTTTTGGCTCCAGTCACTTAAAAAATTATATCAATACATTAAATCACATTTCAATAACAATTTATTATTTCCTATAAAATCAATAATGTGATTAGGCTGTTTTAGTTTTTATTTGAATTTCATTTTAATCAAATCAAGTAGTTATAAAAAATATTTCAAATAGCTATTTAACTCGAAGTCTTATTATTTGTATTTTGTATCTTTTTGTATAGTATGATAGTAATATTGCATCAATGTGCTAAAACCCCGAGTCGTAAGTGACAAAACATGTGGCATTGTATACAGTTTCAAATTTTACATATAGTATATATTTGCTACGTAGCCAATCTTTTTTTTCATGTCCAAAAGTATGTTAAAAATACTTTTTAATATAAAAAGTTTCGTATAATTAATTCATGTATTTTACGTTGTTGTGTCAAATCGTTTGTCATTTGGCTAAGTTGAAGTAACAATCATTGTAAAAGTGACTCGTATAAACTGGGATTCGGTAGAAAGCACTCGGGCTCTTGAAAAAATAAAAACAGAATTCTGTTACTCTTTTTATCTAGGACAAGGTAAAAAATGTAATCTCGTCAACCATCTCCTTAATCCGGCCCATTCGAGACGAAGAGAATTACAAAAATTAAAATAAGCCCGAGGAAAAGGCCGTTTTGGGGAGAAAGGATTTTTTATAGCGAGAGAGCGACACATTTATACGTTTAATGTACGCTCCGTAAGTATGCAAAGAACTAAGTAACTACCTTCCTTATATAAGTAAGAGAATACGAAATATCATTTTTTCGTGCAACAGTAAGCATGATATATTATTTTTAATTAAAATTGTTATTTCAACAAAATTAAATTCTCAGTATTGTTTGGCTTATTTCAATCATATATCATTTCGTCAGATTGTTTTTTTTTAGATTTATATTAACGTTTATAAAAAAAAATTGTTTTTATATTAACATAACATTAAAAGTTATAACCGTCACTTCTTGCTGGAATGGAATCAAATAAAAATAATTTTAATACATATAAACTTAATTAAACTTTAACATTTTACTTGGTGTGTTACTAGATGTGACAAGGGATATTCAAACTGTTTTGTAGGACTATTCGTTACTGACCAGTGAATCTAAAACTAAAAAAATAACAATAGAAGGGTGGAATTATTCACTTTATTATTAAACGTGGATTGCGTTTAGAATCCTACAATATTAGTACTATTTGTAGACTGTAGATGTACTTGAATAATTGTTTTGTGTATTTGAATATAAAATTTTCCACTATATATTTAACGAGAACACTATCAAGCAATAATAAAATACAATCAATAAACAGGGCCATTTATTAATTGAATTGGCATTTACTTAGTAGAACTCTGTTATAACACGGTGAAAAAATTGCAATGTATTTTAGTTCTAAAAAAATTATAAGATATATAGTTGATAGCTATTTCGGTCTTCATCGTCAGTAAGTCTTTATCAGAACTATAGTTCTAATACATTGCTATTTTCCCATCGTATTAAGACCGTTTATATAAAACTTTAGTAAATAGTTAGTAGGTATACAAAACAAAAGATATATGAACTGAGATAATAATTTAAAGATAATCATACATTGTAAATCTTAATAAAGTAAATTAATTTACAAATAAAATGTTAATGACCTCTCAGTCATAACTGGCAATCAAAATAAAAAATTTGAATTAATACAACTTTGTATGATTCTACTTGTTTTGTCACTAACGACGCGGGTTACGTCTTTTCTCGGCATTTAAGGTATTCTATCACCCTGATGCAAAAGAACTGACGGAACTGAAAAGCCCGGGTCGTTAGTGAAAAAACATACCTAACTAAACTAAACTACCAGGTTGTAACAATTCAAATTTGATATTGAAATTCCCTCAAGCACCTTCAGTCGATATAATAAATTAAATCAAAATAAAGTTTAATCGTTAATTCGCTAAGAGTTCTAAAATAATCGTAAAAAACTCATTATCAAGAATAACGGGTAGGAAATTTTTGTGTTCGAAATAATCTGCACTTAAATATTTGTTGCAAATGAAAATAATAATAAATTTTAGCGGTACATAGACAAAATGAAAGTCTCGAATATAGTATGTGAAAATAGAATGCTTTGTAATACAACTGTGTTGAAATCACAATCTGTTTGTATAATACAGCTACCTGGTTATTCGTTTATATCGAAAAGTTATCTACTTTCTTCAATATTATCTCGAAGTAACGATATTTTTCAGCATAAAAACCCACGTTTACATCGAAAGTGACTCGTCGCGGCAAATATACACACTCTCCCGTGAAAAAGATTGCCCCGTCCGCCCTTCGAGTCGAGTCTTTGTGAGGTTGTGACGAAACTACAAACTGCGTATGATCTTGTCTAATGTGATATCAATAAAAACCAAACACCATTGGCCCCTTTATACATGCTGGTCACTTACGCGAAAAGAGAAATGATCAGAATTTTTATTTACTAGGGGAAATATATTACATTAATAAATATTATCAAAGTCTGAGGCCACTGTTACTATGCGTTTGAGAAAAATACAAAATTGATATAAAAATGATATTAAGGCAGATTTTCACTGATATTTACAATTTTTAAGTTAAGCAAGAAGCAATTAAGCAATGTTTCCCGTCGGATCAGTAAAGGACACTTTTTTTTAAATAATGAAATTATTTGATATACAGTGTCACAAGTCAAGTTAACTTTTTTAGTAAAACATATTTAAGCTCATTTGTCAGTAACTATTACAATAAAGCTAATGTCTGAAACAGCAGTACAAACAATAGGTAGTGTTAGCTTTTCAATGATTTAGAAGATTTTTTGTAGATATATAGAAGAAGACTGATCCTAGACAAACTTGCTGAAATTGAGAAGCATTTTAAATTGTTAAGCATTAAAAATATTTTATGTCTGCTGTATGCATAAAATAAGACATAAGTATGTGTTTGTCTGATTTTCAAAAACAAATTTCTAGCTGGTGACAGTTTAGCAGTAATACCTTGACATTTTCACATGTCATTCACGTGGCACCTGATTTAGACGTTATTTTTTATTTAAAATATTGTAGATATTAAATGCAGTGTGATACACAGTGATATTGTCAAGTTTCAATATTTAACGTTGAAGAATTTGAATCTACCCAGGATGAATCCGAGCAATTAATACCATAAAAAACAAAAATTACTTTAAAATCTTGTTTTAATACAAAGTTGCATTAAATTGATCCTATAAATTAAATTTTGATGAATAAACATACCCATAATGCTTCATAACTAGTGAGACTTAAGTTTTGAGCGATTGTAAAATATTCTTTTTAATAGATTCCGCGCCAACTTTGTGGAAATTTATGCCATAAGCTTAAAAAACACTTGATCATTCTCAGGTTGTTTCTGTGATGGGAACAAATTAGGAAAATTTATTTCCCCGTACAATTAGAGCGCAGTTAGGAAGCGTAATGGCGGTACAAAATGCTCTTGGTATATTATTACTGGCAACATTTTCATTTTAGATTCTGGTCGCATGCTCGGAAGGTTTTTCCCGAGTCGTACGTGATGCAAATTAATGTGGGGAAAGTCGTTGCATCGCAAGAAATTCGATTCGCGTAGGGGTGAATAAAAATTGGGGAAAAGTTTTTTTCTCCTGGAAACTGATTTAAAAGTGCATTAACCGGGAGGGAAGATTAATGGATTTATCTGGAAAGGCTGACTGACTAAGATGGCCGTTAAGATCTCATTGATTATACAGTATAATTAAATGACTTTTTCGTATAATTCGGGAAATTATTCTTACGGCAATAAAATAAACATGGGATGGATTGATATCCTAAAGTTATACATAACAGAAGATGAAACTAAGGCCAATTCAAATTTGAAGTAAAATTATTTACAACTATAGTGGTATTTATCTCTTTGTATTATTATTATTGCATTATAATGATGTGTAATAATAAAAAAAAAAAATCCATTAATAGTTTTGAATTATGTTCGATATCTTGTATTAAGAATAACGAATTGGAAAATTATATATAATCAAATTAAGTACACTTTAATATTCATGAGAAAATAGTGTATTATATAATTAGTATGATGTCAATAGGTATTGAGAAGTTGTTATAGCAGTGTTCCGCAACCGGTGTGCCGCCGGACACCACTGTGCCACCAGACGATGCTAGGTGTGCCGTGGCTCATATATGAAACATAAGAATTACAGAGAAACAGAAATAATTACTTCTCTGTTGGAGAAATTTGCAATATATTCATAATAATATTATACACATATAATCTATAATAATATGTATAAGGTGAATTTATAAATGAAATAAGCAATACAGAAAAAAATGTGTCATAATATAAATATTAAAATGTGGTGTGCCGTGAAATACAAAAGGTTGCGGAACACTGTGTTATAGAAACCGTTCCAAATGATAATATTATGTGGTAATATTATAGTACATAATAATCAATATATTTTCATATTTAAATATAATGCCTGACCACCAGCCAACGACAGTTTATATACAATATTTAAGATAAAAATACGATAAATGTTTATTGATTGAATTGGCATTTGTTTGATAGAACTCCATCATAGCACGGTGAAAAAATAGCAATGAATTTTTTAGTTTTACTATTTTTTTTATAAGATATAGTTGATAGCTATTTCGGCTCACTCCATCGTCGGAATTATGTTTAAACGTAAATTTGCTTATCTATGTATAGTTTTGTAGAAAAGGTACACAATACGTCTTCTCTTCTGTTTTAACGACCCAGCTTAGCCGTACGATTTCACAAAATGACCCTACGCTAAGTTAGCGGCTAAAATCAAGAATACTCTAATAATTCCGACGATGATGAGCCGAAATAGCTATCAAATTGTAGAAATATAACACATTGCTATTTTTTCACCGTATCATAAATGTTTAGTATTGCAATACGATTTTGTGTCGCATGTACGAATCCACAATTTTTTTCAATATGTAAGAGCTTGAACCAATTAGTTTTTTGAGTAATCACCTTAGCACTTAAAGCCGTCACAACTTAAAATAATTCAAAATACACCGAAACGAAACGTCTAAAATGTGTGCCGTAATTATGCAAATTCAGTACCTAATTTCAAATCACAAAGCAGCGCATTCCAACATCGTCGGTTGTACAAGCCGGCGAGAGGCAGTCGCCCGGAATGGGCCCGCTGCATTATGACGGCTCAAGGGAATAACCTTTAAACCGGGATTAGTGCTCGTATTATTGCGACAGGCTCCGTCACAATGGCGGCCTCGTTACACGGGCAAATCTTCAGCTGCAATTTATAATAATGTGATATTTTAAATAAAACAAACGAGCTATATTTTTACTAAACTAGGAAAAGGGATTTTATTTTATATTTGTTCACGTCTTTTATACTACAATATATCTATTAACATACATAAAAGCGCAAGCAATTACTTTTATTATCTTCATTGGATATGCAGTTTCTTTTTATTGGTTCATTTAAAACAATATAAAAAATACCGCCAATTTAATTATTTTGTCTTGTATATTTATTAACACACTTTCTTACATTGATTTTTAAGCCTCTCTACATAAATGTATTCAATTGCATAGATGGAGAATTTGCTTCGACACTTTAGCACTAACTTTTTAACCAAATAAACAAGACGCATAAAGAAAGCAGTAAGAATATATTTTTACATATAATTATTTTATATGCTGGTGCTAATTATTTCAAAAATGACAAATCAGTTATTTATAATATCAACTGAAAGTGCTTGATGAAATAATCTTCAATAATCCAATCCTCCCTTTTTATACAATAGTACACATATGAGAACAGTTCAATGACTCGATAACCTCATGAATTAAATTTATACATTACGTCACCTGATGTTTAATTCTTACTGTAACCCACCAATTTGAAAAAAGTAGGTATTTCTAAGTCTAAAATTATCCAATTGCATTTTAATAATAGTTGATTAACATTTGTTGTAGAAACGTTTCATGAAAGAATCATTTCAACAGTATTTAGCGTTAGTAATGCATTTGAGTTTTGATAATTAAATCAGTATTGCCTTAGGGTCTGCTTTTTTCTATCTAATTAACTCATTTGGTATATAGCCGATGCTTACTGTTTATTGTGTGTCAGTTCTGTTGCAGTCGTGTATTAGAATGCCTGATAATGACGAAAGGCGAAACCTGGGTCGTTAGTGACAAAACATGTGGAATCGTACAAAATTTCAAGAAATCAAATGTTAAATCAGTTAATTTATTGTAACATGTATAGTTAATACCAACAGACGGTCTTTAATATTGGCAAAAATTAAAAAAGTAAACTTTGGCTATGCTATGTTGAAAATTGTCTCAGACTATCTATAATTATTAAACGGTGAAAAAATAGCAATGTATTGTAGTTCTACAAAATTATTTTTAACAAATATAGTTGATAGCTATTTCGGCTTACGCTATCGTCAGAACTAGATATAATTATAATTTTTTTATTGATAATGATTGTACATTTGTACATGTTTCGTCATTCACGACCCGAAAGACACGAGTGCAATATAACGAACGCACAGTAAACAGTTTGCATCGTATATAAAAACGTATACAATTCCATCAATCGTAAATTGCATAGCTTATGAATTGATTTTAAAATTTTCATATAAAAATTGAATAATATTATTATCAAATTAATAGTTTAATATAAAAGAAGAAAAATTAGACCCTAAGCCAGGTTAGGGCCTAAGGTCCGAATATATATCTTAATTAAAATTATTTCATATAATGAGCTTCATGTTTTAGAGTGTATATGTTTTCTTCTATAATTTAGCTTTCATATAAGCGATGCAAACCGTTTACTTCATGTCAGTTCTATGCATCCGTATGATGGAATGCCTGGAAATTCCGAAAGCTAAACAATTAAAATTTCATCGAACACTCTCAGTGCTATCGTAAATTACGTAAAGTAGTACATTTTATATGCCACAAAAATCAAAAATATTGATTTGCTCGAGATACGTGTATATGGATATATATTTAGCATTTTGAAATATTATCAGTGAAGACGATTAAGAAAGAAGTTTTGTCAAATATTTAACACTCTGGCATTCCTGACTTCAATTTGGGCTTCAAGTAAGAACATATTTTTTATCAATTATTATTTATAATAAAAAAGACTCTAAATGTAGGAAAAATTTTAGGTGATATATATTTATCAAGCATTTTCATACACTATATATCATTTTAATACTACTTATTTATAATACAGCAAGCTTTATGTTATTTTTAACTTTAAAAAGCCTCTAAAAACAGAACCCTGAATTAATAATGTTGTGCTAAGTGGAAGCTCACAAAAACATTATTACACGTTTTTTCATATATGTTTACGATCGAAAAAATATCCTTAAATAAGTAAAATATATTAGTAGTAAATTTTTCCAGCATTATAATCCACGTTTTTCTTTTTGCCATTTCCTTCATTCGTAGAGATATATTTCCAAGTTTACCAGCATCTCAAATCCTTACACGTGTGAACGTTGACATTTCATTTTTCGTACCATTTCAGGATACAAGAAGAAACTGTATCAAACCTAATAACAAAAATGTAATTTCAAAAATATTCTTGAAGGAATTAAATTGTATTTATAAATTTAACAATATGTTATTTTTATATTTTGTTCTATTTAAGACATAATGTAAAAACTGATTAAATGTAAAAATCTAAAAATTCACTTTTCTCTATACCAGTAGTTTTCATGTGCGGCCACAAACAGTTTATAGTAATTTTAAATAATAAAAACACATTTTTTAGTACTTATTTCCACAATATATTTTTTGATCAGGACCGGTTTCGCTCATCGCTAGCATTATCAACTGATAAGATACAATTCATCAGTTCTATCAGTAAATTCTATCAGTTGATGCCTTTCCATCAAGAAGTGACAGTTAACACCTTAAAAGTGAGTTTATAGTAAATATAGATATTTAAAAAATGCGTTTTTACAAATGAATTTGTTAAATTATTATTATTTTAAAAGTAATTGAATAAACCTGACTTATCCAGCATTAAGTAAAATTTAAGTAAAGGACACTTTTAATAATAAAACTGTTCAAAAATTTTTGTCGAAGTTGTACGTTGACCATGAATCAACAATTACTTTATCGATTTTGTCGATTTTACCTACAATTTTATATTGTGAAAGATCATTCAGTGCAATTCACTATATAAAAAATAAATATGTAAACTATTTTTATCACATTTGGAGCGGCCACGAGACATTTCCATAGTTTGTTGATTTCAATAGATGTTTAGACAGCTGATGTTTATAATGCGGCCACAGTGATATTTCACGTGAGAACCACTGCTTAATACCATATAAGTACTGTAAATACTATCTGCAAGGAATAAAGAAATCGTACACTAATAATAATTATCAGTAATATTGACTTAATGATTTATTTCAATAATTTGATAGAAAAAATAGTTTCTTTAGATACATTCGTCAGCAACCATTCAATGACTCACTCAACAGTAAAATATAATAAATATGTATTTAAAACCATAAATCGTGGCTATTTTATCCCCACAAGTCATTCATAACATCATATAATTCAGTTTTAGCATATCATTTCCTGTGTTTGTGACAACGCTGATTTTAACACCTACGAATTCAACTGTTATCACTCTAGTGTCTTTATTCATATAAACTTGATTTGTTTGATTCTTTTTTTGTTTGCTAAGAAATTTAAATTTATTATTTTATAAAAAATAATCATTAGTTGTATAACACGGTGAAAAAATAGCAATGTATTTTAATTCTACAAAATTATTTTTAACAAATATAGTTGATAGCTATTTCGGCTCACGCCATCGTCAGAACTATACCACAGAACTAGATAGTTCTCACAATGGCGTGAGCCGAAATAGCTATCAACTATATTTGTTAAAAATAATTTTGTAGAACTAAAATATATTGCTATTTTTTCACCGTGTTATAATGGAGTTCTACCAAGTGAATGCCTAATTCAATCAATAAATTAGTATAGTTTATGCAGAAAACGAAACTGACCGATAACTGTAGTTGTTTGCCATTTTTTTTTTGATCGTTATGAATTGAAGCAACTATCAAAGTGCTTGTTAAATATAAAAAACAATGCATTTCAATCAATACCTACAATTAAGCGCGTGAACACTTATTTTGCTATGACATCGTGAATATTTGATTTCTTATTAGAAATAATAAAAACACATTTTTTAGTATTTTTTTCCACAGTATATTTTATGATCAGGACCGGTTTCACTCATCGCGAGTACTATCAACTGATTTTATTATTTAAATATCATGATTTTCGATAAAAAGTGACAATAAACACCTTAAAAGTGATATTTTTATTTCATTGTCAGAATAAATGTAAATGTATGATTTGAGCTATATATTGTAGTTCTACTTAATAATTAAAGTTGGAACTATAAAAAATATAAATTTAATAAATAATATGCAATTTTATATAGCACACTTCTCAGCAGTTCATCAATGGAATAGATTTTCTATAGCAATAATAATTAACGATTAGTTAATAAAAAAGTATTTTCAACTAATCATTTTTACATCAAGTTACTTCAGTTACCTTTATAATATGTGCAAAATATTACCTTAAAATTATTTTAACTACATTTTATTACTATTTAATTACATTAAACTACTTTTTTTTCAACTACACCCTATGCTGAGATATCTCTAAAATGTGAAAATTTTCCTCATTAGAATTGTTTCAAAGTTAATATGGGTGGAAAATTCTTGAAAAAGATTTGTTAGTGAGATTAGGAATAAATTTAGTCCGTCATATTCGCGACTAATCTGTATCAAAATGAAATCACCCCTTTCGTAACTCTTGTTCAACTTTCTCGCCATTTTCAAGGATCTGTGCTGAAAGCCTCATTTTCGAAGCACTTCCTGATAAGCGTCACGGGACAAAAAGGTATCTGAGGTAAGAAAAATGAGTTGCGATCTGTGTGAAGATACTGGATAAGACACCTTAGGGGCAGTCATTTGTCTTGCATTTGGGATTTTTTTTTCGTAGTCAGAAAATAAATGATGCGCGTCGTTTATGTATAATTTAATGCAAAAAAGAGCAAATTAATGTGTACTTGCCATATAATATGTCTAATCCCAATATGAAGCTTTTTAATTCTATTGATTGAATTGGAATTTACTTGGTAGAAAAATAGCAATATATTTTAGTCCTTCATTTTTTTTTATAAGATATTGTTAAAAGTTATTTCAGCTCACTCTATCGTTGGAACTATTTTTAAACGTACATTTTCTTATCTATATATGGTTTTGTAGAAAAGGTACACAATACACATTCTCTTGTATTCTAACGACCTAGCTTATTTCCTGCTAGTAATGAAACTAAAAATTTTGAAAATGTAAATGAAACTAAACAGGCGGCTATATCAATAAGCTTAAATATTGCATGAGATGGTTGTTATGGCTTATTACGGGTAGGCAATAGCCCCTCGCAATGGTTTGAGAAGCGGCGACCGATTTATATTTGTTTGTTCAATTAAGATTTTATATAACGTCTTTTTAACTTTCACAGAGTTTATCTAGAAAGAAGTTGTTTCATAAGAATAATGATAATATACTTAAAGCTAACGGTTAAGTGGACGTCAAAGTTCACTCCCAGAATTGGGTTATTTTTAAGAAATTTACAAAAAATCAACGTAGATTCCTTAATAGAGATTTTTGGATTCTTGTTTAAAGTTTTTTTATGTAGTAACGGTTTTTTTTTAATAACAGTAATGGAATGTTCATAGTGTTATATTTAGCTTTTAGCTAATGTAATAAGAGTTTTTTTATTGGTTCACAAATAAAACGCATGAAATAAAACTCTAAATAAAACAATAGTTTATGAAATTATCGAATCTGAATGTTTCAAATAAAAAAAGTAAATTTGTTTATTTCTCAAATGATCTTCGTCTTCTTTTAGATATGTCCGAAATTTCTTGAGTTTCATTCATTGTGTGTTGATGCAGTGTCAACAAAACAACAAAGTGTCAAAATTTTTCAGTCGTTGGTTGAATAAATATTATTGAGAAATATACTAATTTTTAAAATTATTACACCATTCATGCGTAGAGCTATTTACAGATCCGCTTTTATTTATTTTGTGCTAGACGTTTTTCTGATAAATCTCTTGAATAATTTCTGCTTTGTAATGACCATTAAGTATACGTTGAAACGATTTGTTAAAATTATTTTAATATGCTAAAGTATATGTTGCATTAATAGGTTTCAATATAATCCTGCCAGTTATTACCATATGTATAATTTAATTTAATACTCCGTCATACTATCTATAAATAATCTGTCACTATAAAGGCCCGACCTAAGTAAGCCAAGATAAGGAATAAGGAGGACGAATATGGGTCGACGCTATAGTACGTCGTTAGGGACGTCTAATATGGGCACTTCTTGTTTGTACCTAGTTGCTTATGAATTCTAGCGTCAACTTCTACTAGAACAATCAAATTGTATTCCGAAATTCGTTTTGGAAATTTCATTTTTGTTGACAAAGGAGCGACGGTCTAAGGTCAAACGTGACTTCTGCCAAATCAAATAAGATTTGACGAAATAATTTTAGAATGGTAACACTATGAAACTTTCGTATTCCGTAGGTACATCAAGATTAACATTCCAAAAATCTGTAGCATTGCATGTGATGTTTTTAGTATCTTTGAGAAATATTTTCAAACTTCAGTAACATGTCACATTTCGCAACGCAATGATTGGTACAACAAACTAGATTTTTTAAATTTTAAATAATAGGCTTTACATTAATTGAAACAAAATAGTGATTTCCTTTTATACAGATTGCCATTCTCCCTGACTTTAACTGGATAAAAAAATGCAATAAGAACTTATTCAAATCTACGTTAAACACGTTGATTGATGACCAAAGCGGTGTGTGTTAGGTTTGTAACACAGAGGTCAAAGTTCTCGAATTAACTAACAGATTCTACTAAAGTCCCAATATGAACCGAATTTTTCCATCTATGTATGGATTGTTTGTCTTAAATTCCCTCTCACTGACATAATTCTAAAAGAATAAAACTTAATTAAAGTGATAAGTTAACTTCTAGTCTCTAGTTTCTTTGAAAAAGGAGAAGCTAAGAAACTAAATACCAAACGGTTTTCTTAAGAAAATTTCTATTGAGAAACATTTATATGACAACCATATGATCCCATTTAAGAGTGTGAAATTTTAATCAAAATACTAACAAACGATAAGTTAATCAATGCATTGATTTAATTGGCATTTAATTGGTAGAATTCCATTATAACATTGTAAAAAATAGCAATGTATTTTAGTTCTACATTTTTTTACAAGATATAGTTATAGCTATTTCGGCTCACGCCATCGTTAGAACTATGTTTGAATGTACAGTTGCTTATCTATATATAGATGTGTAGAAGAGGTACATAATGCATCTTCTCTTCTGTTTTAACAACCTAGCTTATAAAGTGCTAGCAAATATTTTTTTTTTAAATAAAATAATCTAAAATAAACAGGCGGCACTTTCAATAAGCTTAAATACTAGCCGGAGATGATTTATTACAGAAATGCATTAGCCCCTCGTAACGGTCAATGGACGATGGGCGTGAGCCGAAATAACCAACAACTTTATCGTATAAAAAAAAATTGTAGCAATCAATTTCAATGCATGCTAGTTGTCCCACATCCTACTATTATGTGTATGAAAGTAGCTGTTACATGGCCGCCTTACACAATATCTTACAACTGATAAAAAAATAATCGATTCTTCTCGTCATTTTTTTTAGCTCGATATAAAATGGCACGGACAATGCAATAACTTTATGTGTATTAACGAGAATTTAAACAATATTTTAATTGCAAAAAAATAGTCGATGCGACCTAAAGTAATTTGACAATTTAAGATTATTTAAATTAATTCAAAATATGTATTAGTATGAAAGCGTCTGTGTGATGCTTCCGCGCGATACGAAACTGAATATTCCCTCGGTTAAGGCGATCGAGCAAATAGCTTAATCACCATTATATTAAACCCAATGCATTCTATAACTGCCCATTCGTATTTATGTCGATTGCAGAAAATTCATTACTTATAAATTTATTTTCAAAAATATAAAATTTTGCCAATTCAGTAGCTTACTTCAAAACCACATATTTTTTAGTCGTAAACTCCGCCGAATTTATTTTATTTTTTATACGGTAGTATTTTTTTACAGCTCTGGCCGGTGACGTGGTATATGCTCGCTACCTTTTTCACATTTCATGATATTTTTATTTGCGCCAGTTGTTGACAGAGCGTTTCGTATTATTGAGTACACACTTAAAATATATATTTGTATAGATAGGTTTATGCGAACTATTAAATGAATAAAAAAACGAATTTATTTCTACGTTTTCCATCAAAATTTATTACGCTGAAAAGGTAGAAACCTGAATTTTTAGTTTAATTTTTTTTACACACTTTTTATTCGATTAGATTATATAATGTTTTGTGAAAATATTTTTTCATACTTTGTTTTAAGTAGATAAAAATGATATGTTGACACAATTTTCTACCATATCTAGTTTAACTGATCAGAAAAGAAGCAATATTAATTATTGAAATATTTCAGGGCTTATCTAAACAAATAATTAAAGAATAAGCGGAAACTTTAAATTTTGTTTCCATTTAATCAAACTTTGTACAATTCCACATGTTTTGTCACTAACCACCCAGGTTTCGCCTTTCGAAATCTTAAGGCATGATATCAAACGAATGCAACAGAACTGACGCACAATAACAGTTAGCATCGTCTATATCTTATTTTAGTATTTCTCGAAATAAACTTAGGGAGATTGGCGGAACTTTATAATAAATTAGTGTCTCTTCTGAAGATGCCAAAAAGTGAAACTCGATCGTTGGTGACAAAATATGTGGAATCGTACAAAGTTTGATATTGAAATTCCATCAAGCACCTTCAGTCGATATCATGAATTAATTAATGAAAAGTTGCCGTCACAAAGCTATGTATCTATTAATAATATGGTTTTAATATCTAAATAGTGAATCGCTTGACAAAATAAAATCATATATATTTATAAAATATTAAAGCGTTTTAATATAAATAATATATAAATAGTCCGGTGTCAAAATGTTCCATCTATCGTATTCAAGAATGTCGAGTAGAGCTAAAATAAGATTTCAATTAAGGAATTGTGTTATTTAAAAAATAGTTTCGCCATTATTACAATACTAAAACATTGAAAAGTTAAAAACAAATAAAATTATAATTTTGTAGAGCGGAGATACTCATGTCCGATTTATCGTGGTCGACGTCACTGGATTTCGTGAAGGATTTCACACGTTGAAGTTTTACTATGAACAACGATCTATTCAATTAATTTATCTCCCAAAATTGCTCCCTTCTTTTTAAATGACGCCCGTGGATTGAAAAACTGAAAAAAAACGAAAAAAGTTTTTGTATGAAACAGTGGTTGCTATACCTCTCTTAGAATGACAGATGCTCCATTTAGGGATGAAAAAAATGCCTATTATGAAAGCGAAAGTTAAATTTTTTTTTCAATTGTAAAACATTATGTATATAATTTGCATTTCCAATGTCTGCATTGAATTGAATACATAAACACATCCCTTATTAATAGTATATTCTTCTAAGCCTCAGGTCAATGCCCCACCGTCAGCCATCGTGATCACAAAATCGCTGCGATTACTTGTACTGTTCTCCCTGATCCCAGCACATGGCTGTCCAAGCAAACCACAATAATACGGGCCTACCCTTGTCCACCTTAACTGGACTGCCCTGCTACGACGCCACGACGCTACGTCTCTACGACAGGGTCTGTCGTCCCAACTAAATGACCCCTGGAAATGTGCGCGGAATTTGTAAGTGACGCTTGTGGTCTCTACGTCAACAACGAGCCAACCAAATCTGACAAGCTCATTTTAAGGCTACACTAATTTGTAATGTGTCTTAGCTTGTGTCATTGACAGCCTAGTTATTTTCAAAAAGTCACCCGCCTCGGTGCTTAATTAGAATATATTTTTTTATTCAGTTTTGTCAATTAAACTAAAATAATTTACGAAAGTCTCAACGAAAAAGTGGTAATATTTATTTTAGGAGCTAATGCTTAAAATCAGATTTATTTTGTGTAATTTTCCATTTGGTAAGAAACGCCCGGTGAAACAATTTCTCTAAATTATCTTGCTATAGAATTTAAAAATATTTTTTAACCTGATATATTTTTCATTTGTAATAAAATTCGTTTATTCATTTTAATTTAATTCAATTAATGATCTATTAAAAATTTTCATTAAATTAATGAAGAATTTATTCAATAAATCTAGTTTGAAAGAGTTGAAACAGAATCAGAAATTTTCTGTTTTGCGCTAGTTAGGTCGGTTAACTAACTTGTGTGAATTCGTGGAATCCTTTTTGTCTGCTCCGATATGTGTTCTTGTTTTCCTATACGTTCTTTCTTGGGTCCTCAACAATGATGGAAAGCTTTTCTGCGAACATCAAACAAAAAGCTTTCGAGATGTTCCCACTCGCGAAAAATTTTCCGAGAACTTTGAAAAAAGAAAAATAAAAGCGAACGCACTTCGAGCGGGATTTTCCATGTTAAAAGAGTTAAAAGATAAACCGCGCAGCTTAAATACACAGCTCTATTTACGTGACCAGCTTAAGAATAGATAGAATGAAAGGTGGGGCTTCAACAGGACGAACTATAAGGCTTTAACTCATTCAGATCACAATTAGAAGTATATTCAACATAAACATCATCTTTGTCCGTCTTGTTGTATAAAATCTTTCGTCAAATAATGGCAATGTTCACTTTTAATTAGATAAAACTTCAAAAATCATTTATATAAACAAACATAATGAAAACACGTGTCTTAAAAAAGAAACTAAAAAATATATATTAATATCACTTACAATAAACTGCATGAAAACGACGAACACTACTCGCCATGTCGTTTTTTACGAAAAAAACGAAAAAAAATATTTTTGAAACTTTGCACGATTTCACATTATTTTTCAGTAACGATCCAGGATTTGCTTTTCGGTATCTTCCGACAATCTACATTACGTTTAATTGACACAAGATGTTTAATTCCCACCGTTACCCACCAATTTGAAATGAGTAACATTAGCAATTGCATATTAATGATAGTTGATTATTATTTGTATTAGAATCCTTTCATAAAATACTCACGGATGAAATAGCCTACATAGGCCTGTTTGGTGTAATTTCATATTGAAATTCCATCAAGCACCTTTAGTATATATCATAAATTATAAAAAACACGAGGAGTTAAATAATAGATTTTTCCATTATTTTGAATATTAAAAAAAAAATGTTGTTTATTATGACACATATTCTATACAAATAAAAATCAAAATTTGAATTCATGTTCATTTAAGAATTGTTTCAAAAACCTCAAGATTAAGTCATTCACGCCCATGATAGTCACGAGATATAGTCAAATTGTTAACTACGTTTTTTTCATCATATACAGAGCTTTTAAGTTGACTTGAGAATGATCTTTTTACATAGAAAAAGCGTTTGTATTTCTTGAAAAAAAATACTGTTGTTTAAAGTAATACAATTAAAAAACAAAATAATGGTGATATTTATCAACCAATATAAAATTTAATATAAATACAATATGTGGTTTTGTAAGCGCTTTGCTTGCAACATATATTATAAACTATTCAAAATTTAGTGTAGTAGTGGGGCAAATAAGTTATAAACTGCAAACAATACACCAAAGTTGCTCGCATGAAATATTAGTAAAACTATAAAACATAGTTTATCCTTAGTTAAAAGCTTCAAAATCGACCTCAAAATTCACCAGGCCAAAACGCTTACCATAATAAATTAACTGCGACACAATTTTCCCCATTGTATACAAATTTTCATTAGTATGTGTGAAGTTTAATTCCTCGTGATCTCTATCCATGCGTGAAATGATTCGAATTTAATATCTAACCGACTTCAAGTGGGCGGCCTCCCGGGTGTTGAGACTAGAAAGCTCACGCACCAAAAGTTTGTTTCACTTGTCGAAAATGGTTTGTTGAGAGACTAATAGAGAAATGGGCCATGAAAAACAAATTGATACGTATTTTTCAGAGTTTATAGCTGCGTGAACAGCTAAATATTGAATTTTTCGAGATCAATTCAATGTGAAATATCATAAATAAAATACGTGGATAATGGCTTAGGTGAATATAATCTGGTTTTATTACTTTTAATGTGCTATTAAAAATACGACCAGGTAGACCCTTTAATGATTTTTTGGTGTTGTGATAAAATTTTACATTTTAAAACTAGTGACAAGCAATTCGTTGGAAACTAAAGCTTTTGCAAACCTATTCCGAGATTATTTAGTGTCCTGATACTTAAATTGCCCAGTCAGTAATACTCAACAACTGTATGTCAAGCATCATAATAATTTAATTATCCATTATCTTAATTCACGCAAAAAGTTAATCCTAGCATAAATTTTCATCATAAAAGATTCATGATTTTTTCTTTAAATATTATAGTTTTGTAATTTTACTAGTATTTAAAACGGAGCATCGCCTGAGATAATCATTTAGTGAAGAGACATTTTATTTAAATAAATAAGCCATTTTTTCCTATATTTTTGACATTTTATAACATTGTGCTGATCTCATTCTTTGAAAATTTCTGGGTATGAAAAGCAAACAGAAAAAAATGCTTAGAACTGTAAGAGAATAGAAAGAGCTCTATCGGCCCCGTCGGTTATGCCAATTTGGTTGCATCTCTGTACTATATACAAGCTATATAGCTATATACAAGAAATATCAATGAGCTGGCGTCGTTCTGTGGAAAGCTAATGGAAAACAACATCTAAGAGCTTTTTCAAAAACTCTTTCTAATGATAATTTTTGAAACTTGTGTTTTTACTTCAGTTAATTATTTGTTTTTAAGACTTCTTGCACAATATAGCTAATGAAACCAAGACCAAATAAAACAATTTCTTCTTCAGCATTTTAGGAAAAAAATTGAAACACGCATAAAAATTTTAAGTTTTAAAATACCCCCTGTAAAAAGAATGTGAAGCAGTGGAAGTTATATCTTTGAGTACTCTAGTGAATTAAAATCTATGAAAAGAAATGTAGAATTACTCAACAATACAACCACATTAAAAGTAAATTTTACAAAAGAATATAACGAGCTTATTAACAATTCGTAAACATTAACATGGTAGCCATCAAGTTAATTATACACTATTGAACAAATATTCTAACCTTTGATACTTAATAATGTTATGTCTAAGATAAAAGAAAATCGGAACTCGTTGTGTAAAAGTATTTATATTATATGAGCGGAAAAATGATTATAACAATACTAAATTTGTATCAGAATTTCATGAACATTATTTTGTTGCTTGTTATAATGAATATATTCTTAACAGCGCTTTCATATGAGGTATTTGGAAATATTTAACGTAGATTATAATATAATATATGGCTTTAAAATTTTCTATGTAAACAGCACTTCTGATATTTCTAAGCCATTAATAATAACAAAGAATGTTCATTAATGATAAATTATTATGAGAAATAATGATGAAGATAAATTTTGTACACATCTTTATGTTTTTGGTTTGGTCTTTATGTTTGGTTAACGGTCGCAGTCTGAGTATTGCCTATTAAAACACGGATTTAATAGAACTATTAGTCAGTAAAAAGTTACAGTTTTTTTCGCGTACATACAAGAGAATTTACGAGAAATATTGACTTATGTTTAATAAGACTTGAATTTGTATCTATGAAAAAAGATACTAATTAGACTAGAGTTATATTGAATTTTAGTAAAAAAATCATGTAAAAAATAAAAACTAATGATTTTAACATATTCTCTGCTTAACTGTGTAAAAGATATCCCAACTTCGAGTACTTAATAAATTAATTCGATAATATTAGTGTTACACAATCTTACGGGATGGTCATGACTAAACAAACAATATGTTTACACAAAAAAAATTTTACTCGATAGTTTTAACACATACAATCTCTGAACAAAATCTACAAAGGTGTCACTTAATGGACGCAGGTAAAGAAGAGCCGCGTCAGTTCAACCTTATATTTAACCGATCGGCCACGCTTACTTGATAGTAAAGTGGGTGAATTATCAGGCATTTCGAAAAAAATCAGCGTCAAATGGAGAGAGAATGTTGATCACTTAAAGGTGTAGATTTTCTGTAAATAAAGCTCCGATGATACTCCTTATTATAAAAACAAACTGTAGATAAATTAGCTTAAAATTTGTTGCGCCACTGGACACTGCTGTATGAAATAAGCGGACACAAAAATAGCGGAGAGTGAAAGAGAGAAAAGAAGTTTATAATATTATATGTATATTTTGATAACTATGTTTAATTCAAAAGCAGTCATTTAAATTCAAGCAATCAAAGTTAAAATGAGAGTTAGCAATGGGAATTTTAATTCACACATAAAGTGTTTTATAACAATAAACTCGTGCAGACATTACAAAATTTATTTTGTGAAAAAGTTGTTCATAGATGTTTCTCACAGTAGTTATCATAATATGTTAATTTTAATTGTTGAAACTTTGTACATTTCCACATTTTTTGTCATTCACGACCCGGGTTCTGCTTTCGACAGCCTCATTATATAATATTACACAGATGTAATCGAATTGACAGTATATGACTTGCATTGGCATTATACAAACGGAATTACATGAGAAAATATATAACCTAAGGCTAGGAGCCAAATACGATGAAACGACTTTAGTAACCATTGATTCAATTTTTTGTAACGACAATCAAATTTATGTATTAATTTAATACCATATATATTTTTGTATCAAATTTCAATTAAAGATTTTATTTAATCCCACCGCAACCCACAAATTCAAATTAAGTAAGTATTTCTAAGTGACAAATAACTCATTGCTATTATAATGATAGATTATTTTATTGATCGAATTGGCATTTACTTAGTAGAACTACATTATAATGATATAATAATATAAGGTAAAGTTAATAGCTATCATCTATACCTTAAAAAAATGTAGAATTAAAATACATTGGTATTTTTTCACCGTGTTATAGATTATTTCTGTTAACTTTAAAAACTTTTCATAAAAAGCTCATTAGCTGTATGTATTGTTTATAAATTTATCATATCAAAATTGAATGTCATTAAAATCAAATCAGTAGATTTAAAAGTTATTTTAGATATTTATTTGACTTCTAACCTTAAGGTCAACATTTTTCCTGTCTAATTCCGCTAATAAATAACCGATGACAGCCGTTTAACATGCTTTAGTTCTGTTGCGTCCATGTGATAGAACACCTAAAGATTGTATATCTAAAGTGATAAAACATATTGAAACGTATATAGTTTAAACAATTCAAATTTGATATTGAAATTTCATCAAGCACCCGCAGTCGTTATCGTAAATTGTAAGTTGTCACAATGTTTGCTAACAAATCGAAATATAATAGATGAACACTTTCAAAATGAGTAAGGAATATATTTGAAAATAGTATTTATTAATTTGAACAACGAATAGTTGCATATTTTATCGAAGTAGCGTAGCATTATTGGTTTCAATTTGTGATAATTCTTAACGAATACTTGATTTGATGTTTATTAATTCAAAATAGCTAAGCCATCGTGTCGTGTCTGCTCGATCGTGTCATTCATACCATGAGACTGCCATGCAATCCCTAGAGGTTGTCATCATTACGATCGATTAAATATTCCGAGCTGGCAACACTCAATTTAGACAGAACACGTCTTTCTAGTTAGTCGATGTGAATAATTAAGAATGCTTTGGTCGGGATCAGGTTGTATAATGTGGACGAATGGGGAGGTTTTCTCACCGAGTCAAAAATGCTTTCAGAAATTAATATGCGGTAAAAGCTATTGTGTGTTTGGTAATCAACAAATAAACTTTATTAAGAGCTAACCGGATTTGTTTGTGATTGATTATATTATTTGCGTTTGTTTAATGTAGTTTCGGAGTTTTGTTTTTATCAAAGTTCAAAAGTTTTTCAAATTTTGTTTTAAATCAGTTTTTGGAGTCCTTAAATAATTGTGCATTCCAAAACAAAACATTTTGGTACACAAATATCGCAATAAATAATATTAACAAGATTACTGAAACTACTAGAAGTTCTGACGATGCGTGAGCCGAAATAGCTATCAACTATATTTGTTAAAAATAATTTTGTAGAACTAAAATACATTGCTATTTTTTCACCGTGTTATAATGGAGTTCTACCAAGTGAATGCCAATTCAATCAATAAGATTAATTAGATCTGTGTTTAAAGTAAGTTTAAATGATATTTTCTGTTGATTTGGCGATAATTTTATAAAGGTTATATCTAAAAATCTTAAATTAATTACTTCGTTATTTCCCTTGGAGTGTTTTGAATTTTTTCAAAGAGTTTTGAGGCACAGATTTGAGACATGTTTTGCTTATTTGTTGCGAACAGAAAAATTATCATGAATTGTCATCAATTCTAGGCTTAATGCCTGATAGAAAGTTGAGAATAAGAAATTGATTTTTCGATCCGGAAAATGGTAATTTGCTAATATTTTTTATTGTTGTTAATTGGAGCACAAAAGAACTGAAGCTTTTCTTTTTTGTAGTTTTTTTTATCGAAATAATAATCCTGCTCGTCGCTTTTATCTAGAAAGTTCATGACCAAGCAAGCTTCGTGAGAAGTCCGTATTGAAAATTGATTAAATAAATGGATAAAAATATTCTCATACATTATAGTAAACAAATGCCCCGCACATTTTAAATAATAACCAATCGCTGCCTGTAAAGTCTGGTAAAAGCTGCAGTAAAATTGTTATTATAATTATAAAAGTTGCAAGAAATATTCATTCTTGAATTAAATTATGATATCGACTGAAGGTGCTTGATGGAATTTCAATATCAAATTTGAATTGTAACAACTTTTTACGATTCCACATGTTTTGTCACTAACGATCCGGGTTTCGCCTTTCGGCATCTTCTGGCATTGTATCACACGTATGCAACAGAAGCGACAATCGCCTGTGAAAATATTCATTAACGATCTTGTTAATGAGTTATTCTTGAAAGGGTTTTTCAACAAATATTAATCAACTAACATTAAAATATAAATGAGTTTTTTTTTTATAGAGATACCTACTATCAAACATCTAGTTATGAAACATGAGAATTTACATCATGAAATTGTCGATTCATTGAACTGATCTCACGTAAATGATACAACAAGGGGAGTTGGTTAGATTGACTTGATCATTGAGAATGAGGCTTGAATTTAATAACTGGTCTCTAATAATATGCAGATATTTATGTTATTATAAGAGCTTTTATACACGCTTTGCTGAAATTCATTCGTTTAAGCATGGTATCAATTCATAATACACAGCAATCGTTCTTAAGACGCCTTTACAAGAATATCCTCGTCACGTGGTCCGAAGAGATGAAGCCCTGCGGATGTTTGCTTTGGTCTCTTATCTGCGTGTACTAGCATCTAGTAAGCAAGTAACCCTTAAACTCTGAGCCATCCATCATGCATGCATGTCCCAGGGTACGTTATATGCTCCCAACCTATTGTTTACAAGAATGCTTAACCCTTTTGAGACCTACACAGTGACATGTAGGAAAATATTGATTCCTGTGCCGTTGTGTCGGTTGACAATATTTGTTTTTGAATTTCAGAATGAGAGAAGCGTTTGAATCCTGAATTAAATAAATTAATTTAACGCGTCTACAAATTAATTTCATTTCTTTGTTATATGAAAATATATCAGATAAAATTTAAAAAAAACTCATCGTTTTTGATTATTCGATATAATTAAAAATTGTTGTGCTTAAAATTTTATTGATTGAATTGGCATTAACTTGGTAGAACTCTATATTGTTATTTTTTTAACATGTCTTAAGGTGTCAGACAAAAGAAGATTTTTTCAAAGTAAACGATTGTAAAAAACATTATACATACAAATTAATAAATAAAAATATGCATTTTAGTAGAGTAATAAAGATTTTCTATGAATATTTCTATGAGATGTAAAAGCACTAAACTTATAATTTGTACTTTTAATGTGTTGATTGTCACTTCTTGATAGAAACGCCTGATATTTTAAATAATAAAAACACATTTTTAGTACTCATTTCCACAATTTATTTTATTATCAGGATCGATTTCGCTCATTGCGATCATTATCAACTGATCACTTGAAAGGCATATTTTAAATAATAAAAACACTACAACATACACAATAATATGTATGTACCAAAATAAATAAATAAATTGTATTGTCTGTCAACCAAAAGGTGTCAGTTAACACATTAAAGATTGTAACTGTCAAAAAGTTTTTCTCGTTCAGTGATACTAGGCTCTAAATTAAAACGTCTATACGTAGCTGGTCTGGCTTTATGTTCACTGTATTTAAAATCATTTGTGCTTGTGATATTTCAAAAGCTATAAATAATTACGAGCAAACTGATAAACTTCCCATTTATAGAGTGTGTTTCCAGTAGCTTAAATATTGCCCACCAGTATTATGACTGCTGGCAAAGTATCATAGTTGCCTTTAAGTAGTGAACACTTGCCGTAGTGAGTCTATAGCCTATATACTACATACCCCGCACAGCGAGCCGCTTCGGCGAACTCGTAAATTATTTCGGATTTAAACTCCTAAACCGCTCAAGTGGCGAGGGTTTATACCTAAACCAAAAGCCATATAAACTTTGACTGCCGATACTGGGGTTTTTCCTGGAAAATCGCAATGAAAAATCAAACGCTTTTGATGCGCGCTACTATAAAATTCGATTGCATTTTATTGCATGAAACCTTTTTTAATTTTTATTTCAAGGACTTCGGTTTTGTTACTTTAATATTTTTATTCAGATCCACAATAAAGATATATTAATTTTTATGTAATTACAATCAATAATCAATTTATGATTGTTTGCTTAACATAGTTTAATATGATAGTTTGCTACGCAAGTTGTCAATTCTGATGCATCCATGTGCCATGCCTGAAGATGCCAAAAAGCGAAAGCCGAGTCGTTAGTGAAAAAACGTGTGGAATCGTACAAAGTTTCAACAATTCAAATTTTATACTACACAAGATTCATATTTTGATCGTGTAATCGTTCAAGAAATAAAAGGAAAAATCAAAATTAAATGAAACATATTATTAAATATATAGCTGTTAACTGTTTGTCTAGTATAAATCGAACTATAATTGTTGAATCAGAAGTTTTTTTTATCTAGATTTACCCTTTCAGCATCGTTAAACATTTATTATACGGATGACATAGAATAAACTGTAAGTAACAGTGGCATCGCTTATATACAATAGGAATCGCTATTAAAAATTAATCGATTTTAAAAAACTACTGTTTCGACTATAATGACACTCCATAGTTTATAATGACATTTAAAATTGGAAAGGATGATCTTATAACAAACATAATGTAATATCTTAGTGATGAAAAGCTTTCATAATAGTCAAATACCATAAATATTCAATGGGGTATTTTTTTTTTTTGAATTGTTTGTAGTATAGCAAATGAGAATCAGGAAGGTTTCACAACTTGTTTATTAAAGTTAATAAAATTTATCTGGCTAAGTTTCCTCGTAAAATTTCCTTATAAAACTGTTTACGTTCTCCCGGGTTTTAATGCACTAATTTAATTGTAAACAATTTTAATAAAACAAATTTGATATTAAAATCCAATCAAACACCCGTTGATATCATATTATAATGTAAATTATAATACACAGAATATAAATATTATAATGTAACAATATAAACAAAAAAAGGTAATTTTTCGCTTTTCGCGGAGACATAGTATAGGATATATGAGATTATTTTTTTTATCAGCTATGCACTACAGCTCAGTACAAATTTACCATATTTAAATATTTTAACTGCTCTAAAATAAATTTGAAAGTTGAAAAATAATTGGTGAATAACCCGATCTATTTGTACAGCACCTAAATTTATAACAGGGTCGCATATCCACTGAGAATGATGGATAATGAACAACACAACCCAATTAAAAGTTAAAGGTAGATTTATAATAAATAAATGTGTACTAAAAATAGCCTTTGTTAAAGTTATAATTAATATATGCATATTAAAACGTGACTTTGTGTACGTTAAGTGCGTAATAATATATCATAATTTTATGGAAATCCCCGTCAAATACCTTTTTGAGTGAAAGATTATCGACAATATTTAAAGTTGCTTTGTTGTCTTTGTCCGTCGCAATCGACTGTTTAAAAGAGGATTTCAAAATTTGCCCAAATGATAATCGTATGTACACAACTTTGGTTTACCTTACCGAACGCTCCAACTTTCGGGTATTTTGGCTAGCTGAGAATTGAGGATTACGCTCGTCTTTGTCTACTGGATTAGGAAAAAGGTTTTAATTGAAATTCACCGTTAGGTAATTCCGGCAGGCCACTGTGTGGGGGATATACCCTGACAAGCCCAGTGTTCAAAATATAAGTGACATTTCATTTATTTAAAAATATAATACCCCATAATGTCACATTATTCTAATAAAATGTACTCATAAAAATACATGACTTGAAAAACACTGAACTCATGATTGTCATTTATGGTTTGATGGTCTCGTAAAAATACTCGAGCTCTCAAAATAAAAAGCACTATTGACCTAAAAAACGAATGTAAAAAATCGCTGTATATTTTTTTAACTCATGTTATGGACACGAAAAAAAAGTAAGTACCAATTTTTATAACTTTTTTATATTCAAGCGGAACACAATGTTAATGATTTATCAAAAAAACGATGACTGCATTCGTAATTATTTTAACCATTAAAACTTGATATTAACACACACAGCATTTTCTTTTTTGAACATTGAATTAAGTGCTTAAGTTAGCGAGAAGCATCTGCAAACACTGTGATATGCTATGGTTTTTTTTGTAAGCAGTTATTAAATACATTATAATATTACGTTTCAGCCATTCTGTTAACTAATCGATCCGAAAAAAGATGACCTCGAGATAGTAAATTGAAAATATTTTGCTATTTTTTGCATATATATTTACTATTTTTAATGTAAATATTGACTGTCATATCTTGATGGTAAGACATGATATTTAAAAAAATAAAAACTTATTTATACTACTATTGGCGTAAAATATGATCGCTACCGGTTTCTTTCATCGCGAGCATTATAAACTGATTATTTGATATTCAATCGATAGCTGATATTCAATTGATAATGATAAAGCTCACGATGGCCGAATCGGTCCCGATCATAATATAAATTGAGGAAATGGTACTAAAAAAAGTTAACTCTCTTCAAAAGTAAGAAAAATACCTAATTATATCAGTGAATAATCACAATTGACCAGAATCAACCCGGTAAATATTTTTTCAAAATTACAATACATCACGAAAATTCGACTTTAAGTCAAAAAGTTCTCGGACGTTTTTCAGTGTTTATTTAACCTTTGAAATAAATATTGTTTTTACAATCACTAGCGTATGATTGACTTAATTGTTTTCATTATTAATTGAAAACTAAAATCATGCCAAACAATTAGCTTAAATTTGACCAACCCTCCAAGTAAGTATTTTCCATTATTGGAAAACAAAAAAGTTACAATTTAATTTGAATATATTTAACTGATTTAGATGAAACACGTTTGATGGATGAATATGGAGCAGATTGTAGTTTATTATGTTTGAAATACATTTTAAATGCCATTTTTTTTGTACGATTTTTTTAAAATTTTTCCCACTTGCAATGTTAAATCTTACATTCCAAGATTTCTTTTATTTCGAGTTTTTTTTACCACAAATACGATCACTATACTAAAAATTCTTCAAATATATAATATATCGTATTATATTATGGTCCATCAATTCATTTAATTTTCTCATGAAGGTAATGTGGTAAGAAATCATTACATATAATTTGTTCACGTACAAAAATCTATTTTTAATGTAGAGAAAAATGCGTTCGGAAGCCTGGAAGATTTATGGAATATTTGCATTAAAGAGATTTATCATAGATACAAAGGTCAATTGTAGTACCTAGTGAGCAATAAATCTGTCGAAATCTTATGATATATTACTCGAGCAGTATAAACGACGTACACTATTCCTGTGTAAAGTTATAATAATCGCGATTGTTTACCGCAAAAAAATGCTTTGGAAAAACAAAATAAAATAATAATGTATGTTTATGAAAAGGGTTTTCAAGAAATCAATATGGCTTATTTGTGTAGCTTATTGACGCTGATGGGCTTACAATTAAATCAATACTATTAGATGTCCTTTGTTCAAAACAAATTGACATGCTTAATATAAAATAGATTTAAAGACATGTTTTAAACAAACGAAAAATTGTTAATTAGTAAAATTAGGCTAACTGACATTTCCGTAATTGTGAAGAAGATTTATTTAAAGATTAAATTGTTCTGAATAACGCTATTTGGATATATATATCTATATCTCAGCTAAACAGTGAAAATCTATTAAAATATTACTCTTTCAGTATAACCCTATTGAATAATTATAAATTGATTGAATTGGCATTCACTTGGTAGAACTCCATCACAACACGGTACAAAAATAGGAATGCATTTTAATTCTACAAAATTTATTTGATATTTAGTTGATAGCTATTTCGGCTTACGCCCTCATCAGAACTAAGTATAAACGTACATTTACTTAGCTATATCAATATAAAGCGGCGTAGAAAAGGTACACAATACATCTTCACTTCTGTTCTAACATCCTAGATTTATGTTCAGATAATAAATTTATAAATATGGCAAATTGATTTTATATATTTCTCGAAGTGAGAGCTTATCTGTTTTTTTATTATTATAATTTTATGTAAATAGTAAATAAGGTCGTATTAAGTTGATTTATTTAAAAAACTGAAGTAACCTTCTGTAATAGTCTGAGAAGCAGTGATGGATTTATATTTGTTGTTAATTAGGAATGTCATTAGATTGCTGACATCTATTACATAATAATTAATTAGTTAATTTATAATGGGTTGGAACAATAAATAAAAACACAATGCTTGCGACCATTACCGCAATTTTATATATTTTCAGATCAAGACCGCATTCTCTCATTATGAGTATTATCAACTAATCTAAGAAAATGTATATTGTATTTGATATGTAAGTAGTTAGATTTTTTTAATACTGGTTACAAACAACTCCACCGGAGTTGAGTGATATTAAAATTGCATTAGAATAAACAAATGAAAAAGATATTAATTTGAATCAAACTCCACATGTAATATCACATTCTTTACTATGGTATTATACATCGAAGTAAAAAATTATTATTTCAATATTTTATAGTTTATTGATCGAATTGACATTTACTTGGTAGAACTCCATTATAACAGCAACAAACACAAATTTTTGTAGAACTATAAAAGATTGCTATTTTTTCACCGTGTTATTTTGTAGCTTCGATAAAAAAATTAAAAAAAGCGCTCTGGCTCTCCCGTAAATATGTTTGTTCATGATGTTATTTGATATGACAAAAATCACTTTAATTTAATTGAAAACAAAAATGTCTTTAAACGATTTGTGTATGTATATAAAATATGTTTATGTTAGTGTAGAAACATAAATAAAATTGTCTAGGATGTAGCAGTGTTACATGTGCATCAGATACGTGCAAGACAGGTCGGCCCCATTGGCGAGATTTATTCGATATGGAATACACATCGGTCAACAGTCAGAGAGCGAAAAGCGCGCTCGTGATGCCAATGCCGCATTGGCTTTGGGATGCTGTGTCTCGGTAATACATCAACGCCAAAGGATACCGATAAGCATCACACATCAACGAACTTGATATGCCAATGGCGTAATGCAGGGTTGTGCCAATGTGCAATGTGCAATATGGATATTTTTATGAAGCATATCGCCTTTTAACACGGTGAAAAAAATAGCAATGTATTTTAGTTCTACAAAATTATTTTTTTAAATATAGTTGATAGCTATTTCGACTCACGCCATCGTCAGAGCTATGCTTATCTTTATATAGCTGTGTAGAAAAGGTACACAATACATCTTCTCTCCTGTTTTAACGACCTAGCTTGTTTCCTGTTCGTAATAAAACTAACAATTGTAAATGAAACCAAAAAGGCGAATATATCAATAAGTTTACATATGGCACGGAAATGGTCCATTACAGAAACAAAGGAGTCAATAATGGAGACCGACATATATTAGTTTGTTTGTTAAAAATCCTTTGTGATAGTTGATATCTATTGATCTCCAGCTGTTCCAAAACCGTCATCTTGCGACCCTTACTACAAAGATGCAAACACTTAGGCGCTGAGTTTGAATGTTTTTTTTTAGTTTGGGAGTTTGTTATAACATAGTTCTACCAAGTGAATGCCAATTCAATCAATATATACGTAGCTGTTTATGAAAAGAATACGGTGGATTATCGGTTGACGAACATATTCTCTTAAATGCAGGACTGTGGAGTTCTAATCGTAAAAAACAAGAGACTTGGGCTACTTTTTTGACTAGACGTTCTGATGAATATCTCAATGAAAAAATTACTAGATTAATTGGTTGATCTTTAATTTAACGCAAGTAAATTTGAAAGGTAGAAAAAAATCTGACGAAAATATACTTTTTTAGTCGAAGTCGTGTTATTTTAACGGCTCTACAGTCCTAGTTATAATCGTATAATATTATAAAAATATTTCGTAAGGATTTGACAGATCGCTTAATAAGATAGATAGATGAAAGTAATGTTATTGATTGAATTGGTATTTATTTGGTAGAACTCCATTATAACACGGTGAAAAAATAGCAATGTATTACATGTTAGTTCTACATTTTTTTTTATCAGTTATATTTGATAGCTATTTCGTCATCGTCAGAAGTATGCGTGCCGTGAGACGAAATAGCTATCAATTATATCTTATAAAAAATATTGTAGAACTAAAATACACTGCGAAAGTAATGTAGGTGAATAAAGTCGAATCTTACCTAAATGCTTGTGTTTTATTAAACATTTTAATCTTTAATTCTAATCTGTTATATGATTATATTAATCTGATTATATTCGCTATCCGAATTCTTTGTTAACCGATTCGATTAGTTTTACAGATAGTATAAAAGCATTAGAAATATATGAATACAAAAATATTTCCTAATAATGTTCGTTGTACGATTTGTTCACAATCCGAACTGTTTATTAATTGATCAGCCACTGTATTGCAAAATTAGTATCATCTTCAAACGTTATTCTTACATGTAAGGTGTGATTTGCTTCGGAAGGAACTTTCTAAAGCAAAGCCCCTGCCATAAGCAACAGATGTGAGTTAATTGATTTTTAAAAAATGTGTGTATTGTACTATTTTTGGATTAAATTGGAATCAAATATATATTCAATTAACATTCGAAATTAAAATAGTCGGAAGACTGGGCAATGAAATTTTTTATAGTCCTTCTTCAGTTGTTAAAAAACGACAAATTGTGTCTACATTTGGCATGTATGTATTGTAAGTGACAAATATTATTTTTTTTAAATGTCTAAAATGGATGGTGGTAACCCCTGATTTATTTAATGCAGGAATGGAACGGAAAAGTGCATTACACGAAATGAGTGATATTGGAAATCGTGAAATGAAAACGGTATCCGTAATAACGGTTTTGTTTGCTTTTTATGCTGTCCGTATTTTCTGTTTGTTTGCGAATGACATGGAAATCATTTCGAATAATAAATTTTAGGGCCATGATTCGAAAAAGTATTGTTTTCATTTTTATTTTCCCCTTGGTGGTTTTAATTATTTGAGTGACTTTGCGCGTACTGAAAATAATGTTACTATATGTATTAAATGCTATCAATTCCGTTTGTCTATGACATAAATTAATTATTATTTCACTCTGTATTAAAATAGTTTAAAAGTTTTTTTAAATTTTGGCAATCACTTGAATGCTACGAAGAACTAGCAGTCAAATATCCGAACAAATAACTAACAGTTACATGTAATAACAGCACAAGCTTAAATTGTGTATTAAACCAAATATTGTTATTAAGTCACATGTACGTTCGTATTATATTTGAGTGTCAACAGTACAACGCGGAGCTAACTAAATAATTGCGAGGGTGGTGTGTGTATTCTAGTGGTTTTAAATGCTTAAGCTTGTAGATTTACTCTCAATCTTGAGAAATGTACAAAATCATTGAAATACAAATAATATAGTTAATTTATTTAATATAAACACATAAATATGATGTTATAGCTTGTGAAGATTGAAGAAAAGCTCTACATCTAATTTATTAGGTTCGTATAGCATATTAAATGGTAGGGATGTTCACGATTTGAAGCTGCAGGGGTGGCGTTCTTTTGGAAATATTTGACGAGTATTTCACTTAAATTATGCTTAGATTAAAAACATTTGGTATATTATCATTAAATAAAGTCGGATTTTTTCGTTGAATAATTAAAGTTTCACCACTTTCACGGTACATTTTTAGCGCACCTAAGCTAATCATCACTATGTAAATCAATCTCGTTATGAAGCTATGGACTTCTTACTATTTTTTAAATAATATAAACACGTTTTTAGTTATATTTTCACATTACATTTTATGATCAGGACCTGTATCACTAGCGATCTGACCATAAAATATATTGTGGAAATAGAACTAAAAAAGTTTGAATAGTTATAAAATATAATGTCTTATCATCGACCATCGAAAAGTGACAGCTTACACCTTAAAGGTGAATAAGATATTTTTTATTTAGAGACAAACTCTAATACACAAATAATAAGAGTAAAACTGGCCGACAAACAGGTTTATTGGATGGCCCCAGGTTGAGTATAGCTGAACTAGACACGAGAACTTTATTTTTGTCTGCGGTACACACATCATAGTTCTATATCAGCAAATATTTAGCTGATATTTCATAATGATTAACTTTCAATTAATTATAGAATGTTAATATCAACTAATATATAATTTTTTTTTTTTTTTTTAAATAATAAAACACATTATTTTAGTACTTATTTCCACAATATATTTTTTGATCAGGACCGGTTTCGCTCATTTCGAAACCGGTCCTGATCAAAAAATATATTGTGGAAATAAGTACTAAAATAATGTGTTTTATTATTTAAAATATCATGCCTTTCCATCAAGAAGTGACAGTTAACACCTTAAAAGTGATTAATATATACAAGTCATTAAATCGACTATAAAGATGGCGCTTAGTGGAAATTACCAAGAAATTTTTACTGTTGAAACTGTGTATGATTTCACATTGCATCAGTGTGATAAAATGCCTATAAAGATATTTAAAGGCGAAACCCGCGTCGTTAGAGACAATATATGTCAAATCTTACACAGTTTTAACAATGCAAATTTTTTTGTTGTAAAATGCCAACTGTCATTTGTTTGTTGAAAGACATTATTTTAAAATAAAAATACAATGCTTAGCATTACTTCCAGAATTTTATATTTAATTAATATTAAGACCGACTTCGATCATCGCGAGCATTATATAAATTAATAATTTTATTATTATATTCAAATTTTATATTTAAATTAATTATAAATTAATGAAATGAGAACAGAAAGATTAATTTTGTTAAATGTTTTGTGGACAGCAATAAAAGGTATTAAAAAAAACAAAAACAATAAAATATACAATGTAAGAAGTGTTCTTTTTAAATGACTTATCTATTATAAAAATTTACAACCAGTGAAAAGATATTCACGGATTTAACATATAAATGTATTGGTTTCTATAATATAAAATAACAAAGACTGTTTGAAACTGACATGTTACATGAGATCTAAAAAAACTTTTTCCTAAACAACAATTTCCATAAAGGGTTGAATAAAACTTACTACAATAGAATATAATATCTCAAGTTGAGATTAATGTAATGTGATTTTTGCACACTGTGTTTGAAAGAACAAACCAAACAAGCATGGAATATACATATTTAATAACACGAAAACTCGGAATTTATATTGACTTTGGTCGTAGTGGATTTTTAATATGCGAGATTGTATGAACGAAATGATACCTTTCATAGAATCAGACATGTGACATTTTATTTAAACACTGGTTTGATTTTGTAATACACATGCAAGCGAAACCAATCTTTTGCAAATAGAGAAAATATGATATAACTACGACGAAGTTTTGTAATATTATATATCTTCATCGTAAATACATGCGGCATATAACTTAATTATTATTTTATTTGAGAATCTTTAAAGTTTGTTCAAAAGACTTATTGTTTTAATTTTCATATAATTTACTGTATATAATATTTGAAAAAGCAACCGCACAATGTCTTCTGATAATATTCTGGCGTTATGAAGTACATTGTGTTTTTGGTATGGTTACAATATTATAGATTTTGGCATGCTCACAAAGAGAAAATAAAGTTATTGACGGGAGACAGAATTTTTTGTGAAGTACAATGGTAATTCATATTATTGCGCCACCTGGTGATACGTGAGATACACTCGCTGATTGATGCTTATATTTATTAAACACTAATTAAGCATAGGAGTTAGTGCTGAGCATAATGATTTATGTAGACACAACTTCGCAAATTTGATGTAACCATTGTTTTATTAATATTGATGCCTTTGTCACAATTCTTATTGACGGTTACTCAACCTATATCGTGGATGCGACTTCTCTGTTTTCTTCTCTGTGGACGATTTTATTGAAAAAAAAAAAACAATTTTGATTAAGGGTTTCAATAAATTTAGAGTTCCTTGTGCCTTTTTATTTCAATAAAAGGAAAACTAAAGTTGCAATGACTGTGTGTGGACTACTTACAAAGGTTATAATTAATAATAATTGTAATATTTAAAGACGAGATATGTTAAAAAATGAATTGAAAGTAATGAATTTTCGGACTAGAAGTAGTCAAAGTGACATTTTTTTCCTAAATAGTATATAAAAAATAGTTTAAATTTCGTTTAATCATAGTTCGAACGTTAGTGAAGCCCAAATATCTGCAACAACCACGTTTAAATAATTGTAGTGTTAACTACTTTCTAAATTTATCCATTATAAAATTTTACTAATAAACATTGTTTTTGCTCGTATGAAAAGTCATCTTTTTGGATTTGAATTCAGAGACCCATATACCATAAATTTAGCCTTAGCTTTGTTTGAAAAAATTGTCTGTTTATAAAAACCTAACTAGTAAATTTACAATTGCGTTTTCATGGATTTTGCAGTTTGCGATAACATAACCAATGCTAAAATAACGTTCCACCCAGCGGTTGTAAGTTTTGCTTCAATGAAGGTAGCGGCATTTACGAGAATTTATTTTAGTTGCAGTCAAAAGCAATATGCACATTCACTGGTTCACCGTGCGATTCAGTTAACTCGTGTGTAGAAAGTGCATCGCAGTAATTAAAGCACTCTTTGGAATGGCGCTCTCGAAAATTAACGTCACTTAACGGTTAAGTATAAAAATATAAGTGACTAGATGAGGAATGAAATAAGAGTTGAAAGATGTGAAATTAAATAAGACTTCGAGTTGACAGGTTGCTTTTGTAGTTTTAGACGTTCCCGCGTGCACTTGAAAAAGCATCATTAATGTAATTATTACGAAGGGTCTAATGTATATTTGACATTTTAATATTTGTCACCGATGCATACTATTCGTCCATGTTATTATTTTTTTTGAATATAATTTTAAGTTATTTCATTATATATAGACATAACTAACGATATCGATTATGGTTGATGGAATTTGAATATCCAACGTTTTGGTATGTCCAGACATTCTATCACACGGACACAACAGAATTGTCAGTAACCAAGATTCGACAATTAAAATTTGATAAGTTAATGTAATTAATTTCGCTTATTTAACCACTAATACTGTTATGGTGTTGTGGTGAACGCTGTCGGCTTCTATTGCGGATTTTACGGTTTCCCGGTACCAACAACTGTTTTTAACCAATTTATATTATGGTCGATATGGTGTTAATGATATCAAAAAATCCTCCAATACATGATAATCTTAAAATTAAGCACTACGAGAGATATGAACTAACAACTAGCCTTTTATTGCTCTATTCTTTTCAAAAAACAGATGTGGAGCAACAAGCATGTCTCAAAATAAAATTTATGTTGAGATAAATTCATATTTAACTGTGTGTTTCATATGGCGAGCGAATGTGTTATTTTTAATTTGTTTACTGTGCTGCCAATTAGTGTTGTTAATTAACAATAAATCTCTCAAAAGTAAGAAAAATGTTAAATAAACGTGACAACACTTATCCACATTTCACTCTCCAACAAAATAAGATTGTAGTTTTTGGACATTAATTATCAAAGAATATAAGTCAAATTGGCATCTATTGAAAAAATGGCAATATTAAACAAAAGTTCAGTTCAACACGACAGCATAATGTTGACTTCAAATGCTTACGATGTTTGCTGATAATAGTTGCTGGAACCTTAATATACAATATTAATCGAGCCAATTTGTATCAAGTTTAATCTATTACGTAGATTTTGTCAATTGAAATATTGAGTAGAATTTATTTATTAGAAAATAAAATAATTAGGAAATGAAGTGATAATACATTAAAGATTAATAAAATCCATTGAAAGTGTTCATATATTCATTCATTGGAACTTAATGTGCTGCAGATCGGATATATAGAATATTCGGATATTTAAATATTTTGACTAGCCATTTAAAAAAATTTAAAAAAGCTTACTAATATTGGCTAGAAAATATCATGGTAATGATAAATGTAGTCACATGATTATTATGACAGAATCATGAAAAAAATTAAAAAGTATCAGTTACATTATAAAGTTTAGTTGAGGAAAAAAAGTAAACTGTGACGATATACTGAAAAAAGCATTCAACATTTACATAGGTGTATTTTTTTAGGGTCTTTTTTAGGGCAAGCTTTTGTGGAAATTTATGATTCCGGCTAAAAAGTATGCTATTTTGATCGACTCAATATTTTGCCAAAAAGCTTTTAAAGGGCTCAACTCTTTATTTCCGTGCCTTTCTTTGGCGAAGTTTTCAAGAATTTTCCAACCCCCGGCAAAAGTCCGGGAAAGTTGGCTTGTACGATTTTTGTCTCTCGCCAAACTTCTGCTCCTCACTTAAAATGAGCCCTGAGTTTTTAGTGAATAATGCATAAAATATTGAAATTTTATAAGCGAAATAATATATATATACAATTTTTACAATTTACAATTACCGTCGATGTTAGAATGTCGTAAACTAAGTTGAACTATAAAATTAGTTAAATTTTTTAAAAGCATAAAATAAAATATTTAAGCCTATTCTATCATCATCATAATTGGGAATGTGATACACTAGTGTAGATCATATCTGTCTTCAACAGCTATCGCCTTAACACGGTGAAAAAAATAGCAATGTATTTTAGTTCTACAAAAGACAGTGTTGACAGCTATTTCGGCTCACGCCATCGTCAGAACTATCGCCTTCACTCTCTGTCCTAAACCGTAGATGGCAGGCTCAACCCCTCACGCAGAATATGGTCATTCACTACTCTATCCAACAGTAGAATGATCGTCCCTTCATTCCTTCTACAATAAATAGCATGTTTTGACTAATTGAATGTAATATAAAAATATATTTTGCTTTACCCATCGGTTCTACGTGCAAGACACAACACGTGGACATAATTGTTATAGATATTAAAATAGTAGAGTAGTTTTTATTTGTTAATATTTCGATTTATTTATGAAAGTCATTTATCCGTCAATATGTGATGAATGTAGAAGAACGTTGCACACGTGTGATAGAATGCCTGAAGATGTCGAAAGGCGAAACCATTCAAATTTTATATTTGAAATTTTATCGAGCACCTTATCAGAAAGTCGATAGTTATCATAAAGTAAATAAGTAAAATGTATAATGTATGTGACAAATATTAGTCCAGTCAATCAAAGAAAATTATTTGGCAAGCGATAAAAAAATATTTTTGAAAATAGGTTTCTGGAACACAATAATAATTGAGAATAGTCAAAAAAAGTTAACAGTAAATGAATATTGTAAAAAAATTATCCACGAGTGATCAACGATTTCATTTCACAAAAAGACTGTAAACGATTACAAGTGTGGTCATCAATTTAATAAATAAATTCAATTGAGATTTCACGAATGAAGATATTAATTGAATCATACTCCCGAACGACTTTCATTTAAATATATGCGATTGATTTACAAGTTGTTTGAAGCGTAATTTACGAGCTAGCTCCACATCTAGACCGAAAGCAAAGAATATGAATGAAGTCCCTATATGATATATCATAGAAGAAATTTAAAAATAAAATACGTTTAAGGATTCTTAAATACGAACGGTGTAGTAGAATATCTAAATAAATTCAATATCTTATCTCTTCTATTAGCTACTAAGTTTTGATAGAAACAAAATGTTTTATTTCACACGGTGAAAAAATAGCAATGTATTTTAGTTCTACAAAATTATTTTTAACAAATATAGTTGATAGCTATTTCGGCTCACGCCATCGTCAGAACTGATTAAAAGGCATTTTGTCGTATCATGAACCTATTACGAAAGCTTGAAATAATATCGCCACATAAAAGCTATGCAAATTCCTCGTAGGAAAATAAAACGAAAGAGCTTTTTAAATTTTAATTTACGAATGTGTACTTTAGTGTGATATTAAATTCATGATTTTTATGATTATCTTGAAAGTCGTTTTTAATATAATAAGATATGTAGTATTAGTGTGCATATTTATAGATATTTTAACAGTTGAATTCAAATTTGATTTATAGATAAGTTGAATATACGGATTGTAGTTATCGTATGAATAGAATCCAGCTGTCCAGCTCCAATCCAGTTCTTAATAGTTTTATCAATTATAACTTTTCAAAATATGTTAATTCAATACGGATTTTTACAGCCCAAACGGTCCCTCGTAGAAAGGTTAAGAAGGTATGGTAGATCATTGCTTCGATATTCGGTAGTTGATGTCTTTATATAGTAAAATGGGAATCAAAATCAAATTTTAAAAATCGCTTTGCGTCGAAGAGAGCAAAAAGCCGAGCCGTTTGACTTGTCTAGTCATCTTTGCCTCGTAACAGCTGCAAAAGCAATATCTTCTTTGTTCACTTCCACAAGTTTCCGAACCCCCTCTGCCCTGCACCCCACCTGAATTCGGTTCGTAACGATTTACGGTTATAGCCATGTAAATAAAATGCTAAATTATTCAAAAGCCACAAGATTTGAAAGTATAATAACATTTTTCTCTCTTTTTATTTTCTCGCGCGGGAACATTGCCTGTCTTTTTTATATTAAGACTTTCTCTCGGCGGCAACTTTTTTATTGGAAACAGCCCAATCTGGATTAAAAAGAACTTTACAAGCCGGAATCCGGTACATTTTATTATGCAGTATATATTAATTTTAAATATCCGCTTTATGTACGAGTGAATCTAGAGGCGAGCTTTTATTTATAATTTCACCAAGAAAATTTTAAAGTATATCCGATGTCCTTTTACCGCGTAGCTTTAAACAGAGGTGGTAGAAAAGCTCACAAAGAAATTTTAATTGAGAAAACAAATTTGTTTATGCTGCATCAATAAAATCAACATATTTTTTAAACTTTTTACTGCAACTATATTCTGTGTAAATTAATATGCATTTCATTGAATGCTTTGTATCAAATGAATATTTTATTTCTATAGTAATTGAGCATACTTTTGATAACGCTAAATAATACTTTATAACAAATATCAAGTGTCCGTTACAACAATTAATATACCTTCTTGACATAAGTGTATTTGCAATATCTCTCTTCATTTTTAAAATATTAGTATATATTATTTATGCTCGTCCATTATAACGCTCTGAAAAAACCCACAAGGTAAACTTATAAATAATCACATAGGTATAAACAGATAAATTCTTTTTTATTGAGATGCAAAAACGGTAAATATAGTATTAAAAAATGCATACCGATACTTTTAGTAGCACCCCGTGTTCATATATATTATTCTAAGGGCTTAAGTATTGAAGATATTAGTTTTATGTTGTAAACTGTCACTTCTTGATGGAAACGCATTATATTTTAAATAATAAAACGCACTTTTAGTACTATTTCTAAAATATATATTATGATCAGGACCGGCTTCGTTCATTACAAGCATTATCAACTTATATCAGTAATCATTTTCTCATCCGATTATTAAATCGTTCGATGCGTTCGATGGATTCAGCGGTAACTTTGTGGAAGTTCATTTCAATATAAAATTTGAAATAACTTAGATTATTTCACGTTTTTTGTTACTAATGTTGACACGTGTTTTGTTTCTTTTAAATGCATATTAAGACTTACTATCGCAAAAGTATCTTCATTATTCAAGCAACCACAAAACATGGAACAATCAATGTTATTTTATAGATTAATTGCATATGACAAGAATATACATACATATGTTCAATCCTACAAGTTATACATATAGGAATATTAAATATCTTAAATTAGGGTGATGTAGGCCTGAAAACAATAAATAACTTCAATAAAACACACAAAAATCAATTATGAAAGTAGATAGAACTAAATATTTTTTAAACGATGTTCTTACTCAAGCAATTGACATGATTGATGTTAACCTTTTAAATCAATACATAAATTGACAAAAAAAGATATATTTTGCCGGATTTACATTTGATTAGAAAATTATTGTAAAAATGTATAATTATCAAAATATAACATGATATTAACTTGATTAGAGAATACTTCAAAATTTGGAGGAAAAAACAAACACCAAGTAATTTATACTTACACCTTTTTGCTGGCAAATTACTCATTAAATCTTACCTTAGAAACTTGAGTTATTTACAGCGCTCTCAGCAGACGTTGATTTATGATCGTCTAGTTGGAGGTGCAACAGTATTTTTACTCTGTATTTTAGCACACTTTCTTTGCTCCATCAAATAGAGTAAGTAATTACATTCCAAGAGAACGAAAAAAGCTATTTTTATGGTTTTTCTATGAATTGGTGAAAGTCTACAATTATATTATAGATTTAATTTCATTGTAGAATAAATCAAGTCTACTCTTGTGGTCTAGTAATAAAAGTTCAGACAAGGACGATATTAAATTGTTTGTTTCGATTTCAATTCAAAATCTGATATTTTCAACATTTTGATATCCTTTTTCTACGAATTAGTTTTGGGTAAATTTGAAAGTATAGTGTAATTTATGTTATCGACTGAAGGTGCTTGATAGAATCTCAATGTTAATTCTGTTACACTTGTGTGATAGAATCGCTAAAAATACCGAAATGACAAACAAAACCTGGTCGTTAGTGAAAAAACGTATGAAATATCACAAGTTTCAACAATTAAAATTTGTATGTAAAGAATTTTCCTTTTGAATATTTTTTGATATAAAATTGACTTCAATATGTTTAAAAAAGATTTAAATATCTCTACTGCTATGGTTATTTTATTTAATATTTTTGTGCGGCTTGAATATTTAAAACAAAGTTTCGTTATAGTTAATTCATTGCTTTTTTTAGTAAGAACCGATCGTGGCCGGTTTCCTTCATTGCAAATATTATCAACTAATGTTAGTACTATCTATAGTAAAACAATGTTTATGTATTTTAATATTTCTTCTTTTAATACACAGGTAGCCTTTTAATAGAATTATTATTTGTTATTTAAATTAGGACAAAAGAATTGATTTCTGTGATCAGCATCGGTTTCACTGTAAAATAAATTTTAATTAAGTACTTCATTTAGTATTATTAATGCATGAATACCTTCTATCAGAGTTTAATGGCAATATAATCACGAATTGCATTCGGGAATAAATGAGCATTTTTGAGGGGAATACAAATTTTGTAAAATAAAAATATTGACTAGGCATTACTTTCTTTCTCAATTGTAAATTTTCAAAGCATATGTACACGGTTACCGTGTAGTTTTGTGAGTTGCCATGACTCTCAACAGCAAAGCTGCACGTTTCTAATGCACAAACAGTTGGCACTTGTTTATGACTGAACAAAAAAGTTTTTTCCAATCTGTTCTCGTTGAGTACATAGTTGTCATAAGTATCATAAATCGAATTGCAAACTTATTATGCAGACTGCTATCACCTGTGAAATATATGATAGCTAGTGTGCTCTTGTGATCTAAATAATACAAAATATAGACATAAAACTTCATTGAAAAATTATCATTGATTGAATTGGCATTTACTTGGTAGAATTCCATTATAACACGATGAAAAAATGGCAATGTATTATAGTTCTACAAAATTTGTGGGATATAAATTTGATAGCTATTTTGGCTTACATCCTTTTCTGAACTATGTGTAAACGTACATTTATTTATCTATATATAGCGGTGTAGAAAGGTACAAGATAGATATTCACTTCTGTTCCAACATCCTAGTTATATATTCGGATAATAAATTCATAAGTGTGGAAAATTGATTTCATGCATTTCTCGAAGAGAGAACGAGAGAACATTTTACGTAAATTGTAAATAATTATTGCACTAAGTCTTTAAAAAACTGCATTAACCTTGCGTAATGGTATGAGAAGCGGTCGTCAGAACTATTGTATGTTTACTAGTTCTGACGATGGCCTGAGCCGAAATAACTATCAACTATATCTTTAAAATTTTGTTTAACTAAAATACATTGCTATTTTTTTACCATGTTAAAAAATATTCTTCGAATATATAAATAAATAAATAAAAAAAATCTTTAATATTGTAGTATTGCTAAACTGTACTATTTTAGTACAACATAACATGACATGACTGTTATATTGATTTTTAAAATATTTTCGAATCTTTTCTTAATTAAATATATTGAACGAGTAGTTATATAAAATATTTTTCCAACCTTTGATGAACATTTGAATTTTCGATCGCCTTACATCGAAGTGTATTTTAAAAATAACCGTTTGTAGCTTCAATGCGAATCCATAGACATAGAAAACAAAGAAAGTTGAACCATAGAGATAAATAAAAGCGCAGAGCGTTATTCAGGCCGCGTTCGTATAATTCAAATCGTCTCTACACTGGCACCATTTGATAGAGGCATCTAAAACCGCCCTCTCATCTTCTCGATTCAGTCATTTTTCAAGCGCAATGATGTGTTTGCGAGGTGAGGTAGGACGAGGAGCTGGATCGCAGGGCGGCGGGAGGCTGATGGATTGGATACGCCGCCCATCCACCTTTACAACATTGCGTATAACGGAGAGGAACCAGGGCTGCCAACGCACAAAAAAAATAAGGAAAAGTGCATGACTCATAACGGACATGTTTTCCACTTGTTATCATTATTGATTGCTAACCTTTCCAGGAGTAACTAATTAATTTTAACCATTCTACAAAATTATTTTTTTAAATATAGTTGATAACTATTTCGGCTCACCCATCGTCAGAACTATGCTTAAGCGAATATTTGATTATCTATATAAAGCTGTGTAGAAAAGGTACACAATACATCTTCTCTCCTCGTTTAAAGACCTAGCTTGTATCTTGCTCGCAATCAAACTAAATTTTTCCAAATATTGCATAACCCAGGGATCACAAACCATTAACACATAGCGCTTGAATATAGTATCACAATAATTGTTGACATATACGACCAGTCCAGTATACGTCCATACTCATTTACAAAAAAAATACGCCGACGTACTAGTACGTCCATACTCCTGGAAAGGTTAATGAACCCGAAAAAATTGGGCCAAGAATGAATGATATTTTTAGAAGTGTTCAAGTAAAACAGTTCGCCAAATAAAATATTCAGATTTAACATAATTTAACTAAGATATCAATATATATGTATTTTTTTTGACAAGTTTGCTATATTTTCATCTTTCCTTTTGCAACATAAATACAACTGAATAATAAAAAAAAACAATGAGGTACATAAATTTATTCTATTTTTATCTGAACTTCTGTTACAATATTTGTTGTTTGATAACAAGATAAAAAAATATAATAGGAACAAAAATATTTTGGCAAATGAAAAAATTATATCTTCATATTAACTAGAGTAACAAATACAGTCATCGGCCATCCTTTAGTGATCGGTGACACAGCAGTGAAACACAATAAACAGGCATTTAAAATCTCGAATTGTGGCCAATTTTTCTTACAGTAAATTCTTCATTTATAACATATTATTTAGTGTATACGTGACAGCACTGACACTAACATCATAAAATCCACTTATGTCACTTTAGTCTATATATGTTATTTAGGTCAACAGCGAAGTCTAAAAGAGTGTTAACTGGTTTTATTATAAAATTGAATAATTTCATTCAGTATTTTATAATAAATAAAGCTTAGTTGTATATTGATTGAATTACCTTGGCTTGACTTGGTAGAACTCCATAAAAAATATATAGTTGATAGCTATTTCGGCTTGCGCCTTCATCAGAACTAGTTATCTTATCAATTTTGTAGAACTTAATTAATTGCTATTTTTCTTCGTGTCTGTGTTGTATATTCAATTCAGAAAAGACATGTAGTTGACCTCAGTTTGGAATGCGGCAAATCGCTGTATCTTTTTGAAATATTTTACTTTTTTTTTCAATAAAATCTAATTATTAAGTTTGTACCGAACTATCAGTGCCACCCATATCCTTAACTGGTAAAATCATTGTATTAGGTACCCTTTTTTACATAACACACATTGTTTTGCCCATTACCTTGATAAATAACGATTACAAAGATTTTTATATACGCTTAAGATGCCCAGTCATATGTTCTTTCAGGCTTTGACATCTCTACCGAGCTTGAGAAAGTTTCAAAGCATTTTTCAAGCTGATTATATAGGAAACATATTCTAATTTCTGGCAGCCCTAGTGGCATTTAACAACACAGCTTGGAATAGGATCTATCCTCGGAAACCCTGCAACGGAAATAAAAACGAAACGGAGGTGAGTTTATTAACCAATCAAATGCACTCTTCTACAGATGGTAAAAATTAAAACGATTATCGCTCATAAAGTCGAATATAAAATATACATTTTTAATGCGAACACATCTCTAAGAAAGCATTCAATAGTTTTATGATTTTTAAATATTATCTTTAATTTGAACTTTTAATTGTGTTCATAATAATTGGATATTAAAAAAAGAATATTGATTGAATTGGCATTTACTTTTTACATTTACATTTATTGGGTAGATAATGTACTAAAACTACCAAATATTTTTCTATATGTTGCATTATACTTTCAGTCAGTGGCGTAGCAAAAATATGTGTCTGACGAGTTGGTAATTAAATTTTTCCTCCCACTGGTAATATCATATAGAATATATCGATTATATTAACATTGACAAAAAATCTACATAGAAATGAAGCTTATCAAATTCTAAATGTATTATGAATAAAAAATAATCATGCAGTATTTATTTTATAGATGCATTCAATATAAAATTAAATGTGAGAGATATTTTTGCACACTTGCTAGCTAGGCACGTCATTTTCATTACATACAAAATTATACAGCAAGAGTACTTAAATTCTCATTTGATTTGCTGGCAAAATAGAGCCTTTTTCAATTATTCTTTCAGAAATCGGTATCAGAGTAAAATGTAACAATTTATCCCACTTTCTTGATTACTGTATTATACCAGAGGTCACCCTTTCCATGCTACTGATTTCACTATTTATCGGCAGCCCGAAAAAATAACAGTTGTGTGATGGAAGAAACGTATCTCCGTTAACCGAACCAAAAGATGACGTTACGTTTTTTGACCACTTCGATTAATCTATTTATGTAAAAGAAATATCATTACGGATGTGACATTCTAGATAGACAAAAACACATATATTTCTTCATTATGTTTAAAATTCAAGAAATCAAGATTATCTCAACCGATTTTATATTAATATCAAATGCAATCAATCAAACAAAAACAATATTAAATATAATTTATGATGTCAACTGAAGGTGCTTGATGGAATTTCAATATTTAATTTGAATTGTTTCGCCTTTCGGCATCTTCAGGCATCTGTTACATCTGTGTGATAGAATACCTGAAGATGCCGAAAGGCGAAACCTGGTTTGTTAGTGACAAAGCATGTGGAGTCGTGCAAAGTTGTAACAATTCAAAAAAGATCAAACACAATTTATTATGTAAGCTCAAAACATTTCATCAAATAACAACGACTTCCCATAATAATCGTCAAATTTGTTTTTTAATTGGTTTGCCATTAAATTAATATTCTTTGCGAGTATTACTATCAAACTTTGGCTATAAAATATTAAATATTACCTCCGCGGTAGTTTTATAGCTGAAACTAAAAATTTGCATAAGCGGCGGGAATTAGCCAGTCTGCCAACGCGCCAACTGTTTCGATTATTTACATTCCTGGCGCCACTTTTTACGATACTTCTGACTTGAAGCAATTTTATCTGGCGCACACCGTATTGTTAAATTATTATATAAGGTAAAATGAATAGTTTGGTGGGAACTGGCTTGTAAAGTTGTGACCATAGATTTTGTGAGAAAATTTTATTCGCTCTCGAAAAATAGTGCATCCACCAAAAGCTTTCTTGACAAATGATTTCAATCTTATACAGTGTAACATCGATTCCACGATTTTCAATGGACACTATAAAAAAAATTATAAATCCGGGAAAGCTTAAATAACAATTAAAAGATAAAATTATAAAAAAAATCATAAAGTCCCCTCATTATTTTCCAACAATAGGTTTTACAAAAATTTATAAATATGACAGGGTTTCGTAAAAGTTATATTAATTAAATCTTGTTTATTGAAAAATCGAATAGTGTTATAAACATCTTATTGTGAAATTATTTATTAAATAAAAGCTCAAGACATTTCAGCGAATTCTATATTTCATGTGCTCAAACTCACTAATTGTATTGGATAGAAAGATTTATCTACCAAAACCTGTCAATCTAGATAATATTTGAGACGGGACTATATTATAATATATTGATAAAATCGATAAATCGGGGAACGGTTATTGCGGTATTATTTAACATTGTGTGTTTGACGGGACAGTAAAAAAGAAAAATCCATCCGGGAAAACATATTAGAATCAGGGCGTAAGCCGATATAGCTATCAACAATTTACCATACAAATTTTATAGAACTAAAATTCAAGAAGCGAGAATTAACACCTTAAAAGGCATCGCTATTTTTTCACTGTTTTATGATGTAGTCCTACTTATATTATAAAATCAATAAATCATCAATTATGTTACGGTAACGCTCTCCATAAACAGTTCTTAAGCCGTGTGCATCTTCAAAAAAGAATTATGCAATGATTCCTCCAGACAACATATGTTAGCACAACAAACTGTCGCTTTTAATGAATACAAAATTAACTGATTAATTATTCCAGTATTTTGTATTGACTGGAACAGATTCTTTTGTGTATTGATTTAAATTTTAATGGTCTTATTAAAATGATGATTGTTTCATGAAAGCTTTTAGTGGTAAAACATAAATAGTTGTTTTCTGTTATAGAAAATTCCCTAAAGAGTACCTACTACGATTATTATTGATCTATTCATATTAAATCAGCCGTAGTTGGAAACAGCAATCCTCTTAAAAGCTTTCCTGCTGTCAGCTTGCGTGGATCAGACTTTTGGTTTATCTAGACGTGTAGCAGGACAAATATAAAATCGAGACTGTTATTTGATTGGCCTGTTACACGATTATTTTCACCAGATACCGCTTGCACGAACTTATCTATTTTTCACGAACGGACTCGGGAATCAGCCAGAAAAATCTTTTGCGCCAGTTGAAAAGATTTTTCGAAATAATCTGTTTTACCACATTAAATATTAAAACTTCTACAATCTCTTTACTTAAGAAAGCTACTGTTTGATTATATTTCGTTTATTTAGTTTATTATTTTATTAATAAACAAACAAAATGTGCAAATCAAATTAATAACGCCCTAACTAATGATTGCAAAAACGTACGCGTACCGAGGTTTTTTTTTTTTTTGATACTGTCGAAGTTTTGAAACAAATGAATCTTGAATTAACAATGTCTATCCAATGGATTTACACCAATACGCGTTAATAAATTATTCGTTTTAATATCTTCGAGAGATAAATCTTTCTATATATATTTTATAATAGTATAAACGCGTTGTATAATAGAAAAAGGGTAGAAGGAATTTTCATAAATTAATATTTGCGGTATGTATTCTATCGATAACACTTTGTTTCGTTTAATAACATTGTGGTATGCGGTGTGTATTTGGAAACAGTATATTATTTATTTATGTAAACATAAAGTGAACTTTTAAAATCATTTATCGGGCTAAAAGCTTTCTGTAACATACATAATAATTTGACATTTTAAATAATCCTTGACATATCATTTCAATAATATTCAAAAGAAAAATTTTCAAAAAGTTTATTTATATCCCTGCAGTTTTAAAATTTGAATTGTTACAACTTTGTACGATTCCAGATGTTTTATCACTAATGACCCTGGTTTCGCCTTTCGGCATCTTTAGGCGTTCACTCACACGGGTCCAACAGAACTGACAAACTAACAAATAACGTTTCTTAGTTCTACTGAGTTGTTAAAAATAATATCCTCAAAGCAGTTCATATGAAACTCCGCTAACAACGGTGATCGACTTACCATTGTAAGGCCTTCAGTTTGTCGACGAATTTTACCGTCAAATTGAAAGTAGTTTTGATAAACGCAAACGTTTAATATATATGATAATTCTTTAATAATTATGAGATTACCGCTACGTCTATTAATTATAAATTATTATTTTACACTTATAACGGGTACATTAGTGAATAAGCTAGCCACATCAAAAGAATGCAGTTTGTCTGAATTTCCTTCCTAAAAATGAAAATAAAACGCAGTTTAATAACACAGCAAATGCAATACCAAAGTAATCAATTTTATTATTAGACTAGCTGACCCGTCGCTGCGATATTAGAATAAGGGTTTTTATGGAAACTCGTTTTTTAACAAACAATTTAATTGCTAATAGTATCGGTTGAATTCTATTTATTTAATATTCTGGGGAAGAGAGGTATGCTAGAAATTTTCACGGGAGTATACTGATGATTTTGTTAGCTTCATATCGATTGCATGAATGGTGTAGTCGTGCATATAGGACAAACATAAACTCATTCATTGAATTATATGCATATATATAGGTATGCAATTTTCGTTTGTAACAAAATGAGGTCGCAAAACCTCCGCCTACACCTTGCTGAAACATATTAAATTGAGCATAAGCTTAGTGACTACGATCAATACTAATTAATTATCCACTATGCAGCGTAAATATGAAGACATAATTTCCATAAAACTTAACTCTAGTCAGTGTACTTAACAACTATGGTGCCTGCACGTTTATGTACATCACTTTGATTTTGTTAGTAAAATACGAAGATGCCTCGGGATAAGTTTGCGGAGTCTTAGAAACAGGTAAATGTATATGTTAAGGATGACAAAAAGTACCGGTCCTTTTAAACTAGTATTCCGGTAACGAATAACCGGTTATGAAACTAAAGATAGATTAAACCCATAATATTGTTAGGTTATTTGATATTAGATTTTGTTTTATTTTATTATATTATAACTAATTTTATCGATTGAATTGGCATTTACTTGGTAGAACTCGGAATAGCACGGTGAAAAATAAACAACGTATTTTAGTTCTACAAAATATAAGGTATGTATATGGTGAAAAGCTATTTCGGCTGATGAGGTATCAGAAATATTCTGTCTAATTCTGATGTTTCAATGTCATATTTATATACATTTATTTTTGTTGAATCTAATTCCTTGCGTATTTTTTCCATATTTTATGATATAATAGTATTGTCTGAATGTTTTAATTATGTAAATTAAATATAATTCATAAATTTTTATATTATAAATTAACTTGAACGTATTTTAAAACGGTTAAAATTAAAATAGAACAAATCAAGTTCGACAATTTGAATTATATGTATCTATAAAAAATGCTTGAAAACAAAATATATTGCATCTCAAAATCACAAAAAGTTCACATAATATTATAAAGTTAATATTTGTACATATTAATATTTGTAATGGAAGAATGGAATTTAAATTACATTTTTATCTCTAAACGTGGCATCCCTGACTCTGACTTGACATGGAAAACAAATTTACTCCGTTCACAAGAGTGCAAAATATTGCCTGTAGCATCTTGCTATGCCATTTCTGTTTAACTGCAAATGAAGATTTTACAAAGCGTTAAGTTTTTATATTGTATATTCTTTTCAAGCTGTGCATAAACACTTTCAACAGGTTTCTACTATAAATGAAAAACTTTAAAGATGAGAATTTAATCGTAATAAGTTAAACTTAATATTCATTATAAGTTTGGAAGACGACTATTTTCAAAAATAAGTAATATATCAAGCGCTCTTAATAAGATTATACATTTTCAAAATTCGTGTTCATTGCATATTCAAAATATGATATCTATTGTATAATCCTTGATGTATTAGTATTTAATTTAAGACAACATTTTAGCTTCATCGCATTCAATTAAAAAATAATTTTCCATTCGAATTAAATAAAATTTTCGTACTTAAATTATATGTTTTTCAATCGAAACGAAAAAAGTCGCTAGAGCTCAATAATAATGATGCAAAAAAAGTGCTTGCATATTTTAAATAATAAAAACATATTTCTTCAGTGATTAATGCTTGCGATAAGCGTAACCGGTTCTGATCATAAATTATGTCGTGCAAATAGAATTAAAAACTAGTTTTATTATTTCAAATCATAGTTAAAGCTATTTTCGAAATTCTGCATCTCTGTGCTTTAAATTAAATATATGAGGAACAAAGGGCATGATCTTTTGTAATACTTATAACTGTCTTTTGATGTTTTGAAGACACCAAGAAAAAAAATCTAAAGGGAGTTAAAAAAAGACAAAAATTATAATTAATCTATTCTTTGAAGTGAATTTTAATAAAAAAAAAACCCGTTGTTGTCGAAATTGTTAATTCTTCATACGTGCTTGGAAGATTTAATATTAATAAATCTGGGAATTTTATTGAATTATTTATGACCTCACTCACAAAGCGGGATTTTTAAGCTTACCGAAAAGCAATACGTTGTATTTATTAAACCTTACTGTTTGACACTTTTTCCACTTTTAACTAGCCAGTTTTATATTGGAATTTATTCATGTCGTCAATGGTAAGGATATTAACACATTCGCGACGGGATGAATGCGACCAAGTACGGATAAATTGTAAATTGATAAATTTGCAAAGTCTTACACAAGTAACATATTTTTTTCTCTATTGGGAAATATTTATTGGAAATCGGTAAAATTATTTACCTATCTGGATAAATATATGATGGCCATATGTTTTATAATTTTAATTCATGTTTAAAAAAATCAATTTAAGATGTTATTATTCATATAAAACTAGGGAATGGTATTCAATTGCTTTCAATACGACAATGTTTTGTTTTGTAATCATTCGGTGTTTTGGATAAGTCATAAAATATCACATAACTCAAATGACTTTTCTTCATAATTGCCGGGACTGTCAGCTACAAATAAATAAACAAGATCATTATTGCATGTCATGCGAGCAACAAGTTCCTGAAAATAAAATTAAAAACACATTCAAAGAGTATTGTGTGATATACGTCAACTTTGTCGAATGACGTGGAATCTATGTCCCCCAATGTTAATATGTATATGATTGCCAACAATATCTTCAAGAACTAGAGCAGGGTAGATAAAATGGTACATTAGGCAAGTGTCACAGATTTCATTCGTAAGTACGACGGCGAATGGTGCAGTGAAACATTCAAAATTAGTCAAAATGTAAATTAAACAAGTTGTGTTTGAGATGTCAACTCAATTTTATTTTTCACCCAAAAATATATTTAATGGCGCTAAGTGTAAAATATAACGTAGTTCAAATGTCTGTCTTGGCTTTGCTTAATGTAAAAATCGGGAGATTCAATTTTGATGGCGTCAATTGTTTGCGGTTTTTTGCAAATACTTTCGATTTAAGATAGTCTTAATGGAAGAAATCTAAAAGCGTTAAATAGTACCACCTCGGTGGGCAGTTTACGTCACAGCCATGCAAGCTTATTTTGAATAATTAAAATTGACATATTTCGCACGTTTTTTAACGTTATAAACCATACATGATGATTGTCTATTCAATGGAAAAATTGGAAAGATGTCATTTTAACAACATGGCTACTACAACCTTACAATAATTAATACCCTTTACATATCTGTCACAAATATTTAAAAAAAAAACGTACACCTTCATAAAATATTCTGAAAGATGATTGAGTAAAAAGGTCTTTATACTCAATCATTTTTATACAGAAAAAATCAAAATATTCATAAAAAAAATGAATTAATATTCACAAGGCACATTTTTGTTAATTGTATCACAAAAAAACGACAAAAAATATCTTCGCTGACTAGATAGTCGGTATATAAGTTGCCCGGAAAACGTTCCTCGAAGCGAATAACAAAGACAAAATGCCTTAAGGTTTCTTACTCCCTCTGACAGATGTTTAACTGCACCAGAATGGAAGTTTTAATAATGTCAACTTTTTTCACTGCAAGTTGAGCTTCAGCTTTTTAATGTTTCAGAAGCGTAACAGATGGTAGTGCCATTCGCTTTGTACCGGGCGTAGGGAGGTTGTCGTTTGTGCCCTTAATGGCAAAGCTGCAAGTAGACAAACTATTAAATAAAATTCTTGAGAAAACTTTAGTATAATACATTTTTATAGACTCAGCGTATTTGACCTTAATTTTTTACGATGCAAAGAACATGTTTCTTTCGACTATTTTTTTTGGAAATTTAAAAACTATAATATAAAGAAAATTCAACATATTTTATGTGTTAAAATAATTTAACACTTTACGGTCCGCACATTTTCGCTGAATAACTACAACAAAATAGTTTTTTTCCTATTTTGATTTAAGAACCCCGTGTATATTCTTCAGTCAAAAAAGAAAGTCAGAAATAAAATTCATTTAAATTAATGGTAGCATAACTGCGCGTGTCCGAAGACGCCATATTGTTTGTTTGTCTCAAAATCGTAGTGTTAAGATATATAAATGAAATTAAGTACATATTTATTATCAATAGCCATCAATCTATTTCACCATGAATATAGTTTTAACTTTGAATTATTGAAACTTTTTACGATTCCAGATTTTTTGTCACAATTAACAGATATACAAAACTAAAATGTAAAACTGAGATAATAATTTACAAATAAAATAATTAAAATATTTTGGTGATTACTTTACTTAACTTGTAATCAAAATAAAGTCCATAATAGTTTAGAAACAATCATTAGACAGCGCCAGTTCTGTTGCATCCATGTAATAGAATGCCTGAAGATGCCCAAAGGTGAAACTCGATAAGTTAGTGATAAAACACGTGGCAACTCAAATTTGATATTGATATTCAATCAAACACTTACAGTCGATATCATTTTAGTTTTAGTACGTGAATAAGTGCAAAAGATTATGTTCCACTAAATATTATTTTGCAATATTTACGAACTGTTATAAGACCAACCTGAAAAATAATATTAAAATTGTACTTGTCATAAGTAAGCTTTGCGAGAAAAACGGACTGCTTTAAATTAGTAAAAATAGTTATTGATGATTTACTTTTATAGATATGCCACTCTCAATGATGTTTTTATCGAAGCTTTTAGTACGGATTGCATTAGTGACGCCGTTATGTATAATAATATATTTAAAATTTTGATGCCAGTATCGTATTTTAAATACACGAAAATATATACTGTTTGAAAGTAGAATATCTTTATTGTTCATTGAATTTCTTTTACATATTTTCCTTTTGTATATTCAACAAAAGGGTTTACGACATATCCTGAATTAACTATTGTAGCTTGAGCTAAAGATAAAAGTTTTATAAGAGATTAGATGATTTTTTAATTACTAATGGTATTAAAAACACAAATAGAAGTGTAATATGAGCACAAATATTTTTGATATACAAAGCGTAATAAACTTTCATATTTTAAACTGAAGTTTCAATTATCAACAAGACAGCCTCAAGCTGGACATAAAATAAAATATTCATAAAATAAAGTCTTGTTTTGGAAAAAACGGATTATTTTCTATTCTTTGTGAAATATGAAAATTATTATTTCATGCGGATTGTCTGTAAATATTATATTAAAACAAGCACTTATTTAAATTAAATAACGGTAGGCATTACAAATATTTATTTTATGAACAATTATTGGTTACCTTTTGAGTGATTTAATTTTTATAGATCTTTATTAAGAACACTTTAAATTAGAATAATTGTTGACCTCATTAATAAATAACCTTGCGATATTGTGAGACTGGTGATGATTCTCAAGGAATCTAAACATATGTAATACTTAATAATATACCAAGAAATATGTATATCATTTACAACACTGAAAAAAAATTGCAATTCATTTTGGTTATACAAAATTTATAAGATATATTGTTGATAGCTGTTCCGACTTACGCCTTTATCAGAACAAGTTCATCGGTTAATCAGAGTAGTTTTGATGAAGGCGATGATGTCACTAACGACCCGGGGATCGCCTTTCGGCATCTTCAGGTATTCTATCACATGGATTTAACAGTATTGACCTTAATAACAAAACACGTGGAATCTATCAAATTTTAACGATTCAAATTTTATATTGAAATTCCATCAACCACTTCAGTCAATATGATAAATTATAACGATGCTAATTTTTACCGTGTTATAATGGATTTCTACCGAGTAAATGCCAATTCAATTAATATTATATTTTGAATATTATTGGACATAAACAGTTTTCATTGACTATAATGCTCATATGAAACTTGAATATTTCAAGTCAAAACGATTTACTTTCATATTATTGATATCAAGCACAATAAGTTTAAAATGAAAAATTATGTATTATCTTTTTTTTAATAATATTATGTTAGTGTAGTGTGATTTATGAGATTACGGCCAACCCTTGAAAAATGGTATCAGGGTGATAGATAAAATTGTGGGCGGTGAAAAACGATCGCAGCACCCTTTGCATGGGGTGAAACCCTGAAGTCCAGCCACTTTCAAGTGAAAAATGTGACTTGCACTGTTGCACACATGCCCGAGTCTGCGCGAACCACTTAGTAAACTCTCTAATGTATACACTTGCATGTATAACGTAATACAGATACACCATCTTGCATTTTTCAATCGTAGTATTTTTGCCTCACCCTTTTTAACAGATATGACTGTCTTTCATACCAACTCCAATTAACATATTGTTATATTAGAAATTTTATTACATAAATAAAAAAATCTTACACGAAATTATTAAACAGTATTTTTATACTATTCATGTAAATTTCACTTTAAGTGTGCTTTAGGGATATTTAAACAAATAAAACATTAATTTATGATCTCGACTGAAGCTGCTTGATGGAATTTCAACATCAAACTTTGAATTGTTACAACTTTGTACGATTCTACATGTTTTGTCACTAACGACCTGGGTTTCGCCTTTCGGTATCTTCAGTTCATTCTATCACGCCGATGAAACAGAATGCATTTCATTATTTTTTTATCTGTTAAAAATGAAGGCACATTTGGTGTCAATCTATTAATAAAAATGTTATATGTAAAATTTTACAAAAACATATTCAATATCATAATATCAGAAATAAAATAAAACGATAAAAATTGATGAACCAAATTTTATTGACTAAATGCATTTCAGTATATTTTTTTCTAAAAAGGCTGTCAGACTTCTGCAGAGCTTTCAAAAAACTCAAATAGGCTTTTATAAAAAAACGTATTTTTTTAAAGTCATTTTTTTGGTTTATTAAACCAATTAATAAAAAGAAAAGAACATTTGTCAATAGAAAATTTATGAATTCACAAGTCAGTGCATTCTTTTTCTATAGCATTCCTTCACAATTTTAAAAGAGTACCTTTGCATGGCTCAGAAAACTCTATCAAACAAGTTGTATGTGAACAAGAATAATGTGAAAAGTTTGAGAACTACTTAACACTTCTAAACCAAACATCAGTTTCCATGTTAACAAGAACTTTACTGCATCAAAAAGTTTCCTATGTAAAATAAATTGGCAGATAGTAATATATAACAGATATCAATTGTCATGCGAAATTTTAAACGAACAGAAAAATTATAAGTCTTTCGCCGCTCCTCAGACCATTGCAAAAGGCTAATGCAATTCTGTAATAAATCATTTTCGTGCAGTATTTAAGCTTATGGAAAGTTTCGACTGTTTTTATTTATTTTAAATTTTAATTTACCTTTTTTTTGCTAGTATGATGTAAGCTAGGTTGTTAAAATAAAAGAGAAGATGTATTGCCTACCTTTTCTACGCAGCTATATATAGCAAATGTAAATGTGTGTTTAAACATAGTTCTCAAGATGGCTGTAGTCGAAATATCTATCAACTATATTTTTTAAAATTTGTAGAAATAAAATACATTGCGATTTTTTCACCGTGTTATAATGGAGTTCTAACAAGTAAATGTCAATTTGTAACGATACAACGAAACAATCGAAACAAATTACTGACACAACGATTATTTTAATGAATTTGCTTCTAAAAGTTTATATTTCAAACAGTATTGAATGTTTTTTGATGTTGTACGGGTGAAATAGTCTTATTGATAAATAATTGAATATGCGGGGTTGAAAGAGTTAGTTTTACGAATGCATTATCTTTTTGCATCCCGAGCACTGGCGTAGTGCCTAGGTACTTGTAACTTGTTCAGCCCCGGAATTTTAAATATAATATATCATATTACTCACTTACCACTGCCTGCTTTCAGAGGATTGCACTAAAAGATTTTATGTAAGCAAAGACGATGTTTATAAATACACTATAAACTGCAGAGCTTAAAACTTTTCGACGGGAAAATTTGTGCGGACAGGTAGAATAAATATATAAATACCAAAATTAATTTTAAGGTGTTAAATGTCACTTTTTGGTGAAAATGCATTGTATTTAAATAATGAAACGCAATGTTTAGTACTATTTTTACAATCTTTTATTAATAAGATCGGAACCAAATTTGATCATCGATGATACGATAAAAATTAATACTAAGTTTAACTATAACTTAGTTGCCCCGCCTCCAATCGTTGTGTGTATGTGTACTTTGCCGCTGTTACACGGCCGCCTTCCATAACGCAATACTGATAAAATATAATTAGCAATCGCAAATTATTAACACGAAATTTGGGAGCCCAAAACATTATTTTCTTGTTAAACAAATACAAAAAAAACTCACCGTTGTTTTCGATATAACTTAATAAGCCCTATTTGATTTTACGCTTACGAGTATATTGATAATGTGTTTATTTGCAAATATACTATCAACTTTAAATAAAAAACATACTTTAATACAAAGCAATGAAAGAAAGAAAAGTATTTATTTGTTTTAAAAAATCATATTTTTTTGGAGCTTCAAATTGTTCGATGGACGATTCTATTTTTTGGTTCATTTTGCCACTCGAATGCGCATTCTTTTTATGATGTCCGTTTGAGATGCAAAATTGTTTCGTTATAAACGAAATTTTGCTCGCACTTAAAAGAATAAAAACATTTGTATGAAATAACAAAGAATTTTGTCAGGATTATTTTACTGTTTCGTGTTAGCAGATATTCTTTGTTAAGCGTTATTGTTATAAAAAGACATTTTTTAGTAATTATTTTCATACCATATTTTATCATCAGAACCGATATCGCTCATCACGAGCATTATCAACTGATAGAATACAATTTACAAACAAGTCTATTTATACAAAATATTTGAGTTATAGGAAGCAGGTATACAAAACCATGAGTTCAAGAACTAAGAAACAATTTACAGGAAATCATACAATAATCACAAATAATGTAAATTAGTTTAAAAATGAAATAGTCACAATTTTTAAACTAATTTACATTATTTGTTGATTTTGTATACCTGCTATCCACAACTGAAATATTTTTTATAAATATACCTGTTTTTAAATTGTATTCGATCAGTTGATAATGTTTGCAATGAGCGAAACCGGTCCTGATCAAAAAATATATTGTGGAAATAAGTACTAAAAAATGTGTTTTTCTTATTTAAAATATCATGTCTTTCCATCAAGAAGTGACAGTTAACACCTTAAAAGCGTTATCGTGTACATATGTATAAATATCAACAATCGACGTGTTCGGCGTAACTGTAAAACTTGATATCGTTTTATCTAAGCAACGTCTTCAAATAAATGTTAATTTATATGTTTGGTGTTGCCATCTGATGGAAATTTATTAAACTCTTCAAACAACAATCGCATTACACTGTTTCACCTTGGTTGTCTATGATTACAAAAACAATTATTCCCTGTCTTTGTATTGTGTATTCTACGCGATAAGCGACAGCCATTTTCTCTAGCAAATAAATAATGGAACACTTACGAGAATAAAGCTATTGTGTACGTATGTAATTGAATCGAAATGCACCCGCCTGATTAATTACTTACATACCAGTTGGTTGTATAATATATTTAAACTCCAGAGGTTTTGTACAGAATTTACAGTCTGCTTTCCAAACTAAATAACATCTGAGGGCCTATTCGTTTGCAAATGCACACTAAGCAAGTTAATTCATCACACTGCATCAGACATGGTAGGAGCAGAGCTTCCGGTTGAAAGACTACGTTGAGCGGAAAAGGATTGAATCGTAAAATTATAAAATCATAATTCATTAAATTGTTCACATGTATATATAATTTGCAATATAATAAGACTTTCAAAAATTTTGCAATTCTTGAATATATAAATAAAAAAACGTGCATTTTAGATAACTTTTTGAGGAGTCGTGGACGTGAATTGTTTGTTTTTCTAAAGTGAAGGATCAGTCTGTCAATTCTAAGGTAAACAATCTACAACAGTATCGTTTCAGATATTAACATATTTACGAAGACAAGAGTGAGTTTAGAGGGATACTAGTAAATTTTACCTGGACTTTATTTACACATGGATGCAACAGAATTGACACACAATAAACAGTAAGCATCGACTATATATATCAAAGGAAATACCTCATCAGATTAGGATCCAAATAAATAATTGAAATCTGATAGAACGCCTGAAGATACCGAAAGGCGAAACCCGTCGTTAGTGACAAAACATGTGGAATTGTACAAAAAATTAACAATTCAAATTTAATATTGTAAATCCATCAAGCACCTTCCGTTGATATCGTAAATTATCCTAATTGACCGAAGAGACGAAATTCCGGCAGAGAATATTATTATACATTTTCGACACAATCCGATTTATTGACATATGAGCTTTTATCGAAAAACTCGGTGTTGACAAGTGGTTTTTTTTTGTCAGAATTGATGCTTTTCCATATCCTCATATTCCGAATGTTTGGTATTCTGTGATTGTAAAAACGTGCTCTCCAACGCCACCTACAATATTGCATTATTAGTTCGATTTTGCTTTTCTTTTGACAGATAGGATTCTGTCAAAAAGCTTTTCACTTCGTGAGATCTGTCAGTAAAATTCAAATATTTAACTTAAAAAATAGTTTTGTTTCATGATTTAACCAATGCGAATTATATAAAAAATTGAAACTCGGATCTCGAATGTTGAAATATGTATTCATCTGTTTTCTAAAATGATTCTAGAACGTGTCATTTAAAAATAACCAGTTGACTGTTTCAGCTTAAATGATGAAATATAGATACTTATTATTTTTTATCCGTCATTTTCATGTTTTTTATTTCACACGGTGAAAAAAATAGCAATGTATTTTAGTTCTACCAAATTATTAAAAAAAAATATATAGTTGATAGCTATTTCGGCTCACGCCATCGTCAGAACTATCACAGAATAACAGATTTTTTATTTCATTTTTGAAACACTATACCTATGCAAGTCTAGGAAAATGTATTGCTGACAATCCACTGCCAGTAATTATTTGTTAGCAGTTGACCGCCACATCAATTGATCGCATAACTAATTTATAGCCTACAAGTGATTAAACGAATATTCCTTCGCTAGCCAACACATATAATTTGTATATTATACTGATATTTAAGATTAAATCTAAAAATGTACTAATTAAACGAATCTTAGGATGTAATGTTAAATAAACAACATTTATTATTAAGCCCGAATACATCGCATGGTTCTTAATAGTATACTATGCTTGAATTCATTTGTAACAAATACTTGTACGATCAATTAAATGGCTGTAAAATGTTACTGGTTAATGTTTGGCGATGAATTGTGGGCGATAAATTTTCCAGAGTCTCTTCGACGCACTTCGATAACATATTTTATTCATGATCGCAGCCCTATTGCAAGACTTAACGAGAATATAAAACTTAGATGACGGTCACATAAAACAAGCATTTGGCATTTCGTTCAGCCACAAAAACTGAACGTCATTTTATTGCAGGGTGTATATTCAACCCATCGAGCCCTATGGACTATAATACAAACCCCTGGGGGAGCTTCTCAAAGCTTTCCGCGATACAACCGCTTTTCTTTTGGATGATTTGAATAGTTTTAGGTAATCAAGAATTAGTGTGTGTTACGAGTATATATAAATGGCCATCATAAAATGAAATGTAAATGTGTATTGTTGTAACAAAGATACAAATATATGAAAACGGTTGAATGCAACGTTTTTTATCGTTCAAATACATCTTTGTCGTACGACAAAAAATAATAATAAAATAACAATTCGAGCTCTCAAATTTAATGTTAAATTTACTTAAAAATACAGACCCCATGCACTAAATGGCAGTTGAAATAAATTCAATAATTATTAACACAATTGCCCATGAATATTTTCCTTAACCATTAATCTTGTTAATGAGTCATTCTTGAAAAGATTTTACAACTAATAGAATGCCTGAAGATGCCGAAAGGCGAAACTCGGGTCGTTAGTAACAAAACAAGTGGAATCGTACAAGGTTGTAACAATTCAAATTTTATATTGAAATTCCATCAAGCCTTTGACCTTCAGTCAAAATCATAAAGAAAAAGAATATGTTTTATTTTACATCTACAAAAATACATACGGATAAAAATAGTTTTTAAACTCTCGTTCAAAGATATAATAATGTAAGTAATGTCATAGGGTTCTTGGATAGAGACTAAAATAACTTAAATAGAAAAATAAAAATTTTACTGAAAGGTTCGCCTGTGATGAGTGAATAAATTCGATATGCAATATGTGTACAGATACAGATACAGAACTAGTTATGATGAATGTGTGAGTCGAAATAGACAACGACTATATATAGATTACATTTCGAACAAGAAGAGAACATGTATTGTGTACCGTTTCTACACCGCTATATATATCATAGATAAATAAAGATATGTTTAAATTTAGTCCTGACGAGGGCGTAAGCCGAAGTAGTTATTATCTAAATAAATACCTTAAAAATTTTGTAAAACCAAAATACATTGTTAATTTTTCACCGTGTTATAATGGATTCTTCCCAGTAAATACTAATTCAATAAATAGATTTGATATTATAAGGATGATCTTTTTTACATACAATGCTGGTAGTAAGTGATATATATCTCGTCCCCCATTTCGGGAACGCTGTTCAATGAACAACATTAAATGTTCTAAGATAAAAGAACAAGCTATTTGATCGGCATGATAGATGCACAGAAGAAAATATTCCTAAACACATAAAACTTTCACACAATGCCCCATAAGGTTTTATTACAATCCTTGCCCTTGCGATGGAGGCAGTAACCTCCGACCTGGCAAATTTATTTACATTATATTAACGCGGCATTACATACGCACAACAACATTGTAGATTTCATCCCCTCTAGCTTGACAAAAGTTAAGCGTTGCATTCGAAGTAAAGGGGTGGTCAGCATAAGTGAAAAGGAACACTATACGGTTAAGGTTAAAAATGGCGAAGTGATGACTATAGGTTTCATATTTTCTTGCCTCTAACATGTGTTTGTTTTGAAATTGAATTGTTTTAATTTTACGGGTTTTAAATAACACCAAATCTAATTTACAACTTTGTTAATACACTTAGTGTGTTACAAGATCTGATATCCGTTCTGTTTCTTTGAGAAGGTAGCTTACAACTGTGCTATTACATATAATATAATGCCAAAGCGCAATCAGTATGGTAATTTTCTGTCTTGTGAAGATTGCTAAGCTTTTTATGTTGGGCAAACAGGAAAAAAATTACATTAGAAATGAAAAGAGATTACAGATGTCTCCATAGAATCTTCAAATTATTTAATTGAAGACATGCTTTTAAGAAACAAAATAAAATAGAAATTCTTCGTCGACTATATAATAGAGGGAAAAAATTAATAAGTTAAGTTCTTAGAAATTAAGTAAACTATTTATCATTTTTTTTTAATTTAATTACATTTATTTTCTAATTATGATCTCTACCTTTAAGTACACGGAAGTAATTTCTTATTAGTAGTGTTATAATAGTTAGTACTAGTGTTTGTAGCCCCATTTCCACGTCCAGTAAAAATTAATAGTTCCACCTATTTTAGTAAGAGTTAGATTCATTGCTTACCTATGTAGTGAATAACCGAGCGATAAAGTCAGACCAAATATGCTTTGTATTGTAAAGAATCACTTGATTTAAACAATCATTCTTCAAGAGAACATCTCATTTGAGACATAAAATTTTAAATAACTTTCATTTCACGTAATGTGTTACCAACTGTGACACGTGTTTCGTCTCTTTCAAAGGCATCTTCAGACTTATTATTGCAAAGGTTGCTTAAGTAATAAAACAATTAAAACACTACAAGAATACATTATTGTTGTAAACAAACTTTACGATAGTAATTCTGAAGATGAACATGTGTTGCAATTAAGAAACACAGTAAATACGTGGAAAAATAAAAGCTATTTCAAATATTATATTAAAATGAAGTTTTACGAAGAGACAATAGCTCAGCTTCGTGAAATTCACTGAAAGGTTTCTAGCACCTACGCAATAATTTTATTCAACTTTAGAAATATCCATCTTATTTAACGAATATCAAAGAGCATCTAAGAATACTACATGAATGAAATACATTGTTTAGCATGGCTTACATTGGTATAGATAGCATATAAATATATTCATAATGAATTCTACGCCGAGCCTTAGACATTATGTCTATTATAAGCCGAAAATGAAGTCAGTCAGGTACTTATGATCGAACATACACACAAAACATGCATTGCCTTAGCAAAACGGCTTTGATCGAATCACTGAATAATTTGCTAATTAACCCGATCAAACATTGAACTAAAACGGTTGAACCGTCGTTATTTGCATTAAATGAGCGTGAGCGTACTGCGTCCTTTTGATGTCGTTATTATAGGGAGACCCCATAAAATATCACTACATAATGGGGTAAAGAGAGCTTTTTTATACACAACACCCAGTCAATCGCCTATTAAGAAGAACAAAGCGATAATGACACATAGTAATGAGAAAAAATACTTCTTGAAACCAAATTTGCATTGTTGAAACTTTCTACGATTCCACATGTTTTGCCGCAAATGACCCGAATTTTGCCTTTAGGAAATTTCAGGAATTCTAACACACAAAATATCATATATGGAATACTCTATACTCATATATGGATTTGATATTAAAATTTTATTTACAACTTCAGTAGATATCATAAATTACTTATTACACACATCAAATGCGTAATTTATATCAATCATAATTATAAAACTGACTGAGGGTGATTGATGAAATTACATTATCAAATTTGACTTATTGAAACTGTGTAAAATAAATTACTTCATCAAAACACTGGAGATTACATTATAAAGTTTCGAAAAAAGGGTCCAATTAAGTTCGTTGCTTTTACTAATAAAGTAGCTATACCTTCATGATTCTCCCTTGCTATAATCTTGAGATTTGCTCAATGAGTCAATAATCTGAAAGTATTTCTAGGTAATTAATTACCCAGTTACATTTAAATGTTAGTTGATTGTTGTGAAAACCTTTCGTCACAAAGTAGTAAGCTGCCTTAGTAATAAGATTATTTTTCCTAAACATAAATATTATGATTATCAAATCATTATTTCAGATATATATTACATCCTCCACGTAAGGGTCTGTATTTATTTTGTGTAATTCCTGTTGTATGTAAGCTACGCAAACTGTTTACTGTACGTTAGTTTCATTGCATCCTTGTGATGCCAACAACATTCATATCTGATTTGAAAATTTGAGTTAAAGTGGCATGCAGCTCACGGGCCAGAGTTGGTGTATCACTGCATTACACCAATACTACTGAATGAAATATTCATGTTCTTATGAAATATTCTATGTTGGAATATACTTTATGCGGCTCAGCAGAAAACAGGTATACTCAATAAAATTGGTTAAATTATTCATTTCTTTAAATCCTCGAGAAAAAGCATTATAATGATTTCAAATCGTCGTTTTAATTCCACCGATACGAAACCATATTATCCTCGAGCAAAAACATTGAAAAAATAAAGTCTTATTAAATTATTTAATATATTTTTTCTTTCTCGTTTCATTTACATAATCGAATATAAACAACAAAAAAAATATCATTAATCATGTTGCCTATTTAATATTTTTTCAATAAATCAGGAAAAATACTGTATTAAAAGAATTTCTTTGATATAAGTTGTTATACTGAATTCTCGTTGTATAATTTTCTCTGCAGAAGTTCGAAATTCAATTTTATAATGACAGCAGCCAATCCAGTTGGGGTTTTTTTATCAAACAAACTACTCAAATATATTCGTTTACTTTATGGCATTGATTTATAAAAAATGTGCTTATTGTCATTAAATTTAAGCGCTCGATTAATCTTTCCAATAAATCATCACATTATTCCACTTCAATCGCTTCAAATGCTATTTTATAGAGCTGTAATCTAAAATTTATAGCGTGCTTTATCAGTTAGTTAAAATTATCGATATATAGTCACTTTTCGTATCAATAAGCAAAAGAAACAAATAAATTTCACCGTCTGAAACTAATGGATATGAAATCAACTTTGAAATGAAGCTTGAATGCATTTTCTATTGCATTTTAAATTCGAATAAAGAATCATAATATTTGGAATTGTTCCAATTTGAAACTATTTTATTTTTGAAAATAGAATAATCGACTGTTTATTGCTACTAATTATGAATAAATACATTAATCAGACAAATATAAAATAAAAGTGTTGTATATAATTCATCAGTTTCGTTTATGATCAAGTCACGGCGAGACCAATATTTTTTTTTTCTTTCTAGTATTTGAGATCTTAGATTTAGCAAATGCATGTTTGTGGGAACATTTTTCTCTGAATGAATCTCTTGGGAGAAAAAATAAAGACCATTATTCCTGAAAACTAAAACCATCACTTTAATATAAAATATACGCTATTGTGTGGGTATAGAGATTTCTGATTGAATAAACGAAGATTATTTTTTGTTCATTTGGAAATCATTTCTTAAAAGATTAAATGTATTGACTATACATTTAATCTTTTCCCAGCTAATACATAGCTTTTAACATGCAATTATATGAAAAATCTATATATATATGTATATGCTAGTCGTATATAAAAAAATGAATACTTGATTGTTTGTTCGTTCCGAATGCTTATCAATACAGTGAATCTGATTGCAATGAAACTTTGGTGAATTATTATGTACATGCCCACAAAAGCTACTGAATTAATACAACCATTAAATCAGTACCGGTTTTGTGTATCGTGAACATTATCAAATAGTACACAATTCTGATACGCTTCTCATATATGTAGCTTTATGTAGCCGGCTCACAAGTCGCAAAACCTTCCAATTTATTTTTATATACAACAGACGGATAAACATAACATATTGTTTATCTAATGGTAATTCGATGGACAGAATTATATTACAAAAATGTTCTTTGTTTGAGTGGCATTGCAACGCATGCTGGCTTCTCGCTAGGCATATATAAATAAAACGATTTCTCAATATTTAGTTGGCGAATTTATAAAATTTTATCCGTATAATGCGGTATTTTCTTATATAAAGGAAAATATTATGAAGGCAAGGTTATCTAACTTAACCTACATAATATTGCACTAAGCCGGTTTACGGAGAAAAACCTGAAAATATGAGAATCTTAAATATTTTCCCGCATCTACTGTCGTATTAACTCAACCTAGACGGGGATTACTCTGTATTCTGGTATTTATATCGCCCTTTGCGAGGATTGATGTCAGGATTTCAGAATTGAAATATTATAGAATTGTGCCAGTCGCTGTCAGATCAACATGAAAAAGTCATGACTCATTAACAAAAAAATGAGGTGGCAGAAATAAAGATTGACACGTTTAATATTTTCCATGCAATTTTCGATAGACAGGAGCGTGACGAAGTCAACTGTAATTAAGGGATCGATCGCGGATAGAGATAGCGATATCGGTTTTACCACACAATGATGTTTTTTTTTTCATACTGAAATATGAAGCTATTTATTACCAGAGAACTATCCATGCAAATGTGTTAAATTGTTGCTTAAAAAATGAGGTATCATAAAATATTTTATAAAAAATTCAAAAAATAAACAGAGAACAGTTGAACACATTATCTTTATTAAACAAACAATCAAAACTTTCTTGTTCATCCTTATTAGAGAGACCACATTAATTTATCAACAATTTAGACCATTTTATTATTTTATTCTATGAAATTCGGAAAAAATCCATCTGTTTTGAATAAGTTGATATTTTGAAGAATTATATTAAATTTCCCAGATGATTATTGTAGAAACTTGTCATCATACAGTTATTGGGCAGTATTGATTTTAAGAATTATCTTTAAAAATTTGATTGTCTTTATAAACAGATCAGTTGTAATTAAAAATATTTTAAATGAGAACAAGTCTAGACTTTTTTATATTTTTCTAAGTTCTCTTGTGCGTAAGCAATACAAACCACTAACCAGTTATCAGTTAGAGTGTATTCGTTTACAAGAATGCCTGAAGATGCAAAAATCAATTTGTGAGAGATAAAACATGTGAGAGCATATATTGAACGATCAGAATTTGAAAAAAAATTTAAGTCTTAAATGCATTGAAATTTTATAATGTTCTTACACATAGGAAAATACTCAACAATCAAATTTTGTAATGGGATACATTGTAAAAAAAAGTACATAATGCTTTTGTAGGTACTATATTAACGATAAGTAACAGAAATACAAACGCAGCCCACAAATTAAAACTTTTCGTGAATACCACATCATTAAAAATTGTTAAAGACACTCTTTATCCAACATTTTACCAAGCCACATAAAATAGCGTAGATATTTTTGCTTTATGATTTTTTGCCTTTAAATTCCAGCTTTTTCCGTTTTTAAAAGGAATGTAAAGTTTTTGATAAATAAAGACGAAAAATTTTTGGGACACTATTTTTTAATCTTAGTGGTAAATAAAATCGAAGAACTTAAATTCCTTACCAAATAAGCACATTATATTTGTGGGAAGATTTTCAGTTTGTTTATACTGAATTATTTTTTTTTTTTATATAGTATACGAATTACATAAGAGGAAATAATGAATAACCATTACTAAACAATGCAATAATTTTTTGTTATCAAATTATGTCGCGTAGTTGTCAAAAAAAATATTTTCCTCTTAAACTAACAGTTAATGAATTTACTCTTTAAGTGATTGAACTATTGAACTTTATTGAAAACATCTTCTTGTATCATAATTGACATATCAATTTAATTTGAATAATATATTTAATCAATTAAATGGTATAATAAATTTCTATGCGTGTACATTTACGAATAGCAATTTTCGACAGTTAAATGCTCGCAATAAAAACTAAATTTAAATCCCTTGTAAATAAAATGTCTAGAAAAAAAATAATAAATATTGAATCAACCCACAATACTTGTATTCTTTATAACATGATATCCTTAAATATTTTTTTGTTAAAAGTTTACGTACTTGCAACACTAAAAGTTTCCCGCGCTCTATCTGACAGCGGTTGTCAGTTTAATTGTTTTCATTTAGAATAAAGTTATGCAGTTTGATAAAGTAGGAATAAAGATGGTTTAAGTATTTGAAATATTCTTATTCAAAAAACTTATATATCTGAACTTATATATCTGCACTTAATTACTTAACTTATTACTTGTATAATTATAATCAAGTTTTAATAAATACCTAACCTCAAAGAAATTGTTTACTATTGATGGTGCAAGTTTCACTATGAAATATTGCACAAAGTGATAACTTGAACACGTTGTAGTTTGTGTAATAAATTATTAGTATAGTGAAGTGACTAGTTTGAAGTGAAAATACACTTTAAAAGTTGTGTAAAGTTGTAAGATGTCCACATTACTCTCGGCGGAGTTAGCCGCCACCTGCAATGCCCTAGGTTCTTTGGATAAAAGAACCGGGAAGTATTTAATTGATGACTTCACATTAGATACAGTGAAAGATTTAATTCGTTATTTGAGACGCGACGATGAAGATCACGAAATTAGGCGGCATCTTGGGCAGACTAAAGTTTTGGAAACTGATCTTTTGCCGATATTGATACACCACTCCAATAATTCTGAGCTATTTGATGTTACACTGAGGTAAAAAAGTCTGGACGGCTATATTCATATAACATTCGCTCACTCCATAAATTTACATTATTTTTTACACAACAAAATATTTCATTTTTCTTTAGCACATATTAAAAGTTTCGTTACTCATAGCAAGAACACTTCTTTTTTTTTTGTAAATAAACTTCATGGGCTCAATAATTCGATAACATCAAATAAAGATCGGTTTCACATGGTATGTTATTCTATGGTATGAGATTCATTTAAAATTGCATACAAAGTCTTAAAAAAGGTTTTGTTGGTCCATATTTAATTTATTTTAAAAATTTTGAAATTTTATTTGATCATGATTTGTTGTTGTCTCTTTTTATTCATACATATTCTTTGCATTGGTTTCTCTGTGTCAGTGTATCCTTGTTCTCTGGCATACATTAATCAATTAAATATTATAGTTCTGATGATCCGAATGAGCCGAAAAAGCTATCAACTATAACTTATAAAAAAAAAATTGTACAACTAAAATACACTGCCATTTTTTCACCATGTTATAATGGAGTTCTATCAAGAAAATGCCAATTCACTAAATTAATTAAATATTATTAAAAAAAAGTAATAATAGTGGGTGGATTAATGATATGAATAGCCCATGATTTTAGTAGCAAGACTCTAACAGAACTAAGGCAGTAAGAGCATCAAAAATAACTGCGATAATAATATTATTTAAAGAAAAATGTACCTGCATAAGAAATATGATGAGGAAAACCGAAATCATAATGTTCAAATCATTAATAAGATCATGTCTCAATATATACTACTGTTACTGAATAAATGAAGAAATAAGTGCAAATATCATAGTTTACCTATAAGGAGTGCATTTTTTTTTTTTTAATACAATAACTATAATAATTATTTTCAAAAGGGTGGCAATACTGTGTGCTGTTTAAATCTATGTGTGTAAATTTTTTTACAGATTATTTTCAATATTATATTTATATTGTCAATCAAATAAATTAAAAATTTTCATTTACTTTCAGATTGGTTGTAAATCTCACAAACCCTCCTTTGCTGCTGTATCGCGAAGAAATACCAACTGAAAAAGCCGGCCGAAGATGTTACTTACAACTATCTGCTCACATGGCATCCTACAAAGCAAACGCTTTCACTGGAGAGGATATATGGGCTGTCCTTGCTAATCGTCTTACTAAAATACTAGAAACTGTAATATTTTTCACAATATGCATTTTATTTAAAAAAATTTAATATAGATAAAAACTGAGTATTTGGCGAATAAGATGGGCCATGTTGGATAAATGCAGACTGACTTTATTTTTATGTATTTTCAGCAATATTTTTTTTACAAGAATCAGTTGTTAACTCATTTTTATTATCTCTCTACTCCATTTCTTAAGTTTGGAATTCAGTTGCAATGCGAAAATTTTTTGAAATTCCACTTATGAATTTTATTTTCTGTTAAGAAGTTGGCAAAATATGTAAATTTTGTTTCATAAATGTTTTGTTGCAAATTACTGCCGCTGTTATCTAACATTCCATATTTATGTTTGTTTGAACAACTCTAGTATATTTTGCATTTGCATATGATTTTATTACTTCATAATTCTAGTTTCCACTGCATTATTTTCCTCAAGTTGCTTTGTATTATTTCCCAAACTGATTGGAAGAAATTTACATTCTCCGAGCATATATATTCACAAACGAGAATCCTTAGTTCTTACCATTCTATTACCCTGGGCTATGGAATTGCAATATTATTAATAAAATTAGTATATTGAGCTGTCCTAGTTTCAGCTTTTGAATTCATGCAAAATTACAGAGAAAATTGTATTTTGTATTAAGTCACACATAAAATTAAAAACTGCTTTTCTTTAAATCGCTTGTACTATATGCACTTCCTCATGTTTTGTCACTCGCAACCTGAGTTATGCCTCTTGGCATCTTCAGGTATTCTATCACTTGGATGTAATATTAACCAAAGTCAGTTAGCAATTTATATTGCTTATATACAAAGGAATTTTGAAAAATATAAATCAGCGATGGCGAACCTTTCTGGGATGTTGATCAGAAATTGTTATTTTTTTTTAATATATACCTGTGGGTCACTTGGAATAATATGGAGTGGGGGGAAGACATTTAAATTGAATACCAAGAGATATCTACTAATTTTAAATGGGTAACCAAATGCATGATATATTATTGTATGGATAAAATTTTTCAGATTGTTGACCAATCAAACTAATCTTGCGTAAATTATATAACACGGGATAGTAAGAGATGTTAAACTGTTCATTCATAAATGGAAAAGAACTAAACTGGGCTCTTTCACTAGGTTGAATTGTGGACATGTGGGAGTAGATATAGTATTAACAATTGAAATTTTATTAAACATCCACCTTAAGTAAATATTTTACATTATAGTTTTCTTTATTTAAAAATATTGATATTCGATAACCTATTTCAGTTGCTTCCATGCTCCACTTAATATCTGTTATATGTATAAACATTCAAATATTTAAATAGCTTTTTTTCAATAACTGTGAATATTTTTTTTATTTTATTTTGTAGGATGCTAGTGAAAGAGACGAAGACACTGGCCTTGTGATCGAGCGAATATTAGTTTTGGTGAGAAATATCTTGCATGTTCCAGCTGATGATAATGATAGTAAACGACCAGATAATGATGCTAGTGCTCACGATCAGGTAAAATTTTATAAATTCAAGTCTCTTAGCTATGTTTGATTTATTCCATTTTCACGCCTGAGATTGAATATGTACCTATTTTTAGTTCCTTATTATTTTTACTAACAATATTTGTCATACTGAAGATTTAATATGTCTTTTGTAACGAGAAGAAGAGGAAGAAAAAAAAGATTCATTTATTAATTATTCATTTATTTGTACATTTTTTTGGCTTACAATTTTTTTTTTTATTTACAGTTAATTCACAATACATCACTGATTGAGAAACACTAACTGATAACTTGTTTTATTATTGATGTTGCTCTTAATTGTTTTTTATTTGTAACAATTTACGTGATTTATTCTAATTTGATATTTTTTATGTTCATTTATTGTTTTTGTTTTAATTTACAACATTTTCAAAAATAATATTTTAATACTTAAAAGGTTCTCAGGTCTTAGGCACTGTACCCATTTGGCCGAATGGATAAGGTAGCCTTTGCTATACCTGGCATGCATCTTGGCAAAAAAAATCGTATTTAATTAATTTAATTTTTATTCAGGTGTTGTGGGCACTCAACCAGTCTCGCCTGCTTGACATAATTCTCTGCATGTCGTCAGAAAACGAGCGACAATATTTTATGCACATTGTTGAGATTATTTCACTGGCTCTTCGGGAACAAAATCCTACAAGCTTGGCTGATGCTGCTCTCCAGCGGAGCATGGATGAGAAGCTCAGAGACGAACAGGAACTCCTGCAAATTAGATCCAATGAGACAAAAAAGAAATTTGACAAAGTTAGGAATTTCGCAGCAAACAGGCATGTATTGTTAAATTATTAAGTAAAATATTTAATTGAATATTTTCTTCTGTACATACTGAATTTAATACTGGATTGAGAATAATTTTTACAATGAAATAAAGCAATTTTAAAACATTATCTAAATAAATATCAAGAATTTGAAATTAATAATTGATTGTAGATTATTTTTCATTAACAATATAAGTCTAAAATTAAATGCTTCTATATATAAATATAATTTCCAAACTGTGTGTCATATTTTTTAGACATTCGAGGTTTGGAGGAACTTATGTCGTTCAAAACATGAAGTCAATATCTGATAACAGTCTCATATGCCACAAGCCTCTTTCAAAAGTTACCAGTCTTGACTTCGACCTGAATAAAGGAAGAACAAAAAAACCCAAAAACAAGAGACCAGCTGATGATGTCTCCACCGGAGAGAGAAGATCGGCATTCGCTATCAGGTAAATTAAGAGTTCAGAACAGTCATGAATAGCTCATAGTAAGAATAATGACTAAGAAATTTTTATAATCAAAATAACCTGCACTTAAAAATATTTTATGGAACATAATATATTAAAAAATGAAATTTTAATGGAAACACAAAAAAACTGGAAATAGATATTATAAAAAAAAATAAAAATTGTATGGCACTGTGAAAAATAACAATGTATTTTAGTTCTACAAATTTTTTTTTTAAAATATAGTTGATAGCTATTTCGGCTCACGCCATCGTCAGAACTATGCTTAAACGAACAGCTAAACTAAAGCTTAAACAGCTATATATAGATAAGCAAATGATCGTTTAAGCATAGTTCTGATGATGGCGAGAGCCAAAATAGCTATCAACTATATTTAAAAAAAAAAATTTGTAGAACTAAAATACATTGCTATTTTTCACCGTGTTATAATGGTCTTCTACCAAGTGAAAGCCAATTCTATCAATAAAAATTGTATGACTTCTTGTAAATTGTTTTCTTAGTTCTTCAACCATTGGTTTTGTATACCTATGTACTATTAATTGAAAAAATTATATAAATGCCTATCTATTATTTGTTTGTAATAATGCTCATGATGAGCAAAACTGGTCCTGATCATAAAATATATTGTGGAAATAGTATTATATAAGATTAGGTAAATTGTCAAATAAATCTATTAAAATTTTAACAGGTTGTGTCTCAAGGAATTCTGTATCATATTTTTAAATGGCAGTTACAACACGTTGATGTATTATGTACGAGATGTACTTGTTCGGTCCAAAGCCCAAAAAAATGACGAGACTTACTACATGTGGGCAATGAAATTTTTCATGGAATTTAATCGGAATTATAACTTTCAAGTTAAACTTGTCAGGTGAGTTGCTGAATTTAGATAATCTTTTACCCCGTACAAACAGGATTTGAAACTCATATTGTTAAGTGAAGTTAAGTTATTCTGTTGAGCATCGACAGTGTCAATATAATGGGTGCATTGTGTGGGAATCATGATTGAAATTTTTATCATTCATATTGTTCATTCAAGAAATACAAATGAATTTTCTTTCACTAAATTATTAATGTGATTTGTATAAAAAAAATATTGCGAAAACATATTTATAAATTAATATAAAGGATACAGTTTAGTAAAAGTAATGTAAGAATCTAACTGGTAAAACTCTTTTAGATATATATATATATATAAAGTAATTCATTTTTTATGTTTCTAAGAAATTTAATATTCTATTGCATACATCAATATTTCTAGATGAAAAAAAATATAGCTTGAATGATAAAATATTTCTTCTCTGACACAAAATAAAAACATAGCTTACAGTTCTTGATAATTCATTTTTGACCTCTATTAATTATTACTAAAAATATAATTTTTGGTTGTTGAATAAAATAATGCATAGGCTTTAGGAGTAATTTTTTTGTTATTCACTTTCATTAACAAAAAGTTGCATTTTATGTTAATGTTTTGTTCTTTTTAATAAATATCAGTAAAATAAAATTTCTTTGAAAGTCACTCCAAAAATACATTTTTTTTCTTCATTTTAAATGTATCTATTTCAGTCTAAAGTTGTTGCTATGTGAAAAATGTTAAAGCTTTCCTTAAAAAGTCCATGGCAATTACAAGATCATTTTCCTACCCTAATGAAATAAGGGTGAAAAATCCAGCAACTGAATTAAAATGAAGTTAATTTAGCAAACTTAATTTCTTGATGTTTATTTGAATCAAAATATATTTCGCTTCTCTATTGTTCTCGAAACATTCTAATTGTTTTTTTATCTGAAGTTTTTTTTTTCGAAAAAGTTTCGAATACTTTTTAAATATACTTGAAGACTTCATTTACATCTTTATTTATTCCTGGAATAACTTCTTTCCTTTTAATTAGTTCTTGCCTTCATTAGCTTTTACTATTTCAAAGTTTTCTTCATTCATATTTCTTATTTATGAAATTTATCATATTATTTAAAACTTTTATGAGTGCTTAAAAATAAATATGTTTATAAATATTTCAAATGCTTTATTTTTAGAACGCTCAATTGATTATTATAATTTCCATGCTGAATAAAACATTTGAAAATTTACATGAATTATATATAGTAGTTAAATTTTTTAGCCTTAAATTCTTAAAGTTCATGTTCCTCTTTTAATATAATACAAAGTAAAATAAAGTCATTTACCATTTTAATGAATAAAAAATAGACTTCCAACTAAGCATTTTAGGAAAACTGTTTGTTAGTCAATATCGTTCTACAGTGAGAATATGTAAATATCTTTTATTTGTCAGTAGAAAAGGAAAAGTGGTTTTTTAATTGCTTTCTTGGTATACTGAATATCAGGATTCAATAAAAATTATACATTTTTAAAATGAAGTTTGATTGTTTTTATTTAATAAAAAAACATGCATATTGTGACATTTTACAATTAAATGTACTTTGAAAAACTTTTATATTCAATACAAATGAAAAATTTTCAATGATTATTGTTGAATTTCCCAGGTATATCAAATTATTTGGATGTCAGGGCTTAACGAACTAGGAAATTATTGTTTGATAACTTTCATATTATAAAATAACACAGTGAAAAAAATTGCAATGTATTTTAGTTCTACAAAATTATTTTTTAAAATATAGTTGATAGCTATTTCGGCTCACGCCATCGGCAGAACTATGCTTAAACTAACATTTGCTTATCTATATATAGCTGTGTAGAAAAGGTACACAATACATCTTCTCCTGTTTTAACGACCTAGCTTGTTTCTTTCTCGCAATAAAACTAAATTTTTGAACAATTGTAAATGAAACTAAAAAATGCGGCTATGACAATAAGTTTACATGTGGCACGGAAATGGTTTATTACGGAAGCAAATCTGACCCCTTCCCCCCGTAGAGCGGTTTAATCAGTGGACTAAATGATAAACACCTGTTATTATATTTGTACATTGATTTTTTCTAGTGAAACAATGTCTGTATCAACATTTCATTATGTACAACAACAAATGGAGAAGTGTGTTGAAATGATAATGATGGATAAAAAGAATATTCCACAGTGGGTGAGAAGGCTTCACCTCTCCTTGAAAGCATATCACGAACTCTTACAAACTATGATGGCAATGGACAGGTGTAGTGATCAAAGCGTGCAGGACTCTTCAAAAGTTATCAAAAGCAATATATTTTATGTGCTTGAATACAGAGAATTTATTTTGCAGTTGATTCTGAACTTTGACGAGTCAAAAATGCCCAGGTATGTTACTGATGCTATGGTTATTATGTTTAATTCAAAATTATAAACTGCCCGGTACTGCTTTCAATTGTATCACTGGACACTTCTTTCTTTAGAAACATGAAGATATTTTTTATACATTGAATTGTCATTATGAAATAAAATTTTAATTGTTATAGATCTGCTTAAAATTATCAATTAATATTTTTTTTAACTACGAAAAATTGTTTTTCACAATTATTGCATTAAACTATAATGTGTAGTGGAAAAGCATTGTATTTAAAATAATAAATACTCATTTTTTGATAATATTTTCACAATATATTTTATGGAAATAGTACTGAAAAAATGTTTTTATTAATAAATAAAAAAAAAGATTCAAAAACCCCCTTTATAACGATTTACTCTCAATAATATCATAATAATATACAATAAAAAAATAATATTATGTTTCTTTCAGGGCCTACTTAAAAGATTTGGTGGAGACTGTTCACGTTTTTTTAAAAATGCTTGAACAATTTTGCACCAAACATGGTCTTGTAGTTCAAAAGAAAACAAGGAAGTCTAACAAAAAGTCAAGTAAGAAATTCCCATTGTTTCATAAGAAAAATAAAATACTCTCCTATAAAATACATCACAATTTTTATGTTATCATATGAAATTTTGTGTTAATTTATTATTTTATTTTACTAGATAAGAAAAAAGAAAAACCAACAAAATTTGCTGCACCGGTTGTGATTGATAAAGAAACCCAATGGGATGAAGTTGCCAATGAGTTATCGGCAGTCCTTCAAAGTGATGCGGAAATTTCTACGGAGTTTCTTCCGTTTGATGCTGCTTCAGATATATCCATCGAAGAACAAAAGTATTTAATATAATTATTATTGAAATTTAAATGATACTTGTTTATTATTCTAGCACCCTAGTACATTTGTATATGCCACCTTTTTAAAAGTGAGTAAAGTGTCTTAGATTCTCGGGGTTAAAGTTTGTTAAGAAAAACTATCTTTTCTTTGAAACCCCATTTAAGAAACGCTGCATAAAATAAATTATTGTCAAACAAAAACTATCATCTCTTCCAGCTATGGTTTATGTTCACTCCTTTTCTTTATAAATGTTTTAGTCCATTGGAAAACTTTTATGTTGATGTTTATTGCACATTGACATGTGTATAATTTTTTGTATATCTAAAATACACATTCAAAATCTTGCATTTTATTGACTCCCGGAAAAGCCTCCCCTTTATAGTGTCAGTGAACTATTTTGATTATGAATATTGATAAGAGAATACTTGTAGCATCTTGTTTATGCACAGCATATCCAGAAGTTATACTCACAAGTTTTGAAAATAAATTTCATCATGAAAGTTTGTGAAAAGCTTTCAAATTCTAGCCAACTTCTTTTTGCTGCTGGTATTGATTGCACATGAAAAAAAAAGAGAAGTCTCAAATAACGCTATTTCGTAGTAATATTTATAAAAAAATCCATTTTTTAAATAGTTCACAGATAACATGGTGAAAAAATATGCTTATATATTCTATAACTGTTTTAGTTCTACATAAATTAAAAGGTTGTATAATTATAAGTTTATAGCTATTTCAGTTTACCCCTTGTCTGACCATATAATTTTTGTAGAACTAAAATACAATGCTATCTTTTGACCGTGATACAATGGAGTTCTTAAGTAAATGTCAATTCAATTAAAAGTTCAGAAATTTTTAAACTCTTCTAGTTTTCACAAGAAGTTACTGAATTTGTTACCAATCTAGTTTAAGATGTTCCCAACAGTTTGGGTAATTAAATATGTGAACAATGAACTCATAAAGAAATATTTCATTATTATTTAGCTAAAAATATTGTATTTGCATAAACTTTTTTGTTTCATGTAAAATTTTTGAATCCTACACGGCTATGCTTGAAAACTTCTGGTGTTTTTTTGTTCAAAATGTAATTAAAACCATCACAGTAGGGCATACCTAACTGTCCAAGTCAGTGGTAGCCAATCGTTTTTTAGACTTGAAATACCACTAAGAAGATTTTTTCTTAAAACAAATAAAGTTTACATTTCTTTCTTTTATTGAGTTATAGCAAAATAATAAGAGTAATATTAATTGAAGTTAATTAATGGATTGATGGTTTCTGTTGTGGTTTGGCGAATACTGCTTTAAAATGTTCAATATTGTTTTTATAAATTGTTGATCTGCCTAAAATATTAACTATTAACCAACTAGATGGTTTGTAAATTGTCATTTGACCATTATTTTGATTCTATAGTGGTTAATAATGTTAAGATATTCAATAACCAAAGGCATACCATATCAAAATGAATTCTGTTTTATTTTTACTATCTAAAGAAAAAGATTGATTGATAGGTTTTAAAGGAAACAACGCAAATTTCATTCTATATACATTTCACATTGGAATAGTTTCTTGTATGAGTTTTAGATAAAATACATGTGCGTTGTTCTATAGAAAAGCTATATTCATTGATTACTTTTATTTGAAGTACACCCAGACGTAGATCAAAAAATGTTTTTTTTTCTCTTACACAACACTGTCGAAAATATATACTGCTAAGGTGTTCAAGGTCAAAATTATTTGGCACTCTGTATAAAAGCTATTTTCTACTATTCCTTATGTGTACAATATACCTAGCATGTTTATTTGACGTATCCATGAATTGGATTTTTTATATCTCCCAGCTGAATTGACACCCTCTTGTTTTTTTCTTCTTTTCTACTAGGGGAGACTGTATGAGAAAAATCCAGAAACTTTTGAGAGAACATTGCTTCGAGGATGCTATCGGCTTGATTCGTGCTGCAAGGTATATTGTATAAATATTTTTTTATTCCCATACATTTAAATTGCATATTAAAATGAATACTATCCGTTGAACTGACGTTTGTTTTTTTTGTTTGCAATTTTTAAAAATCGTATATGCAAGTTATAAAGAAATTTTAGTAATATAATAGAAACACCATTTAACACATGCCTAATTTTTCTTTCGATTTATATGAGGCCAAAATGAGAATTTTGCTATTTTGGAAAATCACCTTAAAAATGATTAACAGTCATTAATTAGTGGAAAGCATTAAATTTAAATAATTTTACTTTTCAGTTGATAATGCTCGCGATGGGTGAAACAAGTCGAGATATTAGTAATATAAAATAAAAGTTTTACTAAACGTTGTGTTTTATTATTTTAATATTATTAATAATGTCAAATTGTGTGTTCCATATTTTTTTTTTTATGTAGTTATGGACATGAATTGTGTGTTCTTCTAAATTGTGGAACCAACCTGGCAATGGAGATGCCACTAGCTATTTTTTCTCATTAAATAACTTTTTGTCTGAGGTTTCTCCATTGACTTCCTTACCAATTTAAATTCTTTACCATACTGTGATCGTTTTACATCTCAAAAGCTATAGATCAGCGGTTCTTAATCTTGTTGGTAGTATTGACCCCCACCAGCTTCATATTCACATTCACTGATCCCTTCTTAATTGCAAGCGGAGCATGTCGTCACGAATCATATGAGTCGAGTGTGTCTTGACCACCGCTGAACCCCTGGGACTGACTCACCGAATCCCTGGTATTTAATCGAACCCAGGTTAAGAACTTCTGCTATAGATTAAATATCTTTAATTTTTGTAATGCTTTTGAATTCGCTTATGAAAATCGGGATCAACGGCAATCTTGTTTTGGGCAATTTGGAAGCGTTGTTCAGGCGTCAGTCTATTCATGTTGAAATGCCAAACCAAACTAACCATAAATCACTTGACAGCTGACAAAATGGCCACGAGTTATAAAAGTGTTGCCAACTTAAAGTTATATAACTCTAAAAAAAAAAACACCCTAAATAAATGAAAAAAAAAAATATTTCATATCTCACTTGAAAATTGCTTTGCAGTGAAAAACTACAACACCTAAAAATGTTCTGCTATCAAAAATAATTTTAATTACTCTTTTATGAAGCTAAAAAATAAAAGTTATTAATCCTTTACCATTTTCGGCATATATGTAAATTCATAAACAAAGCAAATGCGATAGTGGTTTTAAAATTGTGCAAGGTAAATAATAGAAAAAAATATATATTGTCGAAATACAAAAGAATACGGAATTTCATTACCGTCTCATGATTTTTATCACCTCCGGTTAGATTAGTTGTGTCGTGTGGTATACGAGGTATTGTTTTATCAAGAACAATGTTTTGAATGATTTACTTTGAAATATATTCAATTTTGTTTATTTGCGATTGTCATAAATCACCGTCCTCACAATAAGTCTTTCGGCATGAAAGCCTCTTTTGTTTCTCTTCAACTTTAATGGTCTTATATTTTAGGTGTGTCATATTCTTTTGCAGACGTTATTTATTTCCTCGATTGTTTTGCGCGCTACCATTAGGGTAGCAAATTTTTCAATTTTAATTTGAGGGGCTCAGAAGACAATCCGCCCATGCATTTCTTAAAATTTTTTGAGTAAAACTTAAATTTAATTTATCATATCGACTAAAGGTGCTTAATGGAATTTGAATTGTTAAAACTTTGTGCGAGTCCACATGTTTTGTCACTAACGATCGGGTTTCGCCTTTCTTGATCTTCAGGCATTCTATCACACTGCTGCAGAAATAAAGCACAATAAACACAATTAAACTTATCATTAATAAAACTTATCACAGGCAATTGTGTTAATTATCATATCACTGAAATTTATTTTAACTGTTGTTGCCTTGGGGTCTGTATTTTCCTTTAATTAATTCCTTTTATACATAAGCGATTCGAACTGTATATTGTGCGTCAGTTCTGTTGCATCCGTGCGACAGAATGCCCGAAGATGCCAAAAGGGGAAACCCGGGTCGTTTGTGACAAAACATGTGGAATCGTACAAAGTTTTAACAATTAAAATTTGTCAAATAACCATTTCACAGGCAATACGAAATTTCGATCTAATATATGAATTACATTGTCCGATATAACATGCATTATGAATAAAAAGGTTTTGTTGTAGCAGTCACTAAAACATGTTTAACCCTTTGACTGCCAACGTCTCAACTGTTAAGATGACAGATTGGAGTGTGTTGATAGTTGATAATGAAAAATATTATCGTGTCAACAATGTTAAAGCTTTCGTGTGCTAACTATTTTTGTGTAAGTATTTAGCGTCATTTCTTTTGATAATCAAAATACGTTTTTTAACCACAAAATTTCAAAATTATTTTTTTTGAATATTGAAACATTCTTTATGCAACTCAGCAGCGAATATATTAATTAATAATTAAATAATAAATTTATTCAAAACCCCTCATTTGTTTACTAATAAAATTATGCTCAATATATTTACACTCTATCCTCTTTTTACATGGAATATACATTCTAAAGACTACCGTGCAAAAAAAATATATTCTTAGTTTTTTAAATAGTATTAAAGCAGAAAAATCAGCGTAAAAATAATTAGATTTTTTCTTAAATCGTGTTATATCGTAACCGTGCAAAAATAATCGGATTATTAATAACATTCTCATGTTTCAATAACATGTCATTCTTACGGACGGCATGGAGAGCTTGCAAAATTTAATCGATAAAGTTAACGCGGCTAGTAATAACAGTGGGTTAAGAATGAACGCAGCGAAGACAAAATTTATGATTATTACCAAAAATAAAAAAACTGGAAATGCCTCCCATGCCACTAAAAATAAATAATAAAAACATTGAACTAGTGCATCAATATAAATATTTAGGATGCTGGCTGAACGACCAATGGGACCATTCACAAGAGACTAAAATCAGAATAGAGATGGCACGAAACGCTTTCTTCAAGATGCGTGATCTCCTCTGCAATAGAGATTTCAATCATGACCTAAGGATGAGAATTCTACACTGCTACGTTATATCAGTACTTCTTTATGGGGTCGAATCCTGGACCATGACAAGCCACAGAGAAAAAGCTAGCAGCATTCGAAATGTGGTGTTTCAGGAGAATATTAAGGATTCCCTGGGTGGACAGAGTCCGAAATGAAGAAGTATTGAAACGAATGAAAAGAAAACAAGAGGTATTAAGTATTGTGAAGCGCAGAAAACTCGAATACCTGGGTCATGTGATGAGAAATCCGAAATATGGAATCATACAGCTCATAGTGCAGGGGAGAGTACAAGGGAAAAGAAGCGTTGGTAGACGACGCATCTCGTGGATGGATAATCTTCGTGGATGGTACCAATGTGACTCCACAACACTTTTCAGGGCAACCATGGATAGAGAGAGGGTATATACCTTGATATCCTACCTTCTACGAAGAGAGGAATAAAAAGAAGAAGAAGAATATATAGATATTACCTTGTTCCCTTGAGATTAAAAACAAATATTGCGGGTCCCTTAACACATCCATGTCCTACCTATGAAAGCTAAAAATGAAAAATCGGGAGTCTTAAACACATCGTTAATTATTTATTGATTTTGTATGACAGCTAAAGCATAGACTAAAATATTAAATTCTGCCATAAATGTTTAAATAAACCATCAGTTAATCAAGCCGTTTTAATTATGAAAATTTAAATTAGTTTATACCTGTTTAACTATTAATTTCGTCAGATATATAAATTTGTACAAACCACTTCGGAGGTATAGACAAATTGCCGGTATTATTTGTTAATAATGGCTTTTCTAAAGAAAATATCCAAATATACTTTTTCATTTTCGAGCTAAAAGTACTGAAAAAGATAAATATTTTAATTATTATCGAAAGAAATTAAAACGTAGGGTGATGATAAAACATTTTCGTTTTTAGAAGTGAGTAAAAATATACACATAAATTGTCTTTGAAAGGCTTCATTTGGCTGGCTTATAATTAGCATTTTATTAGATTTTGATTTAATAAGGAAGCTCGGAAAAATTTCCGACTTTCTATTAACTTTTCAAGAGTTTTAAAAAGCGGTAACTTTTTTCTTTTCAACTTTATTGCATATTTTTATGACCGATAAATTTCTTCTAAGTGATGTAGTTGTTTTCCCATTCTACTAAAACAGCGCTCTTTTACACGGTGTCCGCAAAGTGTTAACTGAATTCGTCATCGCGGTTATAGTTTCTTTAAAACAAAAATGTTTTTTGAATTGTTGAAACTGTGTACAATTCCACATTCTTTCTCTCTTAAGATCCGTGTTTCGCCGTTCGAAATCTTTAGGCATTCAATTTGATATTCTGACGACTGTCAGTTCTATTTCATTCGTGTGATATAAAAAATGAATATATCGATATGCGAAATCCGTGTCATGAGTGAAAAAATATGTGGAAGTGCTTACAGTTTCTAAAATTCACATTTGATATTGAGGTCCCATCAAACATCCTCAGTCTACTAATTTACTACCTCTATAATTGTCATTTCTCCTTTATTTAATACGAAAAAAAGCTCACGCGTTCCGAAAATGAGGTACAAAACCAAAATACTTGCCATAATTGATCATCGTTCATTTGATTCGTTTGTTCGCACATTTCTTGTGTGTATACAAATTTTAAATTGAAATATTAATATCATTTCCGTGAACACACTGTGATTTGGTGTGGGCACAACACTCCTAAGATTCAATAATAGCTTTTGTTAGGGTAGTTTTATCGTAAAGTAACCGAGGGAACATTTCCAAATGGAATACTTTTAAGGGTTGGGGTTGTATGTTGACATTCCGCCTTAGTGCCGCGCATTCGGAAATTTCTTCTATTAATTCAGGTATTATTAATTTAAACTGCTTTGACAACTTTTATCTGTATTTGTATCCGAAACACAGTACAACCCCCGGCCATTTGTGTGTTTATCGTTTTTTAGATCTTACATACAATGTATTTAAGTTTTGCATTCAAAATAATCTTTTCAACTCGCTTGGAAACGCGCAACTTCGGCTAAAGCAATCTTAGTGGCTTGTAATGTAAGGAATACTTCTACAATATTTTGCATTTTTAACAAACTGAAAGTTTACGTTTTCATTCTGTTATGCAGTTTCAAGATGAAATATATTCAATTTAAAAAATAAATTCACGTCGAAAATTTGAAAGCTGTGTAAATCGGACATCAAATTATGCACCTCATAATGGGCCGAATCCATTACGTTTCGTTCGAGGAAATGTATGTTTTGTGAGTGAACATTTTAGCGTCGGACATTGTTGGGAAGCATTTTGTCGCGTACCTTCAATTCTACATTTTTTTGTCCTCTTTATTTAATATTCAATATTTACGGTGTGATAAAGGTAATTTTTAATATTGCCGTTCGTATGTACATTCGATCCTCTATTTGCACGAGGGATACGTCCCAGACAGCTTTGCAAAAAATGTTAACACGTCCATACAAAAACGTCATATAGGTTTCATTATATTGATTGAATTAGCATTCACTTGGTCGTACTTCAATATAACACGGTGAAAAAAAATGCATTTTACTTCTAAAAAATTTTGTATAACTGAAATACATTGCTATTTTTTCAACGTGTTAGGTTCTATTACATAAAACCATCTCAAAAGTTACGCGAATTTTTAGAAATTTTGTGCATAAAAATATTTTCGCGAATTATACAACTTAAAAAAGTAAAAAATATGATAAATGAATGTAGAATTTGGGAATATTTTTTATTGCTAAATATATGTACATACGTACGCATGTTTGTTCATTTCATTTTTTTAAAAACTGTATTAATGCAAAAAATAGCCCAATTTATATTTGTACTGTGTAATTTTAAAACAATTTTTGCCGCGTTATATCGAATTCTGCGCAAAAAAAAGGATTGGGTACACAACATTATTCATCTAAATATTATTTTCTGTATTTTTTTAATTTTATATAAATAATACCATTTTTTACCTATTCTTTTAGATTATTTATCATTCAATAAATTATTACGACCATTATGTAATACTCAATATATATTGTGTGCATACGTATGTATTTTTGTTCGTTTCAGATTTTTTAAAATCTTGTTCAAGCAAAAAATAGTCCGACATTATTTTTTTTTTACCGTGTTGTTGACAAACAATTTTGACCGCGTTCTATCGAATTCCGCGCAAAAAGTGATCGAGTATATTACTTTTTTTTCATAAAATATTATTTTCTTTTTTTTATTTAAATATATATAAGTAAAGAAAATTTCTTACCTCTTATTTTAGATGATTTATCATTTAATACATTATTACAGTGTTGTTTTTTTGCTTGTAGAGCGACATTGTTCCGGTGAGTTGACGAGTAAAATGTACTAAAGAAATTGTATGAACAATGTAATGCCAGCTCTCGCTTTTTATTCATGTAAATCTGTATGGAACCTAAATAATCGCCAAGGCGTAAATAATTTTTGTTTACTGATACAAATACATAAGACACCACTTTTCCATTAGTGGAGTCTGTGTAAGTGATTGACGTGTTTGGCGACGGGAAATGTTGCGATAAAAAGCCGCGACAAAAACAATGCCTTCGCATTGCGGGAAACGGAAAGATTCTGATGTAAACGTGTTCGAAAAATAACAGGATATGGGCTCCTTCAGTGAGCTTTGAGGCTGTCTTAAAAAACGCAAGTGTGTTGCGTGGTGAATGCAAATTAACCTACGTTTTTCGCTTTCTTAAACAGCGTAAACAGCTATTTTTATCATACTAGATATTAACAATAATAGATAGATTTCCGCTGGTTAGCCAAACACAGCTTTTATTTATGATGTCGACTGAAGGTGCTTGATGGAATTTCAATATCAAATTTGAATTGTTACAACTTTGTACGATTCGACATGTTTCGTCACTAACGACCCGGGTTTCGCCTTTCGGCATCTTCAGGCATTCTATCACGCGGACGCAACAGAACTGACTAAGTCTGACTGTCAATTCAGCTGTGGAATCGTACAGAGTTGTAATAATTCAAATTTATATACAGTTTTATTTTTTAGATCTCTTTTTTTTTATGTACACCCAAATTTCGTATAACACGGTCATAAATTTCATGAAAAATTTGTTGAAAGCTCCCGCGTTCTACTTGGCTAGACTAATGGATTCAAATTTTTAATCAGTTTAATTAAAAAAAAAAAATTCTATTTACACACACCCCCGAATAACGCGGTGGTTAGGTCCCGATAAAACGTTTTATAAACATCCGTATATATGAGGGTTTAATTAAGGCTGTGGATAGGTTTCCACCATTTAGTCAAATACTGCTTCTATTTTTGAATATTTCCCTATTTGCACTCAAACCTCGTACAACACGGCCATCAGTCTCATGAAAACATGTAAAAATCCGAGTTCTACGAGACTTCAATTAGGCATGCAGATAAGTTTCCGCCTTTTAGTCAAACACGGCTTCATGATATGGCTATATATACGGCTGTATGACATGGTCATTAGGTTCCGCAAAAACGTGTTATACAAATCCGCGCTGTACGAAATTTTAATTCATACAAAATTAGAGTATACGTCTCAAACAAAATATATGTATTTAAAAAAATCGAGTAAACAAATCAGAAAGGAAACATTCACATTTGTTTTTAGATATTATGCCTTTCCACCAAGAAGTGATAATATATTATATTGCGTTTTATTTTTCCCTATTTTTTGCTGTATGCGACACTTTTCACAATGATGAACATTTATAAAAATGGACATGTAACATTTTCTGAATACAGTATTTCATTCATTTCGCTGTTCAATGTGTACTCTTTTAGACGTATCACTGCTTCCATGCACAGCGATAATGTATCACCGAAGCAAAATTTGCCTTTTCACTGTCTGTCAAGCGGCATTAAGATATTGAAAATGTCTACAAGTGAGGGGAAAGGCAGGCAAACGAGACGTTGTATATAATATTATAAATAAAAATAAATTCCGGAAAAAAATGGATGATAATTTCCGTTAACAACTTTCACGTCAATTCTTATTTATGATGTAGCTGACGCTAAAAGGAAAGGTGATTGACAATAATTTATTAGTTTTGAATAATGATTTCCGTCACTTTGCATTGTTGTGTTTATGAAGAATTTATGAATATTTCGTGGTGCTTACAAAATTTTGTCGTGTTTGCGGAAATGTCACTAAGATTACGATATTTTTCGACATAGTAACTGTTTTAAGCTTAAATTGCAAATTATAATGCTGTCAATAGTTGTCAGCCGATCACTTAAGTCGCCCTTTTCAAATGTGATTAAAAACAAAAAAAGTTTAAGTAAGTAAGATGTGGAAATTTTGTTGCTTAAAAATTATCTATTTTCGTAATAATCAATGAGTCGAGCAACAAGATCTAAAAATCCCCGCTAGCGACTTCTCATTACGACACATACGTATATATGTACATGTTATCCTCGACTACCTGTACTCGTAGCCTTAAATTAAATTGAAATAAAAAAAATATATGTTTAAATAATTAAACAAAATATGCAGTGCTTTTTCCACAATTTTATATTTAAAAATTAGAACTGTTGTGATAATGCTCGCGATAAGCAAAACCGGTCCTGATTACAAAACATATTGTGGAAACAAGCAGTAAAAATGTGTTTTTATTATTCAAAATATTATGCTTTTCCGTCAAGAAATGGAAGTTGACACATTATGAAATAAGTTGAATATTTCAAAAATCAAATTGTCGCACAAATTATTAGGAAAAATCGTTTATATTTTATCGTAAAAAAATAGTTTCTACGCGAAAGATTCGACATGGTTAACACTGTGTTGTTGAATATTATTTCTCACTGCATTCAGCCGTACCAACAGTGTGGCATTAACATTCCGTGTCCTTCTTACATGGCCTGAACATATTTGATAAAAAAAACAATCTTAATTTAATATAATAGTAACATGAGAGGCCTCCGATATCACATTCAGATTTTTTACAATATTAATACTAAATTAAAGTAGTTGATGTAATTATCTATTTTGTAAAGAGAGCAAAAATCCTATTTAATTTTTAATTGAGCTCCGTCTTCTGTGAACTTCGCGGATTAAGAGTTAGTCAGTGGCGTCGAGTTGCAATGTGAATCTGGAACCAGGTTTATGCACTTTCTATGAGCAAACTTTGTCTCAATTAAAATTTTCATACGTTGCAAACACAATAAAGTGCAAACACCGAACCCGCGATGAGATGAACTAAGGTATCGACAAACGTTGGCTGCCGGGCCTCAGGTGTAATATTAATTTTAACTTATGTTTTACATAAATATTGCAAGTTTTGAAGTCACGAAAACGTATTGAATTGGCATTTACTTCGTAGAACTCCATTATAACACGGTGAAAAATAGCAATGTATTTTAGTTCTACAATTTTTTTTAAGATATATCATAGTTGATAGCTATTTCGGCTCACGCCATCGTCGGAACTATGCTTAAACGTACATTTGCTTATCTATATATAGCTGTGTTGAAAAGGTACACAATACATCTTCTCTTCTGTTTTAACGACCTAGCTTATTTCTTGCTAGCAATAAAACTAAAATGTTTGAAAATGTAAATGAAACAATACAGGCGGCAATTTAAATGAGCTTAAATATTGGACGGGGTGGTTGTTATGGTTTTTTACGGGTAGGCAAACGCCCCTCGCAATGGTCTGAGAAGCGGCGACTGACTTATTTTTTTTGTTCATTTAAAATTTCGTGTCATGTTTATATCTATTGATTTCCAGCTGTTGCAAAGCCATCAACTTGCGATCTTTATTACAAAGATGCAGACACGCAGGCGTTGAGTTTAAATTAATGTTATGCGATTCTTTTATGAAGTGATTTGCAAATTGTGAATCTGTTTTCTCACAAAGTTACCGCCGAATTCATTGGAAATTCGATGAAGGTTCAGTTTCGTTGGTTACGTTTTATATTTTGCATACATAGATTCCAAGGTTGGCGATCAACCCCGCGAGCACCAAAGTGAAAATGTCGAGTTTGAGGAAATTTGCATAGTCAGCCGGCCACGTCACAGCAGCACGGCTAACCTCATTTGCATAGCAATTGGCGGTGCAATGACGACGTCGCCGCTCCCGGACTCCCGCTCGCAGGTTATTCAGATCAACGTATAACTACCGAACGGTCGCTGGTCCCTCGGCGGGCCATGCCGGCAGATCGAGTTTCGTTTCCCGGGAGACGCAATAAAACTATCCGAGAGTAAAACTAGTTTTAAACAAGGAGTGAACAGTTTTTTTTTTGTTGCTATTTTCTATTCATCTTTTTGTTAGTAAAAAAAGGTGGTATTAAAGAAAATGTAATACAAAATAAAACGGTAGATTTGAATTGTGACGACTTTGTAGGATTCCACATGTTTTGTAACTAATGACCAGGGTTTCGCCTTTCGGCATTTTCAGGCATTCTATCACACGGATGCAACAGAACTAACGTAAAATAAACAGCTAGCATCGTCTATATACCAAAGTTATTAATTACAGGAAAACATTTACTCCAAAGCAAGCAGTAAATTACGGCTAAAACGAATTCAATAATATTAATGTAATAATAATTAACACAATTGCCTGTGATAATTTTCATTAACTATCTTCTTAATGAGTCATTCTTGAAAGGGTTTTTCAACAAATATAATTTTTTTTCATATAGAGAATACCTACTATCAAACATCATTACGAAATTTATTGATTGAATTGGCATTCACTTGGTAGAACTCCATTATAAAACGGTGAAAAAAATAGCAATGTATTTTAGTTCTACAAAATTTCTATACGAAAAACAAAAAAACCCATTTATATATTAATGTTAGTTGATTGATATTTGTTGAAAACGCTTTCAAGAATGACTCATTAACACGATTGATGTTTTATAAAATATTTTTTCTTTTCTCCAATATTTGCCGCCCCACAAATCTATGATATGAGCCTGAATTTATGCAGCACTGGCTTTGAAACCATTCCTACAAATCCAAACTATATGAAAATCAATTACGGTCAAATAATACCATTAAATTTCAATTTGAAAATGGCTTTTAGTGACCGTAAACTTTCATTCTACCATTCGACGACAGATTCCCTTATATACAAAAGTGTAACGAACTGCTCGATTAAGCCTTAACTCCATTTAACGAGGATGAATAATCAAAGCGATTAAATTTACAATTAGAGCTAATAAACCCCGCAATCAAGAATTCAATTCAATTCGTCCGCCGTAGTAAAAAACCAACGTTTTTTTTTATATTGAAGATAAATTTATAATGTTGAAGCAATCGAAGAACTAAGCACAAAAAACATTTTTCTCCATTTTCATTTTATTGCATTTTTTAATTCCCTGACAATGTCACTCTAAAAATAAAACATATTATCATAAAGTCTACTTTCAAAAAAGCGCCACGTATCTTAAAATTTTAATGATCTTTTACTACAGACATATTATGTTTTATCCGCCCCCGAAAATGTTACCTTTGAAAAAATTGTTGTTTTAAATCAAGGGTTTCAGTTGGCAATTACGCATTATATCTGCATTCATAATTACACATCGTTGCGAATCGCACCCGTTGATCAGATCATTGAATGACTCGTTGGTTTAAAAACAAAACCAAATAATAAAAAAAAAAACAAATCTAATCAATATTCACTGTCTTAGATAGAGAATGCCTATAAAGATGTACCGTACTTGTGACAGTCTTCAACGAAAAAAAGGTAAAATAATTCTGCAATTTATAATCATACTAAACGTAACTAAACTCGTATATTCAGTGAACGAGAGAAAGTTTAAATAGCTTTCGTCGGTCAATACACTGAGGGCGTTATTATATTGAATTCCCCATCTTATTATCTCGAGAAGTATCTGTAAGTAGGTGTTTCTATAAATACCAACACAATCACAAAGTTAATGAAGTAAATATATTCTTACTTCTAGCCTGTCTGCTTTAAGTTATGCAGAACCCCAAAAGTAAAAGGTGAATTGAGAAACATGAGCTATGACGCATTAAAAGAATATTCATATATAATTAAGTTAGTTGCTAAGTACACTCATCCACCGACTAACGCGATCTTTTTTGCACGGTTTCACTTTAACGAGACTAACCGTTGTTCACAAAAATATACAAAAAAAAAGATTTTTTGATTAAGTTATCCGATACAACTCCGTTATTTCCGCGAATTTCAAAATTGATATGAATTTCTGATGATGAAAACGATTTTGAAGTAGTTATTAAAAAAACTTTAAATGTCAAAAGTCAGCAGAGAAATTAAGGATTAAATCATTGACTGAGGCAGAAATAATGCATGTTTATTGTACGTCAGTTCTTTTGTATCCGTGTGATAGAATGCTTGAAGATGCCGAAAGGCGAAACCGGGTCGTTAGTGACAAAACATGTGGAAACGTACAGAGTTGTTCAATTCAATGTTCAATGTTGAAAAATTCAAATTTCATATTGAAATTCCATCAAACACCTTTAGTCGATATCACAAATTACATAATTTTAATGTTTATTTTAGTAATTAGTAATATTACGATACAGTTAGTTTATAGATGTTTTTAAAATCTGGAATAATAAATCTATCAATTTTACGTTGTATTAAATATCTACTTACACAAATTTCAAGCCGAATCCATCGAAAAAATTCTCAGTATTTTTTGAATAGTTCAACACATTAACTGTGTACATATATAAATTTTGCAAGTTAATATAAAATAATTGGGAATCTCTCAAGTTCCGCGATGCGAACTTCCTCAGGGTAAATATTCGACTCATTGGATATTGAGTTTGCCATTATCTTAAATTCAAGGGTAGCCCTTTTCGGAGTAAGCATTGCTTATAAATAAAACCTCTTTGGTCTGAGAGAATTCGAATAAACTTCACTGTAGTAGTTACGTATCTTCCAAGTTTACACTTGAATAGTTTATTTCGATTGAGCTTTTTTGTATTACTATTTTACAATATTGATGTAAATACGACTTGTGTGATCTCAATACTACACTCTTTCTCTACTAGTCTCTTTGTGAAAAGCTATCTCCTTCAATGTATTAAATTTTATCAAAATTTGATGAACGTGACTTACTCTATTTCACTGTGTAATGCTGATCTGAGTTTCTTGACGAATTATTTTAAAGAAAAAAGATCAATAATGAATATTAATAAACATAACACGGTGAGAAAAATAGCAATGTATTTTAGTTATACAAAATTATCATAAGATATAGTTGATAGCTATTTCGGCTCACGCCATCGCCGGAACTAGTTCTAGATATAAACTATGTTGTTAAAACAGAAGAGAAGATGTATTGCGTACATTGTCTACACAGCTATATATAGATAAGCAAATGTACGAATAAAAATAGTTCTGACGATGGCGTGAGCCGAAATAGCTATCAATTATATCTTATAAAAAATTTGAAAAAAAAAAATAGTTTTATTGCGAGAAAGAAACAAGCTAGGTCGTTAAAACAGGAGAGAAGATGGATTGTGTACCCTTTCTACACGGCTATATATATATAAGCAAATGTTAGTTAAGCATAGTTCTGACGATGGCGTGAGCCGAAATAGCTGTCAACTATATTTGAAAAAATATTTTTTAGAACTAATATACATTGCTATTTTTTTACCGTGTTATAATGGAGTTCTACAAAGTAAATGCCAATTCAATCTATAATAAACTTAACATTATAAGTGCGTTTGAAAGATGAAATTGTGGAAAACGTCTCCAAAAAATGAAGGAAATAGTGCTTTTTTATTATGACAATACAATGTGTCACAAAAAGATCATGATGACCGAAAAATTCTACATCCACCGTATTCTCTATATTTAACTCTAAGCGACTATTAACTGTTCTTAAATCTAAAAAAATAAGACACGCTTGAAGAGATATGACTCTAATGAGGAGGTGATTGCCGAAATTCAAGCGTTTTTTAAAGGATTGGACAAATCATTTTATACGAAAAGCAGATGAAAAAAATATCCATAAGTAAAGTCGAATTTTGTTTCGTAGTTGTTGCTTTATCATTCATCGTACGAACTTATTGAGTTATGTGTTAAGTTGAATTGTCGAATCATTGTGCACGTGCTTCTTTGAATAATTGAATCTTACGTGTACGGTGGTTGATCGATTAACGAACATAATCTGTTTCATTACAATGTTCACTATTCGAATTGTTCGTTATCCGAATTTCACACATGGAATAAGTAGATAAGAATGATCTTTTTAGTTCGTTATCCGAATATGTTTTCGTTGTCGGAATACAAAAAATTTTCTTGATAGTGTTCGTTGTCCGATTTGCTCGCAGTCCGAACTGTTCGTTAACCGATCACCCACTGTACATGTTACAGTATAAGAACATTTCAAAAAAAAATGTATAGTTCATCAATTCATGCATCATAAGTTTTCAAAGCCTACCAAAGATGTCTAGCTTTATACCTTCTATCAATAATGTTTTTGTAAAACAAGAGTTGTAACACAGTGTAAAAAAACAGTTGTCGTAAAAAATCTCTTGAAATACCTCTGTTAAAAATCTGGATTAAGACAGACAAGAAATATATTTCAGCTGATGATAATATTAGCAGGGATATGATTTCACTGAAATGCCAATTTTTTTTCTTAAAACACATAATTTAGTGGTTGATAATTATTAGAAATGAATCGATTGTAGGTCCAGATTTCTACGTGGAATGTTTTGTAGACTTATAAATCTTAATATAAAAACACGGACGGCCGTTTATTGTAGTTTTTAGTGTCCAACTTAAATAACTATTTCTTAAAAACGAACTAAAAGTGTCTCTTTTTAACATATTTTTGATTTTTTTAATTGTATGCAATTACTTTGCAATCGTGGTATAAAAAATACAGGCGATACCAGTCTATAATCATCGGTTGCATTAAATGCTCCTGAACCTACAATAATACACTAGCGCTAAATGAACGTATTTTAAAAACTAGCTCTGAATTTTTGTAAGATTTTAAACGCCATCTATTTCACCTAAATTGACAGGGCAATCTAAAAGATTTCCTCTCGCTTTTCCAATTACTCTCAAGTGAATAATTTGTGGAAAACTTTTACCCGCTCAATACCCTTTCTGGCAAACAAAAAAGAAGAAAACATCTCAAGACAGGAAAATGCAGTTTCTTCAGGAAGTTGCTTGAGAAGCTTTCTCCTATCCCACCGTAAAAAGAAGTTTTTTTCCAGTCAGATTTGTACGGAACTGTTTACAGAGAAAACTATATATTTACCTACTAATTCGCTAGAGTGTTGCTGACTTTATGGTAAAAGGAACAAAACTCGTTTTGTATAAATAGTGCGTCTTTAACTCGTTTAGTGATGGTATTCATAGATTATATAATATTTTCATAATTTTAATTTAAAAATTTTTAAAAAAGATTTTCCACTTTCACAGTGTTAACTGTCACTTCTCGATGAAAAGGCATTTTAAAGTAATAAAATATTTATAGTACTATTTCCGGAATATATTTATGATCTGTACCGGTTTTACTCATTGCGAGCATTCATAATACTCGCGATGTGCAAAACCGATCCTGATCAAAAAATATATTGTGGAAATAAGTACTTAAAAATGTATTTTAGTTCTATAAAATTATTTTTTTAACATAGTTGACAGCTATTTCGGCTCACGCCATCGTCAGAACTATGCTTAAATTAACATTTGCTTATCAATTTTTCAAAAATGTAGTTTTATTGCGAGAAAGAAACAAGCTAGGTCGTTAAAACACGAGAGAAGATGGATTGTGTACCCTTTCTACACAGCTATATATATATATATTTTTTTTTTGGGATATCAAATTCATGGAGCGTTAAGATCTATGACGCGTCAGCATCAGAGCTCTTCAGGTCTCCTCCATCTCTCATATATAGATTTAACTTGTTGTAATTGTTGTGTCATTGTTGACAACATTAGGTCGCAGCTGAGCCTTGGAACCCACAATGAGTGCAGTTCATGCGGACACCATACGCATTACATTCACTCATGCATACGCGTGCACACAGGCACACACACAGCCACACGCATGCATATACAATACGTAAGGAAACAAAATTAGAAAGTCATTTTCAGATGCCGAGGTTTTCCATGTTGGGATTAAGATCTGTAACAACAAACCTATGGCGGGTCATCGAGCAGAACCGCTCTCGGCCTTAGACGATTACTCGGTACTGTCTCATCATAATTATGTAGATACGAAATTGTAGGGTTATAATGTTTGCCTATATCGCTGTGAAAGTTTCGAGACATTTCACGAACGAACTCTCGAATTGTAGGCATTTTCAAGTCTCTATGTAACAGCGAATTGCGAACGTACCACGGGGCATTACAAATTTGTCGCAATGATTTATTTTGAACAATTTGAAGTGTCTTCAGATGCTTCTGGTGAGCATAAGCCCACACTGGAGTAGCGTACACCATAATTGGTCGAGTTATAGCTGTATAGAGGAGCAGCTTGCTTTTGAGAGTAAGCTTGCTCTTCACATTGAGCATAAAGTTTAGTTTAGCTTTTACACCATAAGCTTGACGTTTTTTAATCGCGGTGTGCTCATAGAATTTTAGCCTATTGTCTAGAGTGAGTCCTAGATACTTGACAGTATTGGACCACTTGATTTCTGTATTTTGCATACGAATGCAATCGAAATTGGGTTTTCTAATGAAACCCTTTGAAAACATAACTGCAGCGCTTTTTTCGGTATTGATTTTAATTCGCCAGTTTTCACACCAGTCCGCTATGGTATCAGCCAATAGCTGGACTTGTGTGACAGCACTTTGTCGATTACGAGATTTTGATAAAATAGCAGTATCATCGGCGTACTGAGCTATAACTGCTTCGCTTTCCCTACCGCAAGGAATGTCATGCGTGAATATATTATACAGTATGGGTCCCAGGACGGAGCCTTGCGGGACACCAGCCTGGATCGGTCTGAAGGAGGATCGAATTACATACAGTATATATATATAAGCTACATTGCTATTTTTTTCACCGTGTTATAATGGAGTTCTACCAAGTGAATGCCAATTCAATCAATAAACTTAAAAATGTGTTTTTATTATTTAAAATATCATGCCTTTCCATCAAGAAGTGACAGTTAACACATTAAAAATGTTTTAGATATGTTTAAATACCTAAAAACACTTTTGTGAAATTTTTTTGAATTAGTAGGATGATGAAATACAATTCACGATTTTAAGGCGATTTAAGGCGTGTGTGGTCGAGCGTTGTTGTTCAACCAATCGGTTCATAATGAACTTGTATTTAGATAAATTTCTTAAAAATTTATTTCACTGGCAATTGATTCTTAAGGTTTACAAAGAGAACTTAGGTTTTTTACATTAGCGATCCAACAGACGGTGGTCATAAACCTTTTCAAGAGCGATGTCGGGTTAGATGTATACCCTTGGGCATGTTCTACAGACTTTTCAGTCTACATTCAACCACGTTTTTGGTTGTATATTATCCACTTTTGTCGCATATAACGACTCAATACAATATAGTGTTTTTTCGTCGCATTTTTTTAACGAAGAATTAACTTATTTTATGAAAATACACTAAGGACGAAATTTATTAATTCAGCATGATGTGATATATTTCCGAAGCTTAAATAGGTGACTATAAAATATGACCCAATAACTATATGTGAGTGCCGTATGTGATGTCGACTGAAGACGAGTGCTTGATGGAAATTTCATTGAGCATTGGAATGATTTTATAAAAACGTGTGTGTCTATATTGAGTTCATTTCAGATATACTTTCGTAAATTTTTTCTTCAAAAGTATATTTGTGGAATTGGTTGAATTTTAATTTGCTTAATTTTATTTTATACCTCTTGTTTAACTTTGTTTGATATCTGTTTCGTTATAAGAGATGTATTCTCAAACTTAATGTATCGAACAAAAAAGAAAACAAGGCGATCATATCTAATAATATTTTCGAAGCTGACCTGACTACTCGTAACATTTGAACATTATTTCTTACGAAAAAAATAAATATTGGTTTCCACGAGTTGTAGACTCATCAATTTCGGTCCTTTATTATTAACGTGATGGATTAATGTATTTCTGTTTGATTCATGTATATTGGATTGTTATACTATACGTACTAAAAACAGTATTACTTTTTTTGACGGCCATGATTGATCGACTCATCTACGAATATGTTTATTTAATTATTTAGTGAATAATGATCACAAAAAAATAGTCTTAATTATTTTGACCTTATTTCTCGGAATCTCTTCAATTTTCAAAACTGGTACGAATTCAGTTTTGAAGCGAATGTTTTCCTTGTTGAACATTGTTTATTCAAGTTATTTGCTTTTGTAAAAATTTAGAATCTTTTGATATCTCTTTGATCAAATAATCTCGCTGTTAAAAAAATCTGACATTCTGTATCAGTCGACTTAATTTAAACTTTTTGTTTTCAAATCAACTTAGCGCCTCTCATAAATAATGATGTTTACCTTTTTAAACGAATTATCTCTTGGCGAGATGAAATTTCAAGGTTCGAAATCTAATTTTGAAGTGGGAACCTTTTTCTTGTTAAGAGTTTTAACCTCCCGTGACAGTTTTAGTGTTGTTTACCTGGATTCTTAGCAAAGTTTTCTTAGGCACCGGTTTGACATAAATTATTTCCGTTCTGGCTGTGACTTATGACTTTTATTACTGCCCGCATTGTCTATGACAGGAAATAGCCGCGTTTCGTATTTTTTAAAAATCGCTTCGGACTTTTTCGCCGTGATTGTCAAATTAAAACAGGCGTTTCGGGAAAATAAGATATATTACTTTATAACACAAAATGTCCCACCAAGAACAATATAAAAATATTATAATCCTATACACGTCGAAACTCAATTACGAATAACAAAATAATGAAACTCCTAACATTTGTATTAGAGAAATTGAACAAAATAAAACAGAAATCTATATTAGTCATTCGTTACAATGAAATAATTTGTTTAGTTGAGCGTACATCAGTATTTCACCAAACGATGGCAATAGTGATGAGTGCTAACTTAAAAAAATAACAAACGTAATTTCTTCATTCAGTTCTATATAATGTATGCAGTAAAGCAGTGTTTTTTTTAATATAGTATTGGACCGGTACCGGTCCGCAACAGTTTATTTTCGGTTCATAAAAACGTTTATGTTTCGGAAATTTCAAGCGATGTATGTATAGTAAATTTTGTGATATCAATTACTATAGACTTGTTCTCTGTAGCTGAATGTATTATATATAAAATTATCATATTTTAAATTGATAGTCATTGTGATCAGATCAATATTTCTGTCCTAACCTCACTATAGTTTCCTGCGTTATTCTAATCCTTCTATTCTACCGATGCAAACCATTTACTGATTTTTTTATGTTTCATTGCATCCGTGTGATAGAATGCCTGAAGATGCTGGAAGGTGGAAAACAGGTCGTGAATGACAAAACTCGTGGAAACATTTCAATAATTCAAATTTTATATTTAAATTCCATCAATCATGTTCAGTCATAAATAAATTAAACTTTGCTTTATATAGTTACTATAATATATAAAACGTAATATTTATATCATCATGTATGCAAACGCCAGACGATGGCATTTCGGTGAAATGGCTATAAATTCATGTGGAACCTTATTTGTAACCCTTTGTGTGCTCAGGTAGTTAAAGTATTTTACCACTTAGATCCCAAGCAAACGTGTGCGTCCGGAATATATTCACGACACTAATACCAAGCGGACAACGGTGTCGATAATAATTTTTTGAATTTTTTTATTAAGCTATTTTTAATTAAAATTTGATTGTTCACCCTTTCAAATTAATTTATTAATATTATCGGTATACTTATTATTAAATATCATAATGAAATTAATATAGGAACCCAATATTCGTTAATATGATAAATATATACCAAAGGAAAGTAGAGTATTTATAATTATATGTGAAATTCTGCGCCATTTATTACGTATGATATGAAGAAATGTGAAATGCTTACACCTATTAATATTAGTTAGCGCAAAGGAAAGTTTCAGCCAATTTAGAAGAGAATTTTCGGTCGAGAAATTAAAATTAATGAACATAACTTATGGTCGCGCTAATGAATGCTTCATATTTCTTGAGAAAGAAAATTAGTATAAATTGTTTTTTTTATCTTTCCAACAATGAAGCTATCTTGATTGCAATCGTTGTTAAAATATTATTGGAATGTGTTCCGAGTGTTGTTGTTAATTGTCTTAATATTCATTCAGTCAGAGGACCTAAGCCATGCTAGCAATGATAGTCGTTATTCTGTCAAAATTTTTCGGATATTTTTGTGATAAGTTAATTATTGCAGAATAATTGGACGCTCACAATCTTTTTTTTAATTAACCTATTGACTACCACAGCTTTGCGATACAGTCGGTTTGAAATTGCTTCTAAAAAACGAAACATGCTTCAAATTTTAATATTTTTTGGATAGACATTTCTTTATAATGCCACCAACAGTTTATTGTTTAAGTTCATTAAACTTTAATTTAAATTGTTGACTCTTTGTACGATTACACGTATTTCGTCACTTACGATTCGAATTTCGGCATCTTCAGACATTCTATCACACAAATCCAAAAGAACTGTCATGTGATCGTGTCATTTGTGTGGCGTATGTGTAATAGAAATAGTATGCTTAAAGAAACCGAAAAGCGAAACTCGAGTCGTTAGAGGCAAAACATGTATAATCGTACAAGGTTTCAGCAATTCAAACTTGATAATTTAATTCCATCAAATACTTGTCGTCTTTTGTTGAAATAGTGTTTAAGAAAAAAAAAGATTATGTTTATATTAACTCACGTATTCAAACGTCATGTATGTATGCAAACGTCAGAAGACAGCATTTCGCCGAAATAGCTATAAACCATGTTATAAATTCTTGTTAACCTTATTTTTATTTCATCCCTTTTTTGTGTTCAGTTAAGTATTTTAACCATTTAGTTCCCAAGCGAACATAGGTGTCCGGAAAATATGCACGACATAAACCCAAGCGGCCACCGGTGTCCAAGAAATGTCAAATACTCAGTATTCAAATAGAATATACGAAATATTTTGATGAATATTTGAAGCTCCATCTGTGATGAGTCAAAATAAGATTATTTAAATATCTAAATTGAGCGTATACATTGAAATAACAATATTTTAAATAATAAAACCACATTTTTTAGTACTTATTTCCACAATATATTTTTTGATCAGGACCGGTTTCGCTCATCGCGAGCATTGTCAACTGATCAGTTGATAATACTCGCGATGAGCGAAACCGGTCCTGATCAAAAAATATATTGTGGAAATAAGTACTAAAAAATGTGTTTTTATTATTTAAAATATAATGCCTTTCCATCAAGAAGTGACAGTTAACACCTTAAAAGTGATAACAATATTTGTTTCTCTCAAACGTCTCACATGCGCTCGTTAAGGGTTGCCACATTTACACAATCACTTTGATGTATGAACACTCGTCTCAAATTTATTCTTTATTTCATTAAATATTCGAGGCATAAATAGGCAAGGCAATACACGTATGAAGACACAAAAAGAAACTGTAAAGATTTATTTTGATTTAATGACGCAATGGGATACTTTAATGAAACAAAAATAATATTTTTATGCTCTGGCAACCCTAACATTTTTTTGCTTAGTGTGATATTTTTCAATTAAAAACTGTAAAAACAAAATACAATTAATTTTATATATAACTTTAAATGTGTTAATTGTCATTTCTTAACCTCTAAAAGAGTTTGGTTGTATATGTACGACGGCGCGATTTTTTTTTGAAGAAGCTTGTTCGTACATATATGACAGTACATTTCTGTATATGTGTGATGTATTTATCCTTATTTTTAATGATAAAGCCTTATACACGTGAGTAATAATTTTTTACTACTTTTTTTTAATATTTCCATATTCTCATATCATGATTTGATAACAAAAAATGTATTTATTTTCCATTTCAAAAAAAGTCACTCCCCATAGCTTTCATCATAATAATTATTCTACTCCCGAAAGAGTTAATAATAAAACACATTTTTAGTGCTTATTTCCTCAAAAAAATTATGATCAGAACCGGTTTTGCTCATCGCAAGTATTATTAACTGATTACTTTTGGTACTAAATTTTTTATTTTTTAAAATACCATGCCTTTTCATCGAGAAGTTACAGTTAACACACTGAAGGTGATTAATGAAGCAGGTACGGATAAAATTACATTTAATGTATAAAATATATTTTAAATTATCAAAACACTTTTTTAGTATTTATTTTCACCATATATTTTATATCAGGACCGGTTTTGATCATCGCGAGAAACATCAGTTGATATATTGTGAAAAAATATATTGTGGAAATAAGTACCAAAAAACGTTTTTTTAATATTATATTTAAAATATCATGTTTTTCTCTTAAGGAGTGGCAGTCACACATTTACAGTTAGTTACACCAGTAGAGCACCCTAAACGTACAAAATATATAATTTGATATTAAAATCCCATCAAGCACCTTCAGGCGATATAAATTATATAAAATATATATGTAAAAATTGCTTACAATTGATAACCTAACCTAACCTCTTACGACTTTTTTTTGATTCTTAAAAAAAACATGGTATCTGGGATGTATCAATCATTTATTTGCGTGGAAATCAAACGGTTAAAAACAAGCATTTTTACAAAACATTTACAAAACAAAACCACAAAGGTGCGGTACTTTAATGTGTAGTGTAAGATGTAAATAAGATGTAAATAAATATTCCCTTTTGCCGCATGTTTTTAGTAGATATTTTTTCAAATCGATAAATAAGAAATGCGTAAGTCTCCTTACTTTGTTTCATCAATTCACAGAACAAAAAAAGTTTTATTTGTCTCAATATTCTCTCGATAGAAATGGTATTTCTTTTATCGACGAATATATCATCGAGACTGTGGTGCCTACCATTAAACCATCGCTTCTCAAAGAATATAGTATTATGAAACACATATGAATATATTTTTATCAACCTTCAATTTAATCTCCAATTAGTTTTGCTCTGCTTTCTCCGTATTTATTGATAATTGTTAAAAAGAGGCTTCGATTATTGATCTTCTTTTTTGATTTAAACCACCAAGGCATTATATTGATATAATTTATGATATCGACTGAAGGTGCTTCATGGAGTTTCAATATAAAATTTTAATTGTAAAAACTTTGTACGATTCCGCAAGTTTTGTAACTAACAACCGCGAAAGGCGAAACCCGGGTTGTTTGTCACAAAACATGTAGAATCGTACAAAGATTTAACAATTTATATTTGCATTCTATTGAATCACGACTTACGGTCGGAGAAACATCATTTCAAAAAATGGTTGATTTAACAGATATATATACAATATTTTTTTTTGAATCGTATACGTATATCAACCATAGCCTTTCGGTATATTCAGGCATTCTATCACACGGATGTTTGTTTTGTCACGGAGAATTGACCTCAGTTGAAGATGAAGATACCGAAGGAAGAATGTTTTGCTAACATACTTATTCGTCAAAATATTATATTCTGTTGAAAGAAAACTAGAACATAAACTAGAAGAAAATGTTCTTCTGTTAAATTTAAAACTGTCACTATATAAAAAAAATATATGCGATTTATTTAGGTATTAAATTTCAGTGACTTTTGCTGAAACTGCTAAATTCATAGTTTAAAAAAGCATCAAAAATCTGAATAGACAGAAGCTTCATCTTTGATAGTAAGCTTAGAATCTTTACTATGTTCATGAAATAAATCAATGATGCAAACAAAAGCTCTGTGAATGCTTTTGTTAAAAAAAACTACAGCTCATGAGATTAAGGCAACGGTTAACGATAACCGAGTCTGTGACTTAAAAATCTTCAATTTTCTCTTTGACTCTTCTGTTGTTGTTTGAATTGATGACTTATCGTGTCACAAATTTTAGTCTTTTGTCATCAAAATATTATCATTGATAAAATGTCAGTTTGACTTGATAAGCTATGAATAAGATAATGTTTATATATGTTAGCAGTCGATGAACTGTTGTGACGTTTTTTTATTAATAAAACAGCAAAATAATGTTTCAAAAGTGTTTTAATTAAATCGTAGTTCTGACGATGACTAGTATGCTGAAATAGCTGCCATCTCTATAAAATAATCATTTCAAAATCTAAATTGATTTTATTGATTGAATTGGCATTTATTTGGTAGAACGCCATAATAAAACGGTGACAAATAGCTATGTATTTTATTGTAGCTCTACCAAATTTATAAGGTTTACAGTTGACACCTATTTTGCCTAACCTTCTGATCAGAATTATGTTTAAAAGTACTTTTAATTATCTATATATAGCGGCTTAGAAAAGCTATACAATATGTTCTCTTCTGTTCTAAATGTACTTTTAGGGCGTAAGCCAAAATATTTTCGAAATATACCTTATAAATTTTGTAGATCAAAAATACATTGCTTTTTTTTCACCGTGTTCTAAAGAATTGATTTTATTCTTATAAACATAAAATTATTTTCTACGTTTGTTATGTTTTTTTATGATTTATTTTGTATTTAATGAAATAGTATTATGTTTGTGGAAAAGTAAAGAAATTTTCACTGCCGATATTTCTCGCATTGGGAATTGTGGATATTTCATGAGAAGTCATTTAGGAAGCCCTGATTTAATAAAATGTTCTCGTTTTGCGAAAGAGAGACGAAATTTGTGGAATAAAATGGCCCCGTAGGATTTGGCCTGTGCTTTTCGCTCGTTGTCGATAATACTCTCATTCCACGCTTCGTCGCATAAGGTTTAACACCTATTAACTTTATTACGTACATAGAATCGTACGGAAGTGTACGATTGTACGACACGGGCGCGCCACCTGCCACTATTTTCCGTACAATTACACACACAGATACAAAATTAAAATATCCTAGTTAAGGCAGTTTTCTCGCCTTATTTCCGCATCAGTGAGTCCCAGTGTTGCCAGTACAACGGCGCTAAACTTTTACGAACTAATCCAATTAGCGGCTACCATTGTGGGATTTCTCATTGCGAGAAGCAAGATTCTAAATAATCATACTGTTGCAAGTTTTCCCTGCTCTGTGATGGCGGCTTAGTTTTTTAATTGAATCGCCCTGAAAACGTTTGCTATACCCTCGAATGCCCAGCAGGGACCGCAGTTACGGGTCCCGGGAAATCTTACGCGCCGGTATTAATGCCATTGATTTCAACGGTGCTAACTAATATTTTCAAAAGATAAATATCCAAAATAAAATATTTAGCATTAGATATCAAATAGAACAATTTATTATTATCTTTTAAACTGATATGAAATTTAATTTTTATTTAAAAATTATATTTACAAAAAAATATGTAATGTAACTAATGCTTATAGCTAACAAAACCTTTCCTTTGTGCAATTTGTAACAGTTATCATTTTTTTCATAGAACAATTAAATCAGTAACAACATTTATGTACTTTAATTTGAATCGCACAAATTCGATTTTGAAATTCCATTAACTTACTCCTTTCTGAGTCACAAAAAGGATATTCCAACGCCAAAAGTTTCAAGTATTGCTGTTGCCAAACTAACAGATAGCAAGAGAAAGACACATAATTTTTAGTTATAAAAATTCTCTTTTACTCGGAAGCTTAGACACTGTTAATTCTTAAACATTTCTTTCTTGTCGATAAAATTAGTCATGTCAACAGCGACAAAGAGTTAGGTACTGTCAGTCAATATCGACAATTATTAATACAGTGGATGATCGGTTAGTGAACAATTCGGACTACGAACAAATCGAAGAACGAAAGATTTTTGCGTTCGAACAACAAACTCATATTCGAATAACAAACTAAATCGATCTTTCTAATCCACTAAACTGAGTTCGTGATTTCTATGATAAAAATCTACGGTAAATCGATGATCGGTTAACGTATATAATATAACGGTATATAGGTCTTTAAATAAATCACGATTGACTAAAACATTGTACCGTTGAAATTTAATCTTGAAAAACGATTAAGGTGTCTTGATAATTTTTGATTTAAAATCCCGAAAAACAGTGGCCGTCTCGGTCAGATATTTCGCCCCTCAGTTGCCGCGTGTATGTTTGAATAACTTTCGCTCGGTCGGCCTTTTTCGCTAGTAATTTATCGACGGACTGGTATGGGAGATGATTTCGCGGCGTCAGCGAAAAAAGCTTATATCAGATTGTGTTTTTTATTAACTTTAGGCTTTTCTTTCGTTTTTTGCGTTTTTTCGTTTATTCGGAAAACTCTATCATTAAAATATTATGATGTCGGAAAACTTTCCGTAACTTTTGTGTAATCGCAAGGATTTGTTGCTATTTTATTTTTTACTGGCCAAATGTAATTGTACGATTTATGGGAATACTAATGGGTTAAAATTGAGTAATATTATAGTAAAATATGTTATTTTCTATAGATATTATGATATTTGAATTGGTAAAACTTTGTACGATTCCACATGTTATGTCACTATCGATCCGGGTTTCACCTTTCGGCATCTTTAGGCATTCTATCACACGGATGTAACAGAACTGACTTTACGTCAGACTTTCGTCATGTGGAATCGTACAAAGTTGTAACAACTCAAATTTGATATTGAAGTTCATTAAGCACCTTCAGTCAATATCATAAATGATGTTATAATAAGTTCCTATGCATTTGTCAAGTATTTCAAAAGAAATTCTCTTTTTTTTTTCAAATAAATAAAAAGGGAAAACCCAATTATTACTTACACAGTGAATATATAGCGATGTATTTTAGTTTTACAAAATTTATAAAATATAGTTGATAGCTGTTTCGGTTCACTCTTTCGTCAGAACTATGTTTAAACGTAAATTTACTTATCTATATATAGCTGTGTAGAAAAGTTATACATTACATCTTTTCTTTATTCTATTTAACACCCAGCTTCATATTGTGCTAATAAATGCCTAAAATGCGGCATTTTGATGGATTTCTCGACTTTTTTTTGTTTTCGAAGAGTAAGCGTAAATACTGTACGGAGATGATTTATTACAAAAATGCATTAACCTTTCGTAATGGTCTGAGAAGCGGCGAGAGATTTATATGTGTCTACCTACAATACATTTATATTTTTTCACCGTGTTATAATAGAGTTCTAACGAGTAAATGCCAATTCAACCAATCAATTATTACTTTTTAAATCATGTTTGTATCTCACTTCACGTATGATCGCATTTAACTTGACCTTACAACGCTTAAAAATATACGGAAACGTTTTCAGTTTTGTGAAAGACGAAGACTTGTTTATTAATTTATTTGCTACTTCAAATAAACTCCACTCGCTAGTTAGGCTTTTTGTTCAAGTACATATTGAAGTGAATCACCAATACGCATTTTATTTTACTGCGAATAAAACATGTATTTTTAATTTAATTGGATTTCAACAAAATAAAAGTGTAGCACGCGAAGGAATCGCGCGATTTGCGTACGTCATAAAATGGATTTGATTTTATGTTCGATTGCCTCTTTGGCGAAAAAAATAAAATTGGAAGTCGCTGCTCGATGATTTTTTCTGAATCAATTTGTTGAAGTGTCCTTTGCGAGTTGCGAGCGCTTCGGCGACGCGAGGCGAGGCTTTACACCAATTTCACAGCACCACTATTACTATTGTACAGTTGATGTGTCAAATTTTAGCGAGCTTAAAAACTGGCGATAAATAACGTAGATTTACGGGATTTATCCAAGTGTCCGCAAAATTTAATTAACAAAAAAAAAAATTGTGCGAGAATTTTCTGATGGGTTATTAAAATACTGGATTAATTTTGCGTATATGTCAAAAGCTCAACTGTAGTTTCCTTCATAAAAAAAATCATTGAAAATCTTGATGTTCATTTATGATGTAACTGGGTGGGCATACATACATATATTAGGTCAGCGAGAGACACATCAGAGTTATGTTCTCATTTGTTATTAAATACACAAATTGAAATTTTCTTATATTAGTATACGCACACATTAGTTGCTCTATAAATTAAGAAACACCTATATAAAAATAAAAAAAATATGAAAAAAAAAACATAAAACACTTCTGACGATGGCATGAGCTGAAATAGCTATCAACTATATCTCAAAAAATAATTAATTTCTAGAACTAAAATACATTGCTATTTTTTTCACAATGTTATAATGGAGTTCTACCGTGTGTATGCCAATTCAATCAATAAAATAATGAGTACAAAAATTATTCAATAAAAAAAATAGTTAGTCATATTCATACTTGAGGATTAAGATAGACACTCGCTTGTATACCAAGATAAGTTAATTCAATGGGTGATCAGTTAACGAACAGTTCGGACTACGAACAAATCGGATAACAAACATAAATTCGAATAACGTGCTAAAACTCCATTATTTAAAATCTATAGTAAATCGATAATTGGTTAGCGCACAATTCTGATAACGAACATAGTCTTTAAACAGAGTATGTTACTTAACTAATCACTCCTTATACCTATATTTTTTTAAAAACATACAGGGATTCGCATGTGGATCTCGGAGTCATGTTTGATTATACTGTATTAGCATACTTTTCCATGACCGCTTCCAATTTTTTTCACTTCATTGCCATCGACTTAATTTGGTACCTTGTAATATACAAATAACTTTGTTCCATCACTTATTGTGTTATCAGGTGTCACACGATAACCACGTGTAAGCAAGTGTGATAGGCTTATAACACGTTTTATTTTAATTGTCAACTATGAAGTAGAATTAAATACCTATAAATCACATAGTTGTATTATATATAATGAATCAAAAAAGGGATCGATACCTTTTATCAGGTGTGGGGGTGTTAAAATACCAACAATATTAGTCGGCCCCTGTGGTTTATGGTTCGAGTACTGCCCGGGCGGATAGTTCGAATTCAGGCCCCTTTAGGGTCAATAGTACATTGTCATTTTTTCAATTACAAATTGATATCTTAGACATGATCATGTGTGTATTTGATGTCAGTTTTGATTGAGTTGACCTCGAGTGAATTATAAAATCGTATTTATTTGCTATAATTTTCATATATTCGTTTGCTTTAGATGTAATACCAAATATGTATATATATTTTTCAATTGTTTAAATTGTGCCCTCTTGTTTCGCCAGTCGCGACCCGGTTTTCGATTTTTCGTTTTTAATGTGTTCTTATTTCATTGCATGATTTGCTGTATACTAAAATCAGAATAGGCAACAAATACTAAAGTATTTAAATTATTTATGATATTGACTGAGGGTGTTTGGTGGAATTTTAATATAAAATTTTAATCGTTCGAAATTTCAATTTGACCGACAGATTACGCCGAAATGATTCACATTTGGTGTAGAAATTCACTCAAGAATACTAAGTCGAGATCTTTAAAAAAATAAAAAATATGTATTTATATAAACTCAATTTACAGATTTAGCTGTCGTATTATCGATAAAATTAAAGGTTAATTGAAAAATCCAGCCAGGAAGTGTATACAAAAATTGTATTATTATTATATGGTGACAGCTTTACGCTTTTAGACAACCTACATAAATATAAACGAAGTTCCGAAAATTTATTGAAAACGATTTGCTTTAATGAGTTCTATCGAAATGTTATTTTACTAAGCCAAACAAAAAATAATAATCTTAAGAACTTTCAAATAATAATCTTAAGAAAAATGATTTTATTTCAAGTATAAAATTAAATTACTGTGGAGAAATTATAACGAAATTAAAAGTTACTAAAAAGAGATTACAATATTTACTGTTAAATAAATTAAGAGTTGACAGTATAGTCTTGTATTATATAAGAAAAAAACAGCGCTCAAAGCAAGCGGATTGACAAAACTACGTTTGAATTTTGTTGCCAAACATTTTTCGACCATTTCTTTTATCCACTCGTATTCCGAAGCTTAGTGAATATTATTTATCCGGAAAGATTGACAGGGCTAAATTGGCAAAATATGCCACTGCGCCAATTAATATTTTCTTGTGACCACACTGGGAAGGCGTGACACGACCCAAATGGCGTATTTCTAATTAGGGACCCGTCATTTTCAAAACATTATTAAAACCTTTTCAATTTCGGTCCTGTAATTGATTTGGAAATATATATGTATACTAATTTAAAAAAACCCTGTACCGTTAAATAGGTTTTGATTAGCCTTGTCATCCGCAGTAGGGAGTGTACCTTTTTCAGTCCACTATTGATCGGTGGTAAAGACTTAAAACTAATTATTTTCGCAAAAATTAATAAAATTTAAAACATACAAATCTGAACAATTTTCACTTGTTTTATCACTGACGCCCCGGCTTGCTTAAAGTGTTAAACATTTGACTATTCACCGGCCTTAACAATTGAGTTTAATATCTTTGCAATAAATGACCTATAAAGCACACAAAAATATTTTTATATATTCAGTAACTTAACCCTCTATTTCTATTGATTTTATCATAGAAACAGTTGTAATTAATTTTGAATTGTTATAACTTTGTATGATTCCACATGTTTTTTAACTAACGATCCAGGTTTCGCCTTTCGGCATCGTCAGACATTCTATCACAAGGATGCTACAGGAATGTTGCCGAAATGCGAAACACGCATCGTTAGTGACAAAGCATGTGCAATCGTACAAAGTTGTAACAATATAATTTTGATATTGAAATTCCATCAGTCGATATCATAAAGTATATCATAGAAACAGTTGTGTTCCTTGTATTCAACACCTTAAACAATTATTGACGTATTGAATGAAATTGTAATTCCATTTTTTTTTTAAATATTTTCATTTATTGAATCTTAAAGGGAAGTTTGGCCTGAAAATGACGTCTTTGGAAGCAATCAAATGCCGCCTGACGAGGAGTTCTCGGTAATGAAAATTATCTTCATGGCACAGATTGGAGCAGAGGATATAGGTGAGAAAATTCGTTTTTGTATATTTTGTATTTTATTCCTAGCGGATTTCCGCTTTTACAAGTTTTTTCAAGTTTTTACAAATTAATTCGTAAAATTATTATTATTTTAAAATTGATTGAATAAACCTGACTTATCCAGCATATTTATTCGAGTTTAAGTAAAGGACCGTTCTAATAAAAATGTTCAAAAATTTTGGTCAAAGTTATACGTTCACCATGAATCAAGTCAGTATAAAGAATTAACAACAATTGCTTTACTAATTTTATCGATTTTAACTGCAACTGTTTATTGTGAAAGATCATTCAGTGTAATGCATTTTATAAAAAATAAATATCGAAAATATTTTTATCACATTTAATGCGGCCACAGTGAAATGTCACGTGAGAACCACTGCCATAGATCAACCCAAAATAAAACTTTTTCTTTGTATATAAATTTCAATCGAGATAAATTCACGTGATAAAGATACCAAAAAATTGACGTAACAATTTCGTCCTTACTCGCCGAGAGGTTAACGTTACATTAAAATGAACATTTGTCTAAAGTACTGTTCCAAATATTTTCGTACTTGTTTCGTATGCTTGTCAAGACGTATAATGTGTTTTGAAACTTTGGTTAACGTATAAGATAGCGATCTTTGCGTCGTTGGGGTTTCAAATTTATATTTTATCGCTTGTCTCTTTGAAATATATTTAACCGCAAAAAACTTTCCATCATTAAAAATACGATATTTTATAAACGCTTCGCAAACTCGTATTCTATTCCAATGATTTCACAGGAAAAATAAATTAACAACCCGCCGCCTTTACCAATGATAATCACCTTATTAGAATTGAAAACACAGACAAGCGGTGGGGAAATTGCCGTTATTAGGAACTCGCCGTCCAACGTAAAAAAACTGAAAAAATGACACGAATAAAAAAAAATCTTCTACTCACCCACTCGTATACTGTTGAATTTTTTGTTCCGACAGCTTTTTTTTATTCCGTATCCTATAAACGACGTTTTATTTCAATATTTTTTCGTGAAGATTAATTCCATCGCAGTTTAAAACGTTTTTTTCTTCATTATAAATCCACCACAATGAATAATGTACTGTAATATTGTTTTTGTAAATATCTTACAATGTATTTTCGATGGTTTCGGCGGTAACTTTGTGGAAGTTCATTTTGATATGAAATTTAAAATAACTTTGATTATTCCACGTATTGTGTAACTAACTGTGACACGTGTTTCGCCTCTTTCAGAGGCATCTTCAGACTGACATGGGCCGCAACATATTAATAATAAACTGTAAATGTAACACATACTACGTATTATATTATGATTTAAAAATTAAACTTCCTTTATTTTTTTTGAATATTTATTTATTTATTAAAGAATACTTAGAAGCATAAGAACAAAATATAAAATATTTTGGCAATAAACAGCACCAGTGCAGCAATGCCCATATCCACTTGCTAGTCGACCAATTGCAAACCAATATTGAAAACATCTTGAAAACAACACCAAAAAAATATTTGGTGACTATAATTATTTTGGGCCGAACGTAAGAGCTATTTAGGCCGCAGTTTGAAGTAGCAGTAATAGAGATTTTAAAGTTGATTTTTTTTTTGTTTACGATTTAGATTTATTGACGACTAAATATATTTAAAAAAAAAACTTAGAAAATAAGAATTAATGGTATCATGGCTTACTTTCAATAAATGGTATTCCTTGTATATCCACCGAAACGACTTTTCCGTCTTTCTTTCATTTGCTCGCCTCCCCGAGAAAGGAATACGGCAAGCATCTCGCAGAAGACAATTTGGTCGGAGGTAGCCGCATAATAAAATTACCTCGGGGAATAAATTTGAATGCGAAAATCATTCGGCGTACTCTAACGGCACGTCACTCTCGACGGTTGACATGACGCCGCGCCTCACGGCTCACTGTCGGGGCCCGGTTATGCGGCCCCCAGTTCCCCCCCACAGGAAAGGTATTCGCTTGATTGTTTTTCGGACCGACTTTCGCTTTTCGCTCCACGCGTCCGGCCTCCCTGGGCATCAGAAATAATACAGTACACGCAGCGTTTATGCACCGTATTATTTTGTTCACTCTAACCCTCCTAATACCCTAGAGCCGATACATCGGCTTTCATATAATCGCCAAAAATACCAAGAGCCGATATATCGGCTTTTCTAAATGTTAAATATATTTTTATGTACGTAAGATAACTTTAAGTTAAAATGAGAAATATTGATTGAATTAGCATTTACTTGATAGAACTGCATTATAACACGGTGAAAAAATAGCAATGTATTTTAGTTGCGCAATTTTTTTATAAGATATAGTTGATAGCTATTTCGGCTCACGCCATCGTCAGAACTATAGATAAATTCTAAAAATAAAATTAGACTTAAAATACATTGCTATTTTTTCACCGTGTTAAAATGAGAAGTATTGTAACATAAGGTACCTAACCTTTTGTATCGGAGTCACATACAGGTCCACAGTTATGGTGGTATCAAATCTATCGAAACTCCCGAACCTGATCACATCCCATCCACTGCTACAACACCCAGAGACTATTTTGACTTTCCTAACTTCATCATTCGTTGAATTATTAGTTAGAGAAACTAATAATTATTCTACAAGGTTTTTGATCAATCACGATGGTTCTGAACAAATTCGTCATGATTTTTAAGGCCAAACAGCTGAGTTCGTTTGGCCTGAAAAAATTGTTTATGTAGAATAAATCTTTAATTTTATCCCTCCATAAAATATAAAATATTTTACGAAAATGCCTTTTTTAATACTATTTCAAAAATCTATTAAAACACTTAAAAACAAATAATTTCCAGGGTATTTTTGGTAAACCAATGAAAAATATAAGGTGCTAAAAGGGTTAAACAAGACGATCTTCCCTTTTTTGTTTTTGCCATTTCGCTTATTTTTTCCGAATGAATTGTGATTATTGAATTTTTTTTTCTTTGAGTCAGCAAAAGATGGTCGCAGCTTTATATTATATTTCACTTAACATTATTTTTCTTGATTTTTAACATTTTTTTCACTCTCATTAGACGCTGCGCAATCAGCAAAATTACGCAGCGGATATTTATATATATTTTTTTTATTATCGAAATTTTAATTGATAAAACTTATTTGCTTTTAATATATAGCGTCATGTTGGAAAAGCATAACATAATATTCAAACATTTTTTTTCGAGTTCTATCTATTTATTTTCTAGGTGGAACTTAAATAAAGTTACGTAAACAACAAAAAAATACTATGCGCTTTGAAAGAATAAAACTACTTTCGGAATTAAAATCTCAATAAATAAAATATTTATTCATTTAATGAGTTACAATTGCATATGATTAATTCGTGTGTTAGTTTTTTTTATTGTTACAACGTACGATTCCATATGCTTTGTTACTGACGACCTGGGTTTTGTCTTTCTGCATCTTCAGGAATTCTATCACACTGATGCAACAGAACTGACAAGTTGTCAGAAATAATATAAAAATTTTTTTAGCTGCCATTTAGTGTTTGCCTTGGGTATTGTATTTTTCTGTAATCAATACCTTTGGTATATAGACGATGCTGACTGTTTATTGTACGTCAGTTATGTTGTATCCGTGTGATAGAATACCTTAAGATGTCGAATGGCGAAACAAGGGTTCTTAGTGACAAAACATGTGGAATCGTATAAAGTTGAAGCAATTCAAATTTGATATTGAAATTGCATCAAGCACCTTCAGTCGATATCATATATCTTCTATTTGTTACGAATGACGTGTGTTATTCGTGACTGTTTTCGACCCACGCATTCGCAGACGAAAAAAATCGTGAATTTCATACGCTCCAGTGCCTATATTCCATTCCTTACCCCTTGTATTAATTCACTGTTCCACCCGCATTGTTTAATTTTTCAATGATCAAAAATTAGACCTGCCCTCGGTTCGCTACAATATTTAAATATTTAAAATTGGAATGCTTTTGTCTAAATTGAACTGAGAACGCCGCGTTCGCTGCCAACTTTTGACTTTTCATCTGTCGAGCTTTTTTCACCATTCAGCCCCCTTTTAAAACAATTTAAATGAAATGGGAAATATTTATTTAGGCGGCGCATATTAGTATAAAGTATATATTTTATGGCCAACCGCCTAACTGATAGGGTAATACATAATTTAACCCACTGAAGGTAATACGCTCAATAATATAAATACACATGTATTTATAATATACAATAATACTATACAACACGGTGAAAAAAATACCAATGTATTTTAGTTCTACAAAATTATTATTTTTAAGATATAGTTGATAGCTATCGATATTAGTTTGTTTGTTTAATATATGTCGATCACCATTGCTTAACCCGCTACGGGGGGCCGTTTTGTTTCCATAATCGACCGTTTCCGTGCCATATGTAAACTTATTGATATAGCCGCCTTTTAAGTTTCATTTACAATTTTTAGTTTTATTGCGAGCAAGAAACAAGCTAAATCGTTAAAACAGGAGAGAAGATGTATTGTCTACCTTTTCTACACAGCTATATATAGATAAGCAAATGTTCGTTTAAGCATAGTTCTGACGATGACGTGAGCCGAAATGCTATCAACTATATCTTAAAAAATAATAATTTTGTAAAGCTAAAATACATTGGTATTTTTTCCACCATGTTATAATGGAGTTCTACCAAGTGAATGCCAATTCAATCAATAACTATCATACAATCTTTCCAGTTTTATAACGACGTGGCTATGCTTTTATTTAAATAAAAAATAGTTGTTTTAATCAAAGTAAAAGAATCTAAATCATTTACAGAATTCTTGCAACCGTTTTAGCAGCCGGCGATGTAATTATGATCTCAATACGAATTTCTGAGAAATTAGCAAGACGTTACTTCGTTTTTAATCTTGAAAAGCATCAAATATTTCAGTAAATAAAACTCGAGATAATGATTTGGGAAATTTCTTATTATTTGTTGATTGAAACATTATACGCTGTGTTTGCTTTAGGGTTTAAGAGAAATGAATATTTTGAAAAATATTTTCTTCTCTGGCCTTGGTACAGTGAAATTATCGAAAAATTGGTTTTATTTTGATTTTACAATATTGGTACCAAGCATAGATTTTTTATTGATTGAATGTGCATTTACTTGGTAGAACTATGTTATAATACGGTTAAAAATAGCAATGTATTTTAGTTCTAAAAATATATAAGGTTGATAGCTATTATCTTCAATAATGTACGTTATTGTTTGTTGAAAGAAAATTTCAGAAATATATTTGGGCAGGTATGATAGTGGTTTACATTTCGTCACGTCAAGTAGAATTTCTTTAGTACATTAAAAAAAAAATACAAAGAGACAGAGAAAGATCCTTTTTTGTCGTTGTTTTTGTGTTTTATTTAATAAATACAGTAGAATTACACCGCAAAGAGGTATTATTATTGACATTAAGTCAAAAAATATATCACGATGAAAAATAACAATGTGTTTTAGTTCTACAAAATTTAAAAGATATACATATATTTGGTTGATAGCTATTTCGGCTTACTACATCATCAGAACTTTCTTTTAACGTACATTTACTTATCTACATATATCCGTGCAGAAAATGTACACAATACATTTTCTCTTCTGTTGTAACATCCTAGTTTTACATTGTAATAAATATAATCAGCCAGTTTTGCTGCATCCTTGTAGTAGAATTCCTGAAAATACCGAAGGACGAAACCCGGTTCGTTAGTTGTGGAATCGTACAAATTCAAAGTTAATATTTAAATTCCATCGTCCACCTTCAGTCCATATCATAAATTATAATATGTGTATATATTCATTTTAACTTTTTTTTGTGTGTGTAGAATACCTAACGAAATATTTTTAATTAAATAGTAATGAAATTTATAATCGATAAATTATGTCTATGACTTCTTTGTAGGTCTTTCTTCGTGGAGATATGTACGTATTGTCTGTTGATTGTTCATTTGAAACATTGTGCGCTACAATCGGTGAAAAAAAATCGAAAGGCTTTCCGATCCCGCCTGGTTAAGTGAGAAATGCTCATTTTATTTCTATTGTGCTGGAAACACAGTCAATAAAGCTCCGCCTTTGAAGTCTTCTCATAACTTTTGAATCCCTTAATGAAACGTTATTTTTACACTGAAAAGATTTTTTCTTCTTTAATTTCCATTTAGATGCTTTTTTGGCTACAAAATTTCAGCGGCTGAGCATTTCTCGTTCGGATTAACGGCCGGCATAAATTAAAAAGCATTGTTTGATGCCGTGACAATAAATAATCTCTAATGCTTTGTATTTCAGTAATTTTATGATTCATTTTCTTTTGTCGTAGAGACGTCACAACATCATTTTACGACGTCTCTTACGATTCTAAGGTTTATATTCATGTTAAATTTTAATCACACAACGTTGTACGAATTTTATTTTGCCATGGCATAAAACTACTGATAAAAAAAAACACTTTTCATTGAATACATAAATTTTTTACAAATATAAATCAAATACAGTGGAACCTCGATCAACCGTTCTCGCTTAATACGTTTTCCAGGATGGATCGTTCATTTACATTAAAATTATTTTAATCTTTACTAAACAGGTAGGGGGATTTTACTCTTCTATTATTATTTTAAGCTTTCCCACATTCCTTGTTTCCCGCATTTTAGTTTATTTTAAGGTCCCTTGGAAAACGTGGAATCCATTATACTTCCCAGCAAGGACAAGGATCCCAGCAAATTTCCATCAGCTTTATTATAAAAGCAAATCCACTTGTTTCATATATTTTAACGATTTTTATTTCAAAATTTTTGGCTGTGGTCGTTATTTCAATTGTAGTGTCATGTTTGTTAAAAAATGAAAATAATTGGTGTTAACGACGACATTCTTAAGCCGAATAGGAACACTCCACGACTTCCTGACTTGTAGTTCTTTCGTAAGCTTAAACCACTATATTATCAAGATGTTGAATTTTACCCATACATTTTACAATTTTTAATACAAGACAGTAATGAGAATATTTTTTTCAAGTTGGCAAACCATTACACTCAAAATGACTATAATTTTCATAAATACAATAGCGTAGAAGTATTCCATCGAGTAAATAAGTAAGTAAATAAACATTAGTTCGTAGAAATAAATTAAAACAGCTAACATATCAATTACCAGTTGGTATATTTCTAAGAAAAACACTTGGCAAACCATTATTCAATGTATTTTCCTTGAAATTTTCACCTCTAAGTGAAAGTAATTAATTTAAAATTTGTGGTAGTATTTTTAAAATTGTATATTTTATAGGAATATGACCAATTTTGCTGATTTTGCTGATTGCGACAATTGTCAACTGATTGCTCACGAAAAGCAAAAGCAGTCCTGATCTATACAATAGCGTAGAAGTATTCCATCGAGTAAATAAGTAAGTAAATAAACATTAGTTCGTAGAAATAAATTAAAACAGCTAACATATCAATTACCAGTTGGTATATTTCTAAGAAAAACACTTGGCAAACCATTATTCAATGTATTTTCCTTGAAATTTTCACCTCTAAGTGAAAGTAATTAATTTAAAATTTGTGGTAGTATTTTTAAAATTGTATATTTTATAGGAATATGACCAATTTTGCTGATTTTGCTGATTGCGACAATTGTCAACTGATTGCTCACGAAAAGCAAAAGCAGTCCTGATCTAAAAAAATGAGATTGTGAAAATAGTACTAAAAACTGTGTAAATTATCATATGAATATAATGTTATACCACCAAGAAGTGACTGTAAATACTATCAAAAAAATTATTACAATTATTTTTTGATTTCAACCCCTTCCCACGTCCAGTAAAAAGTCTTACGCCAGGTCAAATTTTTATAAATAAATTTCCAATACAAGTAGTTCGAAGATGCTTCTTAAAAAGACATACGTGATTCACGTTTTTTTCATTGTGAATATTTTCTCGGAAATTTTCCCAGCAACTTGATATCGTTTATTTCATAGCTTTTCAACCTTTTTACATCCGCGGACCACCGAAAAGTCTAAAAATGTTTTGCAGACCATCAACATTGGAATAAAATAATATATATTTATGTAATTATTTATTTAATCAAAACATTTAATTTTACAACACCATATGCTAATACAATAATATTTTAGTATATAAAAACAAACAGTAATAAAAATATGTAATTTAAAAAATCATAAAATACAACTTAAAATTCAATTAATTCGACTCGCCAAAAAACTTTACAGACGGCTCAAATATCTCTGCGGTCCACCAGTGGTCCGTGGACCACTAGTTGAGAAACTATGATTTAATAAATCAATAATGATTGAAAACAAATCTTATACTCGATTGTTTCTCGATCATACTGTAGTATTTTCGTTTAAATACAATTGATTATGAAATCTTAATTAACTCACTCGTAGGTCCTCGTCTTTGTTGTTATAAATCATTTAATCTAGTTAAGTTATGAAATGAGATCCAAGCATATAGTAAAACATATGAGCGTCGTGAAGTTGATTAAATTATGAATTAACTAAGTTAATTCATGCCTATAATACACCACGCGTCATTATAAATATATGTATATTCTAAATAATAACTTCTAAAGGGCAAATGTCAGCGATGAAAACTGTGCGTTGCTTTGCGGAGCTAATTTAGAAATGAGCTTTCGGAAATTAAGTGCAACCTTGAACAATTGTACCATCTGAATAATTGTACTTCCGAGGCAGATTGTTATACGTCGGTAAATTATAATGTAAATCTAATAAATTTGTTTTTTTTAATACGCCCATTATTTTGGGGCAAGCAATGGCACTATTCTGTTAATTGTATGTCCATATAATTTCCTTCTATTTTCTCGATACATGAGAAAATATTTTACACAAGTCATGTATTTTTTAAATGTATACTCGTCGATAAACGTGTCGTGTAAAAAATAATATTGCGAATTTTGTGTGCTATTTTTTATTAAGATTATTTTTACACACCGTGTAATTTCCATAGATTATATATTTTTGACCTTTAAGGACTGTTGCCCAAAAAAATGCCTCTGAGACGAGAATGGTTTTAATCTTACATAATACAAAAAAAAAAAAATGATTTGTGCATCTGTCTTAATAGGTTTAATACAATCTTCTTTTTATTTTTCAAATAATAATCATATCAAATTTGAATTGTTGAAACTTTGTATAACCTCCACATGTTTTGTCACTAACGATGTACCCCGAATGCACTAGAGAGGTTATGAGTTGTCTCGTTTTCAGTTGTTGCATGGTTTGCGGCTTCCGTTAAAAAATCGCAGCAGGTAATTAACTCTAGCCCTTTTGAGTTCATGTAATAATCAGCGTTCTATGGACGTCCAATTATGTCCCCGTGGCGGATTAATCGACCCTGAATAGTTCATCTGATATTTTTGGTCCGACGGGTGTATTCCATTCAAATTATTTGTTCGGATGGAAACATAATTTAATTGAAACGTTGCGCGACCTAAATAAAATTTGACGGTGGACCTGTCACCTCGGCAGAGGTGGCGCGTTGGGATTTGGAAGTTAATTTGAGAAAGATTTTTATATTTTCAATATTTTGTTATACTTTAAATAATATCGACGTAACGAAGATTTCATTTTTCTGATGATATCACGTCTGATGTTGACAGTGCGAATATTTTCATATTAAATTTTCGATTATCGAAGTCACCTTCGTAAAACAAAAATCGGCCTCGTGAAACTTTTAAATTATTCAATATAACAATTTACGCAATGAATAACACATATTTTGAATAAAAAAATCAAAGTGAGCATGTGAGTGCAAAGCAATAAATTTAGAAATAAACCAATGCTTAAAAACTCTTTTTTTTTCATATGCATCATGTAAAATATCAATTTAAATGGTTATTGTATGATAATTATATCATGTCAATTACTTAATTGAAATATTTACATACAGTGATATGTTTATTATTTTTCTGTCGATTTGTATTTTTGTTCAATTATTTCTTAAATAAACATATACCAATTAAGTTCAATTCCTATACTAAAAGAACAGTCAACCCCTTTATATCCCTTATGTGAGATTAGTTCAACAAATTAACAATTTGAAAAAATAATTCTTACAATAAGTTATCTGATATTTGATCCCACCAAAACCTACCCATGAAAATCAATTAGTATCTCTTGAGAATCAAATTACTCTTAAATTAAAATTTAATGGTAGTTAATTATTACGTAAAAACCTCGCATAACAGTCATTAGACATTAGGCTTGTTTTTTATTAAATCATCATTTTTATATTTTAATGTTACTCTAATCAAACATTAGCTTTACAAAATATTTCAGGTATATATTTAGCTTCTAATTTTAGGTATTTTATTCTTCTGTGCTATTTCTCATTCATACAAAAGATGCATAACTGTTTTCTGTGACAGGATTCCTAAAGATGTGAATGTTTATGACAAAACATGTAGAACGGTAGACAGTTTGAACAATTTCATCATTTTTTCTTGTATACCAGTGTTCGTTGTTTTTAAATTCAAAACTTTTAAATACCTTTCGCCAATAAATCGTAGAAAGCTTACTAAATTCGGTCTTTAGTCTACCCGTGGACATTTGTCTCGAGCATAATTTCTTTATAATCTTTTTCTCGTTGTGAAACTTAGCGAAACGTCTCAAGAGGGTCAGAGTATCTACTCAATTCTATTGTGGTGTCTCGTTGCCTTCAAAAGACCTCACTATGTTTAATCATTCTCTTAAAAAAACAATTATGTTTAAGATCATAATATCATTCGTTATAAAATAAAAGTTTTTTTCAGAGCTGGAAAACATGGCGTTAGCACGGTGAAAAAATAGCAATGTATTTTAGTTCTACAAAAATACATTGCTATTTTTTCACCGTGTTATAATGGAGTTCTACCAAGTAAATCCAAATTCAATCAATAAACATGGCGTTAAAACCAACTGAACAAAAATAAAACAGTTATGCACAATTTATGATACCTACTGAATGTGCTTGATAGGATTTCAATATCAAATTTGAACTGTTAAAATTTTGCATCAGTTCTTTTGCATCCGTGTGATAGAATGCCTGACGATACCGAAAGGTGAAGCCATGAGTCGTTATTGACAAATCATGTGGAATCGTACTAAATTATTACATTTCAATTCACGTTCAAATAGAAGCCGAGCTTTAATTATTTTTCGAAAGCTCCCGAAGAAAAATTAATGTTTAATTGACTAGCTATAATAATTTTCATTCAAGTAAATCGACTGCAACAATCTGTACACGATAATTGATATTTGAACAACATAACTGGATTTATTGCCAGTTTATTGAAAATGATTTATATACATGTTGCTTTGTGGTGCAATGGCAAAACAACAGTGGACTTCACTGCAACTTTAGTACAGTGCTTTTTGGTGGGCGGTAATACGAAATCGGTGAACTGTAACGCCAGAGCCTAGTGCTGGCATCGTGTATATTTAAATGCCGTTTTTAATAATTTCCCATTTTTAGCCCGGAAGCGTACAGCGTGAAAACAAATTGCACTACCGCCAGATTTTTAAAATTCGAACTATTTCAATCGCTACACATTTTGACTGTCGTAGCGTATCCTTGTAAATCTGCAATAACGCTTGTACATACTGCATAATTTTATTATTGATGAACTGATAAGATATGATAAGAAACAAATTTTCTTCAATAAAAAAATGTATCCATCAAGAAACTTTAAAAACTTCAAATTGTGAAGATATATAAATCGATCTAAATAATTCAGCAATAATGACTAATGTTCAGTAATATTAATTGACCCTTTTAAACCCACGGTGCCGATGATCGACCCCAACTGGTGTTTGCAAGGAATCCCAAGGGGTCTAAAAAAATACGAGGATACATTTTTTTTGAAACTTGCGTTGCGTGTGGTTGAAAATGAATACATTTACTGCATATTGAACATCTAAATATAATTCGTTTACAGCTTACAAGTGGTCCATAGTGTTTCTCAAAAGGGCTGATAAAAGCTCTATGAGACGGATCAAGACGATCGGCCTAAAATAATAGCGGGGTAGACATAGGAAGCACCCTTTTGAGTGCACTTTCAACATTTACCACATTTTCTCAATATCGTGTTTTATTTTACAATTTATATTCAGTGCTAACAAGAGGAAGTAAATTTTGAGATATTTTAAAAAACACGATAATATTTTTTTAATGTATAAATAGGTTGCAAACCAATTCTAGAAATACAGATAAATAATGATTATAATTTTTTAAAAAGTTTTGACGATGGCGTGAGCCGAAACAGCTATCAACTATATCTTATAAAAAAAATGTAGAACAAAAATGCATTGCTGTATTTTCACCGTGTTATAATGGAGTTCTACTAAGTAAATGCCAATTCAATAAATACATTAAAAAGTTTTGTATATTGTCGTAAATCCGCGAAACAATGATTACAAATATTTTAGAAAATTGTTTTCATTTTCACAAAATAACAATGATAAATTATGAATAGACACTTGTTAACGCTTAAAAATGTTTTCTTTAGTTCCTGTTAAAAATTTGATGTATTGAAAAAAAACCGAATCCAATTGTAAATAAAATAATGAGTCATTAATCAGCTGTTATTTGCTGGACAAAAACTCGTTATTCAATATTTCTCAGTATCGAAATAATAAGAGTATTATACTGAAAAATAAAATGTTTGATGAACTTATATTTTTCTCAGGAAACGAATTGTTTGTATTTATTATGATAAAAGCTGCGTATGGAAGCATAAATCAACGTTGGAAAAGGAAAATATGTGCGAGGAAAGGCCATTTACAGTTCTGCGGAAGCAAGGATAATATCCATATATAGATATAAACGTTATTTTTAATGTTTGATTTTCCTTCCTATACGCTACCCAAAGTTAATTAAAAAATCTACCTTTTATATTCAATAACATGTGATGATAATTATCTTTACCTGGGATGCGATGTAATAATTTTATTTTCCGCGCTCGTGTAATTTCGAAAATAAATCTGAAACCCATCGACGTTTTTCCAGATATTAATATTCCATTTTTCTGTGTTTGAATTTTTCTTTTTTGAGATTATATTACTTTTAATTACGTTGTTTATACAGCCGACCTTTTTCCCTTAAAAAATGCCACCCCCGGAGCGTGGCTCGCATCAGGCGATTGCCGAGAGGTGAATGTGTCACGTTTTTTGTTATTTTGTTTACAACTTGCGGTATTATAGCCGTAATATAAGCTTAGTTATCTATTTTTTTTAATCATCCGAATCAGTTTTTCATGCGAATCTTTTGAACGCTTTCCGACGTATCTGAAAACCTGTTTATTGAGTTTTTTTTTTGTTACATATGTGATGGAATGCCTGAAGATACTGAAAGGCGTTAATGGCAAAGCATGCGGTGTTGTACATAGTTTAAACAATTTAAATTCTATCAAAGAACCTTCAGTTCATATCATAAATAATATCATTATATTATATTATCTATGGTTTCAATGTGAGCTCTGTAACGAATGTCATAAAATTTGCACAAATCGACATTGGTGACAATTATGACAATTGGTGACACCAATTATCACAAAGGATTCTTAACGATCAAACTAACATAATAATATCGCCACTTGTCAAGCCGTTGCACAAAGGGGTGGTCTAATTTGCTCCCTGAAGGACCACTTCCGTCCCACACGTAATCTTATTGTCATAGACACCTATTGTTTCATTTAGAATTTTGAAAATTTAGTGTCATTGTGTTTAAATAACAAGCTAGGCGGTTGGAAAAGGAGAGAGGAGATGTTGTGTACCTTTTCTGCACAGCTATATATAGATAAGCAAATGTTAGTTTAAGCATAGTTCTGACGATGGCGTGAGCCGAAATAGCTATCAACTATATTTGTTAAAAATAATTTTGTAGAACTAAAATACATTGCTATTTTTTCACCGTGTTATAATGGAGTTCTACCAAGTGAATGCCAGTTCAATCAATATATGTCAAAATAGTTTTTATTTGAAATACACTTTTTCTGTAACATTTACATATTTAGGAAAAAATGTCGTTATGTTTAAAATTGTCACTTGTTCATTACGAACCATATTAATGTTTATTTTTTCAATACAACATTAATTATCTGGCATATAAACGAAAAGTTTTTCTTTAAAATTGAAATATGTAAAATAAATAGCATTTGTGCGTTTTTATCATTTCATTGGTAACGTTAATCCTCAGACTGCTAACGTCTCAACTGTTGAGACGGCTGATTTTTCTGTGTTGCTAGTTGATACCCAAAAATATATGAAGTAACAGTGATTAAAACCTTCTTGTACTCGCTAATTTTTGAGTTAATGCATTGCTTGATTTGTCCTGACAAACTCAATAAGATTGTTTCAAACCATTATTATTCAATAAATTTTTGAAGTAAGGTTTTTGAATATACTTTAAACGGCTAAGCAGGGAATGAGTTAAAGCGCTCATTTTCTGTAAATCCCCGGACGCATTATGCTAAAAGGACGTTTTTGAGAGAAAAAACTCAAATCGCGGATCAAAAAATATTAGCTGTTTATTTTTTAAGCACATTAGCGCCTTGAAATTAAGATAGATTAGAAGCTTCCAAGTTGCCATTGCTAAGCATAATATTTTTTTCTTTTATTTCACGTATAAATCACAATATCATTCAAATTTAAAAGCAATGCCAGCTTTTGTTCTATTTAATTATTTTTCGGCGCTGGTTTCTAATTTTTATTCTCAGAATTCATGCTTGTAAGACTTCATTTGATGCTTTATAACGAACTAGTCTCTTGACTGTTTTAAAATACCCGAGTTGTTTTTTTTGCCACGCCTAACGTTGAATATTAATTTAAAACTTATTTGTTTTTATTTACGTTAAAAATGGCAAAGTATTTGTTTTAACAATATTCATAGAATATATGATAATTATTTTTGGTATGGAGTGGTTAATGAACCTAGAAATATTTGACTCCAATTTACAATTTGGCTCAGTGGTTTCGCTTTCCAACTGTGTATTTCAGCTTGAATAATCCAAATTGAGAAGGATTCAGTATATGGAATCGTCCGTAGAAGGTATAAAGATTTAAAACACAAAACAAATTTTGATAAACGTTTTTTATTTTAATAATTTGAAGTTGATATCTTAACATCAAATATACACATTACTGAAGTGTATGGTCTGATAAACTGGTCCCAATTCTCCCTTGTCTGTCATTTATTTTACATCAATTCATTAAGTAGACAACCTTATACATTAAATTCTTATATTACGTCACCTGATGTTTAATTCTTACCTTTACCTGTCAATTTCAAATAAGTAAGTATTTCTTAGCCTAAAATTACCCAATTTCATTTTAATTTTAATTGATTACTATATGTTATTTAAAATCTATTTATCAAAGACTCATTAGCAGTATTTAGAGTTAATAAAACTTATCGCAGGTAATTGAGTGTTATCATTTTTAAATTAATATTATTGAAATTGCTTATTTGGACATAGTCTTCTAGTGTTAGTTTGTATTAACTCGTTTGGCATATAACCGATTCTTACTGTTTATTGTGTATTAGTTCTACATGTCTGAACACGCCGAAAGGCGAAATCTGGGTCGCTAGTGACAAATCATGTGAAATCGTAAAATAATCTAATTTGATATAGAAATTGCATTAACCACCTTCAGTCGATAACATAAGTTATATAAATCATTTTTAACTCGAGTTTCAGTAGTTGAATGATTTTTATTACTATTATACATACATATATAATACCGAAGACATATCTATTAAGCTCGTTCAGTGTGAGATAATGGCTCTTTTTATGCATAAACGTGTAGCCGTTAATTAAATTATTCACAGCGTAGTTAAATTTATGCATGTTTCCGCGAAGTAAATTTAGTTTAAATTAAACTAATTATGACTTATATACTTGACTGCAAATAATATGTCATCCTTCTCTTCTGCAGCTTGGCAAGAATGTTGTTTTATCGACTCGTCTTCCCGTTTCGTTATAAAAAATTCTATCGGTTATCTCACGCAAGTAAAAATATACAAAACAATCAGTAGGCATTGATTGAATTGGTATTAGTTTGATCGAACTCCATTTTAAAACGGTGAACAAATACCAATCTATTTATTTAAGTACACAAAGTATAAAGTTGATAGCTATTTCGGCTTAACCCTCATTAGAACTAAACTGTAATAGTTCTTAACTAGTAGCTGAAAAATTGAATTTAAGTGTTTTTCGAAGTGAGAGTTAATCTGGGGTTTTTTTTTAAATTATAGCCATATTTAATAATTTATTATCACAATATAAAAATTGAATGTTAGAACAGAAGAGAAGATGTATTGTGTACATTTTCTATATCGCTATATATTGATAAATGAATGTACTTTTAAGCATCACGAATTTCTTAAGCACATCCCCGTGAAAGTTTCTGGCATGCCACCGTTCCGAAAAAATATCGATGTATGTATAATCTTATCTATATTATTACAATTAACACTTATTATTAAAAAAAAAAATTTTATATTATCATAACGAGTTTCCTTGAATTTACTTTGAGATCGCTGGAATTCGTGACGTGTCAGCTAGTTACCTTATAAATTTTGTAGAACTAAAATGCATCCGTAAAAATGTGTTCGACTTTTCAATATCCCTACTGTCATAACATTGGCCTGGTCCATTTCCTAATATACAAATCGCATTTCTCGATACCTGCGTCTAAATTTGATTTCATTTGAAACAGTTCGTGATTCAGTTATACGGTGAGTGTTGTGCAGATTTGGTTATTCTATATCCGTTTCCGCCCGTTTGAACAATGCGCGCTGCATGTGAAATGCATTACGTTATTATTATTTCCCGCTAAAATGAGATATTTCAATTTTCGATATGCTGAATACGGGATTGGCCTGACTTACAGCTGTCGTTGCGGTGATTCCGTTCACAGGCTGCGCTAAAAGCGTCCGCGCTCAGACGAATCGTCCACAACCGTTAATTTCTAATGCATCTGATTAATTCATCAATCGAGTACTTCATACATAATTAACGTTATATTAAATTTGTAGTAGATCAATTGTCAGCGACATTTTGGTGGTCGATGGTAAAGAATGTCGAATAACTGATATACGTAGACTCTCGAACCATTAACCGCGTAACCGATACATATTATATAATTAAAGTTCAAAAGCATGTACCATTCAGTTAATATTATATATTTTAAATATATTGGCCTAAACGCATCACACTTTTAATTACAGCCGTGGAATTTGCTCAATGAAATTCATTATGTCTATTATGACGATAGGCATTTTATAAACATTTTTAAAATAAAGCATATAAGACTGCAGTTTGCTGACCATCCTAAATTCTTAGGTATGTGTGAATGAACTATCATCTTTATTTAAATTAATTGTTGGAAACCGGATTCGATGAAAAAAAAATTAATAGCGTCGTAATGAAAAGTGAAAACTTTTGCATCAATCGAGTGGTTAATTTATAACGTTAAAAGCAAGATTCATGTTTGACGGAAGTGATTTTAATTGTCAACTTGCTGATTAATTGTTACGTTTATAAAAATATGTAAAGCGTATATAATTAGTTAGTTAGTAAGGCTACCGTATTCTAAAGCCTTTCGAATTAAATTAAATGAAAAAAAAATACACGTATAGATCCTGAAACACGTATGTGAATTGTAATGTGCATTATTTTAAGTTTTTACTACTCACTTTTTTTCAGTGGAATAAAAATATTTTTCATTCTTTGTGATAAATGTTGTTCGTGATCGATGGTGAATTGTATGCGTTTTTTCAATACAGTGAATTAAATTGCTTACATCAGCTTTTTAACCCACACCAGAATTCAAATTTACAAATTGTTTTCAAAATCTATATAGAAAATTAAGTTCATCATTTTAAATACCAAATTGATAAAATTGAAAAATCTTTATATTTTGTACTTTTTGTATGACGCATGAAAATAGTATGTTAAACATAAAATGTGCAATACGGCATATATCAACTTGTCTGATCATTAGAGTTTGCGATGAATATATTTTGTTTTGGTGCCTTGTTTATGAAATATCAAAAATTTGTTTTGTATAATAAATTACGTTTTAAAGGAACGATTTTATGTTTCTGATATAAACATACTTCGGAGATACTATCATTCAATTAATGTATATCTACATACATAGGAAATTCATTTAACGACGAATAAGACACTGTGTATTATTGTTTACGTCTTTTACAAAACAACGAGTTCTTATTTTAAATTCTTAAACAACTGCAATGCGACATTCGAAATTCAATTGTTTCTTATTTGTATGGGTTTAGTACAATGTTCTCAATTTATTATTCGAAATTCAAGTTTTGTTCAAGACCGACTAGTTCATACTAATTAATTGGTATTCGCGGTTTTCGAAACTTAAAAGTTTTCCCGCCGCAATCGAATTCGGTTTAGTATTATTAAGCCCCGGGACCCGTACCGAAAATAAATAAGTACGGCGTATAATTTTGTTCGCCGCTTGATTATAGCAGTTTTGCGTTCGCATGCTTAGCAATTAAATTTGTTTGTGATGAACATTTGAAATTTTGTAAAGGGAAAATATTATTTATAAGAAAATCACTGTTTAAACATTTATTATTATGTCTACATGTCCGCCGAAGTGCGATGTTCAGAAATCAATATTTACATATTTTAAAAATACTATTTTGAGATAAAATTTTACGAATCTGTTTGCCAGTTTGAGAATATGATTTTCGTCTAGTAAAAGAGTGAGAGATCGTTCAAAATTTAATACAGTTAGCCTACCTCCTCTATCAGTTGCCTTCATAGTCTTGGTTAATATTATTTTCGTATATTATTGTCCAAACTAGCAAAACAAAACAGTTATTGTCCCAAAGCAATACAAAACTTGTGTTTATTACGACCATATTTTTTAATTTTAAGATAATGACCAAAGAAGAGAACCATTTGTATTTCAATAGATTAGCATATAAAATGTGTTACCTGTCATTTCTTAATTGAAAGGTATGATATTTTAAATAATAAAAACACATTTTTTATTACTACTTACCACAATATATTTTATAATCAGGGCTTCAGTTATCGCGAACCAATGGTTAAAGAAATAAGATAACAATTTATAGGAAGTCATGCAATATACATTAAATCAAAGTAAATTAATTCAAAAATGAAAAGTTAACAATATCTTATTTCTTTTAATGTGTTAACTGTCATCTCTTGTTGGAAACGCATGATATTTTAAACAATAAAAACACATTTTTTTAGTTTTTTGATTAAATTGGCATTTACTTGGCAGAACTCCATTATAACATGGTGAAAAAATAGCAATGTATTTTAGTTCTACAAAACTACTATCTTTAAGATATAGTTGATAGCTATTTCGGCTCACGCCAACGTCAGAACTCGATCTCGAAATCGACATATATTAAACGTGTTTTAGTTCTACAATTTGTTTATCAGATATAATTGATAACTATTTCGACTTACGCCATCTTCGGAACTATGTTTAAACGTACATTTGCTTATCTATATAATATATAGCTGTGTAGAAAAGGCACACAATACATTTTCTCTTCTGTTCTAACGACCTTGCTTATTTCCTGCTAGCAATAAAACTAAAAATTTTGAAAATGAAAATGAAACTAAACCGGCGGCTATATCAGGCGAAATAGTTGTTGTTTATTACGGGTTTATGACGGGTAGGCAATAGCCCCTCGCAGTGGTCTGAGAAGCGGCGACTGACATACATTTGTTTGCTCATTTAAGATGTCATTTTTTAGTACTTATTTCCACCATATATTTGATGACCAGGAAGCGGTTAATAATACTCGCAATGAGCGTAACCAGTCCTGATTAAAAAAATAAAATAAACTGTTTTTCGAGGCACACTTGGTAACCGTAATGTGTCCAGCACCAACCTTCGAAATTTATGTAACCTGGACATTACTCAATACGTTAAACATACTGCATTATTATTTTCCACTTCTTTTTATTGTCTCTGCATTTGTAGGTAGTGAACAGAGCCTTGAAAAGTGATCAAAACTAATGTGTGCTAACGTCTTTGTGTACTCGCGAGGGCTTTCATCGTTCCATTAATTATGTACATCACACGCCACATTTCATGCCCGTATTCAGTAAGCGTGTGTTTTTTTTAAAATTTATATCGCACAAAAAGAAATCTCCATTGAAATCCTCTCTTTGGCAAATGTTTCATCACCTGACCCTTTTCGGTCATGTGTATAACCTTTTTCGCTTAATTTTTATTTATGATGATGGAACTTGCTTTGTTCGTTTTCGTCCGTTGCTCTGCTGTCGGCCTTATTTTGTTTCGTTGCCTATGTGTAACATGAAATGAACTTTTCTTCCGTTTGCTCGGGTACAGATAAACTTCCAGTGCGGTAGAGGTGAAAGCAATCTCAGCAGGGAAAAGTAACGCTATCATTAGCGAGATCTCTTTGGATTTGGGAGTGTTCTACTTATCGCTACTAAAATCTTTCACGTGCAGAAATATCACTCGCCGAAAAGTTTGATTTCTCTCAAATTCGTTCAATAGAAACTAAAAATATTTAGACAAGAAGTCTAAACATCGAAGTCTTAATTTTTTTTGTATAATATTACTTCTTAAACAACTTATCAGTTCCAGTTCTGGTAATCGCGAGAATTGTCAACCGATATAAATGACCAAATGTATTTCATAACAAAGCAATTTATAATATATGATAGTGACTGTTAAACAGTGAAAAAATAGCCATGTATTTTAGTTCTACAAAATTTATAAGAAATACAATTGATAGCCATTTCGCCTAATGCCCCCATCAGAGCTCGAGTTCTAGTTATAAATTTTTTAGTACTTAAATAAATTGCTATTTTTTAACCGTGTTATGATAGAGTTCTCCCAAGTAAGTGCCAAGTGTTAATAACTTGGGATTCCAAATTCTTTTGGATGTTTCCATTAATATTTATATTTCCAGTTTTGCCTTGGCGCTGTCAAAATTAATTCATTTATAACGATAAAAAATATTTTAGTAGTTAAAATTTACGTATTTGTTTTTGCCGTTCATGAATTTTTAATATAAAATTGACTTTAAAACGTGCTCAATTTTTATTAGTGTGGATATTTATTTGCAAACGGTCTCTAATATTTTTTTGTTCACTAATGAGATTTTTGGTCATTTTTGGTGGAGGAATAACATAATGATTTGCCACTTTTAAGGTGTTAACTGTCACTTCTTCATGGAAAGGCATTATATTTTAAATAATAAAAACACATTTTTTAGTACTTATTTCCACAATATATTTTTTGATCAGGACCGGTTTCGCTCATCGCGAGCATTATCAACTGATAGAATACAATTTACAAACAAGTCTATTTATACAAAACAAAAAATTAATTTGAGTTAATGGTAGCAGGTGTACAAAACCATGGGTGTTCCAATATTTTCTGTAAAAAAATTAAGTAAAAGGAGGCAATATCATTTTTCAAACGCCCCTGACTGACCATATCTTCCCATCTCATCGATTCATCTTTAATCGACTTCTCATGTATTAATTTATTTTATTCCATTAAGTAGTGATTGTGGGTTATTTTCGTCATATAAAATGTCCCACTCCTTACTTCCTTATTGATTGTTTAGAGCTCCTAATGGATTATTGATTTACCATAATTGTAATTGTAATTCTTAATAAGTGATTGTGAACATTTAATTTTTATACTAATTTACTTTATTTGTATCAATATTGTATGATTTTATGTAAATCGTTTCCTAGTTCTTGTAACCATGGTTTTGTACACCTGCTACCATTAACTCAAATTAATTTTTTGTTTTGTATAAATAGACTTGTTTGTAAATTGTATTCTATCAGTTGATAATGCTCGCGATGAGCGAAACCGGTCCTGCTCAAAAAATATATTGTGGAAATAAGTACTAAAAAAATGTGTTTTTATTATTAAAAAAAAAAAATGATTTGCATTATTGCAATATTTTTGTATTAGTAGGTTTAGGACCGGTTTCGCTCATCACGAGCATTATCAACTGATACATTCATGTCATATGTTAAAATCATTATTGACATGGCAATTTAACACACATTTCAAAATAAAAAAAACGTGTTATTAACAATACATTAAATCAATGTCTCTCAACCTTTTTTTGCATGTGGCCCTCTTTTGAAATTTTATTTTTGGTGCGGCCCTCCACTACTTTTTCGAAGAAAAGTATATATTAAAAATCAAACTTCATTTGAAGATTTTGTAGCCCCCAGGTTGAGAAACAATGCATTACATGATGCTTAAATTTTGTGATACGTACATATATTTCGACTTAGATATAGAAAAGACGACCAAGTCTGAAATGTTATTCGATCGTCAGACTGTTTCACAGACGTCTTTGAGGCGGTACGATGTATTTATAAGGCAACCGCGGTAAGCCTTTTTTATTTGACCCAGTTCGTCTATTGAGATTTACTAGAAACTTTGTTTCCATTCGTGATGTGTGATGCCCGTGCGATCCCCGTGTGCGGTGGGAGATAGAGTTCAACGTCTGTCGCCGCCATTTTCCTTCATCCGTTCGTATCCTCATACGTGACTTTATTTAGGGGCGAAAACTTCATCAGTTTGTGTCTTCCGACGCACTTCTTTTCAAACACTTTGTGAAGTAATATTAAACAACTGCGCAACGTTCCAGAACTCACTGTATTGGACACGACATGAGAAGTGAACTCGTGTTTAGTTTCTTTTTCCTTTTTTTGCATGTACAACGACATTTATTAAAAATATTTGGAACACCGTTTTAAACACTGATTTTAATAAAACTGTTTTTAATTAGGATGATAAAAATTTATTTTTAACCCAAAAGAAAATTTAAGTATCAATTTTTTGATTGAATCGGCATTTACTTGTTAGAACTCCATTATAACACGGTGAAAAAATAGTAATGTGTTTTAGTTGTACAATTTTTTATATAGTTGATAACCATTTCGGCTCACGCCAACGTCAAAGCTAGTCAGAACAGAAGAGTTCTGACGATTGCATTGCTGAAACAGCTATCAACTAAATAAAAAAAATGTAGAACTAAAATACATTGCTATTTTTTCACCGTGTTAAGTATCAATGCTTCTCCTTCAGGTTTTAAATTTGCTAAGTGTTAAATACATTCCATTTCTATATTGATAACAAATTATTAATACGATTCATACAATATTCGCTAATCGCGAGCCTGATTATAAATATATTGTGAGAAAGGTACTTAAGTGCTTTAATTTGTCAAAAAAAGTGTTTTGATGGGGGCAATGTAAATATAATATATTTGTGAATTGTTGAAACTTTGTATGATTTCACATGTTTTGCCATTAACGACTCGGCTTTCGTCTTTCGGCATCTTCATGCATTCTATCACACGGATGCAACAGAACTGACAGTTCTAAAAAATCGAAACCCGGATCGATGTCGAATTGTACAAAGTTGTAACAATTCAAATTTGATATTGAAATTCCATCAAGCACCTTCAGTCGATATCATCAATAAATCCTTAGAGTTTGTAATCACCTCGTATGCAAAACGAAGTGGTTCAAGATAATAATTTACAAGATGTGATACAAAATATATCTAAGATTAAGATCCGTCGTAGTATGCTTTAAATTTCTACGTGGAAATAAAGCAATATTGGCTGGTATAATATTTACCACATAACATAATTTGTGCAGTTTTTGAAAATAAACTTCTCAATTTCATCCGTCAAGTCGTTATTGAGACTTATCCGAATTCAAATCTCGGATTGCTATCGCAGTCATTTTATGTCTCACTTTTTTCTCGACATTATTTGAAACATAAATTTGAATGCTTCTTTCGCAAGTGCTGTGGGTTTTCGCTGTGTCTTGTGTTTTCTTTTATTTATTCGTCACATCTATTCAAATTTATTATAAAAGTCACTCAATAAAAATCACTAAACTTAGATCGCGAATAACAAGAGTCACATATTGAAGCCTGAACCGGAATAATAAAGTTTTCCCTCCAATATAGTACAAAAGCTTTCAAGCTTTCAAGCTTTCAATCGACGCAGGCCTACTCAAGTTTTTTTTTTTTTGCTTTGTTCCAATATGATTTATTGAAACAAGAAAAATATTAATTTATTAATGAAACGCCACTATTTTATATATAAAAAAAATGCATATATTTTAAATGGTTATCAGCATTCGAAAAAGTTTTCCTGCGATGTAATACATATTTTAAATTCACGGAATAAGTATTTCTTTTTTAACATTGACATTTAAAAATCTCCTTCCATTTAAAATTAGTAGGTAAATCTAAGTATTGATTTCAACAATAACGTAATATAACAAATAATAAATAAAATAATTTTATAATTTATGATATCTACTGAAGGTGCTTGATGGAATTTCAATGTCAAAGTTCTGTTGCATCCGTGTGATAGAATGCCTGAAGATGCCGAAAGGCGAAATCCGGGTCGTTAATGACAAAACATGTGGAAGCGTACGAAGTTGTAAACAATTCAAATTTGTTATAATTTTAGTTAATTTTTTTAAAAACCTCTCATTACATAATCATTAGTTACTCGTTATATTGTCTTTAAGATTAAATTTCCAAATTTCAATCATATCATTAGTAATTAATATTTTTAAAAAGATGTGACAAAAATTTTCGTAGTTCTTCTTGTAAGTGATACAGACTGTTTACTGAATGAGAGTTGTATTGCAAACATTTAATTGAATGCATGAAAATGCCGACTTATAAAACCCACGTCGTGAGTGACAAAATTTGTAGTGTGTAGAGTGTTTGAATGATTCAAATTTATTACATTGTTACAATAACAAAAATAGCAAATTTAAAAAAAAATGTGAGGTGCGATCTATTATCTGCTTATACGATTACTTAATACGTGGAATTTATTTGCTATCATTGTTAGTTAATTTATCAGCACACCTGATTTTCATTCATTTCAAATTCATATAACTTAATATAAGTCGTCAAACAAGTTTATGATGTTGAAAACAGTTTTCTACTGTATATTGATATGATTCCAAAGTACGAAGTAAGACGAAAATCTTACAGGATTTTTTAAATGACAGAAGGTTTTAATGTTTACGAAAAATGTTTTATTGAATTACATTTATTCATCTATTTATACACGTTACAAAAATTACAAATTACAAGTTCATTGCTTTTGCAAAGTCAAAATATTTAAACATTTAATGTTAGAAATTAAAGAAATAAACAAAATAAATTAGGATAGCAAGAAAGTCGACCAAGCAAGCTCATGAATAATCTACTTTAACACATTAAAAATAGTATTCGCCTGAACTCATTTTCGTCCACATGGAATATGTCGACATCTGAATACTGTTCAACTTTGTTAATGTTCTTACCGTTTATATATATTTAACCATTTCTATTATGTCTGTGATTGTAGCATATTTAAAAAATATTATCTTTGTGTTGTCTGTAAAAATATTATCTGTACATATGTTTTAACATGTTTTGCTACATATTTAAAAAAGCAGATATGTTAGTGTCATGATTATCAATAAAACGTATTTTTGTGATTTCATACAACGAATGCTGTAAGGATTACACAGAAAAGGTTTTGTATCAAAATTCACTGCCATAATTATTTATGATAGAACTTGCATCATATTTTTGTACCAAATGACAGATTTTTTATTATAACAATACGATACTGTTTCCTAATAATTATCAACGAATAATTTTTTGTGAGCTTTTTTTGTAATACAAAAAAAAGGAATTCCTTTTTATAATAAAAACTAAGTTATCGTAAATATCGAAATTTTGAATTTAAAATTTCACGAAATAATATCAGCGATTGAAGCTTTAAATGTTTACAAAAATAGAATGTAATAAAGTATGATTATTGAAAGCTGCTTGCTGATTTAAACCGTGTCGAAAGCTCCGAAGATTCTCTGATAGAAATTCAATGGGGCTTCTAAAATAATTATCGAAATGCGTTTTTTCCGCCTATCTCATTTCATTTTGCCCGCGAGTTGTAGATTGGGGTTACTTTATTATATTATAGAGACTGCTTTAATCGAAGCTGGGCGCATAAATATTGTTTGATCGGGTAATTTAATCCAGTCACAAGGAGGCATTCAAAGATAGTTGAATCGCTTTTCGAAAATTTATGTCCCGGATCAAGGACCTAGTCGAAATGCCTATTCTTTGATTCTTTTATCCGCGGGCCTTCGCAGGCTTACGAAGAGCGCCGGGCCGCCATTCTGCCAACTGCCGACGCCAATATTTTAGATAACCGATCCTCAAATTTTATCCAAGATTTATTAAACACCATTTTTTCTCAAATGTTTTTTTTTTTACTATTCAGTAACTTCCGTAACAGTAAGTATTTTAGCCATATATAGCAGCTAAGATACGTATATATATAATATAATATTTTAGTCTTCAGCATCTCACTAATGATCCGTATTAATACAATTAAGCAAATTTTTATCATCACTGACGTCAGTATTCGCAATGATCTTATACTTTTCAATATAAAATTTGAACTAATACAACTTTTTACGACTCCACATATTAAATCAATATTATAAAATTTGTTTTAGGTGCCATTTCGGTCTTGTTTGGGGTCTGTGTTTTTCTGTAATTAATACTTGTGGTATATAGACGATGCTAACTGTGTTGTGCGTCAGTTTTGTTGCACCCGTGTGATAGAATGCCTGAAAATGCCAAAATTTGAAACCCGGTTCGTTAGGGATAAAACATAAGAAATCGTACAAAGTTGTAACAATTCAAAAATCCAGGTTTCGCCTTTCGGCATCTTCATGCATTCTATCACACCGATGCAACAGAACTGACGTTATTATCACGGGCAATTGTGTAAATTATTATAAAATTAATATTATTAAATTTGTTTGAGCTGCAATTTACTGCTTGCCTTGAAATAAGTGTTTTCCTGTAATCAATAATGTTGCTATATAGACGATGCTAACTGTTTATTTTACGTCAGTTCTGTTGCATCCGTGTGATAGAATGCCAAATTTCTTATCTGTTCATTCAAATACATTTTTTTTTGCATTCATCTAACATAAAAATAAAAACAGACTGTTTGAGAAGCATTGGCTTATATTCCGTTGTTCTACAGGCCTGATTGTAGTAGGCGAGCAGTAAGGCAGTAAGTAGGGATACGTTGAAACTTTGTAATGAATTTGAAATTTACGGTGTGGACCAGACATTTGAAACTCGGCGGATGGGCTTGCTTCCTACGAACAGCCATCGCTATTTTCTCCACAGGCTGTGCGGAAAGCGCTTCTTATCTTAACCCCGCGTGTGCTTTTAATGAAATGGGTTATTATACGATCTCTTATATTTATTTATCAGAAGCATCGCTTTATTCCGCTTTGCTTTTGTTTTAAACCACGCTTTTTTAATGGAATTTCTTTTAGTTTTATAACGTAATATATAACTGGCTAGTTATATATTTTTGTTGTCTTCCAAACTGTAGTTAGCAGAGAATGAGATTGGTTTAGTTATAGCAACACTGAATTACAATCTTAACTTAAACATAAAATTCTTACTAGGTACGTCTGTTATTCCACATTAAAATATTGAATATAAAAATCTTTTCACCGATTAAAAAGATTTGTTTGTAGCTGATTAAAATATATTTTTCACACATTTAAGCTTAAATAACAAATGATACTCATTATTTTGTATGAAAAACTTAGATTGAAGAAAGCTACACTGAAAAAAAAACAATCTATAATTAATATTTTTTTTTGTATTTCTACTTTATATATTCAGTTTTAAAAACCTTTCAAAAGAACTTTTTATAATTTACGATATCCACTGAAGGTGCTTTATAGAATTTCAATGTCAAATTTAAACTGCTAAAACTTTGTACGATTTCACTTGTTTTGTCACTAACGACCAGGGTTTCGACTTTCGGCATATTCAGTTATTCTATCACACCGATGCAGCATAACTGACCTGAACTGATGCAACTGAACTGTTAGTTCTATAACATCCGTATGGTATAGAATTTATTAGGAATGTGTGAAACTAGAGTTTTAAAACAGAAGAGAAGCTCTATTGTGTGCCTTTTCTACACAGCTATATATAGATAAGTAAATGTACGTTTAAACATAGTTCTGTGGAAGGTGTATGCTGAAATAGCTGTCAAATAAAATACATTGCTATTTTTCATCTTGATATATTTTTTGACTTAATGTCAATAATAATACAGCTTTAATGTGCCATTTTACTTTATTTATTTCATAAATAGCCTCTTATTAAAATGAAAACAGAAGCAATGCAAAGGATCTTTCTTTTTGTATTTTAATTTTTTTATTTTTTATTAAGTACTACAGAAATTCTACTTGATGTGACGAAATGTAAACTAATATCATACAATTACGTATATTCTTGTACAAAGTGGTCTTGTATTTCAAAAACGTTTTCTTTATAAGTACGTAGGATATTGTTTTTTGTTATTTAATCTGGTTTTATTCAGTAGATTTTCATTTTAGATGTATTTCTTAAAAAAAAAAATCTGTACTTAAAAGTACAGATTTTTAAATAAATAATATGTCGTATGAATAATTTAAGACTACATTAATTTATCATCTTTTCTGATATACAATATAAAGCTTAGAATATAAATTTTCAACATAGTTCTGACATTGGCTTAAAACTGAAACAGCTTCGCTTAGAAAACATAATACTTTAATCTGCCAAGTAAATGCGAATTCAATCAACTTTTAAAAACTTATTTGATACTTGAATTGACTGTGAATTATTGATAGATCATCTATTGAATATTCAAATTATTATAATGTACAATCTTATTGACTTGAACATGACAGCTTGTAATTGATACGTTGTACATGAGGCTGGCCTCGTAGTCAAGTGGTCAACGTACGTCGTAGTATTCAGTTACGGTGTCCATGGTTTATAACCACAGCACACTCATGCTTTGATTTTTCTATCGATTACTGATTTCATCAATTTTGCGATATTGACTTAAGATGTTTAATTGAATTTAAATATCAGTTTTTACCCCTACAACCTGACTTTCACTTTTCGACATTTAAGAGTATTCAATCACACGGATGCAATAAAAATGACAGTCAGTAAGCAATTTGCGTTGCTGGTATGCTAGAGGACTTACACTAAAAATATATCGGCCAGAAGTTTTTTTTGTGTAATTTTTCTTGTGTATTATATATGCGATGCAAACAGCTTACTGACTTTCAGTTGTATTGCATCCGTGCGATATAATATATATCTGAAATTGCTATGCGATTAAATAACAAACAGTTCGTATAGAGGAACTTCACTGTATAACGAACGGCATTACGGAGCGAACTTGATTAGGGAAATACGCTATAGAAAATAGTTCGCATTCTTTTAGAGCAACACCCTAGATGCTCTTAAAATCATTATCGATGTTATTATGTGACGTAATGAAGACGTTCGGAAATTGTTTGCTGAGCAACGTTCAATGTTGCTCCAAGTTATTTTTGAGTTTGACACGCATCTTTTTACATTATTTATTGTACAACTATGATAGTGTCATTTTCTTAAGTAATTTTACATTATAAAGTTTTGAAGATATATTATCAAGATAAAAATTATACGTGTGTATCAAATCCGAGGCGTATAGTCGTTACAAAAACACAAATATGACTTCGACATTTCCTACTTTTTCTATTTATGTGCTTTAAATTAAAGATTAAACAAAAAATCATCTCGATTGTTTGTTCAGATTTTATTAAAAATCGTCTAATCGAAAAATTAGTTGTAGTAGTTCGTTATTCACGACACCAACTCGACAACCCTGATCAAATTTCAAATATACAACAACAGATAGATGTGTAGTTAATGCGTATTGAAAATTCAGAGTGATTTATTAAGACATTGTATTAAAAAAATAATCGCGACGAATTGAATTGTTCATAGTAGTAGCAGAAAGATAAACGAATAAACGTGTTTGAATAACATTACATTCACATTATACGAGTTACTTTGCAGCGTGAAACAAGCCGAGGCTCCACAGAACTCCTCGTAAAATATTGCATTTCCTATTTTTCTTCGTTCCCCTACATCTCGCGCGCAGGGGGCAACTTTGATGGGATTTATATTATCTAGGTAAATCGCGTGCGTTTTCTCGGTATTCTTGTACTTCCGCTGCAGTGTTTTTATCGTTCTACTTTTTGAAGTAGAACGATAGTTTATTTCCAGCATATTGAAGGAGTAGCAAAATTACCTCGTCAACCTTCCCGAAGTTGCATATTGCATAGACAAGCGATGGTAAACCTGCCTGGGAATTCGAAAGCATCAAAATTTTTCATTCAAATAATTTACTACACAGGTGAACGATGGAATTATATAACACATATAAATGTATCTATGTAGTATTTTTATGACTGATGTTTTGAAAAATTTCAAATAATTTACGAAAATTGTAAATATCTATTTTACTGAAAGAAATATCACTGTGATGATGAATAAAAATTCTGGCACTCGAAATTTCAAAATAGTTTCAAGTTTCTTTAAATGGCAGATGGTCACAAAACCTCTTCGAATATTTTCTATTACATTTTCGGTTAGGGGTATTGACTTTAATATTAAGCGTTGCAAAGCAAAAATCAACCAATAACTGTCGAAAATTTGTTAACAGCAGGTCACACAAAATGTGATTACAAAATACTTTTCAGGCCCGATGACATTATGCAAAATATGTTTGTATTTGTTGTTTTAAATGTTATTTTATTGGACCAATCGAATTCCGATGTTTTCAATTTAATTTCTATGTAACTTCAATTAGTGGTTAAATGAAAAATAAACATCATTTAAACTACTTTTGAGGTCTATCAGTGTCATTCCCTTGGCGGCATTTCATTGTTTTTTAATAACAAAACGCAATATTCAGTAATATTTTTAAAATTTGAAATACCATATTTTGTTGGATGGAATATAAAAACCCGATTAGCTGTTTTTTGCCTTAAAATTACTCATATCATCAGTTAAATAAAAATAAATATGCTATGCTATCACTAACAACCCGGCTTACACCTTTCTGAATCTTCAGGCATTCTATCACACGAATGCAACAAAACTGACACACAATAAACAGTTTGCATCGATTTAAGCATGTGGAATCGTAAACGTAAACGTTAATAAATTTGCTACCGATTTAACAACACATTGCTTAATGTATACAACTTCCATTCTTTGCCAATTATTAAAATTAAACATGTATCATATTTCACTATTGGGCATATGGTATATCGATGGTAAAAATATGATATTCGTATGAAATTTCCAAAAATATTCCTTGTTAAATTTCTGAAGTGGGTCAAATATGATGAGATGTATACCTTATATTATAACGATTTGGTTATTTCCTTATTTCACTTTTATATTCTAAGAGAATTTCCGTAAGCACAAAATAAGGCTACAAGGCGGTCAAGCATTAAATCCATTTCAACCTATTCATTTTTGCGGAAAATTGGGATCAACTTCTTATGCTGAAGTAAATCTACATATAATATTGTATGTCTTTCAACGTAAGGTGCTTCGAAATTTTGTGATATAATATATTCATTCTATCCCAAAATATTTCATTTTTACTGCTTTATCAATGTATTATTGATAACAAAATCACACACGTAACGTTTTCAAACTCGTGCGAAATGTCTAGAAATGATTTTTATTAAACGATAATTATAAACGTTATTGCCAGGTCCGTAGTAGATTGGTCAACGTTGTTGGTTTCGATTGCTGTGTTTACGGATGGTAAGGCATCTAATCCCGGAGCCATAAAAGATCAGCCTTTAAAAACAGTCGAATTAGTAACATCTAGCGATGTGTTTAACAGGGGAGTTGTGAGTTTTCTTAAAGTCTATACTCAAACCTTTCCAAAAGAATCATTCATGTAGTGTTATCATATAACATATGTAGGTATCAATTTTAACGATTTAAAAACTCAATCGTTGCACACACACGATACTAACATTCCCCCTTTTCGATACGACATTACAATGGCACTCCGAGTCCACTTCGAGCAAGAGTTTTGCAAGATTCATAAGACAGGTTGTTCGGGGATATAGCAAAACATGTTGTTATTTTTATAATAGTATCAGTCCCGTAAAAGTAAAAAGTCCCGGTACGACTTGCAATGTGTGTCCAATCCAGAAAGTGAAAATTAGACAAAGTTCATGAGTAAACATTGTCATGTGACAAGGGGAAATGGTGACAATTTTATCACAATAGGGCTAATTATGAAAGTGTTTTAAGCCATCTCATAAAGTTTCATTCGATTTTATCCGATATTTCCACAGTCTTTCAACACTTAAGAAAAATGCCATTTGAGTAGTAGAATTAATCACTTATTTATAGTGAAATACTCATGTGTTTTAGTTTTTTACTTATCATTTCACAGAATATGAAGTTTTTTTATCGAGCTTTGAACTCCAATATGTAGGTAAAATACAACTAAGGTGATTGTAGCATACTAGACTCCCCGTTGGATCGTGTGAGTGACCCAAAGTTAGTTGACATACATTTAAACCAGCGAAGGTAATTTCAGCTGAGTGAAGAAAGTCGCGAAAGCTCTCTCGCTCTGTCTCAGAATACCGACATTATTTTTACGAATACAAGAATGACATGGTCGTAAATAAACTGAGAGCTTTAAGTGTCTAAGCTTTTTCTTGGATAACATAACAAATCGTCAACAATCATGTAAGAAATATTTTATGTCTATTATTCAAACGTATTACGAATATCTGGGTTAATAGTGAATTTATTTTTTGATATTTCTGATATAACCTACGTATTTAAATAAATCAAATGCCAATGTAAAAATACGATAAATTCAATGTGTGTAAAAGATGTTAGACTAAATTTTTAATTCAATAATTCATTAAGAAAATATCGAGGCCATTGAGCTTTTGAGAAAAATTAGGTAATCTTTTTCTTACCATTTGATTCAAATAATTAATAATGTAAATAAAAAATCTACACACTTACTTTAATGGGGTTAACAGTGTGTTATTAGTAGAAAAAATTGTGTTTAACAACTTGAAATGTTAAAGTCGAGACCTGTTTTGCTCATCTTGAGCGTTATTAGTTGTCATTCGATCATCAAATTTTAAAATTACGGAAAAGGTTTTTTTTACATATAATTACTAATGTTTTTATAGAATCTGATAATAAAATATTTCGTGTTAATAAGTACTAGAAAAATGTTTTTGTTATTTTGAATATCATGCCTTTTCATCAAGAAGTGACCGTTAACACATTAAAGTGATTTAATATAACTCAATTTTAATTAACATTGCTTCCATATATGACTTTTAATAGACATAATTCATTATTATTTATTGCTTAGAGAAAATGACTGCGTTATTGAGATGAATGAAAACTCTGGGACGTTTTATATTTTAGTATACAATATTGAGCTATCCATAGGTGAATTGTCGCCTAGCACATTCACCGTATTTCGTTTTGTTTGACGTAGACTGTGGGAGGCTAGTCCGCGAAACAAGAATGGAATTAATAAAATACCCGTGCGGGCCATATCGTTGCATTATTTTCCTTCCTTCGCATCTCCATTTTGTGCTACATTTTCTCTAATGAGATAAGATTTGCTTAGTATTATGTTTGTGTACTTTTGAAGCAATAAATATCTTTTTAAGCAAATTTTCAGCGGAAAGATCTCGCAGCAGTACATCCACAACAAAACAGTCCCTATCTCTCAACATTATAGCCTAACTTCCACTAACTCGCAAAAAAGATTATTTTGACATAGTGATGCCGCAAAAAAATGTTCGCAAACTGGCAACTTTGCGTTTTTATGAGCTTGTAGTATGTACGTATAATGTCTTGTTTTTATATTAAACTTCCAAGATGAGTGCTATCTTATCACATTGTTATTTTGAATAACTCAGTGTCATTCGGATTAAGCTTTTTAAATACATAAACATTACATATGTAAGATTAAGTGTTTTGAGAAAGCCTTATCTATTTATTCAATCAGATAAACAATATATGATAACGGCTGAGAATGCTTGAAGGAATTTTAATATTACATGTTTTTTTATTCACAACCCGGCTTTCGCCCATCGGCATCTTCAGGCATTCTTTTACACATTTACAAGGCTTAGTGTGTAAAGGAGCTAAGAAATAAATTGAATCTTTTATCTTCACAAATCAATTTTAAGATTTTGACTATCACTTCTTGATAGAAAGACACCGTATTTTAAATAATAAAACCACATTTTTAGTACTTATTTCCACACCGCATTTACGATCAGGACCGGTTGCGTTTACAGCGAGCATTATTAAATGATCAGCTGATAATGCTCACGATGAGCGAAACCGGTCTTGATCAAAAAATATATTGTGGAAATAAGTACTGAAAATTTATTTTTATTATTTAAAACACCTGACTCATAGTAGGAGTTTTGCGTCGCTAATATTTAAGACTAATTATACAACAAAAAATATAGACCCTAAAGCTACAAGTAAAATATATATCCATAATGCATGCGATGAGCAAAACTGGTCCTGGTCAGAAAATGTAAAGTTGTGAAAATATTGCTAAAAAAGTGTTTTTATTATTTGAAATAAAAACCAAGAAGTGCCAGTTAAAAGATACTTTGTTAAGTGTTTTTGTATCCATTATAAATGCGCAATATTCGAATATTTTATCATATTTTTAAAACAGATGGATATATTCAAATATTGAAGAATTCTAATAAGTGTTTGGTATCCCCACTTATGAATTTATAGAGACCTAGAATAAGATAAAAGTGTTGATGTAGTTTGTCGATGGATAGATTTTATGTTATATTATATACTATTGCTAAGAAAGTTTTATGGTGAACAAGGTACTACAAGATAGTTAACTTGGCAGCATCTTTCTTTGCTGCGATAGTATCGAAGTATTATTTACAGTCAAAAAAGAAAATGACTCGCCGTCAAGATATTATCGCGTTTAAAAATTGTCTGCGACATTTCAGGCGGAGCGTTTCTGCCTCTCGCAATTCTTGGAAACTGGAAGCTTGAGTATTCCGGGACGGCTGCCAAGTCTGCATTAACTTACTCCAGCCAGTAAATACCGGCCTTGTTATTTTGTTTCTTTATTCATATACATTTATTCCCAGCTCGCTTTTGCCTCCGACAATGATGTTATAATCTCTATTTAAACGACCCAGTGAATAATGTGCGAGTATTTATTTACTTACTTCAATGAGTTATAGCGGATACGTTTATAATTAAAAAATTGGCGTACGCGTATATAAATGTGTTGAAAAACGTAAATTTATTAATAATCGTTTGAAGTTTGTTCTTATCAGCGAATTTAGACATTCTTAAGAAAACCTAGTAAATAGTGGTTGGTTACAATCTGTGTATCCGATAGATACAGATTATATCAAAATCTTTTTGTGACAAAAACCCACACAGTGAACAACAACTTTTTCTTACCTTTGTCACATCAAATTTTTCCTCGAATTCCGCGGCACACCAACATAAAATTGATACACAAATTTTACAATAGATTTTAAATTAAATACATAATGAAAAATTGTAATATCAATTAAATTGTATTTGATCCCGGCACACCTGTATCCAGCTTGTATCACACCGGTTTCGGAGCGGAGACCTAAAATTGTCCCACAAATTACTTGCAATCTTTGTTGTGGACTAAGTATAAATATTGTGCATTTTTATGCTTATATCCGTGGCGTGTTTTTTTATAAATCTTACCGAAAAACTTCATTTATGTTTTCACCTTCAATTCAAATTGATGTTGAGCGGCGACTTAATGTAACTTTATACCTTAAATAGTTGAAATTTTCTGTTAGAGTAATTCGATAGTTTTCGTTAAAATGCATTTTTTCTTAATTCATGCAAAACTATATCAGACAACTATTTAGTAAAACCGTTTGGGAAGAGAGAAAAATGCGATGATATTTACAAGTCATTCAAAGTTCTCAAAGTTTTAGCACAGCTATAGTTGATTTTTTAAACATGAAAGTTTGAAATGAAAAATTTATTCATTATATTAAATATTTAAGACATAAAGTATTAACAATTAAGAAGGAAGAAAAAAAATATCATTGTTTAATTACTTTATCACACGTATGTACGCATAATAGTGTACGAAATCGAAGTAATGTACTGGTAGCTCTGTATAAAATTTTTGTATATCTAATGTACAGTGGCATTATTTACTTACCAACTCTTCTGGCGTGCCAATCTAATATGTTCCTTGATCTGCAGTCATCAGTTCACTGCCAGATGTAGATTTCTCCTGCCCCTTTCATTTTGTGCTGTGCTTTGACAAGAGTACGTACCACCACTGAATTTATTTTTGGTAATATTTCGTAAATTTATACAAACTTTCCAGCATAATCCTTTGCAGACCACATGATTATTATTTTTGGCACCGTCTCAACTCTGGAGGTTCTATAATTTATTACTTATCATCCCCGACATAATCTTGAGAAAAAAAGAGTTTATTTTAGTGTCGTTGAATGGTTTTTGTTGCGCTCTGTTTTTCCTTTGCTGATGAGACTAGTTTAAAAGCTCACTCTTTTGTTTTTTAAAAGACTTATACTGAATAATAATCGAATCATATAATTTTTTCATCACTATTTTAACAAAATGTTTTATGGTCAGGAACTGTTTTGCTTTTGTAGTTTTACTTGTTTTAGTTTATATTGCTCAGTCCTGACTATATCGCGGAAGTTAAATTCAAATGTCTTTTTTTATTTATATGCTATGCTAGTTAATATGGTAAATGTGAAAATGGAAGGTTCTTCCGATTAATGATCAAGACCCAATCCAAAGCATCTGTGTATCACTTTTAAGGTGTTAACTGTAACTTCTCGATGGCAAGGCGTGATATTTTATATATTAAAAACACATTTTTATAATACTTATTTCCACAATATATTTTTTGAACAGGGCCGGTTTCGCTCATCGCATTCAACATTATCAACTGATTTACTAACAATCAATTCAATTATCAACTGAATACAATTTACAAACAGGTCTATTTATACAAAGTATTTGTACAAAACCATGGACTCAAGAACTAAGAAAAATTGACAGGAAATCATACAATAGTATACGTAGTAACACTTATTAAAAATTCCTGATCAAAAAATATATACTGTGGAAATAAGTACTAAAAAATGTGTTTTTATTGTTTAAAATAAAGCATCTGTGTATGTTTGAATAATATAATAATTTATTTGATATACTATTGTTATATATATGATAAAAATATTTAGTTTTGTTTAATACTTTCTTTAATCAAAGTTAGTTGGTTAAAATTTTATTCACTGCAATATATTTACCTTATATATTTTATATCGACGCCTCCAGAGAGCTTTAACCCTGCTTACCTCTTCTTCCGACCAGTGGGATTCCGGTGTCCCGAATGACCGCTAGGTAGTAGTCACAGGATGTTCTCGACGGAACTAAGAAACTCTGATATGTCATGGGGGGAAACAAACCAATCTGTAGGTGTTATGGACAATACCAAGAATCATGAATGTGGCCATATATGCTTAATAAAGAAGGCCACATGGTCGAATAAAACGAATATACTATGAATAGATTCTGCCCATTGATATTCAGTTTTTTTTTTTTTGCATTTCAAAAAGTTACTTATTTAAGTGTAGGTTTGTTTCTAAATACACTTAAGATTATTTGTGAAAAGAACAACTGGTAATTATCTCAAATTTTTTTTTAAATCGTTTGGATTCATTATAATTAAAACAAAACCATTCTAACAAAAAAATGTAAAAAAAATAACAACTTAAATTAAAACCAATTCACATATTTCGATACGGTGAAAAAATAGCGATGTATTTTAGTTTTTTTTTTTTTTTATAAGACATAGTTGATGGCTATATAGATTTATTTTTTGGGATATCAAATTTATGGAGCGTTAAGATCTAGGACGCGTTAGCATCAGAGCTCTTTAGGTCTCCTTCATCTCTAATGTCCAGTTTTTTTTTTATAATTGTTGTGTCGTTGCTGATAAACTTAGGTCGCTGCAGAGCTGAGGAATCCACAGTGAATCCGGTTCACATAGACACCACACGCAAACGCGTGCATACAGGCACACACAGTGATACACGCATGCATATACAATATGTAAGGAAATAAAATAGGAAAGTCATTTTCAGATGCCGAGGTTGTCCATGTTGATATTAAGATCTGTAACAACAAACCTATGGTGGGTCATCGAGCAGAACCGCTCTCGGCCTTATGTATAGTTCTGACGATAGCGTGAGCCGAAATAGCTAACAAATATATCTTATAAAAAAAAATTTACACTAAAATACATCGTTATTTTTTCACCGTGTTATAATGGAGTAAATGGCAATTCAATCAATATCACATATTTCGGTTGATGCTTAAATCGGTCACTTGTTAAATGCTGATAATCTTTTTATTACTTCCTGGAAGCTCTCGATGAAATTATCCCGTTTGCTCAAACCTCCCTCACCTTAGCCTTAGACTTGAGCTTTTCCCGGTCACGAACGTTATTAATATCGCCGCCGTAGACGCTAGACACCGTCCTCATACTCGTCCCACTTTCCCCACCGCGTTGTACCTAAGCTGACCTATTGTTCGGATATAAACTGCCATTGAAAACTTATTACAATACGATGGCCGTTCTCTCTGCAATATTCGCCCCACCAATTTAACCAAATTGTTATACGTATCCTGACAATTCGAGCACAAAGATTCGTATTTTAGTTAACCCAAAGATCTGTAATAATAATAATTATTCTGTGATACATATTCGCCTGGATGAAATTTTAAATTTCAATATAAAATTTTGAATGATATCGACTGAAGGTGCTTGATGGAATTTCAATATCAAATTTGAATTGTTACAACTTTTGCAAGTTTTGTCACTAACGACCCAAGTTTCGCCTTTCAGCATCTTCAGGCATTCTATCACACGGATGCAACAGAACTGACGTTAAATAAATAGTTAGCATCGTCTATATAACAAAGTTATTTATTACAGGAAAACACTTACCTCGAGGCGAGTAAAAAAAAATATAAGATTTTGAATTGCAAAATAATATCATTTTCTGTCACTCACGACCCGGGTTTCGTATTTTGGTATCTTTAGGCAATTGATCGCTCGAATTCAGTTTACCTCATACATAGGACAAAATGCATAAATTATATTATATAAGAGAGAAATTACACTAGTAAAACGGTCCTAAGGCTACTAGCGGTATCTAAACATGAAATAATTTTAAAAACAAATTTGAATTGTTGACGAACTGATCTCAGTTCTGTTGCATCCGTATGATTGAATATCTAAAGATGCCGAAAGACGAAATTTGGGTTGTTAGTGACAAAACATGTAGAATCTTACAAATATTTAACGATTTGATATTGAAATTCCACAAAGTACCTTCAGTCAATATCGTAAATAATGTTGGTCACATAATATGTGAAATTGTATAATATGTGTACGTAATTTATGTTTCGACAAGATGTGGACTTCGGTGTTTGATATTCATTGCCAGAATTGATCGTAGTAGGTCTTCTCGAAACCTTTGTGTTGAACAATATCTAAAATTAACGCTGATGAATTGTTTAGGCCAAATTCCTAAGGGTCTCGCAAAACGATGGCCGCCGTCTTTCTTCGTTTAATAGTATAAAATATTATTTTACCCTCCGTTCCATTGTTTGCCATTGCTATCGCCATTGTGCTTGTATTGTTCGAATTTATTTATGACATTAGGAATTTCGATTTCGCGCAGAACTTATAAAGTTGTCTATATTCCCCCGTTATTGGTTTTCCCCGCCCTTGTGGTGCATTTCGGAACACGGAAGCGATCACCTGGCAAATTATTGAAACTTTTTCGCATGTCAAATCATCATTCCATATTCGAATTTCGGTGTTACAGTTTCGAATAAACGAAAGTGTTCGAAATTCAAAAAAAATCTTTCTTGATTTAAGCTTCCTGAAAAAAATATAATCAGTAAAATTTGAATTGTTACATCTTTGTACGATTCTACATGTTTTGTCACTAACGACCCGGATTTCGCCTTTCGGTGTCTTCAGGCATTCTATCACACGGACGCAACAGAACTGACGTACAATACACAGTAAGCATCGTCTATATACCAGAGGTATTAATTACAGGAAAACACAAACTCCAAGGCAACAGTAAATGGCAGCTGAAACAAATTTAATATTATTACCTGAAGATGTCGAAAGGCGAACCCCGGATTCTTAGTGAAAAGAATGTGGAATCGTACAAAGTTGTAACAATTCAAATTTGATATTGAAATTTCATCAAAAACCTTCAGTCGATATCATAAATTAATGTTCTAAACTTTAATGTAACGTTAAAAACGTTGTAATGCCTTAAGTAACCTTAAATTAACAGTTGTTTTGAAAAACGTGTTATGTTAAATTTTATTTATTAAATATTGTTTTATAAGACAACTTTCGCGAGTTGCGCAACATTAATCCTCAAAATTAATACGTTATCTCTGTCGAATTGTTTAACAACGGCGTAATGGCTACATTGCGTGCGTTTTTAGATTATGTTAATAACGCCCGTTGTTCGATAAAATTTAATCATCGGATGTTATACAAGCATCCGCGTTGAATGGGTTATTTGATTTGTGTTAAGTGCGCAAGTAGTTTGTTGGGTAGCTTGTTAAATTTGCAATGTCATTCATGACTTGGCGATAATATTTTCGTCATTTGAAATTCATAGTGCTTTCTACGCGTCGACCAACAGGTGAATCGCGGATCTATCTCATTGCCTTTGGAAAATTAACTTTAACATGCACGACCGACACTTCGCACTAATCATAAAATACAAATAAAAGATTTTGCCGTTTTATTTTCTTTAGATTTTGTCTCATTAAGTGTGTCAAGACAAATTTATTAATCAAATTATTCATATCGTTATTATTATAACAAATATACGTCTGTCGCCGCTCCCCATACCATTGCGAGGGGCTAATACTTTCCCGTAATAATCCGGAATTGGAATCTCCGTCCAAAATTTAAGCTTATTGAAACTGCCGAATGTTTAGTTTCATTTACGTAATTTTTTTTTTTAGTTTTATTGCTAGCAGGAGATAAGCTAGGTCGTTAAAATAGAAGAGAAAAGGTATTGTGTATATTTTCGAAACAGCTTTATATAGAAATAGCTATCAAATATATCTTATAAAAAAAATGTACAACTAAAATACATTGCTATTTTTCACCGTGTTATAATGGAGTTCAACCAAGTAAATGCCAATTCAATCAACACAATGTACAAATTATTCCCTTTTGGCTGTGGTGTACACAGTTTCGAATCCCTGGTATTTAACCGAGTTCTATTGAACTCGTTGTGATATGCGTAATATCTCAATTTTTTTCGTCTCACTTAATCCCTTAAACTGAGCCAAGTATGGATGATTATGTTATGTCGAGTCATATCCTAATTTTACTCCGATGTCAGTCTAACTCTCAAAAAAAAACTTCTGTTAAAATGCTCCATTGAAAGAGCATCTCACGTTGGCGCGCGTGACGCTAGCACCTTACACAAGATTAATTCATATTGTTGACGTTTCATGAATTCGAAAAGAATTACCTTTCCCAGCTAATATAATCTTTCTGTCCATATATATGTGTGTATTTTTTGCTGTTTATATTTGTGTGTTGTTCCCTTTTATTTTAATACAATGAGAATATAGTAATGTATTTTAGTTCTAGATGATTTATATAGTTGATAGCTATTCGGCTTACTACCTCATCAGAACTACAGGTCTTAACTGTTTTTTTATTTTATTATAATGGAATTCTACATATGGCATATAAATGCCAATTATTATATATCAATTATTTTTAAAAAATATTTAAATTTCTGTTATATTTTTAATGTTTTTGATTTTTTTGGTCATGTATTTGCTCAAGTATTTTAAAGTAAATGTTTATAATAACCTTATATTTTTAACGAACGCTAACGTCGATGTACTATTAGGGGTTTATACGCTTCACACTGCGAGTGAACGTAGCTTGAAAAAAAACTTTTTATTTTCAATGAAATTCATTAAGCGTTCATTTATAAAAAGATACAATTAATGACAGCGATAAAAAAACCAAAACATTGCCATCTATAGCACTTATCGTAATCCACTATAATTACCTTGCATGCATCAATTCCCAATTTGAAATATAAATATAGTTCGAATGTTGAGATAGTGAAATACAAAACAAGTTTGCCAGCCCTGTCATTACTACCCTAATATCGTTATCATCCATAAATCATATCGATTAAGTATTACAATATGATTGACGAAACTTTTTTTAATGATAAATTAACTAACTCTTAAGGTGTTTTTTTAAAGTTCACTTTTTAAAAGAAAGACATAATATAGTTCATCAGGATATCAGGATAGTTCTGACTTTAAAAAATTTGTAGAACTGAAATACGTTATTATTTTTCCACCATGTTATAATCGAGTTCTACCAAGTAAATGCCAATTCAGTCAATGAATTAATAATGTTATCAGTTATAAAAAAAACACCTCAGGTGTTAACTGTCACTTCTTTATGGCAAGGCATGATATTTTAAATGATAAAAACCTAATTTTTAGTACTCATTTCCACAATATATTTTCTTGATCAAAACCAGCATCGCTCATTGCGATCATCCAAATGGTTAGAATGCAAATTACAAGCAAGTCTATTGAAACAATTTGAGTTACAGTTAAACTGGTCCTGATCATACAATATACACATTGTAGAAGTGAGTACTAAAAAATCAGTTTTTATTATTTAAAAAAGAACTTTATTTACTAAACGTATCGCATATATTCTTAGTATCCAAATATACAACTTCGAATCGTTTACGAATAACGTAGATCTAAATTAATTTACCGAACACAAATGGTCAGTAAATTTCAAGAGATACACTCGAAACGTATGAATCATACAATTAGTAGGATAGTCGCTGAAGTGTTGCAGCGTTGAGATAAACGCAGACAATTGGGCTGAAGATTATGTTACCCTCGTCTGGGAATGCTTGAACACTCCTGTCGCGTTTTCAGTCTGCTCTTTTCGCAATTAAAATTGATAGGAAAAACAAAGCTAACCTTTTGCCTCGCAACCTTTAATTTTTATATTCATAATAATGGGTTGCATTATTTTAGAAAGCACCATAAGCTAATGATAAGTTATATATGATATATATTAAAATAAATTGAAAAAAATGCATTTATATCAAGACAATAAATTTACAATTTTCAAGATTGGTATTGCTTTTTGAATACGGTTAAAATTCATTTATGCTCGGGCTGGTAACTTCTCGACTGTTAAGACGTCTAATTTCAGTGTGTAGATAGAGTTGACACTGGAACCTTTATTGTACCGAAAACACACAGATTGTCATATTACAGTTTAAATTAAAAAAGTCTATTCGTCTTTTCAAAAAATAAAATAAAAACACATTTGTTATTGATGATCTCAATCGGATTTTTATTACACCTTTTATAAGTCTGCCCACACTCGCGTCGTGCAAGCGCAAGCGCGCCCTGCTTTATCGTGAGTGGAAATGTGGTGTAATTGTTTTCTGGAAGGTAAAATGACACCTAATGCGGATGGTGGTATGAGGGGGCGCTTTCATGGTCCGCAGAATTGATTGGATTTGCCAGGATTTCTCTCCCGGCGTATCTTTTACATTAAGCTCACCCTGTACTCTTAAAATAAAATAACATTCACTGGATATAATACATATATGTGTATATAGAATACACTGTATTACATATAAGGTCTGTGGAAAATTTTCTTTTACATTATCGACTTAACACACTTCGTGATAAAAGCTCTTTTAGTTAACACGGTGAAAAAATAGCAATGTATTTTAGTTCTACAAAATTATGTTTAACAAATATAGTTTGATAGCTATTTCGGCTCTCGCCATCGTCAGAACTATGTTTAAACTAACATTTGCTTATCTATATATAGCTGTGCAGAAAAGGCACACAACACATCCTCTCTCCTATTCCAACGGCCTAGCTTGTTACTTTAACACAATGACACTAAATTTTCAAAATTTTAAATGAAACAATATGTGTCTATGACAATACGATTATATGTGGGACGGAAGTGGTCCTTCTGGAAGCAAATCAGACCACCCCTTTGTACAACGGCTGGACAAGTGGCGATACTATTATGTTCGTTTGTTCGTTAAGAATCCTTTGTGATAATTGGTGTCTATTGATTTCCAGCTGTTCCAAAGCCGTCATTCTCCGACCCTTACTACAAAGATGCAAACATTTAGGGGCTGAGTTTGAATTTATATTATGTGATTCATTAATAACGTGTTTAGCGAATTGTGAATCTGTTTTTTACTGTTGAATGATCTTACATGTTCCTTAGCTCGAGTAGATATACTTCTACCTCTCTGTCCGATATAAACGGATAAACATGAGCCACAGGACATTTTATAAATACCGCTTCTGTCCAGTTTATTGATTTTATCTTTACTATTTTTAAGATGTCTGCCTAAGTTATTGTTGACCCTTTTAGTTATTTTATATATTACTATAATGTGCAAAGGTTAATTGAATACATATTTTTTTAAAGTGACGTTAATTGAGTTTTCATTCACTACTTTTTTTCAAATTTGTATACATATATATTTGTGTTTTTTTTATTGTTTTTGTCGTTGATAAAACACAACCAAAATTTTACGACTTATATTTTTTTTGCAAACTCTAATCCTGGCTTCACCTTTATTAAATAATCTGTATTAAAAACAATGATAGTAACACAATGTGTAAAAAAAAGTGTGAAAAATCGCCCCCGATCATTTTAAGAAATATGGAAGCGTAAAACTTTAATTGTATTTCCCTGATATGAATATCCCACGAGCTTAAACCCTTTAAATCATGGGCTCCCAACATGGGGAACGGTTTTTTGGAGGGTCGCCAACTTATACGGTCAATCAAAAAATATTCACTTTTGATTGGCTTTTGGATTGTATGGGGGTCATGGGTCACATGGATTTTATGAAAAGGGGTCGCCACCCGAAAAGGTTGTAAGCCTATGCTTTAAATCAATCAATATAATTAAATTTTGTTCTGAAAACGCTTATCCATTATTTTGAAACACAATCATGTTTTTAAATAGTGTATATCAGTGGTTCGTAACCTTGGGTCCGCGAATATTTTTAGTAGCAAGTCCAAATATTAATTTGAAAATTTTTCCAGAAAGATATGTTTTTTTTCGAGGGTCCCCATTTTATTTTTCCAGATTTGGGGGTCCGTAGTATAAACAAAGTTGGGAAGCACTGATGTGTATGATACTTGATTAGTCACTTTTAAGGTGTTAACTGTCACTTCTTGATGGAAGGGCATGATATTTTAAATAATAAAAACACATTTTTTAGTACCTTTTTCCACAATATATTTTTTGATCAGAACCGGTTTCGCTCATCGCAAACATTATCAACTGATAGAATACAATTTAAAAACAGGTATATTTATAAAAAATATTTCAGTTGTAGATAGCAGGTATACAAAATCAACAAATAATGTAAATTAGTTTAAAAATTGTGACTATTTCATTTTGCGATGAGCGAAACCGGTCCTGATCAAATAATATATTGTGGAAATAAGTACTAAAATTTGTGTTTTTATTATTTAAAATACTTGATTAGAATCTTAAATTGCAGTCATAACTGATATGTACGTTATCGTTTACAATGCTAATTTTAACTCGATATTTTGCATAAATATACTTGTTCGTAATTTGTATTCTATCAGTTGGTAATGCTCGCGACGAGCGAAACCGGTCCTGATATTATGAAAATAAGTACTACAAAATGTGTTTTTTATTATTTAAAATATCATATCTTTCCATCAAGAAGTGAAAGTTAACACATTGTGATAACTGTACGACATTGTTTTGTGATGGAAATAGCATTGCAGTCGCTTATTGTTGACTTGTTGAGGTATTAGCATTTCATTAAAATAATTAATAGGATGACTGTAGTGTATTTACCTGAGTAATAGCGTAGGAGTAGAACCTTTTACGTTGCACAGAATTGAATAACCTTCACGAGCGGGTGGAATATTTCATTACGGTATTTATCTGTGCGAATTGAATAAATGAGAATGTAGAATACGTTTAGTATGCCGGCCGTAAATTTCGCATCGGGTACGTGCTTATTATTATCGGCCGTAAGCCTTTAAAAGCCTGCAAAACGGGAGGCCTTCTGTCCATTTCGTCAATATTAATTAGAAGGGACGCTCCTGACTGCTTTTAGCGGGCTTATATTATAAATTATTCATTATCGGCGTGTACACCTGAGCCGCCCGCCGGACACTTAATACGGTCACCTTTTGGGATACTTGGGAAATTCTCCGCATTCTGCTTCCTTTAATTCGAAACCCATCGCGCGCTCGCCGCTTTTCCTTGTAGTGTTTTCTGGACGCCGATGTCGGCCGTGGGACGAGTGAGATTTTCCGATGGCATTTTGATTGCAAAAATCGTTCCCACATATCCCCATCACGTGTGGAAAATCTGGTATATAAAAGCGTTTTGAAAACACGAAAGAAGTCATTCAAAATCATTCATGAAATTTCTTTGTATTTATATTACAACTTCGTTCCTAATATTTTTTCTCACTACTTTTTGATTTCGAATTATCTTAGTACTTTTTTGTGTAAATTAAAAATTGTACAACTTTTTACGATTCCGAATGTATTTTAATTAACTAACTCGGGTTTCGCCTTTCGGCATCATCAGGCATTTTATCACACGGATGCAACAGAACTGACTGAGGTCAGTTTTATAATCATACATTTGATGTGTTTTCGATGACAAGATTTTATAATAAAACGACCCTAATCCAAAAATGCTATCGCATAATTTGAAAACTAAGAGATATTTTGAGTGTGATAGAATGCCTGCAGATGCCGAAAGCCGAAACCCGGGTCGTTAGTGACAAAACATGTGGAATCGTACAAAAATGTAACAATTCAAATTTGATATCGAAATTCTATCAAGCACATTCAGTCGATATCATAAATTTACTAAGACAATATTTTTGACTTTTTAATTGTGTTTATTATGATATAGTCCTCGTTTAATTTTTTTTTATCGATAGTGGGTTTTTCGTCATTATTATAATTATGTCATTTTAAAAATCTGTTAATCATAACTCCACATTTGACGTCATATTCGTATGAAATATACTTTTGTGTTTATTCAAATAATATTGTGTAAATAAATAATGTTGTATAATATACCGGCTGACCCACCACACGTTGCTGTGATCTCAGATTAAGGGAATTCAAAGAAACTGTTTATGATAACGAGCAATTTAATTATAATAATAATGTTAAACAGTGTTAATTTTAATGATATAGATAGCTTATACGTTGATTTTTTGGGAAGGATGGTGTGTCAAAAACCTCACGAAAGTGTACTAAAGAAATTTGTAAAGTTTCATTTCGATCGGATGAATGGTGTAGTAAAACATAAAGGATAAACAAACACACATACTTTATATGTTTCTATGTATTCTTCTTCTGTTAGTTTTAAATGGTAAACACAATCATACAATAAACTATTTTAAAAGTATGACGATAACTTGAATCGTGTAATCTTTCATAATGAAATATTGAACAGTCGAAATTCCTTATTTTGTTTCCTCAAATCATTTTCGTCGGTCTCGCATACGATTTTCTCTCTTTTCGTGTTCTGAAGGTTTAGTCTGCTTTCCCCTCCCGTGTCTCTTGGGATATTCTTGAATCCGCTCAAACGCTTTGTTATTCTGTTTCTAAATTGTGTCGAGGACCGACGATGCCGAACGACTTTTGACGAGTTGTACTGTTTTGAAAGAGATTATATTATGAGTATTACAAGTAAAGACGTATAACAATGTTTATATCGATATTGGTTCACTGCAGTACTTATCATATAATTACGATTTCGTTAAAATGAGGCGCTTACATAATATTATACATATAATAAGTGGTTGATGAAATTTCAATAAGAAATTTGAATCTTTGAAACTTTGTGTAATTCCAACTGTTTTGTCACTAAAGTACCGAGTTTCGCCTTTCAGCAACCTCAGACATTCTGTCACACTCTCAATATCTCTTAGTTTTTCAAATTATGGAATAGCATTTTAGTAGTAGTGTTTAGTTATTATAAAATCCTGTCATCGAAAACAGATCAATTGTGTGTTTTATGAAATTATTATATTTAAATTGAATTTCACTATAACCAAATTAACAGTTATTATGAAAATGATTTCAAATGCATATTTTGATCCTTGTCTTAAGCGTCTGGGTTTTACTGTGGAATTAATCTTGTGTATAACCGATGGAAACTATTTGTTGTGTATCAAATCTATTGCATCCGTGTGATAGAATACCTGAAGAAGCTGACAAGTGAAACCTGGGTCGTCATTGTCAAAAATGTAGAATTGTACATAGTTTCAACATATCAAATTTGATAATGGAAATTGTATAAATATAACATTTTTAATACACATTTGAGCAATATTTTATACAGCAAGTCGATCGGTCGGATTAGCGGATATCAATTTTTTATGTATATAGCTCAAAACGTATTTCAGTGTTTATGCCTTTAAATTATATCATCAGTAATCTGTTATGTTACCATAGCAACTCGATATAAACAATTCTGTATATATTAGAATTCATCACCCAATAATTTGAAAATACAGCTGTGATCTAACAGAAAAAATAAAAAGAATATGCGTGACGTTACTACGAAATACCGCTCACAATTTTGAAGTACAGTATATAATGGCTTCTGATAGCCATTATGTATTCTTCAAAAATGCAACGGACGAAAAAATCAATATGCTGAATGAGAAAATGCGTAAGCAAACTTTTTGAAATATGTACAAGTATTTGCCCCGCAATCTATAAAATACTTGCGCCGCTCGATGCCTTCGGACGAATAACCTCAGGTTATTTTTCGTTTTCTCTGTTTTTTTCCGTGCGGTTTTCGCCTTTCCCCAAAACCCAACCAGGCCTACATCCCGCCCATTACCTACGCATACCCACGTAGTATAATAATACATTATGACCGAAATTCGTCAGTGGTTTTTCAAACGGAATTTCATCTATTAATAGGAAGGTTTTTTCTGTCTTTGGATTGCAGTAATCCGCGAATTTAGTTTTATCAGACATTTTAAGCCTAAACGGCGTTTTGCCGAAATCTGCGCTCAACATTTAAATGTTTATGATTTCACTCCTAACTGGGTCAAATAGTCTCTTTAATTAATCATACAAATCACTTTTCTTCAACCTTTTTACACATGCAGACCGATAAAAAAAGGAAAAATATCGCGGACCACTAAAACTGAAATAAAAAGGTTTTTTTATGTATAATATATTTTTATGTCATTGTGACAAATGCACATAACTATAACTTAAAAATGTACATATTACAGTGTAATGAAATTAAAATTTAACAAAAATAATGTTATTTTCTTCAACAAACTAACGTGGAACTGACTGTTGCATTTTGGCTAATGTATTGTATATGCTTAGCTGCAGTGCCGTCTCTGACCGTTAATATTATATATATTAAGTGTCTTGGTGTCGCACCGTCTTACTAGTTATCATTATTTAACGATAACCAAAAATACCAGTAAACTTGCAGGTGAAAGAAAACCTTTTATTTTATATATTTGTATGATGAATTTATTGAAATTTGGCATACATACTGTTGGCTGCCCAGCGGTTGGGGAACACTGATATAGAATTCGTACGCTTGGCATAGTTTTTTTTAAATTTTTATCTTAATCTTCAATGAAAAAACGTTATTCGTTTAACTCATTGAAAGTGTGTGTATTTATTTTACTGTACAATTTTTACATCATATTTATAAAACATAATGATACTGCGTGTCTTGATACACTGTATTCACCCTCGCATACTAACTGATGAATATTTATGGCAGGTTATTCACAATCAATTATAATAAATGGCTTAGTTATATTATTAAACAAAAGAGACGCTTGTTTAGCATAACTGTGCATTGACACCGATTGGCATACAAATGTCATAAATTGTATTTTTCACTTCAAAAGTTTATGTATGATCATTGATAATTTCCATTTCTTACTATTTATATTATTAAAATATCAATGCATTGGTTTCAACAACTTATTAATGTTACCAGTTTGACTTATTTAAATACAAAAAACAACCCTTAAAATAGGAACATATGTTTTATTTAAAGTATACAAAAAATATATTACTTCAACAAATGAGACGATGTATTGCAATTTTGTTTTAAATATAATGTAAAAAATAAACACATTAGCAATCACATATTTATATACAATTACTATATAATTTTATAGATCTTAATACAAGCTAATTTTACCGTATTTTGATAAAGTTATGCCAATGCTAATTTGATAAATGTAATGAATCCAATAGTAAAATCTCAAGTTGCTCCTTCGATTGATGTACTTCAAAGAATCTCCTTTTATCTGAACACTAAGCCAATTCTAGTTGTTTGCTTGTTTTGATAATATTTCCTTAACGTTAAATGCGCGTAAAAAAAATCTTACGGACCGTTAAAATCGTCTGCTTTCCTAGTTAATTATCAGGATTCAGTACCCTGTTCGGTCACGATTTCAAATGTTACCCTAATGAAAAAAAGGTTGGAATATTCATGGGCAAGCTGTAAAAGTCTGGCAAAGTAGGCGACTTTACTGTGCGAGGCTTAGCCAAACCAATGTTTAGTGCCGTCGGCCGTCTATAGCTTTTGCTTCTGTAATGCAGTTACTAGACTGTGGCAGTCGTCGTTAACCCAATGTTCTATCGGTCACCGATTTAACGTGTTTTTTTATTGACATCAATAAAATTGTTGGCAAAACACTTAACAGTGCATCGGAACATTCTTGCGTACAACAGATAATAATTTGCTGCCAGAAAGAAAAAAAAATGTACATACGACAATCATATTTGCGAGTTATATGATGCCGTGTTTTACGTGTAATATGACATAACTATCGATATATATATTTTTGTGACCACTATCTTGTAGAAGTTTTTTTTTATATATGCCATAATGAAAATATATTTTTACGATTGAAAATACAGTTTGTTAATTCTTGCAGTGGAAATGTACATTACCACTCAAAGATTCATCATAATGGTCATAGTGGTGATTTTGATGAATGGTTTGAAACGATTGTAATATCAAACGGTGAAAAAATAACAATGTATTTTAGTTCTACAATTTTTTTATAAGGTATAGTTGATAGCCATTTCGGCTCACGCCATCGTCAGACCTATTAGTTCTGACGATAATGAACTATACCTTATAAAAAAAAAATGTAGAACTAATATACATTGCTATTTTTTTCACCGTATTATAATGGAGTTCTACCAAGTAAATGCCAATCCAATCAATAAATAGTATTATCACTTATCTGGCGTAGAAATATAGCAAATAGCATTTTATAATTATTTCTTCGCTTGACTTTTTTTTACTTAGTTTGCATTTGATTTAAAGACACATATAAGAGTTTATTTTGTTGACTATTTTATGTAACATTTTTCATAGTTCTTCAACAAATTTTTGTTTCCTTAATAATTATTGATTCAATATTCCGTTGAAATAGCATTGTTTTGATTTTTGTTGTATCAGTTGACAATGCTCGCTATGAGCGAAACCGGTCCTGATTTTAAAATATAAAATAATCCTCAACCTTTAACTTTAATAATCCTTTTTTGCCTCTTATTTTTTTTTCATTTTTAAATTGACCAAAATATGATTAGAAATGATGAGTATGTGCTGGAATGTGAACAAGCTTTTTTCTTGTTATATTAATAAAGACATTTCCCAATGTACTAAATCATTGTTATCTTTTGTCCATCATTCACACTAAATTGTCATGCATTATTTGTTTAAAATACTACGCAGTTTTTGGCTTAAATATTTGTTTAATACAATAAAGCAAAAATTATTTCAGTTTTTTTTAATTCACAGTAAAATAACAAGGATATTTACCGGTGTCAGAAAAAAATAATTCAAATCAGACGTTATGACATTTCAACGAACCCCTATGGTTGATGCTTTCTGAATTTAGCTGTACGAGCGCTTCATCCGCAGGGAAACAATAAAAAATATGCAATTCAAACGATGCTAACAAAATATCGCCGCACCAGTTGCTCTGAGTTATACCATTTTATTTACTTTATGTCGTATTTATGGCTGGACATTAAAGTGCAAAAAATTGACACGAGTCATAAATCAACAATAATAAAAGTATAGCAGACTTCATATTTTGATATTTTGTGTGTTATAATATAAACTAACACTTTCAGATAAATATTGTAGTTATTAAGTTGTTTAATTAATAACACGTTGCTTACTGAGATCATTCATATTTCAAAAAATAATTTAGCAGTGTTGGTGACCTACAAGCCTTTGAAGATTATCTGTATAAAGGAGGCTTTTTTTAAAACGACAATTAGTTTGTACAAATAAATATATTGTTAATGTTCTTCATATTAAGCAAATAAATATGATTTACGATATCTACTGAAGGTGCTTGATGGAATTTCAATATTAAATTTGAATTGTTACAACTTTGAACGATTCCACATGTTTTGTCACCAACGACCAGGGTTTCGCCTTTTGGCATCAGTTTCGACAGTTCTGTTGCATCCGTGTGATAAAATGCCTGACGATGCCGAAAGGCGAAACCCGGGTCTTTAGTGACAAAACATGTGGAATCGTACAACGTTGTAACAATTCAAATCAAATAAATATCAACATTTTGCAATCAGATCATCACGATCTTAAAACTATAGTATTCATTGGCTTAGGTTAATATAACTATTTTTAGATTATATTGAATTTTGAGCTCTTAAATAATATTGTCGTAGAATTGCTCCTGCCATACGTTTTATACACTAAATAAATGTTAGAGTGTTACTTCACGATTCCCTTTTTAGTATATTTTTCCTAGATAAGAGACAGGGTAGTTTGCATCACGATTCGGTCAACGTATACGAAATACTGCCGGGCGTTTGCATGACCCCAAATGGCTGAGTAAACAAATATCTATCTCGTGTAAGACACAATAACGTACAATGGCTGTAAATTCGCAGTAAAAAATGTCGCGAAGACGTCTTACACGGTAGTATAGCTTTGTTTCGGACGATTGCCCCCGCCCAGCGCCGGAAATGTGCACCGTTATCCGGCCCCAGCGCCTGAATATTTTATGTCAAACTGTTGTTTACACCTGGCTGGAGGGCCGTTACTCGCCCCCGGCCCTCCTAGATGAAACTGCTCACTCTGCGGCAGCGTTTTTCCAAGTCGGGAAATGAGCTGTGAATAAATGATCCGCCTGTCTTGGTATCCTCGCGCCGTGACAGTAGATTTGATGTAACGCTATGGTATGGAAATAAGGTATCGTGATTTATTTTCAATAGCATCAATGACAAAGCTACCCAGTAGCCAGACGAATTCAAGTGCCGTTGAATTGTCTAATTTATATTCATTTTTTTCCTTTTCATCAAATATTTATTTAATACATACATGATGTTCATTTAGTGTTTTACTAAACATGGTGAGGGTAATAAACACATTTAGGAACTAGCTATAATAGATAAGCATATGATAGAGTTCCGTAAAACAATTCATTTTTATTTTTTTCTATTGAACGTACTTGATAATAATATAAACATTCATATTCATATAAATAGCTTTACTTTAAGTATTTTTATCGGTTTATAATATTAATACCACAGTATATTATTTTATAATCAGGACCGGTTTCGTTAATTGCGAGCATTATCAATATGTTTTTATTGCTTTAAATATCATGCATTTCAGAAGACAGAAGTTACATGTTAGAAGTTAATGCTCGCGATGAGCGAAACCGGTCCTGATCAAAAAATATATTGTAGAAATAAGTACTAAAAAAATGTGTTTTTATTATTTAAAATACATTTATCAACTTAAAAGTTACAACACAAAATATAATGTGTTAATATACATTAAATGAAGACAGACAGGCAAAAATTTTGTAGAACTAAAATACATTGCTGTTTTTTCACCGTGTTATAATGGAGTTCTACCAAGTAAATGTCGATTCGATCAATATACAGACAAAAAGACTTAACGATCACAAAAAACGGAATTTTAGCCCAAACCTAAGTATTTCATAGATATAATTTGAAATATTGACTGAAGGTGCTTGATGGAATTTCAATATCAAATTTGAATTCTTACAACGTTGTACGATTCCATATGTCTTGTCACTAACGACCCGGGTTCCGCCTTTCGGCATCTTCAGGCATTCTATCACACGGACGCAACAGAACTGAAAGCTCATAGAACCTCAGTACTGTTCCTTCCTATGTTAGAATGCCTGAAGATGCCGAAAGGCGAAACCCAGGTCGTTTGTGACAAAACACGTGGAATCGTACAAAGTTGTAAAATTTCAAATTTATTATGATAATAAATAAATATATTTAATTTAAATGTTAATCAAGGGAAACCAATAATGTGGTGTAAGCTTTTTTTTGCTCGCCGCTAATTTGAAAGGTCTTCTTTTTATAAACTTTAAACGTTAATTTTGATAATTATAAAACAAATACGGCTTACAACATCGTGACATTGTGACTATCAAAAAAAAAATGTATTTAAGAAAACACTGTTGGCTACGTTCTTTTACCTTTTTATGGTCAATATAAATTCAATTGCGCAAAAAACTTTGTATGTCTACATGTATTTTTTTTGTGTTATTATCTGTCAATATTTTGAAATAATTTTTACAAATAGCCAATGATTTGATTACCAAACGTGTGTTTTGTACAAAAATAAAATGATTGAATACTCCATTACAGTGGAGTAACTGCTCTATTTATATTTTAAACATGCTACGTTTTTGTCGAATAGTAAATATTTTACCGTGGCTAACATTTTTCAATTTATAAATTTAACCAAAGCACTCTGATTGATAAATGGATTCATTTAAAATTACGCTGTGCGAATACTAAAATTGTCGATCGGAGTAACCGTACCTTTTTTCCATTTGGTTTGGCACTGGGCACTCACTTATATATCGTTTCCGTATTTAACAAACATTAAACCGCTGTTTCCACAAATTTTCTGTATATCATCATCAGATGTTCGTTTTTTACACCTAAACCATACTAAATATAACATTTCTTGACACTTCACCACCGCGAAATGTAAACATAACTGACAATTTCATTTTATAATAATAATAACACATTTCTCACTTTTAAGGTGTTAACTTCTTTATTGAAAGGCATAATATTTTCAATAATAAAAACTCATTAATTGTACTTATTTCCACAATATATTTTTTGATCAGGACCGGTTTCGCTCATCGCGAGCATAGCATATTCATCAGTTGATAATGTTCGCGATGAGCGAAACTGGTCCTGATCAAAAAATATATTGTGGAAATAAGTACTAAAAATGTGTTTTTATTGTTTAAAATAACACATTTTATTTATTGACTGAATTAGCAGTTATTTGACCTAAAATACAATGCTATTTTTTTCACGGCGACACATTTAAAGCGTTGAATTATTTAAACTTTATAAATTTTACGACCCGGGTTTCACCTTTCAGTATCTTTATGCATTTCATCACACGTACGCAATATAACTGTTACATAGCAAACGATGTACATCGGATATATACAAGCGGAATTACACAGGAAAACATAAATAGCTTATGGCTAGTAGCTAAATATATAAATCTCAATTGTAATGACATTAAATTTCGTATATGGTAATTTTATAAACTATACGTACAATTGATTAGCTTTCATGAGTACAGCGACAAAACATGGGGAAATTTACAATGTTTCAACAATTCAAATTTGATACCCTAAAATTCTTGTCTTGTTCCCATTATATACATTTTTTTTATAATAAAATTCACTGTTCCACAATAAATGTCATTCAGGTACGGTTAGTTTGATAAGCTTCTCAAAGCAGCGTACAATGACTGAAACGTGTCAAATTAATTAACACTCCAAAGGGAATTCCGATGTTATTAATTTGTCGTTTTGATACATTTGGTTAATTTCATAAAAGTATAGTCAGTTATATCTTTAAATCCATAGCTTGTCATTTTTTAGTCTTTGAATCCTAAATTTCACCGATATTTTGGTGTCTCGTGAAGAAGCATTATGGTGTAACACTATTGCATCATCTTTTACTGGCGAATCAGTAAAACACATCCCGCACATTCTCATTACCCTATCACTACAATCAGTTGAACTATGTTAACACTTCTATGTATGGTATACAATGATATTATTGTACAATGGTTTGTGCACAAGCAACAATATGATACTATTATTGACTGATTTGGTATCATATTGTCTGCCTGAAGTGGTAGACCTGATTTTCAACATTAAAAATATATTCTTGCTCTCAATCTTTTTCGCTGTCATATATACGTTCATTCTCAGCACTGACAGGAAAACTCGCAATCAATATCTTTAATTTGAGACTATTTTGTTACTTTTATTATGTCAATTATTTCGAGAAATAAAATACTATTTGTGGTTATATTAAAGATCATTTAGCAGTGCAAAAACTTTTGTACGAAAGCTGTAGTTAAAATATAGCCTGAGTTTGTAATACACCAATACTGCTGAAATATTTTTTAAACGTTCAGTGTTGGGATATTCTTTTACGAGTTAAATGTATACTTACTACTTGGTACTGTGTGAAGCCTGCAAAATTCAGAGACGGTTGCTTTGCCTATATGCTCGGTCAAAGATTCGTATTCCATACTGGACACTGTCAAATAGAAGGTGAGATGTTTATAAGAAAAAATGTAGCACAAAAGATGTTGAGTATATGTGTGTACTGTAACTTGTGAACAAAATCATTGTGTCTACTCTTTCGGATGCTTCGCCAACACAGCCGGCGCGACTGTAAGTTCATCGAGCGGCCGTCATTACGTACACCCTGCTAAATTTGTATGTATTATATTATACATACCCATACGTATACAATAAACTGCCGCTTACAAATGCATTTGAAATATTCGTGTTATACATTTTGTCATGTCACTATATTATAAAAAAAAAGATTTGGGTGTGTTGCATACCCCCTGAATATACACCTCTTCTGAGCAGTCGAGACAATACAATATTGTATTCAGGTCTTAGTGTTGTCATACCATTATATATATGCTGTACGCATACATATTCTAGGTAAGTAAATAATTCCGCGTTGAAATGTTCAGTACAAATGTATCGACATTCACGTCAATTAACGTCATTGCAAAATTACATGTTATCGCGTTACCGGCTTTACCAATGAACTGAAGCTGTTCATTAGTTAATTACACTGACTGCCCGCATGATTCGGGCCGTACGGTTTGGTTTGCAAAGACATTCTGTGACCTGGGATTGTTATGCGAATTGTTTATGTTCTTTTACTGACCGATACAATGTACTATTCAAATGGCCGTGTTATTTACGGTATGCTTTTATCGCCGAATTTACGATTGCAGGTGTGGTATGCTCCATAAGATCATATAATGTCCGTTTTTCAGAGAATTTCATGTGGTGTGGAGTTTTATGGCAACTTTTTAATTTGTAAAACACTAACGCGGTCTATTGATTGAATTGGCATTCACTTAGTGGAACTCCATTATAAGATTATGTCATTACGATATTCGATAGTTCCGACGATGGCGTGAGCCGAAATAGGTATCAACTATATTTGTTAAAAATAATTTTGTAGAACTAAAATACATTGCTATTTTTTCACCGTGTTACTAACGCAGTCATCGGGCATTGCGTAAAGATCTAGTTTTATTGATTTGGAAAACTGTATTAAAAAAACTTTAATGACGTGCTTTTATATTATAATATATTTTCAATATTGTAAACACAACTTAGTTTTAAATTATGTACTGAATATTTGGAAAGTATGTGGATTTACTTACACCTGGATAAAGAGTTCATATCAATCTCTCAAATCAATTGTTCGTTAATTCTCTACTGTGAAATCTTACGTACTATTTGAGAGCTATAGAAGCTAATACCGTATTGATAATAATTTCATTTTTTATACATTATGATACTGCGCTCATAAGTAGAAAAGTAGCGATTTTGCAGTCACGTTGAGATAAAAGAACTCACATACTATTCAAAAATTTCTAGATATTTTGTTTCGTATATAAAAAAAAAATTACAGCCAGCTTACGCATAGACTCTGGCACGATCGTCAAATGGATCAAATAATCGTATTAAATAAATACATTAAGGTTCACTTATTAAACTATTCTCATTAAGTTGTATACATAGATATACAAATATCATTTTTTTTCTGAAAATGTTCTACTTCTCCATAAATCGTGCATACCTATTATGTATTGCATATTGGGACATTGTCGTTAAAAAATCATCAAAGTTTGTTGTGTAATTCCAATTGGACATATTGTGTATCTTCAGGAATTCTATTTCTTATAAACCAGAGAAATTACACAAACAATCACCTACCATTAAATTGCAATTGGTTGATTTAATACTTAGAGCTACTTACTTATTTTAGATATGTTAGTTATGATGAGATTAAATATAAGATAAAATTTTATTGTAAAAATTAAATTATGTATATTTTCTACTAATAGGAGAATAAAGAAGGTTCAACTGCTCGTTTGATGAAGGCAATGAACTCAATTGGGATCTGTTTATTTGTAAAAAAAATATTGATTAAATAGTTTTTGATCTCCCGTGTTTTGGTGTAGTAATTTAACACTCTTCATTCGCGTTGCACAATATTATAAATGACCTTCTGTGGCGGGTGACTCACGCGTCGGCTCTACGTTGTTGCTCTTCTTTTGCACACCTCAATTTGCTTCAACAGTGTGCCGTTAATCCGTTCCCGGCCACAAAAGAAAAATTACTCGTTAAACTTTCACGGGGCGTTGCGGAAACACTTCTGAACTGTCCACCATTTGTTTTATTTATTTCGCCGACCTGACTCCTCAATAAAATTTACGAGCGTCCGCTCCTTTAGGCGGACGGGGCGGGTAGGTGTGCGCCTATTTCCACCCGTCGCACTCTTATGGATCGCATAAAATGCCTCGGAGCAGGGACTGCATTACCGGGAATAATCATGGAATTCCAACATTTACAAAATGTTCTTAAACCACGTATAACAGGTTTTTCGTTCTGCATAAAACTTGTGAGAGATATGAGTGGCTACACTTTATAATTAAGATAAATGCACCTTTATATAGTCTAAATAAAGGCCTTTTACGAGAATTCTCTTTACTAACTATTAAAATTTTTCTAGCAATTTTTTTTATGTTGCATTTATTGCATTTGTATAAGAATTTACAGATATATTTCTTTCAGAAAAATAATAAAAAATATTCTTGAGTAAACAATTTTTGATTTGTGCGGTTTTTGCACTGGATGGTTTGGCTGTCTTCTTATGCTCAACGACAAAACTGACATTTCATAACAAAATATTAAATGATTGTCTGATGAAACCCTTTCAGTATTATAAACTGAATACAGGTCGACTTGTGAGTCACTTCAAGGAATAAAACAACATTCGCATTTAATAAATTCCCATATGTTTTTTTTTTACTCAGACCAGAATGTCACAATTTGATATTTTCATTGTAATACACATTTGCGAGCGGGCTAAAGCCGTTATTATAAATAATACTAAATATTTTTTGTGGGATTGACAATGTATTCTGCAATCTCTACTATGCCACGTAAAATACATGCATACATCTATATTTCTGATGTTTAAATTCCTCTTCAACAGTGTATAGAAGTTACGTGAAATTTGCACATTCATATCATTCTGACTGTATTTTTTATATTATCAGACGTCTTTAGTTTTCGATATAAGCTTGCAACAAATAACGCCAATCTGTAAATGTCACTCTCTTACGTATCTAAGTAATAATTTAAAAACCGATTGAAAGTAGTATAAGTCTTTAAGGAATTTGATTATGTTAAGCAAAATGTTTCGATTACAAATAATATAGATACATTATTTATTTTAACTGTATCAATAGTCGATTCTTGGTATAATAAATATAATACCCGGTTGGAATCATACTTAATTAACACAGAATAAATACTACACATTTAATTTTCACAAAGAAACTGTAACGATGATTACTCTCAATCTGGTAGAACGCTCAAAAGAATAATAAACACCGTAGCACTGTGTACAGTATTTGCAATGCCATTGCGTCCATCTAATCTCCGAATACCAAATAAAACAGCAGAAAAAAATATCTCCTCCGAAATATCTTCTCCGTATTATTACACACCCTATCCCGAAAGTATTATATATCTCCCTTTGCCGCTCGTTTTGTTTAACCGAGTTGCACGTATAATAGAACCTGTTTGCAATTACTTCAAATAAGAAAAGCGTAGAGGGAAAGCTCGCCGGAGTATTTACTTTACTTGCCTGTTCACTGTAAATTGATTCTTATAGCTAATGCTTTCATTGTGATTAACTGTTAATCGCATTTAAGTCATATTTGAGTCTTTGGATCAATAGTGATTTATTTATTGAATTGCTAAGACTTTGCTGAAGTTACTTCACATTCGCGCCCTGTGTGCTTTATGCTCTTGATAAATTTAGCTATCAATACATACAATCAACGTAATAATCTTTAAAACGAACATTAACTCGTCATCCTTACTTAAAACACTACTATGAATAAAGCAATAACACATAGGCATTAAATTTATACGCATGTATTTTACGACTTATTAATATAACTATCTGTTATACATAAAATTTATGATTGTAGTATAAGTGAGACGATATAGTATACTGTTTATCTCAAGCGTTATGTAAAGTTAAACCTAAATTAAGCTTAAATAGTTTGAATATGATGGAAGCTTAATTAAATGCTTTGATATTTTTACCTGAATGAAGTACACCCAGTCCTTTTTTTATGCGATACATTGGTTCCAGGAAACGGCGCGTAAAAAAAATCGCGTAAAAAAATCATAACTTTCGTATAATCTGACAATTTGGTTCCAAAAATTAAAATATAGCGTGAAAAAGTACCAGAAACGTATGAAAAACCAAAATTTGCTCTTCGTGAAATTCGTGCAAAAAAAATTATATATATTCATGTCTTTATTGCTTATAAAAACATAATGAGACTAAAAAATCTTTTTTTTTTCTCTTGCGATTTTTTAAACGAAAGTATTGAATTTTGTATGAATCTGAATTTCGCTCGGACTCTTGTATAGCGGAATATGTTTGAAAGCCAAGTTAAAACTGTCTTTTTAAAATACTCATGCAAGTGTAAATTATATTTTTTAATGCTTTTTACTTCAAGAGTAATATTTTTATCTTCGGTTCGCATTTATTTTTTAACATTTAAAATATTTGGACGTCATTGGGGGTCATTTATTTGGCATAATAATTCATAATAAGTGGTAAAATTTATGGCCGAGAAAAGTGCTATTCAACGAATTTAAAAATGCATTGTGCTTAAACAAGTTCTTCTTAAAAACAATTTGGGGAAAAAGTCGCGTAAAAACGAGTGAAGCGCGTAAAAAAATGTAACGGTGCCGTCCAAAAATCGCGTATAATCGAATTCTCGTAAAAAAAGGACTGGGTGTAGTTTAATTTGATGTATAAACACGGTGAAAAAATAGCAATGTTTTTTAGTTCTACAAAATTTGTAATAATGTAGAAACCGTATATATGTATAAACGTTAAAAATGTATAAACTTTTGTAGTTCAAATGAAGTATGTATTTCTAATATTGCGAACGGTTCATTATTGAAAAACTTGTTCTATTTTTTTATTCGTGGTATTAATATTTATTGATTTTTCAAAAGCTCTTGAAAGAGCATCGTTCGTGATCTGCCGAGTTCATATCTGAATTGTAATACTTAATATTATTGTTATTGCTAGTTAAATAAGAATGTTTGGCTGTTGAAATAATCACAGCCGATTTGAAGTTGTAATAATCAGTTTTTTTTAAATAAGCTTTTGGTTGTTTTTTTTGAATATTCGTTATTTCACGTTTCCTTTTTCGATAAATTTGGCAGTTGCTAATTAGGTTATAAGTACCGATCACTGTTAAAATATACAAAATCATTATGCGTTCATATTAAGTGCGGCACGTGTTCAGTAAGGTACTCAAAAAATTATAAAAAAATTATTCATCTTCAATTATTCCTTGCTTATTATTGAATTTGGCTTTGTAATGTACATACTGATGTACTTCAAACAGATGCTCGTGGAAAATAGATATTGTTTGTTTAAAAAGGTTGAGTATTTTATTTATTTATATCGATGTAAAAATATACTGTTAATGATTGATGAATCGGTTATTGAAGAATTCTTGTTGAACTAACAAATTGGCCTACGTTTGAAGACTTTAATTTGATACATAAGATTGGTAACCGCTTTTTTTAACCGACGGCTTTGGAACAGCTGGAAATCAATAGATATCAACTATCACAAAGGATTCTTAACGAACAAACAAATATATGTCGGTCACCATTATTGAATCCTCTGGGTTGTGTTCCTTTGTTTCTGTAATGGACCATTTCCGTGTCATCTCCGTGACGTATTGATATAGCCGCCTTTTTAGTTTCATTTACAAAAAATAGTTTTATTGCGAGTAAAAAACAAGCTAGGTCGTTAAAGCGGGAAAGAAGATGTATTGTGCACCTTTTCCACACAGCTATATATAGATAAGCAAATGTTTGGGCATAGCTCTGAAGATGGCGTGAGCCGAAATAGCTATCAACTATATTTAAAAAAATAATTTTGTAGAACTAAAATACATTGCTATTTTTTTCACCCTGTTATAATGGAGTTATAACAAGTGAATGCCAATTCAATCAATAAAATATATAATATATCTTTATCGGAAATGACAATTCATTATGACTACCTTATCAATAATCGATTAAATTTGAATTGTTAAAACTTTGTATGATTCCACATGATTTCGCCTTTAGGCATCTTCAGATATTCTACCACACGGATGCAACAGAACTGACAAGTATTCAAGAATGTTTTTTAATAATTCAAATTTGATATTGAAACGCCATCAAGCACTACTTCGAAGTTATTCACATAATAACATTGTCATGAACATTTCTTAAAATAGCTTATTTGAAAATTATGATGGACTTTGTATTTGAAATGCATAAAAGTGATATTTTATTTGCATTGAATATTTTGATTCGGGAACCCCTCAGGTCCTTGTCCCCGTTCACTTTCCAGAAATATTCCCTCAAATACATCATAATACATTTATGAGCGCCTTAGCTACCCACCCAGTCGGCTCATTAGTCGTTCCCAGAATTTTTATCTCAAAAGAATTTTCTCCAGGATTTCAATAAAATAGCATTACTTTCTGTTGCATCGAACTTGCTTTGCGAAATGAACTTTCTGGTTCTCTTAACAAAGGGGCTGTAAAGCGTTGGATGTGCTTTATTCTCTATTCCTAAGAGACAAGAGTCGCTTTCTTTTACCCTTACGCGATTTATGTCTTATTCTTCTTTGACATTATACCTACCTATTTTATTCCACATGCTAGTTTGCTTTGTGGCATCGATTTTATGCAAGAGTGATTTATATTATATTTCCACAGTTGAATATATGCGTTTAACACTAATTTCACCAAGCAGTACTTATTATATCATCTTTTAAATGCGCTTTTATACACTTTACAGTATGTAATTAAAATTAAATATATCATCTTTTATTAATCCAAATAAATTGAACAGTGCTTTTTTATGATAGTATGAATGTACATATATACGTGGCTTTTTTGTGAGAGTTACTATGAGGCGATCTTGTCAATAATATGAGATTTACATATAAAGATATCCCAACTTTTCATTGTTATTGTTCGACTTTTCCACCCTTAAAATTCGCCATTTAAATTATTTCATCCCTGATAGAACATAATTTATAAAGGTCTCAATATTATTTATTATACGTTGAATTTGAATTATTTTTTATTCGAATATTAAGCGATATAAATACTAGTAATGCAATCAATAATAAGATTTAATACTTTTATGTATTGACCACAAATTATACGTCCGGGATATTAGCGCATCGGCGTTTAAAAACATCATTTAATAACATTAAACATATACTCGAAAAAAGTACACTAAAAACACTTTAAAAAATTTGTCTAAACATCTTGAATATTACAGAAATTTAAAATTAAAAATGAAAAGCGTACGTTAAATACGTTAATACAAACAGTGTAAAATACACACGTACATACATGTATATCTGTAATTTAGATTAGTTCGAAAAATATATCTTTTTAGATATGTTTGTATAGAAACACATTCATTAAAAATACGATGTATGTCAGTTTTAGCAGAAAAGTTATGTGAACATAATATTTGAAAATGAGAAATGTTTTTCATATAATATGTCCACATGACTCGTAATTTTAAATAATAAAAACACATTAAGTTCTTATTTCCTATATATATATATATATATATATATAGCATTATTAATTGATGCTCGCTATGAGCGAAACTGTTCCTCAACTGGAAATAAGTATTGAAAACATGTGTTCTTACTATTTAAAATATAATGCCTTCCCATAAAGAAATGACAGTGTACTCAATAAAAATGATCACTCGTAATGTTCATTCGCCAGATAATTCCAGAAATTTTTACATACAATATATCAACAGAAAGTCGAAAATGTCATTTTTATTCTCCGTGATATATTCAATGCATTCTTTCTCACATGTGATTTTTTTTTATCAAATTGAATATTTTTTTACCGTGTGTGAAATTTTTATTACTGTGAATATTTATTTGTTCAATCAATGTACAAAAACTTTTCTATCGTATGGATTAGAGTGGTAGTTTGATGGCATCGGTTATATATTTTTACAAATTACAACTCCAACCTTACATTGCCTCGGTATTTTCTTGTACCGAAATAAGAAAATAATGAAATCTTGTCTCCAGTAAGCCATAAAATTTATTCATTTTCTTAGTGTAGACGTGCCTACGCATTGAAATGTTGTTTTGCGGAATTCCATCGAACGTATATATACCTGCGAAGGTTCGACCAATTTAATATTTAATTGTCTTCGAAACTCTTCGCTTATTTATTATTAAGTTTCTTTGTAATGGGAGTGTTTACTAGGTAACTTGGGAAACGGCGAACATGCTTGTGTATCTTTTGACCAGCATTTCTCTCAAGATGTTCGAATATTTCATTCGATGCGGTATCTCGAGTGCCGTTGAAACACCGGTGCGTGAATACGTTTTATTTCAAATTAATTATTAAAATTTCATATCATAAAGAATTTTTCGTTTTTTTGTTCTTTATGTTTCTGAAGAAGATAGTGATTAAACACGGTGAAAAAAAGCAGTGTATTTTAAATGTTTATGCATTAAAATGTTTAAATTTGAATTATTGTAATTTTGTACGATTCCACATGTTTTGTCTCAAACGACCCGGGTTTCGCCCTTCGGCATCTTCAGGTATTCCATCACACGGATGCAACAGAAATGACGATTTCAGTTCGATGTCAGTTCTGTTGCATCCGTGTGATGGAATACCTGAAGATGCCTAAGGGCGAAACCCGGGTCGTTTGTGACAAAACATGTGAAATCATACAAAAGTACAATAATTCAAATTTGATATTGTAATTCCATCAAGCACCTTCAGTCGATATCATAGATTATATTAAAATGTTTGTTGTAAATCATTCAAATCCATTAAGATATTTTTTGAACAATTAACAGTTTATCAGTTCTTGAATCATTTTTTTTTTGTCTTCTAATTATTAACTCTAAATTCATAAACCGACCCTTTTCTTAATTTATCTTGTATTAGTTGATAATGCTGGCGACGATCGAAACCGGTCGTGATCTCTGTATTATAAAATTGTGGAAACAATAATCTTTAAAATTGTGTTTGACGGATAACGCCTTTGAAGTAAATATTATTTTGATTTGTTGAATTATGACACATTTTCAATAACGGCGTATCGATTCAATCATCCAATCGAACATTTTTAATACTTTCTTATCCGTCCACAAAATATACTTTATAGCAATAATATGTTTTAATATTTAATGCATTTTAAAGTAAAACAGTCACTTTTTTGAACGAGCAATTCCTTCTTTTGATAAGAAAACAGTCGACGTATTCCATGACTAATGTCATCTTTGAAAAAGTCCCAATGAATGAATAGCGTTTTTTAAAATTTTATGTCGTTTTATAAATAATTACGTTTCCGTAATATCATATTTTTAATCGAAAATTCATTGCTTTAATTGAATTTTTGTTCATTTTATGTGTAAGCGATGATTCTAGTAAAAAATATAGAGTTATATTTATTATTACGCGGTCGAACTACATGGACTTTATTTCCTTTGTGACATTATTAAATAAATTTTTCTTTTGAATACGCTGATAAATATATAGCTACAAAAAATCTCTGTAAATTGAAACAGCATCATTACAAATGCATTAAAACTCCATTAGCAAGTGTGGCGGATATTTCGGAAAGATTAACTGAAATCCCAGCGAGTTAACCGCCAAATTAGTGAATATAATATAACTCCAAATTGCAGGTAATAACGCTGAATACGCGGCGGCGATTTTGTGCCTGTGAACTTTTAGAATGTATGCGAAAACGTTAGCAAACTATTGAAATAGGTATTAGATGACATAAGCTTTCGATATATAGGGCGTAACGGGAGCGAAAAACGACGAATCGATATGAAATTACGAATAAAAGCACCATGTACTGCATAGGAACAATAAAAAAAGCTCTCTTTTTATTCTGTTATTAGTGGTGCGTGAGCTTTCCATTGCACGTATTTGCTGTATATACATTTTATGTAGATCATCTCACCGTTGTTTACTTTCAAAACGTTTTATGATTGGTCATAATGTATAGCCATTTATAATGTATAGAAATTCTTATATTTCATTATTAGATATTTGATCATTACTTGCTAGATTGAAATATGAAGCTATCTCTTAAAAAAAAACATTTATGCTTTAATGTTAATTGATTAATATTTATTGTAAAACCCTTTCAAGAATGACTAATTAACAAGATCGTTAATATAAATTATCACAGGCAATTGTTTTAACCATTATTAGATTAATATTATTAAATTTGTTTTAGTTGCAATTTACTGCTTGGCTTGCTTAAGTGTTTTCCTATAATTAATAACTTTGGTCTATAGACGATGCTAACGGTTTTTTTAAGTCAGTTCTTTTTCATGCGTGTGATAAAATGCCTGAAGATGCCCAAAGACGAAACCCGGGTCGTTAGTGACAAAAATGTGGAATTGTACAAAGTTGTAACAATTCAAATTTGGTATAGCCATTGGTTTCGATGACAAAATTTCTGATATCATCTATTGAATGAAATTAAAAGGCATTTCATATAAACATGCGATGAATACAGGGTTGTGGAGTTGAATTCGAAGTCGAGTCGTGGAGTCGTGAAAAACGAGTGACTAATTTTACGATTAGACGATTTTGAAGAATATCGTAATGAACAATTTGTCAGATTGGTTGCTTAATCTCTAATTTAATACATATAAATGGCATAGGTAGGAAAAAACCAGACAAAAATAAACTTTTTTCAGTCGAAGTCTTGTTTATTGCCAATGTCATCAGAATCGAAGTCGTGTTTTTATTAACAATTCCACACAAAAAAAAATAGTTACACTTTTTAACCCGTGTAATATTTTTTTCAACATTATATTATTGTCTTCACAAAATATTTTCATGTTTTTGTCAAAAATTCTGTCATACAATTTAATTGAGTTATGAGAAAATTTCCACACACTAAGATAAAAATATACGTATATAAACTTTCTGGTCGTCGAGCTTCTCGTATAATATATATATATTATTATAATTATATTATTTTCTTATATTATATCAAAGAATAGTTGTAATAATTTAATCGCTACGTGTATTCAATTGTTGGTCCCAGTATTGTATTTCATATCAATATTTACAACTTGGTTGATAAAAGATTTATCGTGCACGAAAAATTTATGCTAGGTTGACAGTTCTGTAGGCTTCTTATCCGTGAAGAAAATAACGATCCGTAGCTCTGTCTTGTTGGAAATGTCTTCTCACGTCTGCTGGCATACATAAGTTATAACATAAGCACTGCGGATACATAGGTTTCGAGTTAGCAAATCATTCGAGTCACATCTGTTCTTTTTTCTTCTGACGGAAATCGATAATACTTTGAGCGTCTTATCTCAGAAATCTTCGAAAGGATTCCTTTTTTAAATCACTGTTTATACGAACCAGTTGTTGCAACGGTTTTTTTTAACACCTCTTCTCTCTTTGAATTATATAAATTTTGCGGAGCTAGTTTTTGGGAATCATTTCGAATTAAAGCGATATAGTACCTATCTGAAAAATAGCAGTTGTATTTTCGACTGAATCGTCTGTATCTTTGTCTAAATATTTTTATTTTTTATATATCATTAAAGTTGATAACATTCTTATTTCACTTCGCGTGTGTGCCACACCTTTCGCTTCTGTGCGAAGCATATTCGGACTAACTTTGTCGTTGTTTCTGAGAAAAACAATGAAAATAAATATTTTTTTTTTTATGATAGCGACTGAAGGTGCTTGATGGAATTTCTATACCAAATTTGGTATAGAAATTAATTGTAAATATATTAATAAAAAACCCGTCAATCTTCCCGATTTCCTTGCTGCCCTAAACAAGTAATTGACGTGTTTAAAGGTTAATGCATTCTTGCCTTTAGTAATCATTATATTACAATAGAATGCCAAATTTTAGAGAAATAATTCATATTTTTTTAATCCAACCTTTGCCTTCTTGGTTCCTTTTATCATGTTTTTCAACCTCGACCATTCTGCAGTTTTATTTCTTTAAATAATATATCTCTGATACCGATATATATATAATATATTAATATTATTTGTTTTTTCATCACATTATTTGTCAATGCAACTTTTTATGTGCTAAAATCACAGCACCATTATTTTCGTGCGAAAGTATATTTAATTAATACAAAATTATGCCATGTATTGTAGCGTATTGGAAAAACATTATTATCGCATTTATTGTTGAACTCATTTGAATGAAGTAAAAATTTATAATTACGCATTCGTTCAAATGATTTTTATTTTATCCAATTCGATTGCAGGGGTGAAAATTTACAGAAGTCATATCTGTTGGATATATTAATCTATTCCTTTACCCATCGTGTACTGAAACACATTGTTCAAAAAAAAGCACACACACCCGAAATAGTATTTTTATGGACAAAAAATAATCACAAATATAACATTTATGTCATCAATTACTTTTAGATAACATATTTTTGGTAATATCCAATGCTTTTATTGTGTTAACTGTCACTTTTTAATGGAAAGGAATGATATTCAAAATAATTTTAACACATTTTTCAGTACTTATTTCCACAATGTTTTTTATGATCAGCACCGGTTTCGCTCATAAAATATGTTGTGGAAATTGTACTAAAAATGTGTTTTTATAGTTCATAACAATGCATAGCGATTCAGGGTAATTCCTTTTTTCAAAGTTTGTTTCTGCGGGCTTATTATAGGTGTTTTTTTTTGTACATGTACGTGACTATCTCTTCGGTCCATCGATATAATGTCAGAACATACAATTTCTTGTTGAATAGTTCAGATTAAGATTCTGTGTGATAGAGTTTTATTAAATTCTGTAATTTGTTTCGCTAGAAAGTACACAAAACATATATTTGTTGTGAAGGAAAGCGACTATATACGTCATTACGCCGGAGAGAATTGCGTCATGTATTTGAAAAATTCTATTGCATTCATCAAAAATTAATATAGCTTTTAGTATTTATTTCAGAATTTAAAATTTGATAACAATCGGCTTCGCTTATTAATTAATTTGCGCATGGATAAACAAGGCGCACCCACAATTTATCCCCTCGCTTGCGAGAGTGGTGACCTCAACATAGGATAGTCATAACAAAGGTTAAAATTTACCATATCAAAAGATTATATACTTATCTTCATCATACACATGGAGTCTCTTAAGACGTCATTAAAATATTTATTTTATCAATTATTCAAATAATATAAAATTTATTATATTGACTGAAGGTGCTTGATGGAATTTCAATATAAAGTTTGAATTATTACAACTTCTACGGTTCCACATTTTTTGTCACTAACAACCCTGTTTTCGCCTTTCTGCATCTTTAGGCATTCTATCACTCGGGTGCAACAGAACTGATATATAGGAAAACACAATCCCCAAGGCAAGGTGTAAATGGCAGCTAAAACAAATTTAATAATATGAATCTAATAATTGCCTATGATAATTTTCATTATCGATGTTGTAAATGAATCATTTTTGAAAGAGTTTTTCAACAAATAATAATTAACCATCATTAAATCTGAATTGTTACAACTTTGTTCGATTCCACATGTTTTGTCACTAGCGACCCGGGTTTCGCCTTTCGGCATCTTCAGGCATTCTATCACACGGATGTAACAGAACTGACTGAAGGTGAAACCCGGGTCGTTAGTGACAAAACATGTGGAGTCGTACAAGTTGTAACGATTATTATTTAATAGTGAAATTCCATCAAGCACCTTCAGTCGATATCAAAAATTATAACTATCATTAAAATATAATTGCGCTTTTTTTTAATAAATATGTACCTACTTATTTCAATCTGGCAAGTAACGATGAAACATCTTGTGATGAAATATAAGAATTTACATCTTGAGATCGTCGATTCATTGAACCGATATCACGTAATATGTATAACAAGGGGGAGTTGGGAAGATTGAGCTGATCATTGAGAATGAAATTTAAATTTAATAACTGGCCTGTTAAAAAAACATTCGTTACAACATTGTCATAAAATGTGAATGTTTTATATAGACAGATTGAATTAAATTGATTCCGCAAAAGCATGTTGAAAACCTTCACCGAAAAGAATAAACCGATCAATTTTCAATTAAAACCGTATTTCAGTGAGGCAAACAGTGTTCGTCGTGACACAGTACTTGATCGAGGCATATACATTATAATGTTTGCCCATTACCAAGTCCAAACCTTTTAAAACAAAATGTAATATTTCAACAGCTCGGCCGAGAGAGTGAGAGAGGGGTCATTCAATTAAATATCTGCGACCTAAATCAATAAATCTCCGCCGACCAAACTTGGCACCACCCATTAAGTGAACTTTAATAATGTCAGAACGGAGATATAAAATCGCCCCTTTAACGTCACTCGATGAACTTAGGTCCTTTGTTATTTCGGTGTAGATGGATCGATGTTGCATATTCATTAACGAACCCTTATGGAATTCGCTTACAAATAAATTACGCATGCACATGGAACTTTATTGACGTGAAAATTAATGGCAATGCTCTACGGTATTAATTTTATGGGAAAAATTGCTTTGCATTGTATTGTAGCAGACATATATTTCAATAATGGAATGTGTTTCGGATTATTATTTGAATTGCTCAAATGATTTGGGAAATATTATCGTATATTGATGTCCAATTACAATTAAAACATTTAATCGTAAAATATTTTCTTTTTATGTATAAAAAATTATTTTTCGATTTTTTTTTTTAATACAATTAATGTATATCTGTCTATCATATAAATATTTTACATATTATTCAGTACTATTTTCAAAACATATTTTATGATTAGGCAATCAGGGAAACCGGTTCTGGTCGTACAATATATTGTAGAAATAATACTTAAATATGTCACAATGAAAAAAAGCAATGTATTTTAGTTCTACAAAAATAAATGGCTAATTCAATCGATAAACTTAAAAAAGTATTCTTAGTATTTAAAATATCATGCCTTTCAACCAATAGGAGACAGTAAATACCTTACAAGACATTTATCATAATAGACCGTATTTTTACGTTTCAATTTATTTTTTTGAGTAAAATAAATGATCAATTATAAGTGATATTGAAAATTATTTTTTCTTATAACTGATCATTTATTGAAAACGTCCAATTAGTAACACTTCTATGATTTTTAATAATTTAAGTTTTCTATTTTTGAGAAATAGTAAAGGGCACGTTTTTCGAAAAATATAACCCATTATTATTATTCCGATAGAAAATTTGCTAGCATATTTTTTTAGCAATTATTATGTATTAAAATATTTTTATCACATTCATTTATTTTTAATATACACATTTTTCATTCGATAAAATGTGTACACTCATTTTGTGTTCAAAAGCATCCCTCGCCGCTACTAAATTAAACACATAAACGTATTTCAAAAATTTCTGGAATTGAGCCATTTTGTATTTGCTGTTTGGCGGCATTTCGGAATCAGGCTTTTGCAAGATTTATAGTACCTTCCCAGCATCGGTCATTTCTGTGGATTTGTCGTTCACAACTATTTTGCTATAAATAATACGACGATGGCTAACCTTTTTTGGCAAGTTGGCTGTTATTAAAATCTCAATATTGTGACTCCAATTTGCTAAGCAATTATTTATCAAAGTTAATAAAAAATTATCCGTAAATTTGTTGTTGTTTTTTCGTGTACATTGAAAAATAACACTATCAAACGTTTTCATTCAAATGGGACAGTCGTGTAATAATTTCTTTTTTAATGTATTAATCGTCACGTGTTTACATTTTTGTAAACAGCTGGAAATCAATAGATATCAATCGTCACACGAAATCTTAAATGAACAAACTAATATAAGTCAGTTGCCGCTTCTCAGACCGTTGCGAGGTGCTTTTGCCCATCCGTAATAAACCATAACCCAATATTTCTGCTTATTTATATAGCCGCCGGTTTAGTTTCATTTACATTTTCAAACTTTTAGTTTTATTGCAATCAGGAAATAAGCTAGGTTTTTAAAACAGAAAATAAGATGGTTTGTCTACCCTTTCTTCACAGCTATATATAGATAAGCAAACGTTTGCTTAAACATAGTTCCGAAGATGGGGTGAGCCGAAATAGCTATCAACTATATCTTCTAAAAAAATTGTGGAAATAAAGTACATTGCTATTTTTTCAACGTGTTATAATGGAGTTTTACCAAGTAAATGCCAAATCAATCAATATATTAATCGTCACTTTTTGATGGAGGCTATTTAAAAAAATAAAAACACATTTTTTATAACTTATTTCCCCAATATTTTTTATGATCAGGACCGGTTTCGTTTATTGCGAGCATTATCAACTGATAGGATACAATCAAGAAGCGAGTCTATTCATACAAAATTTAGAGTTAAGCTAGCAGGTATGTAAAACCATGGGTTCAAGAACTAATAAAAAAAAATACCGGAAATCATACAATGTTAATAAATTTTTTGATGTTAAATGTTAACCATCACTTATCAATAATTTTCAAGCAAAATTAAGTAAAAATAAATTTGTATTTTATCAGTTGGTAATGGTCGCGATGTCCGAAACCGATTCTGATCATAAGATATTTTGTGGAAATATGTATTAAAAATTTGTTTTTACTATTTCAAATTAAATAATAATTTGGCAAATATTATAGCTTGTAATCGATATTTTTTTTCCCGTGAGCCGAATTTGTAAATAAATTAATACTTTTTCGTTATAAAACTTCTTTTCTTATAGTTGAAAGTTTCGCCTGTTGTATTATAATCATAACGACTTTCCAAGTTTGCCACCACTTAACTAGCTGCTAGCGATATTCATTAATCTTGGCAAATTCTCTAAATTTATACAACTCTCCCAAAATGCCATGTTTCGTTATATGTTAACTGATATATATTCTAATCCGAATCTGGAATAGTAAAATGTTTATATTTACAGTACAACTCTCATGCAGAATTCATATTTTTTTATTATTATAAAATTAATTAAAACTTAAAATATTTATAAATAATAAAATATTTTAAATATTATTTATTGGTTTCGATATTTTTTCGATTTTTTTATTTCGAGTTATTTTTTGACATTAATTTTTGCACTGTATTTACACGACATTCATATTGCATGATTTGATTTAGAATGTGCCAAATATGGGTACTTGTAGTTAGTCTTTTGATTATGATAAATAAAATTAAACACGTCGGCTTGTTACAGCACCACAAGATTGTTGTAATACGTTACGTTTACATTTCTTAGTGGTGAAATTACAATATTTATGAAGAAATATTCCTAGGTCTGAGGTTAAGATGAAGCTATTAACAAGATAAACTACCCAACCTTTCGTTCAACGAGAAAGTTTTAATAGGCTCATGGGAGTTGGGATAAAAATATTTTGTAATATTTAACGATGCTCTATCATGCTGCGTGAATATAATATGCACTCGACATAAATTTCTTCGCTAACAAGTAATGGAAAATTTTAATAGCATGTCGATTGCTTACACACACACAGTTTGATGAGATATTCATTCTAATAACAAGTTATTTATCTGGTTAGAAACTGTTTTTTTCTCAAATTTCGTCTAGAAAAAAATATCGTTAATACTATGTAAGTCATATTAACCTTTAAACGCCTAGCTGTCCCGTACGACCAGTGATTATTGTGGATTTCGAAATCGGGCTACACGGATTTATGAAAATAGTATTCAAAATATGAATATTAGCTTATATAAATAATGTCTTTGACATACCTATAAATAATTTTATTTTCGGTTTCGAAAAATATTTTTAGCACGATGCGTAATATAAACATCTGTGGCACGATATCGATTCTTGGTATATGCGATGTAATATTAGGCGTACCATAATAAATTAGCTTCATCTACACTATTCAATATATTTGGATCGGCATGCAGATTTTTTTTCATGTAATACGTTTTTTTTTTGTAGGCAAAGACGCGTTTGACAAATCGTTTTGGAATTGACAAACTTAGCTGACTTACTTAACTAGAGGAATTTGTATCGCGGTAAAAAAATAGCAATTTATTTTAGTTCTACATTTTTTTTATAAGGTTAAGTTGATAGTTTTGACGATGGTGTGAGCCGAAATAGCTATCAACTATACCTTATATAATTTTTATAGAACTAAAATACATTGCTTTTTTTTTCACTGTGTTATAGTGGAGTTCTACCAAGTAAATTCCAATTCAATCAATGAATTTCTACTATTTCATTTATTTAATATTTTTTTGTTTTAATATCAAAATAATAATTACAAAAATACGTAAAAATCAATTGAGCTTACTTGAGAAGCTTTTATAATTATTAAAAAAAAAGATAACATAATTCAGTTCAGCTGTTTTCGGATATTGAATATTATTCCACGTAATTTTTAAATCAGTCGTTAAACAAACAACTAAAATTCAACCTTATCGTCACCTTTATTATAAGCCCATGTGACTGATACCTGACGACATGGTAATTTGTATGCATAATAACCATTATGTTAACAATACAGGCTGACCGCACGAATCCCACAATACATCCCCGCACCGGTAACTCCACACGAGTGTGTTCATTATTCGTGTTAAACTCTCGCATTATTATTTCGTACAAAAACACGTTCGCACCGCCATTAAGGGATGGAAGGCTGCCGGGGTCTACGCTAGTTACCCCCGCAGCCGCCCACACATCACGGAGGACACACTTCAATCTTCAGCCATGAATGGTGGAACACTCGTTTTGTTGCTTGCCCCTCGCCTAAGCTAGAATACATACAGATTCTGAATATTTTAAAAGTGGTCGTTAAGATGTACCGTGGGCGGGATGCGATATTGTTTAGAATTGAGCGCAAGATGATTGCATTCGCTTTTTATTCTTTGATTATTTGGTAGACTGTATTGCTTTTTTTTGATTATCTAAACGTTAGAGTTCATTTTTAGACTTAACCATTCATCTGCATGAATATAAATTATACTCCAAAAGATGTGAACTTTATATTATAGAACGAAAATAATATTTAGATATCTTGATTGAGGTTGCGTAGCTTCATTGTATTTTTCCGTTAAAATATCGTAAACAATGTTAATTATATGCTATTTCAACGAAATTTCGTTTTTTTTATTATATAAAGCCATTGAAATTCAATGAATCTAAAAAAGTGATTACATTAGCGTGGTTGGTAGCTATTTTGGATTTATCGAATTGGTATTTTCTTTGTAGAAGAGGACTTTTATATATCGTATACTTTTTGATATCGACTGAAGGTGCTTGATGGACTTTACGGAAACGACCCGGGTTTAGCCTTTCGGCTTGTTCAGGATTTCTATCACACAGATGCAACAGAACTGACGAAGTTCAGTCAGACACCCGGGTCGTTGGTGACAAAACATGTGGAATCGTACAAAGTCTTTGCTTTTGATATTTGTGATGTTGGCTTCGGCGATCGCCGGGACCGCGATTAAACTAAATTTAAGCGTAGCATTGTATGTTATAATGATTAATACGAGATGGAAAATATAGCGTCTCGTTTATTCTAGTATTATAAATTGTATCATAAAATAACCTACTATAAATACTAATGTGTAATTATTGTAGTTAAAATAAATTTTTATCAAATAATATGGATAGCTTATTTCAATACCACTAAAGTGAATTTAAATCAGTAATCACCCTCTCCGTCGTGTACGACACAAGACACGTGAGGCACTGAATACAAATTGATTTCGGGGGGAAATATTTGATGAAACACACTGCTACACCATACCCGACGAGTTGTGTTTGAAGAGGAGGCAGGGAGGACGTCGAACACGGAGGCGCGGGCTAAACACTAAATAATTGACCCTTAAATTCTGCGGAAGGGCTCAAATAATAATGGGGCGTGCGTCTAACCGGCCGGCGGACGCCTTTAATCATTCAGGCGTCTCGCTGAGTAACTTAAGCGCCGCAGTCGTTTTGTTTCACTTGCACGTTCATTGTTGGTGTGACCTGCAGCAGCTAGACTTTGTTCTGCGATAAGTTGTAATTGGTGTCCACGCGGCTCTTGATTCATCGGTATAAAATTTGCTTAATTCCGACGAACACTAGAGGTTGGCGGAAGGGTATAGGGGGGTACAGACCGTATAAAAGATTTATACGGAAAACAAAAATACTTCCTCGCACTACCCAGTCTATGGAAACAAAACTAAAGAATATAAATTTTAATAGAATAATTTCTCGTATTCTCGTATAATGAATTATTTTAAAATATCACTTTCAGTTATATTTTTCCTAAAAAAATCGGTGAAAAAGATACTGAAAGTTTTCTTGTGAATAACGTATTTTTTTTCATTTCGCATATTAGCACAAATCAGCCCGGGAAAAATATATATTGACTTTAAGCATTTTTGTTGAGTGTGAGTTGTGTTTGGTTCAATGAAACGTATCCAGGCAACGCGATGTGCGGATCAATTGGAATGTATTACTGATACAGTGTCCGGATTTCGTCCGAGAACCATTAAGTTACGACGCAATGTACAAATAGTTGTAATTTCAAATAACATAATATTTTTTATGTTATTTTTAATATCAGTCGTATTTGAAGAATTCTCTAAGTAATAACTGCGGTTGTTCGGGAGATTTCGACAATATCAAAATATTCTTGCTTTAAATTAGACAGCTTATACAATCATCGACACTAGTGAAATAGCACATAATTTACACAAAAACATACTCTTTAGACTTACTCTTCAATTTTATGCAACATTTAAAATCGTCAAACATATAATTACTATAATCTTGATTGAACAACGAATCTATCAAAAGTTACAGCCCTTATACTGACCTAATAGGCCACCCTGACTTGATCTCAACCAAGGCAAACTTTGAGGCATTTGATAACTTTTAAAATCTTAAAGAAGGGTGCCAGATATTCATGTTTATTTCTAGAATTAATAAAGAGTAGATAAAGCTCTATTCTTCAATGTGGATTCTAAATATACAGAAACATATGATACTGAATATCACTTAAACTGTTTTTTTTCTCCCATTTGCTCGGTAGCGTATGATATAAGTATTGGCAGCGTGAAGCTTTGTATCGAAGTTATTGGCGTTATGAAAGGCAATTGTTAAACAGCGTCTGCATACATATACACATAATGGTTTGAGTTACTAAAACCAAATTATTTTCCTATCGATGAAACGTGTATTTTTACTTAATTTAATATAGTTCTTTATTTGTTTATCTTCATTCACACCCCTCAATAACATATGTCGAGAAATAGTGTTACTTAAAAATATAATATCTCAGAATAGTGGTGAATTTTTAAATTCACAACTGCATTAAAAATTATTAATTCGAGAGGTAAAGATGTGCATAAAATAATATCTTTTTTCTCCCAAAGCTCATTGTTATGACGGTAATTGATGCATTATGTTTTTACGGGTTTCAAAATAAATATATTTTTATAGTTCACGTTAAATGAATTCTTTTAATAGTAAAGTAAAATTGGTCTAACACGGTGAAAAAATAGCAATGTATTTTAGTTCTAAAGAATTATTTAAAAAAATATAGTTGATAGCTATTTCGGCTCACCCATCGTCAGAACTATGCTTAAACTAACTTTTGCTTATCTATATATAGCTGTGTAGAAAAGTTACACAATACATCTTCTCTCCTGTTTTAATGGCCTACCTTGTTACTTTCTCACAATGAAACTAAATTTTAAAAATTGTAAATGAAACGAAAGGTGGCTATGACAATAAGTTTACATGTGGCACAGAAGTGGTCATTACGGAAGCAAATCAGACCACCCCCCAGGAATAGGTTGGACTAATGGGGACGCTATTATATTAGTTTGTTCGTTAAGAATCCTTTGTGATAATTGATGTCTATTGATTTCTAGCTGTTCCAAAGCCCTCATTCTGCGACCTTTACTACAAAGATCCAAACATTTAGGCGCTGAGTTTGAATTTATATTATGCGATTCCTTAATAACGTGATTAGCGACTTGTGAATCTGTTTTTTTACAGTTGAATGATCTTACATGTTCCTTAGCTCGAGTAGATATACTTCTAACCTTTTCTAACTTTTCACCGTTTTGTAATGGAGTTCTACTAAGTGAATGCCAATTCAATCAAAAAATTGGTCTAGTTTAGCATCTAAAATTGTTTGAAAAACAATGTAAAAATACTGCTTCTGCATAAATATTTAGCTAAAAATGTTATTTGTATAATGCTTGGGTTATTATCGTTAACGAAAGGTCCTGTTTTAAATTAACATATAGTTTGTTTAATCTGTGTCAGATCCATGTCAACTAAAATTAGTATTCCGGATCACGGTTCCTTTTGACCGCCGCTCATATATGAAGGGTTTCTCAGTGCGTCGCAACTACGGCGTAGCTCTACGGCGTAGACCGTTATGACAGTTGGAAGGCGTTTTATGAACGTCATAATAGGAATTAGGTTTGTTTGGGCGTGTGCTAGTATGTACTATTAGACAAATCATCATCCTTGCTAATTGTCAAATGCTATTCTACATAACGTTAAGTGTGGAAATAGGTGTTTGTATATCTTTTATTGGCTACGGAGGAAATAGATGTAAAGTTATTATTTTAGTTTTAAATAAAGCTATGTTTTAGTTCTAAATATATAACAAGCCATGTTATATTGTTTTTTGAAAATAAGCGAATATTTTTTTTGGTTTTTTTGACATAAATTGACAATTGTTATTGTGGAGAATATTTTTCAAACTAGACCTAAACTATAAAATTTGAATTGTTAACATTTCAGTTCCGTTAAATACAATGCCTGAAGATATCGAAAAATTAAACCCGGGTCGTTAATAACAACATATCTGGAATCGCATAGAGTAAACAATCCAAATTTGAAATTTAATTTCCGCCTAGAACCTTAAATTATTTGATTTATACATATTGTCATTAAATTATGTATAATAAATAGATTCTTAATATGCTTATCGTCTTTTAATCAAATCACTCAGTATATCTTCCGATTTGCGTCCAGTATGCCTAAATTCTTGTAATCAATGCCTTAGGCTTAAATCTCTCGAACAATAATGTACAATCAAAGTAATAAATAATTTTTAAAACGATTATTATAATATCAACATCGCCGTTGTTTAAGTCATTACAAGTAGTTTATGTAAATACCATTACGCAATTCACCCATTTATAATTCAATTTCAATGCACCTATTCAAATGAATTATAAGTATTTCTTCTTAGACTTATTTAGTTTCGTAGGAAAAATGCACACATAGTAAAATATTTTATATTTAAAATATACATGAAATTATCGATATTAGAAACGACAGATTTATTGTATATATTTTCTTGAACAATATATGCAGTTATGCCTAAATTTAAAATAGTTCTGATGATGGGGAAACCGAATTAGTCATGAACGATATTTTTGTATTTATTATAGAATGGTTGATCGGTCAACGGACATAAACTGTTCCAAGACTATGTTTGCTTTGCTATTAGAATTGTTCATTAACCGATCAACCTAGTTTTACAGATGGGTTTGAACGATCGTTTCAGTTCGTTATCGGAATATGTGTTCGTTGTCCGAATACATAAATCTTTCGTGATATCGATAGTTGTCCGATTTACCCACTGTATATAATAAATATATATTTACTGTTGATATTTTACATCATTAAAATATTTCGGTATTTGAACAAAACTATATATTTTATATAACATACCCAACAATGCGAATATGTAATATACTTGTCATTTTTGAGTAAATGCGAAAATTTTGCTATTTAATATAAGTTTCAAGTACACATAAACTATCAGTGTGAACTTTTAGTTTTATCAGGTTCTAAAATGTCGGCATAATATACATTTGATATCTTACAGGGTAAAAGCTTCGTAGAAGTAACATTAAACTCGAGAATGCCGAGATGTTGTTAGAATAATTAACTGTAATATTACTTCATTATAATCTTAATTAAGTTTTCTAAGGCTTCGTTTATACAGCCTTGATTTTTTAAAATTAATATTTTTGTAAGTATGCGTAGTTCGCATTCAGGAATAAACTGTCAATCCCCAGTTATCACTTAAGCAGAAAAACATTTTTGAAATTCAACCACCTAAGTTAAGGTTCTACAAAAAATAGCGCTTGTGGGATTTAATCTGCGATGTATATTCATAATTTTTATCACCGCTATAGCTTCCTTATCCTTAATCAACATATTTTAATATGTATTATACAGTGTGGGTCGTATTCGTATATCAATCAATTAAAGTTGACATGTATTTTTCCATCACTGATTAGTAAACAAACTATTATTTGGCAGGCTCTATCAGTTGTAAAAATGACGAATGATTTAATTAAGTATGTTTTATTTTGATATTCTAAAACCAAACGGGTTCACGGTAATATATAACTGTCTTGTGACCCAATTTGGTGTTCTCGAAAGAAATGAACTTTACCTGTCAATCGAATTAACTTCCTATGACAAACTTACTTAATGACCACTTCACGGTTGTGTTTCTGAATAGTGTAATCGATATTTATTTTACTATTGGACCAGAGATACGCTCTATATTTTATATACATACGGATTTGTTAAAAAAATAAACAAGGGTAAGTTAAATTTTGTATGTAATTTTGATATATCTGTAGTGAGAATGTTGCTTGAAAATTTATTGTATCAATTTGATAACGTGTAAAATTTAAACTTCTGACGAAAAGGTCTTTCGTTATTTCAACACTACAATTTTTATAAATGAATTTCATATTGATTTCGTAAGAAAATATTTCCAATAAGAATTTTATTCCAGTATCTAAACGTTAAAAACATTTACTAAGTAATATTTTATCGACATTTTGGAAAAATGTGTATTATGCACATGTGATTTAGTGTATTTTATCGTGAGACCCCCATCTGGCTGCGCTACTGTGTAGAGCCCATTCTGCACAGCTTCGTATACATTATGAAACTTGCGGGTTAACTACAAAATTTTTCCCCACCTGTTATAATATTTATCTACTTCCTACCAAGAGCGGGGCATGCGGCACGCTTACACCTCTAACATCTAAGCTTTTCAAGGCTTTATGTAACTATTAGCCTTAATTTAATTCACTATGTTATAATCGAATATATAAGTTTATGAAAGCAATAACATTGCCATGCGTAACTTCCATGCTATATTAATATTAATTAATGCTTAAAGTTTGGTTCAAAGAACAATAATATGTAAGCGATATTATGGTAACATACTTTGCTTCTGTTTTTATCGTTTCTATTTTATTCACCACAATTATTTTCTTAAAAAGAAAAACGAAAGAGTTGATTACTTCCATATAAAATTTAAACTCATGACTTTCATTTCCCACTCGGTTAGTGTTGATAACAAACTAATCAATTTTTGTTTTACATAAAAATTCAGCTTCAATGTATTTTAGTTCTAGAAAATTTATAAGATCTACAGTTTATAGCTATTTCGGTGTGCACATTCGTTAGAACTATGAATTTATGTTCTGATGAAGTCGTAAGCCGAAATAGCTATCAACGATATATCTTATAAATTTTGTAGAACTAAAATACATTGCTATCTTTTCACCGTGTTATAATGGAGTTCTACCAAGTAAATGCCAATTCGATATGTTCTCTCCTGTTCAAATTTATTTATAAATAATAAATAATCGTTTCTCGTCGAAATAAGCTCTTGTTTATTTTATAAAAAACAGTATTTTTGTGTATTGTATTGTAAAATTTGTGTATTGTATTGTATTGTAAAACTGAGTATTTTTGTATTTTTTTTCTTAAAACGCTTATCGAAGAATAAAACGCGTTTGGCATATAAAATTAAATTATCCTTATATGTTGATAATCATTTATTAGTATCAAAAAAAAACTTGTATTATCTACGGAAATAGTAGCATTATATTTTTTTTTGATTACCTTTTAAAAATTCATTCGTTTCTGTTGTTAAACTACAGTGAATTCAGAACTATTATATGGGAAGTAATTAGAATTAATGTATGGTACTTATTGTTTACAATAGAAGTTTTCCTAAAATACTTCTCGAAAGATCAAAAGACCTCTCGCTTATAATTTCTCGGGCAAAGTTGTTTACAAAGAAATCCAAGAAAACATGGACGATTAAAAATGTAAGGCATTTAAGTATTTACTCGTGTAGATACTTAAATGTGTCGTGTAATCTTTTCCATGATTTTAGCATTTTTGTCAAACGATTTCACAAAAAAAAAACATTTTTTTATCACTCCACTTTTCTGACTTTAATTTTATTCAAAAAGAAAACATCTTGGCAATCTGAGGTGGTTGTGTGAAGTATATAGCGTCATTAAAATTAAACTGTTTTTTTATTTTTGTGAGATAAATATATATGCAACATTATCGGTTACTTTTATTCATTTTTCTACACTCAAATACATTTGTTTAAAGCTGGGAATTTAATTTTTTTGATATTTATTTTTTATATAAACATTTTGGACATGTAATCTTAAACATTATAATACGTAATTTATTTTAGTGGCTAATTTTCGGATACCCTTTTCCATTTATTTAAAATAATAAGTTTGACCCAAAAATCAAGTTAACTCCTTCTTTCTTAGCGATAAAATCATGAAAAATGTAATACCTTTAAATACGATACTAAATTACAAATTATTTCATAGAAACAACGACTTCAATAATTATGTTTTAAACCTGTAGTAGATTATTGTTTGGGTCTAAATTTTGTTATAATAAGGTTAAATAAAGCTCACCGAATTCGAAAATAGTAAAAATTGTATATTTCACGTTGAAAAAACAGCAATGTGTTTTGTTCTACAAAATTTATAAGTTTTATAGTTGATAGCTATTTCGGCTTCCGCATCTTCATTAAAACTAGAATACGTTGCTATTTTTAACCGTCTTATACTGGGGTTTTTCCAAGTAAATGCAAATTCAATCAGTGAATTGCATATTGATTTACAAATACAATTGCTTCGGGAGCTATCAATTAATGGTTTTGACTTCTGGTGCCTAATTCTGTTTTCGATTTTATCGTAGCCTTATAGATATATACAGGTAGTTAAATTTTAACTATTTTACCACCCTTCAGTATAAGCTAATTTTTTAATGAAATAATGTGCCGTTGTTAGTTATCTCTCATTCAATACACGCAGAGCTACAATAGTCGATGTGAACCCTCGCTGCGGGGAGGCTACACAGGAACTTTAATATTGTATGAAAGTGGGTGGGCGCTGGCACAGTGGCGTAGCGCCGTAGAGGCATACAGCAGTGCAAGCATGATTGAAGTGTAGATCGTATCTTCAACTCAATCCGTTTTGCAGCGACGAAGCGAGGAACGTCCGCTGGTTAGAGATATATGAAACACGGCAGCTCTGCTAAACCCCGCCATTCGGTTTGTGTTTGCACGGATTTGTCTTTTAGACTTATTTTTATTTTGTGATACACGCTGCTCGTATAGAATTTTGAGTGATTTTTATATGTTTCTATTTGTATTAAAAACTTGACTTTTTCATCCGTAGTTTAAAGTGTAAGTTCATAGTAAATACGTCCCTTACAGACTATCGCTAGGTCATCCAATTTTTTTAACCCTTTTAACGATTTTGAAATTTCTAGATTCAAGATACTGTTGAAACATCTTTTTAAAAACTTTAACAAAAGCTCATGAACCAATTATTTTTTTATTAATACTATTTTTTTAAATATATATGTCTTAATAAAGTTTTATATATTTTATGATGTCGACTGAGTGTGCTTGTTGGAATTTTAAACTGTCTAAATTTTGTACGATTTCACATGTCCTCAGCTCTGTCGCATCCGTGTGACATAATTGCTGACAATGCTGAAATGCGAAACCCGGGTCATAAATGTCGAAACATTAAAAATCGTACAAAGTTTCAAGAATTCAAGACTTTAATCAACTTAATAAATAATTTTTGCGATGTGCATGATGATATTAAAACAGGCTAATGTCTTCATAAGTAACTGAAAAAAACCAAAAAATGTGTTTTGCTAATACCACATGATATATTATATTTAAATTTTTGAATTAGTGTTACCGTAACAATTTTTTTAAATTATAAAATAAATGAATTTTCACTGAGTAACAACAGTAAACATGTTTAATTTATGATATCGACTGTAGTTACTTGATGGAATTTCAAATTTAAATTGACAAAACTTTGTACGATCTCACATGTTTTGTCACTTACGACCCGGGTTTCTCCTTTCGGCATCTTCATGCATTCTATGCAACAGGACTGATTAAATTAAACATGTTTAATGTAAATTTAAATGAGAATAATAGTCATTTGGAAATTTCGTTACGACTTAATCCTCTTAATTGACGTTAACTGTAGCTTGAATTATAATCATTATTTTTGACTGAACCTTGAATGTCTAAAGAGATCTATTCCCAATACCGCCGGGCTTTGTTTTTCATCCGCAATTATTACTTTAAGTTGGCTATTAAAGTATTATTATATTCAAATCAGTTATGAAGCAAACTTGCTTTGGTAGGTGTAATGTTAATATAAATGTTGTCGTTATTTAAATGTTATTAATCAAGGCCACAAATCTGTTCGAGTTTCAGAAATACTTCGGTACGTCGACTTAAAATGATTACTTAAATTGCTTGTTTTGTATTCTCGAGACATATAATTTTCCGAGAATTTAAATAAAGATTTTCCAAATTTCTCAATCTAAATGAACATCTTGGTAGGTTAGCCTCGTGGGAATTTTGTTTAGATGGGTTATTATTTTTGCAATGGCCTTTTTTCTACTGCGATCGTTTATATGGAAAGCATAGGGCGGAAATTCGGAGCTTTGTATTATTTGGCGGAGATGTTATCCCGAATTGTTTTTCTACGCCGCGGTGCAAATGTTCCCCTTAGGTCCATATTTGAAATCTGCATTGCGAAAAAAACACTGTGTATTTTTCAAAACAAATCCTAAAACAGCACACCATGGAGAAATAATATTACAGTCGTGCATATTTTGTGATTCGCATTAACATTATGGACTCTGACCTAATTGAAACACGATTTTTTCGACAATTATGTCACATTCAATCACCATAATATAAATTCACATTTTATAGAATAGATCTGTTTGGTTTCGCTTGTTTCCGATTTCAATTGAATTAATAATACGGTGAAAAAATATTAATAATAATAAAAGTTTATAAGATATAGTTGATAGCTATTTCGGCTCGCGCCATCGTCAGAACTATATAGTTCATCAGGATAGTTCTGACGATGGCGTAGGCCGAAATGGCTATGATCTATATCTTATAAATTTTTGTAGAACTAAAGTACATTGCTATTTTTTTACCGTGTTGTAATGGAGTTATACGAAGTAAATGCCAATTCAATCAATTAATAAATAATGTTATCATTTATAAAAAAAAACAAAACAATGCTCGCGATAAGCGAAATAGCGGTCCCGATCAAAAAAATATATTGTAGAAATATACCAAAAAATGTGTGTTTATTATTTAAAATTAGAAAAAAGGGTCTACAGTAAATAGTCTGTCGCTTCGCATTTTTATTTATTTATTTGCATGTTGTTTGTTCATACTGTGTGTATAACTCCAAATAAATGTGCATCGATATATTAACAAAAAAAATCCTATTTCCCTCGAATCATAATAATTTATATGCTATTTTTTTTAAAGACATCCAATGCCATGGATCGTGTTTTATAGAGGTGGTCATATACAACGAAGAAATAAGGTTTTTATCATCTGCTGAAAAAAATGGGGTGTGGTATTTTATGCCAATATCTTTATTTGTGTGATTTCCGTCACCACTTTCACCGTATGCATTGTAAGAGTTGAATTAATCTCAAGTTGTCAGAGGAACACAAACTTCGCGTGGGGTAGAACATAAATTGCGTTTATTTATTAAATCGACTTAAGATGCTTGATGAAATTTCAATATCAAATTTGAATTGTTGAAATTTTGTACGATTTGATATGTTTTGTCACTAACGTCTTTCGACATTTTCAGTCATTCTATAACACAGATGCAACAATTCAAATTTGATAAATTGCATCGTCTATAAAGTAGTAATGTTTTTATTCTTTATTGGAAATGAATTACAAAAAGCTGAAACAATTCAATTGTAGCCACCAAAAAACAATCAAAATACTTAGTTTCAAACTGTACTATAATTCTTTAAAAATAGTTCCATTTATTTGTACATACATTACCAAACCAGCCTCGTCAATGTGTTTTTTATTCAAAATTTCCCGTTAGTTTATTCGCCGTTGTTACCAGTAAGCAGTAACAATGTAAAGTCTCATCTGATAAAATTTTTCATGGTCTTCCGGAAAATTTGATTTTGGAGTTTCACTGAATTTATTTTCTCAATAACCATAAAAGGTCATAAAGCTTTCGCAGAAGAGATTATTCAGCTAAGCCTCCGGAAGTGTCTAGTGCCAAGCGCTACAATAATGAATTCTAAACCCCGCATCTGTTGTCTAAGCATTATTCTGCGGTATTACGATATGGCGCTTTCGTATACCGCATTATATCGTTATGTATATATGTGTTATACGAAACGCATCTATTTTTGATATGCTCAAAGCCTCTCGTGGTCCCAGTTGGGTATCAATGTACCATTAGGGCACACTCGTGCACGCCACTTTGTATCAGCGGCCCTTAATCTTGTTTGCAAGAAATAGTGAAGCAACATAACGAATCGCATATTTTAAATTATGATAATGCTCTGTAGGTTGTTACGTCATCATTATTACATACCATTGTTGAGTGTTTGAAACTTGTGCGTTTGTATATTGAATTTAAAACATTAAATTTCGCTCAAAAATAGGAGTTTATATCAAGCTTTCATATTATTAAAATTAATGGTAATCACTTTCCCCAGATGTTACTTTTGAGACAATCGTTAGATAGCTTCCGCTCACTGTCAAATTTTTGATCGTAACATAATTTTGCCTTGCATATTGTAAGATTATCGTGTTGCAGTGATTACACCGTGATGTTATATTTTTAACATTAATCAAACACACGAAACAGAACTTCAAAAACCAATTTAAAAAAATAATATAACAAAAAACAACAGAAACTTTTCTCAACTCTTGATATATTTGCATAAATAACAAATATTTTTGAAATAAGATGTGCGATAATTTTGGTGTGCCGTTTATCATATGGACCATTTTCTCAAATATTTTTGTTAAACCTATATTTCAAAATGCATAAAATACAATTTGTATACATGATTATCTACTTCATTCCGTAAAAAAGTAACAAAACACTACTAACAAAAATGCATGTTTGGGTTAATCTACTTTGATTATTTATCAACCATGCATTTCAAAAACGTATGTTTTTTTTTCCAATTTTGTAATATATTGTTGTTTTCTTTAAAACGAATAGTAATTTCGTATTTTATAAGTTAATATATATCTTTTCTATATCACTACAATTTGGTCAACCCTCGATGTGCACACCTTAAATTTGACAAAATAGAACGATTAGAATATTAATAAAAGCGGATTCCGTAATTTTATCAGGTCAATAACACTCATATTTCTGCGGCCCTTGCATTTTGAAATTCCGTTAATATCGCTGTATAACACCCGGTATAATAATATATACTGCCTCCTGAAAAAAAATCGAATTGAAAAAAAATAGTCAGATTGCATGGGCGTCAAAGTTTTGAGAACCTGTCGCGCTTAATTATGTAGTGTTTGCAGATAGATAGATAGAAGCGTTCGTATGATCGTATTATACAATCGAATTCCTATTTAGCAAAATGGTTTTATTAACGAATTTCGCATCGCAGATGGCCTCGGGGCTCAAAATCCTACTGCCAGAAGTGTTTTCATGACCCTCATGGGAGTCATGTTATTTAGAATAGATTTAGTTCGAAAATTGTGTTTAGGCTCATGTTTTTATTGATCCGATATTATATTGGGTAAACAGAAACGCTCCTCTGAAGTTTGTTGTCTAAGATTAAAGTAGTTTTGTCTTGGATCTCATATTCCGTACTGATTTCGATCGAAAGGGTCTTTTGACGAAAAATTCGCTTTTGAGATATTCTATGTATTCTAAAATGGGTAAGTCATTCAGCTTCATTTCTCATAATCTATTTACATTTTCGAGTTCAGAATACTTGAAATAATATAATAATCCTTTTATTATTTAAAAAAAAATATTTTGTAATTGATTAAATTAAGATTTTTTTTTTTTAAATAGTTGCAACTGAACTGCGAAATGAAAATAGTGATTATTATCTTACTGTTAGATAGACATACAAAGTACATCATTTAAGTGCAGGTTATTTTCAAAACAATAAAATGAACAGAAGAAAATATCAACTTGTTTGCAATGATCATTTTGTCCAAGAATTGTTTTAAAAAAAAAAAAATTTCGATCATATAATCATAATGATATTGTGGTAAATTTTAAAAGGTTTAATCATAAGTAAACATTTTTTTTTTTTAAATAATAAAAACACATTTTTTTAGTAATTATTTCCACAATATATTTTTTGATCAGGACCGGTTTCGCTCATCGCGAGCATTATCAACTGATAGAATACAATTTACAAACAAGTCTATTTATACAAAACAAAAAATTAATTTGAGTTAATGGTAGCAGGTGTACAAAACCATGGGTACAAGAACTAGGAAACGATTTACATAAAATCATACAATATTGATACAAATAAAGTAAATTAGTATAAAAATTAAATGTTCACAATCACTTATTAAGAATTACAATTACAATTATGATAAATCAATAATCCATTAGGAGCTCTAAGCAATCAATAAGGAAGTAAGGAGTGGGAAATTTTTAATGACGAAAATAACCCACAATCACTACTTAATGGAACAAAATAAATTAATACATGAGAAGTCGATTAAAGATGAATCGATGAGATGGAAAGATATGGTCAGTCAGGGGCGTTCCAATATTTTCTGTAAAAAAATTAAGTAAAAGGAGGCAATATCATTTTTCAAAAAAAAAAAAAAAAATTTGAAATATATATTTATTAATCTAATTTAATGAGTATAACAATGGTGACGACGCAAAAGTAGTTTGTTCATTTATAAGGTTAGAATTAGGCAAGAATTTATATCGATTAATTTCAAGGATTTCTTGTTTATCTAATTTCAGTGATTTGTTATTGAAATGCAGGATTTTGTAGTTTATAGTAAAATCACATGAATGTTTATTTTGAAACAAATGGTTTCCAAAAGTAGAAATCTCATCGCCTTTTTTGGCACAAGCTAAATGTTCCTTAAATCTAGTATGAAAGGATCTTCCTGTTTGACCAATATACCTAGCCTCACAGGAATCACATTTTAGAAGATAAATACCACTTTGGCTTAAAATACTAATTTTGTCTTTCGTGTTAACTAACATTCGACTAAGATTATGATTGTTATAAAAAGTTACATTAAAAAGTTTTTGTAAGTTAAAAGGTTTTTTACAACTGCTACCATTAACTCAAATTAATTTTTTGTTTTGTATAAATAGACTTGTTTGTAAATTGTATTCTATCAGTTGATAATGCTCGCGATGAGCGAAACCGGTCCTGATCAAAAAATATATTGTTGAAATAAGTACTAAAAAAATGTGTTTTTATTATTTAAAATATAATGCCTTTCCATCAAGAAGTGATAGTTAACACCTTAAAAGTGATCAGTAAACATGTTTGTTTGATGGAATTTCAATTTACTGGGCTTTGGGTTGCTGCCAAAAACCAGCTACGTAGGTACTAAAAATTGCAGATTTTTTTTACACTTATAAAGATATTTAAATATCACCCTTAACTCAGTTAGCTATAATAGTATTTTTACAATCTTTGTAAATCTATTTTCGAATGGTAGATAAAGCAACGCTTAAATTTAGTTTAATCATAGTTCTCGCGATACTAAAAGCCGAAATGTTTTCAATAACTATTATATAAATAAAAATACGACTGAATATGTACTTCGATATTTTTTGATTGTATTGAAATTTATTATGTAGAACTCCATTCTAACATCTTGTTCAATATTTTACCGTATCAAATAATAATTCTTCGTGGCTAAGCTTTAAATGTTCGATGAGAAAAAAGTAACAGCAAATATTTTTAAACAAAAAACAGCTGAAAATTACTATTCTATTGTTTCGCGTTTCCTTAGTTTCATTTAATTTGAATATTCACAAGCAAATTTGAATTATTACAAATTTGTACGATTCCACATGTTTTGTCACTAACGACCCGATTTTGGCCTTTTTGTTTCTTCAAGCATTCATGTGACAGAACTGATGTCAGTTCTGTTGCATCAAATTGTAACAAATCAAATTTGATCTTTAAATTCCATCACGGACCTTCAGTCGATATCATAAAGAAATAAAATATTAACAAACGCTTAAAATATTCCAAATATTCGTTATTGTGTAGTACAGTAAAACTTTTCGAATCAACCTAACAAATATTATGCATATAATTTATGATATCGACTGAAGGTGCTTGATGGAATTTTAATATCAAACTTGAACTGATATTGCTAAATTAGTTTTAGCTGTAATTTACAGCTTGTCTAGGGGTAAATGTTTTCCTGTAATCTATTAATTTTACGTCAGTTCTGTCGCATCCGTGTGATGGAATGCCTGAAGATGCCGAAAGGCGAAGGTCGTTAGTGACAAAACATCGTACAAAGTTGTAACAATTCAAATTAAATATTATGCACTTTTAAAGTTGATTTTTTAGAAATATCAAATCGGCTAACTCTAAAAACTGTGATTATTTTGAGCCATTGAAATAATGCAATTGGGATAATTACACGTTAAATAAAATTTTATTCGTGTGAAAAATAAATCATAAAATACTGTATTTAAACCCAACTCAATATTGCATTGAAGATAATATTGTTTTGCCCGGTGACTCTTTGGTGTAACAAAGTAAGCAAAATACTGACACTATTAAGCCATAATGAAGTCGGTAAGCTTTGAGCTTTAGGCTATTATCGTATCAGATAGCTGACCCAAGTTTCGAATGTCGCAAAAACTTTGGTATTTATAATTTATCGCCAACATTTGCCAACTAGCCTTATGTATTTTTTGTCACTGAACAAACTCTGTCCGGCACGGACCTTTCTTACATTCGATACGATATATTGTATGCGTATACAATATACAATATACAACATGTATGATTATATATTTATTGCTTTCCTAACGGAATCAAGGTTATAAGAAATAGACGATTTTTTGCATTAAGGCTAGAAGTCACTTAACCGGTCTTAAAGTAAAAGTATTTCTATAGTGATTTAAATAAAATAGCTAAAACTAAATTAGCTGTTAATAATCAATTAATTTATGTAAACCTATTTTATCTCTGATTTGCATAACAATGTATTTTAGAATTATTTTACTTCTAAATTTAATTCAAGTAGTGAAATGATAGTATATTTTAAATACAATAATAAAAACACATTCTATTGATTGAATTGACATTCACTTTGTAGAACTCCATTATAACACGGTAAAAAAGAATATATATAGTTCTGACGATGGCGTGAGCCGAAATAGCTATCAACTATATCTTAAAAAATAATAATTTTGTAGAACTAGAATACATTGCTATTTTTTCAATGTGTAATAAAAACACATTTTTTAGTACTGCTCGTGATGAGCGAAACCGGTTATGCTATAAAATATATTGTGGAAATAAATACTGAAAATGTGTTTTTATGATTCAAAATATTATGCCTTTACCATCAATAAAATCTTAAAGGCGATGATAGTACATTATGTGGGGATGTAAATATGATTAAAGTTCTGGTGGTTTCCACGTGAAGCGGATTCACTATAGATTGCTCAGCTCTGTAGCGATTTTTGTCTGTCAGCAATGACAGAAAACTTATATCAAAAATAAATCAATACATAAAGAATAAAGCAGACTTGAGGAAACTGAAGTTAACGCGTCTTAGATCTTAACGGTCTATCAATTGGATAAAAAAAACAACGATATATTTAAGCATAACATTTTGACAAACTAAACGTAGTCGATCTCTTTTTAAAAGAAAAAGATTTTATTTGATATTTATATAACACTTTATTTCATCTCAGTATTCATGAATTTATAAGTGTAACTTTTGCTAAGCAAACATATGTTATTTTGGTAAAAATTATAAATCTGGAAAAATTTTGGTCGATAAGTAAACATAATAAACTGAAGAATATCTTAAAAAGTATTTTTAACACGTGTTGCTTCGTTATTCAATTGTTTACGTCTTTATTTTTTTTATTTAAAAATATTCATTAAATATTTTTTTTGCTAGAAAATTTTACTTGTTTTTTATAAAACACCTTTTGAGCTTTTTTGATTTTCTTTTCACTACTCAGTCAGTGAATAATGAAGGCATTGTCTGTTCGCTCCATTTCTACTTTTCTCTATATATAATTATGATCGAGTGCCTGTGGAAAGATATAAATTTTCTATCATCAGTTATTGATTTTTGCCAACATGCCAGCGGGGAAGAGCAGGCAGCCGTGAAGAAATATTATTGAATAATATGCATCATCCGATTTCACGCGTTTGTTTACTGCTGACGAAATTTACTGTCAAACCCTTCTCAATTTATGCCCTTTTCTGGATTACTATATTATTTGATCAAAAATAGAGCTGCCATTAACATTTCGCATACTGCCGTCGATCGATGCTTTCGGAAGACAAGAGCAATTATGTGTTTTATCTTTGCGCTAGATGATTGACGGATTCCGAATTCAAGTACGATAATGGATATCTTATATCTCGTGAGAAAAAACTTTTGCATATTATGAATATTTTTTTTAACAAAAGGTCATAACAAAGTGTTACGGTGGCATCAACACAAGCTTTGTAAAAAAAACATTTTCAGCAGGTATAACATGTGAAATATTTTATCTCTATTTTCTGTTTTTTGTTTAATCTCCAGAGGTCAAAGCTCTCTCGTTACTTTCAAAACTACTAATCAAATCAAAATATTGCGTTATTAAAATCAAATTTATTGCTGACTTGTTTTTATGTAATAATTAAATTAGAGTATTTTTTGCTTTAGTAAAATAAATAATGTCTTCTTTTTTCCATCATTCCATGTTTATGATAAAGCTATTTCAACATTTTTCCTTGAAATGATAAAACAGGATAATAAATTCATCAAAGAAAAATAAGAAACCAAAGACACCCATATTTATTTCGGTTTGGTTGAACTTAATTTGCATATAAATAAATGCTGGCATGATTATATCGTTAATTGGAATTCAAATTACTTTTGACTCAACACTTAACAAATGTATGTCATATATATATATATATATATATATATATATATATATATATATAAGCAAATGTACGTTTAAACATAGTTTTGACGGTAGCCTGAGCCGAAATAGCTTTCAACTTCATAACTTACAAATGTTGTAGAAGTAAAATAAACTGCTTTTTTTTCACCCTGTTATGATGGAGTTCTACCAAGTAATTGCCAATTCAATCAATAAAAAATAATTCGATTTTACGTTATCGAATCCAATGAATGCTGTTTGCAAACGTTTGACTCATCAAGAGGCACGTCACTAAACACTTGTATTCACTCTACTCCTGTATAACTCATCCGAACGAGCTCAAGGCAAATATGTGATCAATTATAATTAACTTTCAATTCTTACTTAACTGCGATAAATTTTCGCAATTTTAACTGACGGAATATTAAAATTATATTTCACGGTGAAAAAATAGCAATATATTTTAGTTCTACAAAATTATTTTTAACAAATATAGTTGATAGCTATTGTATTTCGGCTCACGCCATCGTCAGAACTATGCTCAAACTAACATTCGCTTATCTATAAATAGCTGTGCAGAACAGGCACACAACACATCCTCTCTCCTGTTCCAACGGCCTAGCTTGTTACTCTAACACAATGACACAAAATTTTCAAAATTCTAAATGAAACAATAGGTGTCTATGACAATAAGATTATATGTGGGACGGAAGTGGTCCTTCTGGAAGCAAATCAGACCACCCCTTTTTACAACGGCTGGACAAGTGGCGATACTATTATGTTAGTTTGTTCGTTAAGAATCCTTTGTGATAATCTAAGCGAATGTTAGTTTGAGCATAGTTCTGACGACGGCGTGAGCCGAAATAGCTATCAACTATATTTGTTAAAAATAATTTTGTAGAACTAAAATACATTGCTAATTTTTCACCGTGTTATAATGGAGTTCTACCGAGTGAATGCCAATTCAATCTATAAAATTATATTTCTTATAGTGACGATATATGCATATATGCCTTTGGTATGCCAATAGTCCATTACGCATATCTATATAACAGATAAGCTCGTATGCCGACTTTCGTGCATCAATCGATGATCAATATCGTTCGAGGGCTGTGCGGGGTACGTTGCTCCAAGTACAAAGACAACTGGTCCCTGCAGGCGTTTCAATATACAATTAACCAGGGCGAGAGAGCTGGCAGCACTCGCGTCGAATGACTGCGGCAGCGTATCGCAAAGCGAAATACTCCCCGACCTGGTGCATCAATCTCGCGAATGAATATTTTATAGCTCGGAATCGGCAGACACATTAAATGACTATTTTTTTCTGGACACCATTCCCGCTTCGACTGTGGAGCGTGTGCCCTATTAAAGATTGTGTTAAAATCACAAAACTGTGAGTCCACCTTCAAAAATAATTTTCAGAAAAGGCAAAGGTAATCAGTACAGCACCACTAGAATTAAACGGTAACCAAAAAGATTTTAAAAAGTAAAATGCAGTTGTCGGGATTTTTTTCACAACAGTGCCGCTTAAATATAATAAGACCGCAAATATACCGATTTTTTTTCCAATAAAGTGTAAATGACTCAAATAAAATGGTCGCAATCGGGGATCTTAACATTATTCGATTTACGACTCCTGAGCGTCAAAACATATTAAAAAAAAAAAAAAAAAATACACTCAAAACTCGCACACAGAAAAATCTCAGATAATTGAGAAAAGGTCTTTTGATTTTTCAATGTCAGAAAATTTTGAAGTCAAATAATATCTATGTATTCACTATTAATACGTTTTCTTGGATAAAAACTTTTCCCATTAATCGTTCTCCATTGTTGTGAACAATAAAAACACATTTTAGTACTATTTTCATACTAAATTTTATGAGTGAAACTGGTCTTAATCATAAAATGTATTGTAGAAACAGTATTTTAATATTGAAAATATCATACCTTTCCCTGAATCGACAGATTTAACCAAAAAGCTATCTACTGTTTTATTACATATACGTTCATCTAGTACTCTGCCATACATTCATTAAAGAAAACTCTAAGAGATATATATATCTCGCCTATTTTATTTCGACTATAAAATGTAGAAATATAAATTCTGCCATCTTTTGTAATATCACCGTGGAATCGTTTATTTTTTTAAGTGTAGAATCAGTCTGCTAATGAAAAGAACATTTAAAAACGTAACATTATTGCTTCGGATGTCAACATATTCCACGTAATAAATATTATTCGTATGACTCACTCTCGAGTTATACGAATATTTTTTGATTTATTAAAGTAGATTTACCCTGAGCTTGCTTGGTTGACTTTCTTGTTATTTTTTCTTTTAATTTCCAATATGACCTTTTATAAATCTTTTCTACGTTGCAAAAGCAATTAGTTTGTTATTTTTGTAACATATTTGTACCGAATAAAATAAATACATGAAAAATATTTTCTGTAAACATCCGTCAGTTATGATAGTACAATACAAAGATTTTTCCAATTTATCATTTATTTTATTATGTATTTACAATATTAAAAAGCAAGTTTCTCAATTTGATTATCAAATCCAGTGGTGTCCAACTGAATTAAAATATTGCTGGTATTTTTAGCAATAAAACTTAATCGCTAATGTGCCTTTTTTTAAAATTATTGTTTACTATATTTTTATCGATTGTTAATTTCATTGACGCATATCGCAGTTAATTAAGTCATGTTTGAATTGGCCAACTTATTTCGCTTATTTTTAAATAAAATTTTTGCTATCTGACGATGTTTTTGTGAATTATTTCACATGCACTGATTTTTTACGTATTAAAAAATGAACTACATACGGAAAGGTACAAGATTCAATAGGGCCACAGAAAATCTTTAATTAGGCCTCGTGTTGGACCTAATAGGTCTAATCTATTGCTTTGCCATTTTTCCTAACGCCAGTCAGATCAGATTTGTAAATATTTTATTCATTATAAGTACCATTGCGTGTACAGTGCCTGCATTATTGTTGAAACATTTCCCAGGAGACCGCTTGTATTATTAATCGTACGTAATGGTATATTATATTATCATGATGGCAATCAGTCTATGTGAATAATTGATCATGGGACTCGCATCAATACGAAATAGGTCGAATCCACATACCATTTTGCGATGTAGTGTAACGAGTTACCCTTCACATTGAGGTATTATTCATAAGTCGTATTCCGCGCCTCGACCGACTTGGTGGCTTCGCTTGCGTAGAAGGCTGTGTTATATGGTCGCCATAAATTATGAAAAAGGTTAAATTGTTTTATGTTTTGGGTGGGATCGAGTATTATATAAAGTAAGATAATTTTTCGACCACTCCACGCACTATGATACCGGTCGCCAACCGGTGGTCCATGAAAAAAATGATCCACAAATAGTGTTTTTTGAGCCAAGAATCCATTCACCTAATCCAAAAAGCCAAAAATATTACATTTTTTTCTCATTAATTTATTGTTATAAACCAATAATAAAAACCTTTTGATTATTTAAAAAAATTACCTATAATATTTTTATTAAATGTATTGATTGATTTGGCATTTACTTGGTAGAACTCCATAATAACACGGTGAAAAAATAGCAATGTATTTTCGTTCCACATTTTTTTTACAAGATATAGTTGATACCTATTTCATCGTCAGAACTATGCGTATGGCGTGAGCTGAAATAGCTATCAACTGTATTTTATAAATAAAATTTTACAACTTAAATACATTGCTATTTTTTCAGTGTAATTTGGGCCGTATTTGGGAAGCTTACGTGATTTGAGATTGATGTTCGAGTCAAATCGGGCTCGGAATTTTTTTTATGAAATTTTGAACCGTGTAGACCTTTGATAACATTTAAAACATTTGTTATAGGTAATTTGCTGCAAAAACGTAAATTGGTTCTAAGTTGTGGCAGTCTACTTTTATCCTTATCTCGTGTATCGTTATGTTACAGTCGCCTATTTTCCCCTTTGAAAATATCTGTTTAGAAAGCGTACAAATTTATATTTAACATCTAAGACCTAATTTCTCTTTGATCATTTTGAGAATCTTTTGTTTGATAAATATAAAATTTCTACATTCATAATATATCTCTATTTTATGTTCATTGATCATAGATTTTGCCTATTACAGATCTAGTTATTTCTTGCAAACATTCTTATTTGATTCCAACTCTACAAATACACAAGACTATAAAACCAGTGCGCTATTCAACCATTAAATATATTTGAATACGATGTCATAATAATTCATATCTAAATATTATACGCGTGTTCATATAAGCTTACCAATTAATTTGTTTATTCATCTAAATTTACCTAACCAAACCAGATATTATATTCCGTGAATTATATATTATATATATATATCAATTATATATCAAAAACCGCCCCCAGAAATTTTTAATGTATATTAATAATCATTAATAACATCGAATTGATTTGAAAGCTTATGTAATATTGTATTTCAATTACCACACGAGCCCTTATTCAACTTCGTGAAATCTTAAGTTTATTTTATTGAAATATAAATTTATAGCCTATTAAAGTAAATAAATACTTTAGTTAAATTTCAAAATAATCATGCATCTGCATTTACTTCTTCTTTTATAAACATTGTGTAGGAAATTTAAACGTATTATAAATATTTATGTATCCGCATTTGTATTTGAATGAGTTTGATTATACATTTCTACGGTATTTTGTTCTTTTTATGTTTAATTTCGATATTTTTTGATTAAAAAGCACATTTTCTTTAAATGAATACATAACGGTACAAATGAAATGTCGCTTTTTATTATTAATAGTTACTATATTAATTACAATGTAAGTATTTCTGGTGAAATGTAAACCTGTTACTTGTGAAAGTCATTATTAATCTATTGATTGAATTGGCATTCACTTGGTAGAACTCCATTATATCACGGTGAAAAAATAGCAATGTATTTTAGTTCTACAAAATTATTTTTAACAAATATAGTTGATAGCTATTTCGGCTCACCCATCGTCAGAACTATGTAGTTCTAGTCACTATTAATCGCTTTAACTCTCCATAAATCGGTCTACCTGTTTTATCATTTATAAAGACTGATTTTATATTATTAGAAACCAATCGACTTTGTAATCAAATGTATACTCAAGAATCATCCAGCGTTAAAACTCTGTTGAGATAAAATATGTGAATCATTTTAATAATTAAATTGTTATTATTGTTGACTGTTTGAATTTATCTCAAAATATGCTTCTTACGATATTTTAAGACCAACATTCGCTTTGAACAAGTAGTTTTCCGATATTTAATCGTTGACAAATATCGATGTATCTTTATTAAATCTAAAAACACCAAAACGTCTAAATATATTGAAGTTATAAAAAGCGCTTCCAGTAAATACACCCAGTCCTTTTTTTACGCGAATTCGATTATACGCGATTTTTTTGGACGGCACCGTTACATTTTTTACGTGCTTCGGTCGTTTTTACGCGATTTCTTCATATGAATATTATTTTCATATTGTATCAAGAATTGACTCATATCAAGAATCTCCGAGCGAAATTCAAGATTTCGAGCAAGAGTCCGAGCAAAATTCAGATTCATGCAAAATTCAATACTTTCGTTCAAAAAATCGCAAACGATTATATTTCGCAACCGAGAGTGACAGCAGCGAATAATTCATATCAAATCATAATATATATTTTTTTTTTCACGAATTTTAAAGACCAAATTTTGGTTTTTCATACGTTTCTGGTACTTTTTTACGCGATATTTTAATTTTTGGAACCAATTTATGAAATTATATGAAAGTTGTGATTCTTTTACGCGATTTTTTACGCGTCTTTTTCTGGAACCAATGTATCGCGTAAAAAAAGGACTGGGTGTATATTAAATTACTGTAGTTTTTTTTAATGAAGGCAATTTGACAATGCGTTTTGTTCGATAAGAACCGAGACTACACATAACTATTTTTCGCTAAAAATGTTTAATATCATATTGTTTTTTTTTGGTTTGATCACCTTGATTTGATTAATTGTAATGTTAAGTTAAGTTCTCTTAAAACATGAAGTCATCGTATATTTCGTGTTCAGTTAATTTGTGCATATTATCGTATAATATAATAGTTTCTTTCGTCAATACTTTATTCTTTCAGCAGTAAATGTGTGTAACATAATAACTATTGTGTCGAACTTTTTTGTACCCCACAGTTTTCCACCATGGCTAAAATCTAAAATGTTAAAGGTGCGAAAGGCGATTAGCTAGCTAAAATGTATGAATGTATTTAACTCCAATATTAACGGTGCTTTCGACTTCAAGCCTAGGTGAAAAACCGTAGCGTTAAACTTAAAAGCTTAGGGACTTTTGGAGGTTTCGTATATATTTAAAAGACATATTTTCTTTATATTAGTTTAAATCTAACACTTTATTTGGCAAATTTGTAAGTATTATACATTTATCTCCATATAAATATATATTTATGAATCATTGCTACAATATGTTGGGAACCGTTGTTTGTTCCCGAAAATGATTTTATTTACATATAACGAGTCATTTATTTTTACAAGAAATAGTTTAAAAAATCATTCTTGACTAATTCATTTACAAAACATTTCATTAACCTTATCAGTTCCCAATGAACGAATGTAAAATAAACTACTTATTATGTGTTGTGCTTTATTTGAATAGTTATCACTGAAAAATCTGTGATGTAATGTGATTGGGAAGACCACGTACTTTCGATTTGAATGAAGGGGTACTTCTATAGCAATTATTTTAAAATTGTACGAAATGAAAGATTGATTCACTGAAATTAATTTAGAGACTGATTTCAAATAACTCTATTGTCATTTTTTGAATACTTTTTTTGTTTATTTATCATACACACTTTGAATTTTTTTGATCATTTAACTTATAATATTTTTACACAATAATAAAAAATAATCATGAATAAACACTTTTAATACACAAATAATCTTAATCAGTACTCTACAAAAATTTTCGTCTCGTAAAAAATATAATTATTAGCAAATCTTTCATTCAATTTCTATAATATATTTTTATGTACATACTATATTTTATTCACAACATCTTAACACCTATTCACGGTCTCAAAGTGAGCGTGATTTAATCACATTGTTCATTATTCGGTCATCGCTGTAAAAAGTTTTTTCTTTTGTCACTTTTCGCATCATTTATTTTTCAGGAATTATTTTTTGCAAAGGCGCCCCCGAACGACGAACAACAACGACGCGCATTTGTGAAGAGCTCGACACTGGAAAACACAATTTATATTGCTATTTTGCTCCAATAACACCAAACTTTGGGAAGTAAAATTATCTTCCGGATATACCCAAGATAAAACTTCAAAACATAAATTTCTGACTTGATAAACGTGGATTATTAATAACAAAATGAAATTTAACAACAGCGGTTAACTTATAGTTATAGTGTTGAGTAAATAGTCATTTTTTTACAGTGACTTAATGATTCCTATAAAATATATTATTTGACTAAATAATATACATAATATGAAACAAAAATATATTTTTGTTAAATTATGAGTTTCATTGCGAAAACACCAACATGCAAAAAATATACTCATAATATTACCAAGTAAATATTCAAGTGTTTGACTTACATTATTGTTATGTGAGGGAGTCATACTCGATATCCGCAACGTGCTCCCCCGTTCTTAAATGTCACCAAAGCTCGCCCACAGCGCTGATTGTCGGTACTTCCATCATATCTGGTGTCTGGCTGTGAGGACTGGGACGCGGACGGCGACGAACGAGGCAGGCACCAGCCATCGCCGCGCAAGCCGCTCCACCGACAGCCAAGAGAGCTCCCAAGCTCGGCCCACTGTTACCTTCAGCCCTAAATCTAGACGTCTGATACTCTGATGCGTTCTCGCCAGGCCGTTCTTCAAAATTGCCCGAAGAAAAGCTCTCCGATACGCTTTCGAATACAAATATTTTCGATTTAATTGCATCGGAAACTGTACTTGAGTTTTCGCTCTCCGTTCTTATCTTTATTTCGGACTTGCTATCGACAAATTCTTTTTCTTTGTTAACGGTCTTCCGGTCTTTATTTAGCAAAGTTTTCGCTTGGAAGTGCTCTTTGATACTAGTTGGGCCAGTTTCTGTAACGACTTTAAATACTGAACGCGAATCTTCTAGTCCAGTCTTTTTATTATTGACTCTTTTTTGAGTTTTTCTCGGAATACCTTCTTTGTGCTTGCCTTCGTAGAGGATGTTCGCACTGGCGTTTTCCATTTTCGCTTTTATCTCAGCGTGCGTATCGCCCGCCTCTATCGCTTTGCTCACTGTTTTCTGAGTGTCGGTTGAGATAGGCAACGCGTACAAGACTTCTTTGACGTATGAGTGGGTTTCCTGAGATACGACACCTCTCGGCTTGCTTTGTGAATCACGCAAGTGTGTTGATCCCGTTTCGGAAATACCCTTAGTTGTGTGATTTTTATCGTTAGCTGCGAGTGTTTCTATGCGGTAATTGCTGCCGTACAAAACCGTCGAGTTGGATATATCGCGAAGAGGCTCACTGTTGGTTTTCTTAGATTTAACATTGTCGTTCGACCTATCGTTTCCATTTTTCCGATACATAAACCTCTCCGGTTTGGTATTTTTATTTTCGCGCGTCTCAGACGGCATCGGCGCTATTGCCGGATGTTGCGAACATTTCGTTTTGTTTTCCGTGCCATTTGAATTTCCGGAAGAGCTACACGGAGAAACACTCGCTTGTGCCGCTGTGTTCATTTTTTGTTTTGCCTTCGTTCCATTCTGAATACCGATCGGCGCTCGTGACATTTCTGAAAATATTTCGATAAGTTTACTTCTGCCCGCATACCTTATCGCCGGGGTATTTATTTGTATTCCGGTTTTCTCAAGTTTTTCCCGGCTATTGACGATTGGTTTTTCATTTTCAATTGCTCCCGCATTCGACTCGGATGTGCCAATGTTATTGAAAGACTCAATATCTTTGAGAATTCTAGAATTCATGTGAGGATGGGCTTCCAAAATGTCACCTATACTTTTTGAATTATTGTAGATATTTTCTTTCTTGAATGGTTTTTCATCTAAATAAATTTTTCGATCACCCGAACTATTTTTTATTCTATTATACATATCAGAAATTTTATTAACATTTTTGTTTTCTTCTAAATTGTCATCATTTGTATCGATGGATTCAAACGTCGTTTGTTTATTATTGTAGAGTAAATTATTGCCCTTAGATTTCATTATAACGGAATGAATATCGTGTTCATTATTAGCGTTCAGTTCAGTCAAATTTATTGTTGATTTTATCATTTTTATTGCAACAGATGAGTTTATTATATTCGTTTCGTTTTGAGACAAAATGTAATTATCTCTCGAAGCGCTTTTATTTTTAACCGCCGGCAAACTGATCACAAGGTGTCCCGATAATGTCGGTGGGATGAAACACTTGACTTGACTGTAGTCATTAGTCAAATTTTCTCTCATCCATTCAGATAGCCAGTTCAAATCGCTGCAGTTGAGTTTATTACCTTCAAGTTTCAACACTCTTAATTGCGGTAAAAAATGAAGTAGATCCGATCTTATGTTAGTGATATTCGAGTACCGCATGTCTAAGCGTTGCAGTCGTGTCATAGCTGCAAGAGCTGCGGTATCCGCCATCAACTCTCTCGCGAGTCCTGGACTGAATTCTAAGTGAAGATTTTCTATTCCCTCCGGATACGGAACGGGAAACGAAATGTCTCTTGCGGGAGGTGAAATATCGACGAATGCGATACGCAAGTCTTTCAATGATATCGGGCCGCTGAAAGTATTCGGTGTCAGCGCTTTCAAGGGGTTATTTGAAAGGTCTAACACTTCCAAGGACGTCAATTGAATGAACACATTCTCTTGTATGTATGATATAAGATTATTTGAAAGGATTAACGCTTTTAACGCTGACAGAGCGGCAAAATCTACCGTAGTCAAGTTTCCTATGAGGTTGCTGTCTAGCGACAGATATGTCAATTTATCCGGTAGCATTCTCGGAGGAGTACGCAGAGCATTTCTATTCAAATACAATTGAGTCAGCATTTCCAATCTGCCGAGAGCGTCGTCTTCTATATCTCCGATTATATTATTAGTGAAATCGAGCATTCTAAGTAGAGGGTAACTGTCAAGATCGCCGCATCTTACTGTCGCTATTCGGTTTCCAGCCAATGTTAAATACCTCACGGAATGTGTGAGGGCTTCTGGCACCTGGGATAATCCAGTGCGCGACGCATCCACCTGTCGCAGTCTTCGACCTGTCCCAACGAAGATCTGCGCGTCCGGCCTCAGTTGAGGGTTATCAGCGAGCAATAATCGTGCAAGGTTCGGCAAAAACTGCAACGCGCCCGGGGCTACACTCGTTAGTCGGTTATAAGAGACGTCCAACTGCTGTAACGGAAGAAGACTGCTGAACGATCTCTCTGATAGTGCTTCTAATCTGTTTGAGCTCAGATTTAATCTTTGTAACGATGATAGAGGAAGAAAGATACCGTCCCCTAAATGAGTCAAATTATTTACCGAAAGGTCCAAGCTTAACAGCTCGCCTAGTCCTGAAAAACAGTCTACAGACAGTTCATTGATTCCATTAACGCTCATGTCAAGATATTGAAGATAATTCATCGACCGAAAGATTCCGTTTCGAATTTGGCTCAGATTATTTCGCGATAAGTCGAGATATGTCAAATTGCTTACTTTAAGAACAGAATCGATTTTATGGATAGAGTTATTCGTCAAAATAAGAGTTTGGATACTGTAGTCGTCGTTCAAGTAAGTCTCGGGGACCGTGTCGATGAGACTGTCTCTGATTTCGAGCTTCCTTATTGAAAACCGATCAGGGATCCCGCCTTCTTCCCGGTGGCGGCGGAGCCTCAGCAGGTATTCGATGTCCCTGCAGCCGCGGATGTACAGGTGCTCGGTGTCGTCGGCCACCGTGAGGTAGTCGGTCGGGCATCCCTGACAGGCCACGGCCACGTCCGAGCAGGCGCAGGGCGCGGGGCAAGGACGACTGGCGGCTGAGCACATGCCGAGGAAGATTGCGGCGCACAGACACGCCGCTGACAAAGAGGATACCATCTTTCCCTCTCTGACCGATCACATCATAATCTTCGACGGTGATTTCGGGCTTCCGCGATTTGCGAACAGGTCTCGCACGATCGTCCTCATCACTGTTATGTTCATCACGATACTGTTAAACCTTATGACATTAATATTATTGGAATATTTTTTTTAAGATATTAAAACGTTTTAAAAAATATCAAGTTTATCATGAAGTAATTGTCGATACACACAATTAATAAACACCTGACAGTCCATCACGACTGTCGTGAGATGTGACGTCTGTTGCCGCGCGTTCTTATTTCCTTCTCATCTTCACAAAATTAATGGCACAGTATAATTAAGTCAAAGGTTTTTTCTGTAATTAAAAGCTTTCAACATTTCGTCCTGCAAATATTTAAACAACAAAAATCACTTTTAATTTTCCGCACAGGCGGCACGCACAATCTTTTGATGTCACCCCGTAGTCCCCGTCCCGTCCGAGTTGCGTTTCCTCTCGTCTCGTTAAGCCGACACCTGGTTAGTCGCTGATTACTCCGCTCTCGCTGTCTTTTAACTTTATCTGCGTCTTCGCTCGACGGCGGCAGGTATTCGCGTCTCTCGCTAACGACTCCGGAAATTTTGCATTTCACGCTCGCGAGGATACTTTCCTCGGGATTTTGTATCGAGACCGACCCTACTGCCTTTCATTAATTAACTTCTCACTGCTTAAATTTTCACAGATTATATCCGTAAACAGAACTGTCGACTATTTTTTTTTCTTTTGTTAATTTGTTTAAAATAATTGTTATTTATATATTGCGAATATTGCTTAGTATCTGGAAGAAATGCGAGTCATGTGCAAAATGACAGTTTCGATCGACATTCCCGCGGGGTTGTTGAAACGAAATACGTGTAAACAATATCCGGAGATCGGCTCGTGTTGTGGGTTGCGTCCCGATTCGCGTAGGGTCGGCTCGGCGGACGAGCGGCCACTGACGGCGGATCGCGTTCGCCGAGGGCGGGGAAGGGCGGCTTCGCGGAGCGAGGATCGAGGGGCGGAGGGTCGGGCGCCGGCGCCCTGCACCGCCCGCGGTGTCGCCTCCACAAAATTCGATAATGCAAGGAATTCCGAAGATTTTTCGTTTTTTTCCTCTTTGCACTTTTCCGATGCGCGGCTGCCGCTCGACGGCAGGGCGGGCGGGTTCCGCGATTCGGCGGGCAAGACGGAATGACGACTGTCAGTCTGATGCTATCGCCGAAAGAGTGATGTCTGTCGATGATATCGTCAGGATAATGCCATTCGAGCGGCGGAAACTTTCACCCCTCCTAGCCTTTTTAATGTTTCCGTAAAATTTATTTCTTTTCTCCTTTCCTCCATTTATTATTGAACTTGCCCTGCATTCAATTCGTTTTCAATCGCTGTATAATTTTTAACCGTACATCAATAAAAATTCTTTGTCGATCGAATTTATTTACAATCTCCAATACATCGATTTCAACAAAAATACATACAAAATGTTTTTTTTTTCCAATTATGCATACAATTTTTTTTTCTTAAAACCTCTCTCATGTCTAAAAAAGAAGAGAGCTTAGTTCAATATGACGGTCACATATTCAAATAATTTTTATATTCCATTAAATATGAATTTGCGCTGTCAAAAATATACTCAAAACAATCTCCCATGTATGTAAAACTTCATGCATGTTATTGTATGAAATTGTTTTTAAAAATATCTTTAGCAAAAATCTCAAATTTCGTAGTGTCAAAAACAGATAAAACTAAAAGATATCCTGTTTTAAAGTGTAACAACTTTTATCTCATTGAAATAAAACGTCTAAATTTAAATATCATTATAAACTCATTTCTTAGTACTTATTTCCACAATATAGTTTTTGACCAGGACCGGTTTCGCTAATCGCAAGCATTATCAACTGATAGTAAACTATTTACAAGTAAATATATTTAAGAAAACACACAATCACTTATTAATAATTTTCAAACTAAATTAAGGTATACAATAATTCATTAATAGCTCTGAGAAACCGGTCCTTTTCAAAAAAATTGATGTGGAAATTAGTTCCAAAAGAGAGTGTTTTTATTACGTAGAAAATCCACTTTATATTAATATATATACCTACAAATTAGTTCGTTCATATTTTCACTTGAAACAGTGTCTTCATTTTCTCTTTCATGTAATTTATTTTCATATTTAAGCTTGCCCCAGTCATTTGTGTACATTTTTAAGTGTTTGGCTCACGCATGTTTTCTTTTCTTTTTGCTTTCAGGTAAGCCAAGCTTTTTTTGTAACCAGAAACAGCATTCGCCGGGTGAAGATATTTGATCATTAACGAGGTAAGGCGAGGTAAGTCTCATTTATGCCTATAATGGTGCTTGAGCAAAGATAGGAAAGACATTAGAAGACGTGGGAGAACGAAACGAAACCTTAATGAGATATACACCTTTCCATATAATACTATTGTACAATATCGTAAAAGATTTTCATTACTTCTTAAATTTTACTTGTTATAAAGATTGTACATAAATTAACAGTTCATATTGGATATTTGCTTTGGATGTATTTCTTCCAAAATAACCATATTTGATAATCATAAATAATTGATTCATTTAAATCATATCCCGGCACATCCACTTTGAAATATTTAGCTGATTTAGTACCTAAATCAACTTTAGAAAAGAGAATTTTTGGAATTAAATCAATACTGCATTGAGTAAAAAAATTACCAGTTAATTTGTCTGCATACACTTACACAATCGTGCATATTTAATATTTTTATTTCTGCTTAAAATCGGTTTTTTTTGGCACGTGTAAATTTTGTTCTATACTAGTTACGTCTATTAGCTTTTCTGCAATCAAACACGTGTCAAATTTACTCTTGTCGACGTTTGTATATAGTTATTATTTCCTGTTATGTTCGTGTAACACGTCTACAAGTTAAGAAGATAAAATGCTTTTTTACTGGGATATATTTCAATAAAACATAAGATATACAGTAGAACCTCAATCATCCAGACCTCGATTATCCGGGTGTTCAATTATCAGGTCAAAATAGACAAAAATGTTACGAATTCGCTAATATGCAAGTGACGAATTGCGTCCACTGTTAACGTGCGTGATGGAATGCAATCTTAACATTCTGATCGTTGCATTTGTTTTTTATACATTTGCTCCAACAAGTCCCGTGTAAAGATTGGATTAATTATCGTTCAATTGCAATACGCATTGAAAGTTTGTTCTTCTTGTTTTGTATTAGAAGAACAAACTGTAAATAACTGTGAAAATATTGCACCAGGGTACCAAACTAATAAAGGTTGTGTCACCATAACAGCTTGTACCACACCAGCATTCGCAATTTGACAGCATTGAAAAGAAACGCTTGACAGGGTGAAAAAAATAGCAATGTATTTAGTTCTCTCTAGTATTTAGGCTCACGCCATCGTCAAAGCATAGTTCTGACGATGGCGTGAGCCGAAATAGCTATCAACTATATTTTTTAAAAATAATTTTGTAGAACTAATATACATTGCTATTTTTTTCACCGTGTTATAATGGAGTTCTACCAAGTGAATGCCAATTCAATCATTAAGAAACGCTTGATTTATCGGTAGAAATCGATAATTTATTTTTTCAATAACAAAATAATTTAATATGAATCGAAAGATATAAAAATGATTCATACCGAATATACTTGTCTTTTCGTGCCAATTATAACTTTTTTTCGATTATCCAGAATTGTCCTTATCCGGACTATCTTCATCAATTCCGGATAATCAAGGTTCTACTATAATTTTTATTCAAAACATATATTTGTGGTTCGTCACATAGAGTGTATTAATCAGTACAACTATGCGTGAATAGGAACCAAAATTATTTCTGTTTCAAATATTATTGCCGTCGCGGTTTGAAGTACATACCAGTTATCTTAGTTTTAATACCTTCCCTAACAAAACGACCTGTCCTCTCATTGTATTTAACAAAGGGTAAGTAACTCATTAATTTTAATTAGGCGCCATCATTGACGCAAGTAGCTTCCAACTAAACAGGGGGTGCTTTTCCGCCATTTAGAGATAAATTAGTGTGCGCTAGATTAGCGTCATACTCAATCTGTTTGTAATAATTACGTAGTTCAATTTTAACAAACGCTTTTATCTTTTATTGTTTATAGTTAATCCTTTTCAAAACCACATTAAATGATTATCATTGCAAATATCGCTTTTTTTATTGTTTACAAATTCTTTACTAAATATTCAATGTATTTAGCTCAACACTATGTCGACTATAGTTGTTGATAGCTATATCATCTTCCGCAATCATCAGAACAATGATTATATTAAATTAATGACTAACTTTATAATCTGTTGACTAAAAGATAGAAAATTTATTGTCTAAATCAAATTTGAATTATTGAGACATATATTACCACATGTATTGCCACTCACGATTCGGGTTTTGACTTTCAGCATCATCAGGCATATTATCACTCGGATGAAATAGAACTGACATACGATGAAATAGACTGATCTACTATTACTTTAACAAAACCTTTTCACATTTACCAATTTTTGGAAATTAAAGTGGGAGGCGATTTTCTGTTTTCTTTTTAGGATCTTACTTTTTTTGTTACTATTTTAAGCTTTCCCGCATTTTAGTTGTTTTTAGAGTCTTTTTAAAAACGTGGAATCGAGGTGTCACTATACATCCTTTCGTAAAAAATGCTTTGCGATACACTTTGTTTATTTTAACTAAATTTGAATTGATACAACTTTGTACGATTCCAAATGTTTTGTCACTAACGACCCGGGTGATGATCACACAGTGATGTCAGTTCTGTTGCATCCGTGTGATAGAATGCCTGACGATGCCGAAAGGCGAAACCCGGGTTGTTAGTGACAAAACATGTGGAATCGTACAAAGTTGTAACAATTCAAATTTGCTATTGAAACTCCATCAAGCACCTTCGGTCGATATCGTAAATTTCTTTTCATTCTTATCCTTTCGAATATTTCGAAATTCGAACACGTCTTCTGGACTACGTATATACATATTTAACTTGTGTTGAATCCGGTTCAAATTGAACATCCCTTCTATTCTTGTATGCAAAGCTGAGAATAACATATTATTTGACAAACTCAATTTGCAGATTCGTCATATATATGCCAATGTGGCAGTTGTAATTATTTTAATTACTTATACAGCCTCTTCGACATGGATGGTGTGTGGAGACGAGGGAAAGAGATAGATATAGATCATATATGCCTAACAAAGCATAAAATTATATATTACTTATACATGTCATTTCATACGCATATATTTCAAACTTCGTGATAAAGCTATATTACGTTAGGGTGTTGGTTGGCCTTGGGATTCCCTCTGCGATAATTCTCTCTAAAAATTTAAATTTACTCAAAATCATTCACTGTTCGAGGCCAGTGCTTAAAATGTCTTCTTCGTACAGTTTCTTGTTTTATATCGACCTTCATTGTGATATTATGTAAAGTTTTAATAAGAAATTTATTCACTACTCTGTTATGACGTCGATCTTTTTATATGGTGATAAATTCACGATACCGTCAGCATTTAGACGAATTTCAGTCAACAGACATTAAAATAAAGATAAGCTATTTTTTTTTTTGAATTGTTACAACTTTGTACGATTTCACATGTTTTTTCAATAACGACCCGGGTTTCGCCTTTCGACTTCTTCATGCATTCTATCACGGGTGCAACAGAACTGATGATGTGGAATCGTACAAAATTGGAACAATTCAAATTTGATATTGAAATTCCATCAAGCACCTTCAGTATATGTTATAAATTATAAAGATACGCTTTATTGTTGATAATATCATCTTCTACAAATTTTAATATCACTTATGAAAATAGTGATTATTGAAGATATTTCCGATCCATGAATATGTTTAGAGTAAATTTATTTTTTGTGTATAATTTCTATTGTATATAATCGATGCAAACTGTTTACGGTCTGTCAGTTCCATTGCATTTGTGTGATAGAATTCCTGAAGAAACCAAAAAGCTTTATTGATTATTATGAAAAAAATATCGGGATAAACGAGGCGATATTTTAATAAAATATTTTAATTTTTTTAAATAATAAATACACATTTTCCACAATATATTTATCGAACATAACCGGTATTAATATATTGTAAAAATAGTAATAATAAAGTGTTTTTACGAATAAATAAAATTTACTTAAATATGATGCCTTTCTACCAAGAAGTGACAGTTAAGTGATAATAATGATTGTTGAATTGAAAATTTTTAACATGGTTAACAATCGAATGTTTTTTAGCGACACTAATTGGCATTTCAAATTATAAAAACACGCATGGTGAGCATTATCGAGTGAGTTATCATTACGTATCAGTATATTATCCATCAAGTATATAACCATCAAGAAGTGACAGTTAACACCTTTAAAGTGAGTATATTATATGGTAATGCTCATAATGAGCTAAATTGGTCCTGATACTTAGCAATCAGGACCGGTTTTGCTCATTGCAGAAATAGTTAAAACATGTGCTTTTATGATTTAAAGTATCTTGCCTTTCCATGAAAAAGTTACAGTCGACGCCTTAAAATTGAATAATAAACATACTGAAATATGCAGTGTCATCAATTTAGACGTCAGCAGTCAGTGGGTTAACGTGCTGGCCAAAACTTGGCCTAGTTAAAGGATAACCTATATTGGCCACATACCCGTGAACCAACTCGAATCCACCCTTATCACGTATTCCACAATTGTTTATCCAATAAACAATTTACATAGTCTAGTTATTTGTTAGACGCTTCCATAGGCGACTGTATTTTCAAATTTTGTGTGACAGTAGACCTAGTCTCTGTTCGTATTTACTATTTTTTATGAGACATATTTAATTAGTATATTTCGTTATAATAAACAAACATTCCGCATAAATGTACTGATTATTGTCGCTTAACGTAGTAATTACTTAATTGTTAAATGTCTTCAACATATCACTTTTATTGTACCAATTGTCTTCTTTTAGTTAAAAGGCATGTTATTTCAATAAAAAAAACAAATTATTCTTTATTGTTCCTGCATTTTTCTCAGAGACCATCACTAATGGAAAATTAACCGAAAGGCATAATCATTAATTTGAATTGGCATTAACTTGAGAGAACTTCATTATAACACAATGAAAAATAGCAATGAATTTTAGTTGTACAATTTTTTAAAGTGTACAATTGATTACTATTTTGGCATTCGCACTCATTGTAGTTCTGATTCTAAGAGCGCAAACCGAAATGGCCATCATTTGTATACCTTACAAATTTTGTTGAATTACAATACATAGGCTAAAAATTTCAATTAATAAAGATTTCTTAAAACACTAAAACCACTGAAATCAAATGGAAATAATAAATCCTCTTCCGCAATCAATTCGAGGAAAATTAACGAAAAAGTTGATCTTTGCACTGTTTATTTATTTAAAACTTATATTTGATCTTAAAATGCTTTAAAGATGAGATTATATGATTTCGTAACGGAGTTCTTAACGTCCATTTTCAAAGAAACACAATTTTAATTAAAAGCCCAGTGATAATCAATTGCTATCGATGTAGGCAAATCTTACCCGAAAATCTCTTAATGATCGACCACGTAACTTATGCTCGTGGAAACGTAGCGATGTGTGCATTTCCGGTCTGACACAAAAGTTGCTAGAGTTAGAAAATTTTAAATTCCCTGCTATATTTATCTATAAAAGATTTAAATTTTCATAAATACCGTGGCTTCTTTCTTGTAATTTGTGTGGTCTGTTCATTCGTTTTATCCAGGAGTTTCATATTTAGTTTCATCATCCGCCGCATTTCCGGGCGCACTGTTATAGCGGTCAGTCATACCTATGTACATAATACCGCTATGACGAAAATAATGACATAATTATTAACAATTCCTTTCGATTATGTTTTATCAATAACATCGCCAATATTTGTATATACAAGTCCAAAATATTTTTTTGTACTTTCATTGAAGGATTAATAAAGTGAAAACTAAACTAGAAAAGGTTGCCCAAGCCTGCCTGCCGTAATATACACTTTTTGACACTTTAATAAATTCGTTATTATTATCCAAAACGGTCTTTTCTAACTCACCGCCTGAAAGTTTCTTTCCCAGCAAGGAATTGGTTTCAACAGTTAGTGCGGCATAATAAGTTTGCCCTGAATGTAATTAAGTGAAGTTTTTGTTCCCACCCACACACTTAATTATGCCTACCTTTCTGTGCTGATGTATCGAAAGTGTCGACTCGCTTAAAAGTCCCATTACCGCAGCGAAACAATATATTGCTAACCGTTTCCTTAGCGCCGTTTTAATTGCGTTTGAATATAAACAGAACGGAGTTGTTAATTAGCCATTTCGAATCCACAAATTGTAGCTATCGAGGGTCTTTTTACGCATTAAGCTAATATTCTAATATCATTTATCAGTTATTTTGGTTAATATTCAAGGATACTTAACGAGAATCATTATAAACGGGTAATGAGCTATTCGATTCGTTAATAAAAATAATTTATTCAATCACTTTACATAGAATCGTTAGTTAAAAATCCTACCATCAGTTAGTGGCAACTAGATAAAAATTGTTTCTGAATTTTCTTTCATATTTTTAAATACTTTTTTTTCGTCTCATTAAACTAATATTTATAAACGTTGTTGCAATTGTTGAATCTTTGTACGATTTCACATACTTATAACATAACTGATTTTCAGGCATTCCATCACACGGATGTCTGAATATGTCGAAAGGCGAAAGCCGATTCGTTAGTGTCAAAACATGTGGAATTGTATAAAGTTTCTACGGTTCATATTTGATATTGAAACATCATCAAGCATCGTTAGTTGATAAATTATAAAAAATATTATTCATTCATTGGATTCGCATTTGCTTTTAAGGTCCCCTTATATTGTAATAAAGTGAAAATATTATTTAAGATTCTCTTCTTAAATTAAATTATTTATCAGAAGTATTATAGTATTGACTGTTATTTATTTATTTTAATAAAATATAAGTCTACAAAAAGATTTTTTTGTTTATATTAAAAATAGGAATAAAAACGTTGGCCATATGAGGTTAAAAAAACCGCCTAGTTATGCAAGCAAGCCAAAGCAGTGTAATAATTTATATAGTCACAAAGTGAAGAAAAAAGATTGGTTGTTATAAGGAAATTACCGAACGTTTGGCATTTATCTATTTGGTTGTGCGATTTATCTCCTTTATTCATAACGGTTTATGCTCAATTTACTCTCTACCAGTTAGTCTGTCGCAATCCGCGAAACGTTATATTGACGCGCCTTCAAACCGACTGATTTATTATCGGTAATTAATTTAATGGGTAGGTATTGTCGGTGGGCCCTCTTAAAATGGCCGGATTTTAAATCGCGTAGAGGCGGCAGCATATTTGAAACTAAATTTAACGGCGTCCCCGTGCGTCGCGATGCCTCTACGCCGTAGAGGTGACAGTGACGTGCGAAATATTCTACCGAGACTAATTAATTCGGTTTATTTGGTATAGCGGTAAATTAGCTTAATTCCGTTATATATAGCCTGACGAATCTCTGAAGATATAACTACCTCCAGATTTAAATAGAATATATTCATGTGTTTTGTCGCTTATATCTTCCGATGCTATATTTAGTAAGACTCACTCGTTATTAATTGTTTTATGAGGTATTTTCTGATATTCAAACACTTCAACAAAAATTTTATAAACATATCTTTAAATATTTGAATGCTTCATAACTACTGCCAAAAGAAGTAACGAGAAAGATAATTGTCCTTAAAAATGATTGCACACATCATTTATTTTTCTTGATACCCGAAAAAATCGTTTTTAAAATAATAACTACACATTTTTTAGTTTATTGACTTAATTGACATTTGCTTGGTCTAACTCCATTATAACACTGCGAAAAAAACAGTGTATTTTTATCTCTCCAAAATAAATAAGATATATAGTTGATAAATTTTATGATCAGTACCGGTTTTTCTCATCGCGAGCATTATTTTAGCGAAACCGGTCCTTATCATAAAATTAATTGTGGGTACTAAAAATATGTCTTTCTTAATTAAAATATCACGCCTTTCCGACAGGAAGTGACAGTCAACTTCTTAATCAACATAATATCACAACGAACTTCTTTTTAATATATTTGTAATTTCTTTGCAATAATACTAACTAATGTCACGTTTGACGTATTAACAGTTTCTCTTGCTGGAAAGACATTATACTTAAATAAATAAAACTCAATTGGCTTTTGAATTTATATAATTATTCACCATTTCACAAGAGGTGATTTCCTTAATCGTAAAACTATGAACTACTCCTTGCTATGAGCGAAGACAATTCTGATCATTATACTCCTAAAATGTATGTAAATTTAGTTTGAAACAAATTGTATTATGTTTGTTTGAACCAAGTAATGTTGTTAAATAATGTACATTTTTCAATTCTTTTCCAATTTTGTGTATTCTTGACTATTAACTGTAAACATATAAACACGCAATATTTTTCGGTCCGTACCAAGCAAGAACATGTGCAACAAAAATCGAGCAAAAATAAATGTATGCAATTTGTAGTCAAAATTGTTTTTTTTTTTTTTTGCATCTACAGGTTTTCTATCTCACTGACTCATCAAGCGATATCAACTGAAGGCAGGCTGCTATCGTATTTATATTTTTTAAAATTAATTATTTAATATCAATCTACTGCAATCAGCTTTTAATATATCCTTTTTTTAAATAGCGATTTCCTTTCCGCCAAAATTATATTAATTTTGTCAATTATTTACTATATTGTTACTTTCTTTGTCGATTTCGTCTAAAGTAAGTTGATAGACGTTAGTATGTCTTGTATTCTAAACTGTCGAATAATTCTGTTAAAACAACCGTTATCAAATCATACGCACTGCCTTTCCTCGTTCGTGAATTTCATACAGGCACGCTACTGGGAGAGAACAGTACTCCCCCGACTATAAATCATCTTTCAGGCGGTATCGTGGCAGTGGTGCAACGTGGCAGGGGAGTCGCAGTGGACATCGCCGTCGTTTTAATGGAAAGCGCCCACGTATCCTTGACCGGAGCGAGACGATGCAAAAGCTGCAAAGCTCGTGGGGCTTTCGACGCTTTTTATTAAGAAAAATTGCGAGAAATGCACCGTCTTATCTTTAAAAGCGTTGCTCTTAGATGATGTCGCAATATTGTAAAATATGTTCTGATTTACTATCCAATGCATTTTTCAACTTTGTTTGACTCATCTTCATTTTATTCAACACACGATGTCAATGTTATAACACAATTCTTCATTATTTTAGACCCGCACCCTTGGCTGGACAGTGTGTTTTCATTTTATTTATAATGTATTAAAATTTCCCTGTGTTAAGTTTTTCAAAATTTTCTACAAGAATCAGGAATGTGTTACTTTGTTTTGTCAATTCAACCGATTAGTAATTATTTTAAACTTTTTATCGACAATTTTATTATTTCAAAAAAAAAAAAATAGTTTGTGCTAGAGTTTGCGCTTACTGACATTTTACTGCTGCGTGACCGCGCACATGAGCAGCTTAGAAGGACCAATAATCGTCACATTTTGTAAAGAAAATAAAACAGGTGTTAACTAAGTATAGGTTACTATGTAAAATATTAGGTCTTTACTGTTAACCCTTAAATGAAGGGAAAAATCAAAACTCAGGTTTTAATATAAAGATAAATAAATATTTTTTTATCAACAATCGCGTCTTAATATTTCATCTTTATTTCAAGAGATGTCATCGTGTGCTTAAAAAATAAAATCATTACACTGTCAATTTGACTTTATAATTAAGTGATGTCAGTGTCGTCAAAAATGATCGACTCCGAGTACTTTTTCGATTCGAGAAGATTTTCAAAAATATCTCAATAAAATAATTTCCGTATTGGTTGGTTGATGTTTAGCTTAATGCATATATATAACAAAGTTAGGAGAAAAACTAACAATAACTTCAAATAACCTTTTTTCGTTTTTTTTAATGACTCAACAGCCCTGGTTATAAATCACACATTCAATGACGTCAATTTGAGGGAATAACAAATGTATTTTTACACTTACATATGAAAACTTATCAATGATAAAATGAAGATTTATCGTCGTACAAAAATCATCAAATTAATAACTTGAAATTATTACCTAAAATATATACATAAACAATTATTAACTACGCTGAATTTCAATAGAAATCATTATATATAAATTATAAAATATTACGATAAATAAATAGAACTATGTAAATATTTTCTGTGCCATTTGCCTGTGTTTTTGATGCCATGATTTTCCTAAATTAATTCTAATTTATTTTAATCAATTCGTTTCGTTTTGCGAAGAGAAACATGAAAATATATAAACGTGATTCAGCAATTCATTGGATCCCAAATTATCCACTAAGCTATTAATTTCGCCTCCCTTATATTTATTTTATTCATTTTTGCGTGGTAATAATTACACGATAAACATTGCTAGCGGGTATTTGACTGATTAGTATTTTACTCGCCGTGTAGTTGTCTTCCCAGAAATGCTAACGAAACTAAACGATGACTGGATACATAAAACAATCTGAAAACGATACGAAAAAAATCAGTTGTCAGTTTACAGAAAATTAAGCCAGAAATGAATGTAACTTTAAAATAAAACGAATTTTTACACAATGGTTTTGTAAATGTAACAAAAATATTGTGCTCATTTTTATGACAATGTGATTAAAGTAGTGCTTTTTTATAAAAAAAAACTCGTCTTTTCGTCAATTTATCGTCAATATTTTTAAAGTAAATCAATTACGTTTTTTTTCATGAGATTAATATTCTCAAAGAGGCCGTTCATTGAATTATGATATCGTTACGTATTAATCGTTTGTAAATGAATAATTTTCTAATATCAACTAGAGGTGGGTGATGGAATTTTAATTTTATATTAATAATGATTACTTCATCGTTATATTATTAAATAAGTCTTGTCACTAACGACCCAGGTTTCGCCTTTCGACATCTTCGTGCATTCTATCACACAGGTGTGACATGCAATACACAGTTAGCATCGGTTATATACAGAAGAGTTAATTACAGAGAAAAAACACTGTCCCTAATATTAATATCCAATACTATTGATTTATTTAAAATGACACTCAATTGCCTGTGATAAGTTTTATTAACATTAAATACTGTTAATGAGTCTCTGATAAAAAGATTCTACAACAAATAATGATCAAATATACAAATGCGATGGACTAATTTTTATCTTCGAGATACCTACTTATTTAAAATCAGTGAGTAACGGTGGGAATTAAACATCAGGTGAGGTAATATAGGAATTCAAATAAAGAAAGAGATATAATTATAATATGGGGAATTCGGAAGATTAAACTGGTCGTTAAGAGTATAAATTGAATTTATTAACTGATTGAGAATGCATGAAGATGTCGAATGACAAAACCCAGGTTGTTAGTGACAAATTTTGTGGAATCGTACAAAGCTTTAACAGTATAAATAAAAAATTATTCCCTGCAAAACAAAATGATTTTGTATGGGTTGTCCGCCTAGTGAGTTGTTGTACAATATTTAATTTTCATGAGCCAGTCATTTTATGATTTGTTTTGGCTTTGGCCAAACTAATACATTTATAGAGGTATGATTTACTGCCGCCAATTCAAGTTTTTTGAATTTCTCCTTTCTCCACATACTGTCAACGCTCTTGTAATTGATGGTCGAGTTGACCATAACATTGCCATCGGATTGACATCCTTGCGAGTCAACGCAGTCGTTGTGTTGACTTGCAAGTTTCAGTATGATAATACATAGGCAAGAAAAGTTCGTAAATTAGTTAAAAAGCTAAATTGTAAATGTTTCTTATCACAGACTTTCAATTAAATCTGTCATTAATGACCAACTGAACTAATAACTTTGTGATGAATTGTGAGAAATCATCTGTACCAAATTTGAATATTTATCATTCTATTTGAATTGATCATAAATTAATAACGATATATATTTAGTTTTTATATAAAGCGATACATTTTTTTTTCTTTTTTCTGTCATGAAAATCGGATTAACAATTATTTCTAATATATATTTTGGTCTTAGCCTTAGGGTCTATATTTTTGCATGTGTAAGTCTGTTTGTATAAATTATACATTACCCATGTAAATTGTTTCCTATGTGACAATACAATTGCATTCGTGTGATAGAATGTCTGAAGATGCCGAAAGGCGAAACCCGGTTGGTTAATGAAAAAACACGTGGAAATGTGCAAAGCTTCAACAAGTTCGAATCTGAATATTATTTATTTTGTTTGGTAAATACACGTTAAAAAAATTACAAATTATGTGTTTATTGTTTTGTTGCGTCAAAAGTATTTAAAAATTTTATGTGGAAAATTAATAGAATAAATAACAAGAGAAAGAAAGAGAAGTCAACGATGCAAGCTCATGTAAAATCTACTTTAATACGTCAATAATCAAGTCAATCGATATCGTAAATTATAAAGTAATAAGTTGGTTTTCCCACCTTAACCCGTTTTGTGTATGCAGCTGTTTTTACACGGCCGCCTTCCATAACGCAATATTAATAAAATAATCGATTTTACTCCTCATATTCTTGGCCTGATACAGAGCTGCACGGACCGATCATTAAACCATGCACTGTTGTGCTTAAAAGAAGAGAAGAAAACGAAAGAAAAAGAAAATGTGACTTGCTCAGCCACTTTGTATACGTGATATTAGGTATCCAAATTATAAAGTAATCAATTTATTGATTTCTACGCAGCTATATATGTATAGATAAGCATAGTTCTGACGATGGCGTGACCCGAAATAGCTGTCAACTATATCTTATAAAAAAATTGTAGAACTAAAATACATTGCTATTTTTTCACCGTGTTACCAATTTACTCTATTAATAATATACAAATGACTGTCGTGTCGCCCATTTTTTGCCGCGCAACTTCATCGAATCTCCGCAATTGCGTTCGCATTTTTATTTATTATATCATAAAATACGTAGTGCACATATATATCCCAGGGGTTGTCCGATAATAAATCATCCCCTGCCCCCGGCAGGGCAGATGAATCTCTGACCTGACGTCACTTCCAAGCCTAGCCGAATCATTTTCTTATGGCATCCCCTCCTCGGCGGCTTATTTACGGTAAGTATTTAACCGAAGAACGACTGGTTTCAGTTACAAATTACACAAATGAAAATTTCGCAGCCGATCCGAACAAGTCTTAATTGAAAAACGTTGTAAAATGTTTCTAGGTTACCTTCTTTTCATACACGTAGCTTTAGGTCAGCTTGTTAAGTGATACTATAATATATTATCTGGTATTAGGAAAACTTTGTTGTTTATTGATTTGACATTTAACATACTTACAAAAATTTCGTTAGATTTTCGTCATGGTGAATCATTTCACTTCAACATTGCAATATGATGTACAAAGAAATATCGTAAAATTTTATGGATTTAGTAATTAGATATATCGTCTGTCCTCAGCAGTATTCAAAGTCAATTTTAGTTTATTAAATTCTGACGACGACGGAAGTCAAAATAGCTATCAATAAATTTTGTCGAACTTAATACATTATAAAATTTTAATTTTAAAATTTTTTAACGATTCTACGTGCCGCGTGTTTCAGTTCATTTGTCAATTCAGTTGCATCCGTGTAATAGAATGCCTGACGAAGCCAAAATATGAAATCAAGGTCGTTAGCGACAAAAAATGTGGCATCGTATAAAATTTCAACAATTCAAATTTGATATTGAAAGTCCATCAATATAATAAAATATACAAATTTGAATTATTGAAACTTTGTGCGATTCCACATGTTTTGTCACTAATGACCCGGGTTTCGTCTTTCTGCATCTTCAGGCATTCTATCACACGTATGCAACAACAGAACTGACAATAAGAAAATAAACATTTTTGCACCTTTAATGGAGTTCTATCGATGGAGTTCAATAAATAAATTAAAACATTTTCATGTCAAAAAGCGGTTATCATGTGTGTACATTATTTTTTGAAATATAATTAGATTATAAACTTTTGTTGTAAACTACTTACTGTTATACCAAATAATCCAATGTTACTGCTTCATCTTTTCAAATAAAGACACGCATAGTCATCGTTATACCTGGAATTATTTCGAATTATTGAAGGGAATATAATATAATGCACAAAACATTCAATTAAATTCAAAGCATTTCTAAATTATTAATCCGCTCCCTCGTGGATGGGTTACAATTTAAATTGTAAATAATTGCTCTGTAAATTCTACGTATGCAGAATATAATAAAAACCCTCATGGGGCTATATACTATTTGTGTATACAGGGTGTATGATTCGTATATTAGACTATAAAATAGCCATTGTACGGAGAAAGGTTTTTGTGGAACGATTCCGGTCCTCGGAACAATACTCCATACCCTTCTCTAAGAGCTCGTGGGCACCCTCGCCGGAAGCGTTTTTGTGTGCATACCTATTATTTTTTGACACTGTGAGTAATTTTCATATGATACATGGTTCGCCTAGGGGCTTTGGAATTCTCTTCTGGACTTCCGATATTTCCATTGAACTATAGACCAAATATTACGGGTGTAACTACGTGCGCCCTGGGACAAGCGCTCAAACTTTTACAGATTTCTTGAAACTATATAAAAATAATCTTTTCTTCCGAATATCTTGGTAAAATAACATTTTTTATTGCAATACAAGGGGACATGAAAAAACATGGCATGTATTATATTATATTTCACATAAATTTTGCTTGAACTTAGCTTATGGCTATACAAATTATATATATACTTTAATGCCAAACGTCTAAAATTAAAATAGTTAGAGTTAATACTCGTCACCAAAATGTAATGTTTAATGTCTATAAATATTTTCTAACACGATTTTACACTGTCTTTTGCAATGTAAGCGTGGTTACGCCATTATCTTCAAACTCGTTCTACGACAGCATAAAGTTTAGCTCAGTTTATTGTGAGCTTTACTAAGAACATGTTAAATGTAAGATTAAATACTTCTTTATTGTTTGCGTAATTCCGGTTGTTTTATATTCGTTTGTAGTGTCATTTGGAGTAATAAAATTATATAGGAACAAGTATATATTGCGATGTGAAGTGAGGATTCTTGATAATATATCGATATCAATTTTGAACCTATATAACTCTTACTCAGTTCGAGTTCGTTCATTCACTAGTATGCCTGAAGATAGTCACATTTAGAACCTATGTCGATACATATAAAAGTGTTCAGAGGTTACATTTTTTTAAATTGGAATAAACATCAAACAAAATTGATGTTTAAAGCTTTCTAGTAAAGGTCGCAGGATGACGGCTATGGAACAGCTGGAGATCAATAGATATCAACTATCACAAAGGATTCTTAACGAACAAACTAATATATGTCAGTCACCATTATTGACTCCTCTGACTGGTGTCTCTTTGTTTCTGCAATGGACCATTTCCGTGCCATATGTAAACTTATTGATATAGCCGGCTTTTAAGTTTCATTTACAATTGTTAGTTTTATTGCGAACAGGAAAAAAGCTAGGTCGTCAAAGCAGGAGAGAAGATGTATTGTGTACCTTTTCTACACAGCTATATATAGATAAGCAAATGTTAGTATAGTTCTGACGATGCCGTGAGCCGAAATATCTATCAACTATATTTAAAAAAATAATTTTGTAGAACTAAAATACATTAATATTTTTTTCACCGTGTTATAATGGAGTTCTACCAAGTGAATACCAATTCAATCAATAAATTTAAAGCTTTTAATCTTTTTTCTAAATATTGAACGTTACGAACTTTATACGTATCTGTCGGTTCTTGAGATTCATGTTTTGTCGAAATAAATGTGTAGAGAGTTACTGCGTTAATGGTGCACTTGTTGTTTTTTCCACCGATCCGAAACCACTGGCGCGAGCAAGTGAAAACCCTCCGAAATTCCACTCGTGGAAAGCTCACGGCGAGCTTTGAATCGGCTAGAGGTTGACCGCAGCTTTTTACGTGCGCTTCCAGCGAGTAATTCTTTTGTATGGCGGCTAAAGCGGAATTAATTCGATATTGTTTATACGGTACTGTCGTCCCATCCCTACTTAGATGGAGCAGCTCCTCGAAGCTTTCGTTCGTACATGAATTATGCAAAAGGTTGCGTTTGTGAAATTGATACTGAAATATTTATTGTAGTATTGTTATTTCTGGCTGGAATTTTATCCTAAAGGTCATAGGGTGACATTATAATATAATAACCCCTAAAATGAGAGAAATTTTAATATTAACATTACATTTTATATAAATTGTATGTGCCATGTAAATATACTACTCATATACCGAACGATCGCTTTACATTCATCATCGAATTTTGCTTAACGAAACTAAATTATTACTGTCCACCCAATGACGCTTCTATACTACCATCAGAATCTCACGGTTGAATAACCGTAAAGTTCGTCTCAAATAGAACACTGAAACCTTTTCATTTATATCTAAATTCAATAAACGTCTTAGTGATTTTATAGCTACGTTTGACATAATACTTGATTCACACCTCCAAGCACTGCAGCAAAAAAAATATTCAATAATTTATCGCTCGATTACTGCGAAAGCGTTCATCTTATATATTATACACTCTCGAAAAATGTTGCCAGCTGTTTGATTTTGTATAAGTATCCAAGAAGACACTTGACGTTTCAGGAAACAAATATAGGGGAGCATACGGCGTAGTCAAGTCTACGAATTGTCTTTAATTGAAGTGTCTTGGGACTATATCGCTATAGGGAGATGCAATCGTTACTTTAATTGTATTAATCCTATTATCCGATGGTCTACCCTAAAAGTATACAATATCTGGTTAGCTAAATCATTCTGAAAAAGGGGCAAATTAATGTTCGCTATCATCCTGTAAGACGTTCGCCTCTTGAAAATTTACTTTTAACTAACTCGATTGTGAAACAGTTAATTCCTAATACGTATGTATATGTAATACTAGAGGCCTGTATTGGATGAAATTTATTAAAATTATTGGTCCTGACCGAACCGGTTCTCAAAAGAAACAAACTCGGAATTTGAATTATTACAACTTTGTACGATTCCACATCTTTTGTAACTGTCGACCCGGGTTTCGCTTTTCGGTGTCTTCACGCATTCTATCACACGGATGCAACAGTACTGACGCACAAAAAACAATTAGCATCGTCTATACACCAAACGTAATAATTGAAGGAAAATACAGACCCAGCGTCAAGAACTAAATGGCAGCTAAAACAAATTAAATAATATTGATCTAATAATAATTAACACTTTTTTTTAACACATCTTTTCTTAACAAATTAATTATTGACGCATCTCGAAAAAATCCTGGTTTTAGATTTTATATAATTATCACATTTTTTTATCGATTGCGTAAAACTTGTTCGTGATTACTGTCCCTACTTGGTCCACGGATCTGGTGGCCCGTATAGACCTCTAGTCTTGTAGATAAAAATAGACCCATAGTATATTTGTCATAGTAGTTGAAATACGCATAATTGATCAAATATCATTTATTTAATATTTTTTATCGCTCTACCAATTAGTAATGTTTGTTGAAACTGTGGCGTTTGAAATTCGTTAAATATGCTGAATAAATATAGTTAAAATAGTCGTCGACTTTTATAGCATTTCGTGGTACATATAACATGGTTTCCTACGTATTTTATTCGTAAAATTTCACTCGGATTTAGATGTATCATCAATTACGCAACCCGTCAGAAGGTTGGTTATACAAATATCATATTACATGTCCGTAGATCTAACATCGCCTACGCAACTTTCAACCAATAAACGTCGAATTCACGCACCTATTTGAGTGATGATGTATAACATTTCACCATCCCATTTTACGATACCAAAATTAACATATTGTTATTCGCCTTATATCAATGAATCTGAATTTAATCCATTATTTGTAGGTCCAAGCATTCGACTTTAATAATTATGTATCTACTACGATTTTCCACAGGCCGTTAATGCTGAATCATAAATGTATATTTATGTTGTATTCTTTTTCACGTAAAGTTTGATACAAAATAATTTTTATTGATTGAATTAGCATTCACTTGGTAGAACTCCATTATAGCACGGTGAAAAAATAGCAATGTATTTTAGTTCTACAAAATTATTTTTTTAAATATAGTTGATAGATATTTCGGCTCACGCCATCGTCAGAACTATTGTTCTGACGATGGTGAGCCGAAATAGCTATCAACTATATTTGTTAAAAATAATTTTGTAGAACTAAAATACATTGCTATTTTTTCACCGTGTAATAAATTTTATATTGTTTATCGCTTTTCTTTAGATATTTATACAACAATTGACCGTCTATTTTCATGTATGTTAATTTAGCTGATATGAAAATAATATATAAAGGCAGCACATAGCTGATTTTAAAGAGATAAAAAGGTTACCATTTGGGAGAGATCAAAAGAGATAGGCAAAGATACTCGTCAAATGTAGGTAGGCAGGTACCTTGAATTATTTTTCAAACCTACTGTGGAAGTAAACGCTTTAACAATGTATTTAAAATATAATGATAATGTAGGTATTAAATGAAATTGAGCTATACGACCAAATTTATTTAATTAATGTTATACGGATTTTTTTTCATAAATTAAAAATTTCGCGGTTACAAGATTTTACATTGAAGGCGTTCATCTCAAAGGTATTTCTGAGAAGCAAAATAACGTAAATGCAAGTTTGATTCTCGGTCTTCTTTATTGAATGAAATCAATAGTATTTAATTTGAATTGTTGAAACTTTTTATGATTCCACTCACTAATGACCCGAGTTTCGGCTTTCGGAACAGAACTGACTCATTTTGTGTTGTGTGTGACTCATTTTAATGTCATTAAAAGATGTCAATTTTGTCAGTTCTGTTGCATTCGTGTAAAAGAATGCCCGAAGATGCAGTAAGGCAAAACCTTGGTCGTTAATCACAAAACATGATAAACTCCGATAAAATATGTGACTTGAGTGCAATTTCTAAACAATGCTTCTGTGCCGTCACGATGTGCTGGTTTGTGATAGCGTCGTTCTAAACTCTCAATATTTCGCGGAAAATATCAATGTATATTTCAGTCATTAAAAGCGTAAACTGTAAAATAAAAAGTATATTTATTCAAAAATATTCTCTAGATTCTAGATGCTACTGTATACCTATTTTCGAAATAATATGTAAATTAAAAAAAAACGATCAAACGTACAATTACGTGCATGCCCCTTTTGAACAAGACTTCCGCCCACGTATCGAAACGTGCATACTACTTCACAGGTTAAAATGGCTTAAAATAGTTAAAATAGGAAATCCTCGATTTGGCGGTATATTTTTGAAAATTTTGATATAAAATAAATGTTGCTTGTTCAAGTCGGTGGGGTTGTGTAACAATGCTGTTTAAACAAGCTATTCTCTCAAATAAAAATGTGTTTTCATGTTGATGTTTCTTTATTTATGTAATATAAAATTATTATAAAACTCATGCGCTCTAGCTTAAAACTTTTGGCATTAGTAGAGCACTATGATGTCTGTAATAGCCAAAGTCATGCCGACCTCTTCAATAATCAGATTCCATAGTAAGTTTGAAGTTCCCCGTCAGTGCATCGCTCTCTCGCCTCGTCGTGGATATAACTTTGCCGTTTATATCATAATAAGAGAGTCTCGAGACTGAATTCTCTGACCGATCGCATCGGGGTGGAGCAGCTGACCCACGACGGACGCCATGCTCCCCCGGGACGCGCTTGAAACCGGCTACACTGGGCTTTATGAAAGGGGAACGCAGTTGACTGGGGAAAAATCCTATAAACATAACCAAATTACCACGCCAAAACGGGGAATTTACTAAAATTATTACCCCTACGGCAGTGACAAATTCAGGATATTGTAATTACATCTTTTTTCACGCCGGGAAAAAAACTTTCACCAGCAAATAATACTTTGTCGTTGTAGAGAGTTCACTCGTTCCACCCTACTTGTGAATATATTAATGTTATTTTTGAATTCAAAATTAAATATGTATTTTTTTGAAGAAATTACCGAAAAGAAATCGTTTTGAAATACGTATATACTCATTTCTCACTTCAATCAGCAACAGCAAACAAATTTTATAACAAACTATAAAGTATTTAATACTTTATTATACATATATAAATATAGTTTTGTTATACCCAAAAAATACGATGTTGCCATACAAATTTTATAACAAACTATAAAGTATTTAATACTTTATTATACATATATAAATATAGTTTTGTTATACCCAAAAAATACGATGTTGCCATATTTTGTTTTTTTCTTAATGATGAAAACTCATTTTTAGTACTCTTTTCCATAATTTATTTTTTACAAAATATTTGAGTAAAAAGTAGCAGGAATACAAAACCATGGGTTCAAGAACTAAGAAAAAATTTACAGGAAATCTTACAATATCAATATAAATTAGTTTAAAAATGAAATGTTCATAATAATTAAATATTTTTTATAAAACGACTTGATTGTAAATTGTATCAGTTGATAATGCTCGCAATGAGTGAAGTGACAGTTAACACCTTAAAAGTGATATTTTGTTTTGTTAAAATATTACTAATTAATTTTTTGATATTCCAGTGACAATAATTATCTATTTTACACCTATGTAAAAAGTGAACATAATTCCGTATTTTTTTAGACTACTTATATCTCTCTCATTAGAGGTGTTCGAAATTCGTTAAAACGTAAACAAAACAAATTGTGTGTGAGGTATCGACTCGAATTTTTTTTTTATTTGAAAGTATATTTATAGTGTTAAGCGTGGAATACAATGTCGTGCAAACGTCCGTCGCATCTTTGCTATGTGGCACGTATTCGGGAAGCCCAATTTTCAATGACTTCGTCGCATGAATCTGGCTGAGCTTATTGGATAGCGTTTGTTATGTTGACTGTGAGAGTGTCAAGTATTAATGGGTTATTCGCAAAGACTTGCAACTTAAGATAGTCGGAAAGGAAGAAGTCTAAAGGTGTTAAATTGTGCGATCTTGATGGCCAGTTCCATGCCCTCAAATCTCTTGTGTATAATGTACATCCAAAATTTGATGATTTTTTACATGTTGTTTAACGCTTTAATCTTCCATAATAATTTGCCATAATTTATTATGTAATTGACTACAAATATGACATAATCACTTGGCTGCTATAATTTAATAAATTTCAAGTGTCCCTATTGAAAGACCTTATATAATATGTACACTTTTGACAAATGAAATATTTTACTAGATGCCATGCCAAAAGTAATATACATTTGTGAAATTATTTCCTATTCAGAAAGAAGGAAAATTTAATGACGATATCATGATAGTGATAAAGTCATCGAAGATCATTAAGGTTGGTATTCATTTAAGTAAATAGTTTGACGGTATATTTTACATATTTTAAGATGATTCGATTGAAATAAGAAAAACAAGACTTTACGTACTATAAATGTATAATACATTACAACTACAAGAAAAATATAAATCCCAAAAATAAATTGTCATATTTTTCCAAAATAATAGTCACATTATTCTTAGATTTCCCACCGCTCTCTGTTGGTCGCTTTTTTATTGTTATGATTTGATTATAGAAAAAAAATATCTCAACGTTTATGTGTGTGTGTTTTTTTTTTCTTTACCTACATACACAATTACTACGAGACGGGGGTAGACGCACGATAGTTGGCGTTGGAAAAAAATAAATAAATGTAAGAAATCACGTGTGGGCACAGACACATGTACAGAAAGAAAAAAATACGTAAAGAATTTCCCATTTGTCAACTCTCGCAGCCAGTATGTTTTCATTTTCCTAATGCCTCTAGCGAAATTTAGTTTTCCTTTTCATACAGAAGATTACCTTGGCGTAGCTTGCCCCTTGGGCTAAGCTCACTTTTCCTTGACAACATCCTAATAATATATATTTATGTACACACCTATCACCGTACGCACTGCCTCATCTTTAAGATTTGGCCGAGAAAAGGGAAGCAGTCGTTTCATTCCCAGTCAAAACATTATCACAGCACTATAGAAATGGGACGCACAATAGATAACAATGTTTTCATCGCTATTGACAAGGCGTCCTCGCAGCCTATTTGTTATGTTCAAGTCATATTACGTTTTGGTCAAAACGTGTCAATATGTGATATTATATTATAGAAAACGTACAACCGAAAAAAACAGGAATGTGTCACTTTTGAAGTATTAACCGTCACGTCCTACTGGAAAACATTTTTTTTTATTCATTTAATAAAATATTATTTTATCAAGAAATTTTGGAAAAAAGAATAACTCAATTGTATTCAACGTTTATATTCAACGATCACTTTAATATTCATAATTCTCTCTTCCTTGAGATAAGTCCAATAAATTGTCAATCGCACGGTAAACCTTAATTCATTAATTTATGATATCGACTGAATGTGCTTGATGGAATTTCAATATCAAATTTGAATTGTTACAACTTTGTACGATTCCACATGTTTAGTCACTTACGACCCGTCTTTCGTCTTTCGGCATCTTCAGGCATTGCCTGACAAGTCAGTTCTGTTGCATCCGTGTGATAGAATGCTTGAAAATCCCGAAAGGTATATATAATTTCGATAGTATGATATCGAGATCTGAAATCCGAAATTATGGCACAATAAAACATGACCTTTTTTATTTTCTTAGTTCTTGAACGTAATTCTTAATACTTAATAAACATAACATAAATAACCATTTTAATATTTTTATTTTATCGGTTGATAATGCTCGCGCTGCAGGAAGTTTCCTGGTCGTAATATTTTTTTTTTAATCTGCGTTATGTCCAGAAAAATCAAGTTTTCATCTTTCAAAATATGGTCCTATGTGAAAAGAGATGAATTATTCATACATGCAAATTAAATATATAAAAACAATCGGTGTTTATTTAGCGAGTTTAATTAAATGATAATCTTGCTCGCGTTTTAAAATTCAATATAAAAAAATAAAATTCTTAAATCTTGTCTATTATTTCTTAAGTAATCTATCGTTATTTTTTATTCTAACGACACACCATCAGACACATTTCTAGACTTTTATGTGTAATTATTTGTGAAGAAAACGATGGGGTTTGAGTAACAAGACCACAATGTCTCGAGCTATACAGTTCAATTGGAAACTTTGCCAAGTGAGCGACACGCTTGAGCATGATATATATTTAAGCTTGTTGTAACTTCCTCCCAACTCGAAAGACATTATTCTTTAAATCGGTGAAAGATTTATTACGCCCGTGTTTTCTCCCGGTCGAAGAAAAACACTTTTTTAAATAGGCGAGTATAGTATACGAAAAACTTCTTCTTTTTGCCAAATGAAAAATATCGCTGGCATAAGTAGAGGTAGATCTAGTTGGTAGATTCAACTTTTCTTTGTATCTCTCTCATAAAAAAAATCTGATTTTATAAAACATCTAAATCGATTTAGATTTTCCAACAAACATCAACTGAAATGGTTGAAAATTACGCGATACGAATTATTACATTGTTTTGATTATATTTTGTGTTGCCATTCTACTAAATTAGAAAGTCAATTCTGAAGAAGTTGAAAAAAAATCTTTAGTAAAAACAATGTTCAATATATTTCGGTTTTTTATAAAAAGTTTATATGATATTTAATAATCATTGTTAATTAATTGGTATTATAATGCGCTGACTTCACTAACGAGTGATATATCATTTTTGTTTACTTAATTAGCTATGCGGGGTGCATTTTCTAGTTCCTACTGTGTTTTGTCCAGCCAGATAAAATATTTGAAACTCTAGAAAATTTCATTCAAAATACAATTTGATTTTTTGATTTAAATATCAACCATAGCGAACATATCATGGTGAGTAAAAAATATTAATAATAATAATTATGATTTTTATTGATTGAATTGGCATTCACTTGGTACAACTCCATTATAACACGGTGAAAAAATAGCAATGTATTTTAGTTCTACAAAATTTGTATTTTTTCACCGTGTTATTATGATTTTTACCATTATACAGTAAAACCCCCGTTTACACTAATGTCGAGACCGTGTTATTTTGAGTAGTATGTTTGGGGGAGTGAATCTCATAAAAAATTAGGCAGAAAAAAATATACGGACATAATATTTAGTACTATGTGATTAAATGCATAGCGCTGGGAAAAATCCAGCACACAGCCAGCCGTCCGGCTGTTTTTGTATAGCCTGGCACGTGTTGAATACAAAGAACCTAGCCAGCATTTTACTGCATAGACGGCCGTCTGGATGTATGTGTGTAGCAATGCAATCGTGCAATTGGGGGACTTGCGGCGAATCTTTCAAACCAGCTTGTAATTCATAGAAGTGTTATTGGGGGTTCCACTGTAGTTGTTCTGTTTTAAGAAATACTTTTGTAACATGGTGAAAAAATAGTAATGTATTTTAGTACTGACTAGTTCTATGTATGTATTTTACATTTTTATTTTTTCACCGTGTTATAATGGAGTTCTACCAAGTAAATGCCAATTCAATCAATAATACTATTGTACGCTAAAATTTTGTATTAGTAAAAACTGTATTTTTTTCGCTCGATGTTTATGTAGTTTCGCCGGTGTGTACCTAACCTTCAGATGTATAAAGCTGAATAAAACACAATAAATTTATCAGAGTTTTATTAATATATACATAAGAAGATATATTCATAATAATCTGTATCTATCTTGACTTGCATATATGTACGTTGTTCGAAGCGGAACCGCCATTCATTATTTATTGTTGCGAATACTTGCGTTTTCCACATGTTGATAAATCGCCTAAATATTCACAGAGCTTGATTACGTCATCCTCAATATAATCAATATTATTCATACCGTTAATTAAAGCGTTTTCGAAGTTTGCGTCGCAGCGAATATGCCCGCCGGGGGAGCTCCCGCTTGCGGAGTAATCTCCAATTGTTTGAATGAGTAATACGTCCCACGGTGCCGGAGCGGGTGTCTGCGCGTCGCGGATCGCGAATGTCCCGGCGAAATCGAGAGGCCCAATCTCTTCGGAGTGTGCCTCGCGTGGGCGCCGAGGGAAACTTAAATCGTCGCAGCACTGCTTCTCACATTCATTCCTCCATCTTCCGCCCCTCCTGGTTATCGTTTTGAAGGTTTATGTCTTCGTTTTGTTTACTTTGTTAAGAGTTTGCATCCTCAAACCCCCGCATGTAAACGCCGTGATCCATCGTTGTCCTTCCTATTTTATTTTGTATCTGCTTATATATATATAATCATACGCATTCAGATTGACGTGCGTATTTTAACACGGTGAAAAAAATAGCAATGTATTTTAGTTCTACAAAATTATTTTTTTAAATATAATTGATAGCTATTTCGGCTCACACCATCGTCAGAACTATGCTTTAACTACCATTTGCTTATCTACAATATATATAGCTGTGTAGAAAAGGTACACAATACATCTTCTCTCCTGTTTTAACGACCTAGCTTGTTTCCTGTTCGCAATAAAACTAACAATTGTAAATAAAACTAAAAAGGCGGCTATATCAATTAATTTGCATATGGCACGGAAATGGTCCATTATAGAAACAAAGAGACACCAGTGAGAGGATTTAATAACGGTGACCGACATATATTAGTTTTTTCTTTAAGAATCCTTTGTGATAGTTGATATCTATTGATTTCCATCTGTTCCAAAGCCAAGCCTTTATTCACCTTGCATAAGATGTTTCAGATACACTAGATATTTCAGCTTTCAACACGCGATTCGTACTTTACGAAACCGTCTTATATGACACCTGACAACAAAGTAACTAGATATTTTTCATAAATTTTAATATAATTTATATAATATACGAACAAATAATTAATGTACAACGAAATTGTACAAGGACGTCTTTTATTTCTGGAAGGAGTATGCGAATGTTGTCGACATAATTAAAAGTTTCTTCTTGGCGATCCATCACGCGGCCTTATAACGTCACGTGACCGTGATTGATATTGCCCTTGGCTGGACCTCGCGTAAATCTCTTACTGATTCTTTAATATCACGCATTCCTTAACTAGCGCACAACCGTGCCTAGCTGCCATTACCTTTTTAGCGAGTTAGAGTAATGTGCGAAATATATCAGGAATAGGCATCAAAGCTTTATTATTGCTTTAGAACAATAATTTTATTATTTCCGACCGGATATTTGGGCTGCATCCATAACTAACTATTTTTCTGTGTGAATCGATTTTTTTTTTGTTATACATGTTAATGGAAACATATTTTCATAAAAAAAAATATCTACGTTTTTAATGTCTAATACCATAACTTTTCCTTAAAGAGAAGTACGCTTCCATTATTATTTTACGGAATTTCTTAACCGGATGACTGCCTAAGGCGATTCTTCGAAAATGATTCTTTGACAGGCCACACACTGATATGTATAAGAAAGGTTTTAAACCATTTTACCATAATTGTAACGGATTTCTACATCGATTCTTCGCGATTTCTTCGAGTGTTCGAACTGTCACTTGACAGATGTCAATAGTTTCAGGATTACCAAAATCAATTTTCTTCAAAATTCTTCAATAAAACCTGATTTATATGACGTAATAATAAACAATTGGTGAGTTTATTAATTATTTATTTATTTCATATACAACAATCATCGGATGTTCACTTTTGTTTTGTTACAAATTATAACTGATTTATTTGAAATTGTTTTATTCCTACAATATATCATTCTTAAAACAAATTTAATCAGCTAAACAATTTGAGATGTTATTTTTATTCCAAGACTTTTTGTGCAGTGTGTTACATTTAGTGTCAGTGGTCCATAGAAACATACAGTAGTGAGTAAATACATTACTGTTTGATAGATGAGTTTGTCAGCTAAAAATTTCCTTTGATGTTTAAAAAAAAACACGTGATTTATAATATAATAATTGCGATGATGCAGTGTCAAAATGTTAAAATAAACATTCACGTTTTACTGGGACTCTATTGAAAAAAGTTCATATATGATCATATATGGTGCTTATTCCCGAAAATGTATTATATTTTAAGTATGACATGTCTAGCGCGTTTGGTTAAAGTGGTGGCCTACAACTTATTAAGTCATCATTTGAGTTTATTTTTACTCTCCGTTAAAACATTTTTAAATTTTAATGTTATGTTGTATCCTGATTCAATTTAAAGATAGTAATTAATTCCCGATTTTACAAGTAAAGTAAAAAAGAAGTAAAGAACATCAAGTCTCTTAGTATAATACAAAACAAGTCAAAACATTCCGTTTGTGCTCCGTTCTTAGTCAACTATTACAGCAATACTAAAGTAAAATCGACAGTGTTTCTCAATGTGTTCAGTCAGCAACAATTTGTAGTAACAAACTCAACGAATATACTCCAGCTTTTTTAAGCCGTGGCTTCTTAATTTTCTCAGTATTTTTACTTATGACTTAATTGATATATAACTCGTATACTGTTTTGAAAATTATGGCTTGAAGCTACTTTTGTAGATGTTGTTTGAGCGATTTGGTGGTACTGGTGAATGAAAACACGCAGAGGTCCACACCGGCCAAAAATTCGTGTAGCGCGCCCACAGTTTGGAAAACTCTGTACCAAAAGCTAGGGTGTAGTGGAAGGTTCTGGCCACAAGGGTGTGGTCGCGCTGTGACGAAGCGGTGGTCTTGCTACGCCATTTGTTTCCGTACCGGCGATAGTTTGTACCACTCCCGTGCAAGTGGGTGGCGTGTTAGCTTCAATTTTGACTGAGCTATCATGCATCAGGATAAAGGTGTCATTATTTCGCTTGTCAGTCTGACTTACCCGCTAACAGATTTATCCATTACACTTACAGCCCAACACGAAATCGATAACACATTTCTTTTCTTATGATATCAGTGAATCAAATCATTTTCAAAACACGAAACGGTTAAATTGATTAAAAATGTTATATCGTGAATCTCTTTTGTTTATGTAGTAAATATTTCGATTTATTAAGTATTTTCATGCAAATACCAATATGATTATTAAACGATATCTTACAAATTTGAATTGTTAAACAAATTTACGATTCCACATGTTTTATCACTAACAACCCGCATATATCTCACGGATGCAACATGACTCTCACACGAAAAACAGTTAGCATTTTTAGTTAGAAATTTATTAAACTGTCTACTATCAACAGACATCAATTGTCACACGAAATATTAAACGAACAGACAAATATGACTCTTTCGCCGCTCCTCAGACCATTGCGAGGAGCTAATGCATTTCTGTAATAAATCATCTTCGGCTAGTATTTATGCTTATTGAAAGTGCCGCCTGTTTATTTTAGTTGAGTTTATTTTAAATTGAATTTTTTTTTTTGCTAGCACGATAAAAGCCTGGTTGTTAAAACAGAAGAGAAGACGCCGCTATATATATATATCAAACGTACGTTTAAACATAGTTCTGACGATAACGTGAACCGAAATAGCTATCAACTATATCTAATAATATTTGTAGAACTAAAATATGAAATAATTGCTATTTTTTCACCTTGTTACAATGGAGTTCTACCAAGTAAATGTCAATTCAATCAATAAACGGTAATACTATATTTTAGCGTACTTAACGTTTCATTAATAACTTTAGTTTCTTGGATGATTTTATCCCTCCCAAAAATCTGTAGTTACAAATATTATTATCACTCTTGCCAATATATATATACCGAGAGCAGATATAATCCACGTAGTAAATAGGGGCATCACATTTTATTTATTTCCTCTGACTTGACTTTCGCTTCCAACGACATGCCCAAGTATAAATGCATCGTCTCCGCAAAGCTTTCCGTCATCCTTTTAGACTTTCCACTCTATCCTGAGATAACGTCACTGAAATCTCCAGAAGTTTATTTCTATTAGCAACTTCGGACTGACATTAATCAAACAGCATCAGCTAGACAGCTCTTTATAGCAAGCAACACAAAAGTCGATGTATTTTTGACGTTGTCTATTTCCTAACTGTAACATCTAGATTATTAATCAACCATAAAAAATGTCTTTATTCGCTCAAAAATTTCAATGATATATTTTGCTAATTATGCCAGATATATTTGACAGTTTTTATGACAATTCGTTATCAAATGTTACTTCATAAGGTATATTTCAGTGGTCGACAAACTCATTGGTCAACTGAGCCAAATATTAACTATAGATCTAATGTGAATGAGGTACGTTTGCTGAGTTAAATACAGTAACGTCGTATAAATCTTGATACAATACTTTATAACGTCATTATTAATTAAAATTGAATTCCTTACTTTATAAATAATATAAAATAATCACAACGACACCAATGCAAACAATGGTCTTGCATCTACTTAGATAGTTTGGTTAAGCTAGGTTTGTATATATATATATATTTTAAATTTAGGCGTGATTTCAGGATCTCGTCAATAAAACGATTTTGTGGAAAAGCCACATTCAAGGGGTCAAAGATATACACACCACTAGTGTATTCGATCAAATTTTGGCCAATATAAATTTACTTTATACTTAAATAAACGTTCGCTCTTCACCAATCGAAAATCAAATTCAATAAGCATATAAGCTCCGACAGTCACTTGCCTGTAGATGGAACTTCCTATATTGAAAGGAATAACGATAGGGTAATATTAAAAATACTCTATGTTACTGACACATCATATTATCTTCACATATAACTATATTTGACTGTATATGCTTCAAATATAAAGTATTTGAATGATTAACGCCTGTTTAAATAATAACAATTCATCAAATATTAATTAAAGAATATTTTTCCTGATACAAGTTGTATATCACCATTCTTGAATTGAATCTTATATACTTATCAAAACCAAAGAACCCTTCTTAAATAGTGTATACAAATATCACACGAAGAATCAATTCGTACTGCAGAAATGGAATTTGAGAAAGAATATATTACACTATGTAAAATATGATAATTGAAAAATTATTCACAAAGATCTTTTATTTTTTTTCATATTACTGCTAGTATATATTTGAACTTGTAAGGAAACAATTTGCATTTTTAATATTTTATTGATAAACATTAGAACGTAATTAGCGCTAGATATAAACAACATGATCTCTTCTTCACATGTTACGCTACATGAGTCACATATTTACTCACCAAAATGATCAATTTAAATTTTCTTGTACTTTAATGGATGTAGATATTTATTTTTTGAATTCATTTAAGATGGTGCTGTTTATATAATCATATATTTTAATTCACAGATTCTAGCCACGCCTAGTTACTCGGGTTTAATCCAACTTTTACCAACAATGACAATGTTACTAATTTTTATTTAATAATAAATTCCAAATAAAACTTGATTCTTCCGATGTTTAAATAATTTAAGACAGTGTAGTGTATGTCAGTGGTTCTCAAAAGTTTTCATGCCATGCCCCCCTATTCTGAAAAAAATTTTACGCGATTACTATACAGGAAAAACGTCTTGAAAATAAAAAAAATTCATCTCTTTATTTAATCAATAATTATTGTTTTAATTTTACAAAAACTTAAATCTCTTTCTATAATGAATCTATTGGTTAAGTCGATCTATAATATTGCGTAATTTTTCCGATAATAATCAAGATAAGATAATGAATTAATTGTATGTAAATAATCTTTTTCTGCATTATTTCTTTTATTATTATGGCTCAAAATGAATACAGTTCATAACTCAAAATATATCGTCTTTGGTCACTTGTTATTTTCAACTTTTTATCTATTAAAAAATAATTTATTTTTGAAATCTTTAAAAATATTGAAATCATCCATTTTCACAGCCAGCATTTCGTGTTATTTAAGCCAGTAGCACCTAAGACGTAGAACTCGTAAAGAAGCCGGTATGAATGTTGTTATATTCTATACTGCATACATCTGCTGTAGACGGATATTGGGGGATTTATCCCTGCAGCAACTCTGTTGTCGAAGCAGAAGAGGAGAAATGCCCGATTCGTAAATCCAGGAGCCAATTGGATCGTTGGTAATCGAAATAAATTGGCATCTTGCCTTTTGTTTCTCTTTTTTTCTTTTTCATTCCCGTATTTGTAACGCGTGAGCTGTTGCTTTTTATCGATAAAGTTTTTCTGGTTTCGTCCCTTCTAGATTAGAAGAGGATTTAATCTCGGAAATATTTTGTTATTAAGAAACACAAAACCTTGACCGGAGTTCTGGTTAGTCTAAGAAATATTTATCATTTGCTGTTAATCAGACTATCAATACAATGTTTTCAGAAACACTGTTTTTTTTTATTTTCAATTTTATTTTAAATTCAAAAGAACGTGAGAAGAACACTTGTGGAATGCACTTCTACATCGATTCGAGCTCGTAAGGGACTTAATTTATATTTTATTTTATCGATCATTACTGGGATAGTGGCCATGGAATTACGCAAATCGTAGCAATACGTATCCATTTTATCGATACTATTTCGGCATAGATAAAATGAATGTACTTTTTGAATGTATTAATAATAGTTTATGATATAAACTGAGGGCGCTTGATGGAATTTCAATATCAAATTTTAATTGTTAAAACTGTTGTTAAAATCTTAATTATATGTTAATGATAGTTGATTATTATTTGTTGTAAATCTCTTAAGAATGTCTCATTGACGATTAATATTGTTAATAGATTGATAATAAACGTCACCTGATGTTTTATTCCCACCGTTACCCACTTATTTAAAATAATTAATAAGTATTTCTAAGTCTAAAATAACCCAATTGCACTTTAATGACAGTCGGTTATTATTTAGCGTCATTAAAATTTATCACAGGCAATAGGGTTGATTAATATTATATCAATATTTTTGAATTTGTTTTAGCTGCCATTTAGTTTTTGCCTTGGGTTTGTGCTTTCCTTCAATTAATACCTTTGATATATATATTCGATGCTAACTGTTTATTGTTCGTCAGTTATGTTGTATCCGTGTAGTAGAACGCCCGAAGATGTCGAAAGGCGAAACCTTGATCGTTAGTAACAAAACATGTGAAATCGTACAAAGTTTTGACAATTCAATTTATATCGACCAAAGAAGCACATAGTATAATCAAGACATACGTAAATCCTTTTAAATGTTTTTATCTTATGGAATATTGAAAATGCTCTTCAACTCAAACCTTTTTTCTTTTTGTTTAATAACAGTTAGTTGAATAGATGTATTATGAATATGTTTCAGTGTCTATTGTCACATTATTTCATTGTAACTAATATCAATAACACCCACCCTTTTGTAGGCGAAATATCGAATGTGTTCTAAGAAAATTGGCTTTCATAAATGTTTACGTAATTGGTGTTTTCACTTCTAAAATATCCAAATATATGTTCTTAAGATTTGCGTGAAATATTTTCATTATAGACTGGATAATAAGTATTTCAAAACACATCATTTAATCATTTAAATACGTTTTATTGAACACTTATGATTCCATAAATCTAGACAAACTGCTAGATTAATTCGTACATAACGTAATAGGGTGAATATTTTATAGAAGGAAACTATTTTAGTTACCTTCAAGCTTCCAACAAGTTCACTTTATTATCTTAATTGAATATTCAGGTATTATATAAGAATAAATTTATGTTTATTGATTAAATTGGTATTTACTTGGTAAAACTCCATTATAACACGGTGAAAAATAGTATTGTATTTTAGTTCAAATTTTTTTTTTTATAAGATATAGTTGACAGCTATTTCGGCTCATGCCATCGTCGGAACTATTTTTAAACGTTCATTTTCTTATCTATATATAGCTGTAGAAAAGGTACACAATACATCTCCTCTTCTGTTTTAACGACCTAGCACATTTCATTAGCTATTTTACAAATTTAATATTGAAAGTGAAACTAAACAGGCGGCAATTTCAATAAGGTTAAATATTGGAAGGAGATGGTTTATTACGGGAGAAATACGATGTTAAGAAGTTGTCTTTTTCGTACTTATTTCCACATTATATTTTTTGACCAGGAGCGGTTAATAATACTCGCAATGAGCTTAACCAGTCCTGATTCTTAAATAAATTGTGCATATAGTACTAAAAGAAGTGTTTTTGTTATTAAAAAAAAAAAAAACTTTTTTCTAGGCACACAAGGCAATAACCCCTCGCAATGGTCTGAGGAGCGGCGACCGACTAATATTTGTTTGTTCATTTAAAATTTCGTGTGACAATTAATATCTATTGATTTCCAGCTGTTCCAAAGCCGTCATTTTGCGATCTTTATTAGTGACAAATAATCGTATCCAGTTATTGGTGCGATTATTTGTCACTTTTAATGTGTTAATTGTCACTTCTTGATGGAAAAGCATGATATAAAAACCCATTTTTAGTATTTATTTCTACAATATATGTTTTGGTCAGGACCGATGTTGCTCATCGGGAGCATTATCAACTAATATAATACAATTTACAAACATGTCTATTTATACAAAATATTTGAGTTAAAAGTAGTAGGTACACAAAACCAAGCGCTTATTTATTTCAATGTTTTTAGTTTTTATTACAAAACGGTTCGAACCAAATGCTTGAATTTTCTTTGGCATTCGTTCTGTTTCTAAAACTTAACATACAATATTGATAAATTCTCCGAAATTCTCATGGGAGCGTTTCAAAATATCGCGCAAATATTAACTCGCATGTGGTAACTTTGGAGCTTTAAGCTCTAACTTTTAACACTGATAGTTTGTCCTTGGAACTGTGAAGGAACTGTGTTATCGCGCGGTCGTATCTTAAAGCTCCTTTGTGACCTCGTTCTCGGCAGCATTGTTACCTATTTATGCACATCCCCGGTTTACGTAGATTTACGTATTGCACCGTAAGGGTGGTGGGAATCTCCCGAGATTTACGATTAATTACTCACGTACATTTATTACGACGCAATGATAATATACAAATATGACAGTTTTTACTTCCTAGTTATTTATATGACATAAGTTTCGCAATCAACATGCGCATGTATTTTTGTATGAATATGCTGACGTTTGAGTGAAATTTCTTGGTCTAAAAATATCTTGCTCTGTTTTAGATGTGAATTTCTTATCGACTACATGGTCAGTATTTATGATTATGTAAAGCTGTCACGTTTTTTTTTTGAACTGGTACAACTTTTTACGATTCCACATTTTCCACGGTTTGTCACTAACGACCTGGGTTTCGCCTTTCGGCATCTTCACGCATTCTATCACAAGGATGCAACAGAACTGATGCCTAATGTTAGTTAGCGTCGTCTATATACCATAGTTATTAATTACAGGAAAACACTTACCCCAAGGCAAGAATTAAATAATAGCTAAAACATGATTAATAATATTGATCTAATCATAATTAACACAATTGCCTATGATAATTTTCATCAACGATTAATCTTGTTGATGAGTCATTCTTGAAAGGGTTTTACAACAAATAATAATCAACTATCATTAAAATATAATTGGGTTTTTTTATGAAATACCTACTTCTACCTGAAGATGCCGAAAGGCGAAACCCGCGTCGATAACGAGAAAACATGTGGAATCGTACAAAGTTGTAACAATTCAAATTTAGTATTGAAATTCCACCAAGCACCTTCAGTCGATATCATAAATTATAGCATATATTATTGAATGAATATTCTGACGTTAAATTCTGTTCTGTATTAAAAATCTGAGTGAAATTTGTTGGCCTAAAAATATCTCACTCTGTTTTACATGTGAATTTTTATCGACTACATGGTCAGTATTTATGATTTTATAAAGCTGCCATATTTTTATTGGAATTGTTTTTTTTTAGTTATAAAAATTATTTCTTTATTCTAAAATCCTTAAAATATCTTTTCGTCTCTTTAATCTGTCATTGTTTTTATGCATCGTTTTGATTCAGTGATGTGTTAATTTATATTTATCGCTATAACTAGTTTAGTAACATGACATTTGGGATTCGGGCGGTGTTGTTCTATGGGTGTGACATGTTTTGCCTTTTCGCGCATGCAATTAAATAATAAGTACGAGACCATGGAATATTACGAATTATATTGGCTAAATAACAATGCTTTCAGCAATGCATAATGCAATTTCTACACAGTAAAGAAATCTGAACAGTTAATGAGAAAGTTGAACACAAGAAATCTTTTTTTATTAAAATAAGTTAACATAATGACTAGAACTATCTAGCATTTAATTTTATCCAGATCGGAACCAGTTCCGCTCATGTAGAACATTTTCAACTAATGCAATACACGCTCTTTCTACATAAAATAATTTTATAATTATCAGATATACAAAACAATTGGTTCAAGAACTAAAAAGTAATTTACCGGTAATTTTAAACATACATCACGGTGGAAAAATACCAATGTTTTTTAGTTCTATAAAATTTAAAAGTAATAGTTCTGACGATGGCGTGAGCCGAAATAAATATCAAATATATCTTATAAACAAAATTGTAGCACTAAAATACATTGCTGTTGTTTCACCGTGTTATAATGTAGTTCTACCAAGTAAATGCCAATTCAATCAATAAATTAAAAATATATCTTACTTATAATATACAGTTTACAATTAAATAATATATCACTATTAAGGTGTTAACTGTCACTTCTTGATGGAAAGGCATTATATTTTAAATAATAAAAACACTTTTTTAGTACTTATTTCCACAATATATTTTTTGATCAGGACCGGTTTCGCTCATCGCGAGCATTCAGTTGATAATGCTCGCGGTAAGCGAAACCGGTCCTGATCAAAAAATATATTGTGGAAATAAGTACTAAAAAAATGTGTTTTTATTATTTAAAATAAATAATATATATTAATATAAGAAATTCTTTAATTAAATTACTACTCACTCAGTACGAATGCGTTTTGAAGACTTTTAAATAATTATGACAATGAAAAAAATCACATTACTGACACTTAAATAATTCTAGATATAATAATGAATTAATAACTTAATTGAAAATCCTTTCATATTACTAAAGTATATCATAATTAGATTAGCCAATGCTAATTGTTGAATTAATAATATAACATTGTGGAAATGGTAGTAAATTTGTGTTTTATTGTTTAAATATAATACCATTACACCAAAGAGTGACAGTTAACACCATAAAAGTGATATATGGTTTAGTTTACGATAACTATTTGAGATAAGTCGTGTAACGGCTGTGTTTAATGTGAATGTAGAATAGACGATCATTTTGTTTGCTTTCTTCGATACAATCTCAGATAAATAGTTTCTAGTAACCGTTATAACATTTTTTTTTTTGCATTCCAAACCTTTGTATTATTACATTTCGTTTACGTCAGCTAAAAAATAAAACGAGTATTTACACTTTTTAATAATAAGCAAAAGTGAATGGACAAGGTATAGAATTATTGTTGAATTCCTTCTTTATATTTGGATTTTTCACGAAGGAAACAAAAGACATTCTTTTAATACTCATTTTTAATTTCATACGTATGTGGGTTTGTTTTTGAATGTCTATTGCTCGTGTCTTCAGTCAGTTATGTCAGAGTAAACAAAAACAGGATGTAAAATTTATTATTTATGAAATTCGTTCTGTAATATGGAAAGCAAATTTATTTATATTGTAAAAAATACCACTATTTGAGAATTTATAATACTAGATAAATATCTATTTTCATATCCATACCATTTTGTTATAAAAAACCACTTTTTTCAGTATTATAGAAGAGTTTTTCCCATTTTGCATGTGTTTAAATTATTTTCTCGCTAATATTTAATCAAGGCTGTCTAGTATAGTATTGATTTAATATCTATTTGTTCCGTTTGTTAAATTCTTTGTGGCTTTTTTCTCTCTCTTCTCTTTAGAGTTATATGGCTGATAACTGAAACGTTCGATATCAGTAGTGATTTGTTTGTTGGAAAATGCAAGCGTATAATCTTATGGCCATCGAAATAGCTCTGTTTTTCCTGGGGAATCTGGAACAGTATGGGAAATTGTCCATGCCTGGTTATTGTCACATCGTTGGAAAGGGCTCATAAAATGTTATTACCATATTATACCGGATCATCGTAAAAGTTTTTTTTTCTTCTTCTTCTTCAGGCAGTGTCTCAGTGATACGAAACTGTTGTTGTCGCACTGGTTTCCCCCGCCGGCCTGCGGTGATAAATTTATTACAAGAAATCTAGTAGCCTCCATCATACGGGTTTAATAAAACCCGACTAAGTTCTAAGGTCTTTGTTTCATTAGGGGGTAATTTAATATATGTTACCGCATAGGGGTTGAGTTGAACATTCCGGTCGGTTTTATTTTGCCTTTCGTTTCTGAGCAATTTATCTTGTAACTCAAGATGAAACGTTATTTCTTAAGAAGTTTTCAAAACACATATCTTACCGCTTGTTGATTTATACATATATGTACATAAAGAAATGCGTGGCTCTAGAAAGAATGTATGTTTTTTGTTGCTCTTATGCTAATTTTAAATTTGTATTTGTTTTTAATTTTGTAAAACATTTATAGAAATATCATCCAATTAAAATTTTGAATGAACTTCGGCGGTGACTTATTCATTAGATTAGAGGTAGATTCATTTTTTAACTATTATTATTTTTATAAATAATGTTTATGATTTTGCTGTCTAATTAGTGTTTAATGGCAAATGTTTCGAGGCTTTCCTTAGTATCTTCAGACGGGCTGTATGATAATATAATTTCTGTTTTAGGTAATAAAATAATTTCTTTTTGTTAATTTTATTTTAAGGTTTTAAGAAAGTTTAAGCTTTGGAAATAACATGAATCATAAAAATACTCATATTTGCGTTATAGTATTTAAAATCACTGAGGGACTAGACGCAAACAATGGTACGCCTGAAGAAGCCGAAAAGCAAAATCACTGTCATGAGTAAAAAGACTTGTATAAATATATGAAATTTAAATTTTGCTATAGTGCCAATTACTTAAACACTATTTATAATAAAACTGGAGGTTAAAATTCCAAGAAAAATATATTTTACTGAGGGAATATGTTTCTGGTTACTGGAAAAACAATGTAACAAATTTTTGTTCAGCGATTCATTTCAATAAATACTATTTTTTGAGATAATTCACGGAAAAATTACTTATATATTTACCGCCTCAAAGATCGGAAATTGTTTTCAATTGTAAAACGCTTTTGACCGCAATCTATTCATAAGCTTTTATTGAGCTTTTTAATTCACATTCTCTGATGATTAGTGATAGACAATCTCAACCAAGAATAATTTACAAGGCAATCTCAAGCAACCAAATCGAATAGTTAATTTCCATTAATTATTGGCGACTCAATTTAAATCTTCCAACGAACACAAATAAATTATGGAACTGTGTCCAATTGCATTTAAAATTACCTCTGTCGTCGACTTTGTGTCATATACTGTTTTAAATACATAGTATCTGCCCAAAAATTATCGATGCACAGTCTATCCAATATTGTGAAATCTTTCAAATGAGGTCTCAGAACGCCTTTTTTTACGTGAAGTTTATTTAGTTTTATCATTTCGTCTCAATTCCAAAATACAACGACTCAGTAAGTACGGGATGACACCATTCAATTTAGTATTTGGCCAAAGCGAAACGCGTCTCGAATAATGATAGGATTCCGTTAAACATTTATAAGATGTCGCCCTGCCAGAACAAACCGACAGATTCTCTAGTCCCTTATTGATTTTTTTCTTCCATAGTTGGCTTTGTTTTTTTTTTATATAAATTGGAAAAGCTTCTCAGCTAAGATACGTCGCCGTCAGATGTTTCGGATAGAAATTGTCTTTGTAACAATTGATATCGGGTTGTAGAAATTTACGATTGAAAATACTCTACAGCTGTTCACAGTCTGGTTAACAGTTAAGAAACATTTTTTTATCAGCGAACGCTGTCATTAGTTACACAATTGTTCGTCAAGGATGGTTGATTTGTTTTTTTTTTATATAATTGTTTTCTGACGAAACACGATACAGCTGATATATTTTTTACGTGAAATACTCGCATGTTGTCGTATTGAATCATGTCAACAATATAACATCAATTCATTTCATTTATAATAGTTCCATTCAAAGAGACATGAAAAATCTATTATCAATTTTATCATTTTTGATACAAAAACAAATGTAAGAAATGCAACCAAGGTAAATTGAGTTAAATATCACGGTGAAAAAATAGAAATGTATTTTAGTTCTAAAAAATTTTATAACATATAGCTGATAGCTATTTCGGCTCACGAAATCGTCAGAACTATGTTTAAACGTTTATCACTTATCTATATATAGCTATGTAGAAAAGGTTCACAATACATTTTCTCTTCTGTTTTTACAATCTAACTTATATCGTGCTAGCAATAAAACTAAAATTTAAATTTAAAATAAACTAAACAGGCGGCACTTTCAGTAAGCTTAAATACTGGCCGGAAATGATTTATTACAGAAATGTATTAGCCTTTTGCAATGGTCTGAGGAGCGGCGAAAGACTTATATTTGTCTGTTCGTTTAAAATTTCGTGTGACAATTGATATCTGTTGATAACAGACAGATAAATTTCTAACTAAAATAATGCTTACTTTTTTTCATGTGTCAGTCCTGTTGCATCCGTGAGATAGTTGCGGGTTGCTCTTCCAAAGCCGACATTTTGCGACCTTTATAACAAAAACACGTAGGCGAGTGAAATATGTTTAATATTACGATCACATATAATGAACCAATTAATTCGGAAACTTTATTGCACTATGCGCATATATTTTATTATGATACCATTTCAATATCTTAATGCTATATTTATCCGGTATAATAACAAACAGTGATTCCATATTTTACGTGTTAGTAAGAAACTGCGGAAGATAACGGATCGATGTGGTGAGAAAATCAAGTTGTAGAAATTGTAATCTCTTTCTAGGTAGATGTACTTTTTTCTTTGTCCATTCGAAAAACTTAACAAAGACGACAATCAGGCCGGTCTTGCTTGATGAAGAACATCTTTGTCGTATTGTATCAATGACGTGGATATACGCTCGTAGAAAATACTTGTGTATGGAAATAATTCAAACCTACACGAGTAACGTATAATTTAAAAAGTCATTTAATTTTCTGTCAGTTCGTGGTTGGAATAATTTTCGTGTAGGAAATTGTCAATACACACTTAATTAGCGTCGGCACCCTCGTCGCCAGTAGCCTGCACCCCATTATTATGCTTTTGTCAATGTATTAGCTTTTGGTTTCTGAATCGCATTGCATGTCACCTATGACGCTATAAGGGCGTTAACTTAACGTTTCACCCCCGTATGAACTCTGTACTGGCAACACGGATGACGGTTGAAAATACCGAATATAAGGCTATGTTGCTTTCTATTCACACCCGACTACAAGAAATAGCTCGTCGTAATATTTCAGATATGACAAAAACATTGCATTATCGCTTGAAAAGACGAGGGGTTCATATATCTCCTGTATGTAAGTGCGCGCACTAATTTTTGGTCACACGATTTCAAAATAGTTTTCTTGCACCTTTACTTACATTTTGAAGTGAATGCTTGGCGAGCGAGTGTTATTGCGTTATAGATATAAAGGCGAATTATTTATTTTTAATATTTACCACAGAGACTTGTGTAATCTGATGTGTTATCGGTGATTTCTTTAATGCAACAATCAAATAGCTTCGTACTCAAGTTCGTAAAAGAACTGTATAAAAATTCGACTTTGAGATTTCATATTTGCCATATAGCTGTAGTTTGTCTGTGATGTATTCGAATTGATTAGCATTAAGACTTAAAAATATGATTGAATGTACCCAGCTCACAATTGTAAAGTATATTTAGAGCCGGTTTTGAAATATGAACAAGTGAGCATTCGTTTTATTCAATAAAATGTGCTATTGGACAAATGTGTTTGTTCGTGTCCGAATATTATATATGTAAACTAACATTTTAATGGCTCATATAAATTATTTGTAATAATTGAGAAATGATTACCAAATGCTTCCAAAACATGGTAATAAAAATCTATTAATACATATAGATTGCCTCGTTCTGTATTATTTGAAATGAATTGCAAAAAAGTATTGTTTTTACGATATATTTTATGATCAGGACCGGTTTCGCGCATTACAAGCATAATCAACTAATCATCAGCATCCAATCGAATATATTTTAAATATCATACTTTTCCATCAAGAAGTGACAGTTAACACTTTAAAAAGAGTATTCAGTTATATTGTATTCGTGTAATAATGGCGTTAGGTGAAACCCAAGTTGTGAGTGAAAAAATATACAAAGTTTGAATGTTTCCAATTTAATATTGAAATTCGATAAGGTATTCTAAGTCGATTTCGTCAACAGTATTGTGTCAATTACTACTGCGTTATATTGTAGTAAGAGTCAAATTGAAGACGTTGAGTGAATACATGTTTTGAAAAAAATTCAATTCCGAAATTACCTGATATTTAAATTCAAATTAAATGTTAAGCTTAAAGGCCGTCTATGAATTAATCGAATTCAAGAATAGCCAGTTTCGAATGAGATAATTCGCAAATATTATTGCACAGTGGAGAAGTGACTCACGGGGTAGAATGAGAGGTATGATAAATGAAACGGGATGTACATGATAAATGAAATGGTTCACAAAATATCTGGAGAGTTGTAAACAGGCTTTTGGGTGTGGTGTGGGTTTAGTCTGCGGACGATAGCGGTTCCCACCTCGTGGCACCTCTCCGCAAAAAGAGCGGGATTTTTCTAACGCCACTGCCGAAGGAATGCTTTTTGAATTACAAGATTTGTCATTTATTTCTGTCATCGCTGTATTCGCCGATCCGTGATTTAATATTTTTCCAGCGACGCTATTCACGTCAAATATTTTTCCATTATACGCACTCGTGTCGCGTTCCTTAATCATTATCAATACAATATCATTGAAATGTATGAAATATTATTACATATTAAAATAAGCTGAAATTGGCATTGGAGTATTGAATATGTATTAGGGCCTTTGACTGGGTTATTTGAATGAAATTAACCATTGTAAAAAATATACTCCTAACGATGGTGAGCCGAAATAGCTATCAACTATATCTTTTAGAAAAAAATTGTAGAACTAAAATTAATTGCTATTTTTTCACCGTATTATAATGGAGTTCTAACAAATGAATGCCAATTCAATCAATATATAAAAGCACATGTTTTATGATCAGGATCGGTTTCGCTCATCGCAAGCATTATCAACTGATCTATAAATGGCTATACCAATATGTTTTTTATAATGGTCATTCATTTTAAATGACGGATAAAAAACACGTGCAACACATCTACACGTTAAATGACAGATAATGGAAAAGGACATAATTAGCATTAACTTTTTTTATATGAAGCAATCAAAGCTTTCCAAACTTAATTTATCACTTCAAAAATGATTCCAGTGCACGATTATTATATTCAAATTTGATTTGTTGCAACTGTATACACTTCCACATGTTTTGTCACTCACGACCTGGTTTCAGTCTTCGGCATCGTCAGGCATCGTATCAAACAGATGCAATAGAACTGACAGACAGTTCAGCGATTTTCATCGCTTACATACAAAAGAAATCACTCAAAAAAATAAAATAGAGACCCTTAGGCTAGGAGAAGATAAATATAATATATATTCTTACAAGCAATACAAACTAATGACTTTGAAAATTTTATCACAACAATTAACTATTATTAAAATGTAATTGTTTACCGTAATTTTAAAGAAACACGTTGACCACTTCACTTGGGACACTTTTTTTCTATTAATGTTGTAAATAATCTCTCTCTTTATTTACCAAGAAAAATTTTGGAATTTCCACAGAATATTTTATGTTTGCATTGCATAATGAATTAAAAATGTCGCACTGTTCACATACGCGAGTGAAAGAAACTAAGCAATACATATTATCTGCATTTTATGCTTCATTCGAGTCTGGCTCGACCATTTTTCATGAGAATTAGTGACGTCGCTTTGCCTTCAGTGCTCTGTTGTTGCCTTGCGCAAATAAACAATTATATGTAAATTTACACTTTGAACGAGCGATCATTCATCTAGAACAGAGTCTTGTAACCTTCTTTAAATGGAATGTACACACGTTTTTTCGTAATGGTTAAATAAATGTAAACAAGAGCGATGTTATAATGCAAACTAAGGTATTTATGTGGTTATCATGATAATGAAATACCGTTTTTTAAAGGTATTATCTTAAAATCCGTTTTTATATCATATATACAATAGAAAACAGATATAACAAATAGAAGTTTTGGGTCTCTAATCTTAAGACGTCCGTAACGAATTAGCTCATTTTTGAAAGGAAATCATCCTTTATAAAAAAAACTCACCCATTTTATTTTCCAATACTACGTCATCGTGAGCTAAACACGTCCTAATCTTTTTCGAAAAATAAGGGTATAGTGCAAGACATTTCTTGTGATTTTTTTCATCAAAAACTGGTCTGCAGCTTATGAGTTGATATAAATTTGGTTTAATTTGTGATATCGACTGAAGGTGCTTGATGGAATTTCAATACCAAATTTGAATTTATTGACTTAATTGGCCTAGACTTGGTAGAACTCCATTATAATACGGTGAAAAAAATATCAATGTTTTTTAGTTCTATATTTTTTTTTTTTTTTTTTAAATATAGTTGATAGATTTTTCGGCTCATGTTACCGTCAGACCTTCATCGTTCTGACGATGGCGTGAGCCGAAGAAGCTATCGACTATATTTAAAAAAAAAAATATAGAACTAAAATACATCGCCATTTTTTTTACCGTTTTCAAATTTGAATTGTTACAGCTTTGTACGATTCCACATTCGCCTTTCGGCATCGTCAGACATTCTATTGAGATAAGTAGGTATTTCTTAAAAAATAACCCAATTATATTTTAATGATAGTTGATTATTATTTGTTAACACTTTCAAGAATGACTCATTAACAATATTATACGTGAATGAAAATTATCACAGACAATTGTGTTAATTATTTTTAGATCAATATTATTCACCATATGTTAACTACTATTTTGTTCTTACCTTGGGGTCTGTGTTTTCCTCTAATTAATACCTTTGTTATATAGACGATGCTAACTGTTTATTGTGCGTCAGTTCTGTTGCATACGTGTGATAGAATGCCTGAAGATGCCGAAAGGTGAATCCCGTGTCTTTAGTGACAAAACATGTGAACGTACAAAGTTGTAACCATTCAAATTTGGTCTGGATCAATTTTTGAGTTGATAGACATTTGGTTGTTGATAATTTATTCAAAACTTTCTTCTCCTTAAAAGATTAATTTGGCCAAATATTGATGAGAGTATTGTCAATTTGTTATCCCTATCTTGAGCGACATTGTCTTTTAATGTAAACTTTGCCATCCCCTTTGCTTACTTACTAAAGGGGCGTCTACCCCTGTTTTAAAACTTTCCCGTCAAAAATTTTACTCACGAATAATGACGAATGTATTTGGAGCACGCGTCAGTGCTTGCCACTCGTGGATTCATACATAATTCAGTGACCTGTAGCTATCCTAGGGACTCGTAAAAAATTAAAACCGTTATAATTTCTGGTTTATTTCCGGTATATTATCATGTTTAGTGGGGTAATCATTAATGTCAGTTTTTTTCATTCAAACCGCAACAGGAAAATTTTAAAATACCTTATTTGCCAAGTTATTTATAATTCGTACTTCGTTTAAGCATTCCTGTCACAACAAACTGTCTAACTAGTTCTAATTTTGGTTTCTTCCTGATACTGTATAGGCTAGTCATACTCAACCTACGGCACACGGTACAATCAGATCTTATGTGCGGCCCAAAATAATTACAGTCATCGAATATTTTGACTTTTATTTTCACGAAGATAGTTAAAAGTTTTACTCAATACCAAATATCACATTTATTTTAACGTAAACAATAAGATTAACATAAGATTTCGAATACATTGGTATTTGACGTTTTTTTCTTATTTGCTATTATTTCTTCTTTGAAAAATCAACGAATATATACATATATATATATGTGTTAATTGATTGAATTGTCATTTACTTGGTAGATATCCACTATAACATGGTAAAAAAATAGCAATGTATTTTAGTTCTACAAATTTTTTATAAGATATAGTTGATAGCTATTTCGTCTCACGCCATCATCAGAACTATCTGACGTTCTGATATTCTCTTCATCACTATTTTTTCACCGTGTTATTTATATGTACATAAAATAGAATAGTTTTATTCTTAAATCATATTACATACACACGTGTATGCAGTGTAGTATGTGCTTTATTTACAGTTAACTATAAATATAATATATTTCGGCCCACATAGAGAAGAAAAATCAGAATACTACCAGGGAGGAAAAATGGTTGAGTATGAGGGGTTTAGACCTATATATACTAACTTGAATTTTTATTTTTTTAATACAGCATTCGATATTGTTTTGGGAAAAGGTGATAACTTCGTCCTGCATATTTAATTCCGTCTGAAATTTGATTTTCTGATATTTTCTTTCGTCATTCGTTCTCACGGATAGCATATGAGGTATAAGAAATAATGTCATGCAAAAGAGTCAACAGACTTGATTTGGATATCAAGATAAACATATTAATATGTTTTTCTTTATTATTATTAACGTAGACGAATTGTAACTTCAATCAAATATATGTTTGTTTTCAGTTTACACTACATTTATTTATATAAAATATATTTTATTGTGCTTTTTCTGGTTTTTTTTCAGGTAAGTCTTCCCATGATTTTTATCATCTCTTCGCAGACAACTTTTATCCACTGAATTATTAATTTGAGAGGTAAGAAAAAACAGTAATTATTTGTCTATTGTCCGACAGTTATATGAAAACTTATTTTTGTATGCATACATTCCGAAACGTGTTTTCATTTTATTCACTCATATTAACCGTCGGATTATAGCTATAAATTTTACTTTCAGCAATAAAATTACGCTGTTTATATGTACAAGTCATTACATATCGCTAATGAAGACAAATAAACCAAAGGTAACCTCAATCTTTCGAGTCGTTGTACGACGTGTTTAACGTATGATATATAAACTTATTTGTTTGAATATAGTGCAACCCCGTTCTTATTTTCCTGCATTCATAGTTTTCCTATTAGAACACTGGTAAATAATCCCGCCGAAAAAAATACTGCTTTTCAGTATTTTTCAGAACAGTTCTTGAATATTTTCTGTTCCATCATTTCCAAAATCTTTACACATTTTTTTATTTCATAAATATTGTTAAATCTTTTGTTTGAGTTCGATTGACGTCTACAATTTTACTATGTTTACAAAAGAACCGATTTCGCTCATCGCGAGCATTATCAACTTACATCATTACGAGCATTAGTAAATGTACGTCTAAGCGTAGTTCTGACGGTGGCGTGAGCCGAAACAACTAACATTCTATTGAATCAAAAATACATCGCAATTTTTCACCGTGTTGTAATGGAGGTCTGCCAAGTAAATGCTAATTGAATCAATTAAAAACAATTCGATTTTACGTTATCGAATCCAATGAGTGCTGCTTGCAAAAGTTTGGCTCATCAAGAGGCACGTCACTAAACATTTGTATTCACCCTACTCTTGTATAACTCATCCGAACGAGCTCAGGTTATCTTAGAATGATTGGTACTGCGCGTAACTGAACCAGGCCAAGACTAGGCACGTCCATACTATTGACTCTGCAAGTTTGCCTAGCTTCTGGGGGACCGGGGGAAGCGCTCCGAAGTTTTGCCGTTTTCATTACGCGGAAGGCGGATAATATGCGAGAAGGGAGCCCAGTGCATGTCTGTCGTGATCACCGTCGTAAGGAAAATGTGCGTGCGATGATTGAAGCTTCCAACTTTCATAATTATTATTACCGAAATAATTTCTATGAGCGGGATATTTCAGGGTGTTTAAAATTTTACAGCAGGGAGAGTCTTTTTGAAACAAATGTAACAATACGGTTTTAATCTTCTTGAGTTGAGAGAATATCAGAGTTTGCATTCTTAAATGTGTTGCGTGTTGTATGTAAATATAAAATAACAACATGTACCTATTTTAAAATGAATATTTTTTATAATTTATGACATCAACTGAATGTGTGTGAAGGAATTTCAATATCAAATTTTAATTTGTTACAACTTTGTACGATTCCACATGTTTTGTCACTAACGACCCGGGTTTCGCCTTTCGGCATTCTATCACAATTTTGTGATAGAATGTATATACCAAAGTATTAATTAGAGAAAAACACAGACCCCTAGACAAGAAATAAATAGTAGCTAAAACATATTTAATAATATTGATCTTAGAATAATTAACACAATTGCTTGTAATAATTTTCATTAACGATAAAGCTGGTTAATAAGTCATTCTACAATTGAAAGGGTTTTACAACAAATAATAATCAACTATCATTAAAATATATTTGTTTTTTTTTTTGAAATGCCTACTTATCTCAATAAAATGCCTGAAGATACCGAAATGACGAGCTATCAGTCAGAAATGTCAGTTTTGTGTGATAGAATGCCCGAAGCTGCCGAAAGGCGAAACACTAGTCGTTAGCGACAAAACAGTAGTATCGTACAAAGTTGTAACAGTTCATATTTACATAAATCTTTCTTTGTAGGGTTGAAACCGTTAATTATCCTTTTAATTATGACTTTTCTTTTATAATTTGCGACATGGGCAATTTCTTTGTGTAGACAAAATTCTGTTAGAAATAAAACATCGCACGTTGCTGCAATCTCACAGTAACGAAATTCAAGAAAAACTCGTTATGATAACAAACAATTGAATTCTAAATAATATTAATAAGTTTTTCAATAACAATATAGAGTATGCCAGAAACCTTCGCGAGAGTTTGCTTACGAAATCCGTTAATTTCCATATCGATTTTTATGTCAAAACCTTCGTGGCAGTGTTCTCAAGAAATTTGTAAACTTGCTTTTCATAGTACAGTTATGCATAAAGATTTATTTGTATATTGATATAGTTGAAAGCTATTTCGGCTTACAGCCCTCATCAGAACTATTTTTTAACGTACATTTATATTTCTATATATTGCGGTGTAGAAAATGCACACAATGCATCTTCTCTTCTTTTCTAACATCCTAGTTTTATATTGTGATAATAAATTCTTCGATTTTGCAAATTGATTTTATGTATTTATTGAAGGGAGAAATAATCTGGCTTTTTTGAGTTTTATCTGAATTTACTGCATGTAATTCTATTCATTTTTATATATCTCGGTAAATATTCAGTGAAATAAATAAAAATCGGTTTTTTTTGCGGTGACATTACTTTAATTGACAGGATTTTTAGTTTGATAAAGAGCTGGCACTTAATTAATGAAAAAATCTGTCATTGTAATCCGACGCAGTCTTGAAGTTGTTCAGTTTTTTTATCGATTTCCTTTGTATAATTTAATAAACAAAAAGCTAAACAATTTTAATCACACACAGGTCATTTCGAACGAATTGTAACTTTCGCGTGTGCTTTTATCGCTCAGGTTTTTGTAATTCTTGTTTATGAAAAAATCAAGCTCTCTTCTTGTATGCTGAAATAAATAATGTACATAAAAGTAAACCCATAAAGTTAAATTCTGCCCATATTTAACATTTTTCAAGTTCAATAAACACTGAAATATAATGTGGAATTTTGTTATAAAATATTTGTTTCCAACTGTTGAGTAAATCCGTACTCTTGTGATTTAAAGTTCCAGTGGCAATAATAATTTGTCATTTGTCATGTGATAAGCGGAAACAAAAGTGCGGGTATGTTTGCCTTACATAGCAAGTAAACAAACACATGTTTTGTGCTACAGTCGTACATAATTTGTTCGTTCGTATAGTCATTTTTCTGAGTAATTTTAAATACATTTTTAAAAGATTCACCGAATATTAATGATTCAGAAAATATCCGTCCAATTTTTTAATGTGTAAGTAAATAACACGGTGAAAAAATAGCAATGTATGTTAGTTCTACAAAATTATTTTTAACAAATATAGTTGATAGCTATTTCGGCTCACGCCATCGTCAGAACTATGCTTAAACTAACATTTGCTTATCTATATATAGCTATGCAGAAAAGGCACACAACACATCCTCTCTCCTTTTCCAACGGCCTAGCTTGTTACTTTAACACAATGACACTAAATTTTCAAGCATAGTCCTGATGATGGCGTGAGCCGAAATAGCTATCAACTATATTTGTTAAAAATAATTTTGTAGAACTAAAATGCATTTTTTTTTTCACCGTGTAATAAAAAATATGTTTTATTAACTCAAATAAAATACCTCTCAACCAAAAAGTGACGATCAAAACTTTAGGAGATTATAGAGCCTATAGATTTAAAAAAAATACCTCACCACTTTAAAAATTAGTTAGGGGTAGAAGGTTTTGTCTTAAGATAGAACATTCACCCATATCTTAAAAAATAATCGATAAATTTGATAGATCCGTCACAAAAGCAACGTCATTGACCACTGTTTCATTTACACAACATCAAATTTACCGTCGTTCAGTATGAAGAAATGAAAATTGTGACGAATCATTTAAGAAATCTGTACTATGACTTTAGCTTACTTGGAGATAAATTCTTAAGTTTTTTTTCTTTCTATAACCAGTTTTTTACTCTAGTTTATCGTTTCCCGCCATCGATAACGATTTGGGCAATATTTGAAATATATGAAAGTTACTGTTATATTCTTCGTAGCTCTTCAGTAACCGAGACACGTACAACTAATCATAGACGAGCGGGGCCTCCGCCTATCAGTTCTTGTCATGCCGCGCCACTTTTACTTTTTCGAATGACTCATGGAAATTATTTTCCTGCCAAAAGTTCACGGCGTCAGATTTTCGCGCCATCCACCGGTGTTGCCCGTTCGGAAATTTATTCACACATTGGAATTTCGAACGCGGAAATTATTGACAGACTCCAAATTGCGTTTTCGCATTCTTCGCTGTCATATTTTCGGCGAAGCCACGGCTGCCTACCTGATTTTTCCACGCACATATACACCTTTATTCGTCACGGAAAATCGTATTTTAATACCGTACATTTTTGTTCAAAATCACTGATTCATTCATTTTTTGCTATGAAGACTACAGGCTCTAAAGAAACATTTCAAACAAACTATCAATATATAGCGGTGATATTTTTATGTTTATTTTGACACCCGTGGAATTCATTTTTTTACCCAATAACTTAAGTGATACTTCTCTCAAGTCGATTTCAATACAAACAGCAGCTTTGCAATATCAATTCCAATATTATTAGTACTTATTTTCTGCACGTCAGATTTATAAAAAAAAAACCTTTAACTCAGTGCTTCCCAACCTTTTTCGGGTGGAGTACCCCCATACAATCAAAAGTAGTTTAGTTGACTGTACAACGTGACGACCCACCCAAAAAACCCGTCGCGACGTGATTTTGATTGAATTTAATTTATTGAAAGAGCAAACATTGACTACGTATGATTTTTAATAACCTACCTTTCACCTGTTCTACAATTTTTTTCATATATAATATAAATACATGCATTTTTCATTCATGTATTCATCAATTGATAGTGCTGGCGATGAGCGAAACTGGCTCTGATTATAAGTATAATTAAATTATAGAATTAGTAATTAAGATCGAAACAATCATTTAACACTCTGATTGCTACAGTTTCAACTGTTGAGACGGCTAATTTTACTGTGTTGATAGTTGATAACCGAAAATATATAAATCAACAGTGGTTAAAACCTTCTTGTACTCGCTTATTTTTGAGTTAATGCATTGCTTAGTTTGTCCAAACAAACTCAATATGATTGTTTCTAACCAATATTTTTCAATAAATTTTTGAAGTCTAGGTGTTGGAATTTTCTTTAAAATGCTCAGCAGGGAATGAGTTCAAATATTGCCTTCCACCAAAAAGTTAAAGTTCCCACTTAACAAAATTTTAAAAGTATAGAATGACTCATTTTCTGCCGTTATATAACAAACGTTTGATTTTGACATGCTTTGTTGAAGTATACAATATATGGTATGTAATATGAAAGATTTTTTTTCAATTTGATCTATATTGAATATGTTATAATTTTCCCTATGATGTCACCCGGGTGTCGTTCGCCCATTGCACCCCGTTACAGATAGTCCTAACTTACTCCTAGCCACCCTCGTATTATCTGCCATTCATTGGCTACCGTTTGATGTATCAATACCACCTGAAATAATACAGCATTAAGATAAGCCCGTTGAACTATGTATCAACTTTATAAAGGCAAAAGCTTGAACAAGCTTATGTTTACACAACTAACTCACAATTGTGTAATTGAGATTATTGTTTTGAGAATTCATTCGGATTCTCGTTAATTATATTTGATTATTATCAATGTTATGCAAAAAGAAAACACATTTATCGACTATTATTTTTTATTAAGAAAGCTTAATATCAATTTCCTTAAATCACTAACAGATTCTACATCTCCAATACTACATTCGCTTATTTACCAATTTCTAACCCGTTGTCGGCCGAGCTGTATAAAAAAATGTTTATAAAAAAAATTCAGTGATATACAACAATCAAATTTAAATTATCATGACAAATTAAGGATTTTTTTAACCCAAAAATAAGCTTACTCAACAGACGATAGCAACAGAGAGTTAATGTTATCCAGTAAATGTAGCTTTATTAGCTAGCTTTGAATTCTTGGGCGCCACCATTTTTAACCACTATTTTTTTTATTAATTTTTAACAACACTTTTAAAAATTTAAGTTTATATCGATAATTTGAACAAAATCAGCGATACTTCAAATTTATTTTTTAGTTATGCCACACAAAAAAAATGAAACTATGAATATATATTATTCACGATTTTTTTTATGAAGGTATGCCATATATTTTCGGTGTAATAAATATATTTTCATGTTTTTATAACAATGGCTATCGCAAAAATATATATTTATTAAATTGTTGACACGGTCCTGTGACAGCTTTTCCACTCGAATGTGTGTAACATAATAATGATCAAAATTTTGAAGATTCTGGAAATGAGATACTATTCTATAGTTGACGCTGATTAGTATTTTTTTAAAATCCGTATTTATTCATCTGTGATGTCTAAGAGGCTTTTGCTAGACATCAGTGTCTATCTGATAAGTATACAGTTGAGAGCGGTTAGAATTGTTTTATATATAAAAAAATATGTAGTACGATTCAAACTGTGTTTTTTCATATTATACGAGCAATAGAGTAATTTTAGTTGTTAATTCATATTATTATACATATTTTTAATCAGACATAGTTCAACTAATGCAGATTTATCTTTATCAATATGTTGTTGATTTTCCTCCGCTTTTGTTAACTGATAATTACGTTTTCCCGTTATTCAGCACAAACATGCCCATATTATATGATTCTATATAGAGGAAATAAAATTCCATAGAAATTTGCATTCAATGGAAACAGGTGTATTCAGCTATGTTGGTCTATACTCTATAAATCGATTACAAATTACAATATATTTTAATGTAATTGCATACGTCGGAACAGTCATAATTTTATGAAATGAATTGCATAAATCCATATAACAAATATTATACTCTACTTCATTAACAACTAATATTTAAAAATGCTTTTATTATGAAAGTATAAAATTTTCTAATTGCATTTTAATGATTGCTTATTATTATTTGCTGTATAATCCTTTCAAGAATGACACATTTACAGTATTTAGCGTTAATACAACTTATCACAGGATATTGAGTGTTATTATTATTCAATTAGTAGTATTGAAATTTATTTTAGCTCTCATTTAGTTTTTAGCGTTAGGGTCTGTGTTTTTTCATTTAATTAACTACTTTATTATACAAACGATGCTAACTTTTTATTGTGTATAACTTCTGTCGCATAAGTGTTCCTGAAAATGCCACAAAGCGACATCCGGGTCGTTAGTAACAAAACGTGTAGAACCGTACAATGTTTCAACAATTGAAATTTGTGTTTATAACCTTTTTCTATCAATTGATAATGCTCGTGATGAACGAAACCTGCCCTGACCATATTTATAATATATTTTAGAAATAGTAAGTTATGTTTTTATTATTAAAATTCAAGCTTTTCCATCAAGAAGTGACAGTTTACACCTTGCGGTATATTCGTGACGTCGTAACATTCAATTTTGAAACTGTCACATTATATAGAGCTTTATTCTCAATACTCCCACCTGCCTGCGTGCTAATCAAGACATCAATGATCCGAAAAACGTTATGCACCGTAATCAATCTGTGAATCTCATCTTTATTTAGACTGGAAACTCTGCAAAACTCCCACCACGCATATTTATCAAAGGGAAATTTTATCTGAGGGTTTTGTTTTAAAAAAAATCATGCTGCATAACTTAAATCGAATTTTAAAAAATTTACAGGAAATTGGATCTTTTTCCAATACGTTTTTAAATGTTTGAAATCGCAAAGTTATTTCGCGTATTCAAAGCCGAAAATCCTCTTCCTTTGTTGTCGATAATATTTTAATATGGAAAGTTCACAATTGCACGCTACCTTCCGCCGGCGCAAACACAATACACATTTTGCAGAATGGTTGGCGTAGGTCTTCTATCAAAGCCATTTAAAACGCGCGTGTATTTAGAAATTCCTTTCTTATTACACACGATTATTCAATTTTCATTTCGCATTGCGGTGGGTAGACAATTATCTTTGAATTTATGATTTTGTCGCCAAATTCCTGCGTTGCGAGTAAAAGACTTTCTCTATCTGTGTGTATGAAAGTATGCGTTATATTCATATGCGAATAGAGATAAAAACACGCCTCATAAGGATAAAAAACCTCGCTTTTTACATCGGAAGAGATTTTTCTACGTAATTATGTTTGTTTTGAGTATTGCCATTGACTTTGTTCTAATAACTTGAGTATTTATTGAATAAATTAATCACAATCTATTTATCATTATCACTTATGAATTTATTAACTACTAGCGAGTATCCGGCATGCATTTTAATGGCACTTAAAAAATAAAAGTGTTACCTTAACGAATAAATCAGACGTTTTTGAGACGCGTGAGCAGGTCACAATGAAGCATATCCACATTGTCCAGTGTATCGATTCATAGTGTTCGCGGTAAACGAAATTGATGCAGATCTTACGATAGTACTTACGAAAATTTCCATATCGTTCTTAATGGGTGTAACTAAATTTTGCGCTAGAAACAATCGCGGGAGTGTGCTCAAGAAATTTGTAATGTTTCATATCGATCGGATGAATGGTGCAGTAATGCATAAAGGACAAACAGACACATTAAATATTTCAATTAAATATATGATGCTGTTATAAGTGAGACGATATATTATGTTATATCTCTTGTTCAACAGTTTTTAAAGCGAAGTTCAAATTTAATTAAGTCACAGCTCTGGCGATAACGGAAGCCGAAATACAATAGCTAACAAAAATCATTTATAGAAATTTAGAGGTTATTTACTTTGATATGCCTATTTCATAAAGAAACGACCATTATTCAGTGAATCGCTACAAATATAAATTGATAGATTTATAAAGAGCGTGGACTTTTAAAACACGCAGATGTATTTTTAGCTGTGACGATTTGTTGCTATAAAATTTTATTGACTCGAAAGATTCGTGAATGTTTGCAATATTTTGGGACATGTCAATTTTTGTGTATGTCCTGAACACTACATCTGCTTCAAACGTATGTCTAATTCAAACGATAGTACGATACTGGTGTTGATGTCTTCAAAACAATTGATGATATTTCAACTTAAAATTGAGTTGGTGGTCCCGTCTTGCCCATTATACAAACTAGGTACTCAAATACTGCTACTACTAAAAATAGACTCAAGCTGCCACTTTAAAGCTGTCAGTTTTAAAAGTATTTCTTTAAGCAGATTTTTAGTGAAACTTTTAGTAAATTTAATCGGAATCAAATTGAAAAGATTCAATAAGGCAGCTTTAATGACTTTCACTGTACATTTTAATTTATTGATGGACTTCCGTTACAATAAAGTAGAATTTAAAAAATAACTCAACATCTAGCACCCAACATTTTATAATTTTTGATATCGACTGAAGGTTTTTGAGAATTTTAATATCAAATTTGAATTGTTATAATTTTGTACGATTCCACATGTTTTGTCACTAGCGACCCAGGTTTCGCCTTTCGGCATCTTCGTGCATTATATCACACGGAAACAACAGAACTTACACACAATAAACAGTTAGCATCGTCAATATAACAAAGGTATTAAGTGAACGAAAGCACAGACCCAAGGCAAAAACTGGCAGCTAAAACAAATTCAATAATATCGATCTACTAATAATTAAAGCCTGGAGATGCCGAAAGGCGAAATCCGGATCGTTAGTGCTAAAAAACATGTGAAATCGTACAAAGTTGTATCAATTTCTAAAGAAAACTTAGCATTTACTTATTTCTTCGTTTAAAGCGTCTTCATGTTCACGTCATCAGTATTAATCCATCAGGTTCAATTGTCTGCCATATATCAAATGATTGTAGATCTTCAATACTTCGTGTTTTTTCTTTTTTGATTCATAAAAATTACACTATTTGTTGAAATAATTCTTAAAATTCACATAATTCACATTGTCAAAAATACACCATCGAAGTCCATCTCTGCCCTACATTTACTGCAAACCGCGTTGACCGCAGAAACTGACATGATTAAAAATTTAAGTAGGTTATACATACCCCAACATCTCTGTCGCTTAGCTTTTGAATATATGAAAAATCCCTTTCGTTTTAAAACGAAGGGTAAATATGCGTTTTGCGTAATGCTCACATACACGCACACATTTTAGTCTGCAAATTGCGAAGCCGCATTTGCGTTTTTACCACAATTTTTCTTTGACATATCTCGGTCACTCATCTGTGCAAATGTTCGCTCGCCGATTTTTCGTCGCATTCGCACCATAAAAGAAATCCAGCTTTCACCATTGCAATTTAATGAACGTTTCACGATAAACGAGCCGTTTTTAATGCGGGGGTTGGCAACATTGCTCACAAGAACCACTTAAAAGTCTTGACTTCTAGTATTGGTCTATTCACGCAATTATTGTGCTATATTTTTTTTCCTTTGAAAGTCTAATTGTGACTTTATTCAAAAAATGTTAAAAATAATTTTGTAGAACTAAAATACATAGCTATTTTTTTCACCGTGTTGATGACTTTTTATTCCACTTGGTATTTTACTACATGTGACACGTGGCTCGCTTCATTGAAAACCATCTTCAGAAAACAAATGTTTCGTTATGATATCATATCTTTGATAAAAAATATTTCTAATTCATAAATTAATTATCAATAGTTGGACTATTTTCTTTTTACTTAATGTATGGACACGTATAATAAAACTACTGCTTGTCAATGCGATACTAATTGCAAACTAATTACTGGTGCCTTAGAATGGAAACCGCAAAGTAAATATATTTAAAGAAACCAGCCAAGTGTTTTATTTATAATATTACTTCACACGATACGGCCAATCTGAAGTTGCACGAAGCACGAAGAACAATATCAATTTTTATTAGTCTTACTCACCTATTTTTATCGAGTTACTCTCAATTGATATTAAAACACATATGAAATTTGAAAAGTTAAAAAAAAAAAAAACTTATTTCTTGTTTTGCTTCCAAATTTCATTTAAGAGTAATTTCAATTAAGTTTAACACACACTCAATGTATGAGCCATTAAAAAATGCATTCGTTTTTAATTGGTTTTCGAAATCGAAATTTAGTTTGATAGTTTTTATAATACTGAGTTAACCAATCTCAGTTTATTTGTTACCACCATATTATCTAAAAAACTAATGCTTTCTTTTTCTTAAAACAAATTGTTTTTTTTTTTTTGAGAAATTACACATAAATTGTTCTACAGAGTTGTGCGAAATTGGACAGTCAAGCTTTACAATTTCCGAAAATGTTTTCTATAAATTAAAATTAATGTTCTCTTACAAGTTTTATATTTACTAACTTCGTTACATAATTTGCATCATGCAATTATTTTATGAATACAAATATTTATTAATATTTTTCATCAATATCAATAATTAAGTCACGGTTACACAACGTCGAAGTTAATGTCTGACTTGTTGACTTTAAGTTGTCGATCCCTGGTTTATATAATACGTATACTCGCTAAGATATTTCATAATAATGTAACCTCAGAATTTTCAATTTACTGAAGAATTTTCCTTTTCAGTCGAGTATATTTTTATTTCAATTTCATCATTATAAATTACGTTTCCTACTTCTTTCTTAAAAAGTAAGAATTTTCGTATTGAATATATGCCTACTTATTGTTACAAAATGATCTCCCTAGATAAAAAATCTAGGCGCGCTTTGTTTGTGTTTTGTATCAATTATTATTTTATTATTTCGAATCTGTCTTAAGTTACATACATATATCGTTATTTTTCGACATACAATATATTTTAGAAAAACGTTCATCGAATACGTATTGTATTAGGTGTAGTAAAAAGTCCTGACGTTTTTTTCAAACGTGTGTCTTAAAATCGGTCGGCTTCGGGCCTTCGGTTAAATAAGATGTCATAATATTTTTTTTCGTGTTGTGTGACATCTCAAGTTACGTTCTGTATAGAAAAAAAAGGTTCATTCGTCCCAAACAGAATGACCGACCTTTGCCCTTCATAAGAATATCTGCGCGGTCGCATACTTTTTCAATATTGCGCCCAGAACAGTGCTGCCGTCGCCACTAAAGACATTTGCGACGATTATAGAGACGTGTTAAAAATTGGAAAATGTCATAGATGATTTACAAAATTTAAATTTGGCAATTTAAGCATTGAAAATTACCCTCGAAGTGGAGGACCTCATACAGTGGATGAAGTCGCCCTGAAAGCTGAAATCGAAAAAAATCCTATGCTAACAAAAAAAAGAATTGTCCAATATAGTCGGTACTAAATGGTCCATAAAACAAAAGTACCTGAAAAGGCTGGGAAAAATTCGAAAAGTAGGAATTTGTGCGCCACACGCGTTGAGCGATCGGAACAAGGCGCAGCAACTAAGCGCGTGCCAATTGCTGCAAAAATAACACACTTTACGACCATTGTTTCTAAATCTGATTATAGGAGATTAAATGTGGGTGTTATATACGAATATATCGAAGAAAAAACAATATTTAAATCGTCAAGAACAACCAATTCCGACCCCTTGAACTGGTTTACACCCAAAACAACTTTTACTTTGTGTTTGGAGGGATTTCAAAGAAATAATTCATTATGAAGTGTTAAAATATGGTGAAACTATGACGGCACAAGTATACTGTGACCAATTAAACAAATTAAGTGCAGCTTTGACAAGAAAGAGGCCGGGCAGGATGAATGGACGCAACGATAAACTGCAAAACGAAAACGCGCGACTGCATGTGGCGAATATGACCTGGGAAAAAATCTAGGAGTTGGGTGGGAAAACTTTATTGCATCCACCTTATTAACCAGATCTAGGACAATCGGATTACCATTTATTCCGTTTAATATAAAAAACTTTTAGGGATAAAAAATGACGTGAAAAACGTCTTTCCGACTATTTTAATTCCAAATCAGTAGAGATTTTTACTAAATGCATTATAGACTTGTCTAATAGGTAGCAGAAGGTTATAGATCGACAGGGAGATTACTTTTTATAAATAAAAATTACAAAAAATACTAAAAAAAACACTGAGTTTCATTTAATAAAAACGTCAGGACTTTTTACTACACCTAATATACTGAAGCAAGAATGTTGTTCCAGTCCTTAATAATATTCAAAAAATTCCTTAACATTTAAAAAAAAAATACCAAATTTTTTAGAGTTTAAATATTTGAATATGTTTACCTTATTGTATTCTTCCGCCATGTAAATTTCAATTCGATAAACAGATCTCATAATTTATGATATCGACTGAAGATGCTTGATGGATTTTCAATATCAAATTTGAATTGTTAAAACTGGCTCAGTTCTGTTGAATCCGTGTGATAGGATGCCTGAAGATGCCGAAGGACGAAACCCGGGTCGTTAGTGACAGAACAATGCGTATCAAATTTTGATGATTACTGACCCATAATTTACACAGGACTTGTTGGAACGAATACATAAAAAACAAATGCAACGATCAAAATTTTAAGATTGCAATCTATCACGCACGTAAACAGTGGTCGCAATTCTCCACGTGCATATGAGCAAATTCGTAATACTTTTGTTTATTTTGACCAATCCGGATAAGCGAGATTCTATATTAATGTATCAATGAATAATGTTTTGTTAAAATTTTCGTATAATGTCATGGTCATAACCAGAAGGTTTCTTCCGAGCTTTGTCGTTTGGAAACTCGCCTTTTTGCGAAAAATATTCAAAATGTTAAACCATTTCAATGAACATCGGATAACATTATAATAGATAAACTTTTTATATACCCACTAATTATTATGAAAATTTATAGTAGTTTTAAAATCTAATGCTTTTTTCTGAAAAATTCTCAGTTTATCTCATTATTCTTCTGAATAACTTCTGTTGACTTTTCAACTGTCTATTGAACTGCTATTTTTTGATCGGATGTTTTTCCAGCTATTTTTATTAGTTATAAATATGTGTTGGAATATCCTCACAAATATTCAACAATGAATGGACTCTCTTTAGATGCTAAATATACAGCGATTAATATTTAGTCTAAGTCTAACTAATCATAGTACCGCACCGAACGTGTATTGAATTAAAATATTATTTACTTTCCCTCTCCAAGTAGTATTTGTTCACAGCCGACACGGTAATGACATAAATCAGCCAGCCCAGATAGTATTCATATTCCTTCAAACGGTTGAATTTTATATCACGCGTATTTTCAACCGTACAAGTCGTATCGCCAAAGTATACATCCGTCCTTCTCCTTTCAAAGGCTTAGGACATTTGTATGTTTATTTCCCCTTTGTAGTGTACGCAAAAGGAATACTTGATGTACCCAAATGGATATCCTTACATCATTTCATATATTATAAAGTGTAACCTGTATTACAGTCAGTTTTGAAATGCTGCTAACATAACACATTTTTTACTACAAAAGAAACCAAACTCGGCATATTTATCGTTTTTTTCCTTCGCATTACGACCACGGAGCTTTCGACACTACATTGTAATATAACCTAATCTATGTTTTGGTACACCATTTCTACTATAAAGTATATTTCAATATTTTTCAGATCAGAGAACTTTCAGCGAATGTAACTAAATCCGTACATTTTTTTATTTATTTAATTTGGTACAAACTCGTCTAAAATTTTATTGAAATAAGGTATGATGTCGACTGAAGGTGCTTTGTGAAGTTTCAATATCAAATTTGAATTGTGAACAGCTTGTTACGATTCCACATTTTTTGTCACTAATGACCCGGGTTTCGCCTTTCGGCATCTTCAGGCACCCTATCACTCTGACTCTTTGAATTGAATTCTGAATTTTGTAAACTTTTTTTATGATATGGACTGAAGGTGCTTGATGAAAATTCAATATCAAATTTGAATTGTTTTAACTTTATATGATTTCACATGTTTTGTCACTAACGATCTGGATTTCGCCTTTCGGCATCTTCAAGCATTCTACCACATGGACGCAACAGAACTGACAATCAAAAAATCGTAGGTTCTGTTGCATTCGTGTGATAAAATGCCTGAAGATGCCGAAAGGCGAAACCCGTGTCGTTAGGGACAAAACGTGGAATTGTACAATGTTACAACAATTCAAATTTAAAGTTTTAAATTTAAAGGAATAAATAACAAGACGAAAAACAGGATAGCAAGGAAGTCAATCAAACAAGCTCATGTAATATCTACTTTAATTCATAAAAAATATATTATTCGCCTGAACTCAATTTCATCCACATGGAATATGTCGATATCCAAAGCAATGCTGTTGAACATTGTTAATGATCTTACTTTTGGCATCTCCAGTGGCAGGCTGGTTCCACACTTTGAAGAACGAACAATTCAAATCCAGGACTAATCCGGAAATAAACAATTTGATATTATCAATGATGGTAGAGAAATTGAAATCCTTATTGAAATTGAAATCAATTGGTCCCGTGGTGCAGTGCAGTAAAATCGTTGGCTTCCATACGAATATGACGGGCTCGAGTTCTAGTAAGAAAAGTTTTTTTTTCGATCGATTTATTGTTCGACGACATGGTTATTTATGATGTTCAAAATTTCCATCTCGCCTAATTGATCTTAAATAAACGGGTTTTAGCGAGACCTACATTCAATAGGATACGAAATGAATCGTCGTAGTGAAGCAAATCGAATATATCACACAATAAAATATGTGATGACAATAAGGAATTACTAAGCCGTCTTCAACGTTAATAATTAGATTAAATATTTTTATTCCTAATTCGATTATTGATAAAATCATTTCAGCTTTTGAATGTATTCTTTCGTTAACGAACGACTTACGTACAAGACCCTTTTATTTTCTTACCAGAAATACTATTTTTGATTGTATTAGTTTTCCCAGCATTCCACATTTCGTGTGATATGCGTGAAACTCATATTATTTTTTTTGTGTCACGCTTTCGTGAAATGACATTACTACAAAGCTACTAAAGTAAAAAACCCCACAAAAAGTAACATATCTCCGTTAATAAACACTCTTTTGTCGCTTATTTTATGTTTTTATATTCATTTTGAAAACCGTTTGAATCGGCAATTATTTTGGGTTTCAAAGATTCAAAGTATTCAACGAGTAATGCAGCTTTCATTGGTTTAAGCCTTAAACCAATGAAAGCTGCATTAAACTTTAAGACAACCTTGAAAAGCTTTCTTGTGACTTTTTTAATATATTTTATTATCCATACTTTGAACTATATATTACTAGTGCTTATAATTGTTAACAAGGCAATATAAAGATATAATAATAAACAAATATATCGAAACATTTATTTTTCTTAAAAATACATTTCGTTTTATAGATTACCTCTATTGAGAAAACAGACTCAGTGATATGACACAATACGCTCATAGTGTCCGTAATAACTTACTATATATCCAGTTTAAATTTCTGGTAGGGGAAAATCAATATTGAAGAATGTGAGGCAGGAAGTAATAGCGGATGCAGATGTCAAAAGAACGCGGTGACACGTTTGGCGGATTTTCATATACGACACATTTCAAAATTTACTGAGAAAGTAGATTACTTCTACCATAGCCTTTTCGAGATTTCACTTGGTTGTTGTTGACAGTAGTGCATTACTTAAATTAAAACTAAAAATATCTCCTTTGAAGCTTTCGTTGAACATTCCGCAATTGAATTAACAGTAAATTCTACAAAATGAAATTTCGCCACTTTACTTTATAATTTGTGTTTCTTCACAAAATTGTTCCAGATACTTTTATATTTCAGTGATAATACAGTTTTTTTGAAAGTTCGGCAACGAATTTAATGTCAATGGAAAGTCATGTTTACGTAATATAATACATGATATTTAAAATAATAAAATCAAATTATTTAGTTCTATTTCCACTTTTTTATGATTTATACCAGTTTCGATCATTTTCATCTAATATGATACAAATTATAGATAAGCATATTTATAACAAATGGAAAGAAATGTGTTTTCACTAAAACTAAAGTAAAAATATATATTTAGTTAAAATTCACTATGACTGTAACATATACCCTTGCATTTACTACTCAGCTACGCCTGGTGATGGCAACGCGTAGACGTTGACGTTATTTTAGTACAACTAACGTTAGTTAATAATAAATTGTTCATCGATTATTATTGATGTTTATGCTGAAAAATTAATAATATAAAAATAGCACAGTTGTTCTAATAGTTTACCGTTTGGAAAGATTTTTTTTGTTAAACAGACAGATATATATTGTTTTATCGGCTCTAAAGTAGAGATGATGTGTTAAATATTTTAAATATATGTGACACCTAAAATATGTTAATTCAAAAAATAAAAAAGAAAATTACTATAATATCTAAGAATTTTTGTGAACGCAAAAGGTTGTTATATAAAAATGATTATTTGACACTAAAAGTTGTGAAAATGCCATTAAAGGCGAACAATGTATGCGAAACTTTTGGTTGAAGGTGTACGCGTTCGCCTTTGACGCACATTCTAAAGTCTGTTACGGACTGGGCAATTCTAATTAACTGTCGAAAGTTTAAAATTACATTACGACAGAATTGACCAGTTTAGTTTATCCATTGTGAGGCGTTATTAATTATTATTCCTCGTAACAAAGCCTGCAGTCGATCAATGACCTTTTCTTTGTTAGAATTTTAAACTGAAAAATATTGTCCACTAAAATTCGATGAATTCTATCGTACATCGCTTAAAAATAAAATCGTGCGGGAAAAATCTGACACGGTTATATTGCCGTTCTTTACGAGCATGAAAACATTGCTTTTTTCTGTTTTCTTTCTAATAATAATCCCATACATTGTATTGATTAGATTCGAGTTATGTAAATTAAGCCTCAATGGTTTTTTTTTTAATTATGGTTACTTTATTAAAGTAACATTTTGTTATATTTAAAATTTTGTTTAAAACTGTTTCCGGATTTCGCAAAATAAATATGATAGTTTATTGATTGAATTGACATTCACTTGGTAAACACACAAACACAACACAAAATAGCAATGTATTTTAGTTCTACAAAATTATTATATTATTTAAATATTGTTGATTATTTCGGCTCACGCCATCGTCAGAACTATGCTTAAACTAACATTTGCTTATTTATATATAGCTGTGTAGAAAAGGCACACAATACATATTATCTCCTGTTTTAACGACCTAGCTTGTTTCCTGTTCGCAATAAAATCAACAATTGTAAATGAAACTAAAAAAGCGGCTATATCAATAAGTATATATATGGCACGGAAATGGTCCATTACCGAAACAAAGATACATCAATCAGAGGAGTCAATAATGGTGACGGACACATATTAGTTTGTTCGTTCAAAATCCTCTGTGATAGTTGATATCTATTGATATCCAGCTGTTCCAAAGCCGTCATCCTGCGACCCTTACTACTAAAAAATAATTTTGAAGAAATAAAATACATTGCTATTTTTTTCACCTTGTTAAATATGATAGAATATTTGATATATACATTTTATTTGCACGCTGACAAATCAAACCATTTTGTAGCACAAAGAATTGTAGACATTTCTTCCGGTTTATTGGTTTTATCATTTCTAAATATTTCTATAGTCGAAAAAGTTTTTTTGTCGAATGTGCTTTTTCCTTTTCTTCTCTAAACTAGTTTTTTTTGAGAATTCTCGCTGACCCGTAAGGTTCACATATTTCATTTTTTTTGTTGTGTTATAAAAATTCTTTTTCTATCAAGGTTGCAGGTAAAAACTTTTTTCTAGGAATTCAAATTCTCTTTTTACAGCAAAGAATTTTGTTTTTTCTATGAAAGTGATACGTCATCGTATCCACTCAAAAAGAAGAGATTTTTCACCTATGGTAAGTATTTTCATTGATACAATATTCTTGTGAATATTTGATCATCTCTTTTCTATTTTATTATTCGATATTCCACAAACATACCACATATTAGTTTGTTCGTTAAGAATCTTTTGTGATAGTTGATGTCTATTGATTTCCAGTTGTTCCAAAGCCGTCATCCTGCGAGCCTTACTATAAAGATGCAAACATTTAGGCGCTGAGTTTGAATTTATATCATGTGATTCCTTTATAACGTGATTAGCGAATTGTGAATGCCAATTCAATCAATGAATTCATAGATATTTGATTGCACTATGACTTTTTACATGTTTCTTAATCACAAATATATTATACTATTTAATTTCTTAAATTAATTATTCCTAACAAGTTTTTCTGTTTCTTTTCATTTGTAAACTGAAATCTATTTTTTATGCACTCCTTTACGATTCACACTGCACAGGCTCTACATTTCATCGTGGATGATGTCATCAATTTCGATTTTTTATTCATTTCAATTAATTCATAGAAACCTTTCAAATAACGAATTCATGAAATGAATGCATATTTCTTCACTTTTCGCTAAATTGATTACTTTTTATTGATTATGGATAAATTCTCTAGTGATATACCTAAAAAGCTCGAGGAAAACAATAATTGAATAATTACCAAAAAACTTCATGTTCATTATTTTTCATTCAATAGTTAGTTTGGATTTGCCTCAAATGTTTTATTAGATTTTAGTTTCTATTTATTCTAAAACGTCATGTATGTTTGTACTCTAAAAAATATGTGAAATACTCCTCCATTTTATATGTTATGTATACAAGAACGTTATCGAGTTCATTCTTAGTCTTGTAGGCTGACAGTTCACTGGAAGTAATGTATATTTTAAAATTCCATCTGACATTTAAGTATAATTGTACTTACATGGACGCAAAGTGAAAGATTCTTTCGTTCTCTCCATGTGATCTCAAGAGAAGTCGCTGTTACAGCTTCAAGAATAATGGACACGTAGTTTATTATGCGCACGTGTAGAGTCGCCAGTGGCCACCAATTTTGAATCAGTGATGTTTTGAAGACACAGGGAGTTCTACTAAACTAATCTTATCCACAGTACATAAGCTTTTTTATTATAGTCGTATAACTTTATTTTACATTCCCAAAGACTATATTTTAAAAACCAACCTTAAATACAAATTCATCGAAGCAGCAGAACGAAAGATTGAAAAAAACTTTCTTTCTTTCATACCGCCGTCGGAAATTTTTGGAAACTTAATATTAAGTTATATATTGTATGATCTGCGCCCAGTATATCTGCATTCTTATGATAAATACCTTTGGTTAAATGCTCTCAACTATTACAAATTGACTTATATAACCGATGTTACTGTTGCCTTTAGGCATTTAATTTATTAAGGTGAACAAATTTTTTGAGATACGGAACTACATTCAATTTGAATTTTCAGGAGAATCGAATCAGATTCGGGAAAGGAATTTTGTTACCTACTCAATTCATTACAAAAGATTGTATAATTGTGCTTATTTTAATGTAAAATTAGTTTAGTATTACCAATTGATTTATTGATAAATTAAATCAAAACCTCTATTATCGTACTTAATTAAAAAAAAAATATATTCACGGCAATATATGATCACATCTGAAATGCTTCATATTAAATTTAAATTAAAAAACAATATCCGTCAGTCGCTCTCGTTTAAATTATACATGCTGCTTTTGTTATCATTTATTTCTGACCAATAAATACACATGTTGTAAGATACACAATATTCATAACAAATTTAATTTTATATGAAATTTACCACATAATTAACACATAAGTAACTGTCCGTTGCGTAAAGAAATTCTATGTCGATACAGTACCCACGTGTATGATTGTGTACATAACACAAATGGATTGTGTGTATTAAATAATCGCTAAAATGTTCACTATGAAAGCACGCTGTACATATTTGTAACGACCTACGAGAGAAGAACGCTATAAATTTTCAATTTCCACTTTCTGAGCTGCCGTCGAGTAGAGAACTACCCCCGCCTCTTCCCCACCCTCGAATGCCATTCTAATGTCAAAATTATTTAACTTCTTTCCCGTTGTGGGTAAACCTTTTTCTTTTTTTTATGTACGACTTTTATGGCTTCTTCTGGTCGTATTGACGTCAATGTTTCAATTGAAAAAAATGACGACGTAATGTGGTTCGACGATTTTCGATATTGGTAATATTACAATAACTTAATCGTTACAGTTGAATTGCTATCTAGTAGTTCTATAGTATCTTTACATTTCATAATTTTCGTACAGACTTAAAACCCTTTTGGTTATAATGGAAAGTTTGTTTCGGAATTTATTCAAATTTGTATCCTTATAGTTTTCAAGAGATTACGCACGTGTAGCTCTGAAAAAGCTCCATCTTACGTTTCGTCAAAGAAGCTTTCAGACTTAGGATTTGTGTTTTTTTATAATACAGCAACTCTAGTTGACTGTTTTTTCTTTAATATCATCAGATGTATTACAAATGATGAATGATTTGTGAATTATCAATGGGTTAGTTTAAACTTTTCATCTACACTCTGCTTGAAAAATACGTCGCGAAACACGATCATATATGATTCCATTGCCAACATAATGGTAAAGTCTTAATGTAAATCTCATGTATCAAAGTTACAACTTTGTACGATTCCACATGTTTTGTCACTACCGACCCGGGATTCGACTTGGGCATCTTCAGGCATTCTATCACACGGATGCGACAGAACTGACGTTAGTGATAAAACATATGGAATCGTACAAAGTTGCAACAATTTCTAATTTTATATTGAAATTCCGTCAAACACCTATCGATATCATAAATTAAATCTTGTGTGTTGAACACTGAAAAAACATAGTATAGTTTTTAAGTTTATAAGTACAAGTAAGCTATCTAGTTGATAGTTATTTCGGCTAATTATCATAAATAGTTCTGATGAAGGCGTAGAACTTTGTACAGCTAAAATACATTGCTTTTTTTCACTGTGCTATAATAGAGTTCCACCAAGAAAATGCAAACTCAATAAACTTACGCGTTTATGTTACTAAATTGTTTTATCATATATATATATATATATAATATACACATTACACATCAATTATTTGCCATTTGTACAATAAATTCTGATATCCTTAACTTATTTTAATACTTCAAATCTGTTTATTGATTAAATTGCCATTTTCTTGATAGAACTCCATTATAACACGGCTATCAACTTTATGCACTATACGTTTTGTAGAATTAAAAGGCGTTGTTATTTTTCACCGTGTTAAAATCTGCTCTTGAATTTATTGATTGGATTGGCATTTACTTGGGAGAACTCCATTATAACGCGGTGAAAACATAGCAATATATTTTAGTTCTGCAAAATCTATACTATATTTAGTTGATAGTTCTGCTCTTGAAGTCTACGGGCACGAATTATGCTAATCGTTTTATTCAATATAATAAAATAAAAATACACACATTTTTACCATCAAACTTTGATTCATCAAACATATTTTATTTCGATTAATTACTTTTAGAAAATAGTTTACCTATGTTAATTATGATATCTGTAATAGACATACTTTTATCTCTTATCTCTTTAATAGTATATCGACTTCTCAAAAGTGATCAATGTATATTTAAATCAACTAGTAAGTTAAATATATACTTATATTTTGATTAATAAGTAATAGGCGCTAAAACCTGTAGTGGTGTAATCAATTTCGGTGAAAATGCAAAATATTTTTTTTCCAAATCCTTCAAATATGGGTAGTAATAACATAGTGCGGCGCTACTTCCTAGTCATTTATAACCGGAGCGTGACATTGGGTTTTCCCCCAGCTGTCACATATCAAATAATATATTTTCCACGAGGTTGATATATTGAATACCTCTAGGATTGAAAATTTTTCGACGGACTTATTTTACTATTTTTCAATAACACTTACTCAAACCAGTCATATCTTCTTGGATGTCAAAATTCACCACTTTTTTGAAAAACTAAGTAAAGACAGTTTATCATTCTTGATACAAATTAAATCATAATTAGAACATTATTTTCTGACCGCCAGTTATTTATCAATGTTTTTCTTTTTTTTTTAATTTGTTAACTTCGATTATCTATTTTTTGTGACATTGAATGTGTGTGTGTTTCGTTTCTTCGAAAATCATATTCATAACAACTGTGAAGTAAAATTATTTAATTTTCTGATTATTCAAATTTTGTACTATTTCACATGACCAGGGTTTTGTCTTTCGGCATCTTCAGGTATTCTATCACACGGATGCAACAGAACTATGATATAATACTGTTCAAATTTTCAGCAATTCAAATTTAATATGTAATTCAGTCGAAATGATAAATTGTAAAATTATTTCTTTCTAAGGTAAGGAAGCACTGAATCTAAATTTTATTTTAAAAATTAACATTTATTCCCTTTTTATTTGACATGGGAAGTGTGTTAGATACAAACAATATATATAATAATTATTTTTACGCTTCCAATTTCAAACATTTTTCTAATGCGTGAAAGTGAAAATCTCAAGAGAAAAACATTCATATATTGTCCATCCCTTCATGTATTCTGCTTGCAGTATTTATTTAAACGATAAGTTAATTTAAAGTTGATTTTCAGTGAAGTGTAATTCGTGTAAAAACGTATCTTGTAACTCTACAAGTAAAAAAAACAGAAAGCTTAAATCACAAAATTATATTACTTATCATAACACTTTTAAAAACTAGTTTTATAACGTGAAAATGCCAATGTAAATAAATTTAGTAGTGTTTTTATACACAATTTAATAATTTAGTAATTTTCTTTAAACATTAAACTGTTAACATTTATGCCTAGAAGGACAATTTTTCGTTATTATTTTTCCAGTTGATTAACTTTAAATCATTTAATCAAATTTCTATCATCGATGAATTTTACTTTTCAGTCGAAATTAATCTTGAAAACTTCACATAATTACCATTGACTGCATCGAACATATTTCACGCCCTTTTGTGTTCATTATATACATTATTTTATAGGTTGAAAACTGTAAGGAATCGTCTGGTTGTACACCTGTACCTGTTCCCAAACCAAAATTCAATCTTTCCACAGTTCGCTCACGGCATCCTATTAAAAACTCTAGCCCCGCGGCGTAGGCGAGGCTGAAGTAGGTGGCTCTGTCGCACGTCCCGCACAGCACTGTGTCACATCTTTCGCCGTCTTCACTCGAAGTCGAAGGTAATTTTACCACAGTTTCGATAACCTAGTGACATATTTACGAACCTTGTGATATTTAACACTCAATATTTCGTCGATGTAACTTGAGATGTATACGTGTCAAAATGGTTTTATCCAAGGCAAACTTGTCTAAATTTAACACGGTAAAATATGTATTTTAGTTCTACAAACTATTTCGGCTTACCTTCATCAGAACTATATTTATACGTACGTTTACATATCTACATATATATAGCTGTGTAGAAAAAAAAGTACACCATAAATTTATTGATTGAATTGGCATTCACTTCGTAAAAATCCATTACAACACGGTGAAAAAAATAGCAATGTATTTTAGTTCTAAAAAAATATTTTTAACAACTTCACAAAGGATTCTTAACGAACAAACTAATATATTGTCTTCTCCACTACTTAACCCTCTCCGGTTCTGATTTGCTTCCGTAGTAGACCATTTCCGTGCCACATGTAAACTTATTGACATAGCCGCCTTTTTAGTTTCATTTTCAATTTTTGAAAAATTTAGTTGTATTGCGAGCAAGAAACAAGCTAGGTCGTTAAAACAGGAGAGAAGATGTATTGTGTACCTTTTCTACACAACTATATATAGATAAGCAAATATTCGTTTAAGCATAGTTCTGACGATGGCGTGAGCCAACTATATTTAACAAAATATTTTTTTAGAACTAAAATACATTGCTATTTTTTACCGTGTTACATTACGCTACTCTTACAGATTTAATAGTGATTCCACCATTTAGTACAAGATACTAAATCATGCCTCCGCAGTGTTTAGTTTCTCTTTGGTAATGCAACACCTCTCATCTCCCTCTGTCAGAGACGAGGAGCAAAAGCGGTCGAGGGACGTAGGTCTCAGGCCGAGATGTCAAGCGTTAATTTGATTCGGTACGGTGAGCGCATGCAGATAGCGCCGGTCACTGGTCGGTGACACTTCGGTCCGGTTTAATGTACTCCCTTCCCCATCGGTAACACCCTGCGTTTACGTGAAGGACAGATTCCACGGGAGATCGCAGGCAACCTTTGGAGTTTACACTGCCGTGTCTTGACTCGCAAATTAATTGAATCAATATCATTCCACCTAAACGAGAAATAACGTTTTAAATGCTTCAAATACCTGTTACTTTTACCCCGTTTTCCTAATGAATATTCAGAATGTGCTTTTTTGCAATTCGTTTATCCATTAAGAAAAATATTCTGTTTCTTAGTTTATGACAATTTTATACTAAAAACTTGAAATACAAAGCACGGCTAGTACTAGTTCAAAAGATATACAACTAGTACGTAATGATCTTTACTCTAAACTGCCTATTTTTTGATTTTTAGTTTTTACCACAGTTTCTCTAGATATATTTATAATTTAATTATGACCAAAAACTGCTTTTTTTTGCTTAATTTTTTTAATCATCAACTTTTGAAATATTTGTCTCTGATTTCATTATTTTTTAACACGCTTTAATGGAGTTCTAAGAAGTAAATGCCAATTCAATCAATATATTTTTTTTTTATTAATTTAAGAATATTACAATAATTTTCTGTTTATCTTACATATAAAAAATAAATTTTAAATAAATCTACACATTTAAATTCTTCTACATTATATTTCAAGAAATATTAATAATTTACAAAAATAATTTTGAATTGTTACTTCTTTGTACGATTCCACATGTTTTATTACTAACGACTCGGGTTTCGCCTTTCGGCATCTTCAAGCATTCTATCACATGGATGCAACAGAACGTACGATTGATTGATTGCCAGTTCTGTTGCTTCGTGTGATAGAATGCCTGAAGATGCCGAAAGGCATAACCCGTTCCGTAAGTAACAAAGCATGTGGAATCGTAAAAAGTTGTAACATTTTATTAATTTGATATTGAGTTTCCATCGAGCACCTTCAATCGATATCATAAATTAAAAATGTTAACTGTTACTTAGTGAAAATGCATTTCTCTTAACAATTCGTTAAGGTAATACTTATTAAAAAATTGAAATAAAATATATTATATTGTAGCAGTACATAAATTGTGTGTAGCCCATCACGAAAATTATCCACATTAATTGATATATTTAAATCTTTGATTAAAATTTTGAATTAAACAAAAGTTCTCAATTGTTGAAATGTGTTTCTTGTGTAATCGTTACGCAAAAAATCTTGATTATTAAGAGATGCTAGCAAAAGGTTTTACTTTGTAGAAGGTTTATTTCTTTTTAAAATATCACCGTCTCGTCTTCACAGTGAACCGAGTCATAAGACCCGTATAGAAATCCATGTTCCTGCAAAACACTCCTCTTGCTTTCGGATAATTTATTTTACATGGAACGCAATATTGCCCATTCCAATGCACGGCGTAGCCTCCGAGAGCGTGTAATTATTATTGGGAAAAAATATATAAAGCAATATCTCGGAATGTTTAACTGCATTTTCTCGCGCTCTTTCTCGTGTAAAACGATTTAATAAAATTTTATGTGTTAATAAACGCCTCGCAAAATAAAATAAAAACAAAAGTTGGCTCCGAACGAAAATGTGCAAATTAAATTATAATAATCGCAATCGGTTGGCATAAAACGTGTTTTATTTTTCGTGCCTGTGATTAGTCAGTACATTGAGACTTAGTAATTTTCTCCTTTTTTCTAACAATGTTCTTATACGTGAGATTATTGTTGGTTGCGTGAACTCCATTCGTGATACAATTGTTTAGAATTGAATGTTTATGGGATTTTCAGCTAAAGGAAAAGTGTTTTTTCATGTATGAATAAAACACAATTTTAAAGCATGATCGATACAGGTTTTTCTCATCAATATTATATGTTATCATATTTCAATAGTGTTTTGTAAATGGAAAAAAAAATTTTTGTTTCATTCAAAGGTAGCAGAATTCTCAACCATTTTAAACTGACATCACAAGTGAAAATAAATATTTAAACAACAGATCGAAATGTTTTTGTTCTACTTCCACAATTTTCTTTTATCAACATCGGGGTCGGTTTTGTACATCTCTAATATTATCTACTGACACACTGCGATTTAAAACAATAACGCGTGATTTTTTTAAAACAGTTATAATCACTCATTGTATTGTGAAAGATGATCTTTATCGCGACGACTAAAACCCGTCTTAATCTCGCTAATGTAAAATAATGGAAATTTCCTTTATTGTTTAAATATTATATAATGTATTTCCACGACGAAACGACAATTGACTCATTAAAATTGAAACTAAGTCATTTAAAAATAAAATCTGAAGACATCGATTGTATTGAACTACTCGCAATAATAAATACACACGCAAGACTGAAGGGTGGGTAAAAACTACACTTATATCGATTCAGAATCCGATGGGTTGACGATTTGATTTTATGGCAAGAACTTGGTCCTATGAGAACTTTACCCACAGATTTGAAAGAAAGCAAAAAGCTTAGGGTAAGTGCGTTTACTAATTATCATTTTCCAACTTTACTACTGCACCGCTTATTCAATGAGTATTGATTTAATGAAGTTGTTATTCATTTTCAGGTGAAGATATAACATGACACAAATATATTTGTTTCCAACTTTATTTGTTCGCTCGTTGAAAATTATATATGTAGAAAATATTAAGAGAATAGCTTAAAACTGTTTATATGCTTAAAAGTCCACTTGACATATTTTTTAATGTGTGTACTGCATATTCATAGCATTATAAAATAGGTTTTCTATTTACGTGTCATTTAATGCAAGACTAGTTAATGTATACTAACATTTTTCAATCAAATATTTTTTCTGCTTGTGTTTCAGATAAGGCGGTAGTTTATTATAATGTGTCAAAAGCATTTTACCGTAACTTAAATATTTCTATTGTTTTTTTTCGAAGTATTCCTTATAAGGATATTTAGAAATGTTAAATCTTTAATTGGCCTCCCTACTCAATTCACAAAATGTCGTTTAGCCTATAATAGTTCTACGTTCAACTGACGACTTGTTTAACATCTATTCTTTTATAAATTAATATCCAGTTGTACTCAAAAAAGTTATTCAATAAAAATGGTAAAAACGATGATGAGAATGTATTCTACTTTACTTGATTTATTTTTCATTTTCACAGTGTAGGTCCGTTTGTGTTAAAATACTCACTAATTTCAATTCAGTTTGAAAAAAATAATACACGCTGCGGGATTTTACAAAACTTTTCAACATTTTTTTGCCCTACATTGTGCTTAATAAAAAAAAAAGAATTACTGTCATTGATGCGTAAAACTCGACACTCGAAAACGTTGATTGTTTTTTAATTGCTCTTTTGAAACTTGTTTTAATCCACTTTGGGTGCCGTACTTCCGAAAGTACTTCACTTGTACAAAATTTTTTCATCGACGTAGCCAATACTCATAGAGACCTATTTTATCCGCCATATTCGAAATTCTTTTCGCCGCACTAATCTGTTTGGCATTCTTCCGAACAGTAATTATTAAAATCACGTTTTGGAGATTATTAACGTACCAACAACCCCATATTCCGCTGAAAAGCTTTATCAGGTCCGAAATAATTTACAATTGCATCGTGACTTCAGCAAACATTCGGAACATTTATCTGGATAAAATTTCGGTTTGTGTGCAAACTTTTACGTCTTGGAAAAACCTTTAACTCTAAAAATATATCCAGCTCGTAAGTCGGATGCTTTCAAAGTATTTTCAGTCGAATTTTATTTAATTTACTGTGGCATTGTACTTAAAATATCTACAACAGGTAATATTTTTCGATTCTGAAATTTTACTTCACCACTGACATCACTAATGGATCCAACATTATTACTTTAATTACTTGTGATAAGACGCTAATAGAACCTAGGCAATTAGTGCTTGATTACTAAAAGCTGTTCTATACGTTTGTTGTGCTTCCTTTTTTATATTGGTAGCCTTTTTTTAAACTTGTATTATTTATGTCAACTTATCAGTGTTAGTGTGCTATCAATATTGATAAATTAATAATTGCCTTGATTATGAGTATTGCTTTTAGTGTTTGTGATCGTTATAATACGTCACGCTTTCATTGACAGATCGTCTAACATCATTTAAAATAATCGAAATAAATAACACAATTTAGAATATTTAGATAAATCACTACCAACACAAAAAAGAGAAAACAGAAAAAACAAAATTTTTACCAAACGGCCTGAAGGAATTTTCTTGTTTCTGCTAAGTCAAGTACAGAATATTCCACAACCTTTATAAAAAATAATTAATAATAAATGCTTAATAAACGTCTGACAATTCTTATGACAAATCAGTAAAAAATTATCATAAAAATAACCTGTACACAATAGCTTTCACATTGATGACGTTCGCGTAGAAGATATAAAATTATGAAAATCTTACTTCGGGTGCTGTTCAAAATTGTATCTTTATTATTTAATACCGTTCCACTTAGAAGGGACAGTTAACATATTAAAGTACACAAAACGTATCTCTAGTTATTATTTGAACAGTTGATTTGCTGACTTACATACCCGAATATCTCATTTCCATAAAAACTGAAAACCACAGCTTTCTTATTCGAATATGAAATGTGCGGTATGACTTAGTCTCTTTAGTCTTAATCTTTCTCCGATCTAGTTGCAATTATTTTAGATCTGCTGCTACATACTCATTCAATTATTCGAGAGGTATCATTTCTCTCATTTATGAACAATAGGAAAAAGAAGAAACATGCCCACGTAATGAAATTATCTTGTTTACCCGCGCGGGTAACATGAGATGATGTATCGTGTAATATTTTTGATAGAACGTTTTCTTATCCCAGTGCCCGGAAAGGCGAAAAGTTCACAAGGAAAACATTTTCTTTTAGCGAAATTACCATAAGCCCGGAGATATTCTTTGCTTACCCTCGTCTTGACCGGCGCTCGCGCTGCGGCTCTCTTATTAGCACTATTTCATGTTTTTATTCCGACACCCTTCTTTTTTCGTCAGATAAAGCAGCGCTTCCTCAAGGATTTTGGATGCAAGCCGCACTTAATTGGGACGATTTTATCGTAGCTAAGGACCGTGAACAGATTAGCACTAAAAGGAATTGTTAGAAATAACGCAACGCATAAATATTCTTTACCTAATAGTTGGTTTATCTAATCTGACAGTTCGTAGTTGCTTTATTTATTCTTATATTGGTCAGCTTATTGTAGGAAAAATCTCATTTATTTTATTGTCATTTTTATGAACTATTATAAATGTGCAACTTTTATCGATTAATAATTTTAAAAAAATATCGTACGAAATTAATACTCACAACAATAATACACACTTAAAATTACATTTAACAAAATTGTAAAATCACGTTAACGGTGTTAATAATCACGTCCTGGTGAATAAGCATTATATTTAAACAAATTATTACAATCTTTGATACTACAATATTTCCAGATTTTTGTAGTGTAATTATCGAAGCCGGTTTTACTCATCGGCAGAAATCATAACCGATATTATGTTTTTTGCTCAAAAAATATTATCGTATTTTTTTTAATCAAGCTTGAAATAGTTTTTCGTATTCAATTGATTGAAATCATCTCGATAAAAAATCGTTCCATAAATATTTTTAAATTAAAAAAAAAGATTGAAGATAACGTCCTGCCGCTAGTGCACAGAGGGAACATACGATTTTTTCACAGAATTTAGAATTCACGTACAAGCTGCTGTTACATTGCCGCCTTCCATAACGCAATACTGGTAAAATGAATCGATTTCACTCCTCATTTTCTTAGCCCGATACATAGCTGCACGGACCGATCGTTGAACCATGCACTATTGTGCTTAAAACAAAAAAAAATTAAGTAAATGATATATCAGTTGATTATGCTCGATATCAGCGTAAACCGATCCTAAAAATAAAAATAATACTAAAAAATGTGTTTTTGTCATTTAAAATATCATGTCATTTCATTAAGAAATGACAATTAACACATTTGAATTTTGTTTAAATAAAAAAAACGAATTCTTTTCAATGTTTTTGACATCTATTTTTGACCGATATAACATATTTGGTACGATAAAGTAAAATTTAAGTCCGAATGAAAAAATTTACCAAATATCAAAAAACAGTGAAAAATATGTATTTGGAAATGTTGGATTGTCAATTTCACAATTATATTATTTATGTTGTGGGAAAAAATATGTATCACACGAAAACTCTTTTGAATATTTTCATTTAATAATTTTAAAGATTCAAGTAGTGTGTTTTAAAGTAGAAATTGCACGCAGCGATCCTATTACTCCAATCTGATGATCTTAGAATCAGCCGCATAATTGAGTATCCCGAACCTCGCTTTGACATTGCCTATCCGAATGTTATTTTTGCGTCGAGCTGGCTACAAGTTACGCGTTCGCCTGTCACCCTTTGTTTTTGATGACTTTGCGAAGCGGCTTCCCTTTTGTTGTCTCCGTTTCACGAATCTTACCTATCGTCAATCAAAGCGATCAAAGCGAAAGTTTTACCCTTTCCCTAATTATTCATAGACCGTGGACTCCTTTATTTTGCGACGTTTATGGGCAATTTTTCGTTATATTATTACCAATCACCAATTGGTCGCCCCTTCCATCCTGATGTGAAACAGATTTCAGCGATTTACCAACGCTTTATCCCTTTGTAAAAAGCTTTTTTTATTATTGAAAACATCAACCACTTTTCAAAAGCTGAAATTAAGCTGTATATGTCTGTCACATATATTTTAACAAATTTATTGATTGAATAGGCATTCACTTGTTATAACACGGTGAAAAAAATAGCAATTTATTTTAGTTCTAGACATTGTATCACACGGATGCGACAGAACTGACATATAAGAAATTTCTTCATGAGGTTGTCGATTTATTGAACCGATTGGAAGGACAAAACCTCTTGATATTGAAATTCCATCAAGCACTTTCAGTCGATATCATAAATTATGTTAATCTTAAATAGAGATATTACGTTAGAAGCCAATAGAGGTCTAAACGTCTATTAATCGCACTCGCCACGCTCTTTTTTGTGAATCGGATGGATCACAAACATAATTTAGAATAAAAATTCACTAATCAGTTGATAAAATCAATAATTAAACTGACCGTTATAAAATTCGTACATGTGAGAAACGTAACTCAAGCCAAAGACGTTGATCACTGCTCTACGCACCCACTCGACACTTTACTTACAAGTTGTTATGAAACAAATATTTTATAGTTCTGTGAAGAATTTTGTCGAGAGTTTTCGTGTCGCCACTTTCTTTACGTAACTCAAATTATATTTTACACCGGTCCTTTGAAGTTTTTCATTTTTTTCCTAAAACACCGTTTTTCTTTATTGCTACGTTAATTGGGTTTTGTTCCATTTTCACCATTCCACTACACGTTACATAAAATTTTCTCAACTATAATACTTTCGGATAACATCGGGCGTTGTAAAATGTCAACATATCAAACGATTATTATTATAGGGAAGACATTTTAGAAAAGACGAGAATTTTTTATTAGACTATCATAAAAATTAATCAAAATAAAAATGTTCTCATTTTCAAGAATCGCTGTTACCCCGATTTGAAAATATTTACCCATTGAGAGTTAAATTTGTTAAAACTTTTAATTATTTTTATTAACAGTTCGATGAATTCCGATTCATAAACATCTATTATTTTCAGTAAAAATATCATTCTATTCAACTGAAAGTCTGAAACAACAACTCAACTCAAATTGGACGTTTTGTTCGGCTATTTCTATTCCTTTATTTTATTTATCTTATGTCGCTGTATTTTCTTGCAAAGTAGAACATTTGAATTTTCTCTCAAACAACTTGGCAAAGCGTTCGATTCAATGCCGCAATTTTGTGAGACATTACTTATACCGTTGAATAAAAACTTATTAGCTTCAATTATAATTTCTGCTCATTCACGTGACGCGACTTTTCTCAAATATATTGTATAACTATATCATCAAAGTAACAAAAGATTCTTCTTTATTCGTCTCTATGTCAGTGGGTTAAATGTGACGTTTTCGAGCGTAATTCGGTATCTTTTTTTCATCGCTTTATTTAATTTTTCGAGTTGTTAAGAAAAGCCTATCGGTAATCACATTTTATTAGATGTAAAAATCTATAATTTTTTCAAAATCTGGTAGTATTTGGTATTTCAATGATTTGAAAACTAATCGTACGATCGACCTAACTTTTTATCCGCTAACACGACGTTTTCAAGCGTAATTCGGTATCTTTTTTTCATCTCTTTATTTAATTTTTCGAGTTGTTAAGAAAAGCCTATCGGTAATCACATTTTTATTAGATTAAAAAATGTATAATTTCTTCAAAATCTGCTAGTATTTGGTATTTCAATGATTTGAAAACTAATCGTACGATCGACCTAACTTTTTATCCGTGAACACGAAGCATCTATCCTTTGTTTGAAATTACCAAATAGTACTGAATAGTTCAGTACTACACCAGTAGGCCAGGTTTCGACGATGTGAGGTAAGATATATATATTATTTTATTGATTGAATTGTTACACGAAATTTTAAATGAACAAACAAATATAAATCGGTCGCCGCTTCTCAGGCCATTGCAAGGAGCTTAAGCTTATATATAGCCAATACTTAAACTTATTGAAATTGCCGCTTGTTTAGTTTCATCAACAATTTAATTTTTTTTTAGTTTTACTGCTGGCAGAAAATAAGCTAGGTCGTTAAAACAGAAGCGAATATGTATTGTGTACCAGTTCTACACAGCTATATATAGATAAGCAAATGTTCGTCTAAACATTGTTCTGACGCTGGCGTGAGCCGAAATAGAATATACTAAAATACATTGCTATTTTTTTACAGTGTTATAATGGAGTTCTACCAAGTTAATGCCAACTCAATCAATAAATCGACCTTATTTTTTATCCGCTAGTGATAAGCATCCACCTCTTGTTTGAAATTACCAAATAGTACTGTAGAGTACTACACCAGTAGGCGAGGCTTCGACGATGTAAGTTATGATACATATATATTATTTTTCAATGTTATATTTAATTAAGAATAATTATTCCTAATATTATTTCAATTGTAACTTATATATTCGTGAATATAAGACTTCCCCGCTTGCGCGGGAACACTCGATTCGTTTCGCAACCCTCCGGAAGGGAGGTCGTGACGTCACATGTGGTGGATCTGTTCGAGCGAGCCATTGTTTAGGGATGAATGCACGGGACACTGGCCGACGCCCGGAGCCCACTTCCGGCAGTCCCTCTGTTGTTGTGGCACTATCAAAGCGAGGTCACCAGGTTTTTATTGCCAAAAGGGTCGCATCAAAGTTTTTTTACTGCCTCTTAGCCGCAACACTTACGATGGTTGCGGATTCTCAGTTCTTGTTATATTTGTGCTTGAATTAAATTGACTGTTTTTGTAGATCGCGAATTTTCGAAGAATCATGCATAATTCATATTCAAATTAATCTAAAAATTCCTTTAATCCAAATATAAAACATAAATTTAATCAATTTTAATTTTTACAACTTTGTACGATTCCACATGTTTTGTCACTAACTACCCGGGTTTCGCCTTTCGGCATCTTCAGGCATTCTATCACACGGATAGAACAGAACTGACGTCATCACCGTACAAAGTTGTATCAATTCAAATTTGATATTGAAATTCCAATTATAAATTTACTGAAAAAAAAAATGTATTTTCACTCAAATTATTTATATATAGCAACAATACTTATTTATCACTATTACAGTATGTAAAAGCATAAATACTACCGTAAACTCAATAATGCAAATACGTGTAAATAGAATTTAATTTATTGATTGATTTGGTATTTACTAGGCAAAACTCCATTGTAATAAATGCGGTAAAAAAATCGCTTAAAAAAATATTTTACTCCTAAAGAATTTATAAGATACAGTGGAACCTCGATCTACCGTTCTCGCATAATACGTTTTCCCGGATGGAACGCTTATTTTTTATAGTCCCGTCAAACTCACATAAGAACAATGTTAAATAATCCCGCATTGACCGTTTCCCGATTCCCGATTTCCCGATTTTCTCGATAATCCGTCTAAATATTTTGGTCCCGTCACAAATGCTATCCCGATTGACCGTTTTTATTGCATATTTCTCCGTATCTCGGCAAGCATGTTTGACACAGCCGAGTGCAGGTGTTATGTCTAGACACGTTGGAATCCGCTGTACATGTTAGACGTAACACATTGGACGCATGTGCTATTTTTTGGGTTGAAATCCACCACACGCGTATTATTATTTATAATGCAAATGTAGAGTTGTTTAAAATTCATGGTAATAATGATTCCTGTACATACAAACTTTTAGCCACAAGTTTAGTAACAAGTCTTTGTTACGATTAAAGTGCCAAATAACAAAGAAGCAAACGAACATAAAGGACTTTAAAAAAAAAAAATATACATACAGTATGTACAAATAACTAATAAATAAATATTTTTTACGATTTTACTTGTTTATTATTATCTGAAGCTTTCCCGCATTAACCGTTTCCCGCAATTGCCGTTATTTTTTCAGGGTCCCTTGGAAAACGTAAAATCGAGGTTTCACTGTATATAGTTGATAGATATTTCGACTTACGCCTTCATCAGAGCTATGAAGAACTAGTACATTTTCTACACCGACATTCAGAGATTACGTGAGTGTGCATTTAAACATAGTTCTGATGAAGGCGTGACCTGAAATAGCTATCAACCACATATATATATCTCATAAATTTTGTAGAATATAAATACCTTGCTATTTATTCACTGTGTTCGATTATAATATATTTTATGATCTCGTACAGTTGCACGTGTTTTTTCACTCACGGCCTGGATTACGTCTTTTGGCATCAAAGATTTTAATGCATCCGTGTGATATATTGTTTTAAAATCATGAGTGACAAAATATGTGGAATTTTACAAAATTTCAACAGTTCAAATTTGATATTGCAATCTCAATTTTATGTTAATATGTCTACTGTGTAAGTACAAAACAATTTGAATTACGGATGACCGATAACTTATAATTGACACAATTTTAAAATGCGTCCAAACTAAGGTTTATTTAGAAAATATTTTCCGTGATCTTGTGCTTATCGTATTGTATAATAAATAGCATTCTGCTGACGACGAACATGCGTTGTCATCGAAATTCACACGCTTTTCGTAGTTTCAATCATCTAGCGATAATTAACCATAGCTAACAGCTTACAATCCCCACTCATTAGACGTGGCATTGAATCGTCCAATAAAATATGTCATTTTTAATTACGATAATTCATCCGTAAAGATTTTTCAGGACATATAAGGTTAACATTCACACCCGATGCCTTCCTGTTTATCGGTCAACCACAACACCGATTTTGTATTCAGTATGTTAGTGTCTGCGAACTTTAATAGTGTAATAAACTATGTGTGCCATATTTATGTTATATCCGCGTTCTGTTATAAATAATTTGGTCACATTAATATATAATATTATAGTGTTAAGGTATGTTTTGACAGCTGTTACCGTTTATAACACATATGTGGGTCGGAAGAGCGTTCAGCGGGTGAAATTAAACTGAAACACCGGGTGATTTTTGTCACTGTCTTGAAGTTTATAATATTCTCCGTATTAAATAAATAACTGCGTACTTTCCTACATAATATGATTAAAATAAAACAATTTTTAATTAAAAATGATCATTTTATTTTTTTGTTTATCTCAACAATTGGTTGGTTAATTATCGTATGTTCGTTACTATAGTAATAACTGCACGTTACTTATATTTCTTCTATTTCTAGAACTTATTAAAAAATTGTTCATTATTATCAAGGATATTTTTTTAATGCATCGTCGTTAATATTTCTTCATATTATTTAAAATGAGACACGAATTATCTATTATTTAGTTGATGCCTAATTTTACTAAATGGTGAAGGTTTATTGTGTAATTCTTAATTTGAATATTTTTCAAAAAAAAATAAAAGAAGATACATATGTTTAGTACATTTCAAATGTCTATGCAATATTTTAAGGTTTAATTAATTGTAAATTTTACAGCACTTACCATAAACAAAACCTTGTTTTACATTTATTTCTCAGGGATTAACCTTCACTTTTGTAATCTACAATATACTCCGAAGACGTAATTAATGGTGTTAAATAGTTTAATATTGTAATATTTGAAAATCAGGTGTTACCTTTTTTTTCAATGGCTTGATAATTATACTTTTAACTTGAACTACACTGTACTATTAATATATAAATATCCAATGATCGATGAGTCTAAGGCGATCATAATATAAAAATCTATTGTATTCTCTTAATGAATCAAATTTTAAATGAATGTTCAGTTGAAAATCTGTCGAAATAATTTAAAACTTTAACTCTTTCATTGCTTAAAAAAATATCGTTAATTTATTATATTTATTTATTTATAAATACAAAAGAAACTTTCATCGCGTAAAAGTACTAGTTGTATAGTATCTCTTGAATTTATATTCTGAATGCTTGAAATGTGAATAAATGTTTTCCCATTTCTCTAAAAGATTTCGTAAAATATTCGCTATTAATCGATACTTGTGAACGTCGGTAATTATGACAGAGAAGCATTTTCTTTTTAACAAATCCCGGCGAGCTTTGACAAAGGTCGTAGTGTTTGTGATTAATTCATCGTTGAAAACACTGCTACGAGCTACGACCCGTCAAGGGTCTTAACTATCGTAGCACTCAGTGGCTTGCTTGCGATTTATTTAGAGAAATTTGACATTCAGATTTAAATTTAACAAAAAGCGTCTAATATAATATATATTTATAAAACATGAGAACATGTGTTTATTTAAAAATTTTGTTTATAATTTAATTATTAACAAAGACATGTGTCATTTTTAGCTGCACACAGTCCAATAAAATTACATGAGCAAATTAAAATTAAAATTATCTTAAAAATATTTCAAGATATCTTCATTGTGACTTAAAGGACATGTAACATTGTTATATTTAAAATTCAATTGTTTACAAAGATATATGTCATTTTTAGATGCATATAGTCCAATATAATTGAAATTATCTTAAAATATCTCAAGATGTCGCTTCTGTGACTAAATAGTAAAATATCCTTGGGCTTTTCTTAATTTCACCTTCTAATTTTTGTTTTACTGAAATATTTTCAAGAATTTCAGTAAAACAAAAATTAAAAGGTTTAAAATATACTAAGTTTCATACATTTAGTATATTTTACTATATTTATTAATTTCTTCATATTGTCAACCTAAAAAGGTTGACAAAATTGAATCCAATCTTCACGGTTCACTTCAAACCACCAGAACAGAATCCTTATACCGGGGCTAAGGGAATAAAATTTGTGTATTTTAAAGACTTTATCATTTTTTTTTATTTAACGTTTAATTTGACTGTAATCAGCTTATTCAAATACTAATATAATTTTATGTTATGTTTACTATTGTGAAATAGATTTCTGATTTAATTAATTTGATAAAACATCAACGAGTTCCCAAAAGTTCTCAAGTTATGGACGAATTTTATGAATTTAATGAAAAACAACTTCAATAGAACGATCTGTTGATTAAATTCATATGCATTTAAATAATTTAAAAAAATCATTTTGTATACGTAATGAGTCCCGCTTGAAAGATATTGATGTAATGCACCTCACTGTTTCGCGAACATTCGATACTTAATGGCCCTACTCGTTAATCCAATACGAATAACGATGGAAATATATTGCTTGACAGCTGCCAGCGAGTATTCAAACGAAAAGAACAATACTTATCTGGAACGTATTTGGATGTCTACGAGTTTCATATATAATATTCGCGACCTAGATATTTATTATTTTGTAAACGATTTATTTCAATCCAAATACCACAATCATATAAAACGTAATATCGTTATCCGTTTCGCCGACTCTTAGGTGTTAATACATAGTAGGTGTTTGCTTACATTCGCAATTTAAGGCCTAAAATTCACCGCTGGGTAAGCCATTTTTTTTAAGCCTGATTTACAATATAATCACTTTTTAGGCATCAACTGTAAAATGTGATGAAAATTTATTATATTTTAACAAAAAACAATGCTTAGTTTATGATATCGACTGAACTTTGTACGATTTCCACATGTTTTGCCGGTTCTGGTGTGATAAAATGCCTGAATATGCCAAAAGACGAAACCCGGGACGTCAGTGACGTGATCAAATTTAAATGATCAAAAAATGTTCTTACTACTATAATATTTTCACAACATATTTTATAATCAGGATCGATTTCGCTTATTGTGAGCATGTTGTTGATATAGTACTTTTTTTTTACTGTTTTATACATTCTAGCATTACTATTGAGTTGTTAAAACTTTGTGCGATTCCCCATATAGAATTTATATTTTCGACTGTAGGTGTTTGATGGAAAGATTCAAGTTAACTCCAATGTGTTGACTTTTCATTTAAAAATTCATCGAAAGAGCTTACTCGTAAATTCTTTTGATGATCTTTTTATGACATTTTTTTAAAAAACATTACTATGAATCTAAAAGTTAACAAACTTCCATTTTCTTTATCAAATCTTTAATTATCAAAATAATAAGAACCTTAAATTAATAAATTGAAAATTAAAATTTATCATATCGACTGGAGGTGCTTAGTGGAATTTCAATATCAAATTTGAATTGTTACAACTTTGTACGATTCCACATGTATTGTGACTTACGACCCGGGTTACGCCTTTCGGGATCTTCAGGCATTCTATCACACGGATGCAGCAGAACTGACTAATACAGGAAAATACAATAATGATAGTTAATTATTATTTGTTCTAAAACCCTTTCAAGAATGACTAATTAATAAGATCGTGATCACGTGAAAATGATGACAGGCAATTGTGTAAATTATTATTATATTGATACCAATATAATTTTTTTTAGCTGCCGTTTAGTGCTTGCCTTAGGGTTTGTGTTTTCCTATAATTAATACCTTTGGTATATGGACGGTGCTAACTGTTTATTGTACGTCAGTTCTATTGCATCCGTGTGATAGAATGCCTGAAGATGCCGATAGACGAAACCCGGGTCTTTAGTAACAAAACATGAGGAATCTTACAATGTTTTTACAATTCAAATTTGAAAATTAAAGCTTTATTATTAAAATTAAAACAAGCTGTATCCGCAGAATCTTGATGATATATCATACAACGAATTGTTTTTCAAGACTACTACGTTAACCATTTACCAGAGTTTACAAAATATTGTTCTTTCTGGAGAATGTGATTTTATAGTCTCTTATATTGCCGATTTTATTCGCGATAGCGAATTTCACTAGACACCCACATTGAATATACTTACGCTTTCAGGTAGCACGTTTTATTTCAGCTTGTCTAGACATGTGTATTTTAGAATTAAGTGCTTGTCTTTGTTCAATCTACATTATATATAGTCCTTAATATTACATACATATATCTTTATATATGTGTGTACATCGTTATTCCTGGCGAAGCTCGTCCTTATAAAGTGTCAGGCCTCAGCTTTTAGCACGTCGTTTCCCATTTCGTAGTTACTAATATATATATAGCATACATACAAACGTAGTTTACAACATTCGCATCGTTTATTTTGATAGCTTTATATCAGCTAATGTCATATGCATAAAGATTTTTTAAATATTTTTAACGATCATGTTTTTATTTTTCGTATTGTTGATGCTTGATAATAATAAATGCAAATAATTCAATAAAAATCTAAAGTATTGTCAGGGGTGTGGAACCTTTTCATTTCAAAATGCCACATTCACTTATCTGATTCAACATAAGGCCGCAGTAAAGAAAACGTTGACGCCTTCCCCCCGTATGAACTATTTTTTTTAATTCACAATATATATTAGTCCAAACGTAATTTAAAAAAATCTTTTATCAGTCAAAGGGCCGCATTAGAATAGCCAAAAGGCTGCAGGATCCCTACGCCTGCTCTACATTGCTATTTGTCACATATGCTCATTTTTTTACAAATATTAAACAATCATTATTCCGTAAAGTTTAACAATATTTCTTTTTATCAATTAAAATTACCGGCTTACTTAAGTGTAATTTCATAATTAACCACTACGCTTTACTTATATATAGCGTTGCGGTACAGTTTGTCTGAAAATGCTGTAAGTTTTACTCGTATAATATTAAACAACACATCCAATGTACCAATCATTAAAATATTTTATTGCTTTAGGTCTAAGTAATCCTTGGATAATGAATAATTGATGAAGTTCTACAATGTAAGAACCAAATCCATTGAGAGTTTATGATATTTTGTTCATCAACTGTTGTAAGAGTATCGCGTGTAAAATTTTGTATATTTTAAACGGTTATCAAACACCATTCTCGGTTGATACTTTATATAATATTCTTCACCAATAATTTAAATATTTTGTATTTATTACTATTTCCACAATTTATTTCAATATCATACATTTCATTTTAAATAAATTTAATTCAATTGAATGTACATTGTATAACCTCCTAACGAGAGTGAACTCAGACGAATACTATTTTTTAATGTGTTAAAGCAGATTTTATTTAAGCTAGCTATCCTTATTGTTTTCCCTCTTGCATTTCTATAATTTTCTATATTAAATTTTCAAATATGTTTGACTTCGTGAAAGCAATAAACTTAAAATTTTTTGTAACATGTATGTACCAAATAAAATAAATATATAAATATTTCTCCTCTAAATTGTTCTTCTCCTCTTGTTTTTTGATCTATCGGTTTTGTTGACCTCAATTTCAACGTTTATAGTTTGTCTTGTATCTGTTGATAATACTCGCCTCGCTTTTTTTTTATTTTTTAAAATATCATGCCTTCCCATCATAAAGTGACAATTTGAATCAAAAGTGAATGTTCATTTATATATAATATGTTATGCAACACTTTTTTATAATTATATGGGCAGCATTGCACTTATACAGATGGTTGTATTGAATATCAGAAACCAATGAGACTAAAAATAATCTTTCACTCAAAGCCTTAAGGCGAACTGCTGTACATGTTTTTGCTCTTTCCGGCTTTACTCGAAACAGACACTGACTGGGCTCGGCGTATAAATCAAAGAAGCGGCAAAATTAAATATGTCTGAATAATTCAACCCTTATAAAACTAATAACAACTCCAGGTGTTCCCTTATCGTAAATTAACAGGGCGTGCAGGCATACAATTCAAACCTTACGCTCGGCGAATCCAAAAAATTAACAAAATGTGAGCGCGTTAGCTGTCTTGGGTTTCTCTGTTGTTGAACAAAATCTTCGACATGTAATCGATAAAGTCTGTTTTATGTTATATGTAATAACTGACCGTGTCGCTTAAAAGCACAAATTTCTACGTGTCGCCGTTGAAAAAATCGATAAACTCTCTATATGTGTCATCGTTGAATTGAAGAATAGAAATAGACTGAATAGCATTACTTGTTTAATCTAATTTTTTAATACATAAACACAGCGATAGATCGCACGTAAAGAGGTTGATAATAAATAAATTTTCACTAAAAAAGAACATTGCGAAGACCGCCACCCTTTATGTAATATATGCATATTCAAACATTTCTAATAGGGTACACATTTTTGATAAAAAAATCATCATAATTTTGATTTTTCATGCTCAAAAAAATTATAATTCTCTTTCGAAAAATAATAGGTGATATATAATATTCTGTCCATTGGTTTGCTGTAAATGTATCTTGTAAAATTCATTCATTTTTTGAGTGACAGAACGAAACAGAATATAATGTTTTAATGGTATTTAATTAAACTGAAATTACTAAATGTTGGTTTATCGAACTAGCATTAACTTGTTCGAAATCAGTTATAATAACGATTTTAATATCGCACTATTTAGACCTGCATATTTTATATTATATATGGTTTTTGATTAACATTTCGGCATCCGTCTACATAAGAATTATGATTGAAATTAAGTTATTCTTAGCTTTATATACTGTTTATGAAAAATTCCACAATATATCGCCTTACTTACTCTAGAGTCGTATTTGTTTTTGTTTGCTTAGAATTGTTTTAAAAGAAACTTATATGTACATATCGCTAAAAATAATTTAATTTTAATTTTGTGATTTTACGTGACCACATGAGATCCTTGCAGTGATAACGTAGCAAATTTGTATTGCAAAATACTTTTTACTTAATAAATTAGCTTGTAAATCTATTCGTATCTGCAATGACTATTAATAACCATATCTGAAATTTTGTGCACGTTACATACTTTTATATTTATATTTTATGAAATATAAGAATCATCACTAGATGTTTGATAGTAGTTATCTCTATATATAAAAAAATAATAAAAATCCATTTATATTTTAATATTAGTTGATTAATATTTGTTGTAAAACCCTTTCAAGAATAACTCATTAACAAGATCGTTAGTAAAAATTGTCACAGACAATTGCGGTAATTATTATTAAATTTGTTTTAGCTACAATTTACTGCTTGCCTTGAGGTAAGTGTTTTCCTGTAATTAATTACTTTGGTATGTAACTGCTTATTTTACGTCAGTTCTGTTGCATCCGTGTGATAGAATGCCCGAAGATGCCGAAAGGCGAAACCCAGGTCGTTAGTGACAAAACATGTGGAATCGTACAAAGTTGTAACATTTCAAATTTGATAAATAATCAAATTCCATCAAGCATCTTCAGTCGTTATCATAAATTGCATTTTTTAGTACTTATTTCCAATATATATTTTTTGATCAGGACCGGTTTCGCTCACTAACTATTCGTATCTGCAATGGCTTTTAATTACCGTATCTAAAATTTTGTGCTGCTCTCATATTTTGATATATTTTCTTTATTATAATAGATTTCTACCAAATGCCACATTAATAAACAAATTATCTACATTGTAAGCTTAATTGATTCAAGTCTATAGATTACAAACGTTCCTTTAATTTGTGTTCTGCAGTTCAAACGGTCGAAGTCCGAAAGCGCGTTCTAGCTCTGTAGAGCAATTATTGTGATTATTGTCCGGAGATCAGCTGCCGGCTATCAGCGCCTCATTCTGTTATTTCATCAAGATGTCAGTTGGGAATGTTTACAGTTATTATTTGAGATAGCGAGCGAGCAGTAGTCGCACTCGTGCCTCTTATCTCGTTCGCTTTCGCTCCGCTTTTAACTCGACAAACAATGGTTAAGTGAATTAATTGCATCCCCTCACACGTTCGGCAAGCGGTGGCACTGGCTTACTTTGACGCGTTTTAATCGTGTGCTGTTTATTTACTGTCGCAGGGCTTTAACACGAAACACACTCCATATTCCCTCGAATATTGAAGACGATCGTAGTTCAATGAATGAAATACGATCCAGGCTTCATTTGAATTTTTCACATAACTCTCTGTGATATGTGAAATGTATATTTTCTGATATTGAATGATTTTTTCATGAATCAAATTTAAAATTGTTGAAACTGTGTAAAATATCACAAATTTTGTCAATCATGATCTGGGTTTCGCTTTACGGCTTCTTCGAGCATACACCATCGCACGGATGTAATATATAACTTACAGTCAGTAGAAAGTTTATATCTCCTATGTACTTACTTCATTAGTGTCAACTGTAACGTCTTGGTAAAAAAGCATTGTATTTATATTAATGTAACAGAATAGTTCGTACTATTTTATTATATTATGACAACACAAATTCAATTTTTACTTTTTAATTATTATTAACAATCTGTAATCGACTGAAGGTGCTTGATGTAATTTCAATGTCAAATTTGAATTGTTGAAACATTGTACGATTCCACATGTTTAATCGTGAATCGTATAAAGTTTCAACAATTTAATTTCTTATTATTTAAGTGTTCATAAGTTGACTGTGAATATTTAATAAAAAAGTTTATTTTTCACCTTTCACTATATTTGTCTTGTAAAGTGAACTTCTTATTTTGTTATATTTTTAATTCCATGAGTATATTTTTTTTTTTTTAAATAATAAAAACACATTTTTTAGTACTTATTCTACAATATATTTTTTGATCAGGACCGGTTTCGCTAATCGCAAGCATTATCAGTTGGCGATGAGCGAAATCGGTCCTGATCAAAAAATATATTGTGGAAATTAGTACTAAAAATCGATTTTTGTTATTTAAAATATCATATCCTTCCATCAAAAAGTGACGGTTAACACCTTAAAAGAGATATTTATTGGTTAGAAGTCCTTAAAATTTCATTTGTCAACTATTTCATTTCATTTAGATAGATATTAAATGGACATAAATTTTTAATCTAATATTATAATAAAACGATCAATTTGTGTTTAAAATCGTATACCTGACGCGAATACGTACTATTCAAAAACGCTTTGTAGATGAGATTTATTCTGCTGTTAAGAAACACTGCTTTAGATCCAAGTTGATGCAGGTAATATTATAGTAAAATTGACTGATCTATTGTATTATTGGTAAACCATTAAACTCTACGCTCTCATATAAACTTCATCCGTCCAATTTTCCTATCGCTCGTTCTGTTACTTGCGACCTTGCCTACCTGTGCGAACTTGTTTTTACGGCATTTGTTTTCGAGTCACGAAAGAATAAATTGTTATTGGTGAAAGGAAAGGAAACTTGCAAACACGGACGCACGCGCGCGTGTGTTTATATTCTACCCGAGGAGCTAATAATGACATGTGGAATAGGGATACGGCAGAACTACACTCCTACATATCAGATATTTAAAAATCGTTGATTCACCACATGTTTGCATCAAAATCATTTATTTATCAGACTTTCATTAAACTATTGCAGGTCACACATCTGTATAAAAATATATTTGCATTTGTTCAGTATTTAAAACAATTTTATATACATCTGCAACACTCTTGATAAAAAGCTTTTCGACTGTGCTTCTACGTGAGCTTTTTTTGGCAGCTACAAGTAGCAAGTTACTCAGATTCGTCAGATGAGAGGGATACAAGGTTAGGTGTAGGAAAATACTTATTAATAACGCAATACTGATGGGAGAAACGAATTTAAAACCATGCATTATTTTGATAAATATAAAGAATAAATATAAGTAATTAAAATAAAAATGTGGCTAGCCCAGCTTAATATTAAGAAACCTGTGCGTGCATGTTATAGACCATGCTTGATATATTCCATGTTGATTCTAAAAAGGATTCTAAGTTATTTTGTTACCTTTATGACGCTGCAAATACATCTTATACATCAAAAATTACTTTAGTTTTGTTTGTTTCTGTTTTGAGGAAGTCAACGTGTCGCATAATTTTCTAATCGCTCTAAGTATACTTTATTTTCAATAAGGCTGAATAGAACAAAACTGAAAAGAACGGAATCAACCGACCCGACAGTTATTTTCTGTATTAAAAAAAGCATTCAATTTATTATTATTTTTATCATAATAAAGCATGGCCTACTGATAACAAAGACAGACTTATCCGAAGGTTCCCGAAACAGTAAATTTTCGTATACATTATTTTCTTAACTTGACGACGTACGACATAATCTATGACAATAACTTTTTGATATTTTAATTTGCAGTGGCAGTCCATCCAGCCTTGCATAATTTTCGACCGTCTGAGTAGTTCAAAAGCCTGAAAGCTCTCCACGTCGGCTACGGTCGCCGGCAGTAATATTTATGTAACTATTAATAAAGACTCGATAGTTTTACAAATTTATTTAGGCTCGAAACTTCAACAGTCGTATATTAATGAAAATGTTATTCGTTACTTAAGCAATCTTACAATATTTTCGCTCGAATCCCCGTTTTCATACAGTCGTGGCCCTACCCCACAAAGCACCTGAAGAATAGTCCTTAATCCATAATTTGCACGCGTACGAGAAGTAATACTTGGGAGGTTATTTTAAATGTCGACAATCCTTTTGTCAAAAGCAGGAAATTAATGCTTTTCGTTTGTATTTTCCTCACGAGCTTCGCGCTTTCTTAAAAGGTTCAACTTTCATTCATGGCACCTTAAATGTCTGTTAATAATAGGCTACAATAAGATTCTTATAAGCGTTTATTTTCGTTACATTCTTTTATGACACAGTTTTTTGTTGTAAATGTATTTGAATTCAATCTCCGTACAATTATTTTGAAGTATTCAAACCTACCAGCCCGACTCGATAGTTAATATTGGAATTGAATAAAACAATGATAATTTTGAATCTTATATTTTTCACTCGTTCTTTGTTGAAATAAAACTCTTTTATACATACATTTATTTCCACAGATCATTGATCCGTTTAAGTATTTGTTGACAAACTTGTGTATATATCTTTTTATCGGTAAACTGCGTCATTTAACGATTATATTGCCTTTGAAGTTGTTTAATGTCATTTCGTAGTGGTAAGACTCCCCTATTAGAAAACATAAACGAATTTGGGATAAGAATTATTGATAAACATTCATAAACAATAAATAAATATATTTTTTAATTGATGTTGGTAATTTAATTAATATCAAAAAAAAGTATTAAAACATTCAATACACGGAAAAATCAAGAAAATTAAAGTGAATTCAGTATTGATCACAAAAAAAACATGACATAGCTTGCGAACACACGTTTAATAGACTTGTTGGAAAAAGCGTGATATCAAATAATATACAATTCCGTCCCATTTCCGCAATTTTATAATAAAGTTATAATGATCGGCTTCGCTAATTGCAACCATTACGAAAGGACAGTTTATCTTATTAAACTGTAGAAATGGCACTGATAAATGTTGATATGTGTTTAATTATTTTATAAAATTGTAATTCAAAAATACACTTTCTATTAGAATAAAGAACCCAATATTTCGATTTTTTATAAAATTTTATATTATTTTGATCAGGGTGATTGTTTTATATTTTAAGTATAATAACACTTTAACAGTAAAACAGTTAGCTTAAATGTTTTTTTCGTTTTATATTTTCGTGATTAGATTTGAGATTTATATTCCATATATGAAGTTCATAAAGACAACTCAAGGAATCAACGGATAATACATATACTTATAACATATATGTAACAACTCGTATTGAATCTTTTATGTATTATACATTTTCTTCAATTTCTATGAAACTGATATCAAAATGTTTTTAACTTAAATGATAGAAAGTTTGTCGTTATGACTAAGAAAATATGTATAAAGTTATTTGTCAACGGATACGCCTCGTATAATAAAACACTCTGTAATTATGAAACAAAATCGAATTTATACAAGTTACCATATATAGTTGAGTAATGTCTACGAGCCGTTCTTTGCAACCTTGGTAACGAAAGAAGTTTTTTCTCGTCTCGTATCACAAAGAACTTTGTATTTGTTCAGAATTTAGACTCATTACTCGGCGAAAGATCTCGCTCGGGTGAATCCGAATGAGACAACTCGCCTGGGACTGCGGCAGATTTTCATGCTTACCTTTGCCATTTTGGAATTCGAACAATAGATATCGCGCCATAATAATTATCGTCCAGCAACGCGAATAATTCTGGACTTGACCTTACTTAATATTATTTTGTTTCGAAAAATACACATTATATAGTAATATGGAATAATATAAAAAATATCGTTGACATAAGAACTGCCGTATGAATAACATTACTTTAAACAACAGCACAAATAATGTCGAATTTGTGTGGATTTTGTTTACTTCTATACAATATAACGAGTGTTATTTATGCCTTTGTTAATTTTGCATTTTTTAAAACTGATTACCCACTGTATTACCTTCAATTATTTTTGGTCAATGTACATCAATTACGAAGAAAAAATCATTTTCCTTTTTTTTATTTCAATTCACATAAATCATATAAAGCAGGCTGTACTTGTCAATGATTTGTGAACTAGCGGTAATGCCTTAAGGGTTGTTTTATAAGTAATTCACTCTTCTTATTGACACGGATTAACACGTTAATTATTATATGTGCTTCAAATAATTATTATTCACACAACCTTTGACTTAATAAATCCAATAAATTCATATGTTTGACTGATATATATGTAATTATTTGAATTGTTGAAACCGAATGTCTTGAGTGACAAATCATGTTGAATTGTACAAAGTTTCAACAATTAAAAATTTACATCAAGCACCCTTAGACGGAACCGTATGTTGGAGTATAGGCTTAAATATTTGGATCATTCTTAAGACGCGATGTTTGCCCACCAACGCCTCCCACGTAAACATTTTTCTCTGTGTAAAGATAATTTTAAAAAACATCGCAGCTATCTTATCCGATAATATTCTCTCGAGTTTCTCGCGGTATACCGAGCACTTCACTTTTGAAGGTAAATAATGAAAATAATATGCCCGTTTTTCTTTTCTTCTCGAACTTTCTTTGTTTTATTTCATTTTCATTTCGCGTGGAAGAAAACATCAAATGAGATTAGATCACTGAGTGTAGGTTTCTATTTACCTTAATGGTTTAATACTTAGGTTTTTTAGTATGCACAAAACAACACCCGCCGGTCAAAATTCTTGTAAATAAAAATTTCTTTGAAGTCTCAAATAAATGCATGCTTATCGACTTTTGTTTTTTTTTCATTCTTTCAACGTATAGAAAAGTATAAGAAGTATTATATTATACAGGGTGCTCATAGGGTAGATTGTCCACTCCCAGAAATTACATTGTAACATTTCTTTTACGTAAATTTTTATCAAGCCCGAATCATTCGATTTTGGAGTCAAAATGTCGATAACGTTATATATTCATTAACAGTTGCTGTAACCTCACATTTATCTTCAAAAAAACAAGAGTCAATGAGTCTTCCTAACCACATGGCGCACCATACTGTCACTCTAACAAATCGATATTTTGATTATTATTTTTAAATATTTACGGTAAACTAATTCAGGTGTCAATTGTTTATACTTTGTACATTTTCACATGTTCTGTTTTGCTTTCTGGTATTCTTAGGTATTACATCACACGGATAGAATAAAACTGACGCAAATACAAGCCTAATTATAAAGAAACATAAATACCATAGGGCTAGAACCTGAATCTGAACCAACTATAATAACTATTAATGTATTGATTAAATTGACATTTACTTGATAGAACTCCATTATAACACGGTGAAAAATACATTGCTATTTTGTATCGTCTCAACTAATCATTTGATTTTAATAACATTCATTTAAGATTGTTTATGATAATTTTACATACAATACATACAGCTTATTAGTTTTTGGTGAAAGTTTTTTACATTAAACATTGAATTGAAACTTTGAGATTCTTACGTATTTTCACATATTCAGTGGCTTACAGTGGGATTAAATACCCCACAATTCAAATTAAAATTCAAATTTAATGTCGAATTTCCATAATGCACCCCGTTATCGTAAATTGAATCAATTTATTCTCTAAAACAAAAAAAAAAATGTTTCCCTATGCCTTAATGAATGACTGGATCTTTATCGTCTTACATATTAATGACTATTACTAGTTTTTTGGATCGTTAAGTTTCTTCGACTTCCGAAATAACCGACACTGGGTCCACTCCGAGGGTCCGCAAATTTTCGCAAAACCTCCCCGAGCTTTCACCCCCTTCGCAGTCGCCTCGGTTTCCGTCGTTCGTTTTTATTTCTGGCACGCTTTTCCTTTCGTACCCCACGGGGCAACCCTTTGCTTTCATTTTAATGCCCATTTAGGGGGGAATTTCGCTTTTATTTCGTACAGGCAGTACTGCGTTTCTCGGAGCTCGGACGTTAAATATGCCCGCCGCAATGAATGGTCATTAAAAATAAACGTTCATTGCATAGATACTTTTACGTATTACAGTAGTTGTCGTTTTCCCCATTCCCCAGTCGCTGTGTGCCAAAAGAGACATTTCTTTTATGGATACTGAAAAAATATCGGTTCCCAAAGTTAAATTCATCTCATAGAACATGAATGAAGAGGAAAATAAAAGGCGTTGGCCCGTTTTTTATCGTGTTGTATAGTGGTATCATAAATAGGTTGCATTTTTAAACGAATTTTACGCACTTTATACATAGTAGTATATTTTATAGTGCTACGAATATCGCTAATAAATCCACGATCTTATTAAATGATAATAAACACAGAGACGTTAAATATTCTAAACATATATTTTTACCAAATATCAACCCCATTCCTTCAATCTTTAAAGCAATAAATACATCAAATAGCTTCTCGTCATGATAACCATAGGACTATTCTTAATGTCCATACGATTTCCGAAATCGAAAATTTGAATGATTGAGTAACGAGAAACTTTTCTCCCAATGATATTTTCATACATACTCACAGTTTGATAATTGTATTGAGCAAAGGCTGTGCATTTTTTTTCATACATGATTACTGATAGCTTTTTCGTATTCCGTCATAGTCAGTACTATTAATAAATTTGATTTAATCATAGCTTTATGTACTGTTTAAGAAGTGTTTATTCTAGCATAATGTTTTTTGTATATTTTATTAGGCGTGTTGCGGCAAGATCTATCCGTCATAAGAAAATTAACATTTAGTAATATGTTACGTCACCTCATATTTAACCCCATCGTTATCTATAAGTTTCAAATTACCCAATCGCATTTTATTGGTAGTACATTATAATTTATTACAAATTCTTCTCATCAATCACTCATTAACAGAACGCATTGTTCATAAAATTTATGAAATGCAAATCGATTTATATCATTATCAAATCAATAATATTGAAAGTTATTTCAGGTATTTATATTTGCACCCTAGCATAAGGTTGTGTGTTTATCCTTTCTAATAAGCTCCTCTTGTATATGATATAACCGTTGTAAATTACTTATTGTATGTCAGTTCTATTGCATCCATATGAGAAAAGCGAATCTTGGATCACGTGTTACAACACATGTGAAATTGTCCAAAGTGTCATCAATACAAACGTCTTAGTAATATAAAAGAGAAATTTAATGGGTATGTGTAATTTGTTCATAATTTTTCTAGTAGATGTGATTAGTTAATGTTAAATTTTTATATATAATATATTTAGTTTCTTTAATGTATCAATTGATTTGTGAGTTTTCAAGCATTTGTTACAAGAATGTAAGCATTCTAGACTCGAAAATGAAGTTATATTTTATGATATTGACTGGAGGTGATTGATGGAATTTAAATTGTTACTACTTTGTACAATCCCACATTTTTAGTCACTAACGACCCGGGTTTCGACTTTCGGCATCTTCAGCAACAGAACTGAGGAACAACGTCAGTTTTGTTGCATTCGTTTGATAGAATGCCTGATGCCGAAAAGGCGAAACAGGGGTAGTCAGTGGCAAAACATGTAGAATCGTACAAATTAGTAACAATTAAATTTGAAGGTATATTGTTATTTTATCCATAAATGTTAATCTTAACAATCATGTTTGTCATGTAAAATATAAAACTGCGAACAATGCTGTCAAAATTCTCGCATTTGATGAAATCGAGCGGCAGGACTGCTTCACGTGTCCCGCTAAAAGTTTGCGTGTAAATATATTCGCGGACAGTGACCGTAAATTGGCTGCAATTGTTTGGGCGGACGCGCGACTCCTGGCGATGTGGTGCGGCCGCGCTAATTGAGAATTCACGTCGTGACTGCGACCCGCGACCGACGCGACGCGCCTTGTCAAATCGCATTACGGTGACGCGCCGCGACGCGCATACGTGAGCGAGGGTGAAATCGTGACCCGACGCCCTGTACCGTATGATGCACTGCCCACTTGCCGCAGTGATAATGAACTAAATCTTAGTCATACGGCAATATACTATCGGCGATATGCTTTTTTGACATTTTTGTATAATTTTTTTTTTTTGGGATATCAAATTTATGGGTCGTTAAGATCTATGACGCGTTAGCATCAGAGCTCTTCAGGTCTCCTTTATCTCTTATATATAATTTTTTTTTTATAATTGTTATGTACAATAGTTGCCGACAATCTTAGGTCGCTGCAGAGCTGAGGAATCCACAGTGAATCCGGTTCACGTGGACACCACACGCATTATATTTACATTCATCCCCACATACCATACCCACACACACAGATACACGCATGCATATACAATATGTAAGGAAATAATATAGGAAAGTCATTTTCAGATGCCGAGGTTGTCCATGTTGATAACAAATCTCTATTTATGCTCTTTCTTCTAGTTACGTAATACACTAGTTAATGTACAATAACGTCCACCATTTCCATATGTATTAATTCATCTCCCCTACTTAAAAAATCACAAGGAACTCATATTATCGCCTAAAAACGTTTAATTTCAATGCTTTCATCTTGAATTTTTATTAATTTTACTACTTGTCTTAATTCACTTATAAAAACTTTTCAATGATCTAAATAGATATTTAATAATTAAATATAAATCAAATTAAAATCTTTCAATAATCACACGCTATATTGCATACATTTTCTTAAATTATTTATAATTTCCAGCTTATTTTTTTCTTTAATCATAGTTCTGACAGTGCAGGAAGCTTAAACAACTATCAGCAACCATATAAACAACCAAAGACTTTTTTCACCTTTCGGCATCTTCGGGCATACTATCGCTCCGAGTCAGTTTTGTTACATCTGTATGATAAAATGCATGAAGATGCCAAAAGGCGAAACCTGGGTCCTTAGTGACAAAATATGTGGAGTCGTACAATGTCTTGACAATTCAAATTTGAGTAATTTATTATCACTTTTAAGGGGTCAACTGTCACTTCTTGGTTGTTTAGTTCAGTATCAGCTTATAATGCTCGTGATGAATAAAACCGGTCTTGTGAAAATAATACATAACTTTGCCTCTCAATTATTTATGTTTGTTATTAAACAAATGTTAATTTAATGTGCGTAAACAAATCTTTTTCACCGAGTTATTTATTTATTTGGTAAATACACGCCACACAGTATTACAAATTCAAAGTTTATTGCTTTAGAAACGTCAAAATATTTTAACATTTAATGTAATTTTTAATATAATATAATGGAGATCTAACGAGAAAATGCCAATTCAATCAACGAATCTTCTTAAATTATAAGAAAATTACTGGCATATTTCCAACTATTATACATCTATGAAATTCATTCGATATCTGACACATTGTAAATTTTAAAAGCGGCTTAAGTTTCATAGATAATAATGACATGCAATGTCTTTAACAAATTAATAGTTTTCAATTTGTCAATTAATGTTTATAAGTTAAGCAAGAACGCATTACTGCCTTCGTATGCGGCAGGAGAATCATATTATTTTAAATAATAAAAACACATTTTTTACTAACACTGTGTAAAAAAAAGCAATGTATTTTAGTTCTACAAAATTATTTTTTTAGATATAGTTGATAGCTATTTCGGCTTACGCCATCGTCAGAACGTTCTATATCTATAAAAATAGCTATTAATTTTTTTTTTAAATTGTATAACTAAAATACATTGCTTTTTTTTACGCTGTTATAATAGAGTTCTACCAAGAGAATGCCAATTCTAGTACTTATTTCCAATTTCCAAATTGTGTTTTTATTATTATATTTAAAATATCACGCATTTTCATCAAGAAGTGACAGTTAACACCTTAAAAATCATATATAAGATGGCTAAATGTAAGTAAATGTTACCACGAAAAGAAAAGCATCGAGCTCATACCATACCTTTTGGGGTTTCCCCTTTTGCGTATGGCTTTTTTTCTTTCGCATACATCGGGTTTTCGATCACTTTCGTACATACCGACTCTCTAAACGCCGCCGGACAAAGGCCGCAGAGGGACGACGAGCCCTTTGTTAAGCCCGGCCGGGGGTCCGTTCTACAATATAGATGATTTTCTGAAAAAACAGCGCACCGCCAGTGGGTCGTGGTAATTAAATTGGTTTTTAATATTACAACAATACTAGTATTCCGGGAAGCTTTTCAGATGAAACGGTACCCGTAATTTTTCCTTCCGCATCGTTTTCTTTTGTGAGTATTATTTTCGACTATTCACTGACAAAAAATACCTTATCCTGTTGTATCGGTGTAATTCAACGCGCTTTCATATTATTTTGCTAAAATTACAACAAAACATTTTTTTTCGATCGTCACAAAAGAAAGTAGTTTTGTACTAACATTGTTTTTTTTATAACTACAAATATATGAACAAACATGTATACAATTAACTCTACGCCAAGTGTACGAAACCATTATTTATAATGTACGACGATTGTACTCATTCATAAGTAATATTTTTTGAATGAATTTTAGAAACTTGTAAGTATCATTTGAACATCAAAATTATCTATTCGAATCATTTTTCATGTATAAATTCAATTCAGATTAAATAATATGTTTTAACACATACGTATCATCATATGACTAATAAAAGTTTATAAATATGTGACGTATACATATTTCTGTAAATAATTATTGAAAAATGCCGCTCGACCAAATAAATATCGTTTGGTAACACTTGAACCGCGAGCCATAGTTTGATAACGAACTATTTTTCATTAGTCATGGATTTCTTTTTGATATTTTTTTAATATTAAAATTTTGTACAGTTACTCCTTTCAAAATAATCATGTATATTACCCTTTTAATTGTATACATATTTCTTTTTACGGCGTATAAATAAAGCGTTTCAATATGTTCGTCTAAGTGTTATAGGGTTTTATTCTTACCGCATCATTATATTTATATAACAGAATAGACTATTTTTAAATACTCATGATATTATATTATACTCGTAAGTACCTGGCATGCGTTGCAATGCTACTTAAACAAAATGAACTACCAAAAATGTACTACTCGCTACAATTGATGGTTTGCAAAATATCATTAAAAATTCATAACCTCAAAATGTAAAAGTTTCGCAAATGTTGGTACCCAGGTACCTATTGTAAATGCCAATAGTTCTTGATTAGATTCAAAGTAATCGAATTGGGTACTTCGAGTACTTCAAAAAATGTTTTTATTCGGAGAAAAGTTTATTCCAAAATCAGATACATTTTTGGCAACTGACAAAATGCAAAATGTCATTCTCAAAGTGTGACATGGTCGACAGTTTCGTAAGAGTTCTTATAATGGTTAAAAAAAACTTTTCAGATGTCCTGTTCTGTAGTTGTAGTAATCCAAAAACCTTCACGTGGAGGGAAAGATGATATTTTGAAAGTTTCGAACATTTCCTTTCTTTAATATAACCATACATAATGGACATACAAGCAAATTAACACACTTTTATTTATATATATTCATCTTAAAAAAATATGTCTACAGTTTTTAATGCTTAGGGGTGCTAAATATCTTTGTTAAAAATCATAGCACCTTCTAAAAAAACTTCTATCCGGCAGGCCTTCGTAAAAAAATCAAAATGACAAAACGTAGCACATGCGTTCATTTTATAATATATGAATTTAATCCTCTTCCCGGAAGGTAAAATTATACAACACGATAATGTTTGTGCCTATGTGAAAGAAATCTCATTAATTCTACGGCGAACTGAATACACCTGTAGCAGTCGTGAAATTTTCGGCTTTGTACCATATGTGGTATATTTGTGAAAAAGGGTATAGTACTTTACCCTATTGAACATAAGAATCCTGATTAATTTATATGCAAGAAATAATATGTTACTAATTGTGCATTATTTTAGGATAAGTTTTTAAGTTTTACGTAAAATTCACACCTTGTTATCCTCGTGAATCTATCTTATATTATGTTTCACTACTTAATTTTATGATGCTTACTATCACTTCCTGATCGATCAGTTGATGATACCAGCGATGAATGAAACCCTTCCTGATTATAAAATATATTTTTGATATATTACTTTTTTTAAAAAATTATATTTGTTTTTTTTTGAACTTTTCTTTTGTGTGCTTTGTAGTATTGACTATCATTTGTTATTAAAGTATTTAGCAAAAACTGTTGTCCAACTTTTTTTAAATCTCTGTGATATTTTTTTATATATATATAAGAATTATTCGTCCTATATCGTATAAAATTTCTACGTCGCTTACAATTTTAACCAGAATTACCAGGTTGATCATTCTAGATTTATTCTTCAAAGCAACAATTAAAAACGATGCTTAAAAGCCTCTGCCGAAGCAAATATCATGCAGATTATTTTACAACGCCGTATATTTGTTAGATGTAAACATATTTTTATTCTCTCTCAACCACCAAGTAAGCCTAGCTAATCGGTCTGGCCGTTGGTCGAACTGAGCTTGACAGTGAATTCCAATTGAATAATTGATCGTTTTGATAAAACATTCCAATATTTTTATTATTTTATATATAAATAGATCGCTGCCGAGCGCGTTCTTTGTCGCGTCTTTAGCGTGTAATAATTATTTTCATTTTACTTTGAAATGGAAATGATTTAGAGAAAATACTTACTTCTGTTTTTAAATATAACACATATAAATACTATTAGAAATAGAATATTTCTGTGGGTTCCTTTCGTACCTATCTGATTGCTAATTGGGTTTTTATTCCTAAGCTGTTCAGGCTGGTAAAACATTGTCATTATTTTAGAAATTGGGTTAAAAATTAAAACAAATTTCCAACGCCGTAAATTATTTTGTCAAACACACATGTTGTCACATATAAATTACGGCGGTGTAATGGTACACAGAATACTTCAAAAGAACGTGTTGTTAAACAACGTCATTATCCAAAAAGAGGCCTACCGCAATACAATCTATGATTTTCATATTTCCTTTTCCAGGCAACGTTTGTTGTCGCCGGATCCCAATTGGGCATCACGTGCCCTTCAGGCCGCTAGTTGCGCCACTCGAACACCCGGAGGGATGATAATAGAGCTCCCGGACAGTGACATGACACCGACCGGATAAAACCACTCCCCCTTGTCGCTCGCAACGGGGCCCGGCCCCCTGTCAATCACAACGCTGCGGCGGGACCCCAACATGTCACACTCGTAATTGCATTCGGACCGCGGTTTTGGTCCCGGAAGAGGAATATTCAAAACAAAGCCGTTTTCCATTTTAATCGACAATAAAACTAAAATAAATAAATATTATTTCCGTAGACGTCTACGGAAGCGTAGACATGCTACGAAAGCGTAGACCTTCTACGAAACCTCATTTGATAAGGTAGAAACTTATTTCATAATTCATTTCGTAATGAATCGTCAGTCTTTTTTTTTTATTATTATTTTGTTAAAATGTTAATGTCCATAAAATACCTGACTTCGTTTATACTATTATACTTGCCTTTAAATATAACAAATAGAGAACATAAGAAAATTAATATTTTTTTCAAGTGCTATCTTGTCTTGCAATGTAAATTTATGAATGTTTTTAATCGATGAAATAAAATAAAAGTACATGAACGCGACGAACGGTTAGCCTTAGTTCAAGGATGAAAAATATTTTAAGTTTATGAAAAATAATTTTATCATGTAAGTTTCGTGTGCAAAATTTACTATTGCAATTCTCTGCTATGCGTTTTTTGTATTCATCGGCATTTTATCGCAGTTGCGTACTTAAAAATACACCACATACAATTACGAAAAATGAATTTTGTTTTAAAAATATCAGCCTCTTGCTGTTTTAAATACCATCATAACTTGAGAATTATTTTTACAGTTTGGAATCGATTTTCATACCTCTCCTCGGCCTTTTTTTGCAATATTTTTTTGAAACAATATATTATTAACTAGGATAAGTGTATAGCCTACGACATAAACTATGAGTATGGTTTGTTGATTCTACGAATTAGGTTTGATCAAATCAACTACCGTGTTCAAAATGACGCCTTTTTGGGTACCATTTTTATATTATATGCAGTGTTTTCTTCTTTCTGATGTTACTTTTGCGAGCTTTTAAATCAAGTTGGCATCGATATAAGCTATAGTTAAAGCATCAAACGAATAATAACAGATGAACCCTGTAGCCGCAATCGTGCTGTGATGTAATTTGTCACGCGTTCAAACATGCCGGCGCACAGTGGCTTTTGTATTGACGCATATAAAGCTCTCTCTAAGAGTCTCCAATAAACATTATAAATTAATACTAAAATGCATTTACTTAGAACATTTTTTATCATTTACGACCATAGTTTCGCCTTAAGACATCTTTATGCATTCTATCACACAGATGGAATAGAACTCACCCGTAATAAACGGTTTGAGTCGGTTATGGAATTATACGTAAAAATTTAGACCAAGAGACTTTATAATGACATTCAATTTTGCGTATAATTTTACAATCAATTCATACAGCTAATGACTGATGAACGGTTTCAATTTTCCCTTGCTCTATCTCTTATGTGAGATTATTTCAATATGCCGACAATAAGAAAATAAATAGTCATACAATATGTCACCTGATATTTAATCCCATCGTTAACCACTAATTTAAAATTAGAAGGTATCTCTGAATATCAAATAATTCAATAATATCTTAATGAGAGCTGATTATCATATATTGTTAAGAAGGTTCAAATGTTGCTTAGTATTAACACTGAATTGAACTGAGCTCTTTTTATTTATAAAATTTCTTCATAAAATAATTTATGTTATCCTTTAAGGTACTTTGACATTTGCTAAACATTTGGTATCGAAAAATCACTCATTCAATGCGAATGAAGGTGTTAAAATATTGCATCAAAACAAGGGGGTAAGGCACCATAAATTATGTCATCTTTATAGTGTGATAAACACAATATAGGCACCCGTCACCACCCGTTTTTGAGCAATAAGAAATTAACAATCGCTTGTAATAAAAACATTTGTTAATTTTTATGCTGTACATTTGCCTGGATAACATTTATATGTGTATTCAACTTGTCTTATATATGTTATAAATATATTTATATTATTTATTGAGAATAGATACATGTGATAGAATGCCTGAAGATTACGAAAGGCGAAACCCGGGTTATTAGTGACAAAATATGTGGAATCGTACAAAGTTGTAACAATTCAGATATATAAGCACCTTTAGTCGATATCATAAATTATATAACATTGAATTAATTTGAATACGCACGCCAATGTACGAAATGAGATTGCAGGGCGCGTGACTATCTGCGTTGGTCTTAATTAATGCAGACATTACGCTATTGAGTGGCTACGGTCTCTGTGATATGGGATTATTGATAGAAGCGTGACGCATTTCTCTTGTTACACGTGACCGTGTGGGTAAATTAACAATTCGGCCCTGCAATAATATTGTTATTCGAAGGGCGTTTACGGGGACAATGGGTCGCTGTTGCGGCGTGCGCTATTACACGGGCGCTGTCTATTAATCAGCTACTCACTTGTTCCTTAGTTCTGGACGTTGACGTAATAATCTCCGACTATGGCATATTATTTTTTAGTAAAGTAATGTCTTCACACTTTAATTCTATGACTAAAATATTCTTGTTACGACGAGAAAATGGAACATTTTTATTGACCTTTGACTTAACCTAACACAATACAATTAATCTTTTTTTACGAGATATATTGATTGGTTCTAAAAAGTGTTACGTATAAAAGAATCGCGTAAAAATCCATATTTTTATATATTTCGATAATTGGTTCTTAAAAAGTATTAAAAAAAATGAAAAAAAATATTTTTTTTTACATATAAAATTTATAAAGTTGTTACAATTGAAATTTGATATTGAAGTTCCATCAATTACCTTCAGTCGATATCATAAATTGCATTAATTTTCATTGAATTGTACAACTAGTAGCGTTTTATTACATCATCAACTTTTCTAAATAATTGAAAAATGGTTGGTTAAAAAATACAAAATTTAAAAATACACAAATATTTTGATGACATAAATAATTCTCATTCTTTTATGCTGTGCCGCTAAATACTTATTTTTTTATTAAATACAAAATATGCTTTTTCCTTTTTTTTTTTACAAAAATTTTTCATAAATACACATTATTTAAAACACCCGTTTTGAGTGATACATCGGAAATGACGTAAGATCAACTCCTATTCAACTGTACGACATTTAATCATCAAGCTACGTTATTTTTAAATAATTTTTAATTACCGAATTATATGATGTGATTTGAAATGAAATTATCATATTCGCATTGAAATATTATCTGTGATCAATTATAAAATACCTTATCTAATTATCCTGTCAAAATATTTTCAACCTTCTAGTTCATTTGAACGGAAAATATGTCGATCAATAAATAAAATGTATTTGCCGTCACCTGACAACGATTCGTGCGTTTCACGCTCAGAATACCAGCATATAGCCAATTATCAATGTGGTTAATTTTCAAAACTACCATAAATTTTATAGCACAAAAGTAATTTCAAAATTCGAGTATTATAAATTCATTTTGTTTTCCAGAGTAGTATTACAATCACGCTCTGGTTATCCATACTGGCATGCACTGTATCCGAACATATCTACACCATATCAAACATAATTGTTTGGCTAAATGTTGCACCACTATTTGCGTGTCATTAAAAATGCAGTCATGTTTATTGCCGTGATATTATTTTCCACGTCGAATTTTTTGAATCGTGATTCTTGATCGATGACCGTTTTCACACGAGTGAACGAAGGCGTCCTGGGCACACTCATGTAGTATTTAATCAATCTAATGACGTATAGTGAGTGATATAATGTTTGCAGGATGCCTGAGCTATTCCCGTTAATTACTCAAATGCAGTCTGAAACGGACCATATAATGGGTGAAACCGAAATAACATTTATCTGTGGATCTCGTTAGCGAACCTTCCAAATTCATTTGCTTTTAGGTAAACGAAATGGGTAAAAAATACTTTCAATTGAAACGTAACAATTAAAAAGAAACACGATAAATATGTTTTGCAAACGTAAGTCATATCCATTCCCTAATTCCTCACAAAACACTTGAAACATTTTTTTTTTTTTTTTAAATCAAAACATATCCTTTTGTTATCATAATATTCACATCTTTCCTCAGGCGATACAACGTACATCAAGAAGATAGACGACAGTTTATTTCATATACTAATTCACATGTATGGTCATAGTCACTTTTGAGGTGTTGTTAATATTCACTTCTTGATGGAAAAGCAAGATATTTGAAATAACAAAAGCTAATTTTTAGGAAAAAGTTTCACAATCATATGTATGATCAATTTATAATACTCGCGATGAGCGAAACCGGCTCTAATCGTAAAATATATTGTGGTATTAAGTATAAAAAAAAATATGCTTTCATTACACAAAAATGTATCAATGGATGTATAGAATGTAACTGAATCAAAATGCTTTTACATTCATTAACTTATATTAAAATGCGTAGGAATCAAATAAGAGATATCTTTTTTTTTAATAAATAATACTCAACGTTACATATTATTCTCACGAGTGAGAAACAGTTACCTGTGATGAAAGATGCTATGGACAATATTAACTAAACTTGATGTTTAGAAAGTAAATAATTTTCATATTACGAAATTTCTTAAAATTGTGTTTTTTTTATTAATATAATAATATTTACCCTTTCCACCAAGAAAACGAGTATAGCTTGATTTATAAAATATCATTTCAAGAAATTAACACAAACTTTGCTGCTTCTGAAAGTTAATGTTAAGAAGTTATCATTTGAATTGCTTACATTTTTTAGCTCATCATATAGCTATAATCAAAATATATTTTTTTTTTTTTGATTCTACAGTACGCGGCATTACAATTGATTCCAATTCTTCATGCGTTTTACAAATATTATTAAGACAGTTTGTATATAGTTAACCTATTTTTTTAAATATTTTTAAAACAATTTACTGAATATTAATATCACACCAATTACAAAACTACCGAACATTCGATAACTCAAATAAATTAATTAATGCCATTGTATCCGACTTTTAATATTGAGCATTCATCAAGCACGTGTTTTGAATTACGTGCAATTTAGAAAGCGCTGTCAACGCGGTAGTTCTAATCGATATTTGTAAGTAAAACACATGTCGTATATTGCAAACGAGGTGTGGAATCTTGACTATTTTAATAAATCGTACACCCCCAGTTTGACCTAGAACTTTGTCGATTAGGATGTAACGCTCACTTCTCGTACATAACCAGATATCCTTGAGCAGGAAACAGTTTTGCCTAAGCTGAATTCACAACATTCTACGTCTTCCGGCGAAGGAAGACGGCAAGCTTGTTTACACTTCGGTTGTGCGTCTGTGACATTGTGTACTTACATTATTCGTATACATTTAATCTGGTAAATATTGAAGTGGGCCTTGCTCGGCAAACACTGCGCCTGAATTTCCTCCTTTTTCCTTTTGTTTACTTTTATTTTATTTGTTTGTCGAATGCCCGTAAAAGCGTATTCGTCTTGCCATTTTAAACCGCTAATTTTATGATTAGCGCTCACGAAAATATTTGTTTTCGGCTTAATTAATATTTTTAAAAAGTTCATAATTATGGGCGCACAAGTATAGTTTCGAAAATTCACTTTACCACACATGCATAATCGGAGAAATATATAGATATCTTTAATCTCCAAAATAATCTATAACTATACTTATTGAAAATATAAACTAATTTATCACTTTTAATGTGCCAAAGTCACTTATTAGAGAAGAGGTATTACGTTGACGTAATGAAACACAATGTTAAATACTATGTACTATTTCCATAATTACATATTACTAGCTAACCCGTTGCGCGTTGCTGCGATTTCATAGTAAAAAATTTCAAGGAATCTCATTATGATAACAAACAATTAAATTATTTTAAATAATAGAAACACAATTTTTAGTACTTATTTCCACAATATATTTTTTGATCACGACCGGTTTCGCTCATCGCGAGCATTATCAACTGATAGAATACAATTTACAAACAAGTCTATTTATTCAAAACAAAAAAATTATTTGAGTTAAAGGTAGCAGGTGTACAAAACCATGGGTTCAAGAACTAGGAAACAAGTTACATAAAATCATACAATATTGATATATGTTATATTAATTTATTTTGTTCCATTAAGAAGTAAGTGTGGGTTTTTTTTGTCATTAAAATTTCCCAATCCTTACTTCCTTATTGATTGTTCAGAGCTCCTAATGGATTATTGATTTACATAATTGTAATTCTTAATAAGTGATTGTGAACATTTAATTTTTATACTAATTTACTTTATTTGTATCAATATTGTATGATTTTATGTAAATTGTTTCCTAGTTCTTGAACCCATGGTTTTGTATAAATAGACTTGTTTGTAAATTGTATTCTATCAGTTGATAATGCTCGCGATGAGCGAAACCGGTCCTGATCAAAAAATATATTGTGGAAATAAGTACTAAAAAATGTGTTTTTATTATTTAAAATATCATGCCTTTCCATCAAGAAGTGACAGTTAACACCTTACAAGTAAACAATTTAATTGTTAACGGTTTTAATAATAATAATTATTTACATTTAATTATGCATTGTTTTTGGGGGGGGGGTATACCAGAATCCTTCGCAGGAGTGAACTCAAGGAATTTTTAAAGTTCCATATCGATCGGATGAATAATGTAGTAATGCATAAAGGACAAACAGACACGCATACATTGATTTTTATGTATACTGATTAAGATCATGCGAATTAGAATTATCTTTTTTTTGGAAATTATACGAAACGTTTTGATTAAATAATTTTAATATAATGCTTTTCCACATATATGTGATTTTGATAATGTTCTTACGAACTAATTGGTTTTGATCATAATATAATACAATAAAACTGTGGAAAAAGTGCTAAACATTTTGTTTGATAACGATACTTCGGACGACAAAGTAAATAGTTGAGATTTTAAGAAGAAGTAACATTCTTTTTATAATATAATTCTTTTTCATTCAGAATATTTAGTCTTTTTTACCAAATCCTGATATCCAACAGATTTTCAATAGACACCATATAATAACAAAAGCGTTATTGAAAGCATTTTGTTTAAGGCATTGGTTATCTATCAAAACATTTAAAATAAATGATTATTTAACGCCAAAACGGAAAATGTTCATCAAAATCATTGTTTTTCTAATTTATTTTATTGGAATTCTTTCCTAACAATACAACATATTTTGTCGTTAATTTTTTTGTTAAAACAAGCTAAAACAAATGAAAAGCTAAATTATTTTTTTGGTTAGCGAAATATATTGAAATAATAATACACGTTATCAAAATAACTCCCTCGTATTATTCCAATTTAAACTTCTATATTTTTATTACTCCAATATTTTTACGGACATACTTTTTTTACCTTCGCATCCGGTATTGCCTGAAATATGTAAATTTGTTTTTTTTTGTTGTTAAAGTTTGTTGGACGCTTTCATAACAACATGACATGTTCCGGAAAGTTTTCATTGCGTATCGTTTTAGTCAAAATGTATAAACTTTAAAACATTTATAATGAATTAGCCATCAACGTACAATGGGTTAATTTTAAGTTGGCAGACTTTTGAGCTACTTTTGTAAAACAGAGCACAATATATATTGAATGTCTTCTCCTGCAATTTTATATTATTAATCATGGTTTTATTAATCAATCGATTGAGTGTTGGTGTTATTTCAATATGAAATTTTAATTTTTAACAGTTTTGTAACATTCTCAACCTTTCGTCATATTACACACGGATGCAAGAGAAAAAAAATCACAGATGAACCCTTACTTCGAGGAATATATAAAATCGATTTGCTGCAATTAATATTTTTTTATAATAACTAAAACTAGCATGCAAGAACAGAGGAAAAGATGTATGGTGCACCTTTTCTGCATCACTATATATAGATTAGTAAATGAATTGTTCTGACGGAGTAAGTCGAAATAGTTGTCTACTATATATCTTATAATTTTGTCGAACTAAAATACATTGTTATTTTTTCAACGTGTTATGGAGTTTTACCAAATAAATGCCATTTCATTCAATCAAAAAATAAAAGACAGTTACAGTTTGCATCGTTTATATGCAAGAGAAAATACAATGGAAAAAATAAAGACGCTAAGTTAAAATGTCATATAATAATGTTCTATTAAGTATAATATTTATGTATGGTATGTAAGTAAAATAACCCACTCTTTGTTTATTCTAATAAGTTTTTTATGATTGTTCAGAACTGTTAATGAATTATTGATTCACCTTAATTTTGTTTGAAAATTATTAATAAGTGATTGTTAACATTTTATTTTCAAATTAATCCACGTTATTTGTATAAATATTGTATAATTTCCTGTAAATTTTTTCTTAGTTATTGAACCCATGTTTATGTATGCCTGTTACCTTTAACTCATTTTTTTGCATCAATAGACTTGCTTGTAAATTGTATTCTATCAGTTGATAATGCTCGTAATGAGCGAAAGCGTCCCTGATCAAAAAATATGTTGTGGAGATAAGAAAAAAATTAAAGTTAAAAAATGTGACACGTCTGTTTTTTCAATAGACTTGCTTGTAAATTGTATTCTATCAGTTGATAATGCTCGTAATGAGCGAAAGCGTCCCTGATCAAAAAATATGTTGTGGAGATAAGAAAAAAATTAAAGTTAAAAAATGTGACACGTCTGTTTTTTCACAATTCGCTAATCAAGTTATTAATGAATCACATAATATAAATTCAAACTCAGCGCCTAAATGTTTGCATCTTTGTCGGTCGGTCGGAGAATGACGGCTTTGGAAAAGCTGGAAATCAATAGACACAAATTATCACAAAGGATTCTTAACGAACAAACTAACATAATAGTATCGCCACTTGTCCAGCCGTTGAACAAAAGGTGGTCTGATTTGCTTCCAGAAGGATCGCTTCCGTCCCACGTATAAACTTGTTGTCATAGACACCTATTGTTTTATTTAGAATTTTTAAAATTTAGTGTCGTTGTGTTAAAGTAACAAGCTAGGCCGTTGGAACAGGAGAGAGGATGTGTTGTGTGCCCTTTCTGCACAGCTATATATAGATAAGAGAATGTTAGTTTATGCATAGTTCTGACGATGGCGTTAGCCGAAATAGCTATCAACTATATTTGTTAAAAATATATTTTTAGAACTAAAATACATTTTTTTTTCTCGTGATGCCTTTCTATCAAGAAGTGGCATTTAACACCGTAAAAGTGAAAGATCCTAAGGCTTAGAGTAAATTTATACGTCTGAAATAATTTTAATAACTTCTGATTTGGTCATAATGAAAATCAAATTTGGAACAGTTAATCTATATGTTACCATTTTATCTGTTTCTCTATTGTGAAATGCGTCATTGGAATCAAATATACTCCCATTGGCCAATTTCGCTTTGTTTTTAAAGTTTGCCTCTATTAACGGATTTTATATTAATAAAACAATTTACCTTCAATGATTATTTTTATTGGTAATCTCAATTTTGTTTGAAGTTGCAATTGAAATCAAAACAAACGACTCATCAAATCGGCATTTGAAATTGTTCGCGATGTATTTGTCAAACGGCTGCATCGCTCACATAAACCTTTTATACACAAAATTAAGGGTGCACTCACGATCCGCTAACCGGAACGCAATAACTGGGTCAAATCTTCATAATCGTGGATGTACACTTGGTGCGAGGCATCAGAATCGTTAAAACGCTCAAGTGGGCCCGCGCCGACCCGCCGCGGCCCACGTACTCAGGGCCGCCTCTCCAAATCCCGGCAAATTTATATTTAAATTGCCACTTAGGCGACCGTTGTACCATTCTAGGCCACAGTCGTTACGGACTACCCGTATACAGTAAAAAAATGCCTGAGATGCGCCACTTTACGTTGACGAGAGACAACGTATTAAAAGATTTTCCCCGGAGGGTCTGCGGTTAATTTGTTATAAGCAATTAATTAGTTATATAGTATTAGTTTAAAACGAGCTACTTTTTCACTGAGCAATTCTTCTGAGTTATACTATTTATTTTGTTATTAAGTTTTAACAAGTTTTCCCAAACTACCTTTTTATAATTGCGTATTTTATGTATATCTTTCTAATTCTATCCATCGTAATTTTTTGAAGGTACGGACTACTTTCTCTAAAATCGTTCTGCAGAACATAATAAATATGTAGGTTATGTAATACTAGTATGGTATTAAGTGTCACTTCTTGATGGAAAAGCAGTATATATTTAAACAATAAAACACAATGTACACGGTGAAAAAATAGCAATGTATTTTACTTCTACAAAATTTTAAAGATATAGTTGATAGCTATTTCGGCTCACGCCATCGTCGGATCTATGTTCAAACGTACATTTGCTTATCCATATATTGCTGTGTAGAAAAGGTATACAATACATCTCCTCTTCTGTTTTAAAACCTAGTTTATTTCTTGCTAGCAATAAAACTTAAAATTTTAATGTAAATGAAACTAAACAGGCGGCAATTTCAATAAGCTTAAATATTGGACGGAGATGATTTATTACAGAAATGCATCAGCCCTTAATAACTTCTTGGTGAAAAAAAACAATAAAACACAATTCCGACACAACAACAGTTTCGCCTAAAGTGAGTATTACCAACTGAAACAATATAAATAAAAAAAGTTATTTATACAAAATCTTGAATTGACAATTGTTAGATATATGAAATCAATTCTTCATAAATGTTTTATAGAAAATACATCTAAATAAAGTAGAATGTTGTTGGATTAAATTTAAATGACCTCTTTAAATTTAGTAATAGGCATTTGTAATTAAAAAAAAATCATATTAAAAGTCAATTAACAGTTCAAAACTATTCTGAATCATTTTTTAGCGATAATAATGATTAGAAAATATTTGATACCTTTATTTGAACATAATGAATAAATCAATACTATTATCAATAGGCAACACCGATCCGTTATATTATTAATTATATAATTTTTAAAACACTTTTGTTTTTATTCATTTTAATTCCATACGTTTCCTGGCCAAGCAATGATAGATTCTTTGCAATGTCGCCTTGCAAGTTGAGTTTATATACTCTATCCCTTTTTCCATATTTCCGAACGTTTGAATGATGGTACTCTTTTCCTCGACAAACGCCCCTTCACCCTAGTGTGCCACTGTAAATTATTCATTACCATGTATAATGGAAAATTATTTTTAAAGTTTACATTACCCTTCGACTATTTTGTAGAGAGAGTTATCGCCGACCGTGATTTTTACGCCTGCGGGTATTACCTAAACGCTGGTCTATGGAAAAGCCTAGAATTAGAAATGCCCTAGAAAGGTCCGCCAAATGTAACCTCTGCGCAATTATTCAGCTTATGAATGTTGTGAAGTCGCCAAGGGAGTCTATGCCTCTATGTTATCGTTGTAAATCTAGCTTTGGTATATTCGCTTCATTTCATTTTTTGTAAACATATTTTTTGTTTATGTCATTCCCTAGAGTGCAAATGTATCAACTTTTCTTAATTAAATATACGTGTATCTTGTACAGACACAGGATATTTGCTTTTACCGAATCGTATGTCGTATAGGGCATTTCAGTAAGAACAAAACAAATGGTTTCGTTGGCTTATGGTTACGGAGTGACTAATATTCACTTAAATAGTTGTGTAAGCAAATGTCTTGCAATTGATCGCTTTCGTTGCCTTTTTGGTGTAGTGTATCGTAAGAATGTCGTCGGGTCACATCACGTAAATTTTTATTGAATTCCACCATAACCGGTTTTCGTTAATAAAATATTTTTTTTTTAAATAAACAACATTTCCACAATTTCATATCATAAAATCAAGATCGTTTATCGACTGACCAATCCGAATTGAAATATGTCTACTTATACAACCTTTACTTCGTACTACTATTCAATACACTACGATACCTTAAATATTTGACGGCAAAGGATTTGATCGTTAAAATTTATAATTATTTCTTAACTTTGGATTGCGAATTTTCGATTTAAAATCCGTAAAAAAAAGTACTTTAGCACATTTTATTTTGAAACAATTTTTCTTCATTTAGATAAATATTTTATGATAAACTGTAAATTATTTTTTCATTTCGGAACATTCGTTTTGTTTGCTTGGTAATAATTGAATCAGAAATTTCTCATTAATAGCCTTGTTTTTATTTGTAGATATATTTCTATTAGAAGTATATCTACTCGAGCTAAGGAACATGTAAGATCATTCAACAGTAAAAAAACAGATTCACAATTCGCTAATCACGTTATTAATGAATCACGAAATATAAATTCAAACTCAGCCCCTAAATGTTTGCATCTTTGTAGTAAGGGTCGCAGAATGACAGCTTTGGAACAGCTGGAAATCAATAGACACCAATATCACAAAGAATTCTTAACGAACAACCGAACATAATAGTATCGCCACTTGTCCAGCCGTTGTACAAAAGGGTGGTCTGATTTGCTTCCAGAAGGACCACTTCCGTCCCACATATAATCTTATTGTCATAGACACCTAGATATGCAATATTTGGAAAAATTTAGTGTCATTGTGTTAAAGTAACAAGCTAGGCCGTTGAAACAGGAGAGAGGATGTGTTGTGTGCCTTTTCTGCACAGCTATATATAGATAAGCGAATGTTAGTTTAAGCATAGTTCTGACGATGGCGTTAGCCGAAATAGCTATCAACTATATTTGTTAAAAATAATTTTGTAGTACTAAAATACATTGCTATTTTTTTCACCGTGTTATAATGGATTCTACCAAGTGAATGCCAATTCAATCTACACAATTAACATCTTTAAAATGAACGTCATATTAATCATACAATCATTCAATCCCGTTACTTAACAAATAGATTCGATAAATTATGATTATATCTTATTGTAATTTGAGTCAAAACTATAGATAATAAAATTTATCATGTTTTAATAAATCATCATATTGTTTTAAAAAAAACACTCAATTATTCAAAGTATGTTTTAATATAAACGAGCTTTTCATTCTCTTACATTATATGTTGTTTTATTTATTAGTTCATCGGCAACACCGCCGTCTTTCTTGGCAAGTTAGCGTTCATCTCAAAATGACATTACACCGCACAATCTAGATTTCATAAAAATCCAGTACGCGTATAACAGATAAATAGACACGCCGCTCTGTAAAAATGACAAACGTCACTGCCAGATTCGTAGCCACCCTGCAAGATACCTTCGAGATTACGTTATCTTCGCAAGACGGATGCGCCCCGAGAGTGATCTGTCATTTGTTTTGATATTAAACCACTGAAAACGAGTATGATACCATTAACAGATTGCGCCATTGTAGTTGGCTGCTATGCTCTTATCTCAGTTCGTTTTGTGGACGTATTATATATAAATTCTATATATTTGTATAACAGTGCCGTCACGTTCAAGTTCGCATTCGTCTAATTTAGAACCATATAACTCTATAAACTAAGAGTCAAACAGTCAACGGATAATCATATTATTATTTATATTGTATGAATTGGCATTCACTTGGTAGAACTCCATTATAACACGATGAAAAATAATAGCAATGTGTTTTAGTTCTACAAAATTGTTTGTAAAAAATACAGTTGATAGCTATTTCGGCTCATGCCATTGTCAGAACTATTCGACTGATAGTTCTGAATTGAAAATTTTTGTGAAGTGAAATTTTATATAACTAAAATACTTTGCTATTTTTTCACCGTGAAGTAATTTACTTTTTTTAATTTATTTATTTTAATCGCAGTGCTGAATGATATTCTATCACTTTACGCTGTGCCACGACTGTTTATGTTTATTGATTTAATTTCTATTATAAAGTATATTAACTTATACACAGATTGCATAATTCTTGTTGTATTTGCCTATAGGAACTGTATCATGCAAGTTTTAACGCGAAATATAGTAGAAACGTAAAATCAAAAAAGTAATATCGGTACCGTTTTTCAATTTACACGTAAAATGAGAAAAAGAACGTTTTGTCGAGAATAAGAAAACTTTTTAAATTACATCAAAGTTGTGTATACTAGCAGCATTTATTTATACAATAAATGCTCCGCCTTGTGCTGATTTATTGTTGTCATCTTGGAGGAAAGCTTATAATATAATACAAAGAATGTCTTTCTTCGTCGACCTTTTCCTCTTTACGCTGTATGCTGAACATTTTTTCAACAGTGTATTTTCTTTGTAAAAATAGCGCATACTTCCCGCTTTTAAGATTGATTAATAAATTGTATTATATTTGAGCAATATAGGAAAGTATTCCTTTTGCAAAGATTGCCGAAATTCGCATTGTCCCGGAGACATTTGTTCGTTTCACAAAACGTAGATATTTGGCTCACCTTTTTGTCAATTTACCATTTCGTAATTAGCTTTTATTCCTCTTCATTACTAATTTAATCATTCTATTATTATCAGGAATAATATTTGACTATCTTATATTTCGGTTACAAATATTGTACTCCACAAACACTTCTTAGATCTTAGGTGTCGCAAATATTAATAACATGCAGAGCTTTAAAATTACTTACCGAAATGTCGATGTAAATTGAAATCGATTTTACACAAAATTATGTTAATTTAAATGCAATCACATAACGAGTCAGGCATATTTAATTCGTGGTATCGTTTAGAGAAAACAATATATCATCGATAGTGAATTCAACACCGTTGAAATTTATTTTATTTTATTTTAAATAAGTCTGACTAAATAATGGTATATAAAGTCAAATGACGAAGTTAGATACTTATATGTTATACGTACATTTGTATCGACAAAACTGAACATTTACACTTTTCTTGTTACTGTCGAGCCAGGTTTCGCTTTTCGACATCTTCGGACATTTAACTACGCGGATATTATTATTCACACTTGAACTGAAGGCCATTTGAAATCGTTCATGGACAATATAAAAGAAGTTTTGAAAATTTGATTCCTAATCTAGGAGACAATTCTTCAGGCAAGTCTTATTTAATTTTATTATACAATGATGTATTTATAATGTCATTCAAATTTGGAAATATGATATAATGTAAACGGTCCAAAGTACTGTAAGGAAATTCCCGGATCGTGAGTGAAAAACGTGGAAAATTACAAAGTTTCAATGATGCTTTTTTTAGATCGTTCAAATCTTTACAGTTTTCTCGATTGTGTTTCTGAGAAAAACATATAATATTGACCGTTACTTTAATCAAGCTTGTGGCATTTTTGTCATAAGTTCTATGTTAAATTAATATATTTTTTTTAATCGTACGTCTGTAAATTATTTCCCTTGCTTACTTTCATGCATCGTATGTATTAATTGATTAGTCATAGAATATTACCTCAGCACGTATAGTTACGTTCAGACGAAAATTGTACTTGAATTGTTTATCATCTGCACATCTTACACTTGTTTTTATTTTAATGTTAAAATTTTCTGTAAAGAAAATTGTACTGTGCATGCGAATTATACATTTGGAAATATATTCTCAGAAAATTCCAGTTTTATTATTCACTTATAAAAACGCCTATTTTCTGTATCGCATACGTACTTCAATAGTCTCGTTTATGCCGTCTTTTGATTATGCACGATTTGAATAATATGTATTTGCATATCATTTCTCAAAAACACTTCAGAACGAAGTCATAACGCGCCTTTGATGAGTGATGTTGGGAGATTCTGTCGGTAGAAACTGCCAAGACAAAACTGCCTGTAATAGCTGTCAGCACTAACGGGACCAAAATATATACGCGCACTTCACCGATATAAAATACTACTAGATACGTCATGTCATGGTTTTATTTTCGCATTTAGGGCTGGTAAATTTCTTGAAATATGAGATGAACTTCTCAGGTTTGAATGAGGTGGCGGAATAAATCATTTGAATAATTCAATCTTCGTATATTTCGAAAAAGATACGAGTCACACTTTTGTTCAAGAGAGTGAAAAATATTTTTTCTCTCAAATATATATATATTTTATGATATATTATATAATAATTCTTGTATACAAATAAAAAAAAAGTTTTTCTTATTTAAGGTTATATATGTTGTTTCAATCTACTTTTTCTTATTTTATGTTAACGTTTTCATGATACATGCATTTAATCAATGCTCTGTAATGCTTTTATTATACATTAGAGATTTTCATCTTACATTTGTGTATTAAGAAATTCTGAAGATGTTTACATATTTTTTATTTATTTATTATTAGATATATATTATTATTTACTCATTTTTGGAAAAAATTACTTGTTTGCAAAATACGCGATTCAATCATTCAATTCGATAAAAAAATGCCTTTCTAACAATTTATATTTACTGGGCGACTAATTTAATAAAAAGATATTTATCAATTTTCTCGGGAACGAAAACGTCATAAACACAAGATCCTTGCTTACTGCTATTAAAAAAACTTTATATTTTTTCAAAAAAAATGGTTTTTTAAGAAAATTTTAAACGCTATTGATATGATTAAGCAGTTAAAATTTGACGGTTTTTTATTTTCAGTTATTTTATTTATAAAATTGAAATGAAAATAAATTATATAAATGAAATTTGATTTCTTTTCTACTTGGTGTGTCACTTGATGTGACAAATGTTTCACTTCTTTGAAAAGAGTGTTTATTTCTTGGAAAAATAAAGTTTTCAATTTTCATCTGGATATAAAATGAGCCTACAAAATACCTACTTAATAAATAAAATATCCTGTATATATTATATAAGCTCAATTATAGTTGTAATTTTACTTAAGTAAAGTGTTTCAAACTGGTCTAAAATAGACTTCTTTTAAATCTTCACTGTATTTTTTTATTATTTTAATTGCTTCATACTTATTAAAATTTGGATTCACTTTCATAATAAAGACGACGCATCCATTCTCAATACATTTAATACCGCGCTCTCCATTTCCCGTCTCTTATAATTTGCTCCCATACAGTAGAGCGGTGACAAATCATCGCGGGTTTTTTCCGCAAACAATTTCTTACCCCATTCGCTAGACGTTTGATTTACATACCCCGCTAGAAGGAGCGATGTCAAAGCCTAGGATATAAATGGTGGGCGAGCCTCCCGGATGCCTGCTTGGAGAGAAAAAATAACGTCGAATATTGTTTTGGCCGCGGCGCTAGGAAATATATGGCGTCGCTTTAAAAGTCATTTCAGGGACTGTGGCCCGCGCCCTCTGATTAATGTGCTCCATGACGGAAGAGGTCTGGGTGGACCTGAAGACTTACTTCGAGCATTTGTTGTACAATTCGAGAGTTCGTCCGTGAGATTTCTCAAAAATTTCACAGCGATGCAAGCAAGCGTTATAAAATCTCTTATGTTGTCTAATATTGCTAATTTTAACGTCAATTCGTGTTATTTGATTTCCAATTTCCTTTTTTTCAGTTATCCTAAATGACCCCCTTCTAATCAATATACACATAGTTTTTATTGAAAATAAAACAACAATTCAAAATAAATTTACTGTTTTATCATTAATACGGTGAAAAAATAGCAATGTATTTTAGTTCTACAAAATTTATACGATATTCAGTTGATAGCTATTTCGGCTTACGCCTTCATCAGAACTAGTTCATTGCTATTATTTCACGTGCATAATGGAGTTCTACCAAGTACATGCCAATTCAATCAACGTGTTTTATCCTTTTTAACGATACTTTATCGATATTTTGCAACTTTTATCGACAAAAATATGCCAATTTAACAATCCATAATTCACTATAATATAGAGAGACCTTCATAATACCATTTATTTTTAGATTTTTTTACTCGTTTCATGTCATTATTTAATCAAATTATTTTATAATAAAAGAAATGCTCGCATCAAATTTTCATCGTATAACTTTGCATATTTTCTAATGATTCGCATCTAACGACCCGAATTAACTCAAACTCACGGACATTTCAAAATTGTCTTCGTTATAGAATGGCTGTATATATATTATTTTCATTATAACATATAAAAATGTACATATTTTAAACTATTGAAATTCTATAATCAGTTTGTTTACCTTTTGGTTAAGATAGTTCTGACGATGGTGAGCCGAAATAGCTATCAACTATATCTTGTAAAAAAAATTGTAGAACTAAAATACATTACTATTTTTTCACCGTGTTAGATTTCAAGAGATATAATCTTGTAGTTAATGGATTTAATGAGTTGTGCGATAAATTTTCTAAAACAATAGCGACATTGTATCCTTAAATAATTATATTGATTGTAAAATATCACTGGTATGTTATTTCTCAAAATCATGCTAATACCATGTGCGGTTTATTTTAAATTTTATCAGCTATAATGTTTTATGTATTTATGAAATTTCATTTTTTTCGGGCCATTACTATTGAAATGGTCCTTGCAGAGGCCTCGTCGGTGTCTAAGCTTTCAATGTCTGCACACTCGTTCGCTCACTTCGTTCCAAACCGCGAGCTTTTTTACGTCTTAAGTGAAAGCGATCACTTTTACTCGCATAATTCTTCCATTCTTTTATACTCAGTACGTGACGTAGAAAGTGAGCCTTCTTTATGGTCGTTATACAAACACATTGAATGTATTTATTTTATTTTACCATTTTATTCCAATGAAATGTCATTCAATCATCATGAAATACCTATAATACATCTTGTATCGAATTTTTGAAAATTTGAATAATAAATGTCCCATTGCTTCGTATCTTTCTTTTGTATCAAAAAATGGCATTTTTTTAATCATTCTTGCTTTGAATATCATTGACGGTATCATTTAAAGCATAAGCAAAAAACTTTTTTATTTTTTTTTAAATGTTGACAAAGGGCGACAAATAAAATTTCAATATCGAATTTGAATAGTTAAAACTCGGCATACATTTTTTGTTACTCACGATCCGAGTTTTACGTTTTGACATCTTCATGATTTATAGTTGAGATCGCTAATATATAATATATGCCAACATTATAAGAGGTAAAATTTTGTAAAATAATCACTAACGCTATATGACTTATGACTTAACGATTTCAATTCCACGAATTCCACTGTCAAAATTATATTCTTCATGATTTTTTTTATATTAATGCATTAATTATTCAAGTTTTATTGTAATTTCTGTCCAAAAATACAACAAATTGGTTTTACCACCTCAGCCCGTCATGTGTATGCAGCCTCTGTTAATTCAGATGTCAAATTAAATGTTTGCAAATCTCGCTGGGACTAAATCACGTAGAAATTTCTTTGCTATAGTAGAATAATTACTGACAGTCTACAGATGCTGTTTAATATCTCTCATTAGGAGATATTCAAACAAGTTTCTAAGATTTTATTTTTATTTGTGAATGTAATAATTTTAGTTTATGAAAGTTTAAATCCTGTGATATATATGGCACAGACGATTTTTGCTAAATATGTGCAGCAACAGTCATCGTAAAATTTGTTTCATACGCGGTTGGCTCGCAACGGAAGTAAATTTATTCCACCGTCACGGCTCGATGCAAATGAAGCAGCTCGTCTCAGATTACAACTTGCCACGCTGCACAGTGCGACAACATTTTCGTCTTAAATGTAAAAATATTAATAAAAATACATCGAAATTAATGACAATTACTGCACCAAATATTTTGATATTTTCCGCTAATTGATATTATTTTGATGCCCCTGCTTTACAAGCCAAAGAGAAAAGTCTATGAAGATCTGTTACATTGAGTAAAAAAAGTGTTTTTGACTTTGCCGGCACTAGTCCAGATTCAATAGATTTCATATTAATAATACAGTAAACTCCCATTTACACTAATGTAACTAAATAATGTATGCTAGACCAAAATATCGAAATATCAATAGTGCCAGGTTCATTACAGGTTATTTGCGACATTATCTAACTATGTATATTTGACAAAAATCAAAAGTAATTTCTTTGTTATTCCAATTGCTGAGGTAGTAGATATGATACGTCTTTCGAATTCCCATTTACACTAAAGTCGGAAACGTGTCATAATTTGGAGTAGTGTAATTGGGAGAGTGAATTTCATTCAAAATTATTTTTTCCGCGAGAAATGCAAAATTAATATTATTCTTAGTTACTAGGTGACGAAATGCATAGTACTCGCAATATCCAGCACACAGACACTCGCCCGGCTATGCATGTTTGGCCTGGCACAAGTTGAATACACAGACGCTAGCCAACATTTGACTGTATGCGGTGCATACAATGTTACTACCAGGCCGTCCGGCTGTGTGTGTCCAGCCAAGCGATTGTACAATTGGGGAATTCGCGGCGAATATTTCAAGCCAGCGTGTAATTCGGAGTAGTGTAAATGGGGGTTTTCTGTATTAGTTCATAATGCTCATAGTAAGCGTAAATTGAAGAAATAGTTTAAGTTATTGTATTTTCTGTGTTATATAAAGCCTATCCACTAAAAATGGACATCTAACACCTGAAAATGTATCAATATATTGTTTTCGAATTTAATTTTATTCAAATTTGAATTAACACGGTGAAAAAATAGCAATGTATTTTAGTTCTACAAAATTATTTTTAACAAATATAGTTGATAGCTATTTCGGCTCACGCCATCGTCAGAACCATGCTCAAACCAACATTCGCTCATCCATATATAGCTGTGTAGAAAAGGCACACAACACATCCTCTCTCCTGCTCCAACGGTCCAGCTTGTTACTTTAACACACTGGCACCAAACTTTCAAAATTCTAAATGAAACAATAGGTGTCTATGACAATAAGATTATATGTGGGACGGAAGCGATCCTACTAAGCGACCTACTAGCGAAAACCTACTTTTTGTGATACCACAATTCATGCAAAGTCCCTCCACTCATGGAATAATAAACTTGCGGCTTATACATCCATGGTCCATAGGCTAGTAACTGTACCTATGAGTCAGGCAGATTACGACAAAGAACTGCATAGTATTAAATCCATAGCCCATAATAATGGTTATGAGATAACGACGATAAATAATTTATTATATAAAAAACAATTAAATCTAGCTAGAAAACTCATTTACCCGAACCGAATACAAGATAACCGCTTCTATAAATCTATTAACTACCTAGGTAGCATAAGCGAAAAAATTCATCGGGAGATTAAAAACTCAATAAACGTAGCTTATAAGGTCAACAATAACTTAGGCAGACATCTTAAAAAATAGTAAAGATAAAATCAATATACTGGACAGAAGCGGTATTTATAAAATGTCCTGTGGCTCATGTTTGTCCGTTTATATCGGACAAACAGGTAGAAGTATATCTACGCGAGCTAAGGAACATGTAAGATCATTCAACAATAATAAAACAGATTCACAATTCGCTAGTCACGTTATTAATGAATCACATACTATAAATTCAAACTCAGCTTCTAAATGTTTGCATCTTTGTAGTAAGGGTCGGAGAATGACGGCTTTAGAACAGCTAGAAATCAATAGACACCAATTATCACAAAGGATTCTTAACGACCAAACTAACATAATAGCATCGCCACTTGTCCAGCCGTTGCACAAAGGGGTGGTCTGATTTGCTTCCAGAAGGATCGCTTCCGTCCCACATATAATCTTATTGACACCTATTTTTTTATTTAGAATTTTGAAAGTTTGGTGCCAGTGTGTTAAAGTAACAAGCTGGACCGTTGGAGCAGGAGAGAGGATGTGTTGTGTGCCTTTTCTACACAGCTATATATGGATGAGCGAATGTTGGTTTGAGCATTGTTCTGACGATGGCGTGAGCTGAAATAGCTATCAACTATATTTGTTAAAAATAATTTTGTAGAACTAAAATACATTGCTATTTTTTCACCGTGTTATAATGGAGTTCTACCAAGTGAATGCCAATTCAATCAACAAATTTGAATTATTAAAACTTTTTACGATTCCACATGTTTCTTAGTCTTCGGGCATTCTATCACACGGATGTCACAGAACTGATATGTCACAAGCATGTGGAATCGTATAAAGTTTCAAAAATTCAAGTGTACATGGAAATTCCATCACGGTTCAGTCGATATCATAAATTGTAATTCATTCAATTCGATTTCATGATATTTTGAGAGTGGTTAACAATGACTTGATCAATAATTTTTCTGTATTGAAGTTTACTATCCAAAATCTTGTAATTCATAGCCTCTGTGCGTCCCAAAACATCTCGCGGTGGTTCATCTTTCGAGTTTATCTCCATCGGAATTTATGTTTCACTTTGCCAGACTGCGACGAGGAACAGCGTAACGTCGTGGAGTCGTAGAGCCGTAGCTCGTTGTAAATATTGCAGCAGCCAATCCACGTGTTCCTTCCGTTCCAGCACCGTCTCAGTTTGTTTGCACTTTCAAAGACGTCGTTACTGCTACGCTTAATATAACGTAATCAAATTTTGAATATCATACATCTACTATAGTAACAGCTGTTGCGAACTGTTTGCTATCTTGCAGTTTCGCGTAATTTGTTCTTTAAATTGAATGACACTACAGAAATTCTCGATTCGTTATTTTAAAATTTCTTAAAATTATTATAGATCTCACCGAATGTGTTTTTCATAATTATTTAAATAATTTTTATTGCTGTTTTCCCAGCACACTGACACAAAATAGAATCCTTAAGGTTAAAAAAAAAATCTAAGTTAATCTGCCTTATTCTCACGATATATTTTGCGGCTATCTTCATAATTGAAATTTCTCAATGTGTACTATTTTTTTGGTGAAAATTTTTATTTTCGCTGTAGAGTTTGTTCTTCTGGTAATGTCATTGTATGACAAGACAAGACACGCGATTTCGCGAATTCCTCCAAAAAATACTACACTATCGATACTAGAATTTTCTTGTCAATGATAAAAATCTTCATAATAGCAGATAACTTTCGGTTTTTCTGCCGTATCATAAAATATCATGTTTGCAGTTATTTACAATCTCAAGCAAAAACATAATTATGCGTGTTATCATATTTCCAGTATCGTATTTTATTACATCTGAGCGTTGTAAATGTTGTCTTGTTCTAGTTGATTTGTGTTTTTTAATCAATGTCTTGATTCTTTAAGATGTAAGACTTGCACCCATGCAGGAATATTATAAAGTATAAGAACCCTTCTAAAAAAATTATAGCCCACCTTTTGTGCACTTTTTGTATTCTAAAAAGAGTCATATTTCTTTACATTTAATCTCGCTAGATAAAAACAAATTTTCTATAGCTCGTGATATTTTTTTACTGAGTTCTCTTTTTATGTCTTACGCTAGATTTATTGTCTGTGAACGTTTGTTTTATATTGAAAAACTGCAAGCTATTTTCTTTGGCGTCGGAATAAGAAATAAAATGCCGGGACGTTGAGATTTGATATCGCATGAACGTCGAGAAAAAAATATGGCATGTTTGTCATACTAAACTAAAAATATACCCTTTTAACAAACAAAATCTGACATCACTCTGATAGAAGTAAAAAGGTTTCCTTGTAGAGAAACTGCACTCCACTGTTATTCACTATCTGTTTTCTATAATGGACTGACTTTGCCTTTTAATATTGTTTTTTTTTTCAATTAAATAAATTATAATTAGATGTGCGGAAGTGGTTTAAATTTTCTCAAGCATAATACTCTTTTTCATAACATTAACTTTTTTCAATAAATTAATCAACTCGGTCGATATTGTCAGAGTAGAGTCAAATCGTTCTTGATCATTCATTCCATAAAATCTTGCAAATGATGCTTTGAATTTGCTTTTTTATCAAAAAATAATACGTTTCTACTGAGTGACAATCAAAAAACATATTATAATAATGTAATCTTATTTATTTTTACATAATTGTATCATATTATTTGACACATCTAAAGATCAGATAACTCTGATGAAGGCGTGAGCCGAAATAGCTTTTAAATCTTATAATTTTCATGGAAGTAAAATACATTGCTATTTTTTCACTTTATTGCAGTGCAATTTTACCAAGTAAATGCCAATGTAATCAATAAATATATCTAAAGATCATTTTGCGTTCGATATTTAATAAAATAAAAAAAAATAGCTATTTTTTTTCGCTTTATCAATTGTTTGTGAAAGCCATCATACTAAAAAAATTGTTTTTGCAAACCATGCAAGCTCTTGAAGCAATTTATAAAACTATTAATCATTCAAGAAATGGCATTTTATTAAATTTTGAAAATATCAATACCTTGAGAAAAATTTAAGAGTTTTTCTCTGTATGAAAATTGTTTATATGCAAAGTCTTATCTTGCTGACATTGGTTTATGCTGATATATATATTTTTTTATGTACGTAATATTTACGATCGAGCGAAAATTCGCTGCTTTTATGAAATCTAAAAGAATTTGTCTTCTAGGAACGTAATGTTTTCGCAGATTAAAGAAAAATATCGTAGTATCTGCTTAAAAGTTCAGTTGGTAAAATAAAGCAGTGAAACGTACGGCAAGATAAGCTCTCCTAAACGGAGGATCGTATAGCTACAGTATATTCTACCCGACTAACAACTGGAATGCTAATTACATGCTTATAAAAAGAGCTACATTATTTATCACATATTCTCGTAGCACTTTCTAAATGTTCTGAGTTGATCTCTTAAATGTTTTCCGCTTTAAGTTGACATTCGTGAACATAAAAGCTGCTTTATTTGATTCGTTATTTGAAAAAGTAGCAAGCATAAAATTGCTTTTGTTATTGTCAAAATTATTAATTTCTACGTGGTCATAGTATTATAAACTGGAAAAAGAGCTTCATGCAACGTTAACGTTTTAAATTCTTTTCTTAGCTTTTTTGTCCGCAATTATTCATTGATTGAAAGTTTTGAGAGACTTATAAGATTCTTGAAATATCCTTTAATACAACTTTTGAATTTTTTGTTGTTAAATTTTGCGTTAACGCTAAAACAAATCATGTAAGCATGAATTCGTTATTTCGTAAAAGAGCCATTCGAAGTTGCTAAACAATTTCTTATAATACGTAATTAATCTTAATTTTACGATATACAATTTTTAACGAGAGTGATCTCCTTAGACCTAGTTATTAAGTTTTCCTTTAAATTGATTAAATTAAAATAATTTAACTCTGACACTTAATGGGTTTAGGATATAAATAGATTTTTTTTTTACTCCTTTGAAACTCCTAACTTCTTTCTTAAGCTTTTATACTGAAAGTGCGATTTTATATTTACGTTCAATTATTTTATTATATATCTAAAACACATAATTTGACGGTTGTCAAAAATGCCGTTTCTATGAAGTTTTTTGACAATTAATTTGTTTCACATTGACTTCACGAAATATACATTTCTTACAAAATAACCATCTAATCTCAATTTCACGGTTAGCCAGAAAAGCTTACCAAAGATTACATTTTCTTTGTTGTTTCTGTTTTTGTCAAAATCACCGCTGCAATTCCGTCGTACAAAACCACTCAAAACATAAGTGAAAAACATGCAATGTAAAAATTGCAAAGTTCACGAGAAAGGAATCTTAAAAAAATTTGTTTCTTTGAAAAAAATTCACCGCGGAAGCTTTTCACACTCCAATTAAAATATTCACAACACACTTGTGAGCTTTTTAGATTTTCTTCATAACCCGCAGTGGTTGGACTACTCTACGATAGTTAAAACCGTATCACGGTTTTTATTTAAATAATTATTTGACAAGCTTTTTTTTTTGAAATAAGAAGAAGTCAAATTATATTACTAGTCCTTTTTTGTGACTTGTAATGTACAAAATTTTGATTGCTCGGTTCACTTCGAAATGTATTGATTATAAATGTGTACTTATTTCTTGTTTGAAAATTCCTAATCGTGGCCACTCCTTTAGACATATAACCAATTGTTATATATATATATATCTGAATAAGTTTTCCTTGGCAAGAAGGAACGGTTTGAACTAGAGAATATTCAAAAATAAATACGTCTATGGCTTGGATTACATATCAGTTATTAAATCACTTTCACTTTCGAGACATTAAACCCGTGCCCAACACAGCTTCGCTTAGTTTGAATAGTTATTTGTTTACGTCTTAACTTTTCTATCTTCAGTGCAAATTTTCAAAGCACGAATATTTAGCCACAAAATAGTAAAGAAAAAAAAACGTTTCAAACCCTTTTTTGTTGCTCTACCGATATTCTCGAATTTAAACGTCCTTATTCCGCTAGCAAAGTAAACATGTGCTTAAAATCACGCCGCAAGAGCTGATTCCAAACAAAGTTCGTGCTACGACGCGCCAAGTGTTAGCGTAGAGGCGCGCGCTTTTTTCGTAGGCGACTAACAACGGCGGCAAGTCGCCGCTTGCCGAGATAACGACGATTCTCGTAGACGTGCTGTTGCATGTTTACAGCCGACTGGAGTGTCTCAAGTGCTTGATTTTTTGTCGCCTAAGAAAGAAATGTTGCACAAGAAACAGCGTCGTTTCTGATTATTCATAGACTTTGGCCTTAATCTCAAGCGGAAATAGTTGCACAAAGTTATGCAGTATTTTACTTCGGATGAGCGTTGCAGGTAAAACTGAGTCATTACCCAGACTAAGCTATATCACATAATTTTTATTGTTAAAGTTTTCTTATCAACTATTTTCACATATTCTTCTAATATTATTCCTCAAAATATTCAATAGTAAAAAAAGGGATTGACTTACAAATTTTCATTACTTAAAATAAATACAAAGTTTTGATTTGTAAGTCAATACACAACAACAACTGACAATATCAAATAAAGTTCATGCGGAAAATATGTATACACAAATTTCCGTACAAAGTTTCAACAATTAATTTTTTTTAAATAAATTCTATCCATATAACACTGGCCTCTTCATTTCTCTTTATATTTGTTAAGAAACGTGCTAAAATAAGTCAAAAGTACATCTACGCCAGTGAACTTAAAAACAGACCTTATTTTTGAAGATTCATTATTTTGGTTTATTAGTGTTTTCTCGTAGTGTACATTCTTTTTCTTGGTCAAAAACAGTATTCTATTTTTATTTTTCCACTTAGAAAGTCTAGCACATTTGTTCGGCTTTTAATTTTATGAAGTACAGAATATGTTAGATGTGCATACATGTTTCAGATTCTCGTGCAGTTTATTTGTGCTCTATCTGAGGCAATGATTTTTTCCCATTTCTTTATATTATTTAGGTAAACTACACACATAATATAAACACTCAGAGAAAAATAAGTTTTGCGAAGCTTAATACTAAAAGTAAAATTAGGAAATCAATACCTATTTTTTCTTCTTTTCAAAAATCATTGAATAATAATAAACTTTGATCACTTTTAAGGTGTTAACTGTCACTTCTTGATGGAAAGGCATTATATTTTAAATAATAAAAACACATTTTTTAGTACTTATTTCCACAATATATTTTTTGATCAGGACCGGTTTCGCTCATCGCGAGCATTATCAACTGATAATGCTCGCGATGTCCTGATCAAAAAATATATTGTGGAAATAAGTACTAAAAAATGTGTTTTTATTATTTAAAAAATAAACTTTGACTAACATTCAAATCTTAATATCATTTATTTTATTTATCAGTTGTTTTAGGAAATACTTAGTTTGATGATTTTCCTGTGATTTTGTGATGTCAGTTGATAATGCTCGCGATGAGCGAAACCGGTCCTGATCAAAAAATATATTGTGGAAATAAGTACTAAAAAATGTGTTTTTATTATTTAAAAAATAAACTTTGACTAACATTCAAATCTTAATATCATTTATTTTATTTATCAGTTGTTTTAGGAAATACTTAGTTTGATGATTTTCCTGTGATTTTGTGATGATTATTTTGACATTATATTAAAAATAAAAACATTCTTCAAATGCGTGCTAATGGGTTTCTGTACAACGACAATCATTCAGCGCTCAGTAAATACGTAATTATTTTACTCATTATTTTTTTATTACAGTGAAATGCTTTCAAATATCCTGTTAATTACTGACAAAGGTTGGTGTGTATTTCATTAAACTGCCAACATTTAAAAATCATAATCCAATGGCATTACTAAACAAACTCCGTCTGTTTTAATCAACGGACACAATTATCCCTTTGTTCTTTCTTACATCTTTTTATCGATCATAAAAGACAGGAAAGTGTCTTTTTTTCTTGTCGTCTTTGATGTTTTCTCAATTGCCATTGCCTTACTTTTATCTATTTTATTCGAAGCAACCGGTTTTCATTTAACGACTCACTAATTGGATTTAGAAAACTTTACATTCCTTCCCTTTCTCGTTCTGATTACATGCCATAATACTCTAATAACCTGATTTCAAATCTGTACCTAGTATGAAAGTTTTACACATATATTCGCCGATCCATTCGATTCGATTACTTCGCACATAATAAATATATAATGATTTGTATTGTTACAACTTTGTACGATTCCACATGTTTTGTCACTATAATATCGAGCCATTCCACAAGGAAGTGACGGTCAACACATTAAAAGTGTTTAAAAAAGTATTTATTGATTGATTGAATTGGCATTCACTTGGTAGAACTCCATTATAACTCGGTGAAAAAAATAGCAATGTATTTTAGTTAAATACATTGCTACAATATCTCTATTAGGAAAGCAAATGCTCTGCTCTGCAAAAGCAAATCTGGAGCCGTTATAGATTAATATTCTGAATACGATACATTTTTTATTCATAATGTATTGTTATAATGACAAAATATTACCTACAGTATATTCTATGTGTAATATTTGTTCACTACGCTCGTACTGCGACAATATGCTTACGGAGAAATTTGATGTTTAATCTAATGCATTCTGTCAAAGCAATACCTCCCTCTTGGTTACTATGGCAGCAACTTGGGTAAGTTTTGCCGGAAACGTTAGTGTAGTTACAAAGGCAAGCTATTGATAAGCCGCTACTCGTAAGCGCCATGGAAAATTTAAACGTCAGTTTTCTACGTATTTATTTCTTATTCAACGAATTTTCTTTGAAATATGATGTAGATTTAAACTCTTACAAAAATAATACGTACACCCGTTTTTTATCCCACAATTATTGTTACCCGGCAACTGAAAATTGGCAAACTGTAATGTTCGGGAATTAAATCTCGAGTTCATATTGAAAAGGAGCAACTTACCTTTTTCTTACTTATATATGTTGAAATATTATTTTAATTAATTGAATTTGATGGAATTTCAACATCAAAATACAAACATTAAAATTTCGTAGATTCTTACATTTTTTTTTATACACTAACCGGGTATCGCCTTTCAGCAACTTTATGCAATATATCACACGACAAGCAGTTTGCATCGGTTATATAAACGAGGAATTACTTGTGTGCCTGTACGCACACGTATGCGTGTGTGGGTATGGTATGTGGGGGGATGAATGTAAAGATATTGCGTGTGGTGACCACGTGAACCGGATTTATTGTGGATTCCTCAGCTCTGCAGCGGCCTAATTTTGTCAGCAACGACACAACAATTATAAAAAAATCTACATATAAGAGATGAAGGAGACCTGAAGAGCTCTGATGCTTACGCGTCATAGATTTTAACGTGTAAATAACTACTGAATTCACAATAATAACCATCAATTTCAAAAATGACTAATGGCTTTTTGATGAAAGGTTTTTAAAGTAAGGAACTAAAAAATCATCAAAATATAATTAAATCATTTTATACATAAAAGTTATTGAAACTTTATAAAATTTATAATATTTTAATCTGTGTAAAATACCTCATGTTATATCGTTCACGAACACAATGGTTTAAATGATTTTTTGATACCTTTTGTATATAAACAATTAGCTGAATGCCTGAAGATACCGAAAGGCGAAACCCGGGTCGTTAGTGACAAAACATGTGGAATCGTACAAAGTTGTAACAATTCAAATTAGCTGTTTATTGGTTATAAATTATATTGCGTCCGTATGATAAAATGCCTGAAGATACCGAAAGAATAAACCCAACTCGCAAGTGACAAAACTAATGGTATTATACACAGTTGCGACCTGTAGATTTTTCAAAAAAAAAATGTTAAATTTTTACAAATGTCAAACAATAAAAATAATATTTTCTAAAACCTATTTTGCTTTGATGGAAATTGTTTATTTCTTATAAAGTTTCATTCTGTCTGCAAATATAAATTTTGTGTCAATACATAATATCGATAAGAAATGCTCTTAGTTATTGTTATTTGTTTCCATTATTGAATGCTTTGTGATACTGCCAATAAATATAACTGTACAATAAAGGATCTATATTTGATGTCTGGGCTTTATCAATAAATTTGCCGTCTCCGTTGAAATATTACCTTTTCTCAAAGTTTAATAGAGATACGATAGTCAAACGCAATGGCGTGTTACTGAGATAGAACAAACTTTATAACGTAGTGTTTTTCTTTTTATTTCGATAAAAAACTAAATGTCATATATAACACGAGCTATATTCATATATGTTTTAAACTTTAAATTTAATATGAATATGCTAAAAAATATTGAATGTAAGTTACAATTTTACTGTTTAAAATTAAAAATTAATTGAGTATTTTTTTTTATTTATTTACAAAAAATATAAGTTTATTACTTTTGCAACATAGAAATGATTTGTAAAAAGTAAATTAAAAAAATAATAGCTACTATAGTACCAATAATCCACGTGGAATATGTCCACATTTGAATCAATGCTGTTTAACATTATTAATATTCAAACCATTGGCATCCCGATTGGCAGACTTGTACTACACTTAAGAAAAACAAACAATTTATTTATGTCCACGAATTCTCAAAAAAATATCTGGTATATATATAATATTATGTTATACACATATTATCATTTTTCATAGTAGATTTTTTTTATAATTGATGGAGTAAAATACTAACAGTAAAATTATAAAGAGTTTTAAATTTTATATCAGCACATATCTATCTTATAAAAAAATAAATGCTCATTCATAGCTTTTTTTGTATACGTTTATTTAACAAACATTACATTGCTCTTGTAGAGATTTAAAAATGTTTCACAACCTATGACAGCAAGTTATATTCAATTTTAACGTAGTAACTGTTACTTCTTGATGGAAAGACATGTTATTTTAAATAATAAATACACGTTTTTTATTTCTCATTTCCACAATATATTTTATTATCAAGACCAGTATCGCTCATTGCGAGCATTATCAACTGATTATATTCTGGATAATATTACTAATAAATGTGTGTTTATTATTTTAAAAATCAAATAATATTCTAAAATATAATTTTGTCTAATCTACCGTACCAGATTGTTTTATGTTTCATCATTTTTCAAATCTGTACAAGATGTAAAACATACGCTTAACCAACATGAACTTTGAAAACTTCATATCGTCTGCGTGATGACAGGGTTTTCTTGTATGAGCACTTATTAACAACTGCTTTGTAATCGACCAAATAGTTTTATATGTAACGCCGGCACAACTTGATTATTACTGAAATTTTCATGCGTACCGCTGTTTCAATATATAATTTACTATCACATCAGAAAATACCCATACTCTCATAGATTCCACACAAACAAAAATTTTAAAAAAATAATTAAAATATGCCTCTGTAAATATTTATTCTACTCCACTTTTTACGAAGAAATATTAATTTATGACCTTTTTAATGTTTCTATTGTCTTAAATAAACACTTAGTAAAGCAGACGATTCGGTCAGGCAAGAAACGAATCGAGGCAATATTTCATATAACAAAATTATTCTCAACTGACTGCTCGCCCGTTGGCAATCAGTGGCTTCTTTGAGTGCACAACAACAGAGCCGCAAACTGCTTTTTTAGCCTCCATTTGCGGAAAAGCGTCGAGGCGAAAGGGCGCTCTGAGAAGTTGCCTCTGCTCCCTGCTAATATGCAATGCAAATATGATGGTTGCATTTGTGACTTGCTGGTGGTAAAGGGGCTATATCTGACGATGAATCTCTTATCTTCAGACATTAACAGCTTACTTATTGTTTATTATGAATATAACACACAGTTTTTGATTACAGACAAGTTTTTTTAATTTACATTATTTTTTTGAGTTCGTCTTTTGTTGAAAAAAATCAGTCTTTATCAATTATTAGGAATGAGTGTCCAATAATTTCATGATATCGAATGAAATGCTCGATGGAAATCACGATCGCTTCGAAAATAGCTGATAGTTTTTTGTCAAAAATTACGTAAAAAATATAAATCTTATTATCTTTTTGTGATGACATTACGTTGTTCATGACATACAAGCTTACAGTATCGACATTAATAAGAATCCGATTAAATTCTACCAACAATATAATTTTGGCTTTTACTGAAAATACCTCTATCAAAGTTTAGGTAGTTTAAAAAGTTTTAATGTCGAAAATTTATAATCAACTAGCGGCATCGTTATCTTTTATTTATCAATAAAAAAATGGAATATCTTGTTACCATACAGATGATTACGTTTTATTTAATACTTATAGTTAAATACAAATACGTTTTTTAAAGTACTTTCAATGGATTTGGTGGAAACTTTTTGTATTTTTATAAAATTTCAAATAAGTTTGATTAATCCACATATTGCGTTACTTAGGCATCTTCAGACGTACTAGTAAGTATTTTAGTACGGGGAATAATCTAATTTATCGTAAATTTTCTGTAATAGTTTTTAGTTTCCAATTCAAATTCTTTAAAACTATAAATATCTTTATCGCCACAAAAAGATTCAAATTACCTCAATATATTATATATGAAATATGTAGCTTCTTTGGATAAGTATTGAAAAGTCTAATGAAAGTCTGGTTTTTCGTACATCTGTCTTTTGACTCACCAGACCGTTCTCCTAATTCAATTAAACTTTACATCGGCTCTTACTTCGCTGATATTGAAAACTTATTTTTGAATTTGTTCTTTGTATAATACTTACTTTTGCATGCTGACAAAGTTTCTTACAGACGTCTCGATATTTCCATATTTTTAATATTAGCGTCGATTTTCGATTTGTTTTTTTTTCTGCGCGCATTATAATAAAGTTATTAACTGACACCCGAGATATATTCTCTCGTTTTTTCAATATAGATTGTAATATTTTTTGCGATGCTTTTTTATTTTATACTTGGCGTATTTTTCTATATGATTTATCAAATTTGAACTGTTACTTAATACGATTCGACATGTTTTGTCGCTAACGAGCCGGGTTTCGCCTTTCGGCATCTTCAGGCATTCTATCACACGGATGCAACAGAACTGACGAACAATATACAGTTAGCATCGTCTATACACCAAATGTATTAATTATAGAAAAACACAATTGACTCCAGTGACAAGAAGTAAATAACAGCTAAAACATATTTAATACTATCGATCTAATAATAATTAGCACGCTAATCACTAATCACTAATCACTAATCACTAATCACTAATCGCTAATCACGTTATAAAGGAGTCACATAATATGAATTCAAAATCAGCGCCTAAGTGTTTGCATCTTTGTAGTAAGGGTCGCAGAATGACGGCTTTGGAACAGCTGGATATCAATAGATATCAACTATCACAAAGGATTCTTAACGAACAAACTAATATATGTCCGTCACCATTATTGACTCCTCTGGCTGATGTATCTTTGTTTCTGTAATGGACCATTTCCGTGCCATAATTAAACTTATTGGTATAGCCGCCTTTTTAGTTTCATTTACAATTGCTGGTTTTATTGCGAACAGGAAACAAGCTAGGTCGTTAAAACAGGAGAGAAGATGTATTGTGTGCCTTTTCTACACAGCTAAGTATAGTTCTGACGATGGCGTGAGCCGAAATAGTTATGAACTATATTTAAAAAAAATGTAGAACTAAAATACATTGCTATTTTTTCACCGTTTTATAATGGAGTTCTACCAAATGAATGCCAATTCAATCAATAAACTGTCATTAATTGTATTGCAACTAAAAGCGCTTTGTATTTTTGAAAACCTTTGCAGATACCGACAATTTTTTTCAGTATTGCAATAGTCATAATGTACATGTTATTTATCGCTTCTCGATGTTTCATCTAACCAGATATCATAGAAATACGTTGTTTTACGAAATTCTCTACAATTTTCTCAATGTAAAAGATGTTTTTCTTCGAAATTTCAAAGGCCTATGTTATATATGTAGCATTATATTATATTTTCAACTGGCATGTCTTAGAGAGATTAAAGGTATTACAAATGAATGTGTGTAACTTCTTTACAATTCCTCGTTATTCAGCTTTGTCTGTTGTTTGGCGTAAAAAACCTGCTTTGGACGCGTGTTACTCAGAAAGTGTTTACGTGTTTTTTTGGAAGTCTTTGTATTAAAACGTTTAATGTTACCACAATGGATAAAAGTGGAAGTGATCTCCCAAAAAGCTTTCATAGCAGGCCGAGGGCTTTCATTGTAAGTCTTTCAAAGAACGTTACGCTTTCGTATTTTTTTCTAATGCTTTGGTTAGAGTGATAGACCTTTGTTTGCCTTTTTTGCGAAAGGCTGTGGTTTTTTATGGCGACCCTCGAGGAGGACGCCTCCGACCGCGACTGAATTACTTAGATGTACTGAATTGATTTTTTGATTAAATAAATCAATTCAATAGGTGCAATAAATGAATTTTAACAGTTTTTTTAATAACAACATCACATTCTTTAGTATTTATTTCCACAATACATTTTATGATCAGGACCGGTTTCGCTAATCGCGAGCATTATCAAACGATGGAATACAATTTAAAAGCAAGAATATTTGAGATAATGGTAGCAGGTATACAAAACCATGGGTTCAAAAACTATGAAACAATCAACGGGAAATCATACAATAGCAATACAAATAATGTATATTAGTTCAAAAGCGAAATGTTTACTTGTGTAACTTTTTAATTATTTTCAAACAAAATCAAGGTAAATCAATTACCCATCAATAGCTTTTAGCTATCATAACGAACTCATTAGGGGAAGTAAGGAGTGAGAAATTTTAATGAACAAAATAACCAGCACTTAAATACTTAATGGAATATAATGTATAAATATATATAATTTACATTATTTCTATTAATATTGAATTATTTCCTGTAAATTGATCCTCAATTCTTGAACGCATGGTTTTGTATACCTGCTACCTTTAACTCAAATATTTTGTATATTTTAAATAATAAAAACACATTTTTTTAGTACTTATTTCCACAATATATTTTTTGATCAGGACCGGTTTCGCTCATCGCGAGCATTATCAACTGATGGTTGCCGGTTGACAGCCGGTCCTGATCAAAAAATATATTGTGGAAATAAGTACTAAAAAAATGTGTTTTTATTATTTAAAATATAATGCCTTTCCATCAAGAAGTGACAGTTAACACCTTAAAAGGTATTTTGTATATATTGACTTTCTTGTAAATTGTATTCTATCAGTTGATAATGCACGCGATTAGCGAAACCGATCCTGACCAAAAAATATATTGTGGAAATAAGTACTTGAAAATGTGTTTATGTTATTTAAAATATTATGCTTTTCCGCAAAAAAGTGTCAGTCAACACCTTAAAAGTGAATATGACCGTGCAAAAAGTAGTTGTCCTAGTGTTTTAAGCGTTTATATGATAAGTTCAATCCGCGTATGTTGGAGAAAAAATGAATGTGTTTTAATCAGCCCTGTCCGTTCTTAGGTTAAACTAATGCACTTAGTATCTTCAACGAATTTAACAGTTAATTAGTGTATTTGTAAAATGGTTATAAATGGTGTCAGTTTATGTCGTCGTTAAAGGTTTTATCGGATCTATAATAATTGCTGATCTTGCACGAAAGCGCTCGTAATACGAATTCCGTTTTTAGATAGAATAAAGACGCTCATCAAAGAAAACATTTAGATAATTACAATAAAAAAATGTGATAATGATCGATTTGCCACGTAACCTTTTCACCAAACAGTTTTATTTTCGCAATCCAAAACGGCTTAACTGTTTGTCAACACCGTTCCAAAATATGCTCAATTTATCTTCGGCGTAGAATCGAAAACGTGTCTGCAGGGCTGACACTTACGCCGTAGACGGTCTACGGCGTAGTTATTCTGTTGAGCAGTCTTAACGACAAATTGATAGACTCGTGAAACAAGCAATGTCTCCTTTATGGCATTAATTCCGCATTTGTGTTTTGGCTTGAAGAGAAAGTTGTTACCGGGTAGTCGCTTATATAGGATGATACAATTTGAAATAGAACTTTTTGTTAGGTTAGACATTCAAAGAATACCTCCTACTAATTTAAACGAACGAATATGTTTTTATTGAACAGTGTGACAAAAACTTTGACGGAAAGCATATATCTTAAACAGGTTTCAATTACTTAGGTGTCTGAGACCCCAAACGACTTGTATAGCATTTATAGGCATATTGTACTAACTAAGTAAGCAACCTTCGTTTGACGACGTCCCCAAGAGAAATATATATAATTAATACTTTATTTTCTTATTCTTATATGGAAAATCGTTATTCAGACTTTCTTTACATGTAATTTTATATTAACTTATATGACTACATATATATTATATATCAATCGATTATGTTATTATTTCAATCATAACAAACGTGCTAAATTTTTTGATTGAATTGGCAATTACACTTAGAGCTCCATTATAACACGGTGAAAAAATACCAATGTACTTTTAGTTCTACAAAATTTTATAAGATATAGTTAATAGCTATATCGGCTCATGCATCGTCAGAACTATGCTTAAATGTACATTTGCTTATATATATGTAGCTGTGTAGAAAACGTACACAATACATCTTCTCTTCTGTTTTTACAACTTAACGTATATCGAGCTAGCAAAAAAATAAATTTTAGTTTTAAATATACTAGTTCTGACGATGGCGTGAGCCGAAATAGCTATTGTGATAATTTAAATGTTCAAAAAGTGTTCTTGATAGATGAAACAGTTTTCAGTGGTGAATCATAATTAAGACGCAATTACTTAACGAATCATTTATTATTATATTTGAATCTACGAATCCCGACTCACGTCCATAAAATTAATATCTCCCGTAATATAAGCTATCTTCGTATGAATCACCTAGTATATTAGCACAGCGAGTTTCCTTCGTCACTGATCCTTATTTGTGACAGGCGAGCAGTTACTGAAGGACCCTATTATGTAATTTTAGTATGGAAATTATCTTATTAAATACGATCGTTCATATTAATGACTATGAAATTTATACTATCAAATTATTCGCTGCATCTTTGTCTGATTAATATTTTGACTCATACTTTTATAAGGGTTGATCCATTAAATTTATTTCACCATCCATCTGAATTGGTTTTTTTAATGAAGGTACACTTCTGTTTAGATTGTTATGAAATTCAACGAGAATCAATAAGTTTGCGATTCTTTCTCTCAGTTTATAAGTTTTTCAGATATTCAAGTTCGCAATTGATAGCAAGTTAATTACGGCTGACCCGTTTTGATCACTGTTTTGATATGACAATAAAAACTCCAAGAAACGAGCTTACGTTTTCAGGTTGAAGCCTCGTGGATGTGAACTGTTATGTTTTTAATTGATTTTTTGACATTAAATAAATCGTATTGAAGCCTTTCTCCTAGATCTAATATTGATAATAGTGTAGAATTCTTTGCATATATATTTCACAATCGTGTTCAACAATTTACGATATTTTCATTTTTAGGGGGTTCGAAGGCTGCTTAGTTAGTTCAAATGTATCATATATCGATCTCAATGATAACAAAAAACATCTCATTCTTAGAATTCGCCCTTTGCGAACCATGTTCACATAACTTTCAAAAAATTATGGTTGGTTTTAGTATAAACACTAATATTTATTGATTGAATTAGCATTTACTTTACGGTGAAAAAATAGCAATGTATTTCAGTTCTACAATTTTTTTTACAAGATATAATTGATAGCTGTTTCGCCTCACGCCATCGTCCGAATTATGTTTAAACGTACTTTTGCTTATCTATATATATCTGTGTAGAAAATACTAATAAATATAGAAAACTAATATTTTTACATTTTTTTATTTATTATCACTGTATTGTTACTAGGATGTAAGAACAGAAGCGAAGATTTGTTGTGTACCTTTTCTGCACTTCTGCATACAGATAAATAAATGAACGTTTAAAAATACTTCTAATAAGGGCGTTATCTGAAATAATTATCAACTATATATCTTATAAATCTTGTAGAACTAAAATACATTGCTATTTTTCACAGTGTTGTAATGGAATTAAATGCCAATTCAATCAACTAATATTGTCATTAAATGTGGTTCACTTTACAAAGCGCCCAACACTTCAGTCATGCAATTCCAACAAGTGGTTTTGCAACTTTCTTCGGGGTAAAAAAAATGTACGAATAAAAATCAGCGTACGTGGGTTTTATGTACGCAATCACGCCCCACTCAAGCGAATTCGCTGTCAGCCGAGCAATTCACCCCAGTCCCGTTTTAAATTGAAACTCCAAATTTCATTAGTACACTTATGGGCACCGTGCGAATTCTGTAAACACCCGAAACCTGGAGTTATTCGTGCGTGCAAAATACATATCCCGCCTTCCTACCCGCGCAAGACCCAGTCCGTCTGCAGCCTGCCTGACCATCCATTCATTAAATGTTTACATTTGCTTCTGTTTGAATAATTTATACATCCACCGGTATGCCTTTTTTCGTTTGTCAATTTTTGAGAAGAGACAATTTACCGAACACCTAAAAATACTTATTTTTCGTATTCCTTATTTTTGTAAAGATCATATATAAAATAGTTTTTTTTTACGAACACGTTTCGGTCATAATCTTTTAAATCATTTTTTAAAGTATGTATTATACTATTTTTTTTATAATGTGAATCGTTTGTTTGTCTAAATAAAATGATTTATGATATCGACTGTAGGAGCTTAAGGGAATTTCAATATCAAAGTTGTAACAATTCAAATTAAATAAAATGAAATTGTATATTTCAAATGTGTCCGTCTGGAACAGATAAATTTATCGGTTCATTTATTTATAATACTAAAAACAATATCACCAGTTCTGTTCTTAAAAATACTCTAATCTAATTAAAGCTATGTTTTTTCGTAAAAAAGTTACAATTTCACGGCGTATATTCCACGGTAAAATTACATTAAAAAAATAATTAAAAATTCAATCGATGTTCTTTTGTATAGAATATTTGATTGTCCATGTTTCTCTTAACCTCCCTGCTTTACATATACCTGTTTAAATCGGTCGATGTTGCTTTACAATATTTGTAAAAAAAGCACTAAAAATTCATTTAGGATAATTGACTTTTATTTTTTGTTAAGTTTTTTACTATTCAAGTTTGTCTTGAAAAAAAAGAATGGCTTATGATTCACCATTTATGAAAATCTCGTTTTTTTATATTCATCAATCATTCCATTCCACGTTGAATTATAACGCTCTCTTGAAAGAAGTCTCGAATCGTTTTCAGTTTGTCATCTCACGCAACAAACGATTGCTTGTTGAAATTTTGATATTTAAACGACTCAATGATACCTTTAAAAAATGCGAAAAATGTGTTCAAACGCATAATACTATACCTAAAACAAGAAAGGCAAAATAATCTTTCGTACTATTTATAAGGTAGAAGCGAAATGGCTATTTACGTGGTATCGTGCATCATCTCAAGTGTGATGTATAATATTTACCTCAACTCATGTTTTTGTCCTTAGAGGACGTCACAAAATTGTGCCAAATTACTTAGCTGTGACAAGCGTGACGTGTTTGGCGTAATTACCTTGCATATAATAATATATTCACACATTTTCTATCACACTTAGTAATTTCTCTGCTGCGCCTGTGAAGATTTAATAATAAATGTATACGCCGCGGCTAACTGCGCGCAGAAATTTTTATCTAGGTCTGTTGGCGAGTTTATCAACACTTAAAGTTGTTAATAGTTAAATAAAAGTATTAATTATTAATTCAGCAATCATTGTATTGTTATAAAAATGAAATATGTATTGTAACATGTGAATGAGACCATTAATAGACAACGTTTTCTATAACAGTATACGATGCTAAGCTTGAAATGATTCGTAGTTCTGTCGATACCGAAATCCAAAATCAACACTACTTTATCCTATCGATTGAATTTGCATTTACTTGGTTTAACTCCATTATAACACAGTGAAAAAATAGCGATTTATTACAGAACTATTTCTGATGAAGGTAAGCCGAAATAGCTATCAACTATATATCTTATTGATAACTATATCTTGAATTTTGCAGTGCTAAATACATTGATATTTTTAATTTACTGTAATGGAGTTCTACCAAGTGAACGCTTACTTTTTTAATTAATGATATCTACTCAAGTTGCTTGATGTAATTTCAATGCCAAATTTGAATCGTTGAAGCTTTTTTTTAAGATTTCATATGTATTATCACTACCCGGGTCTCGTCTTTCGGAATCTTCAGGCATTCAATTACACGGAGCAGCTGACAACAATCTAGTCAACACGGTTGACTTAATTTATGAAATAGATTGAGGGTGTTTAAAATTTTTTTTTCGTATGATAGAATTCCTAAAGATGCCAAAAGGCGAATCCCGAGTCGTACAAAATTATTTCGATTTCACTTTATCGCCAGAATATTAGTAAAACACTATGCAGCTTTCTATGTATGGTGTTTTACCAAATGTGTGACACTGTTTCGTTTATTTTAAAAAAACTTAACTCAAAATTTTCAATCATTCGAATTATGCATGCAGGCTTGCATAAAATATAGGCTTACAAAAATCTTTTAAGATTTCTTTTTGAGTTGCTGTTTAAAAGAATAAAAATACATGAATTTATTAGTCGGTTTCAAAGTAAATGCATTCGATGATCAAGTTTTATTTTCTCAACCCATGATGTGAGTGGGCTTTAACGTAAAATGTAAAATTATTTTTATCTTTATTTACATATAACGACTACAAACAAATTTCTTTTGTATTTTTATTACAATTTATTTATACTCAGGGCTGGTCTCACTCGTATTATAGAATAAAAAAAAATAATTCTGGCTTTTTTCTAACGTTTTTTAATTTAGATTCTTGAGATTTTCAGCAATACGATGCTTATTTTGCGGGCCCCGGGTTGAAGAGGACGAGCATTAATATTATATCACCGTGTGAGTGTAGAGAGAGCCAACAGCCCGCAGCAAAATATTGCCTCGTACTGATTACATTTTCCGCCACAACACTGGCGTGTGTGTCAATTTATTTTAAACCTAAAACCGCGCTAACGTCACGGTAATCTATTTATCCGTAAATCAAACAAACTCGCTGCTTGCTTTTGTGGAAACAGAGACATTGTAAAATATCTGCTAACTTCCTTAAGGTGATTCCTCTTCTGCCTACAGAATCATAGATAATTTCACACGAAGTTTGAGAAAAATCTTTTTTTTTCCGTTCAGTCGTGATGAGTTATGTTATCTTAAGAAAATCTACGCAAAAAAAACTGCATGCCATTACACGAATGGACCTTGTATATCTACATATATAAAAATCAATATAACACTTGGATCGATAAGTCCCGGGACTAACTAAGAAAAACACGTTTTTTGGCAAAATTCGACTTTATTCGTTAGAACACAAGTCTCCTTCAAGAGCAACACAATCAGTCCAGCGCTTCTCAACATTTCAATACCTTTCTTGTAGAACGATCTTTGGTTCCTCGAAATCTAACTGCGTTCGTTTCGGCGACTAATGACTTCGTTCGTTTCAGTAGCGAATCTCTTTCCGTTTGAGTTGGAGTAGAATCTCTTTCCTTGGAGCATTTTTTGAGGTCTGCAAACAGGTAGTAGTCGCTGGGGGCCAGATCCGGTGAATATGGTGGGTGTGGAAGCAATTCGAAGCCCAATTCATGCAATTTCGCCATTGTAGCGAGCGACTTGTGACATTGCGCATTGTCTTGGTGAAAGAGCACTTTCTTATACCGTATATATTATATCTTACATGTTCCTCATCATCCGATCATTCAATAATAATAAAAAAACAGATTCACAATTCGCTAATCACGTTATTAATGAATCACATAATATAAATTCAAACTCAGCTCCTAAATGTTTGCATCTTTGTAGTAAGGGTCGAAGAATGACGGCTTTGGAAGAGCTGGAGATCAATAGACACCAATTATCACAAAGGATTCTTAACGATCAAACTAACATAATAATATCGCCACTTGTCAAGCCGTTGCACAAAGGGGTGGTCTAATTTGCTTCCTGAAGGACCACTTCCGTCCCACACACATAATCTTATTGTCATAGACACCTATTGTTTCATTTGGAATTTTGAAAGTTTAGTGTCATTGTGTTTAAATAACAAGTCAGGCCATTGGAAAAGGAGAGAGGAGATGTTGTGTACCTTTTCTGCACACCTATATATAGATAAGCAAATGTTAGTTTAAGTATAGTTCTGACGATGGCGTGAGCCGAAATAGCTATCGTTAATAATAGTTAAAAATAATTTTGTAGAACTAAAATACATTGCTATTTTTTCACCGTGTTATAATGGAGTTCTACCAAGTGAATGCCAATTCAATCAATAAATTGTTTGTTATCATTACGAGTTTCTTTGAACTTCCTTACTCTGAGATCGTAGCAACGCGCGACTTTTGAACTAGTGTATATAAGTATTATATATATGAAGATCGTGTTTATAACTAAATCGATCTTTAAATCATACTAAATGTATTTTAAATAATTTTCAATTTGATTTATGATATCGACTGAAGGTGCTTGATGGAATTTCAATATCAAATTTGAATTGTTACAATTTTGTACGATTCCACATGTTTTGTCACTAACGACCCGGGTTTCGCCTTTCGGCATCTTCAGGCATTCTATAACACGGATGCAACGGAACTGACAGTGAGCAGTCAGTTCTGTTACATCCGTGTGATAGAGTGCCTGAAGATGCCGAAAGGCGAAACCCGGGTCGTAAGTGACAACATGTGGAATCGTACAAAATTGATACAATTTAAATTTAATGTTCGATTTTTTTAAACTTTGTGTGCTATAATATAGAAACGTTTTAGGTGTGTCGCACACCGCATTATTGCCAGGGAATCATATATATGTATCAAATAATACATGTAACATATTTACAAAAAAAAAAGGTCGGTTGAAAAATTTCGTTCATAAAAATCAATCAACTACCTCACCGTGTTATAATGGAGTTCTACCAAGTGAATGCCAATTCATTTACATATCTTAGCAAATGGCATACTTTCAGTACGCTAGCTATCTAAATAAAAAAACTGTCTCCAAGTAACTCTGCACTCGAAATTACAATTTTAGCTTAAAACATATTATTAGATACTTGTTTGATATAATGTCTTCGAATGATATATTTTTTTCCCTAATAAATATTTTTATTCATGAGTGTATCTTGCTTTGTTCTTTTAAGAACTATCATAATTCTCAAATGCTGCAGAAATTTCACCCGTACAGATATTGAAAACAATCATAATGTTCAGGTGTACAAATATGGTTCAGCTGTAGTTTGTCTCAAAATAATGATGGACTCTACATACAACATCAAAACATTTATTTACGATGTCTATATATTTTTTAAATTATTTATGATGCATATTCAATCGTGAAGAATTAAATGTCTCGATGATATATCATTTAATATTCAGTCTGGTAACAAACAATACACATTTTTTTATAATGCAATAAGGTTTGCTTTTGGTCGAAGGGTATTTCACATCATTTGACGTCTCGCATGAATAATTGTATACAAGTAAAATAAAATGTATTGAAATTTATGACTACATGTGAATAATGGTTTTTATTGTTTGGAAAAAAAAATGTAAGCATAACTTTCTCGGTTCATCGTCAATTCGGCATTCGTCGTTAGTATACTGTCAGGTATTGAATTTTAATTTAAACCCAATCAATCGTAGTTGGCGTTTCAGCTCGTAGGTATTGCACTTCGGTGTTATTCGTTTGAATAGCTACAGCCAATAATCGAAGTTTTACAAAATTCAATAACGATTGATGTAATTTCCTCATTCGATTCGAAAGCGCAGACTGGCTTGTTTTTGGCAAAGGGGCGCACAGCATATTTCCATAATGCCATATTTTCCATTCCCGTTTGTCAAACGGGGAACCATCAGAATAACGTCAGGGGGCTTCCACCTCCGGTTCCTCGCGCCACCGATCCACGAGATGGTGCCTAGTTATCAGGCTAATTTTCCAATTCTCTTTTCCGCAAGGCGTCCCCCGCCGTGCCCCGGCGGATGTTGTGGAAATTCTCTTTCAATGAGATTTGAAACTCCCTTATCTGTATTGCTTATTGCACAAGCAAAACTAAACTAAAACTCATTCCATCTACCGAAAAATCGGTGTTTCATCAAGTTTGATTTATGAAAGTTTTGATTTTAAATAAAGAAATATCTGTGTGTATTCGTAAATAAAATAAAATGCTCAACACCGTCGCATAGCTCCGTCAACTTATTTTTGTCTCTATGTGCATCGAATTTCATTTCATGATTTTATACATTACAAAACGATGTTGATTGCGAAAAGTTATCCATGGTTGGGACATTCACTCGTTACTATTGATTAAGACAATTTCTACGGCAACGAATCGGTGACCAACGAGTCTTCCAATTTTTTACTATAAATTCTAATCATTCATATATTTTATTGCTGGAGTAAAAAAAAACACAATTTTTTCACAGTCATACATTTCCGGAAATATATTATCTTTTTTTTGATTGAATTGGTATTCACTTGGTAGAACTCCATTATAACACGGTGGAAAAATAGCAATGTATTTTTTCACCGTGATATTATCTTTTGTTTAGATTTTATTTATGGGATTTATTTATTGTATGAGTATTTTTGTCTATATCTCAGCAATCCTTCACAATAATTTTCGTCGTCAATATGTTTGATTTTTGTTCAATATTTGTTTTTTCGTGGATCAAAAACCTAACCTTATGTTAACAACTGAACGGTGATTTTTCTGTTATCACGCGATTTTAACTGCGAGTTTAAACCAATTTAATAAAGGTTATTTAACTTAGAAGAATCATTTAACATGGGTTTATTTTTAACAAATAAGTCAATAACATAATCCAATATTTTTTTGTTATTTCAATTATATTTTAACAATTTTATACATCTATTTTTTGTTAAATATTTTTGATTGACAACTGATTAATATATCAAGAGTGTTTTATGGTGCATCAATCTAATCTAATTTGAATTGTTACAGTTTTGTACGATTCCACATGTTTTGTCTTTAACGACCCGGGTTTCGCTTTTCGACATCATCAGGCATTCTATCACACGGATGCAACAGAACTGACTAAGTTGAAATTTGAATTGTGTTAATTATTCTGTTATGTACTGTTATATATTGCGTGATGATGCCGAAAGGTGAAACCCGTGTCGTTAGTGACAACACATGTGGAATCGTACAATGTTGTAACAATTCAAATTGTACATTGAAATTCCATCAAGCACCTTCAGTCGATATCATAAAGCAATCTAATCTATTGCTCTTGAATGATTGAGATCTCTTATCGTTATTTTGGAGAACTCTGGAGTGACATTTTTGATCGGAACAAGACACGTCAGGCAACCCCAAACTCTGTTCCGTAATTCGATTTCTACTAAAGTAATAGTGCACATCGATGAATGTATAAATATTTTATTTATGAAGGAATCTGTTCGCAGGTTCAGAGCGAAAGGCAATCTTGGGGAACAAAATGACACTTTCAATTTGCCACGCGAATAATTTGCCTCTTTGGTTCGGGAATATTGTGAATGTTTTCATGCAAGTAATAATTATATTCGACTTAGTATGACGGGATTCAATTACTGCATAGAAACTGATTAGGATTATTTTTTTTTATATTCAATAACACATCAAAAGCTTTCCTAGTGAAAAGTCTAATATTCAATTTGTGCCACTGCCTTCATTGCTGCTTCGCATAAAAAAGCAACGGTGTAAAATATGTGATAAACTTCAATAAAATATTTTTTATTTTTACTTAAGTTGCTATACAATTAGCATACCAATTTATCAAAATTTGGTTTCGCTAAGAATATATCTATACATATGTTGACATTTGTATTTAAAAACCTAATATCAATATAACTTTCATCTTTAAGGAATATTTGAAACCGAAATTTGCTGCAAAGCTATAAGACAATCAAAACTATTTATTGATTGAATTGGCATTTACTTGGTAGACATCTATTATAACACGGCGAAAAAATAGCAATGTGTTTTAGCTCTACTAAATTTTAAAGATATAGTTGATAGCTGTTTCGGCTCACGCCATCGTCAGAACTAATTATGTTTACTGACTAACTAGAGCCGAAATAGCTATCAACTATATCTTTAAAATTTTGTTGAACCAAAATATATTGCTATTTTTTCACCGTGTTATAATCAAAAATGTTGATTTTATTTTTTTATCCGAAAATCACATGAAAATGTGCAAATGAGCTTGAATTGCATACACGTCATTTCGAGATTACATTATATAATCAACAACAGTTAGAAGCAGGGCTGTCGTTAAAAATTTTACGATTTTGATTCGGATATTGACCATCAAACGACTCCGAAAAAACCCGAAGAGAAATGTCGGGTTTTTCCTACCTTTCCTATTAGTGTGCATTAAATTATAAATCAACCAATTAATCCGGAATCCAATTGTTCATTGAGATATTTTTCAAAATCTTCGGTGTCGTTCGTTTTTCACGACTTCGACTCCACAGATATGGTTAGGAGAAAAACAATTTCCTTCATAGCTAGCAATAAAAAAATATATTAACCTTAATAGCAGTCAGATTTAAGTTGTTAGCTGCAGTTATTGGTTTTAAGTCATTACTTTTTAAACAGATAAAACATTGTGTAAAGTATTTTTTTCCAAAATTTTATTTCTGATTTGATATCATCTGATGAGTGGAACTAGTTCTGATCTTATTGTATAATTGTGCGAATAGTGTTTATTTTGTTTTTTATGTAAGTAAAAAAAAATTATTTCTATTTCAAGCTGCAAAGTGTAGCTGTTTTTTCTTTATTTGCAATTTTAAATACTTTTCTGCGGCAAGGAATGAAATTTATATACAGTTCTGAAAGCGCATTTTCGTATATAATATTTAAAACGTAAAGGCGCTTTGCGTCAAGAGAACTTTCGAGTTGCATAGTTTTGCTTTCATTAATTGAAAATGCATGCTTTTCAATATCTCGGTCTTATAAATTACCGTCTATTTTTCCGCAGAGACGGGCAATACTTTTCACTCAATTGTATTCTATATATATCCAACGTCGTGCATTACTTCTTTTATTGAATACGTAATCCGTAACAGTATTTAAATATGCATATTATGTTAATCTATGTAAACACATGGAACGTACAGATTAAAGGTAAAAACGTAGAACTTCGTACATGAATACTTCAAAAAATGCTTTTTAAAACGCTGTAAATCACGAAAAGTCGCTTGAAAATTGTTTTCTCATTTAAAATGATTACACGTAAAATATAAATCAGAAGACGTCAGAATTTGCTTTTCGGTAAATCGAAACACGTGTTGCATCAAGTAGCACACCATATATATAATAACAAACATCTATAATTTATGATATCGACTGAAGATGCCCGGTGGAATTTCAATATCAAATGTGAATCGTTAAAACTTTGTACGATTCCACTTTCTTTGTCACTAATGACCCGTGTTCCGCTATTTGGTATCTGCAGGCATTCTATCACATGGATGCAATAGAACTATCCGTGTGATAGAATACCTGCAGACGCCGAAATGCCAAACACGGATCGTTAGTGACAAAATATGTGGAATCGTACAGACTTTTAACAATTCAAATTTAATATTGTTACATTTTTTAATTTATTATCACTGTATTGTTACTAGGATGTAAGAACAGAAGCGAAGATGTATTTCGTATCTTTTCTGTACCGGTACATATAGATAAGTAAATATACTTTCATAATTAAAATTTTACAAACATACATATTCAAATGTGTGGTACCGCGCATATGCCCTCTAAATGTTACATTTTTAAATAAATTTGTTCTTAAAATCGTTCATGTATTCATAATGACTAAGTGCTTTGTTTCCCACTATGCCCACGTCTAATCCGGAACATATATCGTTTTAGTGAAGTATTTATACGAGAACTATCTGTTATTTGGTCGCTTTACCTATAATATTTGCAAATAAAGCTTAAACAAGATCGGTAGTTAGTTAACAGCCCCGATTTTTAGGATCGATTGGGCGGTAGGTAATGTCAACATTACTCAGGTATATGGCTGTACACACAAATCCATCGAAAAATAATTTATTATCGAAATACCTTTCAGAATTGAACTAGTGAACTCGCGAAAGACGACTTAAACTACTCTATTATAGCCGAATATATTCATCAGCTAAAAATGTTTGAAATTAAGACACGTATTAAATATCAATTGAATCCGTGTGATAGAATATCCGAAGATACCGGAAAGCAAATCCTAGATGGTGAGTGATTTTACATGTGGAAATGTTAAATGTTTTTATAATTCCAATTTTAAATAAGTTTATTAAAAAAAGTCGTTTTCAATTGCAAATAGCAAACGTACATAATTTGGTTTATTTTTTAATAATTAAACTAATAATGGAAATGTGGGAAAATTTTTCGATATGACAAGGTGTATCTAAACATCGAATCAACTTTAAAAACATACATTTAGAAGATATTAACACAAATTTACTATTTTCTGTCGTACCGACGGTTTCATTCTATTGTCTTTTATTTTATCCATATGAATACCTTTATGCACGTTTTGCTATAATAATATGAACTTCTTTATTTGAGGTAGTCATTTAAAGCCACCTAGCATTTGTGCATCGCAAAACTTGTTTCAGACTTTCTATTTGTAAACGCCACTGGACTCACAATCGACAACGTCATATTTTTTTAAAACCTTTCTCTCACTATTCGGCTCAATAAAAGTTGCTCGCGGCGTTTCCTATTAAAAGAGCTATTAAAATTTCCACTATTTCTCAGCCCTCTTCCCGTTTTTATTTCGTACTTTAAAAAAATACTTTGCATATGTATACATTGAACCGTGTTTTAATTTCTTATGCCAGTCGATTTTCGTCGTTTATTTCAATTTTAACTTTGTCATTTCAATATATAATTATTGCGATTTAAGGCTTTAATTGTTTCAATGGATTTTTGCGATATATGTCGACTTATAGCGCTAGCAGTCTTACACAATTAGTTCTTGAATAAATAATATTCATTAAAATGTATCAAACAGCTTTTTCTTTTGACGTTTTATCTCATCAAAAGCAAATATGTGTTTTGAATATCTGCCAAAACTCTCTAAATATCAAAAAATTGTCTTAAAATGTAAATACGTCACCGGATCCGTAGAAAACTTATTTAACCAACATTTTCTCAAAAAAACAGTTTTGACGATGGTTTAAGGCCGAAATGGATATCAAAAACAATAATTAAAATTTTGTAAATATAAAATGCTTTGATATTTTTACTTTATATCCGACTATTTGTAAGAAATATTTGTTTACTTTATATATAATATATCATATCGTTAGAAATATACTTTTTTTGTAGAATAAATTCAACCTATTTCAATCGCTTATGAATTTTACGTAGCCGTTCCTTTTTGATTTAGTCTTTGTTTTTTACTTCCTAATAATACATCATGCCAGTTCGATGAAGTTTGCTTGAAATAGAAGATCTTTAGTAAACACGTGAAATAGTTGACGCATTTTAGAACAATACTATTGTTTCGAACACCAGACTGCCGCCCTTACATACAGTTGTGTCAGCCCACATAACCACTTTGATGGGCGGTGACTGCTGACTTCCTGAATAGGCGGTTTTCTAAGCTCCATCTACAATACACAAAAATAGTGACAAGGTTTTATCATTCGTGTATTATTACTCGAGATTTGTTGACTTTATCTGCTTTTTTTCTATTATAATGTGTTGATTATGTGTATATGTTACAGCAAACACTTTTGTATTATAAGTGAGCATATATTAAAATATGTTTTTTTTTATATATCAAATTGAGAGAGCGTAAAGATCTATAATGCGTTAGCATCGGAGCTCTTCAAATCTGCTTCATCTTGTATATATTGACTTATTATTTATTCTGTCGCTGCCGACAGACGTTATTCGCTGCAGAACTGAGCAATTCACAGTGAATCCGTTTCAAGTTGACACTTCACGCATTATATTGTAATTATATATACATTTCTTTATACTATACTCACACATGCATATATATATGTATTCAAACTCACAGACGACTTTTGCATTTTTTCTCACTTCAGTCGCAGCATGGTAAAAAGTTTCGCTCGCTCACGTGCACGATGAAAAAACAACAATGTATATCAGTTATACAAAGTTTTATAAGATAAAGTTGATGGCTATTTCGTTATATCAACTATACTTTATAAAATTTCGTACAACTAAAATACATTGCTAGTTTTTCACCTTGTTATAGAAAACATTCATATCATAAAAATGAATTTATTTTCGTACTAGAATCAGTTAATTTTTCCCTTACTGAATATTCAATAATTACGAAAGCCAAAATATTTATCATTATATTGATTAAAAGATTTTTTTATTCTCTCACTAACTATTTGTCCCCCCAAAGTGAGGCTCGATACTAATCAGACATTCAAATTGTTACATCGTAATATACATAAATGCTTTTGATTCCTTCCTTCACATTCAAACTTACCTGACCTGTGTAAATTCAAAATAAAAATTATCCTTTTAGCACGTACACTAGAATTGATGCTATTTTGTTTATTTGTATGAAATTTGACTTCGTTTTAAACTGCTCCGGTGAAGTCGGAGCTTTGTGTATGTATATAGTAGTCCTGGGGTGGCAAACGCGTGTTCGAGGGCTCGCGAAACTTTAAAGCCCTCGGCGACCATTAGCGACTTGCAACGCAGAATGAAAATATATAATCGTTGCCGAGATGTGAAAATCAGTATATCATCGAAGTTTTTTTTGTTTCAGTATTTTTACGGCCCCTTTTAACACGCTCGAAATGGGCCACATTTCATAAACTTTTCCTTCGTGCCCTTCGTGAATATCTACATTCGCACTACGATGCATGCGAATGCGACAACTATGTAATTTATTTTATGACCATATTCGATTCAGTAAGGTCGAATGAATTTTTTTCTTTTTCTCTTTAAAATGTCAATGTTGATGCACATTGAATAACTTGTATGGAAGCTCTAATTGAAATATTTTTTACAATCGAGTTTTGAGTGTGGTATTGTATTATTTTCAAATCTCTGACTTCTTTCGCGAAAAGCAATACATTATTTTAATTATAAAAATATATTTCTTAAGTACTTATTTCCACAATATATTTATGACCAAAACAAGATCTATTTATACAAATTTTTGAATTAGTAGTTTGCAGGTATACAAAACCAAAGTTAAGAACTGAAAAAAACAATTGACAGGTAACCATACAATTTATATCTTAATGATGTAAAATTGTTCACAAATAAAATGTTAAGAACCTCTTAGTCAAAATTTACAATCAAAATAAATTTAATTAATAATTCAAAAACTATTTTGCATGATTGTTGAATATCCTTGTGATGAACAAATCCTGTCCAGATCCTAAAATATTACAATATATAATAGGAATAATTCTAAAAACGTTTTTCTATTATTAAAAACCAATAAAGTTTTTTCTTTACTTTATAAATATTTTCTATTTTTCAATTTTGAAAAATGTTCTTTTGACGAGTCAGTTTCTAAAAACTTTATCGTAACGATTAGTTGAAATGATACTAACATATCGCAGAGGATATCTTCGTTGCAGTGATTATGGTCCAAAATTCGGGAAAAACTCTTGCAACGGTTTTTAGTATGCAAAAACCAAATCTCCTTAGAGGACGTTTCAAAAACATAAATCTATCGAAAAACAATCGAGCTGTTCCTATTCAATTACGTATCGGTGAATACCATAGCACGTAGTAGTGAACTCTAGTTCACTACTGCAGACATATTTTTTAAATCTTTGTTCATTGAAGTAAATATCAATTGTATGTAAACAGTTGATGATGATGAGGTGTATGGTAATGAAGATCTCTGTATTTCTTTCCCATACAATTTTTATTCGCCTTTCCGGGAACAGTGGCACATTTTCCCGCTGATCATGTGCATCGTATGCAAAATTCGACTGGCATAAGTTAGCATCATGCCTTTCACCCTTCTAGTAAACGTGCGCTTCTATTTCCACCCTCTAAGATCAGTTTTTGCCACTTCCACTAAGAAGCCCCCTACTTATGAGACTTCTGCGTTTTGCAGCCCCTGCTTTTATCCCAAGTATTGCGCTATTGAGCTGCGTCCACACTTATTTTGAAATGCAATTTTTCAGAAGATTTACTTAATTTATAGTTCCCGACTTCGATCTTGTATTTAATTAATAACTTTTTATTCCAATTAACTTCTTTATGAAATGTTTTCAGAATAACTTTTTTGAAATGTTATTTATTTTATATGACTATTTCCTATATACTGGATATGGGAAGGAGGTAAGATAAAAAAAAATTCAACGTCTAACATACATTACGAATTTATTAGCTATATTCGGGGATGAAAATAATTTTGGTGAGCTTTCAGTTTTATAAACAAGCAATCGACATCTGTTCATTTTATTTTTCTAGCGGCTCCACGCTATTTTATTTTAATTTCACTTTTTTGAATCTATGCAATATTTCTGCATAGTCAAAAGTGAAACATTTAATTAAAAATAGTTTTAATGTTAACAAACATGGAATGTATGAAAAACAATCATTAATTTGAAATTCAAAACAGAAATAAGTGTTATCAATATATTGTATTTAAATTTCAACTATCCATTGTGTTGAATCGTTAGTCAACGAAGAAATACAACGCGAATGATATTTTGTTATTGTAACAGAATCACCCTCAATTTTTTATAACATTCTGTTCTTTCTTCCTTTATATTAAAAATACTACTTATATTGATTTACTTTATGAAGTATTTTATTTTAAGTGACTCCCTTCTTACTTCTTTATATAAGCCCATCATATCCATACGTAATGGGATTTACAATTTTGTTTCTTTTTACTTTCGGGCGATTTCAAGAATTCTATTTCAAACAATCATTTTTTCTTCGAATTGTTAAACCGCGTCTTAAGAAATTTGACGGAAAAAGAAAATTTCATTACGAACGATATCTTAAACGCAGAAAAATGTTTTTTCTTCTTAGAATTCCTTTTTTATTTCCATGTGAAATAACATGATAAATAAGTTAAACTCTTGTGAAGACGTTGCTTTTTGTGACGCATGAAGTCTGCTTTTAAAATGACGTTTTCCGAAGGCTCTATCCGACTTTGAGAGGCTATCCGTGACTCCCTTAACACACGCATCTTTCAGCGTTCTTTAGAGGATGTATTTTAGGCAATTTTCACGATCGTTGCATTTCGTTTAGTTCAATATGGATGCCATCATTTTTTATCGATAATCGAATGGGGTAGAATTTTATGCTTTTTTTCATATTTGCGGCACATAACGGTATCGTTTGATTCTTCGCAATTTGTGGGACAATAAAGCTCTCTTATATTGTTTTCTTTGTGCTTTCCAGGAAGAATTTTCAATTTGCTCTTTGATTTTTCGTAATCTTACCCACGTACATTCTATGCTTTATGCCGTTGATTGAAAATAGTAGCTTTTTCAAAATATTAAAAACCATTATGGAACCTTAACTTGCACTTTTTTAATGTTGATTTACTTTTACCTCAAGTACTTTAAAATTAAAATTAATTGACAAATAAAAAAAAGCTATCATTTTTTTAACCGTTATATTTTTTCACAAAATTGGTCTTTGTGTGTATTCAAATTAATTTCCTAAATTATCGTCATTCCACATTTTCTGTAGGTGTGTACTTTTATTGATTGAATTGGCATTTACTTGGTAGAACTCAAATACATTGCTATTTTTTCACTGTGTTACTTTTATTTATTTTTTGAGTAAAACGTGGTTACTTAAAAATTTCATGCAGGTTTCTTACAGCATAAAGGAACGCCGTTTTGTTGCAATATTCTGTCGGAGCCCACCCGATGCTTAAGTTCGGTGAAATTACATACAAATACGCCCGAAATAAAATGCTTCCTCTTTCAACAAAGAAACTTATCTGAGAAAAGAAATGGCCGACTAGAGGAATCAAGTGTTGATCAACACTCGATATCCCTTTATTTTGCCGTGTCAATAATTCGGGATCTTTCAGTGTCGAACTCGAGACAATGGGACGCGTAAATCTCTTTGCGATTGTTGATCCATGGCTCGGCTTAATGCACAGTGCACACCCCTCTTTGCTTCGCTCGGCAACCATACAAACATTTTTCTTCGATAACTTATGTTCAGAGCAAACATGACATTTTGATATTTCGAAATTGATTTGAAAAAAAAACAATATAGTACGTACAATATTTTTCAACTATAAATGCACGTTTCATCAATAAATCTATATACTGATTGGAAATACTAACATTATTACCGCATTTGCAACATCAGCTACTTCAAAAATGTTTAAACAACTTATGGTAAATAAATTAGGACGATTCATACAATTTTCACAATATTTTCACATTGTTGACATTTTTATTTTAATCAACACAAATCAATCTGCCGTTTCTCAAACGTTTGCGGTAAATAGGTTAACAATCTTTTTTCTAATCGAGTAATTAATTCTATATCTACAATTAGCAACTGTTATTTTGTAAATACCATTCATCTGAATGAAATGCAATTATCATTGTTTTCTCGCTTACATAATAATTACTCTATTATTTGACGCGTGAAAGCTAGTCTGCCATGTATGATTGAAGTTGATATTATTAATAAATTTATTTTCAATAATAAAACACATTTTTAGTACTTATTTCAGCAATACATTTTTTGATCAGGACTGGTTTCGCTCATCGCGAGCATTACCAACTGATTGAATACAAATTAATTTACAAACATGTCTATTTATACAAAATATTTGAGTTAAAGGTAGCAGGTATGTACAAAACCATGGGTTCAAGAACTAAGAATCAATTTACAGGAAAACATACAGTATTAATAGAAATAATGTAAATTTGTTTTGAATTGAAATGTTCACAATCACTTGTTAAGTTAATTACTTTGAAATAAGTATTATTAATAATAATTTAAAATATCATGCCTTTCTATCAAAAATTAACAGTTAACACCTTAAAATTAATAAATGTATTAATAAGTTAAGGTCCAAAAGCTTCTCTCTATCATTTCTCAATCAACAATAATTGTAACCAACATAAATTTGCTATACATATCAGAATAAACGTCATCTGATACATTCTATATTCATTGCCAGATTCGTATGTGTAGGGAATTCCGACGAGCTTTCGGGTCGGTACTGATGAGTGAGGGTGTATTTTCTGTATTGGTAGCTGGTATAAAACAGAGTGCACTTCAAACTTTCCTTCTTCTACGTGCTCCCCACTTGGCTTTGATATATCCGTTTTATTGTTCGGAAAATACCTTGCTATCTGTTACACGCATACGATTTTTCTATTTCATAATTCCAAATCACCTTTTCACTTGATTTTTTTTTTATCCAAGTTTCTATCCTATTAAACTGACGTCATATAATAAGACGGTTTCATATGCTTCCATTTTGAAATCCTGAATTGAAAGTTGTATAATGTATACGCATTTAAAGAGCAGCCTTTAAATGCTTTTCAAAAGTTGACACATATTGTATATAAAATATTTAATTGACTTACAGCAAAATTTCATATATTAATTCATTATGTTCAATTAAATATTTAAGTGCGGGTTATTTTCTTCATTAAAATTATTCCACTCCTTACTTCCTTAATGAGTTTGTTATGATTGTTCAGAGCTCTTAATGGATTATTGATTTACCTTAACTTTGTTTGAAATCTTTAATTAGTGATTGTGAACATTTCACTTTTTAACTAATTTACATTATTTGTATTAACATTTTATTATTTCCTGTAATTTTTTTCTTAGTTCTTGAACCCATGGTTTTGTATACCTGCTACCTACAACTCAAATATTTTGTATAAATTGACTTCATGTAATTAATCCCTTTGTTATATAGACGATGCTTACTGTTTATTGTACGTCAGTTCTGTTGCATCCGTGAGAATGCCTGAAGATGCCGAAAGGCGAAACCCGGGTCTTTAGTGACAAAACATGTGGAATCGTACAAAATTTTAACAATTAAAATTTTATATGGCATTGCTATAAAAAATAATGTTTGATGTTGTATTATATAACTCAGTTTCAGAATTATTGCACTTTCAACAAATATTAACGCTGAAAATTCTTTTCATACAACCAGAGTCCCTTTAATCACAGGCGCGCCCGCCACAATAATGCCACTCTGCATTCCAAATGAAAACTCTCGTTGCATTTTTGTTCACAATGAACGTAATTCTATGTAGTTACCTTTTTGTACTTTTTTAACAGTTTAAACAAGGGTATTTAACCGCCGGTAGCCGGTTCTTTCGTTGCTTTTGTAGGTTCAGATATATATATATATTTATATACCTATACGCTTTTATTTCGCAAAGCGATGTCCCTTCGGTCTAGTGACTGCCATTGTAATTTGCATATTAAAACACCCCTGAAACTATTCTATATATTGGTTTTTGTCCTTTGCCTTGTTGGTTTAATGTTCAATTAACCTTGTGTATTGGACTCAATTAAAACGATATCATTTCCGTTACTACTTTTATAGAGAGACAAAATAATTTGCATACTGTTGTCGGCCATTGTAACCAAGCGATTAAAGTTTCGCTCGTCAATCGAAACGTTACGATTTGTAGACCTGGCAAGATCGATTTCAAATTTATTGATTGAATCGACATATACATGGTAGAACTTGCTATTTCAAAGATTTTTATTTACAATAAGATTTTTGATTTCTATATTCTTTTCGGTTAGTGATAATATCGACTTCTCTTCTCTAAAATTCTCCGTGTACCGTGTACGTACATTTAGCACATTTTTTTTAAATCAGATCGATATTGTGAAAGTTATATACACATATTTTTGATGGACTTATCGATGACGTAGGCTATAACGTAGACGATGGCTCGCTACATTAATATTTATTTTCCTTAATATTTTCACCTTTTACCACTAGCCATTAATATATTATTAATAGTTTATGATAACGAATGTAATTAAATTTTTTATAGCGCCTTCTCTCACTCATAATTCAATTAAAAATCCCATCCTCTCAGCAAGTGAAATAAGAGAGTTAATATTTTTCATTTATATCAAATATATAATACACAGTTACGTAATGTCGCAAATAAACTAAAATGACACCTGACGCTTTGAACCTTTTGATATTTTTGCTTAGCATTCATTTTTCCGTATGAACAATCCACGCTTTCCATGTTATTTTCTTTGACCACTTTTGCGCCCCGTTCAATTGTTATTTGAGTTACATAAACACGAATTGTTAATCGCGGAGTCACTAGTCCTTATGAATGTTTCACTCATTCAATAATAATAACGAATGAACAATCCGCCCCCCATTCGAGGAAAACAATACCCTGCGAGTCAATTGTATTCGTTTGGCCAGGCCGTTATCATCTGTTGCCAGTCGTGGCCCGTATATTCGACTACTCTGAAATCAAAGGCGAATGGAATTATACAAATCGCGTTATGACACTGCCAAAGTCGTTTCAGGCGAATTGGACAATTTCGATCAATAATATTTTGCAAATTGCTGAATGTGTTTACATACTTTGATCTTACGGCTACATGAATAATGATCTATTGTTCTTTTTGTTGAGTTCTTTTTGAACATTACAAAATTATACAATCAAGGAAGAATGAATACATCAAAGTTATATTTTAATATATATATATTATTTATAACTTTCGATGAAAACGTTTTTAAACGCATTATTTTTTAGTTTTAACAATATTTTATGTTTTCTCCTAAATATTTTTTTTTCAGTCATAGATTAACTACTTATTTTAATAAATATAGGCAGTAACAAGTTGGACACATCGCCATTTAAATGTTTATCATATTCATATATTTTCAGTCTGGTTTCTGTATGTCACCAAAAAGAAGTTTAAATTTTCTATTTTATATACTTTTTTCGGGGCTATTATGATTACATATATAATTTATGATATCGACTGAAAGTGCTTGAAGGAATTTCAATACAAAATTTGGATTGTTACAACTCTATACGATTCCCCATGCTTTGATTTTTTTTCTTTTTGATTTGATTTGGTTTCTGTATGTCACCAAATAGAAGTTTAAATTTTATATTTTATATAATATACTTTTTCCGGGTTTATTATGATTTTATATATTGTAAAATTAATACATTAAAAAAGCAATGTTTTTGTGTTCTGTAAACTTGTGTAACTAAAATACATTTTTATTAGCTTTAATACAAAGCTATTTTTCACCCTTTTATAATAGATTTCTACAAAACAAATGGCAATTCAATCATTAAATGTTGAATTTGTACTTTTTTCGACAGTGTGTTTTTGCTTTTAATCGCTTTATTTATTTTGCTGTTTCTCTGTTCGAGAAATATCTTGAAGGCAGAGCAGAACGCAATTAATTATTTACGATATTTCAGTTTCAATTTCGATCTTATAAAGAAATGGAATTGCCTATAAGCTTTTCTTAAACAGTGTCCGCTCTTGATTCGGACTCTCGTGAAACTCATTTCAACAGCTAAAATATACAAAACTCACTTCCAACTTTACCTTCCTTTTGAAAAAGAGAGTGGGGATAAAATGACTAACGGTTAGCTAATCGCTCCCGCTATGCCTGGTTCTTAATATCGAATTGGCGGGGGGGGGGAATGTGTTATTATTAGAATGCAACGGTTTTAAAAAGATTTTCTTTCTATAAACGTTGAGGCTTTCACCGCGTAACAGAAATTGACACCTCTAAAATTGGTTTCATTAAATTATATCGAATAATGACTACAATATCCTGCCATTAAGCAGTGGCATTGAAACACTTTTTATTTGTATTATGTCTTGGTTTTTTGATTTTATTTTTATTTTTCTTGACAAGTCGTCTTTCAATTATTTCACTTCTTACAATGAAAATCTTTTGTTCGATTCGCTTTTTATTTGTTTTTTTTTTAAGATATGACACCAAATTTCACAACGCTTGTTTAAACACTATAAAAATCTTTTTAATTCAAAATAATTATCTTTTTTAATGCGAAATTATCGTCAAAGCTCCTTCAATCACGTCTGCCGTATCAAAGGTCTTTCTTCTTCACTGTCTGCCAAGTCAAATGTCTTCTCGAGCAAGATGAAGGATAGTAACGTCTAATGTTACTTTGAGCCCGCCAAGGCATTCACAACTTTTTCTATTCCACTGAGCTTTAATTAAGGGCTATTGTTTCCAAAACATTTAACTCATCAAATATCTTTAATGTTTTATTTACTTGTTCATCTGTTGGCTTTTATTTCTGCGAAACGACGTAACGTCCGCGCTTTAATTTTTGCAAATAACAACCTAATTGCAATACTTTTTGCATCTGCGTTTGTTTGTTTTTGTTGTGCCAATACGTATGTCCGTGATACCGTTATGAACACTTTTACAGAGTCGCGGTTTAATCAACCCGCTTTTAATGTTCCGCATAACTTGACTCAGTGAAAATTAAACGAGATTTTTAATGACTTTCCTTTTTGTTGTGTTTTTTTATTATTATTTTGTTTTCGTATTAGCAAAAGTTTTTTTTCCTTTGGGAATGGGTGAAAGTAATTTAAGGGTAGAATTCTTGGAATGAGCGTACAGTCCTCTTCCGTTTTTGCTTACGCGAATTACCATCTATATAGCAAATCTATTAATTTTTATCACTAATCCAACGTTCTGTGGCGTGAAGCTGTTTTTTTTTCATTTTCGTATTTCTAATCTTTTTTTTTTAATTTCTTTTTTTATTTGCGAAATAACGAATTCAATTGGGTTGAATAACGAATAACTTTCTATAAAGGTCAGCATTTTGAACTCAAATATTTTTTAAGCTTAATGGATTTTGTAAATCTCATTTATTTTTTGCGAGTAGTATTTCCGATTGAATGGTTATATCATAGCTTAAAAAAAATGTCCCCACATCTTTTTGAGGCTTTAAAACGCTCAAAATATTATTTTGCGGTGGAAATACTTCAAATGAAACCAGAGCGAGATTTACGAGAAAGCATTTCGATGTTTTGATATAAAATAATATTTAAATCACCATTAAATATTTATTTTATCTTTGCCCGCTGACAATGTATAGCATATGTTTTTATTATGAAAGTATTTATGAAAAAAAAAAGTGAGGAACAATAGTTATTACAAATATTCGTAGAGAGTGTGGATTGATAGAATATATCCTTTTAAAGCGATAACTGTCACTTGATGGAAAGGCATGATATTTTAAATAATAAAAACACATTTTTTAGTACTTATTTCCACAATATATTTTTTGATCAAGACCGGTTTCGCTCATCGTTTAAAAAACAAGTCTATTTATACAAAATATTTCAATTAAAGGTAGCACGAATAGATAAAATATTACTTTAACATGGCTTTTAGTTATTTTATCGCTTTTCTACTTTTTTATTTAAGATATTGACTGAGGGTGCTTGATGGAATTTTAACATCAAGAGTTACAGTTTGGGAACCGATACAGAGATCGAACAGTTCAGATTATATATGACTTTGATATCAGGTAAATAATATTTGTTGATTGAATTGGCATTCACTTGGTAGAACTCCATTATAACACGTTGATAACAATAGTAATGTATTTTAGTTCTACAAAATTATTTAAAAAAAAATATAGTTGGTAGCTATTTTGGCTCACGCCATCGACAGAAGTAGTTCTGACGATGAATAGACGATAGTGTGAGCCGAAATAACTATCAACAATATTTTTTAAAAATTATTTTGTAGAACTGAAATACATTGCTTTTTTTTTCATCGTGAAATAATATCTGTTTTAATGTTTTATTATGAATTGAAAATTGTTGTTTTTTATTAATATTTTTTGATTATTCCAAGAACACTTACAAAATTAAAACTGTGTTAAAAGTCATCGGTCCCACTCAGAAAGCTATCGGCCAAATTCCAGATAATTGTCAGCCACCCGTATTCTTCTGCATACATAAAAGAAGGCTTTTACAAAAAGCCGAATCGATGTGTCTGATCTCAAGATAAACATACCACTTAACGTAACCGTTGAAATAATTAATGTGACTTCAGTAACAACGTTGTATTCTTAGTTGCTACGATCATCGTCTTCAAATATAAAACCAAATATGCTATAGAATTGAAGTATATTTTATGCTGTTTCAGGTAACACGTTGAAAGCAATATCACAACCAACTTATTCAAATATCTTTTTATTGAGTAACCCATAACGGAAAGTTAACCAACAACTGTATTTGTCACTCTTCTCGTTAATGATTCGACATATACTCTTTGAGCGTTATGATTAAACGATGATATGTGCTCATTATAATTTCAAATCAGTTCGTATTCATTTTTATGACACACTTTTTACCACCATAGTTGACTGGTGCATTAATAAATTCTTTCTCGGCGAACCTTTCCATACACGCCAGTCGTTATCTAGCGCAACTGTGCATTTTATACACGCCATTAAATTACATATTACCATCGTCATCTTCTCTACCTTTTACGCCCTCATTTCATTTTCCACCCTCTCGTTCAATTATGCCGCGTCTGTCAATTGATTGCATTTTTTTCCTATAGTTCCCACCACAATATGACAAACATACAAAATTATTCGCATCACTCCTTCATTCATATTTGATAAATTCGCTTTAACGTGGTAAAAATTCATTCTTATAGATATTTCATATTTAACTCATACCGTGCTAATAACACGACCAGCGTGTACACACGGAAATCCACTTTGTGCTCAGGACCCGTGTAGCGTGTTCATGCCCGAAACGTTAAAAAATAATTCTACAACAAACACGTTTTTGCATAGTAAAGCTGAGTCTACACGTGCCGTTGTGAACATTTTTTGTAATTTTCATTTAAAAACTTTAAAATTTGAATTGTTACAATTTTGTACGATTCCACATGTGGAATCGTACAAAATTATAATAATTCAAATTTTTTTTTGAAATTCCATCAAGCACCTTCAGTCGATATCATAAATTTTTAAAAAATCATTGTTTTATTGCACCGTTGTTTTTAGCAATTTGAATTCAAAAATAGCTGGACTATTTATTTAACTAATAATGTATTACTATTCTTCGTTTTGTGAAACGTTCATCGCAGAAGAATTATTTTATGTAGATTTTGATTATGGTAATTTTCGATTTAGAACTATTTTGAATTTATGAGCTTTTTGAATAATATAGTATAGAAATTTGTGTGCATAGTATATATTTACAAGCATTAATCAATATATTTGAAAATATATACACGTGTGGGCCAACCATTGCAATATGAACTGGCCGCAGATTTATCAATGTAATATGAAACGCAAAAATACCTACTTCTAGTTATTTGTACTTACTGACAGTGGCATGCATTGTCTTTGAAATAATGCATACAATTAATAATATGCTATACATTTTTATAATTCAAATATATTCAGAATGACACTTTTACATGGAATTTTACATTAGCAGTGAAAGCGTTAAGTCTTAATCTCAGTACGTTTACGTAGCGAAAGCCAAAAAATATCACAAATAAAAAAAATACTTTTACCAACACTTAATTGCAATGCCTATCGGTGTCTAATAAAGTGCTTTTCTTTTGCAACCCTAACAACTGGCAAGTAATTCATCAAATTGTATTAATTAAATACGTATGTCTAAAAGCGAGAAAGTATTTAAACTATACGAAACTGGATAGATGGATAAACTAGTCTTCTTAAGCGAGTGACTTTTGGGAGAGTTGCGAACATGTGAATGCCATGCCGTTTACAAACTTTTGAGACGCGTTAACTCTAGAGGCGAATAAACTTTAAAATTGGCAATAAACAATGCACTTAATTAGAAATATTACCCAAGTATGTTTACTACTTACTAAGCTGAACTTGGTTGGTTGAAACAAGCATAAATTGCTTAAATTATATTATTAAGTATCCAGAAATTTTGTTGCTTTCCCAGTTTGGTGCCAGTTTGGGAGGGACTCGACACACACATTGCTCTATGCCGCCTGTCACTTGTCGCCATTTCTTGGGTCATTCTAGCTTTCTCCAGTATCACTCCACGTATTTTACCCGCGTTTTGCTAGGCTCTGCCTTCGCAGTGTTCCCCAATGGCGATATTATTATACATTGTAACTCTTGACATTCGATATGCAACAAGCTTCTGTTCATTCAATACTTTAAACCATATAAAATCGTTCAATAAATTCATTTGTTACTCAGTGACCATTTCATTTTGCGCAGTATTATTTTTGCTTGCCAAACTGAATTCAATAGCATTATATACTATTTTCTGTTACAATGTTAATTCATTTGGATATTTTCTTTTATTTTTCATCAATGATGTATTAACACATAAATATACTTCAATTTAAATATTTCTCATAATTTATGATATCGACTGAAGGTGCTTGATGGAATTTCAATATCAAATTTGAATTGTTGCAATTTAGTACGATTCCACATGTTTTGTCACAAACGACCCGGGTTTCACCATTCGGCATCTTCAGGCATTCCATCACACGGATGCAACAGAACTATTTCTCAGAAGTTTATGATATCGACTGAAAGTGCTTGATAAAATCTTAACACCAAATTTTTATTTTTATTAGTTCTGTTGCATTCGTGTGATAGAATGCCTGAAGATGTCGAAATACGAAAACCTTTTGTTAATGACAAAACGTGTGGAATTATACAAAGTTTCAACAATTCAGATTTAAGTTTCCTCCCCTAATAGTATAATATTATTGCGATCAAAGAAGCTTTGTTTCGCTGGCGTGGATTTTGCTGTTTCTCAGTAAAATCCACGTCAACTTTCATTGATTTTACTTTGCAAATAAATATTTTAATATCATATTTTTTCATTAGATTTTATATTTCTTAAGACGGAAACTTACTCTCAAAAAGTGATTTTAGAAAACTATTTTTCAATCAACAGTGATGGCACATAAATAAATGTGAGTCAGTTGTTTTAATTACATCGAATTTACTTCATGCAACATTATATGCATATTTGAGACACATTTTTTTAAATGGATTATTTGCTCTTAATTTTGTGTTGATGTTTGACGCTATCCGCTACAGTCTGGCTGTCTGGCTAAATATTTATGCAAATGCATATAGTCCCATTAAAAACTCTTGGGAAAAATTATTATCAAAGGCGGCAGAGAAAGAAGCCCCAAGCATTTGTCGTTACGCGCCAACGGAACGCAGTTTTGAAACGTAGAAAACTTTTGCATGTCGCCTATATGTGTCCCGCCTGCAATACACGATATATTTTCCCTTGTATTTCATACAACATGTATTTCACAAAATAATGTATGTCGAAATAGTGGGCGTATTGTAGGAGTTTTACATTGACGTGTATACGTGACGCAGATCTTGCACATATATTGCTCGAGTTCAAGAAATTTTCAAGTTGTTGATTGAATTGGCATTCACTTGGTAGAAATCCATTATAACACGGTGAAAAAAAAGCGATGTATTAAATTTTCAAATACATACAAGTTGGTTGTCCCACCTCCATTTGTTATGTGTAAGCAACCACAATACACGGCCGCCTACCATAACGCAAAACTGATATAAAGAATTTTTTTCTACTCCTCATGTTTGCCCCGATACAGAGCTGCACGGACTGATCGTTAAACCATGCACTATTGTGCTTAAAAAAAGAAAATATGACTTTCTCAGCGACTTAGTTTACTTGATATTAAGTATCTTGTGTATCTGTTTACCGAAAATCCGCCGTGGGGGAAGAGTTTAATCTAAAGACGAATCGAGAATATCTTGTTCCCCGTATGATCTTGAAAAATTATCAAATGCCTTAAAGTTGCCATTGGAAGATACTAAGTCAGAGTGGCTTATTGGGTCCGTATGAGAACGGACCACAGCAAATAGCACTGCTCGTTCGACATACATCTTAGAGAAGTCCGACAGTACTTGACTAGCATCCTGATGGTTGTGTCCGCAAGTGAAATCCTTATGAAATTAAATAATTTGCGAAAACTTTAATGTCGATTTTCTCGATAACTTTGTTTTTCTGCTTCGTGTACTACTAAATGTGATTTGTGCTTCGGAACATACTCAGACCTACTGTATTGTAAGGATTAAAAATGAATTTTCACAAAGCTATCGCTGAATCTATCAAAAGAAAAATGTTTGTTTGAAGGCTTAAAACCGTAAAATATCTTTTTGTTTATTGAATACTATACCATGCTTAAATTGTCCAAAATTTTAACGCGTTATATTTCCTACAACACTGCTGTTGCTTTTTAGACAGGACTTAGGATTTCAAACTTTCGCTTGCCACTCTTAAGACCACCGTCGGCTTAGGAACTTGTTTGGTATGCAAATAACCGAGTGGCTCAGTTGTTATCGACGCAGCTCACAGTTCTCACACTTTTGCCGTACCCTTACTTCCACATTTTCCTCTTACTCAACGGAATGGGGTATTTTTCAGGAAATAAAATGCCACGAAGACTTATAGCAGACAGCCGCAATCCACTGTCTTAATACAGTGAAACCTCGATTTTACATTTTCCAAGGGACCCTGAAAAAATAGCGGTAATTGTGGGAAACGGTGAATCCGGGAAAGCTTCAAATAATAATAAACAAGTAAAATCTAGTTACTTGTACATACTGTATGTATATTTTTTTTTTTTAAAGTCCTTTATGTTCGTTTGCTTCTTTGTTATTTGGCACTTTAATCGGAACAAAGACTTGTTACTAAACTTGTGACTAAAAGTTTGTATGTACAGGAATCATTATTACCGTGAATTTTAAACAACTCTAAATTTGCATCATAAACAATAATACGCGTGTGGTGGATTTCAACCCAAAAAATAGCACATGCGTCCAATGCGTTACATCTAACATGTACAGCGGATTCCAACGTGTCTAAAGATAACACCTGCACTCGGCTGTGTCAAACTTGCTTGCCGAGATACGGAGAAATATGCAATAAAAACGGTCAATCGGGATAATATTTGTGACGGGGTCAAAATATTTAGACGGTTAATCGAGGAAATCAGAAAATCGGGGAATCGGGAAACGGTTAATGCGGGATTATTTAACATTGTTGTTATGGGAGTTTGACGGGACTATAAAAAATAGGCGTTTCAGCCGGGAAAACGTATTATGCGAGAACGGTTGATCGAGGTTCCACTGTATTCATTTTACATTCTAGTTTGTTTGCAGTGCTCAAATTACGATCGTTTTTATATCCACGAATAACCGTTTAAAGACGTCTCAGATAATTATGAGTGTTGTTAAATATTCCAACAGATTTGTCCAGTGTTTTTATGTGATGCTATAATTTAAGATATTGACTGATCATACGTGACAAAATGTGTCTTGTTCAAAATCTATTTACTTCGACATATATTTTGTCATTCAATATATTTATAATCAAATGTATAATTTATGATATTGACTGAAGATTCTGGACGGCATTTCAATATCAAATTCGTAACAACTCATTTAAAACCAATAAGATTGCTTATTTTCATATTATTATTTTCATCACTTCAGTATTTTTTTTGTTTTGAATTGTTATAACTTGTACGATTCTTCATGTTTTGTCACTAACGACCCGGGTTTCGCCTCTCAGCATCTTCAGGCATTCTATCACATGGATGCAACAGAACTGAGTTGTCGCATCAGTTCTTAAAGCGGTAGTTAAACTAGTTGTTTATTTGTTCTTGAACCCATGGTGTTGTATACCTGCTACCTTTAACTCAAATATTTTTCATGAATAAACTTGTTTTGTAAATTTTTTTTATCAGTTGATAATGCTCGTGATGAGCGAAACCGGTCCTGATCAAAAAATATATTGTGGAAATAAGTAATAAAAATGTGTTTTTTTATTTAAAATATCACGTATTATTTATGATATCGATTGAAGGTGCTTAATAGACGTCAAAACTTTGTACGATTCCACATGTTTTGTCACTAACAACCCGTTTTTCGCATTTTGGCATCTTCAGACATTCTATCACACGGATGCAACAGAACTAACCTCAGTGACAAAACATGTGAAATCGTACAAAGTCTTAACTATTCAAATTGACTATATCCCAGTTCATACGGTACGCTGCTTACAATTAAGTCCTAGCTTGACATTAATATTGTCGTTTAATAAATACGTCGCAAGGACAGCTTCATTCAGCTACATATACCATCGCTTCGAAGATTTACTTCGGTAAATCCGGAGCGCTTAAACGAGTTAAACTCTTTCGGAACTGTTAACGAAGGGGCGCTAATCACGTTTCGGTGGAATTTGTTTTAGTTTTACGGTCAACGATCGCGGCTCACAACCAGTTTACTATCGCCTCTTGAATACGTGCATCTACTAGGTGTACTTGAAAAAAACATTTAATATGTATTCCTATTTTACTTATTGGCCAACAGTCCTATCACGTTAATTTTTTTTTACCTTTTATACTCATCTTATTGTTTTAATACTTGTACAAAAATAATATAAGGGACATTTCGGTCACATCGTTTTTTCGTAAGTATTGCTAATTGCGATGTTCTAAAGGTGTCATTATTTTTAATGTGTTTAGTGGTTACTGATTAAATAAACAATATTTTTGATAATAAAAACATTTTTTTTAGTACTTATTTCCACTATATGTTCTATGATTAAGACCGGTTTCTCTCATCGCGAGCATTATCAACTGATGATTACATAACATGTTAACACTCGCGACGAACGCAACCGGTCCTGATCATAAAACATATAGTGGAAATAAGTACTAAAAAATGTGTTTGTTATTAATAAACAATATTCAATATTATTCTATCCTCAACCTCATACTATTCCGATTAAAACCGATTTCGTGAAATTCTATAAAATAATACGTGGCAAACCTCGTAGATCGGTTATGGTCAGTGAGCTTTGTTCTGTCCAACACAGTAAGTACAAGCAAAAGTCTATATTTCCTTGTTATCTAGTCAAACATCATTGATCATACAGTGAAAAAACTGCAGTGTATTTTAGTCCTACAAAATTTATTAGATATATCGTTGATAGCTATTTCGGCTTACGCATTCATCAGAACTATAATACATTTCTATTTTTTTCATCGTGTTTTAAAGGATTTATACTATATAAATGGCAATTCAATCAATCATTCATGATTTTTTTCAGTTTTGTCGTCATTATTTGATAATTACCCACATAATAAATCAACGAACATCAGTTACATCATTGAAAACCTTTATCTTCCGATATTTTTTATAGATATTCTTTCTTTCTAGACTTTCTGCTGTTGTATATTTGCACGCGTTGACTGCCTTTACATTTAATATGTAGTTTAAAACAGCTGTGGATCCTTCAAAAAATGTGTGAAATCTTTGTCGAAAAACTCATCAATTTTACCGCGTGCTTTGGAAATACCCTGCAAAAAGTTCTCTCAGTCGTAAAAAATCATTAATCCCTTATTGAATCGGTATTCGGGATTTTATATTTTTAGTCTTTATTTTGTTCGATTCGTAGTTTTGCGATTGCCGCCAAATTTAAATGCCCAGTTACGTAGAACAAATGCTGCGCGACGTTGTTTCAGTTACGACTACTTTATTTAACCGATTATCTTTTGAACTGCATTTGAATATTTGTGTTTTTATTTATATGAAGAAATTATTATATATTTATTTTGCATCTCACAACATACCACGCCAATGGCCAACCGTATATGTTTTATCATCAGTTAAAACATGTAAATCAACAAATTTAATGACTCATCTTTACTTAAATTTGAATTGTTACTACTTTGTACGATTCCACATGTCACTAAAGACCTGGGTTTTGCCTTTCGGTATTCTATCATACGGATGTAACAGAACTGACGAACAATAAAAAGCTAGCATCGTCTATATACCAAAGGTATTAAAAACAGAGAAACACAGACCCAAAGGTAAAATCAGCTAAAAGATATTTATTTATATTAATCTAATATTAATTAACACAATTGGGTGTGATAATTTTCATTAACGATTCATCTTTTCAATGAGTCATTCTTGAAAGGGTTTTAACACTAATAATCAACTGAAAGAATCGTACAAAGTTGTAACAATTCAAAATTGATATTTAAATTCCATCAAGCATCTTCAGTTGATATCATAAATTATATCCTCTAAACCAATTTATTACTAACGTCTAAACTGATGTGAAGGCTCATTGCAATGTATTGATAAATTATTATTTAGTGAAGAATATTACATTATAATAGTTATACCAAAATTGCTTTTACTAATTTACTTATTATGTGATCTGTTCTCTTTTGATTGTTAGGCACAATCATTGCAAAACTGAGAATATTGAAACCAACAAAAATTCTTTTAAAGTTTTTGAATTAATATAATTTTTGATTTCTTTTTACATTCAACTCCTCCGCCAAGTCGGATTTTTAGTACCACTGAACCTAGGTGGCTGAGCAAGAAAACTTTTCTTGTATTCTTGTTTTTTTCTTCGTAACAAAATTGTTTATGGTTTAATGACCTTCTCGTGCAGCTTTGTATCAGGCCGAAGAATGAAAAGAATAGTTTCATTTTGTCAGTTTGCTTTATAAAAGACGTTAATAAAACAGTAGCTGCTTACCCATAACAATTGGAAGTATGATAAACTAATTGTCTTTTTAACTTTATAATCTCCAGTAATTTACCATTTACTAAAGAAGTGATTTATAACTTTTTTTTCATTATCAACAAGCAATTCGGGTCATTAATGATAATGTTAAATAACATGTGGCCAGTTTTTCATAATTGTATTTGTAAAACGCATTAAAAATATATTTAAATAAACCATTATTCACATTTTATAATACTATCAAAGGAAAGGATACGATCCTCATGCAAACCGAATTAATTGACGTGAATTACGCGAATGTTTTACCACACAAAATGCGAAGCCTATAGAAATCCTATGCCATGCGTTCAGTATATATATCACACCCCATTTATATTCCCCTGGTAATCGTCTATGTTTAATGCCACTCGAAATAAGTAAACACTGGCTGAGTCGAAGGGCCTGTCTATACTTACGTGTGCACTGCGCTTCTAATTCAATTAAGGGCGAAACTAATTAAAATAGCGCCCTGTAGATGATTGATGTTAGAATACTAATGATTATTAAATAGCACGTTGAATGGTAAAAGCCTTCAGAAGGGGGTGGTTCTCTTTACAACTAAAACCTCTGCGATTACATAAAATTGTGCGCAGTGTTAGGGGCGGGAGTTTATTTCAAGAGCTTTGGTGAGTCGTCGTTATTCTCTTTCAATTATACCAGCAGGCACTGTTCATTGACTTATTGGTATAATACATATTATCTCCAAATGTTTGTCGTTTGTTTTAACTATACTGTTTGACATGGATCATACAAACAGTTCCAATTTACTTTATAAATTTATTGATTGAATTAACATTTACTTGGTAGATCATCATTATAACACGTTCTTAAATAGCCAAGTATTTTAGTTCTTCAAATGTATAATGATTTTTGGCTTACGCCGTCATCAGAACTATAGTTTTTTCGCCTTGCTTATAAATTACTGTTTACTATGATCACTGTATCAGTTTGTTTGTAAAATTTGTACTCCCCATAGCAAATTTTTTGGTTATATTTGGAAAAACAAATGGAAAAAATATCGGCAATATTTTAAAATACCGATACGGTTACATAAAATTACGTACTATTATACTTACATCTTATATACTCTTTTCCATGAGAAATGGTTTTATTGTTTGAACTGGCATTTATTCCGAAGAACTCATTATAACACGGTGAAAAATAGCAATGTATTTAAGTTCTACAAAATTTATAATTTATTTCTTACAAATTTTGTGGAACTAAAATACATTGCTATTTTTTTACCGTGGGAGAAATAGTTTTATTATACATCAGTATTCGAGCATACGCTCAAACTCTTCAAATTTGGTAAAAATACCGGAATTGAATGAATGAAAATTTTCGACTTGGAAGCACCTATATACAATAATTGTTTAGCTTATCGCTCTTTACGCTTCGTTTTTAATATCGAGGGTGAGTTTGATAGCAACACGGAAATACAAGCCGTTGAATATTTATAAATTACCTGAACGATTAATAAATCAACGTGTCTTTCCAAACAAACTACTAAACTAACAGCTTAGAATCTGTCAATCGTGTCTGTCCTTAAAAAACGTAAAAATCTATATTAGAATATTCTTGGTTTCTTGGGTCCAATTACGTTACTGCGGTTACGGTGCGGACCACCGGTTGGCGTAAACAAAAAAGTAGGAAAGCCCATGGGTAACGACTTTTTGGCAACGGTATCAGGATTACCACTTTCCTGTGAGTTTATTTGTTATATAACTTTTAAATTTACCAATAAACTTTCTTGAACAAAAATACTTCATTTAAAATTTTCTATATTGACTGCTGGTAGGTAAGGTAATGTATCACGAAAGGTTACGTATGCTTTAACATTCTTTTTTATCTACTTGTAAATATTTTTGATTGATATATAACATAATTTATAACACGGTGAAAAAATAGCAACGTATTTTAGTTCTACAAAATTATTTTTAACAAATATAGTTGATAGCTATTTCGGCTCACGCCATCGTCAGAACTAGAACATAGTTCTAGTTAAATAGCAACGTATTTTAGTTCCACAAAATTTTTAATATTATAGTTTATAGCTATTTCGGCTCAACCTTTATCAGAACTACGACTTGTAAATTGTGTGGAACTACAATATTTTGCTATTTTTTCATCGTATCATAATAGAGTTTTACCAAGTAAATGTCATTTGTGGATTTAATTATTTTATTGTTTGTTTATTAATTCCACTGGTTATGTTATTAAATGTGACACATTTCCACCTCTTTAAAAGGAATCTTCAGATGCATTATGTACCTTTTCTACACAGCTATATATTTAGGTAAATGTACGTTTAAACAAAGTTCTGATGAAGGCATATATAGAAAACTATATATATTACAAAATTTGTACAACTAAAATAGATTGCTATTTTAATAAAATATACATGATACAAGTTTTTAATGATTTTTCTCTCTCTCTCGACTCTGTAAAGGTTTACAGCACATTTAAGGCAAGCGCATAGACCTAGAAGAGTTAAACTGCATAAAAGCTAACTGCATTTTTAAACAGTTTTTTTTTCGTTAACCTGAAGATTTTTTCTAAGCAGAATCAGTTGACTTACAGATTGAGTATTTCACATGAAATTTATATTACAGAATAATAACAGTGTAATCCTTTTAAATTGTCTAAAAATCAATGTTCTTCCGACGATAATCATTCCGAATATCATTAACTACTATTTCCACATACCTACGTCACTTAAGCAGGTTTCCGTATTTTAGTATGATCAAATAATGGGTGTATTTCGTAATCTGTCAGTTGCATGATTTTTGTTCAGCCGCATTGTTAAAAATTAATTTAACTTGTTGAGACGAGCAAGACATGAAACAAATAGATTTCAAACGCTTGTTTCGTCAAGTTGTTTACTTGAAATACGTTAAGCGAATTAAATATTACATTATAAGGTACGTCACTCATTTAAATTAGATGAGATTTATTAGGTTATCAAGTTACACTGGAATACTGTGAATTGAATGAGGAAAATTTATCTTCAAACACACTGAATTATATTATTTGAATATTAACTCGAATCAAATTCTTCACGCTGTCGACTTTTTTTATTACGTTTTTTACTATCCTAACGTTGTTATTTTATATATATATAATATTTATAAACGTTTTTTAATTAAACACGTGAATTATGATTGCTTAATGAAAGCATTACTTATGCTCGATTCTAACAGTTATTTTAAAAATGGACTATATATATATATGTATATTATTTTGAAATTGCTGAAACTTTGTGCAATTCGCCATGTTTTATCACTAACAATCCGTGTTTCGCCTTTCGGCATCTTCAGGCATTCTATCACATGGATGCAACAGAACTGACGCACGATAAACAGTTAGCATCGTCTATATACCAAAGGTATTGTACTGTAGGAAAACACAGACCCAAGGCGAAAATTAAATGAGAGCTAAAATTAATTAAATTATATTGATCTAATAATAATTAACACAATAGCCTGCGATAAGTTTCATTAACGATAAATACTGTTATTGAGTCATTCTTGAGAGAAAATCATTTAAATCATTAAAATTTATTTGAGATTTTTTTGTTGCCTACTTATTTCAATTTGGTAATTAACGTTAGTAGTAACTATTAGTGTTAGTTTGTTAGTGACAAAACATGTGGAATCGTATAAAAGGCTTAACATTTCAAATTTGATACTAAAATTCCATCAAGCGCCTTCAGTCGATATCATAAATCGAATCTATTTTTATTGTGCAATTTGCAAACATCTCATTAAGGAATCTCATAACATAAATTCAAACTCACGTGTTCACATCTTTGTAATAAACGTCCTAAACTGGCGGCATTAGAAACACTGGAGATAAACAGATTTAAAGTTTCGTACCAAATTCTTAATGAACAAACAAATATTAATCTTTCGCCGCTTCTTATACCGTAACGAAAGTTTAATGCATTTTTGTAATAAATCATCTCCGTACAGTATTTACGCTTATTTCCAAAAAAAAAACAAGATTAATTCGCACTTCTAGAAATGCCTAAACTCAAATTGCCGCATTCTGGTATATATTAGTACAATATGAAGTTTGTGGGTTAAAGCAGAACAGAAAATGTATTGTGTAATTTTTCTACACAGCTATTGTATATATCGATAGGTAAATGTACGTTTAAACTTAGTTATAAATAAAGGTAAGCCGAAATAGCTATCAACTATGTATATTTTGTAGAACTTAAATACATTGCTATTTTTCACCGTGTTATAATGGAGTTCTACCACGTAAATGCCAATTGAATCAATTTAATATATTATATAATCGACTTTTTTAATTATAGTTATATTGTGCTTATAGATATTATGAAGCTTTAGGCACTGTCTTAGCAGGTCGAAAGGGTTTAGAAATTAACGCTATATTTGTATAACTTTCATGTGTTTGACAAAAATAATTATCATTTTGTAATAGGGATCCTTGACTCAATATTTAAATATAATTTTTTCGCCGGACTATATATAATGATTTTGATAAATAACTCTATATTGTGGCATGGAGTGTTCTCGTTTAAAGTTTCAATAAACGTAACTAAATTTAATGCACGTATCGGCTTATTCCGGGTATCAATAGTACTTATTTCATTCTCATATTCTTTATGTGTCATAACTTCAAATATCGAACGCCATTATCCATTAAGTGCTATAGCGCTTGCTAATTGTCCACGGTAAACCCCCTGGCCTTAGTTAGCCGCCGGTACTTGACATGCTATCGTAGCTGGCAACGTAGACTAGGCTGGCAGTCACGCCGCCTAAGGTAATTTCCCTCCACGCCACCTATGACGATATACCTCCACACTGCATAGCATTTAGAATCAGACGTTAATTGTGGGGCGTTTCGGAAAGCTTTGCGATTATTGTTCGGTACTTACGCTCACGACAGATTCCTGGAACTTCGCCTAATTTCGTAGGTGCGATGTAAACGTCGTGTAACATTGTTTTTCTATCCGAGTCTGTTGAACGACTGAAAGCCTTCAAGAATATCAACAAAACAGCCATAATTGTCTGATTTAATCTCAACATCAAATTCATGTAAATACCTTTTCCGAATTTCATTTATCATACAACCAAGTAGATGTAAACAAGAATAATCTATTTCAATCTTCATTTGGCTCATTTCCAGAGATAACTTCTTTATAAGCAATCTTTAATATTTTTTGAATAGTAAAAACACATTTGCTTAGTACTATTTCCACAATATATTTTATGATCATGACCGGTTCCGCGTATCGAGATCTTTATCAACTGTCGATAAGCGGTCCAGATTTTAAAATATCACGCCATTCCTTCAAAAAGTTAACACATTAACAACAAACAATAATCCTCGTTTTGAAATATATTTTGCGCTTGTGTGTATTTCGTTTTACATATTTTTTATAGATTTAGGTTTATTATATTAGTTGTATAAAACATACATTTGATACAACAGTAAAGTGTGACGAAATAGCATATTTATTATTTTCAGTCTTAATATGTAACATATATCTTATTAATTTGTATATTAATTATAATCTAATATATGTTTAAGTTGGTGCTAAATTTGATAACACGCTAATAGAATCAGTCTCAATATCGTTTCTTATGTATATTATCTGAGTCAAAACAATGAAATTAATATCGTTTAATACAGAGCGTCTTTCTATACGCGATTTTACCCGATAGCAATGCCAACTTTACATACGTTTGAGTAGAGTTGGGTACAGTCGCTAGTCACGATCTGTGCAGTATTTTGGTTATCATTTTGTTCAAGTATATGATCACATAATCAGGATTTTTGGGATATTAGAATCATTATACAGTCATTGTATGTTTAAACCAACAGACATAGCCAGATAAATAATTTTCATATTTCTATCATAACAATATTCGTCATATTTGAATTGTTTTATAATAACTTTGTACGATTCCACATGTTTTGTCACTAACGAACCGGGTTTCGCCTTTCGGGCATTCTATCACACGGATGCAACAGAACTGACGTAAAATAAACAGTTAGCATCGTCTATATATCAAAGTTATTAATTACAGGAAAAATTAAGGAATCATATAATATAAATTCAAACTCAGCGCTTGCATCGTGTGTTTGCATCTTTGTAGTAAGGGTCTCAGAATGACGGCTTTGGAAGAGCTGGAAATACATAGACATCACTATCACCAAGAATTCTTAACGAACAAACTAATATATTGTCTTCCCCATTAATTCAACCTTCCCCGTTTCTGACTTGCTTCCGTAATAGACCACTTCCGTGCCACATGTAAACATATTGTCGTAGCCGACTTTTTAGTTTCATTTACAATTTTTGAAAACTTTAGTTTTATGGCGAGAAAGTAACAATCTAGGCCGTTAAAACAGAAGAGAATGTATTGTGTACATTTTCTACACAGCTATAAATAGATAAGCAAATTTTAGTTTAAGCATAGTTCTGACGATGGCGTGAGCCGAAATAGCTATCAACTATTTTTAAAAAATAATTTTGTAGAACTAAAATACATTACTATTTTTTTCACCGTTTTACATGAAAACACTTACCCCAAGGCAAGCAGTAAATTGCAGCTAAAACATCAGAACCCGGGTCGTTAGTGGCAAAATATGTGGAATCGCACAAAGTTGTAACAATACAAATTTGATATTAAAATGCCATCAAGCACCTTCAGTCGATTTCATAAAATATTCATATCATATAAATCTTTTTATAGTGTTTATCTTTTTTTACATTATTATCAATAATCTCTCATTTACTCTTAAAACGCGGTCAAACTATGCCTCCAGTCAATTTAAACGCGGTCGTACTGTGACATTTAAATTTTACGATTCATAAAATGTTTGATGGCATGAAACGAGGCCCCGATCGTCGTTTTATGGCAAGGCGCGTGTAGAAGGGTTGCGGTACGTACAGCCTACATACCGGCGGCGTCGCGACGTCAACCTTGCACACGGATGTCCGTTCGCCGCAGCATTACTACCTACGCAATTGCGTCGTCTGGCTTCGCCGCCTAGCGGTAAATGCGAAAACATATTACTTTAATTTTTCTTTCCAATTTTCAAAAATCTACTCTTTCATAAGTAAAAATTTTGTAAAATCAATTTAAATTTAATATCAGTTATTCATTTCTATTTAATGTTATCTATGATTTATTTTATTAATCTCAACATATTAAACATTTCCGTTATAATATTACTATAGAATGCTTTTATTGGTATCATTAATATTATAATAATTTTTCAGACAACTATTATAAAAATATTATTTCGAGTGTTCAATGAAAACTTTAACATTTTAATTTAGGATATCGACTGAAGATGCTTGATGGAATTTCAATGTCGAATTTGAATTGTTACAACTTTCTAGGATTCCACATGTTTTGTCACTAACGATCCGAGTTTTGCCTTTCGGCATCTTCACGCATTCTATGACACCGATGCAAAAGAACTGACAAAGTTAAGTGTCAGTGTAATCGTTGTAACAATTCAAAAAAATATAAATCAATCTTCGAACAAGTTTCCTTGCACACAAAGAATTTTTATGAAAATATATTGGTGCCATTGTTCTTATGAAAAAGCTTGAGTTGCATTAAAAATTATCTTCTTTTGCAAAGATGTCGTGTGTGCTTTATTCCCCATTTCGTGTCCTGGGAAAAATCCTGAATGTATTTATTTGTCTATTAATATCTTTGATCGAATGCCATATATAATAATTATATCTTTCGTGTCTCTATGCCGGCCTACGAATTCTGGCAGGGTATGCCTCACAATGGATGCAATCAGGTGGCAACCCTTTCCTGCCCTCACGACAGTCTACACTCCCATTGTACTCGACTACGTAAATTTATTCTATTGAATATTCAATGCCTAAACGGGGGGCTATTTCGCCCTTAATTCACCTCGCGTGATTGGCCTGCCGCGGGTGCGTTAAGTTAACTTCTTTGTGTTGATATAACACCGCTGAATAACGACGTTTACCTTTAAAACGGTGGATTTGTTTTCAAAATATTACGTCTTTATTAGGCTGGTACGAGTCAATTATACTTTCTCCCCTATAATATTTTCCCGAGGCTTTTTGGGGCTACAACGCATAACGTGTTCTATTAAATTTTAATGTTGAAACTACATTAAATTATATTTTTAAAAAGTCACGTTAATAATTTTAATTTTGACGTATTAATCGTTTTTTAGTTATTTTCTCTCCGCAATGAATTCTAAACAATACTTTGATAAACATATATAAGATAAACTTTTTGTTAATACGTTTCATTATTTCACCTAAAAAGCTCGCTGGATAATTTATCATTTCGCTTGACAGAAGAGCAAAAAATTGTATACCTTTTCAATTTGTTTCACCAATAGAATATACTGTCATGAAATAGTCGCTTTTATTTCTTTTCAGTATTAAATAACAGGAATTTTGTTTTTTTTTGGTTCTTTATTAGAACGATTTCTTTTATGTACCCATGTGTCGTTAGTATAACAAATATACGTTCAACTGTCTCTTACATAGATATTCCATTTTGAATACTTAAAAACCCATTTGCGACTACATGTCAAGAATGCTCATTGCACGCGGGCTAGCCAACGGTATGTATTATATATCAACATGTCGCGACGAATGCTGATAAAACACACTCCCTTTACATGCTTAAAACAGACGATTAGAGTGTTATATGTTTTTAACATTATATTAATACAGAAATATTAAATAATTTTATTTTATGATCGACTCCACTATAGAACAACTCTACATGACATCTCAATATTCTTAATCGAAACTAACAACTTCTCTCTTACAAAGCTTTGACAATTTTACTCAAATAAATTCACACTCTTTTTTAAATAATCAATAATATTTTAGTACTTTTTGTGAAATTTATGGAGCATTGTTACATAAATGTTGCATAAACTTAACAAAATGATTTAGTCGTTTTGATCGCATTCCAATTTTAGTCGATAAAAATACCATACAATGCCGTATATGTTGTTCGTTTGCTTTTGGTTTGCTCGTGTTATCCCTATCAATTAAAAATTAAAAATTAAAAAAAAGCCGAGGAAAAGTACTATACAATGGCATTTTTGGTAACACTCCATTATAACACGGTGAAAAAATAACAATGTATTTTAGTTCTACAAAAATTTATAAGATAAAGTTTATAGCTATTTCGGCTCACGCCATCGTCAGAACTATGTTTTGACGTAAATTTACTTATCTATATATATCTGCGTAGAAAGGGTACACAATAAATCTTTTGTTTTAACAACCTAGCTTATATCGTGCTAGCAATACAACCAAAATTTAATTTTAAATTAAACTAAACAGGTGGCACTTTTAATAAGCTCAAATACTAGCCGGGGATGATTTTTTACAGAAATGCATTAGCCCTTTGCAATGGTCTTAGGAGCGGCGGAAGACTTATATTTGTATGTTCGTTTAAAATTTCGTGTGACAAAATTCTTACAAAGATGCTCACTCTACCGTGTTTAGGTACAGACTGATTCTAAAAAAGGCATGAAAAAAAATGGATTATTTTTCGGTACCCTAATATTATAAATTTATTAAGAAAAAATAAATAAAATTCAATTATTTTGGCGTTATTATTCATCGATTTTGCGACACATCTGCCACTCTAAATTTATCGATAACTCGTCGACGTTATAACATGCAGTTACGAAACTAATTTTGAATAGTCTTATACGCGGCGCATTCCAATTACTCGTATAATGTGGGAAAACTTTCTGCGTCTCGCTACCGAAGCGAAGCTTTTCGAGAAAGACAGCTTTCGTACGTATGATATGAATCTCGTTTGTTATACAGAGTGAGAAAAAAGCGCGACATCATCGTTGACGTGCATGTGTATGCAGTTTTTCTACTCCGTTGGTTTCTGTCGAGAAATTGAATCTTTGGCAAACTTTATGCACACTTTAAACACGCTGCCAGTAAAATGTCATTACCGTGAGAAAACATATTTATACCAATAATAATTTATTTAATAAAATGAGTTTTAATTGGTTCCATTTTGATTATTTAAATTACCAGAGTGTTTAGCTCTGCAAATTTTGTTTATGGAAATTGATGGCTATTTCGACTTCAAAACTATGATTATAAATAAAATAAACAAGATAGTTCAAATATCCAAACGAAAAATATAATCATCATTTTGGTTCATTCACTGAATTTATATTAACTTGATAGAACTTCACTATAATAAGGTAAAAACAACAAAATATTTTTCTACAAGTAATAGTAGTTGACTTCAACTATCCTCAGAAGTAAACTTTAACAAAATTTGTAATATCGACTGAAGGTGCTTGATGGAGTTTCAATATTAAATATAAATTATTATATTAAATCTTCCAAGGCTTTAGCAATTCAAATTTAACAAACTTAACATGATGAAAAAACACCATTGTAAGAGTTTTCTGTAGCTGGCTTTTTTGGTTAGTAAATAATATTATTAAAATTATGAAAGACGCTGTGTATTCCCATTGCTGTAATTTTAATGTAATATCGAAGATTTTGTGAGCCTTATATTTGATAATTTAGTCTCTTTATTTATAAATGTAAATGTTTATTTGATAGTCGATAATAAATAGACGCTTTGTCTTATGAAATAACGAAAAAAAGTAATTTGCCATTAGGCGTGGCATGTGACACATTTTTATACCATTAATTTTTCCATATTATACGCACCCTGTATGAGCGACCGACCCGCCATCTCTTATTCGAGTCATAGTTCGGATTGATATTTTTAAGTGTCTGATTAAAGCGGCTCGATTTATCATATAAAAGTATTGAACTTTTCGAAATGAAAATCTAACCATTAATACGCCCTCTGTCAGGGTACCTACTGTTGATAACACATTTTCGATTTTTGATTAATCACTCTTCTTTATTTTTAACGAAGGAACTTTCCCGCCAAACAAATGTGGCGCTGTGATTAATGTTCCTCTTTATTGCTCTAATTTTCATATTTATTCATCTTGTATATATGACTATCTTGTTCTCTTCTTGGTCCTTTATCATTGGTTGGAATTTTTACTTACAACGTAGACTGACCTCACAAACCGCCTTTTTCTAGTTTCCAATATGCTCATTCTTATCCAGACTTTTCTTCACAGTATTTTCCCATCTTTAGTTCATTCCTATGTGAGATTTACTTAACAACGACCGAAGTATTGTCATGTCGAACAATTTCATGCCACATCCTTTTTATTTAAAAAAAATCATAAATATATATTATTTGACTCTATGGTGCATTTAGTTATCACCTCGGCTAGTAAATTCTCCCTTAATTTAGTCACATAAATTATTCGTATATACTTATTCAAAATGTATTGCAAATTTGAAAAATATTATATCAAACTCGTGATAAAATGTGTTGATTGCCAAGCAGATCAATGCTTAGTTGTATCTATTAGATCACGTGACTTTCCCATAACATGACTCGTGCGCATTTCCATATTAATCTTTTTTTTAATTGAATATATTTAAAGACATTTTATTCGACGATAAAAAGCAAAAAACATATTTACATAATTTCTTCAAATTAAATTTTATATGTTTACCCATGCCATTAGGCTCACTGTAATGAAAAGTAACTTTGAAAACTTGACAAAAGTATACACTATAAAATTTTGAAAAAAATTGATAATTTGCAAGACTTATTGATTTAATAGTAACAATCAAATGGCGATATATCCAATTTACGTTGTATTATTTTTATTAAAATAAGCGATTAACTTCTTACTAGAAATATAAATATTTTTCAGAATTAATATAAAATATTTCATCGGTAAATATATATAAAATATATTCGCGAATCACACAGATCATCGCTTTATAATTATCTTCTTTTAAGCGACTTATGTATGAAATGTTTGAAACTCCATAGAAATAAAGGTGACGATAGATCTTTCTTTTTCAAATATCCGATTATCACATTGAGTAAACGGATTTATTAGTTTATAAAAAAAGGAAGTATAAATTTTCGTGAGAACAAACTAAACTAAAAATATATATCAATTATAATAACATGGTGAAAAAATAGCAATGTATTTTAGTTCTACAAAATTATTTTTAACAAATATAGTTGATAGCTATTTCGGCTCACGCCATCGTCAGAACTATCTCAATTCTAATATCAATTATAATATCTCCAAAAATATTTATTAACAAAATTTGCATCAAAAAAATTTTTGGTAGGTACTTTGTCATAACTATTATCCAATCTCGATGTTTAATAGCAGTTATAATGAATGTATATACCTTTAATATCCTCAAAGCAAATTCTTAGACTTGCTTGTGTGCGAGTGCACTCACGATGACATTTCAGTCACTTACAGTTGAAGCACATATTCGATAACTAATGGAACGTATTTAGTGAATCGCGTATATGTCGAATACTCTGAACTTCGATCAAATTCTATACGCTAGATGATCATTGCTTCTGTATTAAAGACTTTCTCCACAGTCAACTCGAATATCATATTTACTATTATATACAAGCCATTTCTCAAACTAATAGTTAATTCCTTTTACATAATCATAATTTGAACCCTTTTTTCCATTACAGACCTTAAAAAATTGTGCTGAATTTCTATCAAGATTAATAAAATATTCAAAGCCTAATGTCCTCTCGTCTCTTTTAACTCGTCCATTAACACATTATCCTCTATTTTCCCCCTGGCGGGGTACGCCCTTTTCGCTGCCCTTATCACGCGAGGGGATCCCTTGTTTATATGTGTTGTTTGTGTTTATCAGACAATTAGAGATGTTATCTGCACGCACTGAATTCTCGGCAGTGACGTGCGCAGTAGGGTCTCATTTAAACTTTAAACTATGTCCAAGCTGAAATCTGATTTACGTATTAATTTTTAATAGCTATTTCCAATTGCTCTTTTTCCTGTTTTATCAGATTATTCTCGTAATTTTTCATTTTGGCTTTAACACTCTTAAGCGCTAGTAATTTTATTGATATACCTTTGATATATTTAATTCTCAAAATTTCTTATTTTTATGATATCAACTGAAGATGCTTGATGGAACTTCAATATCGAATTTGAATTTTTAAAACTAATGCATTAAGATGCCGAAAGGTGAAACCCGGGTCGTTAGTGACAAAACATATGGAATCATACAAGGTTTTAACAATTTAAAATTCTCGTTCAATGTGTAAATTGTCACTTCATGGTAGAAAGGCATGTTTTAAATAATAAAATCACATTTAAGTACTTATTTCCACAATATATTTTTGATCAGGACCGCTTTCGATAACGCTCGCAGTGAGCGAAACCGGTCCTGATCAAAAAATATTTTGTGGGAATAAGTACTATACCACGTGTTTTTATTATTTAAAATAAAATCAAATTTCTTCATATTTCTGTGTAAAATATTTTCTTTCGCTTTTTTTTTTAACTGTTTACTTTGTAGTAAAATGTTTATTTATTATTTCCTTTTTTTTTTCAGGTAAGTGCTGTTCTGAAATATTCTTTTTGAAATCGCGGTAAGTACAATCATCTTCTTGTAGATCGTATCTAAAATATTTGAAAGATGTTTTAATATCAACCAAATGGATTAAAACCAAAGCATTCAAATATTGACACAAAAATACAATCAAGGTTTTTTGCAGCCAAATTTTGAGCTTCTTGGCTATCAAAATATCGAAAAATACGGCCAATTTATTTTATAAAATAACATTGCTTTACGACCAGCCATTATCAAAATTATGGAAACATAAATGAATTATTTACCAAACTGGCAACACTCTTTTTCATTGCCTCTTTTGCAACGCGTACAAAATTGACTTCGTATAAAATCAGTCGCGCAAATGTAATTCCGCTTTAACGCGTCACTGAAAAGTCCTTTTTGCAATACCGGGCTGGTCAACTCATTGTTTCCTAGTTCATTATTGTTCCTTTAAAAGGGCGTGGCGCAGCGTGCGAATAATTTATCGAGGCACTTCTTCTTGCTCGTGTACTTGGCTCGTTATCTTATTGAAAACTTAATTAATTTGTCGGCCGCCTAACTAGACGTCGCTGCTGGGAAAGCTTTGAATAATATCCAGAAAACTTTTAGATTTATCTGCGTGTTGTCTTTTTCTCTTTTTTCTCATTCAAAATCTACAGTTAATTAATGATGACTTCAAATAATACACTATCATTTGTGAAAAATCATATTTTATGTGATTTAAAATAGTAATTTAGGTCACGATCGCATCTTGTTTATTTTACCAGAACCACCGCTTGCAATTTTTATTAATTGAAAGATGAAGTTTTATCCAAACATACACTTTTATAAAGTCTTATCTATTACCTCTTGGTGAAAGGGCATTATAATGTTTTTAAATTTAAAACTATTTAGTTGATAATACTTTTAATTGTTTTTTAACCATATCGTTTAAATGTACATCCTTTGATTACCTGTATATAATTTTTAGGGTTTTCTTTTTATATAATTGACGATTGTTAATTTTGCATGGATTAAGATAGGCTTGTTTTAGTTTTTATTTTATCGCATTTCGTTGACAATGCTTGGGATGAGCGAAACCGTGCACTATCTTTATAATATAAAATTATGGTAATTCGTACCATCTAATGTAATCGTATCAAGTTTAAAAAAATGATAACTTAGTGGCCGAAATAATTGTCAAAGAAAAATGTTTATAATATATACATTTCTTTTCAGTCTAATAACACCCTTCAAAACAAAAATTTTTTACATCATATATACCTTATTATATTTTTAAAAAATGTTAACCTTTTTCTTTTCCAAAAAGCATTAACTCTTTGCAGCTCGAACGTTATGGATTCGACTGTTCATTTTTGATTTCGCCTCGGTGGTATTTTCAGTCACGCACTTAAAAATATTGGTCGATAAGGGATATAGCTCTACGGTGTAGACCGTAGCAACACTGGGTTCGACGCCAAGCAGCGCCACACATCCCGCCCCGGGACATCGTTACTGATAACAGTCGCGAATATTGCCTTTCGGGACGGCTCTGCCCCTATTATTATGGATCGGAAAGCGGCGACCTTTAAATATTTTTTTCCCGTATCAAAACAGTTAGGGCGCTATTTACTACCCTGAAAAGTACCGGCTTACTTTACATTGTTCGCTTTTCCTATTTTACAAAGGATTTTCCCGGGAAATCTTTTTTGGGTGAGTTTATTACAGCATTTTCTGATCGCTTATCTGGCTTGTTTGAATTCGCACATAACTTTGCTTTTATCATATCCATGCAACTATAATATATTCATTCACATTTTACTATTTTTTTCTCATAGAATATTTTATCTCAAAACTCATTCATTACCGTCGTTAATTTTGCAGCTTTTTTCGTAACAGAATGGTCATTTTAAATAATAAAATATTGATACTACCTTTTTTTAAGCACTTTTAAAATAAGGATTATCCGCAGTAAGACGTGAGTTTTATACATTCACAGATTACTATTTTTTTCCTCAATGAATATGTTATCTCAAAAAAATCATTACTTTATTAAGTTTTGAGACTTTTACGTTAAAAAAGTTAGTCAGTTTCAATGATAAACTTTTGAGATTATCTTTTTATTGACATTATTAAAACAACGATCACCCGCAATAAGACGTGAGTTTTCAATTATTACACTTACACTTATTGTTTCTTTGCGTAAGTTTATCGAAGGTCCTCTGCATTAAAATCAGTGTAGTGTAAAATACTGTATTGACGATCAAAAAAAGGATGTAAATTCAACATTCCATTTTACTATATTCTGCGCAGAATAGTACACTTTGTGTTAAAAAATGGGCTTTGACTTGCATAAATTTAATATACTATTTCTGCTGGAAATTGTCAACCTTACTGTATTTTCTTAATTATGAAATGCACTTTTTTTTTCAATTTTGTGTCTCAAAATTAGCGTTGCATCTTATAACCGATGGTGTCTATCGCAGTTAAACTCTGCAATCGTGATGAAGCAAAAACTGGAAATGGGTCAACTGCTTGAAAGAAAATCCCGAAAACTGATCTAAAATATTCCTTCAAGAAACACCGAATTGCTCGTTCTCTTAACACACAGTTTACGGCTATTTTTATTCCACAGGCCAGATTGATTACTGAACATATTTAAAGCCTTGTCATTCAGTGAACAATCGATATTATTATTGTATTTTAATAACACCATCCTGCAATTATAAAGCTTGACGCGTGTTTTTTTTATATATAAAGCTTAAACGTACAAATGTTAATAACACAAAGAATATAATTTTGTTTTCTTATGTATATAGTCGATTGTATGACTTTGTATAGTAAGTTTTACTTTTTTTTTGATATATAAAAATAAATATCCGTTTTACAATCGAAATTACGATATGATATTATATTTCGTATATAATTTCCGCATCACAATGTAATTATTTTTTTAAGTACGGCGATTTTAAGGCGCCTGTCGGTCGCCGTTGTGGATAAAATCCCGATACAGCATTATCATTCAGCTGCAGGCCGCTAGCTGCATCCGGTCGCGTATTTTCTCTGCGAATTAGTAGTGCTAACGGCGTTAGTGCACTTTGTATGGGGTTTATCTTGCTGGTGGATCGCTCCTGGCTGTGCCATTTCCGCCGGAAGGATAGATGGAAACCTGGTTAGGATTAGTACTGCGTTGTTTGAATATGTGAATACGGTTACTCGTATTTCAGCCGTTATTTACTCTGATCAAAATCACGCGACAAAACCTGGATAAACATTCACTCTTTTCAGAACTATTTTTGTTTTTGGGGTTTTTTCATAATATACCAAGTTTTAAATACACAATGCGTCCTTTCTTCTTCACATACTTTCTTTCCTTTACTGTAATTTAGCGATCACCCAACACATTTTAGTATTGCGTTGTTTGAATATGTGAATACGGTTATTCGTATTTCAGCCGTTATTTACTCTGATCAAAATCACGCGACAAAATATGGAATCAACATTCACTCTTTTCAGAACTATTTTTATATTCGGGTTTTTTCATAATATGCCAGGTTTTGAATAAGCAATGTGTTCTTCCTTCTTCGCATACTCATTTTCCTTTACTGTAATTTAGCGATCATACAACACATTTTCGTAATTATATACTCAGCAAATTTGAATTCTTACAACTTTGTACGATTCCACATGTTTTGTCACTAACGAACCGGGTTTCGCCTTTCGACATATTCAAGTATTCCATCGCACGGATGCAACAGAACTGACTACAAGGATCGTTGGTGACAAAACATGTGGAATCGTACAAAGTTGTAACAATTTAAATTTGATATTGAAAATCCATCAAGTACCTTTAGTCGATATCATAAATTATATTCTTAGCGACTTGTTGACAATTCATTTTCGTTTGACAACTTCAACTTTGATTTGTGACGTATAATGATAGCGAAAGCTCTCTTTCTAGCTTATTAGTGTTTAAGGACACAATCAAAAACCTAAAACCATATGTTTTTCTTCTAAATAGCGTAGTAATTAATGTTGCCGCATTGTGTGTATTTTTATATATTTCTTTAGAAGTGGAACTTAATATATTTTTAAAAAATCCATGAAAATATATACATAGTTCCTTTCAATATTACGTTAAGTAGAAAAGGCATATTTTTTTACATATGTTACATAAATTTTTGTTGATAGCTATTTCAGTTTACGCCATCATCAGTACCTGAAAAGATATATTTCTGACAATTTCATAATCGGAAATAACGCGGTTAAAAAATAGCCATGTATTTATTTAAGTTCTATTTAGATAGAAATAGCTATGAAATATGTATTTTATAAATTTTGTACAACCAAAATATATTGCTATTTTTTCACTGTGCTTAAAATACACTGACTTTATTTTCACAGAATTGCCCCAAGTAAACGTCACTTCAATTAATAAATCAATATTTAGTCTATACTTTATAATCCCTATCGTGCTTCTTTTGCTAAATCTTATATATATGATTGACAAAATTTTCTACGGTTATCGAATTGCGTAATAATAGTGCTATCAGCCCAGTCTGGCGTAATTTTGAACCACAGTTCATTCTGTAATTTTCAACTAACCGTCTTCATGATAATACGGTTTTATTATTTACTGTAATACTATTATAGTGCTAATCATTCTTGTGCATAACGGTATCCTGAGCACCATATAATAATGTAATACACATTACTTTGTTGTGTTGCTGGCAAAATTGTTGGTTATTACTGCACAACCATTAGGTAAGTAAGTGTACAGTAGCTAGGCCGATAGATTAGTATAATCCAACCTTTACCCACACAACTTTGTTAAGCCCAATTTACTTCCACATCTGATATACAACTTCGCTTTTGTACAACGAGGAACTTGCCATTGTTGTAGGTTTAAATAAACTGTGATATGACTACGTGGCTATGATAATAGAGAGGTTGCTTATCGCATTTGAATATTTGAATTCTTGAAAGTCTAATAATAGTCGTTATTTACTTTGTTTCGAATGATGAATGTTAACGCGAGGAAGCTTCGTTGAAATAACTATGCCTGAATACAAATCAGAATGTGTTTATTCCGTTAAAAATAAAAGTAAAGCTGCGCAATTAATTTTTTGGATATAATTACCACAGTTACCTTGTGTAAATTATATTATACAATTCAAAGTAGACATGTCCGTTCTTCTGTAATAGTGTACTTTAATGAATCAATATTATTTCATCGGATATTAATTCACATATCTAAGTCTTGAACCAGTCTGCCAAAAGAGATGCCAATTTTAAGAACATTAACAATTTTTTTTTAATAATAAAAACACATTTTTAGTACTTATTTCTACAATATATTTTTTGATCAGTACCGGTTTCGCTCATAGTGAGCGACACCGGTCCTGATCAAAAAATATATTGTGGAAATAAGTACCAAAAAATTCTTTTTATTATTTAAAATATCATGCTTTTCCATCAAGAAGTGACGGTTACCACCCTAAAAGCATTAACAATGTTCAACAATAATTCTTCGGATGTCGACATATACCATGTGGAAAAAAGTAAGTTCAGGTGAATGCTATTTTTTTAATGTGTTAAAGTAGATTTTGCTACTTTAACACATTAAAACTTGCTTGGTTGTATTCCTTATTATTATTTGCATTTTTTTAACGTATAAATATATATCAAATAATTAATTACTGCTTAAATCGATGTATCAATTACATGTCGTGACATTAACTTCATTCACTATTTCTAATTGTTGTGTGGTCCCTATCAAACGTTCAACATCGATTAAATCAATGTATTCCTACACAGTTGGCAATTGGCACATAAATTACCCGTCACAAAAAAAAAGAAATCGAAAAAAATCCGAAAAGAAGATAGTGTCGTGTTCAGTTTAATGTAAACAATATCCTTTCCGTTTTGTATCGGTTAACTTTGCACTTAGCCCGATAATGAATATTGTTACCTCTCTTCCGGCGTGTTGACACAGTCGCCAGCTCAGACCTTTCAAGCCGGGTGGCTCAAATCAATGAGACACCCTTCGAACTTAACAATAACTCCGGGTCTCACTTAGTCCGATGCCGTTACAGTTCCGTGTTGTCCGATAATGGCCCGTATAATCTCATACCTCGTATATTTAGAGGGTTATTTGCTAGGCGTCTCAGATGCTCACACAGGTGCCGTGTATTGTTCAATTTTTATTTATCAAATTGCCACAATGTTGTATTACTCAAATAATTCGATTGATAGTAACACTTTTTAACTGATTATTTTTTTGTAATATTTTCGTATTATGATTTACTTTGTCATAATAACTATTCTTTTAAATTATCATTGTTTTTTTTTCTTGCTCTTGGAGTTTTACTAAAACGTCAAAAAAGACATTTCACGTTCAATTATCGAAATAAAGCTGAAACTACACCATGATGAAAAAATAACGATTTTACATACCGAAAAGATTTCTTATTCCGGTATAGTATAAATCGAAAGGAGTATATGGCCAGGTATACTTAATTCGCGTATAAGTATTCATTTAGCATTATCTTACATAAAAGAATTTCAATTGAATAAGTCGCAAAGAATACAAAACAGAATTTTAAAATTATGCCTATTATAAATAAACAAATATTTCCGCAATGAAAAAATAAGTGCTTAATATGCTGAAATGAATTAATTGTATTGAAGATGTCCTTTTCAGGATGCTACCTTTTGGCGAAATTAAAAAAGTCTTCGCCAATCTCGTTGCCTTTATATTTCCAAATTAATTTTTAATCCTGAAAAGCTTATTGGTGGCTTTGGGTGCAACGTTCCCCTTAATGTCCTCCTCGTGGGTTGCTGGGAGCCCGGGGGACGCCGGAATAGATAATAGATAGGGGACTAATCAACGCTCCAGTCGAAAGTTATTAGCGACCACCCCCTCGAAAGGTACGATCGACATTTACCCGTTTCGCTGTAGGGGTGGGTTTGGCAGAAGGCCAAACGTCGGGACTGTGGCCAAGTTTTAATCCGTTTAATGAGTATTATTCATCTGATTTTGTTATCATCGCTTCGCACTTCAGATTTGTATTCAAAATTCTATCAAAATAAACTCAGTTATTACTGCTCTCACCCATAAATTATCATTCGATAGGATTTATGTTCGTTCAAAAATTGCCTAACCCTACTCGGACTGTGCCAAAAAGAAACGCGCTCTCTAGTACCGTGTATTTAATACAGATCATACAAACACGAGTAATATAGAACACTTGTGATAGAAAGTTAAGAATCTACTGATAACTTTACGTATTTATAATATTAAGTGACACTAAGATATGGTAATAAATTCAGTTTTCTAAACACACTGGAACTCTGACAAAATATCTCCTTTGCACCCGATGTTATTATAATTCTTGTTACTATTTTATTCGATAAGTAAATATATAATTTAAGTATCGTAGCACAGTATTTATTACGTTTTTAAAGAAAATTGAATTATTAGAAGCTATGCATAATTATTACCCGTAACATGGCAGAAAGGGTTAATGGTTTAACATCATCGCTGAATAAAAAATAATTTGATTAAAAACGCGTTGCCAACCGCACATAGCGACGAAAATAAGCAGTATAGAATTCGATGTATCGTTGTAATAAACGTATCGAGAGAATGTAGAACGTTTTGAGTCAGTTAATATGAAAAGGATAAATATTTATGTCATTTACCCGTAATGAATTGTTACTGTTGCTTATAGTATATTTTACTTCAATTTAACCAAATTGCAACCTATTCCAATTATTATTCGTATCGTGTTTTTTTAAATTGCTAATTTATTTGAAAGAAAAACTTTCCTAGAGCGTCTCTTTTCAGGAGATAATGACATTAAATCTTAATTTAAAAAACATTAGAAGATTTTTATGTTGTTTTTAAGCCACATTAAAAAATTGGCATGGATATAATTCCATATATTTTTATCACTGCTAGATAACAGTAGGCGACCGTTGCTTATACGTTAGAAGTCACTGTCAGAAATATAATACTTTGGCTTTATCGTCAATTTACGACTCAATTTATCTTTAATATATTTTGCTTATAATTTCGTCATGATTCGCTAGGTGGAGTACGACGGCCCTGCTGTCGTCTGTATCGCGTCTCTGCTACCCTTATTTGCCTTTGTTGTTAAGGTGTAATGCAGACGACGATATAGCAGCGTACCGTAGCGTGCTTTGCCGTATTACATCGGCAACCGATTGCGCGATTCACACACTCCGTTGTCCTTTCCTCCATACACAATATTTCTACCCCTTGCACTTCTACTATAATGTCTAGCGACGTTAAGAGCTAGACGAATGATTTTTGAGTGCTTTGTTATTGAAATTTTACACTTCAAAATCCAAATAATATACTTAATTTGAATTGTTATAACTTTGTACAATTCCACATGTTTTGTCACAAACGACCCAGGTTTTGCCTTTGGGTATCTTCAGGCATTCTATCACACGGATGCAACGGAACACAACGGAATACAGAATACAAAGTTGTAACAATTTAAATTTGATACCATAAACAAATATTATACATTTTTTTTTCTTTTAATAAATTAACTAACACCATTTCGCAGAATTTTTCTTATTCCGCTGTGTACACATTAACAATTTCGTAATCTACAGTGGTAATTAGAACGCTACTCAAAGATGTTGAGAAAATATAAGATGTCGAACTCGCATTTCAAACAAAACAGATATGCACATATTTTACTTCGTATAATTCTGTTTTATGCTACAGTTCTAATAAATTTAAGAAAGCCGTTATTGTATATTATTAATACTTACTTTTTACGAAAGCTCTAGTGTTATTTCAAGAACTGCATTTTATTTATTATCAACACAACATATGCACAACTGAGTCGAAATTATCGTGTGCGCAACGCTGGTACATTCGACCCTGCGTCTAACAATTCCGTCAAATATTTCCCTCAGTGGTTACTTAATTCCTAGCAATAGAGAAATACCTCCAACACAGAGCTTTGAAATCATGTGGTTAGTTTATCTAGAGATCAGCTTGAGTTATTTCACTTCGTATAATATTATTAATTATTATTTACCGCACATCATCAAAATTAATTGTTCAATATCTCTTTCATGTATAATTGACAAAGATTGTCTCTCCGCGTTAGATCTATGAATTTTTCTAAGAGTTAAAAAATCATTGCTCCGAATTTGCTTCATTTCAATATAATTACTATGTTAATTGTTATATCAGCGATCGGCAAACCAAATTCACTGGCATCCTACAAAACAGGTAATTAAAAGAACTGTACATTAAGCGTGCCACTGAAAAAAAGTAAATGTATTGTATGTTAAGACAATTTTATTTTGTCGCAATTATACACGCTACGTAAAAACATTTTAAATACAATATTTAAACATTTTTGACTCCCTTGAGATTCATATTTGAAAGCGAATATGTCAATATTTAGTGCCACCAAAAATATTTTAAAAACTTTCGCATATTACGCATTTTATGGGTTATCGGAAGCTTGTCTATACCGTTGGTCATGCCATGAAAAAAATTACAAATAAAGTCTCAAATCAATCATACATCTATATCGCATTACATGCATAAGGGTGCATATCTTTTTTAAATTTCACAACTCATTGATTGTGCGTATCGATTTTTTTATAAATTTTATTTGTAGGTTTCAAACGAAAATCAAACGTTAGATTAGTTAATGATTATACTTGCAATGAGCGAAACCGATGTCGATCTCAATTATATAATACAATGGAAATATTTCTTGACATTCTATTTTTATATTTAAATAGCCTGTTCAATAAAAAGTATCAAATAAATAAAACCTCAGAATAAATGCTTTGCTACAAAAAATTATCAAAATACATTCTTATAGTGGTTTTACAATGTGTATTATGTTGCCCCGTTTACTATGAAACGTATAATTAAAATCGTTTGATGGTTGTAATAAGGTTAGTATACTGACTTGTTTAGTGATACCGATCCTTTTCCTAAACAATATTTTACACATAGTGATAATAAAAATCATTTAGAGCATGCATACGAGTTAGTTTATTACTTAAAAATGTACATTTTCAACTATCTCTTGGAATTTGAGGCCTATTCCACCTAAGCGTTGTGCTTTATGCCTTAGTTAATGCGGTCAAAATAATGTTCATTATGAAGCTTTATTGCATCGCGAGTTATGATTATAATGCTGCCGTAAAATTCTAACCAGTTTCTGGCGCGTTACTTCATGCACCATGTCATAACATTATTATATTACCTTTAGAGAGAACTTCACGATGAACAAGAAATGAATTTTGCACGAAATGTGAGCCAAACAAGCGAAGCCAGATTTCTAAACCGATTACGCCACGTGCGAGATTGAAAACTGAAAACTATTTTCTCGTCAAATTGTATAGTAATTTTAGCAGAGTTGTCACAGGCACGATAAACATTGTTTCTATCAATCTTGATCGCCTTTTTTTCAGAAAATTTCTTGTAAAAGCTTCGGTATTCATTAGACGTCAAATTTATTTAATTATCTTAATAAAATAGAAACGTTAATTATGGTAACTAATTAAAACACAAATAATTATTTTTATATAACATAATTCCAAGAGCTCATAAATTTCAATCATGTTGCGTCTTTTTGTTTTAAAATAAAATATCATATTCTTTTATATTTGAACGGAATCGATCCTTTTTATATTTAAATATCTCTGTCTTCAGTATCTTGATTTTTCTTTTGAGTCATAGATTATACCCTATTTGTTTTTACGTTATACAATTTTACTTAACAACAACGAACTGTAAATATTTTATACTAATACTTTGTTTTTCAATTAACTTTATCTGATACTTACTTAATCTTATTGAATAGTTCGATTTTAGTTTTTTTAAAGTTGTTATACATTAATTTAATTTACTTAAGTATGGTTTTAAAAATACATATTTAAAATTTGTTAAAAATGATAATATGCATCGCGAGGCTGTAACATAAAATTGTTTTAATAAATGAGTGAAACCGATCCTGATCATAAAATATATTCTGAGAAATAATTACTAAAAAAAGTATTTTTATTATTTAAAATATCATGCCTTTCCATCAAGAAATGGGAGCTTACCACATAAAGGTATAAATAATATATTTTTAGTTTAAATTGTTAAAGCTGTGTAGGGTTCCACATATCTTGACCCCACAACCCAGGTTTCGCCTATCGGTATCTTCAGGCATTCTATTACAGATGTAGAAGAACTGACAATAATTTATTCTAGTTCTATCAAGTACCTTCAGTCGACATCATAATTAACCATGTATTATTAAATTGAAGTATCAAATTTAGATGTTTGTTGATTGAATTAGAATTCACTTGGTAGAACTCTATTACAACACGGTGAAAATAGTGCTGACGATGGCGTGAGCCGAAATAGCTACCTACTACTATATTTAAAAAAAAATAATTTTGTAGAACTAAAATACATTGCTATTTTTTTCACGTGTTAAATTTTTGTCACTTCTGTTGCATAGAATGCCTGAAGATGCCGATGGGCAAAACCCAGGTCGTCAGTGACAAAACAAGTGGAATCGTACAAATTTTCATCAATTCAAATTTCTATCAAGCTCCTACAGTCCATATTATAAGTAATATATTTTAATTAATCTTCTATCCCATATACACTCATATAAAAAATAAATCTTTAATCATATGTAAAAGAACTATATTTCGATTACTTGTCACACGTTTGCCATCGATAAAAATATTTATCGCTATCTTAATAGAGAAATTTCGTTTTTTTTTTTATTTGTTTTTATCAGTTTTTCTCAAGCTTGATCCACCTACTGCCCCATTCCCCATTATAGCGCTAAATCGACGAGATGACTTCACAGTTCACTTGGCGTGTATTTTACAAATATATATATACCATTTTTAATGTATACCGATACAATTTTAAATTGAAAACTCGTCCCCATCTTTGGGAAGAGTTAGTAGACAACGCTTCTTGTATTATATATAACCCTAGGTGGTTTATTGGAATATTGGCAGAGCATAGGATACCGGTCACCATAGGAGTGGGAAGGGGATATAAATCGGTACCATAGATGGGTGGAGATGAGTAATTTACCCAAATGAGCTTTACTTTAGGATACAAATTTAACCCGTCAGATAAGATGGGTGATGAACCGTGATAATCAAATTATTTCGAAATGTTGAATTATATCACATATAATTCATCGGCGTATTTTCAGTATTAAAATATTGATTAATTGAATTGGCATTAACTTGGTAGAACTCCATTATAACACGGTGAAAAAAATAGCAATATATTGTATTTTAGTTCTACAAAATATTTTTTTTAAATATTGTTGATAGCTTATATTATATACTATATTTCGGCTCACGCCATCGTCAGAACTATGCTTAAACTAACATTTGCTTACAAGACATTGTGTGATTCTCAAATGACTTTATTTCGCCTTCAATTGTATTATTTTACGACAATTTCACAATATTTTGTAAGTCGAGAGGTCTGCTCAAAAGATAGTCCGTGATTTACAAAGCGTTTGAACATTTGTTCTTAGTTTGTGTGTGTATATTGATGTATTGCTAGCGATTTGTTGGATTTCTTTCAAATCAAACTGATCAATGCGTAAGTCGTTTAGGGTTAAGTAACCCGAAGAAGCATCGCAAACACTCGACAAGTAGGAAGAGACGAGCCTTATCGGTTCCTCATCTTAGTACGAGTGTTCGTAGGGTCGGACTATACCATTTATAGAAGGGATATATCCGTAAGTCGCAGTTGGGTCGCGTAAGGATATTCGCACGTTATAAATTCACACCCCACATTCCTAGTTCTAAGGCTGTATGAACAATCTATAATACCCGTCAGAACACTAAGCCTATCTTAATTCGACAAAATTACTTGGAATGTAGCCTCTTGTTTATTTTGTAGACACGACTTATAAGGTCGCCATACACTCAGGAATCTCAACCCTTATACTGTCTACTGGAATGTTCTCCGAGAATCGTTGTATTTGCTGATAATATTTTTCTTTAGTATATAGAAAAAGATTTCTTTAACTCTGCGGGATCTTAAATGTTACAGTAATTTTTCTTCTTTAACATTGTATTTATTTTCTTCAGACTTATCAGAAATTTTAACTCTTACTAGATTATTGTAAACATATGTTTTTTGTACAACAATTTGTAACTCAGTTTTCTACATTTTTGTCGAAAAGAGTAATGCTTGGACAGTACGTAATGTTAGCTGATCGCCCTCGCTACGTCCCGTTTTCAGGATCTAATACATAGTTTCTCAACCTGAGGGTCGTCAATTTATACGGTCAACTAAAAAAAAAAAAAATTGTATGCTTTTGGATTGTATGGAGGGTCGTGGGCCACATAGATATTATGAAAAGAGGTCGTCACCCGAAAAAGGTTGGGAACCTATGATCTAATAGGCTAGTTGGGAAAGGTCTCTAGTCATCTCAGACTTCCATATCTTCGGGAAAACTTATTAAAAAAATATATTATATCCAGTCCACTATTATACTGCAGACCCGGCAAATCGATTATTATATTATACATGTATTGGATTCACATATCGTTGTTCAACATAACTTTTGCGTTAGTTTGTCGTTGAATTTGATTCCCCAATGCACCTCTGTCAGATTTCTAATAAAACTTCATCCATTCATGTTTTTGTCAAAAGTATAATGTAAATAAATCTGTCTTTGTATATCCAACCAATGGACCCTGATAAAACCCTCAACCTTCCCTTTGGCTTGGCCTATGGATTGAAACTTTGCGGGATTATCTTGTTTGCTTGTCCTCATAATCTTTTCCGAATATACCTACACAGATTTATTTAAGAAATAACGAAGGGATATATTTCGGCTGGCCGGCGAGCTTTTTTTATTGAAAGGGATCGCTTTTAAAGTGCGGCAGCTTTTTCGGCGTAGCCTGCGAAATAAAGTCGATCAAAGCTTTTCAAATGATTAAAATAACATTTTTTTTAAATCTTGAGTTTGTATTATATAATACGACACGAAAAAGATGTCGTTTTCAGGGTAGCAAATATAATCTTTTAGCGTCTTCGTTTGAGAAAATATTTGCGTTTATAAAAGTATCAAGTTCTTCGTTGAAGACTTTTTGTTATTGCCTGTAGACTTGATCGATTTATTTACCTAGACTTATTTAAGACTATTATAATAGAAAAGAATCTTCGCCGATATTATTCAAAATAAATTTACTGCTTATACATGATAAACATTTTATTTTGTTGTCCTTACTTACAGACAAGTGATATCGTATGTATCATGTAATCGATTGTTTTTTTTTCTATTGTATTTAATGACAACCGCCCATTTGAAATGTTGTCAAGAATCATTATTCAATGGCACTCATCTGTAAAAATATTATTTCAACAATATTTTACTTTATTTTTACTGGTACAATATGACAATCGAAAAATTGTTTCTTATATTTTCAAACAGAATTAACCTTGTCAGATTTCAATTTTTTTATGTTTCGTACGCTAGCAATATATAGTAGACCTCTTTTTCGAAACATTCTCGAAAACTGAAAACATTTTACACCCTCGCAAGAACATTATCACAATTCAAAAACTTCCAGTTTTCTTAAATATTTTGCCAAATTATAAAAATACTAACATAAAATTGTGCATACTTAATACATCCTAGTCTTTTTTATCTTATTTATGATATGAACTGAAAGTGCTTGATAAAATTTGAATTGTTACAACTTTGTACGATTCCACATGTTTTGTCACTAACGACCCGGGTTTCGTCTTTTGGCATCTTCAGTCAGTTGACGTCAGTTCTGTTGCATCTGTGTGATGGAATACCTGAAGATGCCGAAAAGCAAAACTCGGGTCGTTAGTGACAAAACATGTCAAATCGTACAATATTGTAACAATTCAAATTCTTTTTTATCTGTTAATCGACAAAACTATTTGTTGTATATTTTTATATAGTACAAGATAGTGGTGAATCCGTTATAAGAAAGACAAAACGTATATTGAATTGAATCATTTAGTCTTTTTTACAAAAATTTTTGTTGCTTAATTTTTTATATAAAAGAGTAGTAAAGAAAGCAAAACACTGTCAAATCTGTACCGTTGAATAATACATATTTCCTGATACATCACTTTTTTCAAGCAGTCTATCGATGTAATAAATATGTTAGCAATCAATCAAACGTGCCCATAAAAATAGCGTTTTTTGTTGTTATAATACTTTAAAGAATATCGGCTTACATGAGCTTTTCGTTTCTATAGAAAGGTTATATGAGTATTTATTTTATTGAATCCTATTAGATCCGATGAGTTTCCCAAGTCATATCGCTCAATAGACTTCCCTCTGCTACGTTACGCGTAAAACATGATCATTGTTCGCAATAAGCATAATCATTGTTGTACGATATCTGTTTCTGTTCAATGTTTCAGTACAATAAACTTTAATAGTACGTGAGTGAGCCTTTTGGATTCACTTCCGATATTGATTTCGTTATTTTAATATACGAATCTTGTTTGTTTGAAATTGAGCTTTTTGACATCACATCGTTCGATTCCACCAAATATTACGGTTTCATCGCGAACAATAAACTTTTGCTCATTTGTTTTTTTTTTTGTTAATAAGTATTTCATAATTATTTATAAACTTGTTGAATTTTTATGACAAATCAATAAGAATAAAATTTTTAAATGTCCTTACATGTATTTTGGAAGCAATGAAATGTGACTAAAAAACAATAAATTTAATTTCAATTTGACTTTATTTGCATTACAAATTAGTACTGAGAGATCCGTGACGGTTTACTTGTAAACTATTTGAATTGTTAAAACTTTGTACAATACCACGTGTTTTCTTATTAACGACCCGAGCTTCAGGCATTCTTACATTGTTGAACAGAAACGTTGCATCGAATGCCTGAAGATGTCGAAAGGCGAAACCTGGGTCGTTAGTATCAAAACATGTGGAATCCTACTAAGTTTTAACAATTCGAATTTAATATTGAAATTATATCAAGCGCCTTCAGTCGATATCAAAAATTATTTTACTTCAATTCAATATATGTTGTATGATTTCGTTTACATTACTTTATAAGTTTTTGAACAATTTGATTTCTTTACCAGGAAAATTATTGACTTACCTGTCCTAATTTTGAAAATATAATAAGTGTTTATTGTAGCGAACATTTTGTTTAATTATTTTTATATATTGTCTTTCCACTAACGGTTGACACAAATTTTCCAACCGTCTTAGATATTAACAGATAGACAGTTTGAGGTTTCGTATACTTTTACTGATCTTTCTTAATACAATAAAAATTACTTTTTACCTAGCTACCCTCGATCATTTCACACTGTCGAGTTGTTTTTACATCTTGCAACTTTTACTTAGAACACTTGCTTACATAGTTTCATATCATTTCTGAATATTGTACGCTATTTCGTTACCCTACTGATACATTGTATATTCCCGCATATAATTATCACGCAACCGCTATGTTGATTATTATGTTATTATTATAATGAGAAAAACAATCAAAGTGGCAGCTTCAATTAGTATGGCGTGTTGCGCTCGTATTTTCGATTTGATTTTCTCGCTAATCTGAATTAAGGAATCACTTGTTTACGCCTTACTTTGACGTATAAACGTATAACATAAAAAACATTGCTGGCTTTATTTCTCAGAAAAGGGTACGCTTTAACGCTTTTTACAAAATTATACAACCAGCATTATCGTTGGTCAATATGAAGTTTCATTTATTTAATTTACCCAAAATTGTAGACATCTTTTTTGTTATACTGAAACTGCAACTGTCGAACTTTTGCGATAATTTAACTTATAAATTATAAAATTTGAATTGTTACAACTTTGTACGATTCCACATGTTTTGTCACTAACGACCCGGGTTTCGCCTTTCGGCATCTTCATGCATTCTATCACACAGATGTAATTTCTATTGCAACCCTGTGATAGAATGCCTGAATATGCCGAAAGGCGAAACCCGGGTCGTTAGTGACAAAACATGTGGAATCGTGCGAAGTTGTAACAATTCAAATTTGGTATTGAAATACCACCTAGCACTTTCAGTCGATATCATAAATTATAATAATTGTTCAATAACAGATCTCTCTTTTAAATTATTCAGAAAAAAAGGAACCAATTTTTTGATTGCTGCATTTTATGTTTTTTTATGTTCAATATATCTACTTTTCTTATTACAAATTTCATTAAAGACTACCGAAAAAATTTCAATACATATTATATCAACGTACCAGTCTCATTGCGAATGTCATTTCCACCCAGTATAAATCTTATTTAATTTCATAGGCTCCCAACCTTCTTCGGCTGGCGACCTTTTTTCATAAAATCCATGTGACCCTCGTCCCCCCTACTATTCAAAAGCCAAGCAAAAGTGAATATTTTTCAGTCGACCGTATAAGTTGGCGACCTCCCAAAAAAACCCTTCGCGACCCCAGGTTGGGAACCTATGCTCTAGCTCCCCAATTTGGCTATATATATATAATAATAATAAAGTTATCTTGGTAATCATTCATATCGTAATCCATATAAGCATCTGAACGTCGTGTATCGATTATCTCTATACCGCTAGTGTTCTAAGATATTCGACCTTCACTTCATTCTAGAGTGTCCGCGAATAACATTGCAGTGGTTTCCCTTTAACTTCTGATGTTAATTTTACAAACATTCCGTCTAAGCGTGAGGCTGTTTCTTGAAAACGCTCGAGTTCACATCATCTTTCACTATTTACTTCTCTAGTCTTAGTAAAGTGGCTACCCTTTTTGTTCCACTTGACCCTTAACCAGTGTTCAGCAACCTTTTGTCTTCTACGACACACCAATGTTTTTCTTTACACCACAAGTCAATATTTATAAAATTGCAAAAAAATCACCATCGACGTACTTGTAGTCAACGATTCATTCTTTTAGTATTTTCATTTTTTTTCTAATTAATATCGATTTTTGATCGATTGAATTGGCACTCACTTGGTAGAACTCCATTATAACACGATGAAAAAAATAGCAATGTATTTTAGTTCTACAAAATAATTATTATAAAAAATAGTTCTGATGATGGCGTGAGCCGAAATAGCTATCAACCCTATTTTTTTTAAATAATTTTGTAGAACTAAAATACATTGCTATTTTTTTCACCGTGTTAATATCGATTTTATTAGTTTTATATCAGTGTTCATATGACACATTATTCCAACGAAAAAAATATATTTCTAATTCTATTTGATAGCATCTACTCGAAATATTTCATATTTAATTATTTTTTGATAAAATATAAAATGGCAAGTTATTTGATTTGTTATTTTCTGTTAGAAAAATGTGTCGCAGTACACCGGTTGTAGAGCGCTACCCTGAGCTGTGAGACTTAAAGAGACGCAGTTTTGAGAAACACCTTTGTGGTTTTAATTCCACACAACATTGTATGAGTGCTAATTTTCTACCATAGTATATAATCAGATTCACAAAATATTTCCCCATATTAAACACCACAATTCGATACATTGATTTCAAAATCGTTGTGCTGACGACGTTATTATCGATTATGCTCAGCGATAAATCACTAATAGAATTAAACCTGAATGGCATCGAACATCGAGGGTCCCTGAATCATTTTTACCGTTGCACTTTTTCAAACCCAAATCATCGCTTTGCATCCGAATTCCTGTCAATTAATATTTGAATGGCGGATAATTAACGCGCTTTTGTTGAGCTCTTTTGTGCGCTCGCAAATATTCGCCCCTAATCGTTTGCAGTTACAACTTTGCATATTGCATCGATAATCAGTTTTAAGTGCAGAGATAATTCACAATTACTGTAATTATCGCACATTACCGTGAAGTGAATTGTCGCTCGCGTGTTTGGTGGGTCATTTTGGTATTCGTGATATTTTCGCTGTAGCAAATGAATTTTAATGTATGGAAATATTTTATGTAGTTTCGAAATAGGGAATTATACATAATTGCGTTGTTGTAATGTATTTTTTTGCTCTAAACAACCACGTCCGCGGGAAAATTTCAAATAATAGACCGAACTTCAAGAAATAATCGGACCGAATAGAACCATAAATGATGTTCCCCATGATCGATTCCGCTCGTTATATTATCTCTAGATACACGACACGGAAAGAGTTTTTTTTACTTCAAGTACTTGCTATCGATTGAACTGGCATTTACTCGGTAAAACCCCGTAATAAAACGTTGAAAAAATAACTTTTTATTTGAGTTCTACACAATTTTTAATTCATTTGGTCGCTAGCTATTTCGGCTTAGCCGTCATTAGAGCTATGAGTTCTGATGAGAGCGTGAAATATTAAATTCCAACGTTTCTAAGAAGTTATATTATCAATTTAATTTTTTCTTATTTATCCGTGCATACTAGCTTTAAATTATCAAATTTAAAATTTATAAAAGTTAATTTGCTGAAACTTTGTATATTGTCAAATGTTTATCACTCACGAACCAGGTTTCTCCTTTTGGCATCTTCAGGCATTCTATCACACGGATACAATATAACTGACACACGATACAGTAATTCCATATGTTATATACAAAATTAATTACACTGGGAAAATATGGACCCTAAAAATATTATTGGACGCCTTGGATTAACAGAATAACGAAATGTTCTCACATACATCAGTCGTCAAAGCCTTACTTCAATAATAACAACTATATATTGTATTAGGAAGTTATGTGTAGTTTATAATTGGTTATTTAGCAGAATGTTCCTTTACTTTCACTATTATCAGGCTTCATTGTCTAAATGGCTAGCGTTATACATTTTCCTCTCCTCGAAGGTTATTACTGCCTCATTAACGACCATTCAACCTATGCGCCATCATATTTTATTATGCTAACTAAATAATACTCACCGATGAACAAATCAAGGATGCGGTTGTCAGGTACGCTCTTGATTCCACACCTACTTTATATTTCTGCATTCAACATAGTTATTTTTCAATATTGCACGAGCATATATATAATATTTGTATACATCATTTGAATGAATTAAATTGACTGCTTAATATTTTTATATTGTTTTTAGATTCTATAAAAAAAATTTCAATATCAAATTTGAATTGTTACAACTTTGTACGATTCCACATGTTTTGTCACTAACGACCCGGGTTTCGGATGACACGAATGCAACAGAAGTTATGGATAAAATATACAGTTAGTATCGTCTTTATACAAAAGTTATTAATTACAAGAAAACACTTACCCCAAGGCAAGCAGTAAATTGCAGCTAAAACAAATTTAATAACATTAATCTAATAATTTTTAACACAATTGCCCATGATAATTTTCATTAGCGATCTTCACTTTTAATGTGTTAACTGTCACTTCTTGATGGAAAGGCATGATATTTTATATAATAAAAACACATTTTTTAGTACTTATTTCCACAATTTTTTTTGATCAGGACCGGTTTCGCTCATCGCGAGCATTATCAACTGATAGAATACAATTTACAAACAAGTCTATTTATACAAAACAAAAAAATTAATTTGAGTTAAAGGTAGCAGGTGTACAAAACCATGGGTTCAAGAACTAGGAAACAATTTACATAAAATCATACAATATTGATACAAATAAAGTAAATTAGTATAAAAATTAAATGTTCACAATTCACTTATTAAGAATTACAATTACAATTATGGTAAATCAATAATCCATTACGAGCTCTAAACAATCAATAAGGAAGTAAGGAGTGGGAAATTTTAATTACGAAAATAACCCACACTCACTACTTAATGGAACAAAATAAATTAACACATGAGAATTTTAATGATAGTCAATTAATTTAAAATTCTCATGTATCAATTTATTTTGTGTAAGTACTAAAAAATGTGTTTTTATTATTTAAAATTAGCGATCTTGTTAATGAGTCATTCTTGAAAGAGTTTTACAACAAATATTAAAATGTAAATGGTTTTTTTTATTTAGAGATACCTTCAATCAACTATCTGAAAATCATACGAAATTCCATCAAGCACTTTCAGTCGATATCATTAAAAAAAACAATTCCTGACTATTTTTCTTTTATATTCAATATATTAATTAATAAAGCTGTGTAGAAAAGGTACACAATACATCTTCTCTCCTGTTTTAACGACCTATATTATAAAAATAATTTTGTAGAACTAAAATACATTGCTATTTGTTTCCGTATTTTTTCCTTAATTAAAGCTCGTTTCGACTAGTCGACTAGTGGCACATCTTCGCACGGTTTCTAAACCACGCTTATAATATTCAATCTCTCCAAATGAGGCCATTTGCACAACGTCATCAGCGATAACAGGCCGGGCTCAACTCATAAATCTTCCGTTCGGTCGCAGTCGTGCCGAGTCGCTTGGACTATCAGCTATCGGTTATCAACGCCTGCGGTCGTTATGCATATCAATAATACACGAGTTGTTAACTCTACCCCATAGCAGTGTTTACAGCATCCTCAAACAAATAATATATGTAAATACATTTTCCCAGTCATTCGCGACATCTTCAACTCGTGTCGACATCGCCAATTATTTTATACTTAACACAGTGAAAAAACAGCAATGTATTTTAGTTCTACAATTTTTTTTATATAGTTGATAGCTATTTCGACTCAACGACTTCGACATTTGCCATATATATATATATATATAGCTATGTAGAAAAGATACACAATACATCTTCTCTCCTGTTTTTACGACCCACCTTAATTTCCAATTTCTAGATAACTTTCGAAACCATAATATTTGCCATATAAATGGTTTTTTTTAGTAGGTATTTCCATAATGTATTTTTTGATCAGGACAGGTTTCACTCATCGCAAGCATTATAAACTGATAGAATACAATTTACAAACAAGTCTATTTATTGATTGAATTGGCATTCACTTGGTAGAACTCCATTATAACACGGTGAAAAAATAGCAATGTATTTTAGTTCTACAAAATTATTTTTAACAAATATAGTTGATAGCTATTTCGGCTCACGCCATCACGCGATAGTTCTGACGATGGCGTGAGCCGAAAATATAATATAAAATATAAAAATATTTGGGTTAATGGTAGCAGGTAGCGAAAGGTAAATCAATAATTCATTAAGATTCAATTTTGTTTGAAAAAAAGTGATTGTGAACATTTCATTTTTAATCTAATTTACATTATTTGTATTAATATTGTATGATTTCCTGTTCTTGAAGCCATAGTTTTGTATACGTTAAACTCAAATATTTTGTATAAATAGACTTATTTGAAATTTATCAGTTGATAATGCTCGCGATGAGCGAAACCGGTCCTGATCAAAAAATTTATTGTGGAAATAAGTACAGAAAAATGTGTTTTTATCATTTAAAATATCATGTCTTTCCATCAAAAAGTGACAGAGTGAAACACCTTCAAAGTGACGAATGAATGTATTTTGATGTTTCAATCGAAATTGGCAGTCATTACTGCCCACAATATTTTTCGCTCGTCGGTCTTCTGTTTACACATATATACATATACAGTGTTACATTATATATGAAATCCAAATGATGCTCGTTTCTCGTGAGGATATCTCATTAAAATATTTTTACGCACGCTAAAAGCTTTAAGATTGATGGCCGGTCGAAGCGAACTTTTTCTTGTCCATTTTTCAAATTGGATCGCGGCATGTTTTTACATGCCGAAGGCTACGGGTGTGTTGGTCGGCCAATCGAGAACATATCGGCAAAAGTTTTTCTCCCGAACCGTTAAAGACAAATCGTCCGTCGTCGTTTATTTGACACCGGCACTCCGCCGACATTGCGAAGCCTTAAAGAAATCTTTTCCGTAAAAAGTTCGCCATGCAATTAAACGCAGCAAGAAACTTTTAGATTGTGATCTAAAATATTGCTTTATATTTTCTTTCACTTGTTACTTACTATTTAAGTTGAACAAATAGACCAAAAGAATAATTGCAATATCTTGCTTTCGTTCGCTACACATCGACTGTAGAAAATTTAAAAGGATGTTAACAAAAACTTCGACAAATTTAGAAAATTTTTCAATCAACAATTTGTCAAATTGGTTGGTTGATCTATAATTTGATGAACATTAATGAGAACAGTTAGTAAAAATCTGACAAAATTAAGCTTTATTTATTTATTGTCGTGTTGTTTTTAATGACTCAACAGCCTTGGATGTAACCCTTAGTTCCATCGAAATAGCTTTTTTTATAATTACAATGTATACAACTTAATATGATTTCTGTCAAAAATATGCAAGCGTAAATGCCTGAATAAGTATGTAAGCTTAATTTTTCAGTCTAACAAAAAAAGGCCTGTCATAATTTCGATCAACAAAAAAAATGACCTGCATGATATAATAAGATTTTCTCAAATAAATTATTTAAGCAATACTTAATTTGATAAATAAAGTGTCAGTTTATTAGTACTCATACAATTCTTGGCATTGTTTTTAAAGATTAAACTATTATATTTTAAATATTTGCCATTATATCCAACGTCGGCAACTTTTTTATTTAGACACTGTTTTCCGCACTTAACCTTCTCCCTGCTTAACCATGAGGCAATTATCCCAAAACCAAATAATTTAAAAATACAATAGTGTCAAAATAACTGGAAATTTTCATTAAGAATCAGGTCATATTTCAACACAAAAACAGCTTGAACAAGAAAGTTTTGATACGGTTACTATTGTCATTTTTTTTAACATTAACTGTCTCTACACTATAATAAGTCGTCTCAACAGTTTATGTTACCAATCTATGGGTTAAATTTTACAATAAAATATTCGAAGATCTATGGTGTAACCCAGAGTTTCCCAAACTTTTTCGGTTTCCGGCGCCCTTAAAATATCAGATTGGATTTGAAAAATTATTTGCGGCACCCGAAGCCAAAACATTGGTTATCTCTTTTAAGGTGTTAACTGTCACTTCTTGATGGAAAGGCATTATATTTTAAATAATAAAAACACATTTTTTAGTACTTATTTCCACAATATATTTTTTGATCAGGACCGGTTTCGCTCATCGCGAGCATTATCAACTGATAGAATACAATTTACAAACAAGTCTATTTATACAAAACAAAAAATAATTTGAGTTAATGGTAGCAGGTATACAAAACCATGGGTACAAGAACTAGGAAACGATTTACATAAAATCATACAATATTGATACATTGGTATCTCATTTTTATTTTTATTTTATTCATACAAATAATTGGTTATCTCATGGCAAACCTCATATTACCTTGCATTTAAAAAAAATAATAATTTTAATAATATTGCCCCAATAGAACAGACGCGTCGCACAGTTTAGGTAACTCTGGTTTAACTGTTAAAACATAAAACTTCGTATGATATTTGCATTCGAACCACCAAGGTACTGCTTATCGGCCAATTTTAGAGGTTATTTTTTTTTCAATTTTACTTATAATTTGAGAACCGGTGACGTATAGTTTACTACTCTATAGCCTTGCGTTGTGTCGTTTTTTTTATTAATTGATTATTATTTTTATTTCAGTGTTAAAATTTTCAGATTTTCAATTTTATTTTATTTGGTTCATTAAATCATTTATGGAAAGAATTGAATTCGAAAATAAACTTTTTTATTATTTTGTTATGAACTAAATAAAAAAAAATTGCATTTTCGTTAATATTATATATGGTAGAAAATTTCAAAGTCGTTCGACGTTTAACGAACTAATGTAGTGGTAGTAAAAACGTCATAACTATTGTACTGTTTTAACATTATCGTCCTCCATAATTCAGCATATAAACATGATAATTCCGCTTAAGAAATCACGAGTAAGTACTGCACGGGCTGGCTTACATTCGGGCCCTGCGTGGACTTGGTATAAATTAGCCGCGTTACCATTTTCATGAGATATAAACTACATCCCCCAAAGGGGCACAAATCCACCTAAGCCTATTATCGAGATGGGCTTGGTAATAAAACGCACATTCTAATGCCAGTACATATGCACTGGTTTAAAGTCCAGGTCTGCAGGATTGTAGGGCTGAAACTGAAAGAGTTATCTGTTTTCATAGACATTTTGCACATCTTAGTATATGCGAAGGGTTGACTCAATATTATTTATGATTTAAAATACTCGTACATTATTTTTTTACGCTGTTAAATAAATCGTAAGGAAAATATACATGAACAAAATAACTGATAGATTTATCTCGTCAATTTTATTGCTATGGTTATCTGAGTCAAACTTTCAAACTGTTAGATTGAAAACGAAAGTTCTGACGATGGTGAGCCGAAATAGCTATCGGCTATATCTTTAAAAAATTTATAAAACTCAAACACATTACTATTTTCTATCAGTATTATTGAAAACGAACGATTATTTCCGAATAGTTCCTCTGGTAGTCGTCGATGGTTTATAGTTGAGATATTATTTGATGATTTAACACTACAGATCTCCTCCTGTTTGATCAAAATGCATGCTTATTGCAACATCTTACAATGGATTGATTGAATTGGCATTCACTTGGTAGAACTCCATTATAACACGGTGAAAAAATAGCAATGTATTTTGTAGAACTAAAATACATTGCTATTTTTTCACCGTGTCTTACAATGGACTTATTAAGAATGAAAATAATTTTAATGTTTGACGACGTAGAACATGACATTTTAATGACTATTTTTTTTCATTTTACTGCATTCATTAGTTCTAACGGAGAGACGTGGTGAAAAAATAGCATTGTATTTTAGTTCTACAAAATTTTAAAAATGTAGTTGATAGCTATTTCGGCTCACGCCATCGTCAGAACTATGTTTAAACGTACATTCGCTTATCTATATATTGCTAAAGGCTAATGCATTTCTGTAATAAATCATCTCCTTACAGTATTTAAGCTTATTGAAAGTGCCGCCTTTAAAATTTTGTAAAACTAAAATACATTGCTATTTTTTCATCGTGTTAAAATGGATTTCAACCAAGTAAATGCCAATTAAATAAAATATAAGATACAGTTGATAGCTTTTTCGGTTCACGTCATCGTCGGAACTACGAACTATTTCCGACGATGGGTGAGCCGAAATAGTGAAAATCTTTCACCGCTCCTCAGACCATTGCGAGAGGTTAATACATTTCCGGCTAATATTTAAGCTTATTGAAAATGACGGCCTGTTTATTTTAGTTTATTTTAAATATAATTGGTTTTTTATTTGCTAGCACCATATAAGCTAGGTTGTTAAAACAGAAGAGAAGATGTATTGTGCATCTTTTCTACACAGCTATATATAGATAAGCAAATGTACGTCTAAACATTGTTCTAACGATGGTTGAGTCGAAATATCTATCAACTATATCTTATAAAAAAATCGAAAGTACATTACTATTTTTTTCATCGTGTTAATTTGAAAAATACCTGAATTTGTCCAAATAAATGTTTTACCTGGACAGTCATGTCACGACTGTCAAAAATGAGGATACATTGATAATCCAACTTAAAATGTGTTTTTAAAACTCGAAAATTATTTGAATAATTAAGAAATTTTTCTCATATAAATCATTTATTTGAAATTGCCAAGAGTCGCGTTGGGCGTTGTGTTGTTCGGATCTGATTCAATTATTCAAATTTCCCATATAAGACGGACCGATAAAAGTTTTCCGTCCCTGGCGGTTAGCGGTTCAGAAAGGGACGTACCAAACGTTGTAATGCCGCGTGTTGGAGCCCATTACAACCCTGACGGCTTCCCAAAGGGTGCCGGTGAATTTGTCCGAGTGGATCGCACAGCCCATTGTTTAAAATATTTCCGTCGAAATAAAGCTGCGAGATATGTATAAATTCTGCGCCTCAAACGACCCAGACACTTGGTAGGCATTTTAGGAGGGTAATTTAAGAGTTCAGCATATGGAAACAAGCGGAGCATTTTGTAAATTTAACTTAACGACTGGAAGAGCCGCCTCTTGTATCTTGTACAAGTGTTTTATGAACAATTTTACATATTGTCAAAGGGGCTATATTTTATTTTATTGCGCGCAAGTGACGGGAATCATTTCGTGCAACCGTACAGTCCTTTTGTGATACCGTATGAAATCATTTTAACGCTTTTATTGTATACTTAATAACTCGACGTTGTAATATTTTACTCGTATTTAAAATATATGACGAAAATTCTGTTGGAAGCTTTCTCCCCGTTCAATACTATATTATTCTCAAATATTCTCAACGCTCTTACTACATTTTCAAAAGTTTATCCATTTTATCAGAAATTTCATAATTTGATTATTTTTACGTATTTTCAATTAGAAATTAATGCATAGACAAAGTATCTAAAGATATTTATTGATTGAATTGGCATTCACTTGGTAGAACTCCGTTATATCACGGTGAAAAAATAGCAATGTATTTTAGTTCTACAAAATTATTTTTTAAAAAATAGTTCTGACGATAGCTATTTCGGCTCACGCCGTCGTCAGAATTATGCTTTAACTAACATTCGCTTATCTATATATCATCATCATCATCATCATCATCAGCCGGGGTCGATCCACTGCTGATGAAGGCCTCCCCGTTTTTTTTTTTTTTATTTCAGGGGGGGTTTGGACATAGCAACACCACGCTGCCCAGGCGGGTTGGTGTTCGGTTTTCTGTCTGGGTTTTCCTTCCCATAGCCAAGAGAACACGGCACTCGGTGTTCCCGAGCGGTCACCCATCCAAGCACTATCCGCGCCCAATGTTGCTTAACTTCGGTGATCGCACGAGAGCCGGTGTTTACAACGTGGTATGGTCGTTGGCTTATCTATATATAGCTGTGCAGAAAAGGCACACAACACATCCTCTCTCCTATTCCAACGGCCTAGCTTGTTACTTTAACACAATGACTCTAAATTCTAAATGAAACAATAGGTGTCTATGACAATAAGATTATATGTGGGACGGAAGGACCACTTCCGGAAGCAAATCAGACCACCCCTTTGTACAACAGCTGGACAAGTGGCGATACTATTATGTTTGTTTGTTCGTTAAGAATCCTTTGTGATAATTGGTGTCTATTGATTTCCAGCTGTTCCAAAGCTGTCATTCTCCGACCCTTACTACAAAGTTGCAAACATTTAGGGGCTGAGTTTGAATTTATATTATGTGATTCATTAATAACGTGATTAGCGAATTGTGAATCTATTTTTTTACCGTTGAGTGATCTTACATGTTCCTTAGCTCGAGTAGATGTATTTCTGCCTGTCTGTCCGATATAAACGGATAAACATGAGCCACAGGACATTTTATAAATACCGCTTCTGTCTAGTTTATATATTTTATCTTTACTATTTTTAAGATGTCTCTGCCTTAGTTGTTGTTGACCTTGAAAGCTACGTTTATTGAGTTTTTTATCTCCCGATGAATTTTTTCGCTAATGCTACCTAAGTAGTTAATTGATTTATAGAAGCGGTTATCTTGTATTGGGTTCGGGTAAATGAGTTTTCTTGCTAGATTTAGTTGTTTTTTTATATAATAAAATATTTATTGTCGTTTTCTCATAACCATTATTACGGGCTATGCATTTTATAGTCTGCAGTTCTTTGTCGTAATCTGCCTGACTCATTTGTACAGTTACTAGCCTATGGACCATGGAGTTATAAGCCGCAAGCTTATGATTCCATGAGTGGAGGGACTTTGCGTGAATTGTGGTATCAGAATTTATTTTAGATATAAAGTCGATAGCTATTTCAGTTTACGCCTACATTAGACTTATCTGACGAACTAATTCTGATGAAGAATAAACCGAAATAGCTATCAACTATATATCTTATTAATTTTATAGATATAAAATACATCGCTTGTTTTTCACCGTGTTATCTCATTTTTCATTTCTAAGGTTAGTTGTGAATCTTATTCTTATATGTTAAGTGAAAATTGTGTTTTGAAAAAAAAACTTTTACAATATCCATCTTATACATTAAAAAAAACTGTTTCTATCAGGATAAACGTCTTTTTCTCTTCAATGATATATTTTTTTCGACATAGTTAAAAAAACCATTTAATAATTCAATACGCCAATGTACTGATGCGTACAACATTAATCAATTTGCTTGCAGCATGTGCATCCTACACTGAATTTGAAATCCTACCCAATTACATATTAAATCTGTAAGTGGAGTTGCTGTATCTAATATTTGAATCAAATATTGTTTCTCTTCAAATCCTGAAGTGTTTTCAATTCCCATGCATGTTTTCAATTTTCTTTCATTTCGTAAACAATGCGCAACTATTATTCTCGGGGAATAACAAAGCGATTTTGTCTTCGTCGTTTCTGATTGCATTTTTACTATTAAAGTTTGCAGTGTCGCTGCGACAGCTACACAAACTTGTTTCTTAATATTTCTCCCAGGAATTTCTTTTTTATGCAAACTTTTTACTCCGGCACTTGCCTTTATTACTTTTTCTCACTATTATGTTTTTATTAAAAATGTTTCACATTTCATCTTCTGCTGCTCTAGCGGAAATCTTTTGCTATTATTGAAACTTGAACTACCCTCCATCGTGTTTATAATGTCGCGTTTTTCTCACGATCTGAAACTAGATTGTGTGAAGAATTAAAGACCTTGTCATAAAAACAACAAATTTCCACGTTATAACATTTACATTTTATATTATTATTTGATTCCTTGATTCAAAAATCACATGTTTTTTAAATCAGCTCTCATTTGAAAGTTTTGTCTAATAAAACCGCTGTAAACCAAATTATTGTATATAATACAAAAACGGCACAGGTCTTTCATCAACCAGTAAATTATACATAACACTCTCGTGATAAAAAATAATATGAATATATTTGCTTATTTTATGACAAGATTTTTTAATCAATAGCTGTTGATATCAAACATATATCTTATTAATTTTGTAAAACTTAAATAAATTGCTATTTATTCACCGTGTTATACCGGACTTCTCCCATGTAAATGCCAATTCAATCAATAAAACAAAAAATATTGTGGTTAAATACCATATCGTTTCTTCGATACAGCTTGAATTGAAAAGCACCTTATGCTACGGTGTTACAGAAGAGAAGATGTATTTTGTACCTTTTCTACACAGCTATCTATAGATTACTAAATGTACGTTGAAATATAATTCTGGTGAAGTCGTAAGCCCAAATAGCTATCAACTATATATCTTATAATTGTTGTATAACTAAAATACATTAAATTTAAATTGTCAAAACTTTGTACGATTCCACATGTTTTGTCACTTACGACACGGGTTTCGCATCTTCAGGCATTCTATCACACGGATGCAACAAAACTGGCGTTCCACATGTTTTGTCACTAAGGTTAGTTCCGTGTGATAGAATGCCGGAAGATGCCGAAAGGCGAAACACGGGCCGTTAGTGACAAAACATGTGGAATCGTACAAAGTTTTAACAAACACCTTCAGTCGATATCATAAATTATAAAATACATTGCTATTTTTTCACCGTCTAATTGAAAGGCTTCTTCGTTATATTATATCTTATATTATAAAAACACATTTTTTCTTATCTAGTACTACAGTTATTTCCAGGACTGATTTCGGTCATCACGAGCATAGCCAACAACTTCTTATAGTTTAATAATAGCTCTAACTTAAAAAAAAAAACAAATATATAATGTCTTTCTACTGCTTTCCACTAAAGCCATTCAAAACAGCATCACAGTAATAGAACATATGTCTCTTCTTAAACGGATACGTTTTAACAGCCTGAAAAATATTCTCTTTTAAAAAAATATTCTACTTAAATTGTCGTTTTCTATATTTAATTCTACATTTTTTCTTCATATTCTATATTATCAGTTGGCCTGAAAATTAAACCATACGTCTTCTAGCACGGTTTTTTTAGTTCCGTACTGGCACGTGATTTATTTCGATACCAAATATATTATCTTCAAGTGCATTAATACATTATAAGCTGATTATTCGCGCACTTGAAGCAAAATCACAATATGCTCAAATATATCCAAAGCTTCCTATGCTTCAAAGCCTGCCGTCCTTTTCTTTCCATTGCGATTGCTTTCAAAGAACACGCAACAAAAAACATTCTTCTCAACAAAAGACCCCGTGAAATCAATTTTATACAATCTATTGAACTGCAAGTAGAAAGGACGCGAGTGCGCCTTGTATCCAGTTTTGCTCGCCACGCTCTGGAGTTGGTATCTTACAGTGGGAGTTTGTTTATCCATTCAGTTCTTAATAAAACAGTTCAAGATATTGTTCCCATGGGTAACATATCTTACCTGCAATGTGAAAGTTTAAGTTACGTCGATAAGCTGCCGACAATTTGATATGACCTAATATTACGTTCGTTCATGTTGGAATCGCTTTTAATTAATAACCTCTTTGCTTCACTTGTAAGGTGTTGAATGTCGCTTGTAGATGGAAGACTATGATATTTTAATTATTAAAAGACATGTTTAGTACCATTTTCACAATATATTTAATGATCAGGAACGGTTTCGCTCATAGCGAGCATTATCAACTGAGCTTTTCCACCAAGAAGTGACAGTGAACACAATAAAAAAAATACTTTTATCTTCTCATATATTTTACTACCATTAAAATTCTATTTATTTATTCATTATAGATTAATGATTTATCTTTAATTAATTTACAAATTATTCATAGGAAATTGTTCACGTTTCATTTTAAAAATTAATTACTTGAATTATTTTTTTTATGATTTTTTGTATTTTTTTAATTCTTCAACCCATGGCTTTGTATACCTGCTATCTTTAAATCAAAACTTGTTTAAATAGTCTTTCGTGTGATTTATATCATATCAGTTGATAATCCTCGCAATGAGCGAAACCGGTCCTGGTCATCAAAAATTAGTTGTGAAAATAAGTATATAAAAAATTGTTTTTATTATATTAAATATCATGGTTTCCCACCAAGGAGTGCCAGTTAACACCTTAAAAGTGGTAAATTATTTTTGCTGCTTATTATTTAGTATTAAAAATTACGTATCAATTTTAACTTTAACTGCTTATGCAAATTGTCTCATTTTCAATTCAGTCTCAGACTTAACGAATATTTAATATTTTCAATATTTAAATTTTGACCTAGTTTCGGTGAATATTGGCCATCAGTGTGGCGGGTCGCCGCGCAGGGCTTCTTCCTTTTCATTGCCAGCATCTGGGACCGACGGGGGACCCTGCGCGGCATTGCGACTTCATCCCGACTCAATTGAATTAAGCATGTGACATTGGAATAGTCTGCGTTATTTCTGTTTTCCTCAAATCTGAAACGAAACATTGTTGCAGTTCGAGCACACGTACGTCCCAAACATATTGACCGGCATGTTGGGAACATGCAGTATGAACAGACTTCACAGAAAATGTATCATATACAAGTCTATTTTATGTGCTTTTTTTACTTGCCATTCTATACCATCTTGTTATATGGGATACAATATTTGGTGGGATAAGATATTTTATCTCACCAAAACCCACCCATATCGAAATCAGTAGTAATCAACTACCCAATCACATATTATCAGCAGTTTACACTTATGAAAATGTATTTTTACAAATTCATTTTGTTAGTAATTGTTTCAATATTATTTCTCCAAATTTGTTGAAAATCATTTCATATACCTATTAAACCATCCCAACTTCAAGTTTATATTTTTTATAAACTGTTAAATTACTTATTTTCACTGTTGAAACTTTTTTTGATTCCACATGTTTTGTCACTAACGACCCTGGTTTCGCTACTCGGCATCTTCAGTCATTCTATCACACGCATGCAACAGAACTTTCAACATTGTGGAATCGTACAAAGTTTCAACAGTTTATATTTGATAATGAAATTCTATCAAGCACCTTCTGTCGATATCATAAATTTGTAAAATAGCAGTCAGTTCGAGAGCATCCTTGTGCTAAAATTCCTAAAGACATGACGAAAGGCGAATACCGGGTGAAAAATACGCGGCACAAAAATTTTCTTTTTGTTTTTAATACAATAATCTTATTATATACGCACTGGCTACCTTCAATCGAAATTCCATAGTGTTTTTTTTTTGCATCACTTTCAATGTGTCTACTACCACTTTCAATTTTTAAGTATGTTGTTCTACAGATTTTTATACCCTTATTTGTATATATTTTGAATTACACCACAGTGGTGACAGTTCTGACAGCAACATTGTTTTAAAATTAAATTTTTCTTCTAGGCTATATTTTGCATAAGATATATTATCTTATTTATTCAACTTACAAAACATTTACATGTTTTCAAATATCAAACATATTATTATTTTTATATATTTCCATATAAAATTGTTTAATATTATAGAAATTTAATATTTATTAATCGTTTAAAGAAACACGGAAATTACTTGTAATGGTATAAGCGAGTGTTATGAATTACAAGAGTAATAAGAGTGTGTGTTACAACTTTGTACGATTCCACATGTTTTGTTACTAACGACCCGGGTCTCTCCGAAGCTTCAGCACGTTCAGTCAATATCACAAAAAATGGTTCTTATGGTCGTTTAAAATATTGCTACTTCAACTAAATATTTACACAGTTGAATACTTTTTATCCATCGTTAATGGAGTTCTATAAGTCGATGTCATTTAAATGAATCTTTTTATTAAAAAAAATATGGATAAGCTTTATATTGTGGTCATTAATAAAAATGTCATTGAAATAAATTCATATGCTGTTAGCGAATATACGTTCCTATCAAAATAACTTTTTGAAAAATAAACATGATTCCGTTAACAAGGGTACGTATAAAAATAAATCCCCGTAAATCAAAAGCGAATGACTATAAAAATAATTGTCCTCCTTTTTGATAGCATTGGAATCAACCATCAGTATCATTATGTATGTATGCAGTTTATTTCCGAAACAGGCTGCTCTGGTAGAGTTAGTTACCCGCGCGGAATACATTACTCCTCGTACATTTTATGTATAGGTGTTCCGATAGCTCGCTGGCCTTGCGCTGTGTTATGTTTTTATTGCGTGATTTATTTTCTTTCGATCGTTTATTTACATCCGTTACATCGGCAACATCGCTTTGTTTATTCGTTTCCGTTTACTGTAATATTTTGTGACGTGTATAAAAGTTTCGGTATTTTTACGACCGCCGTAAAAATTTCATTACTGGAATCATATTCATAGATTACCGTGTGTATTTCGTTTTTGAAGAAGTTTCTCTACTGTTATTCATTGCTTTAATAGTTTTTTTTTCATTTATTCAATGCATTACGTTGAACCAGTTTCTCTCATCGCGAGCATTATCAACTGATAGAATACAATTTACAAGCAAGTCTATTTATATAAAAAATTTCAGTAAAAGGTTACAGGTATACAAAACCATGGTTCAAGAACTAAGAAACAATTTACAGGAAATCAAACAATATTAATGCAAATAACGTTAATCAGTTTAAAAGTAAAATGTTAACAATCACTTATCAATATTTTTCAAATATAATTAAGGTAAATCAATAATCCATTAAGAGCTCTGAACAAAAATAAAGAACTCATTAGAAGAAACAACATAAATGGCATTTAAATAATTAATGAAACTACTGTTTCTTTCTTAGTTCTTGAACCCATGGTTTTTTATACCTGCTACCTATAACTCTAAATTTTATTCTATCAGTTGATGATGTTAGCGAATCCGGTCGTGATATTGTGAAAATAAATACAAAAAAAAAAATATTATTTAAAATAAGTGACAGTTAGCACCTTAAAGGTATTACGTTGGATTAATGGAAAATATTTAAATTTTCATATCATACCAAAGAAATTTTATATTTCACAGTTTTCAACGATTTACACTTGACTCGTTGATACCTGACCTATCAATATTCAAAATCGTGTGCGGTTTTCTTTTATGGCGTTTTTTCTTGCAGTTCCTTCGATGTTTATCGCCAACCCAAAGAATCTCGCTCTTATTTATGTTTGGGAGTAACTTCTACTTTCTGTTCATGTTGACTGATTCGAATCTTCGTGAATCCTAAATTAGCTTGTCTTCTTCGACGAGCATATACAATAGATGTTTTAATCGCAACATCTTACTAACACCACTTGGGTACGTGTACAATACTCTAAATATCTACGAAATGAATAATTTCAAACACCATCCTAGGAGCTTTTTTTAATCTGAATGTTATTCGTATTTAATATTATAGAGACATTATCTCAAAAACGGTTACATCGTAGCTAACAGGAGAACGAAAGGAACGTTTAAGGCAGCACCGAAAGACTGCGAAAATATTACGTCTGATTTACGAGCGATACGCTTCGTCGACCATACCTCATTGAAGATAAGTCATTGAAAAAGTACCATATTATCGATACAACAGACCCCAACAAAACATTCATGTATTTGTCAATCATCGAACGAATATATAATTCTTATTGATAAGGCAACATTATCTTGCATAATAGATATATTTTATCAGATTATAATTTCTGCGTATTCTCCTTTGACACAACGTGTTATTATAGTGATTTTGTAAATTTTAACAGTTAATTTGTGGTCAGTCACTATTTTTAACATATTGTAGTATAGAACTCTAACATTGTGAAAATATAGCAATTTATTTTACTTCTAAAAAATTTAGGTATATAGTTAATGGCTATTTCGGCTTACCCCACATCACAATTAATTAACAAACGTAAACTTGTATATATAGCGGCGTAGAAAAAGTATATGATACATATTCTCTTCTGTCAAACATCCTAGTTTTATATTGTGATTATAAATTCTCAACTGTGGAAAATTAATTTTACGTATTTCTCGATGTTAGAGTTTATCTGTTTTTTTTATATATTGCTTTGGAATAAACTTTTATATTTTATGAGTATTTTACTAAGTTGATTTATTAAATAAATGCATTAACCTTCCGTTAGGGTCTGAGAAGCGGTAATGGATTCATATTTATTTGTTCACATTAAGAACGTCATTAGATTGCTGGTATGTATTAATTTTTAATTTTTCCAATGCGTTTAGCTTAAAGTCTTTAAATTTGAATTGTTGTAATTTTGTACAATTCCACATGTTTTGTCACAAACGACCCGGGTTTCGCAAAACAACAGTCAGTTTCGTCAGTTCTGTTGCATCCGTGTGATGGAATACCTGAAGATGCCGAGGGGCGAAACCCGGGTCGTTTGTGACAAAACATGTGGAATCGTATAAAATTACAACAATTCAAATTTGACATTGAAATTCCATCAAGCACCTTCAGTCGTTATCATAAATTAAAGTCTACTAAAAATGTGTACACATGTATTAACAGGTTTTAGATTTTTTTTATATCAACCTTCTGTTACGGTCTAAGAAGCGGTGATGAATTTATATTCGTTAATTAACACCAGGAATGTTATTAAATTGCTGTTATTTATTAATTTTTTATTGTTCCAATGCATTTAGTTTATGACATTTACTATAAAGATATACACATGCATTCAAAGGCTTATTTTTTATATTTAGTATATTTGATAATTAAAAAAAAAAAATATTTTGCTGCATTTTTACAGTGTGGTTATTAAGCACGAGATCCTTGAATCGATCAGTGTACGCTGGTTACGCGAGTGTTTTATCGTTGCCTTTTTACGCGTTAAGTTTGCATGTCGTGACAGTCTCACGCATTTATAGCTCCGTATAACCGTCAAACTTACTCAGTTTCCAAACGGCTCTTAATGTACTACCCACTATCCAATCTACACGACGGCGCATTTTAAATATAAAAACTTTTCCTCTTTATCACCAGAACTCGTGTTTGTGTACTTTTAAGTGTACACCCTTGCAAAGTTCGGTCGTAAAAATACCCTTCAGTGTTCAAGGAGCAATAAAATTGTGAACATCCCCTGTAACGCAATAACGTCTGAGTTGTATCAACTGCACAAAACACAGTGCGCGGACAAAGAGATTGCATCGCGAGAAGCGAGATTTCAGATCAAAAGCTGCATGTAAACTCGGCGGGAGCTTTTCCTTCCCGTTATACATCGGATGCCATACATGATGCTTGGGAATCCATCGAATGAATCGGGCCGCAGTTTTTTTTGTGATTCATGTAACACATGGGTGTTCAACCGGTCGATGGCGAGCCGAAATTTGGTCGATCCAGAAACACATCAAGATATTTTTTTTTTAGATTTTTTTAAAATCTTAGAATAAAAAATGAACCTCGAAAGATGAACGAGTTGGCTTGACATGATTCGTGATTATTTGCAATTGTAGAGAATTAACGAATTGTGAAAAAAATCTGCAATGTCAATTATCTCATTAATATAGTTTTCTGTATTATTCTAAAACAAAAAAAGTTTATGTACTACTCTCTAAAACGTTAAAAAATATTCCCAAGACGTAAATAATAATATTTGTTCATTTTTTAATATACATATTACGACATTTTGCCTTTAAATTGTAATTTGTACTTTGAAGAATGATACAAAATACCAATTAAATTGTCTATAAGAATCTTATTTAAAACGATCCCATGAAAGTTTTTTTATCCGTTACAGCGCTCTACGGACCTATCTTCAACCTATGTAGTATTGGGTTAAAAAGAGAATCGAGAAATTAAAAAAAGTTAAATCTGCTCCATGATCAATCTTCTGAGGAATCGAGTATATTTCGTTCCTCTACAATCTGCTAAATTTATTGAATGCTACAAAAAGTTTGCCTTGGTTGATACCAAATCAGCGTAGCTTATTGGGCCCGTTTGAGGACGAACCACATCAAATAATTTTATTTCTTTGAGCGTCTAACTTGGGGCAGTCCAACAGTGCGTGATTAACGTCCGGATGCAATACGGCTTTTCAGCCAACATGCCCAACCCAAATTGGTTGTAAATTGGCATGTCCGGTTTCCAGATGAAAGATTTTTTACTTTGAGCCTCCAGGTACCGTGAGAAAAATAAATGCTTACCGACTTACTTTGGATGTAGACCACCTAATCTTCCAGACTGCTATCGTAGTAAATTGTTTTTCAATTAAGCCACGCTAAAAACGATATATTTTTTTTTGTAAATCAGCAATCGATTATATTTAAAATTGACAATTGGGCGATCCGTCACTTCAATACATACCAAGTACCACACATCATAGTGTTATAAAAAACCCTCAGTCAAAAAACTGACAATATCCTCCTGATTCGAAATTTATGTATCAATATGGCGTGCTTTTATATCGTCGTTTGCAAATATTACGAAATCTCTCATTACATTGTACATACTGAGCTCGTTCAATATCTCATGATATTGGATTATACGAGAGTACACTCCCCATATTGTGTTATTGGAAAATATTATGAAATAAGAATACTTTACATACATTCCATATTCACTTTTACCTCGCTCCTAGATGGCAATATTACTTTTACCGGTGGCTTATGTTTTACTTAGACGAATAATGTATCAACAATAATACTTTATTTCGCAGTGACATGAGCTTTTATTGAATTATAGATCAAACAAATTTGAATCATAGTGAGAAAATGGTTTAATACTTATGTTATAAATTTGAATTATTACAACTTTTTACGATTCCACATGTTTTGTCACTAACGACCCGGGTTTCGTCTTTCAGCATCTTCAGGATTTCTATCACACGGATGCAGCAGAACCTTTCAAGAATGGCTCATTTACAAGATCGTTAATAAAAATTATCGCAGGCAATTGTGTTCATTGTTGTTAGATTAACGTCGTTAAATTTGTTTTAACTGCAATTTACTGCTTGCCTTGGGGTTAGTGTTTTCCTGTAATTAATATCTTTGGTATATAGATGATGCTAACTGTTTATTTTACGTCAGTTCTCTTGCATCCGTGTGATAGAATGCCTGAAGATGCTGAAAGGCGAAACCCGGGTCGTTAGTGACAAAACATGTGGAATCGTACGTAAGTATTTATGATTACAATTTAAATTTTGCTAGTAAACTCGCACGCTATGATATAGGCAATTTTCTCTAAACATATTTGGCAAACCTTAATTTTCTTTATCTTAAAAAAATATTGGAATTGTTAAAACCAAATATTAAATTAAATCTGTTTTAATGGTGGGACATCCTTGATTTCCTGTCACACCACTTCCGGCTTTAGTGTCGCGCGGACGCATCCCGCACTACCTGCAACTCATCCAATAGCAGGCGATGTTAAATTGTGCAAAGTTTATTCATTGTCAGACGACTGACTGACTCTGTGTTCAGTCGCGGAAAATTTTCATAAAACGCTTCATTTGATCTCTATTGGCTTCATTCTTCCGCCTTTGGTTCGCTTCTCAGACTTGAAGCTTTTGTAGCTGATTCGGCGATATGAATTTCAAAAATCAGGAATGTTATCGTAGAATCGAGTAAATTTCGTACCGGTTGTCTTTTGAAATAAAAGACGCCTTTAGATTTGAAATGATCATAAATCATTTTGTTATCTAACATGTTTTGTTACCCAGCGTGATACAATAATTGCAATAACAAATTTTTCCGGTTCTCGTTTATGAACCGAAACATTTTTATTTGTATTGTCTAACAAACGAAGATCTATATTATATGAAAATAAAAAAAATACTTATATCTTCGGCAATTCCTTTAATAACACGGTGAAAAAATAGCAATGTATTTTAGTTCTACAAAATTATTTGTTACAAATATAGTTGATAGCTATTTCGGCTCACGCCATCGTCAGAACTATGCTTAAACTAACATTCGCTTATCTATATATAGCTGTGCAGAAAAGGCACACAACACATCCTCTCTCCTGTTCCAACGGCCTAGCTTGTTACTTTAACACAATGACACTAAATTTTCAAAATTCTTAATGAAGCAATAGGTGTCTATGACAATAAGATTATATGTGGGACGGAAGTTGTCCTTCTGCAAGCAAATCAGACCACCCCTTTGTACAACGTCTGGACAAGTGGCGATACTATTATGTTAGTTTGTTCGTTATGAATCCTTTGTGATAATTGGTGTCTATTGATTTCCTGCTGTTCCGAAGCCGTCATTCTCCGACCCTTACTACAAAGATGCAAACATTTAGGGGCTAAGCTTGAATTTATATTATGTGATTCATTAATAACGTGATTAGCGAATTGTAAATCTGTTTTTTTACTGTTGAATGACCTTACATGTTTCTTTTTTTTTATCGGAGCCGTGTTGTTGATCAATGTTATGTTATTTTAACGACTCTACAAGCCTGGTATATATAAATATATATTGACATGTGTGATTTCGCCTTTTGGCATCTTCAGGCATTTTATCACACGGATGCAATAGAACTGACAACTAAATGCGAGAAAATGTGGAATTTTTTAACACATAAAAATTGTTGAATCAAACAATGATTCAACAATCCAATTCCTATCTTACGTCACTTGATGCTTAATTCCCACCATAACCCACCAATTTGAAATAAGTTAATTTCTCTTAATTTATAATTACCCAATTACATTTTAATGATCCTCTATTATTATTTGTCGTAGAGTTCTTTCATAAAAGTCTCATTAACAGTATTTAGTGTTAATAAAACTTACCACTGGCAATTGAGTGTCGTTGTTATTAAATCAACAGTATTGAAAGTTATTTCATTAGTTTGTTTGGATCTTAGCATAAGGAGCTGTATTTTTCTTTTGTATTTTATTCCTCTGGCATATGACTGACGTTTACTGCTTATTGTATGTAAGTTCTCTTGCATATTAGTGTGATAGAATACCTGAAAATGCCAAATGGCGAAACCTACTTACTGTATAGCATGTAAAATTTTCTCAAAAAATTGAAGAAATAATACGCTTATTTCAATATTATTTTTGATTTTCTATTTAATTTTCTTCATCACAAGTTCCTTTGTCATATTGACAATTTATTTTTATATATGGAACATCCTGTACTATCTAAGTAATATTACTTTCTTTGCCGAAGCAATGCGAATAATGTAAACAATTTAAAAGTAATTTAATGGCAACATTTTCATACAAAATAGAATGCGGTGTAATGTGATAATTAGTTCTGTATTTGACGTTGCGTAAAAATACATTTTCTTCCTTAATGTTGCCAGCCGGCAATAAAAACTGATCTTAGTTCAAAGTTTCGCCTGTAGCTGTTTTGGTTTGTAGAGTTGCTACGCCGCGTAGACTTCCCGCGCTGACTACGAAGAAAATATAATAGCAACCATTATTTAAAAATTAATTATTAATATCTGTCTTACATTCGGCATCAACAACCTCTTTTGTGAATTCACTTCAGTATTGCTAAAAAAACAAATATTGCAAGTTATTATAACCTAAAAAAAACAAAATTGTCATATCAAATAATGATTTTTATTTTAAACATTTATTATAAACTCCTATCAAGAGATGATTGATTTTTTTTATGTAATGATTAATTGTATCTATTCAAGGATATACCAATTTCAGTAGTTTAAATAAAAATAATTCATTTATTCTTGTTTTTTTTTGTTCGAGTCGTATTTTTGTCGATTTTAAAGTATTGGTACGTCGGTGGAAAAATAGCAAATATATTTTAATTCTACAAAATTTATAAGATAAATTTTGTAAGTTGATTGCTATTTCGGCTTAAGCCTTTATCAAAACTAACGTGTTATAACGGAGTTCTACCAAGTAATAAAATAATAGTGTTTTGTTATATATCACGTAAGTCAAGTGGCTGAGCAAGTCACATTTTCTTTTTTTCTTTTCTTCTATACACAATAGTGCATGGCTTAGCGATCGGTCCGTGCAGCTCTGTATCGGGCCAAGAATACGAGGAATAAAACCGATTTTTTTCATCAGTTTTGCGTTATGGAAGGCGGCCGTGTAACAGCAGCTGCATACACATAACGGGTGAAGGTGGGACAACCTTGTATTTTTTTATATTTACACTTTTTTACATTGTCTTACACTTGGACAGTACAGCATAGTGTTATTTGACGTTTTGGTTTGTCAAAAATTTTCATTTAAAACAAAAATATTACAAATTATTAAGAAGTTTTTTTTCACCTTATTTCTGTCTTATGGATTTATTTTTCTCATATATGTATTTCGTGAAAAATTTACCATACGGTGTATCAAAAAGCAAACGTTTTTTACCTTAGCTAGTTTAGATTTCTATAAACTTGCTCTGTACATACATAAAACTAAATTATACTCGAAGCTATTTGCTTTTCAATCTTTAGTCTGTTCTTTATTAAAAGTGTTGTGTTGAAGCGCGTTTAGTCGTTATTAGGCAAATACGAAAATTACCGGCGTAATATAAAATTAAACACATTTAAATAGTTTCATCTCTCCTTGCTTGGATCGTTTTAAATTTATTGTAATTTGAACGTATTAGTTTTACATCAACAATTTGTTGTTTCCGAAAATTGCTTTCAAAGCGATCCATCTTTTGCTAATGTTCAAACTTAGTTCTAATTTGAAAACGATTTTACACTAATGATCAACAATAGTTTTCGAAGAAGTTTTTGAAATCAGTTAAAGTAATTTGCAAAATATCATTAAATCCATAAAAATTAATTTACGTAAACATAACATACGCAACATATTTTTAAGTACTCTTTTCTAACTATATTCGTCAGAAAAGAGAGGTTTAAGTGTTTTCTATGAATATTGAAAACCAGATCTTAATATTTTCTTCTAAGTACTTTATAATTTATTTAAGTTGCACGTCACCACATAACATTTGGTCTTTAGAAATCATATGGTGTCCATTTTTGTTAGATTAATAACTGAAATTTTTATCAATAAATGTGTCTAAATCAGTGGTTAAATCAATGTTATCTAACGGAGCTAGAAAAGGTCTAGTAGATAACTAAACATTCTCTAGCAGTTTGTGTAATCGGAAAAAGGCAATTTAAAGGGATTGAATCATCATATATATTAAATATCCACAATACAAACTCTTAACTGCCTTTCCGTGCGGCCACTAGAGAATTTTGCTGCGACCACCAACAATTTTACAGTAAATATTAATATTAAAAACAAAAATGTTTTTACAAAGAAATTTGTAAAACTATTATTATTTTAAAATCGATTGAATAAGCTTAACTTATCCAGCATTTAGTCGAAATTAAGTAAAGGACCGTTTTAATAATAAAACTGTTCAAAAAACTTGGTCGGAGTTATACGTTGACCATGAATTTAGTCAGTATAAAGAATTAACAATAATAGCTTTATTTATTTTATCGGATTTACCTACAACTATTTATTGTGAAAGATCATTCAGTGCAATGCATTTTATAAAAAATAAATATCGAAAGTATTTTTATCACATACGGTGCGGCCACGAGACATTTCAGTAGTATTTCACTAGTACCGCTGGTGTTTATAATGCGGCCACAGTGAAATTTCACCTGAGAACCACTGTTACAGAACGACACTCAATTCATAATATAATGGCATGTCAATTAAAGAATCAAAATATTTATTATTAGAAGATCATGTTGATATTACTTTAGTGAAACAAACGAAATTTAACGCCTGCTTATTTCATAGTACATTTTGTCAATTTTTCCTACCCTGTCGTGAGTGATTTTATTTTCAATAAAATTGCAGTTCCCTCAGCGATGTTTCTGAACAATCTAAAGAACGATTTGACTTGCATTATACCCTACAGATTTCTTTAAAGAATAACAAACCATTACCAAAAGTAATGCCTCTGTTTACACATAAATCAGAGCACCGAAAGTGTCAGGGGTCCTTTCATAATGTACACTTAACATCACGGTTACAGCTCATTTGTCGGCTCTAGAAGTCCGTTAAGCGGTAGGTGGCGTTCTTCTCATCCGGCCCCAGGGATTTATCCGTCCAATTTATGTTGGTGTGTTGGGCACCCCCCCTCTCAACGTTAAGGATTTTTCGGGGATTCTTAGAAATTTGATTTATACATCAAAATAACACACGGATAACAGTTGTTTTTTCTTTTATATTGCCCCTTCCCTGCAAAGGGATATTTTCATTGCATCATTAACAGTTTTCAAGGGTACTCAAAACTTTACCCGTCTCCATCCGTAAGTCTTCACAATCTTTTTCATTCTTTGTTCCTCTACACAGCTTTTTTTGTACATTATAATTTATATTTTACCTCTTCTATTTTTTATCATTCATTATATACGATAATAATTTGTTCTTCTGTATTGTTTGATTTCTATTTCCGGTTTCTTATTTCTGTTTTTCTTCTATTTTACCGTTTCCTGCAAAGGGATATTTTTATTGCATCATTAACATAAGTTTTCGATGGTTCTCAACGTTTTACCTTTCACCATCCGTAAGTCTTCACGATCTTTTTCATTCTTTGTTTCTCTACACAGCTTTTATGTACATTATAATTTATATTTTAACTCTTCTTATACACAATGAATAACACGGGGGAACAAAAAATATTTTATCAGGAGATTCTAGAAATTAATTGAGGCCAGTTATTAAATTCAAACTTCATTCTCAATCTTCCCAACTCCCCCTTGTTGTACCCTTTACGTGAGATCGTTTCAATGAATCGACAATCTCATAACGTAAATTCTTATATTTCATCACTAGATATATGATAGTAGTAGGTATCTATATATAAAAAATACCCCATTCATATTTTAACGTTAGTTGATTAATATTTGTTGTAAAACCCTTTCAAAAATGACTCATTTACAAGATCGTTAATGAAAATTATCACAGGCAATTGTGTTTATTATTATTAGATTAATATTATTAAATTCTGCAATTTACTGCTTGCCTTGGTGTTAGTGTTTTCCTGTAATTAATAACTTTGGTATATAGTTATTGCTAACTGTTTATTCAGTTCTGTTGCATCCGTGTGATGGAATTCCTGAAGATGCCGAAAGACGAAACCCGGGTCGTTAGTGACAAAACATGTGAAATCGTACAAATTTGAATATTTATTCAAATAGTGACCAATAGTAACTTTTCAGTTTTCTTTTTGTTATCAAAATTAGACATGGGTATATGTAATTATGTACCCTTATGTTGATATCTTTTCATCAAGTTTTACTAGTATGAAATATTTTTATTACTACTGGTCTTTTTGGCAATAATTGGATATTTTGGGTAATTAATAAATACCGTTTTTCTAGACTATAGTTAAAAAGTAATTGTAGTGCCGCTTGAAACATTATTTACCAAGTCTGTTCTGATAATTAAATATTGAATAGGCGTAAAATAAAATGACTTATAGCTGAACGTCACGAAATGGGTATTAGCGAAATCCTCGTCTCCCGAAAGAGTTAACGCTTGCAAGTTTGCTTTTGATAGAGGCGCCTTTAATTACACCTGCAGCTTAGTTAATCCCCTCAGTCGGGTGCGGGTAGGCGGCCAAAGGCGGCAGGCGGTAGTCGGATTCTCTTCATGCGGATAAGCGAGACTTATTAGCGACTTTTGTTATCTGCCCGCCCGAGGGCTATATCGCGTTCCCAAAGAGGACATCTTAACGATTTCTGACTCTTGAAAGTGTGAGACTTTCGCAACGGAACAATATAAGAAATTGAATTTTAAACGTCCCAATAAGGCGAACATAATCTTCATTTAACACATTTTCAAGTGTTCACATAAATTAACTCTTGGATATCATTTTAGTGTAATTAATATTCTATATCAACCGATAAAAACACACAAGAGGAATACCAATGGGAACGTTTCATTTAAATCTTTTCAAACACAAAACACACCGACACCTTAATCACATCTTGATTTGATGAATCCAATTAGTTCACTTTCGACCTTTACATAATTTATGGTTTTTTTTTATGAGAATGCTCATTTTTTGAAAACTAGTTTTTATTTGAATACCTTTTAAAACTCATTTTCAATCTTACAAAAAATCCTGTTTGGCGGAGATTGCAACGGCACTTAATTAACTGTTAAAATATTCACATAATTTACTTAACGAAAAATATTATATTATATATAACGAAATATAAACTCACATCTGTCTTACTATCGTGAACTATCAACGCGGTTTTAGTGTTTATCTATAATGAATTCATTTTAATTATCTTCAAATTTGAATTGTTAAAACTTTGTACGATTCCACATAATTTGTCACTCAAGATCCAGGTTTCGCCTTACGGCATCTTCAGGCATTCTATCACAAGGATGCAACAGAACTGACAAAGTTGTAACAATTCAAATTTAATATTGAAATTCTATCAAGCACCTTCAGTCGATATCATAAATTATATATTTTTTTCATTGTCTCATGAATAGGTCATTCATTTCGGGTTATGGTATAATTTCTCACGTTGCTAGATTGTGTTATTTTTTCCAAAATTTAATTAATTATCCGTTTACGATTAAGTTGTTGCTTTGAGACACTCATTCGACTGTTTTTTAAATACATATCTTTAAAACATCTTGTATACAATGTAAACTTTACAATCGTCTTTGCTAGTAGACAACGATACAATTGAGTTTCCTTGAAATTCCTTTTTCTTATAAGAGCAAACTGCAAAGCGTTTAAATGTGTAGGTGCTTCGAAGTGTTTTCTGTCCAGTCGAAACGTTTTCCCGGCCGGCAGTTGAAAATACTTTATTTGGCGAGCATTTAACGGGGCGACAAGACACGTGATATCTTATAGAAAATTTAGTTCCTTTTTCAGAAGCTTTTACTGCCATCTATATTAGATCGTGCAAACATGAAGATCGTAGATGGTCTGCGAAGTTAATCCTCTCGTAGTCTACGGGACAACTCCACCGGAAAATATTTTTCGTTCCGGATGTATATTCGATACGAAACTTTTTTGTATGTGTGCATTTGTTTTATAGACTTATCGGCGACAACTGCACATTAATTCACATTTAAGGTTGATGCATACGTGTTAGACAATTTAACGGTTGTTTTTTTACATCCATAATATTTCTTGTCATTCTTCAAATCGTAAAGCATCTATTTGTTTGTACATAACCAGACTTAAATGTCTCTATACTTTATGAGGACAGCCTTACAAAAATTTAGTGTATGTTTGTTTAATTGATTGTTTCATCGATAATAAATTCCTTTAATCGGTATTTATATATCTTCAACATGCAATGTACAATAGTTTTTTGAGAATGTTGAGAAAAATATCATTTTCATTGTATTATATATATAATAATAAAAAACATATTTGCAATATTTGCAAACTCTTCTTTTAATTGATATTTTATTTTATAAATATGCCGTTGCAGAAATAATTCAAATGTCTGCTACGATTTGCCAAAGATAGGCAATCTATATGATGTTCCTATATATGCATCACTGTGTCGGTTGCATGGCTCGTATTTATGTTGACGTTGTCGAGTTCCTCATACAGTTAACATAACTTTATTTTTACAAACGACCTCTTTCTCTTACAGATATCGGTACAACCAAACCTGAAGAAAGCGAAATTGAAAACGAAGAAGACGAAGAAGGTAAGAAATAAAATTCGTGCAAAAGTCACCCATTTTTTTTTTCAATATTTGATTCAATACACCTAAATCATATGTGTCACAGAATTTCTTGATCTAGGTATGCAATATCAAATTTAAATTATTGAAGCTTCGTACGATTCCATATATTTCGACATTTTCGTGCATTCTTTCATACGGGTGCAATTGTATTAACACACATTAATGGTTTGCAACAGTTATATTCAAGAGGAAGTAATTAAAAGTGAAAAATATAGAGCCTAAGTCTAGAATGCAAGTATAAATCTGCATCAACTTTCAAACTGTTGATTTAATTACAATAACCGTCGATTTGTATATGATAAACTTTATAAACAAAATATACTCTTAGTGAGTTTTTGATGAAAGTATTTTACAAAAAATAATTTGCGATAGAATACATGAAATACATGCCGAAAGGTAAAACCCGAGATTTGATTGACAAAGCAAGAAGAATCGTACAAAGTTTTAACACTTCAAATTTGATATTTGAATTTCATCGACCACTCTCAGTCGATATCATAAACTATTTTTTTACTTAGATTGTGACTTGATGAAAGAACTATCTTTTTATGACCATAAAATATAAACTGTGTTCTTTAGTGATATAGACTATTAGCATTACGAATTAAAATAATGTGATTGGAAGATTTTTTCTTGTTTAAGCAGTTTAACAGCTCTGGCGTGTAAAATGTAATTACATCTTTTTGCCCCATAAAGAAACATTTTTTTCATATTGATGCTTGTTTGTTTTAGATGAAGAAGACGAAGAAGATCGACCAGCACAAATAATGGAAGCAGATTTTGACTTTAAGGATTTCACGAATCGGTAAAGAAATTTAATTGACATCTTTGAGACTTACTCCCAATTATTTTGTCACACTTTTTTTCTACGATATAAGTTATTCGTTAATCGGGAATAGTTTTCTATCTCTTCTCAAAATGCCACAGGTAAATATCTCAACATAACAATCAATGTTAATATAATATAATATGATTTTGTAATTTTTCATTATTTAAATAAGTACTGGTTTCGCAGAAATCAATGCGTTCTTTGTTATTTTTATTCGAATACTTTTATAAAAGCGACTCAAAATCACCCTTTTAAATGGCTATTTTTAACCTAAAAGATCGAATAAATTATGTTCAATATGTGTTACGTTTAAAAACTTGCTACTAAACCATAAACAACTTCATAAAAACAAAATAACTTTTCCGTTACGTACACGAGAATTTCCACATTTCTGTGGTTCTGTTTACGATTCAAACAATGTTTATCTTTGTCTTCAATTTACATTTAAATATCGAACTTCTCGTTTCGCAACAAACTGCAACGGTTTATTCATAACGCGTTCTTGCTCTTATCTGCATTGTATGTAAACATGTGCATACGTACTGAGCTTTTACAGACTTAAACATTTATCATACGGGTAGAATTTTAGGAACGGCATTATTTAAATAATTAAATGGATCTTTTTTTTTTTATTTCTCCCACTCTTTAATTTTGTCTATCAAACTATTAATTTTAATAAAAAAAACTTGAACTACTACAACCTTTTACGATTCCACATGCTTTGTCACTTACAACCCGGGTTTCGCCTTTCGGCATTTTCAGGCATTCTATCACATTCATGCAACAGAACTGAGGGTGAATTAACAGTTAGCATCGTCTATATACCAAAGATATAAATTACAGGAATTCAAAGACCCCAAGGCAAGAACTAAATGGTAACTGCTATAACAAATTTAATAATATTGATCTAATGATAATTTACACAATTGCCTGTGATAATTTTCATTAACGATTTATCTAGTTAATGATTCATTCTTGAAAGGGTCTTAAAACAAATAATTATCAATTTAGAATGCCTGAAGATACCGAAAAGCGAAACCCAGGTCGTTAGTGATGAAACATGTGGAATCGTACAAGGTTGTAGCAGCTCAAGTTTGATATTGAACTTCCATCAAACACCTTCAGTCGATATCATAAATTAATTTTTCTAGTACTGAAAAGATTTGTATAACAATTAGTACTGTGGAGTCGGAGTTGTGAAATGCGAGCTACTCCGACTACTTTTTTGATTAGACGATTTTGAAGAATATCTCAATGATTTACCGGATTGGTTGGATTACCTTTAACTTAATGTGCATCATTAGGAATGCTAGGAAAAAACTGTCAAAAATGTACATTTTTAAGTCAGAGTCGTGTTATTTTTAACGATTCTGCAACCCTTATTACAACCTTGTTACTCTTAACATAAAATTTCTTATTATTACAAATATTAATATTCACCGAATGAATCAAAAAAAAACTTTCATCGTGAAACAATGTCCCAATAGATACTTTTACGGGCACTTAAATTCAAAAAGACCTTTTAATAATTTCTTTTTATTGTGTACTGCTGCATCTTTGAAATAATAAAAGTTTTCATTTTACGTTGTACAGGTGGCGGTAAAATTCTCCGTTAACGAAATATTCAACCGACAATGTTTCCTTTTGAGATTTTATAGCACGTTTAATGTCACGATGTTATGTTTTCGATATGACATCACTCCCAGTGGACGAATAAACGACGTTAATATCGACATTTTCATTGCTTTTTTGGGCAAATAACGTCGCATAGTGAGTGCTAGTGGTAATTAATTAATCAAATCAGTGAAAATTTTAATGTAATCGGCCATTATGGGGCTTATTGCGTCGGCCCTGCAAACTTTTCGAATAATTCCGCCTTTTATGTGTCAAAGATAATTATTTCGGAAAAGTTTACAGGGCTACGCTAAATTAAGCTTCGCTACATCTTCACTTGAATCATTATAAAAGTTTTACCTCTCATTTTATAACAATTTTATTAGAAACGTTAAAAATAAAAAATTTATAGCGATTTTTTTGTTTATTAAACTATCCTCATTCCTAATTTCAGTTTTTTATACTTCAAAAAAAATATTGAACTGAAATAAATTGCTAATTTTTAATTAATTAATAATGGATTTCTGTTAAGTAAATGCTAATTGAATCAATAACTTGAAAAGTGATTATCAAAACCGTTTGATTGCCGTGTCATTTTTTCGATTTTTCATCATAGTTTCTTTACACACGGATCACACGGATTCAACAGAACTGGCCAGAATGCCTGAAGATGCCGAAAGGCGGAACCCGGGTCGTTAGTGACAAAACATGTGGAATCGTACAAAATTGTAACAATTCAAATGTGTAAAACTATGTAGTGTTATATTTCGTGTAAAGAAACTATGATGAAAAATCGAAAAAAAGTAACAATTCAAATTTGATATTTAAATTCCATCAAGCACCTTCAGTCGATATCATAAATAGTTTTACACTTTCTTCTTAAAATTATGCACATTAAAACGGGTGCTTAATTGACGAGATATGTAACATGGATATAAAAAGTCCCGTCTTTATCACAGAATACAAGATTATCCTCACAAAACGGACAACCCGTATTCGAAGGTTTAATTGATAAATATAATTTGTGGACGCTACATTTGGTTTATTCCACGGAGGTGTTTTCAACTTCCAACATCCAAAGATATCTTGCACGAAACAATAACGCCAACCTGTAAATTCTCAATGAAAGCGTTCTCTATCCTGGTAAAGCCGGGGAAAAGATACAACTGAATAATAAAATCAGCGTGGTTTTGCAGTGTTTAAACGCTCTGCTGTTTTATCCCACCACATCACTGTGTTTTTGAGATCGTAAATGTAGTGAATTTGGACAAGACACGCTAACAACTTGTTCCAATAATAGTCAATAATTTATGTTTGCAGCTTTTTGTCTTGATATTTTTGTGTAAAGAATTTAAAACATTAAATTTTTTAACTTGGTATAATAAAATTTACGACAATAAAAACACATTTTTAGTAATGATTTCCACAATATATTCATTAACAGCTCTTAACGGTTAATTATTGATTTACCTTAATTTTGTTTGAAAACTATTAATAAGTCTTTGTAAACATTTCATAGTTCAACTTATTTATATTATTTGTTTTGATTGTATTTATATTATTACTTGAACTCATGGTTTTGTATACCTGCTACCTTTAATTCAAATATTTTGTATAAATAGGCTTGTTGTTGTTGATTGTTTAAAATATCATGCCTTTCCATCAAGAAGTGACAGTTAACACTTTAATAGTGTTTTATAAACATTTAAAATTATCACAAATCGTCTATTTTTACTATTATAAATTTATTTATTTATCGTATTAAATGCATTCATTCTAAATTTCCAAAGAAAATCTAGCGAACGTCAAACGGAAAATGTGGTTTCCCTACTCCTACAATAGTTTCTCGTTTCAAACTTTTACCCCTATCTGTGTGCTAGTTTCGCCAACCCCAAGGTCATCAGAGCTTGCGCCACACTGCTGCAGCATTTTGATAAGAACTCTACTTACTCCAACCACTGCTCCATCAAGATGCTTCACCGGATCGCGTGGGACTGCAAGTTTCCCTCTATGCTGTTCCAGGCAAGCCTCTTTAGAACATTCCAGAAAATATTGGATTCGAAAAACACGGCTCATAAGGTTATTATATATTTATTTTATATTAAATATATTCATCTTTTTTTCAGTTCAAGGATTTTGATCTGATATACGTTTTTGACGGTGGATCCTTAACGGAATCTCGATTTCAAATTTCTATCTTAATGCCCACTTGATGACGTATCGTTAAGGCATTCATTGAATCACTTTTCTATATATTTCAAACATACATTGCTGTGTATAATTTTGTCTTTTAATAAAATTATTTATTTCTTTATAGGAACTACAGAAGTTTGCAATCTTCATCATCAGAAATTTCACGGAAATTGCTACGAAAAACCCGAAAGCCTTCATGGAGATATTATTCTGGAAGACCAGCGCAGATGCTTACGAAGTAGAGAATGGATACACCGATATGAACGACAAAAAGTAAGTTAATGTCAATATTCTGCTTTTATATAACGATCAAAATTAGATGGTCTGATTTTAGAAAGAGTGGCGCAGATGTCTCTGAATAATCTTGTGTTACGCCACAGCAAATAAACAGAGATTTTTTGACATTATAACTCTATTCAAAGAGAATATAAATACTTGCAGTGGAACATCTCATAACGAGCCTAATTTCGTTCTCTCGTTGTGTGAAACACTCGTCAAGCGAAAAAAAAATTAAAATACAATAATGCGTTCTTCACCGAAAAAATCTTTTTTTTTTTTATATTTTTACGTGTATTCAAATAATATTTCATACTGTGTAAAAACTTGGAATGCAGCTATTTTCTTAATTTTATCATTGTTATTTAGGATAGTGCAAATGGTTGATATTGACCGATTGTATGTACGCGCTAGATCAGTTACACACCTCTTTCTCGCTTTTCGATGATTTATGTTTAATTTCTACAGTTTTATTCTCTTATAGCGTTTTCTTTAATAGACATTTTTGCAAAGGTTAAAAGCTTAAAAACAAACAAAAAATATAAATGATGTCTGAACCCAAGTTGTGCAAAAATGCTAGCGGAACTAGTGCTAACCAGAGACTAACGCATTGGCACGGAAATACCGGCTCACAAATGAGTAACATGAAAATGGGTTTTCCACTTTCTATGTCACTCGGTATACGAGATGTTGCTAATGGAACATTTCTTCACACTCTATTTTGCTTGTTTTTCTCGTTACTAAAGGTGCTCGTTATGAAAAGTTCCACTGCATCTTAATCAAAAATTATTTTAAATCATTGACTTGCCGTGATAATCTCAGCCTGCTAGCGTACAAAGAATTTATGAAATATTTATTTTTTTACTTCTAACACTTTATTTTGATCACAAGGAAAATCAAAGCTTCGTGGACAGAAGAACAGGAAGACGAATTACGAAAGCTTTATATGGAAAATCAAACGAATCCAACTACAGAAATGGGTATGATTTTTTTTATTGACCAATAGGAAACACTTCTGAAGGTGCAATTAATTTCACGTGCTATACAAAAGTGATCCAATGACGTCCTTATTTATTTCGTTGCAATCAAAACAGTGAAGAATATTATTATGTAGTCGTTTCTTTTACTGCTCTTTTTGAAGAAAACACACTTCTTTTATTGCGCTAAGAATATCTTATAAAATTATGAAAACGATTTGATGAGATATAAATGCAACTGAGATTTATATCGTTTTAATCGAAAATCTCCATGATGTCTTTCATTATTTTTTACAGCATAAATATGAGATGCGACGTATGCCTATTTCAATTCAAAACCAGAAGTCCATAGCTTGTCAATGGATCAATATTTTTAAAGCTCTTTCATGAAGAAATCAAAATGTTATTTAAAAAAGTCACTATGTTATTTCAAAAGTGTGCATCATAAATAAATACGTATTTACTTGATCAATCTAAACATAATTTAATCGTTTTTCTATTTATTGTAAATATTATATATATATATATATAAATATTAATAGAATTCGTGTTTGAAGAAAGCTTACTTCGTATCATCGTTTATGGTTTGTATTTAATTTCTCCTCTAGTAGTAGAGAGTATTATATTCGGTGTACAAAGAATAAATACAGTCTGGCTCGTTGTTTACGAAAGATCATCGAGTGATAAATCTTTTTTCTTTGTATAATGTAAGTTTTGTCGGGATTGTTTGCATACAGTGTGTAATCAGAGGTGAGCGAACAACTCCATTTTTTTATTATTTCTTAATTTTTGAAATGAAATATTATAACGAATTATCTCTCGCTTCTTTGTTTCGCATAAGAAAATTCATTTAGACCACAAAAAATATTTTCGACATACTTTTATCTATATTAAAATATTGACAGGAATTGTTTGTTGTTTTTTTTTGCTTTTTGCAATATCGTTATTTGAATCACTTCTTCTAGCATATCATTGACCTGGTATTACCGAAATTCAACATTAGTAAGTACACCCGATACGTTCCAAATAATACAGCACAAAAAATATAAAAGGTGCCCATACAAAAATATTTGATAGATTCTATTTCTTGAAATTGATAGACCACGCGCACGCCCTGCAATTCAAAAATGATTCAGTTTTGTTTAATATTTTAATTGCTATTTTCATGTTTAACAATAAGAAATACTCATCAAGACAAATCAAACTCTTTAATATTTCAATAAACAAATTTGTCTTTACAGATATCAACACCCTGTAATGAACTTTTTCAGTCAGAGAGATTAAACAATTAATTTGAAATGTGGCATTTATTATTTTATATTCTCTATAGATGGAACCAATTTCAAACACGTTTCAATCTTTTTGGGTAATTACTCATCTTTTATGAGTTGTTCTGTATCAGAAAAACATTTGCGTCTCGGTGAACCATTAAGTTTTCGCATTTCTTATCTAATACATAATTCATTGAAGCAAATGTTAATCGTTTACAATAATAGCTAGGCGATAACTATTCCACTTTGCGAAAGGATCGCGTCTGTATTTATTCTGTACAAGGTTGAAAGGGTTTGGCTATGACGTTCTCGATAGGCAGGATAAGGTTGAAAAAGTATGATGTATTGATTTTTATGGGTTTTTATTTGTTTTGGTTTAATGATTAACGTTTTATCGACATCTAAGTTTATTTTGTTGGCTATACAAGCTTATTTACTATTGTAAAATCTTCTCGATAGCTTACTTTATTTCAGTATTAAACTAACAATTCCTTTTTTTTTTTTTAATTATTTGAGACATCAAATGTAAGATAAAATACTTACATATATAACAATTTCTACACACCACATTATACTGACTGTCAACAGTGGCTTTCGATAAACTTTTATGGTGTTAAATGTCACTTCTTAGCATTACATTTATATAAATAATTTATAACTGGGTGTTACCTTTCGGCATCTTCGGGTATTCTTTCATACGTATATCATACGAAACACGGGTTATAATTGACAAAAAAAAATGAATACGTACAAATTCCATTTCAATTTTATTATTGATATTTCATCAAGCACCATCAGTCGAAATCCTAAATAAAATTAAATGTTTTTCCATCATTTGTGCAATTTTATAGTATTATAATCAGGACCGGCGTCGTTCACCACGACAATGATTAACTGATTATTATCAATATTTTGATAACGCTAGTGATGAATAAAACCGTGCGTTATCGCTTTATTATAAAAATTGTGAAAAAATAGATTTTCTGTACAACAAATTATAACTGCATACAACTACCGTTATTTTTCTGACAGAATTTCAATCATTCCTGGTCAAAGTTTTTTTTTTTTCATATATTGTATATATTGTATTAAACACGATTTTTAGATTTAATGGTTCGCGATAAAGTAGAGAAATATGATACATTGTATAATTTGAGATTTTTTTTTAAAATTTAGTATTCAAATTTGAAATGTTAAAACTTTGTACGATTCCACATATTTTGTTTAGTTCTGATGCATCCGTGTAAAGATGCCGAAAGGCGAAACTCGGGTCGTTAATGACAAAACATGTGGAATCGTACAAAGTCTTCACAATTCAATTTTGATATTGAAAATCCATCATGCCCTTTTCAATCGATATCATAATAAAATATTCTTCGTGGACCAGAATTTATTCGAAACGTTTTATCATAGTGAATCATTTTAGAAACGCTGGAAAAATGTATATCGAATTCGAAATACCGCTGCATCCTGCCTTTTCACCACTGTTTCCATGGGTTAGACCATCTCGAAAAATCCTTACACTGCATTCTTTCCTCATGAATAGCTTTAAATAAACTTCTCCTTTGAATTGGCTCTATTTATGTTGACACAATTCTTCGATATTCCTTATAAAATATACATGTTAAATTCTTTTCTTCCACAACGCGTATAGAATGAATTTATCAAAAAGCTCGGAAAATCAATAAGCTTAACTTTCATATATTACGTGTTTATATTTTTCAGTCATTTTAAACGTGAGTTTGTTTTTGAGAGCTTTAGAGTAACGCTGCCTTTTTGCATTATTATTTATGGAAATTTTTGTTTATATAATATATGTCAACGAAATCGACTCGCGAACAATATTGATGTCATATTAAATAAAATATTAGTCAGTTACAATATTTTAATATTTTTACTTAAGTAATTAATAACGATATAACGATACAATGCTTAACACATGTCACGATATTTAGCAACACGTCAAGTAGAATGAAAAATTTACTAACTTCAAATTGGATTTGTTGAAACTTTCTAAGATCCCACGCGTTAAATTACTAACAAGTAACAACAATAGTTGATAAAAGATTTCGCATAAGTTTTTATTTTGTATATTTTTGAGTTAATAGTAAGCAAGTATACAAAACCAATAGTTCAAGAACTGAGAAAACAATTCACAGAAAATCCTAAAAAAAAAACATTCAATTAAAGTTATTTACTTTAAAAATGAAACAATTAACAATATCGACCAAAGGTGCTTGATAGAATTTCAATATCAAATTTTAATGATCAAAACTTTGTACGATTCCACTGACGAATAGTTAGTTCTGTTACATCTGTGTAATAGAATGTCTAACGACGAAACCTCGATCGTTAGTGACAGAACATATGGAATCGTGTAAATTTGATATTGAAAATCCGTCAAGTATCTTCAGTTCATATCATAAATTATAAACATCAATTTTATATTTTTTACTGAATTGGCACTTATCTGGTAGAACTCCATTATAACACGGTAAAAAAATACCTATGTATTTTACTTCTACATTTTTTTTAGATATAATATAGTTAATAGCTATTTCGACTTACGCCTACATCAGAAATAGGATGAAGGCTATTTTTTCACCGTGCTATCAATTTTATATTTGAAATAACTTTCACAAAGCTTCCGCATAATCCATTAGAAATTATCTTTCCGTCGATCTTATGTAATTTTCATCCTTCATAATACAAATGCATCTTTTGTCTAAATAGACGACATTCGTCCTATGTAAAGTATAACATATTAATATTACGTGATAAAATTTGCCCTGTCGGTTCCTTTTAGAGTCATTTGAAATAAATTGTATTATCGCATTGTGAACAAAAAACTTTATAAATACGTATCCTTCGTATGTATTCTACTCTTGAAATCCACAAAATCCTCCGGTTTTCGATCGAAAGTGTTGTTGGACTTCCGAAAAACAGATTGATACTTCTGCGTATTGAATATTTTACATTATCAATAATTCCATATACCTTACTAATTTTTCTCATCGATATATTATATGTCACACAAACTTGTACATTGTCAATTGCAACAGCGTATTGAATCAAAATTCTTAGTTTACCTATTTTGCCAGATTTTCAAACGTTATGTTGAAACTCTTTTCAAAAACGACAAGGTACGATGCAGTAGTGCTTGAAAATAAATAAATAAGTCATGTATTTTCGAAACCCATTTAAAGTTATGATGCGTCTTGGGTTTTCTTCGAATTTTCCCCTAACAAAGTTCGGTCTATACTCTCGGGGCCAATAATAAAAATTCTGCGTAAATATCATTGAAGAGGAATAGATAGTATACAATAAATGGAATAGTTTATTTTATTTTTATTTTTTGAACAAAACGCTTGTTTTTTTTTGTCTATGTAGTCATTTAACAAAATTTTAACCATATATATTTATTATGCTTCTATAGGGTCCGCCATCTAAAGTTTTTTTTTCAACTAGTGCTTATTTCGTGAATGGTAACACTTAGCTCATGTCTGATTTGACAGATAATTAGTTTTATCCTTCCGCTGAACGAATATGGTTGTGTATACGCTTGAACAACGCTGGGAAATATTGCGACATTACTTTGAAAATCATGGTAATGTTGCAGAATGTGTGCGAAAATTGCGTACGGATTTTGGAAGAGAAGCACCATCAGCTCCGTATGTTCGTTATCTTGTGAAAAAAGTGAAAGAAACTGGCATCCTCATCGATAAACCAAAGCGTGAAAAGCCAAAAACAGTGCGTACACCCGAGAATATTGATGCTGTGGCAGAAAGTGTGCGTGAAGCGCCATCAACATCAATTCACCGTCGTTCTCAACAATTGAACATTTCGGAGACATCATTGAGACGAATTTTGCATAAAGACCTTGGTATGACGCCCTACAAAGTCCAATTGGTTCAGGAGTTGAAGCCAACTGACCATCCAATGCGTTTTCGCTTCGCTGAGTGGGCCTACGATCGACTTACAGAAGATGCCGATTTTGCCAAAAAAATCATCTTTTCGGATGAAGCTCATTTTGATCTTGGCGGGTATGTAAACAAGCAAAATTGTCGCATTTGGGGCACAGAAAACCCGCACGCATACATTGAAAAGCCGGTACACCCAAAACGAGTCACTGTTTGGTGCGGATTTTGGTCCAGAGGCATAATTGGGCCATTTTTCTTCGAAAATGAGCAAGGAGTGACCGTTACAGTCAATGGCGATCGTTATCGGACCATGCTGAACAAATTTTTGTTCACAAAAATTGAAGAGGAGGATATTGGCAACATTTGGTTTCAACAGGACGGCGCTACGTGCCACACAGCCGAAGCTACACTCGATGTTTTGCGCCCTGTTTTTGAAGATCGCATTATCAGCCGCAGAGCTGATGTCGTTTGGCCACCTCGGAGCTGCGATTTGACACCGTTGGACTATTATTTGTGGGGTGCCCTCAAAGATAAGTGTTACGCCGACAAGCCAGAGACAATTGACGCTTTAAAGGACAATATTCGTGAAGCCATTGGTGAAATACAGCTGCACACAATCGATAATGTGCTTAAAAATTGGACCGATCGTGTAGGCTACTGCATGGCCAGCCGAGGCAGCCATTTGAATGAAGTTATTTTCCATTATTAACCGGAAGGATTGTACTTTCAAATAAAAAAAATAATTTGAGAAAATATTAGTAGTTTTTTTTTTTATTTTTCAAAATCATTCTCATTTCTTTCAAAAAAAAAAGTTATTTGGCGGACCTTATAGTACAGTCGACTTACATAATCCACTATCATTGGCTTGTTTTATATTATATCACCGAAATTTCAATGTACATACATATTATATATCAGATTAATGTTATATTTAGTCAAAAAAAAAAATAACGCTTCAAAATTCTTGCTAAACAAAATTTGTATTTTTTCTCTTCGTTGAATTGAGCTTGTTCAAATTTATCCCATACAATATCATATAATTTATTTTATTTAAAAAAGTTAAATTTATGACGTCCATTGAAGGTTCTTGACGGAATTTCAATATCAAATTCAATTGTTAAACTTTTGTACGATTCCACATGTTATGTCACTAACGATGCGAGTTTCGCCTTTCGGCGTCTTCAGGCATTCTATCACATAACTGCTAAGAACAAAGTTTTAACAATTCAAATTTTTAAAAGTAAAGACACATTTCTTTTTTTAAAACGCCATTCATACGACACGGTGAAAAATAGCAATGTATTTTAGTTCTACAAAATTATTTTGAACAAATATAGTTGATAGCTATTTCGGCTCACGCCATCGTCAGAACTATAATAGAACAGATAGTTCTTACGATGGCGTGAGCCGAAATAGCTATCAACTATATTTGTTAAAAATAATTTTGTAGAACTAAAATACATTGCTATTTTTCACCGTGTTATAATGGAGTTCTACCGAGTGAATGCCAATCAAGCCATTCAAACGCTAAAATAAATATAATATATAAATTACCAAAAACACCCATACTCCTTGATATTTTATATTGTTTGCGGTTTCTGTGTTGCGTCATGTAAAAGCAATATGTTATAATTCTTCTGGGTAATTTTTTTTAGTTACGAACAATAAATAATGCAGGTGACCATAATTGAAGGTGACTACATATTGAGATTTTTGAAAGTCTCTATTTATTGTATAATGCAGGTACAGTTTCCTGTTGAGCAGAACTGCCGTTCTTGATTTATAATATTTACCAGGATAGATAAATGTAACACTTAAAGTTTCTTCTATACATAAAATTATTTTTTATCTAATGATTTCTTAAAAAATATTTACTTTTACAAAATTTTATGATATAGTTGACGATGGCGTGAGCCGAAATAGCTAACAACTATATCTTAAAAAATTATGGAGAACTAAAATACATTGCTATTTTTTATCGTGTTATAATGTAGTTCTACCAAGTAAATGCCAATTCAATGAATACTATTTACTTAGTTACCAGATGCTGCCAAGGTTGATTACTGATTTTCTAATGCAATTGTGTCCAAGATGTTCCTATCTAATATTACATTAGACTTTTCTTTTTGCTATTTAAGTTTTTCTTTTTTAATAACTTATATTTTTTTACAATGTTTTTTTTTATTGTTTTTCTTCGGTGTTCAGATGTCATCGATTGGATCCAAGAGAACCTGGTGGATCAAAACAAAACACGGCGCGCTGTGATCAAGAAACTGAAAGAACTTGGCCTTATATTCAAGGCGCCTACCAGGAAAGGAAGTGCTATGGCGAAAAAATCTGCACCAACTCATTTTACTGAAGAAGAAGACGAGATGCTGAAGAGTCTTTGGGAAGAGTTCAGCCAGAGCACTGGTTCGTTTTCAATTATTTTAAGTTCTTACCACACTAAAATATTATTATCAGGAAAACAATAATTTTTAATTTCATGATGTCTCTCGATTAACCAAAGTAACATAAATAATTTATCTTTCATATTTATTCATTTTATATAAATTCCTGTCATCATTTATTTTTTTATTTCAATAAACGGTGAGATGTATTTAAATTATTAGTTATTCGTTTTGTTTCCTTCTCATAATTCAATTTATGATATCGACTGAAGGTGTTTGATGGAATTTCAATGTTAAATTTGAATTGTTACAACTTTGTAAGATTCCACATGTTTTGTCACTGTAATTAATAACTTTAGTATATAGACGATGCTAACTGCTTATTTTACATCAGTTATGTTGCATCCGTGTGATAGAATGCCTGAAGATGCCAAAAGAAGAAACCCGGGTAGTTAGTGACAAAGCGTGTGGAATCTTACAAAATTATAACAATTCAAATTTTATATGTTCTTCTTGTAAAATAAAATTTCAAAAAACTTCATTGTTTCACATATCAATACGTGGTAAGATACTGCCGAATCCACTGATAGTTTTAAAATTTATCCTTAATTTAATTATTATTCGTCGCCTATTTTTCAGATTTATACCAAATCTTCGAGGATTTTAGTCAATATCTTATGCGATAAAAATGTGAACTTTTTCAATAAAAACATATTTTTTCTATAAAACTAATCAAAAACTGATTCGTAGAAACAATTATTGTCTTTTAATAAGTATAAAAACAGAAGCTTTTTGCGAAAACAACATTTCGAATAACCATCGAGATGTTATAATACCAAATAGCTCTCGACTTCTTTTCAATTTTCCTTACTGCTTATTATTTGTATTTCTCTTTCATCATGTTCCAGTCAATCAAAATGTCCCCCCATAACGTTGTAACTACATCGCTAAATATATTTTCATAATGCACACTAAAGTGGTCCCCCCCCTTAATCTCTTTTGGCGCAATTGCCCCCCTTTCAGATCCGATGGGAGAAATAATCTCCAGAATGTCATTAAAACGACCCAAACAACGCCTCGTTGATCGCCTTCTGGAGATCGACATTATTAAGGACAAGAAGGAATGCAGGAAGAAAAGACAGAAGAAGTCTTCAGCAAAGTCCGAAGGTGTGTACCCTAATATTTTTTTTTTAATATTTATATGACTGTTAAACTGAATGTGCAATTTTTACATAATTATATTATTGTTGACCAATTAAAGTAAAGCGATGCTGTTTTTAAAGTACATATATGAGATCATATTGAATAATTTATAAACATAGTATACCACTGTATTGATTGAACTAAAATACATTGCTACTTTTTCACCGTGTTATAATGGAGTTCTAGCAAGTAAATGCCAATTCAATCAATAGAAAAAACCATGTTCAGCACTATTTCCACAATTTTATATTTTTAGATCAGGCCCGGTTTCGCACAACGCGAGCATTGTTAGGTGATTCTTATAATTTTCACGATGACTGAAACCGGTTTCTATCTAAACAATGTAAAAAATTTCAACGATTTGTTTTTATTATTTGAGTATAATACATTTCTACCAAAAGTTCACAGTGAACATATATACGTTGAAAATTAAAAAAAAAATATTTTATCTTAATACAAAACCATTCAAGTAAAACAAAATTATTGACAAACCTGCTTTACATAATTAATTATATTTTCTTTAATTATATTTTTATACATTTTCACTGATCCTAGATTGTCATGTTTAAACGTCGAGTCGAAATGATTATGTGTATTCCTTACAAATGTCGTTTTATAGTGAATGATGCTAATCGCCGAAATTTTTTTCCTAAAGTGTAGATGTTTGATGTTGTTTATTATCCAATTCTGAAATATTAAGCATAGATCGAAAACATTTTTTCAAACTATCATTGTATCGTTATTTCGTTAGTTGCTTGTCTCTCTGACTAATATCTAAATATGAGATTTAAATTTTTAAGTAAATATTACACAAAAAAAAAAATTAACACGGGTAAAGACAATATTATCAGCAACTTTTATTAGCGTCGATCAAAGGTCATTCTTTAGACTTTCCGATTTATTTTATAATATAATAGTTCGTATGACAGAATTCTTCAAATCGGATATACGTTGTTTGTCGTATCTCGTATCTTCTTTCTAAATCTGTTATGTCGCTGAACAACAGTGTTTGTATCGATTATATGTAAAAATAGCATGTCTCAGATAATCTATATTTAGATAAACATTTTATAAGTGAACCGTCCGTCATAATCTAAAAATGGTCGCTTTATAAAATGGCAATCCATATACAATATATGTGTTTTTATAAATAGAATTTTGTGTCCACCTTTTGATCACGAAAATTCTCATACTTCTTGTCAATGGCAGTAATTTTTTTGTAAACCTTTTGTTATATTTATATTACAACTGTGTTTCTCAATATGTTGACTTTCACGCTTGTTTTATCATAGGGGTGTGTAACGTTTATCTAAAGAAGCTTAATTTATGACATCGTCAAGACGTGCTTTTTCAATAGCAAATATAAATTGTTGAAACTGTGTACGATTCCACGTGTTCTGTCACAAACGACCCGGGTTTCGCCTTTCGGTATCTTCTGGCATTCTTTCATACGGATGCAACAGAACTCTGTTTTCGTCCGTGGAATCATATAAAGTTTTAACATGAATTACACTTTAAAGGTAAAATGTCTTTATATGTATTTTAAAAAAATGATAAAATTTTATTTGTTATCATTTATGATATCGACTGAAGGTGCTTGATGGAATTTCAATATCACATTTTAATTGTTAAAACATTGAATGATTCCACATGTTTTGTCACTAACGAATCGAATACATAAATATATACTAATTTTTGTGAAATCTGTTTAAAAGGGTCAACTGTCTCTTCTTGTTCGAAAGGCATTACATTGAAATAATCACAATACAATTTTTTCTTTGTCCACAACTATTTATTGATTAATATCAATAAAGAACGTATTATTAATTTATAATTCGCAAAGCCAAATTTTGCTTGTACTTCAAACATTGTTAAACACGGATTTGTATACAAAAATCGAAGCTCGAGTGTATTGAAATTTTGTTACGAAATTATCGTACGCGGAAATTGAATTTCACCATACATATAGTGAATTTATTTTCGTGGCGTAATGATGGAAGGTCGATCAACTTGTCGACTCTAGTCTAGAAGTTTGAGAAGTCCACGTCGAAAGTATCGGATGTATCTCTACGAACGAACATTCAAAAAATCTCTGCCTATTTGAAAATTCTCACATCCCAGCCACTCGGTTTTATTCACCCTCCCCATGTTTCTCGTTCATCTACGACTGCTTTACGCACCCCAAAATGAAAAGTATTAATAATCGTCAACACAATTTTTTGCAATTCAGATTACGGTTTTATGGACTTGCAAATTTTATTTAGCATTCAAGTGTTGCTATAGGTTTTTTTTTCTTTGCAAGACTTTGTAATTAATTATATATTGTGAATCGATGAACTTTCAAATCATTCTTCAATTGGGGTTCATTAATAAAACATTATTGACGGCGTAACTATATTCGTTTTATCCATCGATTAACTCTGTATGTACGTGTAAAACATTTTCATTTACGATTTGTATGAAAGCATTCGTTTATATTGATTGTGCTTGTGATTCGGAACGTAAAATGCCAAATACCTTTTCATCCGGCTGATTGATTCTCGCTGATTTTCATTATTGTAACATTGAATGAAATATTAAAGCAATATTTCTTTATAACACGAAACATTCATTACTGCGATTCGGGAATCTTTGTTTTCGTCGAATCGCCGCCGCGGCATTTGTCAGTGAAAGGTATGGACGAAATTTATTATTGTCATTAATTTCACGGCTTATTTCAAAAATATCCCCCGAGATGTCGCAACTTTGCCGGCGTAATTTCTTAGAAATTGTTTTTGCATCAATGTGCAATATTTCATTCGGGGCGATTCCAATTTATTTCGCGCATTCGAAATGATTTCGGAGGGGACTGATAAAAATTATGACACCGTGAATGAACGACTAAAATATTTGATACTATAAGTATTATTTGTTGAATAAAAATCCTTTTCAAATTCCCGGCAAGCTTTTTATATCATAAACGCATATGTTACCAAATACAAAGTTCCAAATTTGAACTTGTTAGTCGACTTTTAAGGTTTTAACTGTCACTTCTTGACGGAAGGCATGATATTTTAAATAATAAAAACACATTTTTTAATACTTATTTCCACAAAATATATTTTTGATCAGGACCATCAGAATTCATTTTGAACATCAACCTTGAGTCTAGGAACTAAATTTTTATTTAAATAAATTTCAATTACTACTGCTTCGATAACAATTTCAAAAAAATTGCAAAAAAATCTTGAAATAATTTCAAACTTATCGAGTGTGTAGTTCCCGTCCCACAAGAATTAACTCCCTTTTACATGTGATTGGTTAGTTTATTACTACTGATTTCGAAATAAGATATTTTGTCTCACCAAATATTATACGAAAAACTTAATAAAATGTGTATATGATACCCAGTGCACATTCTCATGTTTTGACACGCACAACCCAAAAACTAAATGACAATTTAAATAATTATTTTAATGATAATGATTTAATAATAATTACACACAATTCAAAAGCGAAACCCAAGTCGTTAATGAAAAAACATGTGGAATCGTAAAATGTTTAAACAATTTAAAGTTGGCACGGTGAAAAAATAGCAACATATTTTAGTTCTACAAATTTTTATAAGATATAGTTGATAGCTATTTCGGCTCACCATCGTCAGAACTATGTTTAATCGTACATTTGCTTATCTAATGTTATATATAGCTGTGTAGAACAAGGTACGCAATACATTTGCTGAGCGAAATAGCTATCAACTATATCTTATAAAAATTTTATAGAATTAAAATACATTACTATTTTTTCACCGTGTTACAATGAAGTTCTACCAAGTAGATGACAATTCAATCAATAATTTTAAATTTGAACAAAAATTGTTAAATCGGTACAAAAAAAAATTTATGCACATTTTTCCTCTCAATTAAAAAGAAGTTTTGAGTATAATTCATTGCTATTATCAAACTCAAATTGTGCCCATCATTTTGATTCTTAAAACACGCATATATTCGAAATTCAAACCACAAGACAAAAAATAACACTCAATTTCTTCGCCCTTTCAAGAAGGCACAACTATTCTATAGAGCCGAAAAATATGTTTATTTAATAATACATACATGTATACTTTACGTTAGGGAGCAGGTGGGGTTTTTTATGTATATTTTGAATGATTACATCCACGGTCACCCTGGCTAAATCTGAAATCCCCACAAATACACCCTTCCGACTTAGTGATGGATGCGAAGTCAACCAGCGAAAGGGGAAGGCCCTCCGCCGCCCGTTCAGAATAAACGCGACCTTATTTTGATGGATCGCCTCGGTTATGAATTTCCCCGTTTGATATGTGACTGCAATTTGTTTGATCTTGATAGATTTGTTTACCTGAGATGCATGGTGACGTTGTTATTTATTTGTGTCTCGCGCACCCTTCATCCGGGGGTTTCCTTTTTCGGTAATACTAAACTCACAATGGGGTGGGGAAGTGGATGGAATAAACGCTTATTATTTCGCATAGGGTAAAATGCTGGTCTTATTAGCGTCGCTAGCAAATAGCCGCGATACATTAACTGCGTCTATAATATTATTTTTTGTGATACTTTATACTGCTTCAACAAACCGTATCTTGGAATAATATTTATTAATTTATAATTATTCTTTGGTTTTTTGTTTTTTGACTAACCACTGTATTTTCCAATTTGTATTATAGTCAATCGAAATCGTATAATTTTGTTACACATCGATATGATTTGAAATGTTAAGAGGGTGTTGTAATCTTTCATTTTTAGAAACTCAAGTTTTTTTTTTGATATTTTCAAAGCTTAAACGCTTTCCTTTTTCCTAGAAAAAAATTCAAAATTCAAATTGTTTTAACAGAAATTGCTCTTTAGTAACGCGGCATGTAAACAGGCCCGAAACTCTAAACGCGTTTTTCTCGAAACTATTATATCATTTTCGAGACGGTTGACATGATATCTAATGTTCTGATTTACTTGAAATTTTTTGAGGACCTTCTCTATTCGTCGCTCTATCGTGCGAACTAAAATTATAGCAAAACGTCAATTCTTATTATTTAACAAAAATTCGGAAACGTACTGACTAGTAAAAATATCTTTTCATTTCAAACAGCCGCTAGTTTCGTTAAAAAAAAATTCATATCCCCACTTTTCGAATTTATTTATTATTTATCTATTCTTCAAACATCAATAAAATTCTAGTAGAAAATGTATTGTACAAATATTTTTTGATTTTTTTGGTTATTACACTTAAAAAATACCTTAAATTTGCCCCCTTATTTAACAAGGAGTCATCAATCATGATTCGTCATTTGCTTTACGTAATAATTAAATACATTATCTTTTTAATCCAAATTTATTTTCTGGATATATATTACATGAAGCTTCATATAGCATTTTAAATTTCTTGCCCAACGTATTAACAGTATGCTCCTAACGTTATATGAGATTGCAATAGTCAATATTCATTTATATGCTTTATCATGGTATATTTATGGTGATGATACTTTCGAATATAGCTTTAAGTTTTAATGAATTAAAAAGCAATATTGTTTTACGATCAAAGCTAAATCTTCCATATTTTACGTACTATACTGAAAAATGATAATCGAAACGATCTGTGTAACCAGAGTAAAGCTAGAAGAACCATTCAAAAAATAACAAAAATATTTACCTCATTAAAAAATATTCTACCTATTTCCGGCTCTTAACGAATATGTAGATGCCTTAATTGCGTCTGAAGCAGCAACATTATGGATCACCGCAAATTTTAATAACAATTTTTCACTTTTAAAACGTGGTTATTCGAGGCTGAGAAAGGAAACCGTGACGCAAGAAAACCCGATTTTCCTCAAATAAAGATTTAGTTAAAACAGCTAAGTATAACATTATTTCGTTATAAGAAAGCATTTTGATGTTTAATATTGCGAAATTGCTTTGTTTATGGATGTCTTGGTTGGCTTAATTAAAACAAGTTTACGATTTTTTTATGCAAATTGCATTCGTTTATTAAAATTGTAAATACCGAAGTCTTTTTATGGCTCAGATTTGTTTGCGCAATTTCTTTGTCCGGGAAAAAATACAATCTATATACATGTTTTCCATAGCACATTTTGTAATAAAAAGATATATTAAAACATATGTCCACTGAGCGGAAATATTAATTAATTTATTATTTAGCGTCGCCTTTATAGTTTATTCTGTCGAAAAAATATATTTATATTTTAAATGCTGTCAACCAGGGCTATGGAGTCCTCAAAAAAAACGTTTTCAGGTTTTTCCTACCTTTCCTATTTAATATGGTGAAAAAAAATAGCAATGTATTTCAAAGGAGGCTATGTCAATAAGTTTACATATGGCACGGAAATGGTCCATTACAGAAACAAAGAAGCACCCTGCAGAGGCTTAAGCAATGGTGAGAAACATATATCAGTTTATTCGTTAAGAATCCTTTGTGATAGTTGATGCCTAATGATTTACAGCTGTTCCAAAGCCGTCATCCTGCGACCCTTACTACAAATATGCAAACACTTAGGCGCTGAGTTTGAATTTATATAATGTGATTCCTTTATAACGTGATTAGCGAATTGTGAATCTGTTTTTTTACTGTTGAATGATCTAACATGTTCCTTAGCTCGAGTGGATATACTTCTACCTGTCTGTCCGATATAAACGGACAAACATGAGCCACAGGACATTTATAAATACCGCTTAAATTGCAAAATACCGCTTTCCTATTTATGTGCACTAAAGATTATCCAACCAATCCAGCGAGTGTTTATTGGGATATTTTTCAAAATCGTTTGATTGAAGAAGTAGTCGGAGTGGCTCGTTTTTCACGACTCTGACCATAACACTGTAATTCTATGAATCCGACACTTGATAGTCAATACACTAAAATACAGCCAACCTTACAATTTTAAAACTTTCGTGTCAGAGCTAATTTTTGTTTTGATCATGTGTAGTCCGATGTGTACCGATAATATCCATAAGTTCCATTAAAACCAACACAATTGAATTTAATTTCCGACTATTCAGTGTTGAAACAGCAAGGAACGTTATAAAAAGTTCTGACGTTAACATGAAGCTGGAATAGCTATCAAAAACGTCTTCAAATTATAGAAAAGGTTCAAAAACAGTAACACCTAATAAAACTTTTTTTTAAAACGAAGTCAACTATTCATAACACAGTGAAAAAATAGCAATGTATTTTAGTTCTTCAATTTTTTTTTTTATAAGATATAGTTGATAGCTATTTAAGCCCACGCCATCGTCAGAACTACACCGTGTTATAATGGAGTTTTACCAAGTGAATACCAATTCAATCGATGCAATCAACTATTCATACTAAAGATATATTTTCATAAAAGGGTAAAATGACAGCATTTTAGTTACTGTTTCGGCTTCACAACGTCGTCAGAACAGGTTCATCTGTTTACTGTCAAGCGCGTTAATGACATTCTAAATAAAATATCACATTCTGGAAATGTTACTAAGCGTTGTGGTTTTGTAATTCGAATACGATATCTGTGTTAAAAAACAAGTTAATTTTAACAATCTTTTAGATAATCGGCTTTCAATAAAAAAATATCACTGTTTACCCACTCAGTGCTACATTCCTGTCACCCCTACACAAATCTTTTGAATCTGATTTTTTCTTGTTTGCTTATTGTAAAGATTTCCTAAACCTCATATTATTTATGTTTACCTGCCCTCAGTCAGTCCATAATGCAACGCGTTCCCCTTTTAAAAAAATCTTGAATAGAAGCAATATTTATTTTATTTTTTTATCAAAGAGGAAGTACACACATACACGCCATTTCGAAACGTTTTCAATTACACGAAATGTATTGAGGGGAGGTTGCGATTTTTTTTATATTTATCTTTTTGGTCGTAAATATTTTATTGCAATGTTGATGCGAGACTGTCATTGGTGTCTCCCCGTTGAATCTGTATGCGAATCGATTTTACGCATTTTTTTCTTGCTTCTCTGTTATAAATTGACAAATTCAAATTTTTTTGTAATGATACTGAATTATTTCATTCCGATTGTCACGGAACGAGGAAAACAAAAAAAAACAGTTGAAACTATTTCGCACTTTTTTAAAAATGTATATTATCATTGATTATATTGATTGAATTGGCATTTACTTGGTAGAACTTCATTATGACACGGTGAAAAAATAGCAATGTACTTTAGATCTACAAAAAAAATTGTAAAATTTAGTTGATTGCTATTTCGGCTCAAGCCATCGTCAGAAATTGAACTAATAGATAGTTTCATGGGAAGGAGGACAAACACTTTTGTGATATTCGTTTAGATTTTAAGCCTAGAATATATTTTGTGAAAATGTGTGATTCAGAAAGACGATTGTGGAAATCGATTTTACTATAAATTTAAATTGATAACTTTGTTGATCTATCTGGTCTGTGAAACAGCTTAGTCAGTTCTGTTGCATCCGTGTGATAGAATGCCTGAAGATGCCGAAAGGTGAAGCCCGTATCGTTAGTGCCAAACATGTGGAATGGTACAAAGTTGTAACAAATCAAATTTTTTGTTGAAATTCCATCATGCACCTTCAGTTGATATCATAAATTATAAAAATTAATAGTTTGTCCACTTCTTTATTTATATTTGTCAAGTTACATCATGCCATAAGGATTTTTTTTATGTTTTATCAATCGATTTATTTAGGCAAAAAGCTACAAAAACCTTTACAATGCCGTTGAACGTTTACCCCAATGATGGCAAATAACGTTTGTTCAAAAGTGAAATATGTGTACAATGCACTTATCTGATGCAAAGCTTTTTTCAGCTTAGTACAAACTCCCCCTTTCGATCTTCCATTGTTCCCTCGATTTGTATTTCCTGGAGGGAGGCAAGTTTCCAACTTCTTTGCTTTCTGGCGGCCAGTTTTATTATTTATGTATTTCCTTTGAAAATTTCGCTGTTTTGACAATACTGCCCCGGCTTCCGCATAATAGGGGTTTGAACGTTGAAAAACCTATCGAACCAAAACTTTCTTTCGTTCGGCACTCCTTTGTGCTCGTGAGTCTTTTATTTTTAATAAAATTACCCAATTTATCTCGGGACGTTAATAATCCTCGAAAAAAAATCAGAAAGAAACCGTATTTCGTACTTTGACATTTTTTCAACCCTTTGAACCACTACTCTTCAATTAACCAATGTTTCATGAAAATTCAACATTAAATGCACAGACAATTGTTTATTATCGTTTTAACCGGTTAACTGCCAAAAGCGTCTTAAGACGCATAATTTTCTGTGAACGGAGCGCCGCTCATACAAAAAGTTACGTCTTAAGACGCGCCGTTTTAAATGGCTTTTACTAAAGAAAATCAATTATTTAAAATGTACAAATATATTTAATTGATTATGGATAAATGACTGCACGACTGACGCGCTCTTCATTTATTTGGTAAGTTTTATAAATAAACTTTATTACACTTTCAATAATGATATGTTTAGAAGGTTTTATTTTTGTCGTAAAATTCGCGCCGTGCTGGGTACCGCCATACATGTACCTGCCGGCAGTTAACCGGTTAACAATGCTTTCTTAGTCGATCATTTTATTAGAATCGAAGATTATAAGAAGAAAAATACGTTAAAGACTGCTTTGGTCAACGTCTCTATTCACTTGAGAATTTATTTATTCACTTGGAATATAAAAATTTTCCCCTCGGAAAAACTGACATAAATCACGAAAGGTATTTTTTACGAGATAGTTTATTTTAGTATTTTTCTATGGTGTTACCTAAAATCTGGATAAAAGGTCATGGTGCAGTCCTACGCCTGAGGAAATAAAAAATTGAATATACTTTGGAGGGAATGAAAATCCAACGGGATAGGTTAGACCTTTCCTTCTTGTGATAAATAATTCTATCGGCATTATCTCCCGTCACTTTTTTCTAATGACTACATTATATGGTCAATAAAAATGGCAACATTGTAGAAATGCGAGGTATTTTTTCGTTAAGAACTTAAAAAAACGTTTCCAAGATAATATTGCTTTAGTGAACTTTTGTCTGAATTAAAAATGATTTGCTAAAAAGTACGTTTGTGTAAGTGTTATGCTCATTGTTATACATCTGATTTTTTCTAAAAATTGCTTTGAAATAAAATTTTTAACTTAGTTTTGCTTTATTGAATAATTACCTTTTTTGACTTACAAATAATTCACAAATCCGCTCATTGAAATGGTTTTAATAAAATCATGAATGAATAAATAAATCTACATAAAGACATGTTGTGGTTTTTTGAGAAAGATACACAGATGTCTAAGCAGAGTGCAGCAACGTCCAGAGGTACCTACAAACGTAAACATTAATAAAAAAAATATCGTAAAAATATCCATTTGACGTAAGCTACTCCACTTAACTTCAGAGAGACACAGTAAGGGTTGAAGTATGGCATTATAGAATGATTAGTTAGGTCACTCTCTCTCTCTCTGTACAGTGGATGAGGCGCTCTTTATTCTGTACAACATAATTTAACCAATGTTTAGTCAATGAAAATGTATGAATCTACTTTTTCCACTTGTTGAAATCGTCTGTCATTATTTTTAGTTTCAGGTGGAAGATCAAATTCTTCTGGAAGCGATTCAAGCAGCGAATCTTCAGATTCAGATTCAGGACCAGCACCAGCGAGGAAGATACCCACCATTAAAAAGAATACCCACAAGGGGGGCTCCAAGAAATCAGCACCAAAAAAATTGCCCAACAAAAGGTCTCCAGTGTCAAGCGCAGAGTTGGCGAAATCTCTTATCGCGGCTGTGGATTTAGGTATCTGCCATATTTAAATTTATAAAAAGATTTATTTTTAGATTAGAAAGATTGCTTTTAATATGCAGCGTTACAAGTCAGTTGTGCAGTAGTTGCTCATACAAATCTGAAAAAAGTTCCACGATCAAGTATTGTAGTTTATTAACCGAATTTGTTTTTTTGTTTTTTGTTGCTGAATTAGTTTACCTTAATTAAATCAACTATTTCTTTAATGCTCTTTTTTTTAAACACTCTGTTACTTCAAACTGAATACATGTCCCCCATTTTAAAATTGCATATTAGAGGGTCACTTTTTAGTTTTTACTTAGTTCACATATTGCTTTTTTTCATTACTTTAACATATTTACTAAAATAAATACTTTAATACAGAAATTTCCTGCCAAAAACAGATCCATAATTTCATCATATTATTTAAAATCTCCTTCAGTCAAAATATTGATTTTTAAATTTAGCACTTGACTCACCGAAACTAAAATATTATATAAACTATATCCAATGAATTATAGGTTACGTTGAAGCTTTCAAATGGGTCATTGAGTCATTAGAAGAGGTGGCCCTCGACCAAGAAGCTGAGGGCTATGACGCAGAAGGTGAAAGTGTTCCACTGGTGCCAGTCGTGGATGAATGTATCACAGCTATGAATAATACTGTTTTTAAAACAGCACTTAAATGTCTTGGAATTGACCCTCCATTTGATGAACAGGTAATTCTATATTATATAATAACACATAATGATGACTTTGGAGAAGGAAGGGATACTCTTTCACAGCACTTTTCACATATACATGACTAATGTTTCCTATATTCACATATTAAATAAACCCTGGGCATTTATAGATACTAGTCAGTAATGCTCAACTTCTCTCCGCTGAATACATAGCTATTGAATATACTCTATAAATGCTTATTTAATTGGTACTAAAGACGGCAAATGGGGCCAACAGGGTATGACGTTAATCGTAACATAACTTTTCATCAGAAGAGCTACATTTCAACCAATGTAAAATAAACAACTTCCAACCTCATTTGCATACATGTGTAAATCATTCGGCTTAAGAATGTTAGGCATTTCCTTTCGTGGGTTTTCTTTTTAATTGACATCTTGTTCCAATAGCTTATTTTGATTTATTTACAGCAAAAAGCTGAAATATGAAAATTATAATAAGATTTACTTGATATTTTTAATGCTTAACAATGTTTTGAGTATTAATTATTGTTTTTTTTTCAGGAGATTTATTGGCGCATCCCGGGTCATTTTCACTTTGATAAACTAAGAAAAATGTGTGATGTGGTGAACAAAGCGATTGATAAGTCTCTCGTTGTTCCTGAAACAGACTCATCTGAACAACTTCCGAATATGTCAGAAACTATGCGACAAACCCTCGGTGGAATCTCCAAAGACAGCTCATCGGAAGAAGATGACGATGATTTTTTCAAGAGATTACGCAAAGGAAATACATCAATACAAGATTCATCTGACGAGAATGATACTTCAGAGAGCGGAAAAAATAATAAACACGTAACTGGTGGAAAGCGTAAAAGAACTGAAAGTAACGTAGAAGAATGTAATCTTAGCGATGAGGATATTGTTACAAACAAGAAAAGTAAAAAAATGATCACGGAATCTTTTGTAAACATGCCTGATGAAAACAGTAATGATAGCAAAGTATCGGATGTGTCAAAGGAGTCTGCAAACAATACCGTTATAAATGTGAATAGGATGAATAAATCTAATCTGTTATCAGATTCTGAGGATGAAAATCTCGGATCTAAAAACGTAACATCTAATATAAAACTGAAAAAGAAAGCAGCCTGGGCAAACTTGGATTCAGAGAATTCTGACAGCGAGCATGAAATGGCGGATTCCAATCTCATGCCGTCACATAGCAAAGGTAATATTTCTAAGAAAAATAATCGAAACAAATCAAGAATTCTGTCAGATTCCGAAGATGATCATGATAAATCAGAAAGTCACACTGAAAAGGCAATTACCAGCACACAATTAGATTCAGATCAAGAGAAGGAAAACACTCATGATCTGTTGAATACATCATCAAATTCTAAAGATGATACTATCACATCAAGTAAGAAAGAACTGAAAAAGCGTAAAAAAATGTTTGTTCTCTCTGATGATAGTGATAATTCTTGCGATATACCCACCAGTACCCAAAACAGCAGCAATTTTGTTGACAATAAAATTACTGATAAATTAGAAGATCGTATTGTAAACGCTAAAGACGCATTTGATTCACTTCTTGATGATTGACATTGAAAATTCATCAAAATTGAATTTATAAGTTGTATAATCTAAATGCTGTTTTTTTTTTTGTTTCTTTCTACCTACTTTTTCTTTATTTGAAGTTGATAATTTTAATGACAATAGTTATAGTAGTTGTGTGATTTTTATCGCCTTTGTCTAAGTATTAAAAATTTGTTTATTTCAATGTTTTTTTTTATGTCTGAAAATAACTACTGATACCATTTCTCTACTAATATCTTTCAAAAAGCTTTCTGGTAAAAAGATTTACGTTTTGTTAGTCACTCTTGTTCTCGTGAATATTGATAAAAAATATTTTATATCATGTTTGCGTTTGATTCAAAGAAATAATTTAGTCTTTGATTTTTAATATTAACAATTATACATACAATTTTGACATAACTTTTTGATAGTATAAATATAGTAAAGTTTTTTTACAATTATAATCTGCAAGCATTAAACTTTTGTGGAAATAGTTCCAAACAAAAAAAAAATATTTCTTGTTGTAAGTATTCTTTTATTCTATTTAATGTGAGATATTTGTTGGCTGTTTAATTTACTGGCATTTTTCGTTTATTTGTAGGCAATGGCCGGAATCTATTATTTTGATGTACAAACTTTTGTTACTTGTAAGGACTATTGTATCCATTGTGTGATTTTCAATAAAATGATTGCAATAAATAAATACATATATTTTTATTACACCAAAAACCAGAACCTTAAAAAAATATATTTTATCAATTTAGAAAAAGTTCATCTTAGTGACCTTGAGATTTTTTTTAGAAAGTAAATTTGTTTTTACCAGTTTTTAAATTGAAATGTAAAAAATGCTGAAGAAAATGAGAAACCAGAAATCATTGTGTTTTTGTTGTGTATTAAATACATATTTAATAATAAACACATTTTTAAAAAGATTTGGCGTTGCTACGAAGTGCAATGAAACAATAAAATTATTTTATTGTTACTCCAGGAAATTTATCCTTATTAGAATTGTAATAATCAGCAAGATAATGGCATTCTATTTTCACCTCCATTTGATTTTTTGAGGCATACGTGAAAGCTTCCTGAAACAAAAAAAATACTCATAATTCATATCAAACATTAGCCCTTTGGTTGCCAAGCTTTATGGAAAAATATTGCAAATAATGTGGCTATTGATAAAAAAATGCAATTGAAAATGTATTATATATTTTTGTACCGATTTTATACCATTTTTGAATGACATTGTTTTGCTATCAGCACCATAGACAGCTCAAAAATATATTGTTATATTCACCTTAGCTAATATTTTAGCAACTCCTTTACCGCGGAATATTTCAGGAACTTCCGTGTGAATCAGCACTATTCTATTGTCCTTTTTGGTGTAATCTATTGTCGCGTGTTCTGCGTGAAACAAAAATGCATTTATAATGACAAAAAGCACAAGAAAAACAAGTTATAATTAAGTTTTAGTGTCACGTGCTGTACCTCCATTTATTTCGGCATAGAATTGTTTTTTATTATCATCTTGCATCACAGTGATAGAATCAGATGAAAAGCTGGTAGCTTGGGATCTAGTTAACATTTTATTTAAATTCCTTCCAAAATAAGATATCTTTCGGATTCCCTGCATTTTGTCGAATTGGGTTTAAGGATTAATTTCCTTATTTTATATTCATTTATTATCGGGCAATACAATGAATATGGTTCATCACAATAATTTAAAATGATATATTTTCAATTTTCCAAAACAATAACAAACTAACAAGAGCTAAAAAGTCAATGGCAGTAAAAGAAGTCTCATAGATAACAGACAGTAAAACAGTTGTCAAGAATAATTCATAGACAATATAATCATTTGACAGTTCAGTGAGGACGAGACATTATTTATCAACTGAATTTCATAGAAATAATTATGTTTTTTAATAATTTTGGTCATTTATTTAGAACCCAAGGGATACACTTTGAAAACCAAATGAGAATAAAAAAAACATATGCATGCACATCCTACGTTCCGTCAACACACGTCTGAGAATACATGACTTTTATTAATTTTATTTAAAAATAATTATAGCCGTTGTGAATGTGTTATGTAGTAGTTTCTTGATTTCTATGGTTATCTTTGTCCCTGGCATTTAGACCCTGATTTTGGCAAGTCGAATGATTATAATAACAGTTGAATAAGTTGAACGGTTAATTCTTAGATGCTATATATGTTCGGTGCTGCCATAACAAGATAACCCATAAATCAATGTTGTACGCAAATAATTTGCTGTTTGCTGAAATAAAAGAAAGAATATTTTGGAAAAAAAACGATATTTCACCACAGCGAGTATTTTTTTATTTAATTTATAAATAAAGGAATCACATAATATAAATTCAAACTCGGCGCCTAAGTGTTGTATCTTTGTAATAATAACCGCAAGATGACAGCTTTACAACAGCTGAAAACAATAAATGTCAACTATCACAGAGGATTCTTAGCGAACAAACTAATTTATGTCAATCGCCATTGCTTAACCCACTACGGGGGCCCGTTTTGTTTCCATAATGGACTATTTCCTCGCCATATGTAAACTTATTGATATAGGCGCCTTTTTAGTTTCATTTGCAATTTTTAGTTTTATCGCGAGCAAGAAACAAGCTAGGTCGTTAAAACAGGAGAGAAGATGTATTGTGTATCTTTTCTACACAGCTATATATAGATAAGCAAATGTTTGTTTAAGCATAGTTTTGACGAAGGCGTGAGCCGAAATAGCTATCAACTATATCCTAAAAAATAATAATTTTGTAGAACTAAAATACATTGCTAATTTTTTTGTCATCGTATTAGTTATAAAACTTTTATTTAATGTCAATTTTTAAATAAGAAAAATATTTCCACCACAAATCTATAAACGAAATCTTCATTTATTTGGGTCTCTAGGATATTTATCAAAAGCTGATCAATGTTACTTTGAAAACTTTTATAATGGCCTAGATTGTGTGACTAGTTTAAAATTTTAATAAAATAAAATAAATGGACATAATTTCAATGCAATCAATAAGGAACCAATTTATGAAAAAAAAATATACCATTTTTAATCAAGAGTAGATTTCAATTTGACGGATATCTTAGGAATTAAGATTTCACCAATATTGGGAAAGTAATGAAAACAGCAGACTACTTACACAAAATCCAAAAATGATGACGAAAAAACTCAATTCAATTTAGGTATACATATGCTCGATGGAAAATATTTCATATTAATGTAACTATCATAGCAATACAAGGCAGACTTGTAATAATACAATATACTGCATAAAAGGTTAAGAAATATATATGGAATGGTATTCAAGCTTACTTTGTTTAAAGATAACATGGAATTTCAAAATTGATGAGATAAATGTGCATGTTTACCAATAAATGTCATTATCGCTATCAGAAAATTTTATGAATTTGGGGAGCATAGATATCGTTGATAATTTAGATGCAAGAATCAAGCTATATATTTAGGTATTTTTTTAGGCTAAATTGGATAGACATACATCTTGAATAAGACTGGAATTCGTAATAGATTTTTATTCACTCACAATAAAACTATCTTTTAATATAGCATATCAGATGTAAATATGTTTTACATTTTTTTCAGAAACAATTTACTCTTCAACTCTGATTTTTAGCATTTAAATGTGTATCACTGTATTGCTTTTATGAACTGTGACTTTTGAAGGGATAATATTAGGGAGCCATGCAACCTGTAAATTCCATCAATATCCACATATTCTCACAACACTAACGATAAAACTAGGCTACATTCAAGAAATTTATGTCAGACATACTTTAAAGTGTGTGTATGTAGATATGTGCTATTCAGTAAATGGAAATTTGGATTTTTTCAAAGGCCCGTAGATTCTATTATACACAGAACAGATACGTATTCAATGGGGAAAAACAATATGCCTAAATTTTACCAGTTTATTTTAGACTCATTGCCAGGCGAGGGCATATAATACTGCCACAAAACTTTTACTTAAATTTCTCAGGTAAAGGATGTGAAAATTTTCACTTTTTTTGAGTTTGAAAATTTGATCTTATAACAATATGATATTTTTTCTTTTAAGCCTTGTGTAAGAACAAATCTTATATTGGAAACAGTTTATTTTTAGCCGAATGCAGCCTGATGAAGGATTTTAAAGTATTGTCAAATCAGCATGACAATAATTATTTATTCTTTGGATAGTCAAAAGATTGAAGCTAATAAATAAAATAAATATTGGGTAATTTTTAAACCTTATTACCAAGTAAATTTCAGGATAGGTTTGATTTTATAAGAATCGACTGTATAGAAGTTGGTGTCTAGGTATGACATCGAAGATGATTTAATAGTGATATATATATCTGAAGATTCTTCTAAATGGAGTTTATTATACCACAACAAGTAACAAACAGTGGAATAACAAAATGCTCAAGCAGAAGTCTCTGAAATAAATAAATATACCAGATAAAATTTTAATAATCCATTATTTCAAATATATTTTTATTGTTATGATTTGCTTTGTGGAAGTTGAGAATTTTTGAGTAGACTTTGGTTTAAAATTGATTTCTGTTTTTTCAGCTGGGTACCTGGTTTCTCAAAATATTTTATCCCTAGTATCTTTACTATTTTCTTTTTGCAGGTATAACCAGGCAAATCATTGGATTTTTTCATTGTACTATTTATGTTAGATGGTATCGGTTCAGTTAACAACGATTTTCTTTCCGTTGGCACTGCTGATGCAGATATTTGATTCGGAGATTTAATTGTCTCTCGAGTCTTATTGGTCTTCGTGATGTCCAGCACCAAGGATGTACCAGGAGATACTTTGGGCCAATTCTTTTTTGTTGGTGCAATGACATTTGTACGTATTTCTTCATGTTTCACATTTGTTGGATATTGCTGTACATTAGGCGTTATATCTACAGCATTGATTGGTTTTAATAAACTAATTCTTTTGCTTTTGTCATTGTATTTACATTCAGTATTCTTTTTGTTTAGCATAATATTGAAAGCACCGCTTTTGACTACTGGAGCTGGCTTAGGTAAATGTTGTGTATCATCAACCCCCACCTTCTTAAAGAGTGTTTCTTTTGGCAAGCGGTCAGAAAAACCGATTTCTTTTTTTAACTGATTGTCAATAGGAGCAATTGGTATATCACTGGTACCTTCCAGGGAGTGACCAGGGTTTGCTAAAATTTCTGTACCAATCGGCAACATGACAGATTTTTCTTGTGGATTGCAGATATTTTCCGACTTAGATAATTCTTTTTTAAATAATGGCACTAAAACCTGAGGCACGTGTAGAGTTTCACGCCATTTACAAATATTTGATATTACTGGCGAAAGCATTTTACTTATTGCTTTTACATTTGCATTTGATTGTAATTCGTCTATGAAGTCAATAATACGGTGAAGTTCAGTTTTTATTTTTTCTCTTTCAAATAGTACATCAAAGTCTGACACAATTTCTTGTTTCAAAGTTTCTGTAGGAGAACTCCTGAAAAATTTAAAAAAAACGAAGCTCAATTGTGTTATAATTTATGATATCGACTGAAGGTGCTTGATGGAATTTCAATATCAAATTTGAATTGTTACAACTTTGTACGATTCCAGATGTTTTGTCACTAACGACCCGGGATTCGCCTTTCGGCATCTTCAGCCATTCTATTGTAGTCAGTTCTGTTGCATCCGTGTGATGGAATGCCTGAAGATGCCAAAAGGCGAAACCCTGGATGTTAGTGACAAAACATGTGGAATCGTACAAAGTTGTAATAATTCAAATTTTCAATGAATCAATGTTTATTTTTTCAGAAAAGTTAGTCTGAATTTCAAAAGTGTTGAACCTCAAACATTTGTGATATCGACTGAAGGTTCTTGATGGAATTTCAATATCAAATTGACATAAAATATTTCATATTTCTGAATAAAAAGTTTAGGTACCTGTCATCCGTATCCTCATTTAAGGCTTCTGCTTGAATTTTATCAAACGTGAGTATTGTTTCACATTTTATTTGCTTAGCAGGTTCATCAGGTTCGGCAGACTTTTCAGCATCATGTCCTAAATGACTCATTGTATAAAGAACAGTCACTCTACCATCAGGTTGGATAAACGCCAGCATCTTTGCAGGACAATATCCGTCAATTTTATTCAATCCGACAAATTTTAACATTTTTTTACTTTTTCCTAAAAGAAGTAAACATACATTAAATAAATAAAATAAGAAATAAATCAGTACTTCAGGTATAAGAAATTGGGCGGAATGAGGGGGATTCATGATTTTTCATTTTTTTTTTGATTGACACCTCTTTCTAATTCTTCTAACAATTTAACAAGCTTTAGTTTTTGTATATAAAATGATGAGTTGAGGTTGAACTGATAAAAATTATGAAATGAAAATATGGTTTCACCAGAGACACGATAAATTCAGAAGTTTTGGAATATCTGTTGTATTTTAAATAATAAAAACCATTTTTTATTATTTATTTCCGCAATATATTTTATGTCAACATAATTGTACATGCACAGGATGTTTGCAAGAAAAAAAAAGATGGATAATATAAATCATTTTTTGGAAAAAATCAACGATTGAAGTGCATAAAACTTTTAAATTAAGCCGATCCACGTGGCAGTTTTTCATACAAATCAAATCTGTCCGCGTTGCTATTTTACTAAATGTTTTCTTTACATATAGAGTTAATTATAAATATAGTAATAAAAAATAATTGGGTTGGCTTTTAAGGAAGGCAGATGTATTAGGAATGTTTCACTACATTCAAAAACACAAAGAAATGTCATATGTTGTCACAATCACAATAGATAACTCACTCGTATCGAAGCCACCAATCAAACTCAAATAAACAAGTACCATTACTGTCACGTGTCATGGAGTGTCAAACTGTAAAGCAGCGAAGATTGGTGCGAAGTTTCAAACTGATTTGTGACTCTGACGGAGATCACGATAGATTTGAAGGGTTCAAAAAATCGAAAATATTCAAACCTAATAATTTTGACAAGTGTATAGAGGTGGCAGTAGCAGGACAAATTAGGAGATATTTTGAAACCAATATCAGTAAAGATTAATTGACGATTAAAGTGTTGCACATCAAAAATAAAAACACAAATGGTACTGAAAGTTCAGTTTTGTTTCCAAAATGTGAAACATTCAAAATGCATACTTTAATTGTTAGAAAAAAAATATATAAATACCTAATTTGAATAACCCATTACGATGACAAACATATTCTTCTGTTTTCACTGAGCTGTTGCCTAATTTGGGTAAATATTTTTTAACAAAACTCGCATTATTTTCAGTTTCAATTTTCTTCTTCCAATTCTGAAATTTTTCTTTCGATGAAAATCTTTTCATGGTAGTTTTCATCTTCAATTTATGTACATGTTTATAATGTCTCAATAATCGTTTTTTGACCATCATAATCTGGCAAATTGGGCATTTAAATCTGCTGATGGTTAGTTTGCCGCTCACTCTAAGTAGTGATTTTATTTTATAAAGCGGAAGGGGTCCATCTCTTGATCTAAGCTTTAACAATGAGTGACCCTCCAAAGATAGTTCTGCGGGGGTTTCGATAGAAGGTTCCCGAGCGGCTGAAAGATTTTAAAGAAAAACATCAACATCTGATTTACTAATGCATAAATATTTTTTTAGCCACGGAGTGTAGTGAGAGAATATGGATATCCAGTCTAAATATCCACACTCTCTATGAAATATAAAGGTTGGGCAACTGCATAAAAGACACGGTGAAAAAATAGCAATGTATTTTAGTTCTACAAAATTATTTTTTAAAATATAGTTGATAGCTATTTCGGCTCACACATTGTCAGAGCTTAAACAAACGGATTCACAATTCGCTAATCACGTTATAAAGGAATCACATAATATAAATTCAAACTCAGCGCCTAAGTGTTTGCATCTTTGTAGTAAGGGTCGCAGGATGACAGCTTTGGAATAGCTGGAGATCAATAGATATCAACTATCACAAAGGATTCTTAAGGAGCAAACTAATATATGTCGATCACCATTGCTTAACCCTCTGTGGGGTGCTTCTTTGTTTCTGTAATAGATTACTACTAACATTGAAAGCGAGTCGTAAGAGATTTAGTACCCTTGGGACTGTAATAGATTAATTATAATTAATTAATAAAGGACTGTGGGCTTGTGCCGCTCTGCCCAGGATATTTAACACGTATTGAAATTTTTCCGAACAATATCAGTCGGATTTCTTAGCCCATCTTTTCTTTCTTAACTTAGCTCTTGCACTATTTCACTTAAATTTGATTATATTATTTATTTGAATTTTCTGTATACTAGAGAGAATGCAACAATTTATTGATTTTTTACAAAGTTTTAAATGAACAAATAAATATAAATCGGTCACCGCTCCTCAGACCATTGCGCGGGGCTAATGTCTTTCCGTAATAAACCATTTTTGACCAATATTTAAGCTTATTGAAATTGCCGCCTGTTTAGTTTCATTGAAATTATTTTTTAGGGGTATTGCTAGCAGGAAATAAGCTAGGTCGTTAAAATAGAAGAGAAGATGTATTGTGTACCTTTTCTACACAGCTATATATAGATATGCATATTTACGTTTAAAAATACTTCTGACAATGGTGTAAGCGGAAATATCTATCAACTATATCATATAAAAAAGTTTGTAGAACTAACTTTCACTGTGTTGAATGCAACAAGTTCCTGAAAGTTTCCTTCTAGGAAATTTCATCCAGTACAATGTTAAGCTGCGGAATACACTCCGTTTAAAGTCATAGCGAGTGGTGGTGTATACAATGTTGAGTACTTTAAGGGGTTAGGAAACATACCAGCTAATTATAAAAAAATATTACTAGAAAAGTTCCAAAAATGTACCTTGTACCGGTTCTTGTGGAAGAGAAGACCTTATCTTAATCTTGTTTGTTGGTGTTTTTATGGGTGAAATATTTTTGTGTAGATCTGAAATTACAAAATATTTAAGATTTTTACAAAATTGATCAAGATAGCATACAAACCACAACTGTAAAAAAAGATTAATTTTTGGGAGTTCCAGAAACCTATACTTTTTGAGTGAAATTCAATAGGGTCTTGAAGAGAGGTGTCAAATGTTTCTCTATGCAGCCTACATTCAAGTCAGATCATGAATGTCATGCAACTCGTCTCATTCTGAGTGTACAACAAAACTAAAGGAGAGTCCATACGAGAAGAAGAATTTCATAATATACAATATATAAAATACCTATCATATATTTTATGATTCACTTAAAAGGAACATAAACAAAAACCATGTAGATTTTTTTTATCGAATTGTATGTATATATATATTAATTTTTTTTTGTTTGGTAGCCATGAAAATATAATCTTAGGTTTTCGGTAAAAACTATGTAAGAATGATGTAATAAATAATTTTCTGCGTATTATAATCAATATGTTGAGCTGGCCACATCTAAAGTGCTAAGGGCAAGATAGTTATAAATAAGTTAGATTTAAAACAATTCCAAAAATATTACCTTTATTTAGAAACTGTTCTTTTGCATAGGATAGCAGAGATGGCATATTTCGATACATATTGATTTCAGGCTGTTCTGTAATCATAAAATAATTACTATTAAAAGGGGAAAAAAAAATTGCCTTACTTAATGCAATTAACGCTTTCCTCAAACTTTCAATGTTGCTTGAAAAAATTTCATTGTGTCAGTAATTGATAAAAAATCAACCATTGGAATCAACGAAACCAGTAAATTATGCGAAATACTATGTATGTTCACCTCATATAACAAAATTTGCTTAATGGTTTATAAAGAGAATTTCTTTAAATCATGTCCGCTCTCCGTCACGGAAGCTATCTGTGTTGATCACTGCGCCACAGAATCGACACTAGAAGTTATATTTGATAATCATTGTGATTTTTTCATACTGACACGATATTTGTATTTCACATAACTTATTGGTTTTAATATTTAATATTTGAAACTGGATTTTCTAAAAAGTAAATTATCAAGTACAAAAATTCTTAACATGCAGTCAAACACAGTAACTCATATGAAAAAACATAGAATATCTTATTTTTTATTTAACAGTTTTTTTTAGAGTGTATTATACAAATTCTCTGACAAAAGACCATCAAAATACCTTCAGTATTCACCTCCTTAGACACACACGAAATCTTAGTCATTGACATATTTGGATCCTCCAAAGGGACACTTTCGAGAACAAAAAAATTCTGTTTTGGATTTTCATCTTGAGTAGATTTAGGCTGAACTGAAATGGTTAGATTGTACATTATCACAAAATATTTAAAATTGTTAGCAGATTTCTTCTGCAATTGTTTCATAATATTTTTTTCAGTCGTGCCATATAACCCATCAGCGCATAAGGTACTGAACTGGTTAATACCAGTTGTAATATCAGTTGATAATAAATTTGACTATTTTCTTTATTGTCGAAAATAACTTTAGTCTGCATTTCTTCTTGAATTTTGTAATATACAGATGACAAATTTATCGAACAATTATATTGATTTTTTTTCTACCCTAATAAATCAATCCTTTCTTTGCATTTAATACATTCCAAAATTTGTGCTTTTTGTGCTAGTGATACATTTTATTTTCAGTATTTCTTTGGGTATAATCCATAAATAATTTGACCATTTTCTTTCACAGTTTTGTATATAAATGTATATTTTGTATATAATTTATAGAGTATAAAAAAAATCAATTATATTTAAAAACTAAGAAGTATTGAACTACAAATTAAATAAATCAATGATTACGGGAGTAATTATTACAGATGCCCTTTTTTAATAAAATAATGCTATTTCTAACGTGGATGTTTCATATGATCAAATAGTTTTATTATAAAAAAATTAGGATGGTTGAAAACACCAGAAAAGTGTATGCATAAAACTATTGGTGGGACTACAGGAACTTTATAGAAATGGAAGCTATAGGACCGTACTTACTAAATATTTAATTCGAAATTTTGTTAATTACTAAAAACCGATTTAATAATTATGAGATTTTTACATTTTAAGAATTTATTATCACGATATAAGACTAGAATGTAAGTGTACTTTTCAACATAGTCGAAATAGCTATCGACTATATACCTTATTAATTATGTAGAACTAAAATAAATTGCCATTTTTCACTGTTTTTTAATGGAGTTATACCAAGCAAATGCCGATTCAATCATTAACAACAACCGTTTTACATATTTCATGCAAAATAGGCTACGATTAAAAGGGTTCAATGCTACATATAAATTTTATGATAAGAGAACTGTACATATTTTTTTAAACTTAAGTTAGTTAAGTTAGATATTACCATTTGCGCTGACCTCCTTAGAAGGGACACAGGGAATCCGATCTGGTATGTTTTGCATATTTTTAAGTAGAGAAGTTTTAGGGCGAACTGAAATAATGAAAATTGTAATTGTAATATGATCACTATTGGTTGGGCACAATCAAAGTTTGAACATCTGCAGGAGCTCAAATAGTTCATTAATAAAGATCCGTTTTACAATTCATTGCAGTTCTATGGATAATAAATGAAAATTTATTAAAATATAATTTACATTTTTATTTAAAATAGTTTTAATATTATAGGATTCATAAAAAAATAATTTATATATTCGGGTATCCCTATTTTTATATCAATATCAATTGCGGGCAACACTAACTTTCATCAAAATAAGATAAATCTAATCAAGTAACTTTCATAGTAATACGATCTATATAAAAAAAAAATCAATAAAGTAATGAATCATTAAACTTTGTTAAATTTCCATGTTTTCTTTTCGATTTGTGAAATGAAGTGAGAAAATAGTGGAAATATTACCTTTGGTGTTGAGCTTCTTAGAATTGACACACGAACATTTTATCAATTTGAGTTGTTTTTTTTTATTTTGAGATCGAGTCAGAACTGGAAAAGTAATTTTTTTAATTTTTAATATATATTAAAACTGTATGGAATCCAAACTATGATTAGTGCATTGACAAATTTGACTGCACGGCGGTGAAGGGTTTCGAATAAAGACTGCATATACAATCACGGGACAGAGGTTTCGTATCATATTTCAAAAATATTATCTTGAGGTTTATGGAATTGTGTTTTCTGTATAAAAGTCATTAAAAATTAGTATTATTTCAAGGTATTTTGTGATTAAGAGATGAAAATCCCTCAGATATCCAAACAAATATTTGTCAGTTTCTAAAAGTTTGATTAATCTTTATAATGTCAGCAATCAATTTTTAATATATGTGTTGGTATACTGGCAAAAGTTGGAAAAGTAGGATGAAAGAAAAAATTAAACAAACAATAACACGTGAATGTGTCGTGCATTGTCGACACTCTTCAGGAATGTATGATAGTTGGGCAAGTGGGCACCAGTGCACATCTTAATGACTCAATATCCATGAACAAAAGTGAAAAAACTTTTTTATATAGCTTTTGCCAAAAATGTTAACAAATCTTATCAAGCTTGTTGTTTTAATCGTTCATCCAACAATTTTGTCCGTAAGCAATTGTTGATATGGTTTTCTTGATAATTTCTGTCAAGGTGACACCATGACTGAATTGATTGTTTTGATTGTTCATTGTAGGTAAATGAGCTGTATGACTCAGTACAGAACTGATTAAAGTTTAGCAATATATGGACCATTTCAACAAAGTGAAAATTCCTCTTAAAAACCCTCTCTATTTCACCACACTTATTAATGCCGTACCATACTCAGGTGGTACAGCATTAATTGGAAGTTCAGCTAAAAATTACTTATATATGCCTACACAACATCAGCCTGGCAACATTTTTGGTTCTTAGAGGTTTTCTGTTGAGATATTTCTGTAAAACCAATTTTTACCATAAATCATATGAATACTTTTGGCGCATTTTATCCATTTGTGAATATTTAATCTCTCGCTACAACGATTTTAGGATAAAAATAGGAGGAAGGAAGCCTAGTCACTTTTGTCTCTAGACACAAAGTCATATATTGACTGATAAGTTAATTGAAGAGATCTTACTGGGATTCGAACCTGCGAACTCCGACAAACAATATTCTATAGGCCAGTTGAAATAATAAAACCTCATATACTTGGTTTAAAAAATCATAAAAACTTACATTGTTTGGTTGTAGATAAAAAGAGTTGGTTCGGGCAAGTCCATAGCGGTTTTCCTTCTACATCTGAAATCATTGAAGAGTTGAGCTGCGTTGCAATTCCAGAATTAACATTGTGAAGAAGACCCAAACAGCATTTTATAGCTGCTAAGCCTCAAGTCGATGCAATAGACAATTGGTATTGGTATTTACCAAGCAAGTGATAGTTCTAACATGGTTTTTATTTGAGGTTGTCTCAAATTTATAATATAAACAATTTTTTTTTTTTAATCAAAAAAGTCACGTCCTATACAGCAGTACTCCGCAACCAGTGTAGTGCCGCCAGACTTAACACTATCTGTCTACACTATTAAATATTTTGTGAAAATTTACCAAGTAATTATTTTTTCATCGAAATATCGTCACAAGTACATTAATATTACACTCATACAATATTAAACATAAATTTATAAGAAACAAAATTGTACGTAAATAAAGTGAACAATGCAGAAAGAATCAGTTTTTACAAATGCGTTGATGTTGCATATTCTGTTTTTTTAATAAATATTACTTTGTGGTGTGCCACAAAATTTTGGGAAAAAGCGTTTTTGTGCCGCGGAAGACAAAAAGTTGCGGAGCACTGCTATACAGCACATTGATGATTGTCTCCGTCTCCAGTCTGATATAGTCAATATAGTAGAATGGGGAAGGAGTAATAAACTCGATTTTAATATAAACAAATGCAATCTTTTATCGTTTACTAGACGGTCGTAGGTGTTATTTTTCCGCTATTCAATGAGTGGCCGAACTCTCTCGCGAATTTCATCAGTAAAGGATCTTGGAGTACAATTCGAAAGTAAACTAACCTTCAATAGTCACATTAGGACTACCTGCAACAAAGCATTGCAAATGTTGTGCTTTATCCTACGTACTACGAGAGCCTTTTCAGGTGTTAAAATTTTAATATTATTGTACAATACCTTAGTCAAAGCAGACTTGAGAGTGGGTCTATTGTTTGGGCCCCAGGAGATTTGAAATATGCCCTTATGGTGGAAAAGGTTCAGAAGAAATTTTTGAGACTTCTTTACTTGAGGGCATACGGATACTAACCGTGGCTTTATCCAACTGACTTTCTTTTGGGTATGCTCACTTTTAATAGTTTGAAAAATTGAAGAGAAATATATCTAGTCACATATTTCTTTCGACTAATTCGAGGCCAAAATGAGAATTCTGCCATCCTTAATAATGTAAATTTTTATGTTCCGGATAGTTTTTTAAGAAATCGTGTACATAATTTGTTTGTTCTTCCAAAGTGTAGAAACAGTCTGCCAATGGGGATGCCAATGGTAAGAGCATTAACAATGTTCAACGGTATTGCTTCGGATGTTGACATATTTCATGTGGACGAAAGTGAGCTCAGACGAATGCTATTTTGTCAGTTAAAGTAGACATTTCATGAGCTTACTTGGTTGACTTTCTTTTTTGCAATCATTATTGATTGTTTTATATTATTTGTTGAATTTTTATATTTCATATTTATATATGTTAATATGTTACGGTGCAAAAGCATTGAATTAATAATTTGTAAGTTTTGTACCGTATAGTTGTAATAAAATAAATAAATAAAAAATAAATTGTATCACCAAACATACTATAGATTGATTTTTTCATTGAAATTTTATTTTCTGGTAAAATATTTTGGGTGTTCATTATTTGTTTCACCGGCACTGGTTTTTATCAGTTGAGTTTAATCAATTTAATAGGTCTTCAAAATTTAATTGAAAATTAATCCAATTTACAATTGCACAGGAATCTTACAATATAACGACTTTGCACAAAGACGAGTGATGAAAAATATTAATTTTTACTTCTTATTTACAGTCAAAAGTGATCTAATGATAAATATACAAATAAAATAAATTTAATCAAAAATTTGTTAAATTTTCTTCATTGCAATTATAACCATGGGCTGCAATAATACACATTGTTAAATCAATGCTAGGAATGCTTCCGTTCATTCAAAATTAACTGTAGATTCTCGTATATCAATAATCTGGAATTTATTATATTATTAATAACATATTCTTATGTCTTCATACCTGGAAGTAATAGGGTTGGAAGTGCAATTCGGCTTAACCTTTTGCATCGCAACCGATATTTTTCTTCAAAGTGTTTGGTACATATTCTCCGACATTTATACACAAACTCCGGATGCAGACATTGAACAACTGGTCCGCTGAGCCGCGCCCACTCCAAATATCGTTGCTTATGTTTTTTAGGATTTGGATACCTATGAAGTGCCAGTGAATTATCTAGAAATACATACAGAGTGAGAAGAATGTGAATTTGTAAAGGAGTTTGTATCAATAGGTTTCCTATGAGAACTGCCAAATTGTTCAGTCTCTTTAAAAAAGAGAATATGGCTAGAATAAAACTAGTAGTCAATTATAAACGTCGAGCTAAGGAACATGTAAGATCATTCAACATTAAAAAAAAACAGATTCACAAGTCGCTAATCACGTTATAAAGGAATCGCATAATAACGCGGTGAAAAAATAGCAATGTATTTTAGTACTACAAAATTATTTTTAACAAATATAGTTGATAGCTATTTCGGCTCAGGCCATCGTCAGAACTAGCTATCAACTATATTTGTTAAAAATAAAAAATAATTTTGTAGTACTAAAATACATCGCTATTTTTTCACCGTGTTATAATAGAGTTCTACCAAGTGAATGCCAATTCAATCAATGAATCGCATAATATAAATTCAAACTTATCGCGTAAGTGTTTGCATCTTTGTAGTAAGGGTCGCAAGATAACGGCTTTGGAACAGCTGGAAATCAATAGATATCAACTATAACAAAGGATTCATAACGAACAAACTAATATATGTCGATCATTATTGCTGAACCCTCTGCAGTGTGCTTCTTTGTTTCTGAAATAGACCATTTCCGTGCTATATGTAAACTTATTGATATAGCCGCCTTTTTAGTTTCATTTACAATTTTTACTTTTATTGCGAGCAAGAAACAAGCTAGGTTGTTAAAACAGGATAGAAGATGTATTGTGTACCTTTTCTACACATCTATATATAGATAAGCAAATGTTAGTTTAAGCATAGTTCTGACGATGGTGTGAGCCGAAATAGCTATCAACTATATTTAAAAAAATAATTTAGTAGAACTAAACTAAATTGCTATTTTTTTTCAACCATGTTATAATGGAGTTCTACCAAGTGAATGCCGATTCAATTAATAAATCATAACCGCATCATTTTAATATGACCTCTTGACAAGTGCACTCAATCAAAATAGTATATTTGTAGATACATTTAACCCATTCCGTACCGACGACACGCCTAGCGTGTTCATGCCCAAAATGTATATAAATTGTTGATATTGTTTGTATTTTTTATTAGCTGACAATATTCATTTCGGATTTCGTCGCCTTTGGATAGCTTTTGGAAAAAAACCAGCAGCAAATTGTAAAGTGTGGATGAGCAAGCAATCGATTGTGAAGCATAAATTAGTTGATCTTATTACAATTAAGGATTTTTAAATTTTTTAAAATTGTCATTTTAATAAACAAATCTGGTACACAAATACGATATGTATATCAAATAAATTTGAAACTATTAATTGATATTAATACGGATTTATAAATTTTATTTTTTGGGTATCAAAAAACATCGACAGAATATCATATACGATTTCGATTGTAAGTCGACGGACATCAAAATTAACATTTCAAGGAATTTCCCAACCTCAAAAAGGTTGCGCACCCGCGCTGTAAAGCATGTTTATCATAACACGGTGAAAAAAATAGCAATGTATTTTAGATCTACAAAATTATTTATTACATGTTAATCATTTTAAAAAATTTGCATGAAAAACAATTATTGTCTGCGAGTAATTTAACCATAAAAAATTGTAATTAAAGCATATTAACTTCTGCTTGCACTGACGCCAAGGGTACCACAGTTCGGAATCGCACAATTCTTCAAAGGCATAATGTAAACAAATAATTAAACCATAACGTAAAGATACAAATGGAAAATTGAGATTTGATCCACAAGTGTTGGATAATTTTGTTTATTGGATTGTTGGTTAGTTGTCTAAGTTTTGACATGCACAGCCCTTTCCACTCAATAGTAAAATTGCGTTCCACGTTTGCGAGAGCAGCCCGTTACTATGTTCACGTTCGTTTTAAATAGAACTACTTCCGATTTCTGTGCTTGATTCAACAAAAAAGTTTGCAACTGAAAAAAATGACAGACACTTGCTTCGCCCATTTTGATTACTACGGTTGGTACTAGTGTTGCTTGGATTACTCGGCAAAAAAGTCTGCAACTGTAGAAAATGACACATACATTCATACAGTTTTGATTACTTACGGCTGGTACTACTGTTGCTTGAAATTCCAAGCGTCATTTCCTTTCCTAATTACTCCGCCGGACTATTTTCTGTATATTTATTAATGTTTATGCATACACGTTGTCCTCGACTTACGACCGAAATACGTATCTAGACTTTGGTCGTACGTCGAATCGGTCGTAAGTTGAATTTCATACAAAATATGTATGTACTTACGTATTAAAATGAAACATGTATTTATTTATATCTTTTTTATGTTAAGTTTAAACTTATTTATTGATACAAAATATAATATTTAAAATCTTTCGTCATCTGTACTTAGTATAAGTACAATCCATTGGCTTATCATCAGTAGTGGAAGAAGTAGTAGTAGTCTTTTTAAAAATCATTTTCAATTTTAGTTGAGTTGTGTGTTGCTTTTTTTCCCTGTATATTTCTTTGTAGCAAGCAAGTCTTCCTGAATAAGGCGGCTTATACTAAAAAATCTTTCGTTATCCGAATCAATTTTTGCATTACTCGGTTAATTTGAAGGAATGCTGCTTCCATTTCTTACAATACAATTTTTTGAGATTCCAAGACCATTTCTTTTTTTTTAGTCTCTTCTTCAACCCTTTGATTTTCGATGCATAATAATTCTTCATTTGTAAGATCTTCCAAATCATTTTCTATAAGTTTAAGTATAAGTCTATTTTATGGATATTGCTCCTTTAACAGCTTCACTGATACTTAGTTTATTCTTCAAAATTGTAGAGATATTTTAATGTAAAAAGTGTATATCGTCAGCTACCTTCCTTCTATTTCCTTCACTCTTTTATCACTCTCATATTGTTTAAATTTCTTAAGTTTTTTACTCCGTTTGCCAGTCATTTTGGGGGCGATTTATTGATTATTCACTTCAGAAATTAAATGGGTATATGTATATTTTATTTATTTATGATTATTGCATATCATTTTACAGATCATGGAGAAGACAACACAAAAAATAGTGTCTAAACCAAGTTCTGAGTAAGATAAAAAAATATTTTATAATACCTTTTCAATTTTAAGATGTTAACTGTCACTTCTTGATGGAAAGGCATGATATTTTTATTTTTTAAATAATAAAAACACATTTTTTTAGTACTTATTTCCACAATATATTTTTTGATCAGGACCGGTTTCGCTCATCGCGAGCATTATCAACTGATAGAATACAATTTACAAACAAGTCTATTTATACAAAACAAAAAAATTAATTTGAGTTAATGGTAGCAGGTGTACAAAACCATGGGTACAAGAACTAGAAACGATTTACATAAAATCATACAATATTGATACAAATAAAGTAAATTAGTATAAAAATTAAATGTTCACAATCACTCAACATTCATCACAATCCATAAGGAGCTCTAAACAATCAATAAGGAAGTAAGGAGTGGGAAATTTTTAATGACGAAAATAACCCACAATCACTACTTAATGGAACAAAATAAATTAATACATGAGAAGTCGATTAAAGATGAATCGATGAGATGGGAAGATATGGTCAGTCAGGGGTGTTCCAATATTTTCTGTAAAAAATTTAAGTAAAAGGAGGCAATATCATTTTTCAAAAAAAAAATCTTTTTTAAAGAGATCTTTTTAAAAATATCATCTATTGGTATAGATATGTAGATGATATTTTAGTACTTTGGGGAGGTACGAAAGGCAACTGCATACTTTTTTGAATAATATGAATAAGATTCATAGTTCAATTCAATTCACAATGGAATTGGGTATGCATAAAATAAACTTTTTAGATTTAACCGTTGAACTAATTAATAATCGTCATAGTTTCAGTATTTACAGAAAAGAGACTTTTAGTGACAATATCATAAGTAGCTCGTCTAGACACCACATTTCACATAAGTTGTCAACTTTTCATTCTTTTATTCATCGCTTGTTGACAATTCCTATGACAGAATCAAATTTCAATTTAGAATTAAACACCATTAAACAGATCGCACTTAACAATGGATACGATGCAAAGTTGATTGATCGACTTGTCTTTAAAAAAACTAAAAAATTAGCTTTATTAAATGTAACCTCGAGCTTGATGATTGATGTTCCCTCCGTTGAAAAACGTTGGGTAAAACTAAGTTATTTAGGCCGAGTTTCTGAAAACATATCCAAGAAGTTAGACAAAAAACTTTTTAATGTAATCTTTTTATAACAATCATAATCTTAGTCGAATGTTAGTTAACACGAAAGACAAAATTAATATTTTAAGCCAAAGTGGTATTTATCTTCTAAAATGTGATTCCTGTGAGGCTAGGTATATTGGTCAAACAGGAAGATCCTTTCATACTAGATTTAAGGAACATTTAGCTTGTGCCAAAAAGGCGATGAGATTTCTACTTTTGGAAACCATTTGTTTCAAAATAAACATTCATGTGATTTTACTATAAACTACAAAATCCTGCATTTCAATAACAAATCACTGAAATTAGATAAACAAGAAATCCTTGAAATTAATCGATATAAATTTTGCCTAATTCTAACCTTATAAATGAACAAACTACTTTTGCGTCGTCACCATTGTTATACTTATAGTGAAACTGGACCATATATGAAACGAAAATAACTTAAATATGTTGTCAACGCAACCACGTGAGTTGTACTGGTTGATATTCAGATTATATCAACACAGTTAGTTTGGTTGTACGAAGTAAAAAAGTTAAATCAAAATACATCACAATTGAATGCAAGTAAAAAAATACAACAATATTTTTATCAAGGTTCTTTGACAATTCAAAGGCATCCATTGATTCAAATAAATCAAGTAATTATTTTGTAAGAGAATTTTTTCTCCTTCCGCTGTATGAAGGTGCTCACCATTTACACCCATCCCTCGATCAAATAACATTAGCTTAACATGGTTCAGTTTCGGTGGAAAAAAAAAATGTTTCGACGTTTTGTAGATGTGCACACAGCTATGCGAAATTCTAAGAATAACGGTAAGGGTATACCGTGAATAGAACTGCGCATTTCAAACAAAAAATAGTACCTGAAATATATAGACAATACTCACTGTGTTTATCACTCGTTGAATCCTGACAGCTGATAAAATAATTACATTAACTCAACAGTTTTGAGGTTTCTTCCTTCGCGACTATTAACTATTTGAAAGTATGGTTTTTACCTACCACTTTTAGGAACAAATGCATTATATTATAAAAGGATTGGGTGAATGAGATTTACATTAGATATGATGGAATTTAAAACAGTAATTAATCTCAAAATCATTATTACCTGGCATATACAAAGTTGATACTGCTATATTATTCAATCTTTTGAATCGCATCCGGTATTTATTTTCAAAATGCCTAGAGAAAATTCGTCTACTTTGATAGACAAAGTTTTCATCGAGTCACACTCGGCCCACTGGCACGAGCCCATTTTAGGTATTGTATTATCTGAAAAGCAGGAATGTTATGTCATGATCAAAAATGCTTGTCATTTTACGAAAAATCACAGTGTATTGCAATAATAATAAAGTAAATAACTTACTTTTTTTCTTAGCCCCACAGCCTTCTACAGAGCACTTCAATGGACTCATTCTCAAGAAGGAAAATAATATTAGGATATACTAGTTTATGACAGAAATAATTTACTTTACAACTTCCTCTCCCTTATCTACATTAGAAAATACTAAGGGCTGTTGAAAAAGGTGTAGGACAATTTATTTTTTATTAGAAATTATCAAAACATTAAATAAAGCACTGAAATTAAAGAAAATTAGAAAATTAAAAGAGAACTATTTTTATGAACTTTATTTTTATCTTCAAAATGACATGCAAAGCTTGTTTTATAACTATATTGCTTCAAGCCAAGCTTGTAAAAATTAGTCTTATGGTATTTGTTATGGTTTATAATTCTACACATAAACACAAAACTCTCTTTCTATTTACCTAGCCATGTATGAGATAAATTAAATGTTGAGTAAATTAATACTGACAGATGACTCTGGCGCCTGTCAGTATTCATTATGGTTATTATATATATATTAATTAATTATTATATTATGTGTTTGTTCAGATTAAGCTTTAGGTAAAAATTATGTTGACAAAATGATATCTATGTGTTTCGATACCATTATTGTTTTAATTAATTATAAATATGAACAAGTGTGTATTTGGTATTATGAATGCAATATTTCTTGCTTTGATAATAACTTGTGTGAATAAACTGCAATTTTTATTGATGTGCCATTAGTGCTTTGGCATTATTTATAATGAGAAGAAGGTTGAGACAACTTACACTACTTTAAATTTATTTTTTGAATATTGGTAGCTTGTAACAGAGACTGTATATTGGCATTGTTTTCTGTCTGGGTTCGGTTTATTGCTTGAATCGATTGAACACTAATTTTCTCTGATAAGGATGTTCCAAACATTGTGTCAAGGAGCAGATGATATGAAATTGACTACTTGATTCATTAGATCAATTATTTTTAATTTAATGCTGAATGAAACTTGGATTAATAATTATATAACTCATTGATAAATACTACATTATTTTATTATCACACTTGAATTCAACAATATGATCCTACTCTATTCCTTAACTTTACACAATGACATATTCTATTAAAAAACCTAAGCCCATACCAAATTAATCAAAAACAACCTTTAATCTCCAAAAATACCTATTTTTATAGATGAAAAATTGTGTTGTATATTTTCTATTGATAGAAGATTATATTTGATGAAGAAATGTGGGTCAGAATGGATGATTGAAAAAATTATGTACACACATTATTCAATATTATCATTTGAAGATGTAATGTATACTTTGTTATGCTAAATTAAAAAATCCAAATAACATAGGACACATTAATTTTTAACCATTCAAGATGAATATTTTTTTTTTTATTAAGTGAACCATTTTCAATAATAGTAAATTGTTTTTACTAAATAATCAATTTGTAGCCTGGCGAGATTTCGTTCCTATCTTTAGAGTGAGATAAAGATGCAAAGAGAATGTAAGCTATTTCACTTGTGTGGTCATAAATTTTCTATGAATTATTCAAACATAAAATGATTGATATTTCTATGTTGGTGGTCAAAATCTATAAGAACATTTTTTCCTTGTGATTTTCGGAGAGATTAGGTTTGTCTTTGATTTTTAAAAATATTACAGATATCATGCTATGGCACATTATAAAACCTATTCATTATGTTACAGTGAAATTTTTAGTATACAATACAAAATTGGTGTATTTTTGATACTGAGAATGTCATTAGCTATGGAAAAGAAACGAAAAATTGATCTGTACATAAAATAAGCTAATACTTAATTGAATGTTTTTAACTATCAATATCAATTAAAAAATCATAATATGAAAATATATTAATCCAAAGATATCTTGATTTGAAGACAATTTATTAACTTACAAAAATAGGAATTACAATATTTTCAATGAGCATAGAGAGTAATAAGGCTGATTATATATTTTTTCTAAACAAGATTTTTCCCAATGTAAAAGGTAAGGGGATTGTTTGATTTGATTGATGAAAAGTGATGCTTATTCAACATAGCAAGCTATTTTGTCTCTCTATATACAGTGAAAAGAAAGAAAGGATAGAGTTAGGAAAATGTCTTGGTTTTCAAGGATTGATAGCGGGTGGGAATGTGTAAAAATGTCAATGAAATTCATAGTGTCTAATAAAAAATCATAACTCAATTGAAAAACCAATATATTAAAGTTTTAATTACCAGATTCGGATGTGTGATCTTTATGATAACTAAAGTTTGAGAGCACTCTCCACTTTCTTGAGAAGTTAGTAAAATATAGAAAAAGGTTTTAATCGATACAGTAATGAAGATATTGTCAATACAATGTAAAATATTTGTAAAAATGTACACTTGACTAATTGAGGTGTCAATAACATAAATACTATTGCATCAAAACTTTGATGCAATAGAGCAATGATGGCAACCTAAGTTAATTTTCAGTTACATAAGCAGTGTATTTTTTTTATTTAATATGACACTCATAACTTGAATTTTGTATTTAAATTAATTTATTTTTGATTGCTTCTTTGGATCTGTTGATAATCTTAAATTAATGCAATTACCAGCCCTCAAATGTAACACTGATATTTGAAGTAATTTTGACAATTATTATCATATTGATGGATTACTTTGAAAGTTAAATCCAAATTCCATTGTTTCAAAATATGTAATGTGAAGGTTTTGTTTGTCAACTCTTTTTAACTAGAAGTTTGAATTCAAAATACTTAATACTAGATAAAATTGTGTTTATGTTTTTTTTTTCTGTTTGGGTAATCCTTTTTGTTTCAACTCAATAAATATCTATATTTACAAACACTAAACATAGTAACAACAAACTGAACGCAAGGTTGGTAAATCAATTATCTACTTATTTGTGCTTATCAATATAAGATTTGTGATTATATATTAGTTATCATTAATTAATTTATGATTAACAATATGCAATAATTGCACCTTAATAATATTTTAATTTACACAAAATATCACTCAGTGGAGATCTTTATAAAAGGATTTTCTTGAAGTAATAAATCCTTAATTTAATAGTACCGATAAATAGCTTTTTTTTATCAGGAGTTCATTTCTTTATTGATAATATCAATGGTATTAAAAGTTAGATGACAAATGGATAAAATAAACACTCCTCAATTTCCAAGTCAAAGATAAGTTTTCCAGCCATAGTTGTTCAACAATCATTACAAAATGGATAGAGCTGCCTTAGAGTATAATGATGTAAATCATTAAATATAATATGTCTAATTTCATTAAGTCTTAATATCTAACATAATGATATCGTAAAATTTTAAAATTCAAAGAAAATAACAAAAATACGTTCAGTATATATTCCTAATGCATAAAGAATACTTGATACATGGTATTGTCAAGCCAATTCCAATTCGGTAAAATTATTTATCATTATAACACGGAGAAAAAATTACAATGTATATTAGTTTTACAAATTTACAAGATAAACAGTTGATAGCTATTTCCGCTTATGCATTTAATTGTCTATATATAGTTGTGTAGAAAAGGTACACAATACATCTTCTCTTCTGTTCTAACACCCTAGTTCATATTGTGCTAATAAATTCTAAAATGTGACAAATAGATTTTAGGCATTTCTCAAAGTGAGAGTTAATCTGGGTTTTTGGGTAATAAACAGAAATAGTGAATAGGTATTGAACTGAGATGACTTATTAAAAATAGAATGCATTAACATTCCGTCATAGTCTGATAAAGGGTGATAGATTTATATTTGTTTTTTCAGTAAGAAGTCATTAGATTGCTGATATCAATTATATTCTAAATGTTCCAATTCATTTAGCTTAGGGTTTTTATTACAAAGATGTATACATGTGGGCACTGAGGTTCAATTTATACTCTGGGATTCCTTTATGAGATGATTTGTAAATTGTAAATCTGTTTTATTTTATAATTAAATGATCTTAAATTTCTCACCATGCTGTAATGGAGTTCTACCTAGTAAATGTCAATTCAATCAATAAACTTATTGTAATATCTGCCGCTTTATCTTTCATAACATAATATGGGATTATTAACAAACAATTGGAAATCATTTTTATAACTGCAATGTTTTAGGAAAAAATAAAATATCTGTGATGAAACAAACGTGCCAAGCATCAAACTAATATATAATATTATTTGAGAAGGCATAAATAAAATTAAAGTGACTCTGCCAATAAGGGAAGTGATTTTGATTATTTTCTTCAAATCATTTCAAAAAGTTATTTTACTTACCCGTAGTAACAAAAATATCATTTCTGATTTTTTAATAGAATATAATTTATCAATATAATATTATTTATGAATATAATATATATTTTGTCACTAACAACCTGGAAAGAACTGACTTCGACTGACTCATGTTGAATCATACAAAATTTCTATAATTCAAATTTGATATTGAAATCCCATCAAGCACCTTCAGTCGACGTCATAAATTATAATTGCAACAGTTTTTATATTTTATAAATCTACATGGATATATATTTTTAATACAATTTGTGTTCATGGATTGCTGATTTTAGGAAAACAGTTATTTCTCTTTGTATTTATTATTATATTATATTATTCCGATAACTTTGAGTCTATAACTCAGAGATACCAGGATAATATCGATTGAAAGAAAATTATAATTCCTTGATATTCTGTTTCCCATTCACGTGAGCCGCAAACAATATGATGTATTTAAATTGAGAATAACCAAAATTTTACAGGTGGTTTACATATACAAACATGCTATTCTTTATCATCAGACATATTTGATTGTCTGTATAGTACACATGATATATTACTGAATGAACTCTCTATAGATCAAGATACATAATTTGTGTAGCCGAAATAGCACCGAAAAAAGCTAAACAGCTCGCAACGGATACTACAGCTGTAGTTGTTCCAGACCAGCTTACAATGGATCCCATGCATAATGACAGAATAAATTGCGCCAGAAAAACCATGCTGCTAACAATAGCGACATCTGTCCCCAGTCCTCTAAGTTGGCTGCCAAGTTTGGCCTCCCCTTGATTTGTTACTTCAAACTGCAATTAAATAGTTTGAAGTTAAAAAAAAATTGGAATGAGAAATGAATTAAAAAAAATGAAAGATTGAGATGGTTTATGATTTCGCTTTGGGATCGGTAATAAATAAAAATTATTATTTTCCTTACCGTTCCTTGAGCATGGTAATGCGCAACTAATAGATATGGCATTGTAAACAACGTAGAGTACATGACACCGGCTGTCCAACTGAAGAAAATCACTCCGATTTTATGCTTGGTTACTGCCATTAGTAACATTCCTAAGCTGTAAGTCAACAATCCTCCAACGTAAACTGATTTAGCTCTGAAAAGATTAAAAGAATATCTTTGTGATATTGTGTCAGTGAGTCATTCTTTCATAAAATCTTGCCGGTGTTATAATACGCCCAAGGGAAGCCATACATATTGTGGAAGGTTAAGGGTAAATATTGACTTGTAAGGTGCTTTAAATGCTAAGGTTTTTGCCTTGTTTTATTATTATGGAGCTAATCTTCATTGTAGAATCGTAATGTTTTGAATGAAGACGATAGAGAAACATTTTTTTGACAAAGTTGAACACGTTTTAACATTTGTAGCAATCCAAAATTGTACATATTTGAAAATTAAACAAATTTATAATTGAAAGAAACATATTCCCTTCAGAATGATCAAAACTACAACAGTTACTCAGTAATATATTTTGTTTTAATTTTTTACATAATCTTATATTTATTCATGAACGAATTGTTTTATGCCTAAAGACTTATATTTCAATTTTGAATAGTCATTTCAATGAAGTAATAAGAGTGCTTTAATAAAGTTTGTGTAAAAAATAGTATGCTTTAATTCATACTATAACACTTACCTAATGATCAACTGGAACCACTTTCAATTTTTTATGAATATAATTTAAGTTCAGTATACCCAGTGGCAGATTAAAACAATGTTAATGAATATGTCATACATAAAATGAAAGCTTAAAACTCATTGATTGGATTTATTTATCAGTATTTTAAAAAAGTGATATTTGTATCACCAAATAGTAGAATAAATTTAAAAAAAATATGGTTATAGTATCAGCAAAGTAATGTGAAACAAAAAATCACTTTGTCACAGTAGGTAATTTTCTATAGAGCTGAATGAAGCACATTTTGTGATAAGCATGTATATTAAATAGGATAGTCAAAAATACCACAAGATGTCAGATATAACTCATTTATTGAAACAGTCAATTATTACAACTGTTGGTATATCTGTCAAATTAGTTGAAATATATGTAAAGTTATAATGACAAGTAAATGCTTTACTGACTTACCCATATCGTTTAATTAACTTCTCGATGATAAGAGAGTAACATGCACATGAAAGAGAATACATTGACATTCCCCAACATCCAAAGCGCACTCCTTCTTCATAAAGTTCTTTCGAGACTGATCCATCTGGTGCCTATTTAATAATAAACTATTAATGAATTTCAATATATTCATGACATTTTAGACATTTATGGTTGTTGTATACCCTGAAACCCTGATTTATACTGAATCGGTTCGGAATTACACGGTGAAAAAAATAGCAATGTATTTTAATTCTACAAAATTATTATTTTTTAAGATATAGTTGATAGCTATTTTGCCTTATGCCATTGTCAGAACTATACTTAACATTTGCTTATCTAGCTGTGTAAAAAATGTACACAATATATCTTCTCTCCTGTTTTAACGACCTAGCTTGTTTCTTGCTCGCAATAAAACTAAAAATTGTAAATGAAACCAAAAAGGCGGCTATACCAATAAGTTTACATATGGCACGGAAATGGTCCATTATGGAAACAAAACGGCCTCCCGTAGCGGGTTAAGTAATGGCAATCGACATATATTAGTTTGTTCGTTAAGAATCCTTTGTGATAGTTGATATCTATTGATTTCCAGCTGTTATCTTGCAACCTTTTTTACAAAGATGCAAACACTTAGGCGCTGAGTTTGAATTTATATTATGTGATTCCTTTATAACATGATTAGCGAATTGTGAATTTGTTTTTTTACTGTTGAATGATCTTACATGATCCTTATCTCAAGTGGATATATTTCAAACTATTTGTCCGATATAAACAGATAAACATGAGCCACAGTACATTTTATAAATACCGCTTCTGTCAAGTATATGAATCATGAAATATTATTTAGATATCATTTAAAACATTGCTGTCATTTTAATTATTGTAGTTTGCCTATAAACCAGACTATGGTAATTAAAAATAATGAATTCGATAACAAGTTAATACTAAGAAATGATTTTTAATTAAAAAGATAAAACAAAAAAAACTACATTGAACTAATTTTTCAGTGGACAATGCTTGCGATGAGCGAAACCGGCATTGTATAATATAATAATAATATATAATTGTAGAATTAGTTGTAATCATTATATATAATGCCTTTCCATCATGAAGTGACAATTAGTTTTCAATATCAATTTTCTAAAGCAAATTATGTGAATAATCTGATTAAGGGTTGAGAATTGATTATACCAAAAAAAAACAAAAACCTTATACATACGGCAGGATTCCCATTGAAAACAGCTTCTCCCACAAAATCTGTAAAATACAGTGAATAGCATACATGGGCCATCCAACAAAAGAGGTTTGTCAAGCAAACTATTCGTAGAGAGTATGGCATTATCACTATAGATTTCAAGTAATGCATTAATGAAATTTCCTCTGTTACATTTGCCTTGATCTGACAGATTTCATTAACTTCAGACGAAGATTTGACAATTCCATTCGCCTCTCTGTTGAACTCTTCGGACGGCTTGGTTTTGTCATTTAGTAATTCAGGATTTTTAAAAGGGTTCGTCTGTAACAACAATATGAGAAAATGAGTATTTAGTGAAGAATTCAGTGAGAGGAATTAATTTTTAAATAATACATCATTTATATTGCGTCCGTGTGATAGAATGCCTGAAGGTGCCGAAAGGTAAAATCTGGGTTGTTAGTGACAAAATATGTGGAATCTTACAAAGCCTTAAAAATTCAGTTGAGTTGATATCATAAATTATCACTATTATAACCATTAATGTTGATACAGATAGTTTAAGATTTTCTTACACTGAATGACGTTGTTTGCTCATTTTTATTTTCTGTGGCCCCATATGATTTTTCTCTTTCATTATTGATAATGGTTGTTTCATCGTTTTCATTTGAAGCAAGAATTATCTCCTGGATACAAGCATCACTTTCTAGAATCTCTAGCGGTATTTCACTGAAGCTTGTGATTGTGAATGCCACACAAATGATGAAGATAATAGTGATGAGGGAAAATACAGCGCGCACATGACCACCGAGAAGCACTCCTGCAAGTACATTACCAGTATTATTTATTAATTATTAGTTCCAGCATTCAATTAACCATGCTGTAATTTAACCTTTTCACAGCTAACATCTCAACCGTTGGGACAGCTGATTGCAGCGTTTTGATAATTGACAATTTAAAATATAAGAGAGTTAAAGGGTCAAAATTCCCGTTTTGGCACTAACTTTTGTAGAGAAATGTAGCCTTATTTTTTCTGATAATTTCTATAAGTTAGGATAACACTACCAGAACTCAATTATTTATTTTAAACATTTGATGTTGTTATATTCTTTATGTTGCTCAACAGAGAGTGGGTTATCATTTTTTTTAATGTCCAAATTATGCGGGGTTCATATATCACACCCCATTCCAAAAAACATATTACACGGCAGTTTTTTAGTAAAGTTGTAATGTATTGATTGAATTGGCATTTACTTTGTAGAACTCCATTATAATACGGTGAAAAAATAGCAATGTATTTTAATTCTGCAAATTTTTTATAAGATATAATTGATAGCTATTTCGCCTCATGCCATTGTCGGAACTATGTTTAATCGTACATTTGCTTATCTATATATAGCTGTGTAGACAAGGTATGCAATACATCTTCTCTTCTGTTTTAACAACTTAGCTTATATTATGCTAGCAAAAATTAACTAAATTAAAATATATTTGTTTGTTTGTTTAAAAATTTGAAATTTGAAACGAACAAACAAATATAAGTCTTCCGCTGCTCTTTAGACCATTGCGAGGGGCCAAAGCGTTTCGGTAATAAAATCATCTCTGGGTAGTAGTTAAGCTTATTGTAAATGCCGCCTGTTTGCCTATTATAAATTTTAATTAAGTTAATTATTTGGTAGCATGATATAAGCTAGGTTGTTAAAACAGAAGAGAAGATGTATTGAGCACCTTGTCTACACAACTATATATAGATAAGCAAATGTACAATTAAACATAGTTGTGATGATGGCGTGAGCCGAAACAGCTATCAACTATATCTTATAAAAATTTTTGTAGAACTAAAGTACATTGGTATTTCTCACAGTGTTAAAGTTGTAATGCGTTAAAATAGAATCAAAAGGGTCCAAGAGAGTAATCAATGATGCTTTTAAAAAGATATATAGTAGGGAAACATATTTATTTGATTATACACACCCAATGCAGTGACATCCCAGTTAATACCTCCAAGAGCATATCCAAAAAAGCCTCCCATTCCTGCCATTATGGTAAATGTACTCAGGCCTCTTGCATGGTCACCTGTAATGACATGAAAAGATATTTTAATTTGGCACTCGTATCCTATTGCTATATATAAACTAAAAACATCAAACCACCTACTTGGTAAAGTAACATCCAGCAAATACGCTCTAGCAGGGCTTTGGCAAGCATCAGCATCAAAGTCCAAAAGAACCGTCCCAAGGATTGTGAAAAATATTCCCCATGGATGTGGCGATATTGACGTTGGTCCATCTGCGAGCGGAGACATTGTCGTGTTTGACGGTGTGAACTGAGCGTCATTTTTATTGGCAGATGTTCGGTGAGGTAGAATTGGTAATGACAATTTAGTATCATTTAGGTAACCTTTTTCATAGAAATCTCCCAGCGCATATCCAATGTCTTCTCCGTTGGGAACTAACAGTAATCCTGGATGGCAGATAAAAATATTTGGTGAGTTATATCACCTTTATACATAGGTCTGTATATAAATATAAATCACATTATATTTAGTACTATTTCCACAATGTTATTATATAATGTAAACTTCGAGACTGGTTTCACTAATCGCGAGCATATTTAGCATTATTAATCTGTCTTTATCTTTATAAATTGTGGAAATATGTTGGAGCTTAGCATTGTGTCTTATTTATTTAAATGTAAAATTTTTCCACCAAAAAGTGATTGATTAAATTAAAAAATAACAATTGAATAGTTTCACATAGTGTTTGGTTTTGTTTTTTGACAGTATGGAGAGAGTTATTGAAAACTTGCCAATCAAAATCAACTAAAATTATGCGAGAGTATGCCAATACTATAGACAAGGTTGTTTGTGCAGTGGTCATTATAGCTGGTTTTCAATACGGACTTCACGTGTCCCAGAGCTTTTTTCAGTAATTCTTTTTGAAAGAGCTTAATATATTTGATGCCTTAAAGTTCCCTTCTACCCATTTGACCTTTAAAGATAACAAGAGAAGCAAGCTTGCCACTAGTCACGTTCTAACCAGATCAGTTCTTTTTTATTATGTTGAGCAACTGAGTGATAAGCAATTCTCATTAAAAAAACTTCTGTGTAGATACCTCCACCAGAATGGCATATGTTCCACATCAGGAGCGGACATGTATTTAAAAAAATACTCATACGCCTCTATAAATCATGATTCACCAATATACTAACTGGTTGACCTACAGCTTAATACTGAAAGAAAGAAAATTGTAGCGTAATGCAATTCAAATTTATTTGCCATTTGAAGTATATTTTTTTCCTCTTATCAAAACTATTCACTATCAAGATTGTATTAATTTATTCAATATGAATAAATTAATAGAGTCGAGATGTTATTTTAAAACAAATAATTCCAGCTGCAGATGTAGTCCTCATCTAAAAAAATTGACAGGTGGCATTAACGCTTGGCAATATTTCATGCTTACCTAGCAATACTCCAATTGAAAGAAGTAATATAAACGGTCTTCTTCTACCGAATGGAAGTCTACACCTATCACTCAGTGATCCAAGAACTGGTGTGAGGAAGAATCCAACGAGTGGGGAAAGAGCCCAAACGAGTGTCATGTGCTGGTGCTGAACTCCAATTTTAAGTAATGTCGGTGACACAAAAGCCGTTTCGCCAGCGTAGGAAAATTCTATTCCCATCACTGCTGTAGATATTCTTATTAATTCACGTCTTGTCTTCTTCCTGGAATCAGCAAAATAAAAATGTCAATTAAGATATTTTAATATCTGTATAGCGGGTACAAATGATTACTTAAGTGTTGAATGGCATAGCAAAAAATCATTTACAATCTCTCCAATTAACTTTTTGGAGAGATTGATTCATTTCTATACATTGGAATATAATTTATTATATCGACTGAAGGTACTTTAAGGAATTTGAATTGTTGAAACTTTTTACGATTCCACATGTTTTGTCACTAACAACCCAGGTTTTGCCTTTCGGCATCTTCAGGTATTCTATCACACGGATGCAACAGAACTGACACACGGCAACCATTTGTTATCGGAAAAATATTCTTTATCGTTGATGAGGATATTCGATTATTGCATTAAAGAATTAAGAAGTTTTAAAAATTAACAGAGGTCAATTATTAAATTTCATGTTATATTTTTAATGACCAACTAAATCTTTCCAATTCTCTCTTGTTATATCACTCACGTGATATTAATTCAAAGAGCCGAAAATCTCACAACTTTAATTCCCATATAATGTCACGTGATGTTTAGTTTCCACCATTACCCACTAATTTGAAATAACTAGGTATTTTTAAATCTAAAACTACCCAATTTCATTTTAATGATAGTTGATTACAATTTGTTGTAAAATCCTTTCACCAAAGACTCATAAATAGTATAAAACTCTTCACAGGCAACTGAGTGCCATTATTATTAAATCAATAGTATAGAAATTTATTTCAGTTTTTTATTTGGATTCTAGGTTAAGGTTCTGTGTTTTCCTTTGTAATTAAATATAAGTAATTGTATATAACAGATGCTAGCTGTTTGTTGTGTGTCAGTTTTATTGCATCCGTGTGAATGTCTGAAGATAACAAAAGGCAAAATGGTATTGTAAAAAGTTTAACAATTCAAGTTTGTTAAAATATAACTCAATATAAATGACCAATATTATTCTTATCTTGTCAGTTTTTATTCGTATATATTCGTTATATTATTTAGAGTCTAGACAAATTTTTTGTAATATTTTCATTAAGATAGTATTTTTAAATGAGATTTAAAAAATAAAAGGAAATAAATATGCTACATTGTGAAGCTTTTAGATCGAAATAGTCAGATTTGAATAGAATTCAGATGTTTTTGGTTGATCAGAATCAATAGACAACTCTTCATAAATATTTATATTTAAAGAAGGTTAAGTATTTCAAATAAAATCTGCATAAACATAACAGTTATATAACATTACAAAAAATATATTTCATCCTGAAAGCATTCTAATGCCTAGTTTCTCATCCAATGGTCCGCGATGTGACATTATCCATTAAGCCATCAAATTTTATGTTGTATTTCATGGATTTTTAAATTATATTCTATTGTTACCGTCTGTTTTAATAAACTTAAATATTTTTATATCAGCATACGGTGTTGCAAAATTAACTGTTTTGAATAAAAAATCAATTATATAAATTTTTATTATTGTATTCCAATGTTGATGGTCAGCAAAACATTTCTGGATTTTTTGGTGGTCCGCGGATGTAAAAAGGCTGAGAAACTATATTCTAATGTACCAATGACTTAAATAAGTTTTTACACATTTTCTGAAATAGTATTTTTTAATTTAGATTACCACTTCATTTTCTCTTCAGCTTTTAAATATATCAAATTTGAATTGTTACAACTTTGTACGATTCCACATGTTTAGTCACCAACGACCCGGGATTCGCCTGATGGATAGAATGCCTGAAGATGCCGAAAGGCGAAATCCGGGTCGTTAGTGACAAAACATTTGGAATCGTACAAAGTTGTAACAATTCAAATTTGATATTGATATTCTATCAAGCACCTTCAGTCAGTATCATAAATTATTGATTGAATAGGTATTTACTTGGTAGAACTCTATTATAACACGGTGAAAAAAAATAGCAATGTATTTTAGTTCTACATAATTAATTTTTTAAATATAGTTGATAGCTATTTCGGCTCACACCATCATCAGAACTATGCTTAAAAAAATAATTTTGTAGAACTAAAATACATTGCTATTTTTTCACCGCGTTATCATAAATTATTTTAAATATGTAATGATGCATGTCAGTAAATTATATTTTTTAAGTTTAATATGGAACGTATGTTAGATTTATTTTCAAATTCAAAATTATCAAAGAGCCATGAGGGCTGGTGACCAAAATGTTTAAAATTCAGAGTATTTTTCACACCTGTATATGTGTGTATAATCAGCTGTGGGGTCCCTTCCATCATCACTCTGTTGCTGAGGGGGTGGCTGTCTTGAAGGGCGAAGGGAGAAATTCTTCATTCGAGCTTTGATATCACTCGATGCCCATCGTTCCCGAGCATTATCACGCATTAAATGCGCCTTTCCGGTCCAGCCCTCATACTCGTGGAGTTTGTCGGCCATTTTATCTTAAAATAAAAACTCTTAAATTTATTTAATGTCGATCATAGCAAAACACATATTGGGTAACTCAAAAATAAATTTTAAGTTTAGGCGTCCAAATTTTAGAGAACTCAAAAAGGGTCATGTGTATACCCAAGTCATTTCGGTTGTCAGTAGTAACCATATTGTATCATGGCAAGAAGACATACGAAGACGGTATTAATATTTTAGTTAACATTTATCATTCTCTTATGGTGGAAAAGCAAAGAAGAAATTCTTGAGAATTCCATATTTGAGGGCATTTGGATACTATACATGACTTTATCCAACAGACCTTTTAGTTATACAGTGGAACCTCGATCAACCGTTCTCGCATAATACGTTTTCCCGTATGGTTCGTTAATTTTTTACAGTCCCGTCAAACACCCATAAGAACAATGTTAAATAATCCCGTATTAACCGTTCTCAGTTTTTCGATTTCTTCGATCAAATGTCTAAATATCATAGTCCCGTCTCAAATATTATTCTAATTAACCGGCTTTAGTAGATAAATCTTTCTATTAAATACAATCTGTGTGTTTGAACACATTAAATCTTATATATTAACCGAAGAAATTAATGTTTGCCGAAATGTCTTGAGATTTTCTCTAATAAAGAATTTCACAAGAAGAAGTTTAAAACACTATTCGATTATTTCAATGAATAAGATTTAATTAATACGACTTTCACAAAACCCTCTCATATATACCAATTTTTGTGTAACCCATCTTTGAAAATTAAAGGAAGGCGGGACGTTTCTTAAATTTTACTTTTTTCAATAAAAGATTTTAATCTTTTCCGCATTCCTCGTTTTCCGCATTTTTCGTTTATTTTTTAGGGTCCCACGAAAAACGTAGAATCGAGGTTTCACTGTACTCACTTTTTGTAGTTTAGATTTCGAAGAGAAATGTTCCTATTGATTGAATTGGCATTTACTTGATTGAACTTCATTATAACACGGTAAAAAAAATAGCAATGTATTTTAGTACTACATAATTTAATGTAGTAAAATTAAAGTTATATTAATCTGAGTTTAGTTCTGATGAAGGCGTAAGCCGAAATAGCTATCAACTATATATATTTAGAAAAATTTTGAACTGAAAAAAATGCTATTTTTTTTTATATTTCATCGTGAGAAATGTATCTGTTTACATATTTCTTTTGAATTATACAAGGCTAAAATGAGAAGAATGAAAATTTTTTATGTACTGAAGATCATTTTGCCTGATTTTAATCAGTTGACTTCCTCGTCAATTTCCATTGTTACCATTTATATTTATATTGTTTCTACACTGTAAAAGCGATAAACGTAAAATGTTTAATTCTTGTAACATACTCTTTATAATTTGATAAACTCACAATGTGAAACATATGGATTCGTAATGAAACTCATCTTTACAGGAATATGTATGTAATTGCCATAATTCAATTAACATAATGAGGAGAAATGAATTATGATTCATTTTCATTTTGTTTTAAATAATTTTTTAACAATTTTTTTAAATATAAGTGTTTAAGTTTAAGTATAATGTCCTTGGCCAAGCGATGTCTATACAATAACAAGTGGGTGAGATTTTATGGCTCAGTAGTTTATTACATTTATAATATATTTATGTATATTTACAACAATTATTTAGAATAATTAAATTGTGAGTCCAGCATGCCACTGAGCATAGACGAAATGTCAACGTTAAATAACTAAATTTTGATGAGAGGAAGAGTAAGTTTGTGGAGAGAATAATTCGAGGAGCGGCATAAAAAGCTTAATGGCTTAATTATTCATTTTTAAGGTATTAACTGTCACTTCTTGATGGAAGGCATGATATTTTGAATAATAAAAACACATTGTTTAGTACTTATTTCCACAATATATTTTATGATCAGGGCCGGTTTCGATGATCGCGAGCATTATCAACTTTCTTATGGCTTAATTATGGCTTCGTATGTCAAATGTACGAAACACACTCAAACCTTTTTTTGTGCGATTTCAAAGTTATGGGGTTTTTTTAACATGCATTTTTTTTGCGTGTTGTTTTCAACTGTACCGCGCTTCTTTCTTCTTCGCAAATCTCAACGAAAATTGTCATACAGCGATGATAGTTTATAATTAAAATAATTATTATTTCTTTAGTGGATGTCTGGTATTTGAGATTCCACACATTTTTTAAATTTTACTTATTATGCAAGACATCCTTAAAATGTTATTCTTTAATAAAATAAAGTAAATAAATATTTAAGACTACTTTCTATGCCCTATTGCTTTCCTATTTCGTATTAATTTTTTATGCTGTTTTGGGTATATTTTATAAAGCAGTTTCAAGATATGAGGTTTTTAAAATCTATGGAACGCATCTTCACTTTTTGTATCAAAATCATAGGTTTTTTATGCGATTTTTTGTGCGATTTACCGTGGAACGCATCTATCGCACAAAAAAGGTTTGAGTGTACTGAAATTATTTTTATGCGACTTTATCTCCTAATTTAGAACGGTTGATAACCCCACTGTGCACTGACACACTGGTGCGGAATTGTGATATTATTTAGACTTAAGGATTGACAAAATTATTTGTATTAATTGTGAAAGATAATATAATCGGCTTGATAATGCTTGTTATCGGGAAACTAAGCCGTTGATAAACGTGATAAATTTTAGGCTTAGTAAAAATGCAGCGTTGTTATAAATAACACGATTTCATGCAGTCTCTTTGAATCATAATATATAATAAAAAATCGTGCTGTGAGTTTATTTGTCTATGGACACCAATCCCGCCAACTCTTTGTGGGCATTAGAAATAGAAAAACTTAAAGAATAAGAGAAAGATTTGCTGTCTTTTTGTCGCCTGCCCTTAACCTAATAATTCCCACAGACGAGATATCTTGTCAAATGGCGCAGTGTCCGTATTGCCAGGGACGAGATATCTCAGAAGTACTTTTGGTAGCGTATTCTTGCGCCGTGTAAACTTATATAGACAAAGAAATTTCAAAATTGGTTAAGATCAAGAATAAACTTAAAATCTGATAGGTAAATTATTATTTCAGGTATTAATTTTATAAAATATTCTTCCTGGTAAGCACTGCGGCGTGATTTATTTGTGGCTTCGAAAATTTTAATTAGGTGAATTTTGGTAGGTATTTTTAAAAAGAAGCAGTCATGATTCATAAAAAGTGTATCTCGAGCATTTAAGAATATATTTAGTGGGTATGTGAACATGTGCGAATGGTATTTATTAGGTTACGATATATTACAGGTTTTACACTTCAAATTGGACGTTTTGCAAATCAAATTGGACACTATAAATCAAATTAAACAATTGTATAATTTACTCATTACGTATTTATTTATATGTAAATATGCATGTCTTTATACAAAATATACATATACAGTATATATATATATACATATAGTTATTAAGGATTATTGATGAAAAATTGTTGAACAAACTGGAATAAAAGATAATGTTATTTTAAATAATAAAAACACATTTTTTAGTACTTATTTCCACAATATATTTTTTTGATCAGGACCGGTTTCGCTCATCGCGAGCATTATCAACTGATAGAATACAATTTACAAGCAAGTCTATTTATACAAAACAAAAAAATTATTTAAATTTAAATTATTAAAAAATAGCCCACACTCACTACTTAATAATTTATTTTGTTCCATTAAGTAGTGAGTGTGGGTTATTTTCGTCATTAAAATTTCCCACTCCTTACTTCCTTATTGATTGTTTAAAGCTCCTAATGGATTATTGATTTACCATAATTGTAATTGTAATTCTTAATAAGTGATTGTGAACATTTAATTTTTATACTAATTTACTTTATTTGTATCAATATTGTATGATTTTATGTAAATTGTTTCCTAGTTCTTGAACCCATGGTTTCCTACACCTGCTACCTTTAACTCAAATTAATTTTTTGTTTTGTATAAATAGACTTGCTTGTAAATTGTATTCTATCAGTTGATAATGCTCGCGATGAGCGAAACCGGTCCTGATCAAAAAAATATATTGTGGAAATAAGTACTAAAAAATGTGTTTTTATTATTTAAAATATGATGCCTTTCCATCAAGAAGTGACAGTTAACACCTTAAAAGTGGGTAAAAGATAATGTGTATACATTGATTTAATTTATAAATTTTCTTTTGCAGCAGTTTCTGGTAATTCCATGTATATGTTCATGAAGTATTTATAACAATTTGAAGAAGTGACGGTTGCAATGGATTGATTTATACCGCCTTCCAAATTTAGACAGTTTGTTGGATCCGTCAAACAAATTCCAAGCAGAAAATTTTATTTTTGAAAATATCTCTTTGATTGGGTTCATTGTACGCGAATATGTTGGTAAAAAAATTAACATATGACTTGTTTGTTCAATAAATGTTTGCATTGTCCAAAATTAGCCGTACTGCATTTCAATTTATCACACTGACGGTATATATTATGGATGTATTTCTTTAAATTCTAACTTTTGAATAAAATACAATAAATTGTCCAGTTTGATTTGTAAAGTGTCCAATTTGATTTGGAAAACGTCCAATTTGAATTGTAAAACTGTACCGTTTGTCGACCGATAAATAATTAGTTTATTGATCTTAGTTGGGTTTTAAAGAGAATATAGGTAAATGGAAAGTAACTGACTAAAAAAGAAGCCATATCAAATATTATTAAGAGATTAAATATACCCACAAAAGAGCTGAAGCGATGTAATAGGATTTAGTGACACAGTTTCATAAAGCCTTATTTTAAAAGTCAAACGTTATGTTTTATTGATGATGTACGTATAAAAGAATCATGTCGTGTCATGGAGAGTACAAGACAATCTGCCATTTTAAATATTCCATAGATTATGATGATAAAAGTGTCAATTTACAATTGATGTTTTTTTATTTTTAATCTCTTCTCGATTTATGTGGCGAAACTTCATATGGTATATAATAAATAATTTTAAATAATTCTTTTTGAAAGTTTTATTGATATTTTTCTGTCTACACTGTATAGATTTACACGATTTTTTGATTAACTAAACTACCGCCCAAACCGTGGGATTGGGCGGTATTTTAAATTACCACACGAATTGTTAAATTATTGTTACTGCGAAAAACCATATATTGTAGTATGCTATATTATTCAATACTAATTAAATATAAAACAAATTCGGTGCAGTAGTTTCCAAAAAATTTTCCGGTGAAAATAATTGAATTATTTCGCTGGCGAGAAACACAATTTTCTTATGAAAGTTTTTACTTGTTGTCTATTTACATAGATACGATGAGGTGTTCGCAAGGCATAACCGCCGGTTATTGTTTGATTTCAAATAATCGAAAGTTATATTTCAATGTCGTTAAATGTTCAAGTTATGTAATGTATCCGCAGAATGGTGATAATGCACGACATTAGTGTTGTATATATAAATTTGTTTAAATTTTTGACGTGACAACGTCTTATAAATCGATGAACGCCCGCTGCACGCACGAAAAAACATGACTCATTGTCCCGTTTGTCGCGTTACGCCAAAGGCAAGCGTGCGAGCGAGAGCGCGGATAAGCGATAGAGAGGCACGATCGGCCTACCGTTCGGATTGTGCCGCATCTATCTCTCTTCCACTCGATTGGTCGATGCGTCTGAGTAGAAAAGAGACAGCGGCAGCACACAACTTATACACCTACAGTACCTACACGTGATCTGTTTACAACTGTTTATAAAGTGAAGTGAAATGTTAATGTGGTTTTCATTGTTTATATTACAACAACAATTGCGGCAATAAAGGTAATTAATTCTTGCATATTAAAAATCTGATTAACGTATAACAAATATACTTTTAACAATAAATTATCAACGATTTCTTTCAGAAAAAAAATTGCAGATTTCATTTCAGTCCTTCTTCGTATCCATACAAAATAATGATAATTCAATAAAAATGATTCCATTTTATTCATAAAAGTATGCAATCATTTCATCAATGTTTTCTTATGACGTTGTCACGTTAAACTATCGTCCGTAAACCGACTTTACAGACAACCAATTTTTTTTTACGATCCAAATTCGTTGCCTAGGTCAAAAGTTAAATTTGCTCCTCCTCTAAATCTGAGCTTGCCATGAAAAAGTTATATCATTTAATAATATTTTTGTCTATGTATTTTTGTTTATATAAGTAAAAAAAGAGACTTGCTATTATTATTTAAATAATAATGGCAACACCAATTGCGACCAACAAGTCAATTAAGGCGTACATCAAAAATACTTTCTACGTATAAAAAGTATTTTGAATGCCAAATTTAATTCATTTTTTTTGTTTTGCGTCTTATCAAATCAACATTTGCTATAATTATTTAAATGATCATCGGCGAAGATTGAAAACATTATTTAAAATAATTACAATTCATCCACACCCGGTGACATTCAATCTATTGCATAAATACATTAATTTGATTCGATTTTAATTAATTACGTAGTGATAACATATGGAATACGATAAACTATTTTCAAATCTTAATAAACAATGGCATACGTATTTGTAGCATATTATTCGTAGCCTGGCAACAATCATTTTAATTAAAATTTTAATTAAGATTTTCGTGCTCATTTCGGCTGACAATAAATAATTTAAATAAGAAATGCGTTATTTAAAAATGCTAAATTGACTATATACTGACTCCAGAAAGCCAAGAAGGTTTTATACCATAAGCATCTTTCATTAAAGATTGAATAGGTTTTTTAAAATATACAAAGTCAATTTTGAGACTGCGAAATAAGTATTTTAATGAATATGTTTAACTCAAATATCGTTCTATTTATGTTTTGCCAAACGTAACGTACTTAATTAGTTCTGAGCAAAGTTTCGATTTCGGGAACTCTGTTGATTAATTAATCCAGGGATAGACTTAGTATTTAGGGATTTCAAGACTCACTATAAATGTTTCTTTCGAAACGTATTTTAAATTGATTACATATAGGCTTCATATAACACGGTTTTATACAACACGGATATATAAATTGTGACATATTTTCATACAACACGGTTTAAGGGAAAAAATTAAATTAAAATTTAATGTTGTATGAACCTACCGCAATTAATGGCCTGTTAAGCAGTTGCAGCGAAATAAATGACGGTTTGGAATTGGCTATTAAATTAGATTTTTTTAATTGATAATGATCCTATAATGGAAAGGAGTTCGGAATTCCAGAGGGAATTACAAAATATTTTGGAATCTTTTGAGGAAATAAGTATTTGAAGTGTAATGTGTAATAATATAAATGTAAAGATTTATACGCTAAAAGTAGATAATCGCTAATTAAAAAGAGTAAATAATATAGAATCAACGTAATAACGATGATGAATGAATGGTTTATTATGTTGTTTAAACTTCTTTCAACTTATAAGCAAATGTATATTTGTTCATTTAAAAAAATAAAGTACATTTTTTTAAAAAAAATCTTATTTTTCTATGAACTTCAATCCTTGTATAACATGGATTTTTATTACACGACACTTTTATGGAACTATATATTCGCGTTATACGAGACCCACGTGTACATCCTAATTATGTACGTATATATATATATAATATTTTCTATAAGCCGAGTTAAGAGTTCTTTGTTGAGGACCAGAAAGACTTGACTTAGAATAGTCTTTCAAAGTAACACATAATGAAGACAGGCCCTGGCATGCATTAAGGTTGACAGAAGATATAACTAAATGGGGAAAATTGGTTTACTGTCACAGAATGATGGCATTTCTTTTTTCATGCGTAAAGATGTAACCGAATGTAAGGTGACAATTTATCGTACTTTTTTTAGTTGATTAACATATAAATTGCATATTTATGAATAAAATGCAGATTATATTTGCATAGTAATCGCTGAAAAGATCAAACTTTTACATTAAGTTTTTTTTTAAAGTTTTTTTCATTGAAAAACTCGAATTGAAATTTGTCAACAAAATTGTAATATAATGTGCTATTTTAGGTGGAATGGCATAAAATTAATGAGGTAATGCTTGCATAATAGCATTCTATTTATTTACCATGTTAATGATCAAAACAAAACAAGATTTTTTATGTAATAATTGAAGTGGCATATATAAAATCTGTGTTTATAAATTCAATTCAATATTATTGATTTCCGTGAAACATTATCAAATTCATCAATCAATCGAATAAATATTTACACCAAGTCTTTTTTTATGCGATTTTTTGGCCGGTACAATAACTTTTGTATGCGATATAATTGTAGTTTTTTTAAGTGAAAAAATAATAATTGACTTATATCAAGAACCTACGAAAAAGATTATTTCATCAAATGAGTTCGAGTAAAATTAAATACGTGCGTTCAAAAAATAGGAAAGGGTTAAATTTGTAAGCCGGCGGTGATAACAGCAAATAACTTCTGCAGACGAATAAAATTGTATTGTACATGTAAACGTATGTACCTGTTTATCATGTTTATCATAGTATATTTTTATTAAACAGATGGCTGCCTGAGACGAGATATCTCGTCAATATCTTTAAACGTATTTTACTTAAAAATGTTCCTTCTATTAAAATGTTTCTTTGACATAACACACACTGATATGTATAAGAAAGGCTTAAAAACATTTTTCTATAACACTAAAAGATTTATACATCGATTTTTTGCGATTACTTCGAGTAATTCAACTATCACTTGACAGATGTCAAAAGTTGCAGGTTAACCTAAATCATTTTTTTTTTCAAAATTCTTCAAAAAACCTACTTTATTATGATGTTACAATTCGTGGGTTTATTAATTATTTAAAAAAAATTAAATTCACATTGATTAAATTAAAAAATATCATTTAATTATTGTAAAACTGAAATAAAAAAAAACATCGGAAATTCACTTTTTTTATTACAAATTATAGAAGGCGTGATGGGTACAGACGTATATTTTTTCTGGCAGCCAAAGGATTAAAAAAATATATTATTGATACTATTTTTGCGCGATTTTTTTACACGCGCAACTTTCTGGAACCAATGTATAACCTAAAAAGGACTGGGTGTACTTTTATTGAAAACTAATAACTGCTTGTTTTTAATGTAGATATTTTGATAATTTTTAGTTGCATGAATAACTAGTTTTCTTAAATAATTCAAATAAGGGGCGCATAGTAACAGTAGTGTGCAAACTTGATATATTGAAATATTTTAATTACTAATGCCATCTTGCGAGGAGTCACAAAGCTATTTCAATTAATTTAGAGAGTTAATTTTGAATTTTATTGACATTAAAATTAACCATAAAATGACAGTGGCTTAGTATATACGCACAAATTGACCATATTTTTGATGTAGAAAAATACATCTATAGGGTTTTCACCCTTAGTTTTAAGTTGTACTATCCAACCAGTGGCGGATTGAGCATTTATGAGGTTCATTCGATTTTTTGAGACAATATTTTTCGTGAAATTTATGTGAGATTTTCGTGTTATATTATATATGTATATCATTATTTGATAAATTCTTTTAATTTCAAATAGTAAATTTGAATAAATCCAATATGAATTGCTGAGGTTATATGTTTCTACGTGCTTCGTTACTCACGATTCGGATTTCGCCTTTCGGCACCTTCGGGCATTCTGTCACACGGAAGCTATAAATTATATACAAGTGGAAAATAAAGACCCATTATCTGTAAGTATCGTTTATAAAATAATCAATGAAAAAATTAAATGTAAATTTTAATCAAATTAATATATACTGAAGTTCTTTCAGATATTTATTTATTACCAAGTCTTAGGGCCTATATTTGTTCAGTATAATTCTGCTTGTAGATAAACAATGCAAGTCGTATACAATATGTCCGTTCTATCGTATACATCGAAGGAATGCCTGTAGATGTCAAAAAGTGAAATTCTGGTAGGGAGTGATAAAATATGTGAAATCGTATACAGATACAACAATTGAAATTTTATATTAAAACTCCACCAAGAACGTTCTGTCGATATCGTAAATCAATTCACTATAAACGTAGAAAGCGTTCCAATGATAGCAAACATAGGAAAATATAATATATATATATATATATAATAAAAAAATAATTTATACCACAAAAGCAATTTTTGCTATATTCTGTAGTAGAAAACAAACATGTCCGTTATCTGTTATTTTTGGTAGAAAATATTGTTTATCTTAATTAAATGAAATTTACAAGCTTTAATTGCGAATTCAGTTTAAAATGACTCCATTAATTTTTTTCGTATTAAATATTTTATTTGTTATAATTTCTTGATTTTTAAGTCATGTTAAGGTAAAAGAAGAAAGCTTCGTAAAAATATCTTATTTTATCGTACTGTGTTTGTTATTCAATACCGCACCAAAAATCTATATAGACGTTTATGAAAAGTACTTTGATGTTGTTTTCATCGGCAATTAATACTAATCAGTTACTTTTTATTAAAAGTAAACTTAGGTTATAATTAGCTCTAAACCGCAAACAGTTGGTACAAGCGAATATTTTTCTGGATAAACATTACTCAAATGAAATGAGGCTGATTTTTATCAGATAAGATCTGCGTTGTTATCAAAAACAAAATGAAATTTCCCGAGATTTTTTTTGCCTAGCTTGATATAGCTTATCAGGCCATGCAAATAATTAAGATTGACTGCTTATTCGAGTAATGCGACATTCAAAAAACATAATGTAGACCAGATCCCAGAGAAGGGATTGTAGGCCTTTTTTATTTTTAATTTGACAACTATAATTTTTTCATATCATTAATATTATTAAGATCACGGGCAGTTTTGCTCATCGCGTGCAATATCAAACAAGACTGTTAATCCAATATTTTTAGTTAATTATTAACAGATATAAAAAACAAATGGTTCAAGCATTTTATAGAATAATGTCTCGGGTTTCGGAAAGGCGAAACCCGGTTCTTGAGCGACAAAACATGCGGTGTACACGGAAATGTACACCGTTTCAACAATTCAAATTTGAAAGAAATATATACTATGAAATTTTTTTATCTCTTGATTAAATTAATTCATTTCTCATACAAAATAATCGTTCATCAAATCAGCTATCGAAAAATCCGAATAACAAAGTCTTCGAAAGAATTATGTGCGTTGATCTATGAACGACTGTATTAATTTCGATAGTCTTATTTTTTTGTGTCGCAACGGCGGCCCTGTTCTTTGTATACTTGGTCTATCACTTCGAGGCCGAAGATATTAAATGACAAATTAAATATTTTATTTTATCAGGGTTCACCATTTTTTTAATTTTTTTTGAGAAACGGACTTAGTCGATTTTTTCAACATTCTTCCGCTCGAAAAATATTAGGTCATTGTCAATTAGGCAGTCTTATTTATTTACCCTCTACAATGCGATTGCCTTAGTGCGCATGCGTTCTAGGTTTCGCGCTTTATTGAAATAGTTTGATGCAAGGCTTTTGTTCTACAATGGTGATTAGTATTGGCATATAGTATACTTGTCTATGGTACTGACTCATGGCATGAAGAATTAAAAAAAAAATATTTCATCGTTCGTTCGTTTGTATAAGTGTCTGATTGAAGACTGAAAATGTTGTTGATTTTTGCGAAATTGCGACATAATAACACGGACATGAATATTTCATAATTTTTTCCAATAACATCTGCCTTGCAAAACTTTAAAACATAACCTTAAACCTTCTATTTTAGATCCGTAGCGTATTTAACGGATGACAACTGATTGTTGAATTTTTGCGCATGCGCACGGTTGAAAAAATTAATTAGTTTTGTTTATTGTCATAACGAATGGTTCTCACGACTGCTTACGAGTACAAATGTTGTAATCATGTTGAAAAATATTTATATTTCCATAATAATATAATATGTTTAAGAAATAGTTAAAACATTATTGTTTGTGGTTATTTAGACGTCAATGTATTTTTCGAATTTCGAATATTCGAGAAATTTACGAGTAAATTAACACCTGGTCGCATCAAAAAATATATTTTAGAATTTCTTCACTCTGGTCCACTTGGATAAATGATTCAAAATTTTAAAGATAAACATGAATTAATCACTATTCTGATTTGGAATGACTTATTAAATATTCTTATACAAGAAAAGTAAATATAAAAATTATCGGTAAATCTTTGTAGTGTTCATTTGGCCCGCGGGCCGTAGTTTGGTGACTACTGTGATTAAAATATATTTTTCCGGTAAAATGTTTTATTAGTAGAACTAAAATTAATATATACATATACCACCTGAATGGCTTAGTAGCAAATTACTGCAAATATTTACTGAAAGATATTTTGTATATATTAACTAGCAAATATTAACCGGATTTGTCCGGATATACTAGAAATAGTAACCGGATTGTCTAAACAGATAATGTATGTTATTATTGAAAGCTAAAGTTGAAATTTATATTAGTGGTAGGGTGAAAAGTAGAAAATTTAAATAACAGAGGTAACATAGAAATGCCAATTAGGTTGACAAGTGCAAATATTTAGTCGCTTTTAATCACTGTTACGGAGAAGTTTTTGTGACAAACAGACAGACATCTTATGTAATTTTTATTTTATATATACAATATTTAATATTGTTTAAGATGTGTAAAAATAAAATAAAAGAATAATTAATCAAATAAAATTCACGAAATATAATTTAGAACTAAGCCGCTGACTGAAAATTTTTAACACGGTGAAAAAAATAGCAAAGTATAGTTCTGCAAAATTATTATTTTTTAGATTATAGTTGATAGCTATTTCGGCTCACGCCATCGTCAGAATTATGCTTAAACGAACATTTGCTTATCTATATATAGCTGTGTAGAAAAGGTACACAATACATCTTCACTCCTGTTTCAACGACCTAGCTTGTTTCGTGCACGCAATAAAACGCAACAAACGCAATAAAAATTGTAAATGAAACTAAATAGGCGGCTATATCAATAAGTTTACATATAGCACGGAAATGGTCCATTACGGAGACAAAACGGCTCCCAGTAACCAAATGTTCGTTTAAGCATAGTTCTGACGATGGCGTGAGCCGAAATAGCTTTTAACTATATCATAAAAAATAATAATTTTGTGGAATTAAAATACATTGCTATCTATGACATCGACTGAACGTGCTTGATGGAATTTCAATATCAAATTCGAATTGTTGCAATTTTGTACGATTCCACATGTTTACTCAGTTCTGTTACATGCGTGTGATGAAATACCTGAAGATGCCGAAGGGCGGAACCCGGGTCGTTTGTGACAAAACATGTGGAATCGTACAAAATTGCAACAATTCAAATTTGACATTGCTATTTTTTTTCATCGTGTTATAATGGAGTTCTACCAAGTGAATGTCAATTCAATCAAGATTTTATTTTAAAATTAGAAACGACTCACTACTGCTATGATAAAAAAATGTGGGGAGAGAGGGGTTAGGTGAGGAAAGAGAATTCTAAAGAATGCATATTTTCAATGGACTCGACGGCAACTTTGTAGAAGTAAATTTTAATATAAATTTTATTTGATATCTTTTTTATCCCATTTGCTGTGTTACTAGATATGACACGTTTTTTACTTCACTGAAAAATACCTTTAGACACACTAAATCACGAGGTTATTCATTACTAAGGTAAGCAGTGAATCTAATTATACATTTTAAATGAAGAATTATGCAAATTATTTGATCACACTTTAAACATAATAACGTAGAAATACTCCGTCGAGTAAACGAAAGAGTAGTAAGTTAAATAAAAAGGTTCGTGTTCTTAAATCAATTATTTTAAAAAAATCAAATAGAAAAGTAAACTTACCACTTTAAGGTTGATTTTCCTTGAAATATTTAACCCAATAGCACTAATTAACTAAAATGTATCTAATTTTAAATTATAAGTGTGTTCTTTATTCAAAAAATATTTTAAATGGTTGCTTTAACGATCCGATTTACAATAGTTAATTTGAAGAAGCGAAACACGTGTCACACCTGCAACACATCAAATGGAATAGCATAGATATCAATTTTAGTTTATGTCAACAGAATATAGTGCTTGGAAGGTTCTCAATATTTTTTTAACACAGTCACTTCATCAAAGAAGGAAACAGTCACCAAAATCAACTATCCAAAGGTTCCCAAATCATGAAGAATAAAAATTAAATTCTGATAATCGATGATAAAATGATATATACCCGAAATCTGTTCATCAAACATGGTTCTTCCCACAAAGGTTCATTGACATACTTATGATATAACATATCAGGCATAAACTCTTAGTGGAAAGTGTTAATTAGGTATCATTAACTAGTATCTTTTATTTATAAAAATATAACACAATTTAATTATAATTTAAACTTACTTAAATAATCAACGTCTTCTTAAAAAGTAGCACGTACACGATTTCAAATATGTCTTATTTTATATCACTTATTATAATAATATTTTTTTAAATTAATAAATGTATATTTCTTCAAAACTGAATTAACTTGCTTTACTGAAAATGTTTTAAGTTTTATTACAAATTATATATTAAATTTAGACTGTCACAAAAATTAATAACACAATACTGTGTTTACTGATGACACTAACACTTATCTGTGTACAAAATTACCGAGAATTTCGTAAGAAGTCCTTATTTGATAAAATGAAGTAAGCAAACATATTTTGTGATAATATTCACCCAAATCAATAAATAACACAATAGCGTAGAATTATTCTATCATTTTTAGAATAAGTACATAATTTTCTCAGTGTAAGTTATGATTACAGACAAGATTTTTTTATCTTTGTTGTTTTAGTTCACATTAGATTTAATTCCATATTTTTTGTATTTTTTATATGTTGGTAAAATTTTTTATTAGTGTGAAACTTTAATGCTTATTGATGCACTTGGCGTTTTACTTTTAGTCAATATCAATTATACTATATATTTATAGCAAATACGTAAAATTTTATGTTTGTTTTTATTTTGATAAATACGTATTTATTTTTAAAGATATATTTAAGGTTATGTTATAAATTAAAAAAAGAATGCACCGGCTATATATTAAATGTATGTCGTATTTTGTATTTTAATTAAAATAATGCAATTTATACAGTAGCTGTTGCCTCGGCGGTGTCTTTGAAGTAACTGAACGGAGTTCGTAGCTCCGGCGTAGAAAAACTGCGAATTCGATAGCGAGCTACGACTAGAGCCTGTCCGTTTTGCACGGGAACGTCTACGACGTTAAGACAATTAATTTTTGTAATCAACTCTGAATTCTGTATAAAGTTAACTACATAAACTATTTTCATTTGAAAACATTTTTTTCTAATAAGGAGACTTAATAATCGAATGACAAAAAATTACATTATTCAAGTTTGATTTTTTTTGTGTCATGCTGAATATATTTGAATTATAAAAACGTATTTTAAATTAAAACAATACATGCGAGTGTCGGTAAGTACAAATAACTCGACATCGATATTTTAGCGTCTCATATTACACTGATAAATCGGCGGCAAGTTCATACTGTAATGGTTTGTCTACACGTGTATTTATTTTCAAATATGTATTGATTCATGATTCTAAATAAATACTATAGACATAAATTTCTATACTATATTATTTAAAGCGTACTTATGTTTGCTCAAAATTCACTAAATCACTCAAAATCGAAAATTACCATAGTCAAAATCTACATAAAATAATTCATCTGCGGTGAACTTTTCACAAAACGACGTTATAGAAATAGTCGAGTTATGTTTATATTCTAATTGCTAAAAATAACGGTGCAATAAAACAATGAAAAAAAATTGAATAAAAATTACAAAAAAGTATTCACAACGACACGTGTAGAATCAGCTTAATTTTACTATGGAAAAAGTGTTATGAATATTGTCGGCTAACAAAAAATACAAAGAATATCAACAGTCATAAAACTATTTTTTTACGTTTCAGGCATGAACACGCTACGCGAGTCTTGAGCATGTAGTCGATGTACGTAAAAAACAATGTATGGTACCATTTTTTGCGGGCAATTTTCGCTCATCGCGAGCAGTCAGGTCTCAGATGATAATGCTCGCGAAACCGGTCATGAACTTTTTAAATAAAATGATAAAAAATGTATAAAGCATTGTGTTTTATTGTTTAAATTAAATGCCGTTCTACGAAGAAGACAGTTAACGCTTTAAAGACGGTTTTATTTTTCAGTTCTGCTTTAGATACCCATATATTTTTAAATTGAAAAAGTACTTAGTTTTTATCAGAGATTACTAATAATAATTTAACTGTATTGTTCATAAGAACAATAGACGTTAATTTTAATTAAATTTTACTTTCATTAATTAATTACTTTTGTATTGTATAATATTAAGAAGCATCCAAATTGATTGAATGTATTGTACAATATTATTTGAATATATTACTCGTTTAATTTTCCTGTTACGCTGAAAGCCAACGTTGACCACATTGTGTGGCTACACGGCGCTAACTGTCCGTTGAAACACGTTTTAGTGCCGAGTGCAGTTGTAACGTTTTTCGTGACGAAATACATCAATCTCACGCCCGGTGTCAATACCATATTGGATTAATTCGACTGTACTCATAGACGTGATAGTGTATGACGTTTATTAGCGGTAGGGGCGCATTAACGCGTATCTGTTCAGCGATGGGCAATCAGTTTTATTAGGAAACGCTACCTAATAATAATATATATATATTTATAAAATATCGACCATTAACGCTTGGACGCTGTGGTTACGATGCGTCGTTAATAATTTTAGGCGTCAACTATTTTTTTTTAAAAATTTACGAAAATAGTATAAAAAGCACTCATGCAGTGTATGTAAAAATATAAGACGGTGAAAAAAAATAGCAATGAATTTTAGTTCTACAAAAATATTTTTCAAATATAATTGATAGCTATTTCAGCTCACGCCACCGTCAGAACTATGCTTAAGCTAACATTTGCTTATCTATCATATATATAGCTGTGTGGAAAAAGTACACAATAGATCTTCTCTCCTGTTTTAACAACCTAACTTGTTTCTTGCTCGCAATAAAACTAAAATTTCTAAATGAAACTAAAAGGCGGCTTTATTTTTAGTTACAAATTTTAAGGCTTATATTTTTATTGATTGAATTGGCATCCACTTGGTAGAACTCCATTAGAACACGGTGAAAAAATAGCGGTGTATTTTAGTACTACAATTATTTGATTATGATGACAAGATATAGTTGATAGCTATTTCAGCTAACGCCGTCGTCGTAACTTAGTGTAAAAAAATTGTATGAATAATAGTATGAAAAATTTTTAGATTTAAAATAAATTGATATTTTTTCACTGTGTTTATTATTATTGCCAAATGCAAAAAAGCTTGGTGGACCGCACGTGGTTCGCACGTGGTTCGCAGGTTAAGAAAGACTGCCTTTTACACACTAAATTCTGGCTTTCAAATCAAATCTTAAAGTTAATTGGAAAGCTAGGATAACAAAGACAACATAGAATCAATAATACAAAATATTCCTTTCTCAAACAGTCAATGACCACCTTATTTACAAATCTGATATATGCAAAATGGAAAATTAATATCTTGCCTTGGAATATGAATATAATATAGATAACCGGATTGAGGATTGTTTTCGTTTTTAGTGAATATTTAAAAAAAACATATAAATCGTTTAATTCAGAAAAAAATGTACACATTTTTTTCATCCGACGGGCAATCACTATTGTAAGGATATGTAACGAATTCCAAAACTTGAACCGATAAATTTTACTTTGAAATTGTCGTTTTCGATAAATATTTGCCAAACGCGTTTTTAATGCATAAAATATTCATGTCCGTACGAGGTTTTTATGTTGCTATGCGTTAAATTAATATAAGGAAGAAACGTGATGAGATTCATTTTTAATAAATGTGAGAATGCCGTTTCTTTAGTTATGTAAATGCAAGAAATATAAATATTTTCAAACATATTTTTATAGATTTTTTTTTTAAATTTTAATGTCTTAACTATCACTTCTTGATGTTTTTAATAATATAAATACATTTTGCAGTACAATAAATTTTATGATCAGGGTCAGTTTCGTTCATTGAGAGCATTATCATCTGATTTTTATTTGTTATAGCTCATTGAAATTACGAAAAGGGATGTTTTTATAACAATGTCCGCGATCAGCGAAATCGGTCCTGATCACAAAATATTGTACATGGTGAAAATAAGTACTAAAAATGCGTCTTCATTATTTATAACATAGTTTCTTAAACTTTCCACACAATTTATACTTTTTTACATCCGCGAACCACCAAAAAATTCAAAAATGTTTAACGGACCATCAACATTAGATTAAAACAATAAATATTTATATAACTGATTTTTTGTTCAAAAAAATAACTTTGTAGCACCTTATGTTTATGTAACAATATCTAAGTATATTAAAACAGACATTAACAACAAATGTAATTAAAAAATTCGACTGTTTTGGCGTACCTAAAAATCCCCGTGGACCACAAGTGTTCCATGGACCATCGGTTGAGAAACTATGATTTAAAACATTCTTTAATGTTATAAAGACATACGAACAACATAAAAGTATGAACTTAAGTCTTTGTCATAATGACATCTATTATGATTTTTTTTATACACATATTCGTTTTATTATCAAAAGTTAAAATAAATAAAACTTTGAAAACGTTCCTTTTAATTAAGGCATTTCTTTTAATTCATGAAATAGTGGTTTTAATATTCAGTCGTTTGCATTGTCTATGGAAGACGAGGTGAAATCTATAAAGTTTGGAAAACATAATCTTTTTTATATTAAACTTAGAATAAATTAAAAAAAAGGAATGTTGAAGACGCGGTCGATGAATACAGCAAGCTATTGCATAATATTAATCTGTTGCCATCGCGATAGATTTTCAACTGATTTAAAAAACGACATTTTTATGTGGGACAAACTAAAGCATTTCAATGCCACACTGAGATCGACTATAAATATGCAAATTTGAATTGTTGTGTAAATTTTGTTGATTTTGAATTGTTTTTTATAATATGGATAAATTATATAAAAAATAAAAAAAATATAGACTCTAAGACTGGAAGTCAAATGTATATCTGAAATAAATTTAATAATTATTCAGTTTGTATTTGTAAAAAGAATTCACACGCTTAATGAGTTTGTGATGACAGAATTTTACAATAAATATTAATCTACTATCATTAAACTGCTCTTGCCTAGCTTAAAACATAAAGATACTAAGTAATTTTAAATTGGTGGGTTACGTTGGGATTAAATATATGGTGGCGTTATATAGGATTTTTTTTTAGATTGTCGACTATCATATCACGTAAAGGAAGTAAGTAAGGTTAAACTGATCGTTGAGAATAAGCAGTGAATCAAATTGAGCTCTGGTTATTTTTGATATTTTTTTAAAATTATTTTATGAACACGCTCATTGCTTTTTAATTACTTTAAAGGTGTCACTTCTTGATGAAAAGTCATGATATTTTAAATAATAAAAACACTTTTTTAGTATTTTTTCCAATACAAATTTTTGGTTAAAGCTGGTTTCGCTTATCGCGATTTTTATTTGGTATATCTCATTGAAATTACGAAAAGGGATTTTTTAAAACGCTCAAAACAGTTACAGCTTTGACAGCCAATCCATTATCAGGACCAACACTTCTTTCCATGAGTAATGCACGTGGAATATATTTTCCTTGGTAGAGATTTTTCACTGACACGTGTCGCTTGTACTTTGCCTTGATTTCTCAATCGCTTACACCTTGTTCGAAGCCATTTATTTACCTTGTACTTGACTGTAGCTTGACTATTAATACTCCTCAATGATTTGAAAAGGTAGACATCTATTTTTAAATTACGCAATTCCAAGTATTTTATAGCACCGTAAAGACCATAAACGATTTACATAGTGAGAGGCCGGGAAAAATCAATATATGCATTCAAATAGAGTTTTATAGCATTTCAACAAAAATGTTAAACAGTCTTCAAATATATTTTTATTGCCACACCCTATTTTTCTTGTGTCTTAATCACAATATTGCATGGCTTAATGATCGGTAGGTGAAGCTCTGAGAAGTATAAATATTTATTTATTATTAGTATTGCGGGGGAGTCTGGAAACCCTAGAGAGCGCGTCCCCAGGTGGCAGATAGGGGAAAGCTCGCCAGATATGGAGGGTAGGAGGGAAATAAAATACCTCTCGCGGACCAACAGACCGGGAAGGGGAGTCTCGTAAGCATAGAAAGGCAACTCATCTAATGGAAGGCAACTCTGATTTCAAATCGCTGGTAGTGAGCAGCAGCACTTACCAGTACTGGGCTAAGGTTGAAGGTTATTGAAATCGAAAAAGCTTAGAACCAGACATACACAGGCGGAGTTGTGACAACGGTACGGCTGTGTTACTGCGATGTGGAAGGCAACGGAAAACCACCACATTAAATGTTCCAAGTAAATATCATGTTTGTATATACCATGATATCCAACCTTCTACGAGGAGAGGAATAAAAAGAAGAAGAAGAAGTATTGCGTTATGGAAGATAGCCGTGAACCAGTAGCTGCATAATCTAAACGGATGGATATAGGACAGCCAATGAATTTCCAATGCAAATTTGCTTTATTTTTTCGAAATTTTATATCAATAGCTGTGTTTTATGTAGTGTTGTATCTGTTGATGATGCTTACGACGAGCAAAACCGGTCCTGCTTTTAATAATATGAAGATGTAGAAAAAGTGCTTTATATTAATTATAACGCCAAGAAGTCACAGGTTAACTATACAAAAATAAATAATTAGACATTATTGAAATCTGTCAAAAAACACACGTTACTCTAAAACTTATTTATAACCTTTTGTTATGGCGAGACGTGTTTTTTTTTTGCATTATTTGGCAGTTAAAAAATCCAAATATTGAACTCGTAAATTATAGAAAATCATAAAAGTAACATTTGCCTCAATGACACAAAGATTTAGTAAGCCTCCTGCAAAAAAATGGTTGTCTGTAAAGTCGGTTTACGGACGATAGTTTAACGTGACAACGTCATAAGAAAACATTGATGAAATGATTGCATACTTTTATGAATAAAATGGAATCATTTTTATTGAATTATCATTATTTTGTATGGATACGAAGAAGGACTGAAATGAAATCTACAATTTTTTTTCTGAAAGAAATCGTTGATAATTTATTGTTAAAAGTATATTTGTTATACGTTAATCAGATTTTTAATATGCAAGAATTAATTACCTTTATTGCCGCAATTGTTGTTGTAATATAAACAATGAAAACCACATTAACATTTCACTTCACTTTATAAACAGTTGTAAACAGATCACGTGTAGGTACTGTAGGTGTATAAGTTGTGTGCTGCCGCTGTCTCTTTTCTACTCAGACGCATCGACCAATCGAGTGGAAGAGAGATAGATGCGGCACAATCCGAACGGTAGGCCGATCGTGCCTCTCTATCGCTTATCCGCGCTCTCGCTCGCACGCTTGCCTTCGGCGTAACGCGACAAACGGGACAATGAGTCATGTTTTTTCGTGCGTGCAGCGGGCGTTCATCGATTTATAAGACGTTGTCACGTCAATAAAAAAGCTCGTCTAAAATCATTAATAATTTTTGATTAGTTGTGCAGTAAAAATATTTAAGTAAATATTTTTATGGTATCATAAACTCCTAACAAAAATCCGATTGTTTAAGACTTGGCATGGAGAGAGTCGTTAGTTAACCACATGTTGTGTTTTAGTCTTATTCCTTCCATGTCTATTCTATTGAAAAAAAACAGGATGAGGAACTGAATGACAAAATGTTATGGTAGAAAAAAGTTTTTGTAGAGATACACCCAATGATATTTGTTACTCATTAGGAACGAAAATTTTAAATGCAAAAATTGTTGTTATTCTTTAGTACAGTTTAACCTTAATTCCACGTTTTTCAAGGGACTCTAAAAACAAAACGGAAAATGCGGGAAAGCTTAAATTAATAATAAAAAAGTAAAATCTTCAAAAAACATAAAGTCTCTCCCTCCTTTTAGTTACCATAAATGAGGTTTTCTAAAAATTGTGAAACATGAGAGAGTTTCGTAAAAGTTCTTTGTTTAATACATAAAATTTTGTGTCCTCATATTCACAAATTGTATTGGATAGCAAGTTTTATCTACCAAAATCGGTCAATCAGGATAATGTTTGAGACGGGACGATACTATAATATTTAGACGATGCATCAAGGAAATCGGTATATCGGGGAACGGCTAATGCGGGATTACATAACATTGTTCTTATGGATGTTTGACGGGACTATACAAAATGAACGATCCATCCAGGAAAGCGTATTATGCGAGAACGATTGATCGGGGTCCCACTGAATCCTTTTATTATTTTTTTAATTGTGACATATAATATTTCATCAACGAAAAATTAAAGACCACGAGGAGACACGTCAATGTTATGTTTTTTTCCAAAGCAAGGCGCGTTAAAATGTATCTTTCATACGGTTGTATGAAACAATGTCACTTTCGATAAAAGCTTTGTCAACATAACATGTGTGATTATTAATCAACAATATTAGGAATCTTTTCTTTTGTCACTAATTTTACATTACCCGTCCATTAATATCTGTCAACAGTAAACAACATCCAATTGGAATATATTATATTACCGCCAGTTGAATATATCGTCTATTCTAATTTATTGTACATTCCCTTAACACGTGTGGACTTAATGCGACCAAATGTTATATTATAGAAATCGGAAATCGATTATGTATATGTATATCTTATAATTCCGAACAAGAACTCTAGTTGATTATTTTCAATTTCTGCTAACTGATAAAGTTATGATTTGAAATTTTCATTGATATTGAAAAATTCAAAAACACGAAAATATAGAAAAATAAGAACATGTTTCTGAAAATGACAAGTCGAGTATCTAGAATTGAGGTTAATCATCGCAATAAAAAATAACCATATCCGTAAGGAACGGAAATATGTATTACTTTTGAAATATGCATTGATTTATTTTCGATGGTTTCGGCGGTTACTTTGTGGAAGTTCATTTTTATATAGAATTTAAAATAACTTTGATTATTCCACGCATTGTGTAACTAACTGTGACACAATACGTGGAATGATCAAAGTTATTTTAAATTTTATATATAAATTGATTTGATATGTGCGTACAAGATATATTAGATCAAATAGCAATTTTTATAAAATTTTTCATATTTCAAACGGTCTTACCAATATGTGCCTATATTATTTAAGATTCATTATTCATAGATGATTTTTTAGGATTAATTAAATAAAAGAATTGAACAAACATGCCTCAAATTGAAATAAAATACATTAACTATTTCATTCGGTTTATTCATTGAAGTATCCTAGATAATCTGTAAGATCAAGTTAAACAACACTATCATATGAAAATGGACCGAAGCATGAGTAAATAAAACAGATAACATCTATCAATCTTCATACAAGCTATCTTCTAAAATAGAGTCATCGAATAACATTCAGCATTTTAACGTAAGAGACCTATACACATTAGAAAGTAAATATTTAATCGTTAAACAAATAAATTAAATTATTTATATTACAGATAAACTTTTCTTTAATAATTAATTATTATTTTTAGCATATATAATAAACTTTCATTTGATGTTTTACAAATACCGATTTGTAAATATAATTATAGTTTAAGAATTTTTGACAATTTTATAAAAACTTTGGTCAATTCACTGTTTTTCTTATATAAAAAATGTTTTAATGTATTTGTGCACATCTACTACCTACGCAATCGGTAAACCGTCAAAGAAATAAATTTATATTTTATTTATGTTTTTTTTAGTTTGAACTCACAAAGGAAGGAATATTATTATAGGCAATATTATCAAAATTCACCATAGTGAAACAAGTGCTATTCTATAATAAGAAAAACTGACATATTTAAATAATTATAAAAAAAAATATTTTGTACTGTGAAAAAAACTAAATGATTTTTTCGCTAGATGGGACTAAGTGTTAAAAAAATTGTAAGTGAGTAATCATTTTGTCATATGTATATAGATGTCACTGCTTGATATTGCATTTTTTTTTGTAAATTTAATTGTATCTTCATTATGTAAAAAAGTAGTACTGTAAATGTGAATACAGCATTTTTAAAAAAATTTTGATGTGATTTTTATAGTTTTGGTTTCGCGGTCGAGTGGCCAAGGAATTATTTTATCAAGAAATTTTGAAGGTATTTATCAAATTCAGAACAAACAATTTGATCTCAATACAACTTTTTTTGTATATTTACGTTAAATAGTTTCAGTCTATCAAAGGAAATTATTTAATTTGTACAATAAAACGTTAAATAAAATGTTTTCAACACCACCACTTTTAAATCAAAACTTAGAGATACATAATCTAGAACCTATGATTCAACAAACCAGATATCAAAATACATAATTTATACACTTAATAGATAAATGTTACAAACAGTAAAAATATTTATTTGTAGCAAAATCTGTAATGATGCCGAAAGACAAAATCCAGGTCGTTAGAGACAAAAGATTTGGACATGTAACAAATTTACGCGCTTCGTGTATTATTTTTTGTCGTGAATGTTTAAAGAACAATATATTGTAGTGTTGAAATTAGTCAATGAGAATTTCAAGTCAATTTGTCGTTGTATTTCAATATAAATTAAATTTATTTTCTAATGTGGATCGGAAATTTATTTTGCTTGGTGTACATTAGATTGTGAATGTACGTAGCGAAACCTTATTTCTCTAAGTAAATCTTGTTAAGCATTTTCACCGAATGACCCCTGCGTCACATACGCGGGTTGTTTGTTTAGCACTTTTTGTTTGTGTGAGATTTCTAGTATGTAACATACAATAATATTGTGTGCTTTTATCTATGTATAGACGAATTATTTATAGTCACTAATACACCGAAAGTCAACGAATATTTCCACACGTTAAAAATGTCATTAGTATCAGCCATTAAATAATCTGATATTGGCGCCACTGTCATGTATGAAACAATTTGACAAAATATATTTTGTTTTGTAGTATAATAATGTGTGGGAGGCTTTATTTTTTAATTGAAGAATATCCCTTCTCGATTGCGCACATGGGCTGTTTATTTCAACATAAATTTATTGACGAGAACTAAACAGACAGTCGCCATTTTTGTATTCATTGGCGTGTTAGGATATTTGTCAAATTCAAATTATTTGCTAAGTCAGGTCTGTGGTGCATTAGGCAACACGATTGGATTCTGTTAAGCATCTCACGGGTTCGAATCTCAATATAGACGAATTGTTTTTCAATCTATTTATGGATGCCTATAACAAATAATAAGCGTTTTTAAAATCAAAAATCTCAACCAACCACAAATCTGATCATAAAATACTGAGCGTAGCGAGAGCGATTAGCTATCACCAGCCATGTATTAGCTCTAGCACCAATTCAACTCAAATATGCATTCTACTAACTATGGAAAACTATTGGTTAGCTAATCGGTCCCACTGCGTTTTGTTTTCAGAACTGGATATGTCGCAAAAAGTTGCAAACAGAGACATCATGCTTTTGAACAAAAATCTATAGGGAACTGAAGGGTGCTTACTGGCGAGGGGAGAAAGAAATGGAGCTATCGCAGCAAAGGATGTAACGACTTTTTTATTTTCTATCTTTTCTTTTGAATTACCTCTTTTCTGATGCCACATGCTTCTCATTTAAAGAGATAATGGCTTAAAAAATCTAGGGTAGCCTTTTATATATTTTAGTAAAAAAGAGGTAGAGGGCCGAAAACGTTTGAACTGCATTATGTACGAACTAAATTGTGTGTTAAAATACATTCCGATATGTCCGGAAAATTTACACTGCTGACGTATTTTTCGAAGTATTCGGTATTGAAAAATATACTTTAAGCAACCCAGCAGAGAAAGCAGAGAAACTATACCATTTATTTTGGCAGCGATTATATCTTAAAAGTAGTATGTTATTTATTTTTTTCAAATTTCAAATCAAATTTACTCGACGACAGTGATATTATCAACATCTCAAATCTTGCAGTAACTGAAAAAACTTGGTTGACCTTAGTGAAATGTAATTTTTAGATGTCATGTACTTTGTTAATCATTTATATTACATCGATATTCATACTAATTGAGATAAATTTATCAAGATTTAAGATCATTTTATGCAGCGGTTATATAACACAAATCTTTAAATCGCATAAAATAAGTACACTTTCGATAAAATGTCATTTTTATGAATAGAGGATTAAGATAACTCGTGTTGTCAAGATATATGTACACTTTTATTATTAAAAAAATATTAAGAAAGTGGATTTAAAAGATTAAAATGTATCACGTTGTCGAAGAATGATAAATCCGCTAAGCTTAAATTGACGTTTAATTGGAAAAGAGGTATTAGCTTTTAAGCTTGTAGTTTTTGATTGTAATGAAATATTTGCAAAAATGATTAATAATATTGAATTACATCTTAATATGTGATAATCCGGTTATATATTAAATACAACAAAGTATTTTTTTTATTTGATAAATATACAAATTAAAGGTTTATTTATTTTGCTATGTAGAAAAGATTTATAAAAAGTTGAGAAAAAATTAAAAGAAAGTCAACCGAGCAAACTCTGGCAAAATTCACTTCAATAAATTAAAAAAATGTATTCGTTAAAATCGAAGGTTCCCAAAGTGGGCCACCTGGCCTCCCTGGGGGGACGTTGAGGGAGCTGATGGGCCCTGGAAAACTCTGGGGGAGCCCTGGGAAGCAAAAAGGGTGCCACGAGGTGCAAATATTTATAACCTTATAAGAATATTTTTGTATGACATTTTATTGCAAATAAAGAACTGCAAAATATGAAAATATTGGTTTTATTCATCAGGTTTGCTTTCTATCTTACATTCATATCTTATATACTCTCATAAAGCACAAAAATGTTTGCTCTATTGCACTAGAAAAAAATAATTCAATAGTGATTTTGATAATTGATAATTTCGAAAAGTGACGCCATTAAATCGGTAAAATGCAAGTCTTTTTTGAGGATAAAATCTTCTTTCTTAATTTCTTAATGATCTTTTTTTTCCCTTTTAATTGTTTTATAAAGAGGATCTACCTTGATCTTTTTATTATCTTTTCATCCTTATAAGACAACGAGACTTTTTTATCAAATATCAGAGACAATATAAAAGCATTCAAAAACCAGATATTGAGACAAATTTCAAATAATCTAATCTTTTAATTCAGACACTCTTTTGTTTTATTATAATATTTTCATTTTAGATATGCATTGCGTACCATGACATCCCCAGCACCGAGCAAACAACTGTCAATAGTATAAATTAATCAAATACGAGACATTATGCAATCTGCATTTCAATATAACTGATTTAAATTCAGTAATTTAAGTAATTCCAGACATTTTATTTCACTAAAACGAAACTATTTTTTACTCTATTTTACTCAATTAATATTATATAAGTTACCATAACATAAACAGGGGTCGAATCAAAAAGTTAAACGTATTGGATTATGTATGGATTTAAGATATAATGATGTTATTACTTATCTTTAAAATAACCAATTTATTATATTACTTGCATTTATTTGTTTACTTTAAATTAAAAAAAATATTCTGGTAATCCAAGATAAAAGTAATAATGAGTTCCGATTCGGTAATAGCAGGTATATTGTGATATGTACAATTTTAAGTTTGATTGACAGTTTTATCATTTCACAAAAGCATTCCAAGACAATTCATAGAGCGCCGGTTTAATTATTTTCTAATCCTTGAATGCATGCCATAAACAGTATCGCGATATTATAGGAGTAGTAAAAATATCAAAACAATACACAGTTATTTTGAAATAGGTCAAGAACATGCCAAAAAGAAAATAGCTTAGGTATTGGCCGTTATAAAATGCTTAATTATTTTTTTATTTTGGCAATTTATATCGTCATACTTCATTCAAAAACATGTGGACATAATCGGTTAACGCGCTGGTGGTGTCCAATGGTTCTATCAGAACGGATAATGTACAAGTGCCTTTGATATTATATACTGCGATGGAGAGGATATAATTTAAAAAATGATTGAATGACGTTTCTATGTTTATACATTTGATTTATATTATTCATCCGCTGGAATAACTAAAAGGGTTCATATCTTAAATAATTGTTTTATAACTTTATAAAAATGTAGCAAAAATAAGCAACTTCATTATTAATCTAATTTATGATATCGACTGAAACTACTCAATGGAATTTCAATATCAAATTTGAATTGTTAAAACTTTGTAAGATTCCACATTTTTTGTCATTAACGACTCGGGTTTCGCTTTTCGGTATCTTCAGACATTCTATCACACGGATGCAACGGAACTGACGTAAAACAAACAGTTCTGTTACATCCGTATGATAGAATGCCTGAAGATGCCGAAAAGCGAAACCCGGGTTGTTTCAATTCAAATATTATATTAATCGTCAAATTTTGTTGTAGTAATTAAGCAAAAAAAAAAAATTTTCGCAAACATCTTCTTTATTCTTTAATTATTATAGGTCAAGTATCCCTCGTATTGCGAAACAATACGAACATTCGAATGTCAATTTAAGCAGCCATAAACAAAAAAAATCAAGTAGAAATAATGTGGGGAAAAAAACTCTAAAAGCCAGCTAAATACAAAGCGAATCTAATATTCAACGGAAATATTCGACGAGTATTTTTCGCGGCATAGTGATACGATTATTTGCAGGAGGTGACATGAAGATTTATAATAATTATTATTATCTATGAATTAATTATCAATATGCATATCATTATAATATTGCCTTCTGCAGAGATTTGTAGTGTAGATACACAGATGTCACTTATGAATGATTTATTGGCAATTATTTTTTCACTTTTGACAACTGGATTAAATAAAAGGATTGTAATAATCCGTATTGATTATTTTCGCACGTAATTCACATTTTTACTGAGATTATTATTACATATTTTCATTATGTTCTGTAAAATCTGAGTCAAAACTTTATCACTTTTAAGATGTTATGCGTCATTTTTTGATGGTAAGATATTATATTTAAATAAATCGAAATGCTAAGTGCTATTTCTACATTTTCATATTAGTAAAATTAGAACCGGTTCCGTTCATCAGTTGATAATGCTTGGGATGGGCAAATAGTCCTGATTTTTTATTATAAAATTGTAAAAAAGTCTGAAGCAATGTGTTTTACTATTTAAATTAATAACATTGTATTGAGAAACATCTGAATTGTGTCTTTTTATTTGATTATAAAATCAAAATAGAAACCGAATTTTACAAATATATACCTATTTATTTTTTTATTTAATAATAGCTCAAGCACAATAATTATGAGAGAAAAATGTAATATAGCTAAAAAAACTGATCATAACGTTATAATGTGAAGGATTTTTTTTTAAATAATAAAAACACATTTTTAGTACTATTTCTGTAATATATACTGTAATCTGTACCGTTGTCACTTATTGCGGGGATTATCAAATGATTGAATACAAATTTTTACCTCAATTCGTAAGCTTTTGGTTTTTGTATACATACATGATAGTTATTCACTCAAAAGATATGATAAATAGCCTTGTTTGTTCGTAGGTGAAAAGCGCCACGAAATAGTCGGTGAAATGAAATTGTGTTATTAGCATTCGTACCATATTTAAAACACTCGTTTTTTTAACATTTTACATAATAAAAATACATTTCAGCACTTTTTTACGTCTCATATTCATGGACAGGACCGAGTTGATGACACGATGAGCGAAACTCGTCCTAAACATGTTATTATAATGCCAGTCCACGGAGAAGTGGCAGTTGATATGTTATAAGCGAATATTTTTATACTGTAAACAACATTTTGAGCTTATAGTGGAAAATTAATTGTGGCGTAATGGATTAAAATGTGTCAATAAAAATTACCCCGTTCTTCGAAAGCCATCGGCTGCCGGAAGCGTTCGCTTTGGCTTGACTTATTAACGAGTAAATTTTTTCACTCTCGTCGGAATTAGTATGCGGAGCAGATGATGCAATTTCCGTCAACATAGAGCCAAGCGATTGCGCACGGAAGTACATACAACCTGGAGACAAACACTTTGTGATACATAATGTCGTTCTTTTTCGTTTGTTTGTATCGCCGCGGTAACGTCAGTGTGATAGACTCCTGTGAACGATGTTTTTTGCGTCGAATCGAATGATGTTTTATTTTTTGTTTACAAATAAGTTGCCGGGGTTGATAGTATGCTAAGAGCTTAAATTTTGGTTATTTTGTTGATAACGGGATATGGTGTCATTCTCTATGATTTTTTGCCAAAAAAATATTAAAAAAGCATCATTATATATATGTTATTCTAAATTAACTATATCGACTGAGGGTTTCTTTCTTACAAAAATTACGAATTGTATTATACAAAATCTTAGAAATTCAAATTATTATATCTAGACATAACATTTTGAGTACTCGCGATGTCTTTCATCGTAATTCCATCCAAAATACCGAATTTATTTTACACAATTTTAATACCGTACATTTTGAAACATTGCGTCTTCAATCCATAAATTGACAAACAATAAAAACAGGGTTGGATTTCAAAACACCGTCCACTAGTAGTAACTTCAATAAAATTGATGAATGTAGAATATTATGAAAGGCTTGTTTATTGCTTCCCATTGTCAGCCACACAGCAAAAATGAGGCTAATTGACTGCCTTAAAACCAGTTAACGATGATTCATTTTTGTTGGAATAATAAATACAACTGATAAATTTTTAATTTTAAACTTTCATATCTTGATAGAAAAGCAGTATATTTTATTTATAAAACACAATACAGTAAACCCCCCAATAATGAGCTCCCGCTAATGAACCCCCCAATAACATTTGCGGCAGGTTTTCCAATAATGAGTTAAATCCCCCGAATAATGATAAAATAAAACTCCTAATTAGGCTTTCATAAAAATAGTTCATACAAATCTGTATTTAAAATACTGTCGCGCATTGTCTCGCGTCTCTAAATTCACATGTCTTGATAATGTGCACGACTTAAATAATTTTGAATACGTATATGCTTAAGTAATATACATATTTATGAACAATTAATTAATTAATTAAAAAATAATATGTAATTCCGCATTTCAAATAAAAAAAAATCAATTGAAAATCTTAACCCCCCAATAATGAACCCCACAGTAATGATCCCCCTATCTCTTCATTATTGGGGGGCTTACTGTACTTAATAACATTTCCAAAATTTCACGTTTTTTCGATGTATACCAAATTCGCTTATTGCGCACAATATCAAAGAATATAGACACCAGTTGATAAGTCTCGCAATAAGAGAAACCGGTTCAGATTTTAACAATATAAAACAACGGTGCTGTTTTTGAATATTTAAATATAAAATTGATTATTAGCGTTTAGTTGTATGCTTAGTTTAAAGAAAAAAGGCTTTTTGTGTTGACTGCTTAATGATTATCTATTTTATTTCGTAACACACGTTTTATTTCCCAGATTCCAACTCACACCAGAAATTCAAGTATTAAAATTATAAGAATATTTGAAGTATTTTTGTAAGTTTCGGTGTAAACTTTGACGAAGCATTTTCTTAATATAAACTAAAATCAATAATTTTGTTTTCCACTTTGTGCGTTACTATATGTGACGCGTGTTTAAGGTCTTTGAGAAGCATTTTCGAATATATAATGGATTAAAATTTATAAAATGATTGTTCCACATTGTGTGTGAACAGAGATGTGATATGTGATACAACATGGAGTAACAATGTTTTAAATTATAATTTATATTTGTAAAAATTAAATTGCTATTTTAGATAGATATTTATGATATTAGAGATGTGATTAAAGATTATTTCATTTTGATTCTGTGATCGAAGACGTTACTACATAAAATATTTTTTTTTCTAATATTCAAATAAATCCAAAGCAATCAATCATTAAAAATGATTTTTTCTGTTATTTGAAAAGGGATCAGCTGTCATTAAGTCGTATTAGACAAATAAATGCTGAACGATATTTTGATTGATATATGGATTTAAGAAAAATAAAGGTGTATTTAAACGATTAACGGAAATTAAAATCAAGTAAACTAGATTTGATTATATCTATTCAATAACGTTTTCATTCTTAAGATGCAAGGCACGATTTGAAAATTTAAAAAAAAAAAACATTTTGTTTGATACAAATTATGATTTGCAATCGAAATCAGGAAAAATAAAAAATACCCTGACTCTTTTATAAAACAAATATTTTGTATTAAGGAATAGTTTTCTTGCTAACATAGCTCGCTTAAAAAATAAAATATACCTCAGAAAATAATATTTAGTGTTATTTTTTTGAATATAATAAAACCATACTGCTTAATACTTATTTCTACAATATATTTTACGATCAGGACCGGTTGTATTCATCGCAAGCATTATCATCTGATCATCGTCAGTTATTATTATATTAAAAGTCACGCATTTTTGTCAAGAAATGACAGTTAACACATTTAAAGTGATTTAGTGTTAACTTGCGTTGTGCTTCATAAATGATATTCCAATACCGCATATTAAAAAAAGTCAAACAGTCGTTTTTATGTAAAACCAAACTTATGGAATTCGAATTGTTAAAACTTTTTACAACTCCACATGTTTTGTCTCTAATCATGTTTTGCCTGTCGGCATCTTTAGACATTTTATCACACGGATGCAACAGATATTACAAACTTATGAAGATTATCAGGATGAATCTGTCCAAGAAATAACAGTTACACATAATTATGATTATTGGAATTCCACCAAGCACCTTCAGTCGATTTCGTAATCCACACAAACTTTTTGACATGGTCGATACTGTTATACATTTAACACACTGCCAAGTCGTCTCAACAGTTGAGACGCAAGCAGTCAGATGGTTAATTTGTGAATAATTTTTGTGTAAGTGTTTTTTTTCTATAAAATTTATTATGTAGTTCTATAACTTTCAATTCAATCAATAGATTTTCGCATTTTTGAGTTGTGAACTCTCAAAAAATGAACATTCAACCAGTTGACGTTTCGAATACTGCATGTATTTGAACCGTATCTAAAAACAAATGTTAACGGGACGAAATGTTTATCTTTTACGGTAAACGTATAATCTGTTAACATTTTGTCGTGTAGGCATTTCATGTTAAACGTTTTGTTTTCAGATCATTTATTGGTACATCAATTAAATCAATCGTTTGGCTTGAATAAAAATCGTGTAGATAAAAAGAAACTTAGTAATATTATATAAACGTTTCAGTATATGATAAATGATCTCTTAAATCGTATTTCATTTTATTCCATCAAACTGTAATGTTAAAACATTGTATGCAGTACGCATAAAATTACAATTTGCAAGTCAATAAACAAATGTATAATTAAAAGCTGCTTGCCTTAATTAATTGAAATTGCAGACGCATATTATTTATGATTATAAATGTAAAACTCTTCCTTTTTTTAAATAAACCGTATTCATGTTTTACATAAATGAGACGAGAAAATATTAATAAATTCTTGTAAACTGAAACGAAAATAAACATGCGGATTTCTAGACAATTTTGAAAATTTCTTCACCAATTTACTGCCAATAAAGTTTCTCGTAAAGACGAACTTAGATCTTATTGCCAGAATGTTAGAAGAATACACGCGACATTTTTGATTCATATGGATTATTTTGAAAAATTCTATACTCACAATGATCACAATGGAAATATTCGGGAAATGAAAACTGTAAACGAATACCGAAAAATTATTACCATGAAAACAATACTAATTAAACACGGTGAAAAAATAGTAATGTATTTTAGTTCTACAAAATACATTGCTAAAATGTAGCTGATAGCTATATCAGCTAACACCACCGTCAGAACTAACGTGTGATTAAAGGGAAAAAATGTTCTACCAAGTAAATGCCAATTCAATCAATAAATATTAAATTACGTTTTAAGTCGAAGGAAATCAACATTTACTTAAGTAATCATTTTTGTTTCTTTGTTAAACTCTTTTATAATATAAAAAATATACATCTAATACTTGAATATTGTAAATAGGTTTTCACCAAAATCTTATATTAAGATACAAAGAAAAAATTTAGGTATGAATTATTTGAAATTTTGTGAAAATCAGACTGATAAAATGGACCCGGTAGTGACTTCACTAATGATTTTATTAATATTTAAGCCATTTTGGATTTTCAGTAATGACATATTGGTTCATAGTGAATGAGTATTTGCTTTATATTGAACAATTTAAAAGGCAGTATGGCGTCATTCGTTTTTCCTTGAGAAAGGATTTGCCATGGGGGTTGATTTGCAACGGACTGTAACAAGCTTACAGTTGCCAATACCAATAAGCTTAAGAATGTTTTCTTATAAAAGAAATCTTTGAAACATATATCATTTCCACATTTTTTTGTGCATGTAAATATTTTTTTATAAACAATTTTAATTTCCTTCAAATATGTTTTCCTATTAACATCCATGAAAATATTGACATCGTTTATTCCTGGGATTATACCGGGATGATAATATAAGGGAGTAAAAAAACACAGGATAGGAAAAAAGGACACAGGACTTAGTTTCATCACTTTTTGTGAAAAAAGTATAATATCAATGTTAAAATAAAATTGATTGAGTAATTGATATAAATATATAATCGAATTTGCATTGTTGAAACTTAGTACGATTCTACATGTTTTTCATTAACAACGTTTTCGGGTTTCGCTTTTTGGCATCTTCAGGCATTATATCTTAAATTGACATGCGTTACGCCTGAACAACTTAGTGACAAAACACGTGGAATCCTACGAAGATTTCAAAAATTAAAATTTAATATCGAAATTATATCAATCACCTTTAGTCGTCGATATCATAAATTATTCATATATTATACCCACGTGGTTACGTACAAAGTGAAATGATAATAAATGAATTAAGTGAAAATTATTAACTTGGATGTCAACAGATAGAAAAATTAACTTGATCAAAAGAGAATAAAAAAAATATAGAACTTTGACACACTTTTATATCCTTTGAACCTACGTTCGGAAGAATTGGATTTTGACTTTCGTGCATTTAATGTCTGAATAATAAAAAATATGTCTGTTTGTATAAGAAGTGATTTCCCCGCAAAAATGTATTCAAAAAGATCGCTATCAAATTAAAAACGAATGTTGAACTTTGATTAATATCAATCAATTACTCAAACGTGACATGAATAGATTGTTTGATAAACTGAAAACCGTTATTAGTTATTCGCTTTGAAAAATCGACGGCTATTCTTTACCTCAGATATAATTGCCGCCGTTACTTGGGTTGACTTTATTTTGTGAAATATCTAAGAAAAATAATTAATGACATTCTCTCTAGAGGAAAATCCCACGACTCTATAAAGGAAAAGCGAGTTGTGTTTTGTTGAAAATAATGACAGGATTTCTGTCAGTCGAGACTTATGGGTCCGCAAATCCTATTATAAAGTAAGATTATTCTTTTTCACTTAGGGAATTCGCTAAAGAATCAAATACTAACTAAGAATGTTTTTTGTCGTTAGCGAAAATTAGCTATCAGCTTTGTTCTCAATATATAACACAACAAAAGAAAAAAATGTTTTTACAATATACATTAGACTGAGGCTATCAAAAATGTGACGATTGACGAAACTGATACGTTCGTTTTTTTTTTAATATATAGTAAAACAAAATTTGTTACAGTATTTCTATAATTTAAAATTAAATATCTCGAGACCGGTTGGGTTCATCGTGAACATTATCAACTGATAACTTGAATTATTTATGATATCGACTGAAGGTGCTTAATGGAATTTCAATATCAAATTTGAATACAGAATGTTATAACGCCTGAAGATGCTGAAAGGTGAAACCCGGGTCGATAGTGACAAAAGTTAGTAATAAATAATAATAATTAAAATTTGAAAACTTTCAAGTGCAAAAATTTGTTTATTATGTGCGAAAAGAAAAAATTAAAAGCTTTTCTATCTTATAGATGCAATATGGCCAATTAAATAAAATAATAAATATATCAAAGTTTCATTCGTTTTCAATCGATGGCTTATAACTTCTAACAAAAAATATTCATAATATAAAGTTCTTGGTAAAAAATACTTAACTCTAAAAAAATGCATTTTACATACTAAATACTTGAGTTATTATGAATATTTTATTGGTAGTATTTGGTCGAAGATTAATTTCTATTTACGCATTATGAATTTATTAGTTCAGTAGAGACATCATCGATATCACAAAATGAAATGTTAATACAGTATAACGGGGGCAGGTTTCTATAAAATATGGTCATTTTAAATTCGAAAATAACTGTCGTATAAATTAGTAGACAGCTGACTAGCTACGTAAAATAAAATATATTTAGAAAATTTCATAAAATAAAACTATCTAAATAAAAACTAAAAATAAAAGTTATCGTAATTAGATAATGTATTAAGTCAATTGTGCTTTTCTTTATTGTTAGATCTCTTCAATTTATTTTCTGGGGTATTATTATTATGTGTGAAATATTAACACATTTCTTTTTCATCTGATGGTGATATTTATTTTGTTAAAGCTTTGTTTGCAAAATTATCTCGAAGGACATCTAATTTTATCATAATTTAATCACGTATACTTACGGTTGTTATCTTTTTGGTTATTTTAGACTGTTCTATATCCATTTCTATTTGGTATTTTATAAATATTAAAAAAAATCGTTTCATCGATAATTTATATTAAAATAATAATTTGAATAACTGAATAAAAAGTGGATAAATAACGATAAGAATTAATTTAATTATACTGCGTCCTGACAAAAATTCCTCATATTATCGTTAGTATGTATTTAGTTATTAAATAGTGTTTCTTTATTCTTTGATTCTGCCGATTTTCTTGAGCTCTCAAATAGCAAAGTGAGTTTAAAAAGTGTTTTTTTTTAAATGCTCAATTCAAAAAACACGCAGCTGGTCGTGTTTTGTGTGAATTAATTATTAAAAGTAGATAACTAGTGGTCTTCGATAAAATTTTGATGGTTTGTAAAAGTAGTTGCAATCACGTTATTAGAATTAGAAATCTTTTTAAAGTTTAAACTGTCAGCACTTGATGGAATGAAATGGTATTAAAAATAATAAAAACACATTTTGCCACTATTTCCACAATACACAAAATGATCAGATCCAGTTTCGTTTAAGGTGACCATTATCAACCTGTCCATCATTAATTTAATTCGTTCATACAGTGACAAATGTCACTTCAATTATTTATTAATGTCATACCAATTCACACTTAGATCAATTCTTACTATGATCCATATTTTTTTTCAATTAGCTTGGGTCACACTGAACAATTATCTTATCAATGGTACATTTAGATATTTGTTTAAAAATAAGAATAAACAATAAATATTTATGTTTAATGAAATCGAAACAGCTTATTATAACGGACAAACTATGGTTTGAATAGCGAGAGACAGGGAAGGTAATTATTTTTCTCATTTTCAGTCAAAGCTTCTTTAGAAGAAAACTTAATTTTGATTTCCGATATGGCTATCGCGGATATTTTTTCCGATCAAAAATGCAAAGCAATATTTAATATATGTTTTCAGAAAAAAAAAGTTTTAATATATTTAGTTAAATTGAGAGTTTGGCGTTTATTTTTTATCAAAGGGTTCTAAAAGAATGGTATAGTCTCTGACAACCTCTCGTAATTTTGTTGTCAGTAGTTTTGTTAGCTAGTTCACTTCCTTAGGTATTGTGTATGCATGCTTATATCCGTGTATGCGTTTGTTTGCATAATTGGGGACGGGATTGTAGTAATAGTGCGTGTGGTGTCTGCGTGAACCGGATTCGCTGTGTATTGCTCAGCTATGCAGCGATTTGCATCTGCCAGAAACGACAGAAAATAATACGATAATTTAGTCTATTCATTAGAGGTGAAGGAGACTTGAAGAGCTCCGATGCTGACTCGTCATGGATCTTAATGTTCTATTAATTTTATATTAAAAAAATAAACACTATAAAAAAAACTAGGTGTAATAAATCTGGTTTTGTTTTAACCAGGTGCTTGTGAATATACAAGTTGGTTGTTCCACCTCCACCCGTTATGTGTATGCATCTATTGTTACACGGCCGCCTTCCATAACGCAATAATAATAAAAAGAATCGATTTTACTCCTCATATTCTTGGCTCGATACAGAGCTGCACGGGTCGAACGTTAAGCCATGCACTATTGTGCTTAAAAGAAGAGAAAAAAATGTGCTTGTGAATATCTAAATTCAAAAATAATTAAGATAGCGTGTGCTCGATTTGATGAAAAAATGTGTTTATAAGTGGACTTAGTACCTTTAATACTCGGCCGGAATAAAATTTGAATGTTTGTCAATTAATTGATGAAAGATTAATGATTTTAACACATGGTTGTAATATTGAACGATAACGTGTTGCGCTTATATTAAGATCACTTTGGAGATTTGAGATTTTAAAAGACAATGAATGATAAAATATTTATAAACATTTTATTTATATAAATGACAAATAGTTGTATGTTTGATTGGATGATTAAATTATAAATAAATCGTTTATCGGCCATATCGGTCATCAAGTTTCAGCAAAGTCATAATTTCTTCGCAGTTTTACGATGCTCAATAAGTTAAATTGTCACAAATATTATATAATGATAATGAGAAATTTTTTGAACATCCTTACCTATTGATTACTAGCGTCTCAAATATTGAGACAACCGATTGTAATTTATCAATAATTTTAACAAGTAAATATATACATACAAAACTGATTTATAGATGGTTTTTTTTATGATGTAGCAAAATTTTTTTTGATAGTCATTTAAAAGTTTGTATGTGACAGCAGTTTTGATACTTACAAAAAACATACATAAAACACAGTCTTTTAGTACTTTTTATCCAGAATATATTTTATGATCAAGACCGGTTTCGCCCATCGAGAGAATTATTAATTGATAGAATACAAATTAAAAGCAAGTCTATTTATACAAAATTAAATAGTTACAGGTAGCAGGTATACGAAACCAGTATATGATGGGTTCAAGAACTAATAAAATAATTTACAGGAAACCTTATATTATAAATGCAAATATTAAATACTTATGAATAATTTTTAAACGTTAGGGTAAATCTTAATCCATTTAGTTGATAATGCTCGCGATGAGCGAAGCCGACCCAGATCATAAAATATATTGTTGAAATAAGTACTAAAAAAATGTGTTTATATTATTTAAAAAATCTTGCCTTTCCATCAACTGTCAGTTAACACATTAAAAGTGATATTTTCATCAATAATTGTTTTATGAAACTGTATTTGAAGTTATGTGACGTTTTCTTTCCCCGAAAATGTCTGACTCTAAAACCAAATAATATTTGCTAATTACTAATCTAATTCTTGTTTCGCTCATATGTTCTTAGTGTCATTTGAAAAAACGAGCTTAAAAAAAATATCTTTAAGGTTTTGTCATAGTTCGTTTTACATACTTATAAAATCCGATGGGAAAAAATTGTCCTGATAAACGAATTATCAATAATTTAAAGAGTTTGGTGATTGTCGTCGATAGTGAAATTTGTCGTTAAGTTTATCGAAGCTTAAAGCTTCTTATTGTTAAAATATTTCTAGTAATCAATCAAAAATAATTATATTACACTTAATGAAGTCAATAATAAATCTTATTTTGAATTATAGCCACCATTCAAACGGGATTAATTCTAATATTATTGGTATTAAGAGATCGAAGATAACAATTTCAGCAAAAATATAAATCCGTTAAAACAAAAAGATGCTATCTTATTGTGGAAATGAAATTTTTGCGTAGATCTGTTGATGATATGAGCGTCTAATCATATTTCATCACTATTCCTGGGATTCCCAATATTAAATGTTACAATTTTTCGTTTTATCGCTTGTTATTGTAAGTTTTCTTTTGATTATTTCTTTAGTAGCTGCATTAGTTAGCATTTTTCGTTATAATTATAGGAAAATTCTATTTATAGATTTTCTAATTATAGTCGGTCTGTTAGTTGATTTAATCTTTATTTCTATGAAAAAATTGCAAACACCATTTAACTCTATGACTGATAATGTCTCAACTGTTGAAACACAAGCCGTTATGTGTTTGCTACCGCTGTTATACGGTCGCCTTCTATAACTCAAAACTGATTAAAAAATCGATTAGACTTCTTATTTTCTTGGCCTGATACAAAGTTGCACGGTTCGATCTCTAAGCCATGCATTATTGTATTTAAAAGAGAAGGAAAATAAAGACCGAAAAAGAAAATGTGACTTGCTCAGCTAATTAGCTTATGTGATATCTAGTATCCTGTTTATCTGTGTACTGAAAATCTGCCGTGGCGGAAGAGTTTAATCTCGAGTTGAATCTAAAGACAAATCGAAAATACACCGTTCTCCGTATGATCTTGCAAATTTATCGAATGTCTTAAAGTTGGCCTTGATTTGACACTAAGTCAGCGTGGCCTAATGGGCCTGTATGAGGACGGACTACACCAAACAGCACTGCTCATTTAGCATTAATCTTGAGGCAGTCCCACAGTACGTGATTAGCATCCTACCTGTTGAGACAGCTGATTACAGTGTATCAATATAACACTTGGATCGATAAGCCCCGGGACTAACTAAGAAAAACACGTTTTTTTGGTAAAATTCGACTTTATTCATCAACATAGTCTCCTTCAAGAGCAACACAATCAGTCCAGCGCTTCTCTAACATTTCAATACCTTTCTTGTAGAACGATTTACAAGAACAAAAATCCATGAGCATCCCAAAATACTGAGGCCATAACCTTACCGGTCCACATTTGCGTTTTTGGCCGCTTTGGACGCTTCTCACCGACTGCAGTCCACTCGGCTGACGACCACTTTGACTCTGGAGTGTAGTGAAGGATCCAGGTTTCGTCCATTGTCACATACCAACGCAAAAACCTGTTTACCGGTAAAATACCGGTTTGTTTCGGCGAAACAGCTTCATACAGCGCTCAGAATCAACGACACGTTGTTGTTTTTGACCCACTTTGACAACAGCTTCCTCATAGACAAATGTTCATGCAAAATAGTGTACACACTGCCGTATGATATCTTTAAGGTGTCAGCTATTTCACGCAATTTTAATTTACGGTTTTCGAAAACGATTTGGGGGACTTTTTTGATGATTTCTGGGGTAATTGCCTCATTTGGCCGGCCAGAGCGTTCAGCATCTTCAGTGTCTGTACGACCACGTTTAAACTCAGCATACCATCGACAAATGGTTGTTTTTGATGGAGCAGATTCCCTGTAGCACTTTTCAAGCCATTGCTGAGCTTGCACTGTGTTTTTTTTTCATCAAAAAACAATGATAAATCAACACACGAAATTGTTTCGAATCCATTATTCTGAGAATATCAAGACGAGCGTCTCTTAAATCACTGTAACTCATGGACCAAACATCAGAATGTCATGAAATTTTGACAGGTATCTTTTGAAGGTTGGTACTAAAATCATACGGAACTTTTGTGGGCAACGCCATCTATATGTCAGTCCCGGGACTTATTGATCCACGTGTTACAAGTGCTTACAGTATTAAAACTTTTATGTGATCATTTTTTTTATATGCAAAACAGTCAGATTTTTCCGAATAGTCTACATAAGTTTGATTAACTCTAACACTTCTGAATTTGTTTTTGAAATATTTATAGATGGAATAAATCTTTTACACAGGTTACATTAGTAGGAATGAAGTTAATGTTTTAAATATTAAAATCAATTACAAAAGGTACCAAAAAATACTCATACATAATTTAACGTTTGGGCAACTGAATATCGTTTAGTTTTATAGAAAAACTGTTGATAGATATCCCAACATACGTGAATATGATAAAAACAGTAATAGAACATTCAGTCTTAGATCAAATGTGGTAAAGTGTAAATTTTATTGAGCTAGCTAGAAATACGATTATTTAACGAAATTCTTGTTATTACTTACATGATCGATATTTAAATTGATTACATTTAATTAGTAGCAAGGTGATCTTGTGTTATCACGCACTTATCAATTTTGTTCTTTACCTTAATATCCGGTTGAGCGTTATTGATCGCAATAAATCTCATATTGGTTGTATTTTATATTTATTAATATATACAGATCGTGTTTTAAGGGAAACGCTTAAAATTTGTTAGGTGCTAGTAGCTATGTTGTTTAACTGATATTTGACAAATTTATTGCCAATTATTTAAAAGAGTACGACAAATTTCCTTAAAAGATATTAAATTTCTCACCAAAAAAATATAACACATTAAAAAATTACTAGCATAGTATGAAGCATATTAAATCTCAAATCAGAACCCTAATTCATAAATCATAAACCAAAAACATAAATCGTTATTTAAAAAAATTAAAGTTTATTATATTTTATTTATTTTATTAGTTAAATCAAATCAACTGAATATTTTTGATTCTCATATTGTTATATCTTTTTAAAAAGACTATATTTCTTTTGATTGATTGAATTGGCATTTACTTGGTAGAACTCCATTATAACATGGTGAAAAAATAGCAAAGTATTTTAGTTCTACAAATTTTTAAAAAATATGTTTTATAGCTATTTTAGCTCACGCTATCGTCAGAACTATGTTTAATCGTACATTTGCTTATCTATATATAGCCGTGTAGACAATGTACGCAATACATCTTCTCTTCAGTTTTAACAACCTTGCTTATATCACGCAAGCAAATAATTAACTAAATTAGAATTTAAAATAGGCAAACAGGCGGCACTTACAATTAGCTTAACTACTACCCGGAGATGATTTATTACCGAAACGCTATAGTCCTTTGCAATGGTCTGAGGAGCGGCGAAAGACTTTCACCGTAATATATTTCTTGTTTGCTTTGAATAATCAAGAAATTTTGTTGTTAAGCCCGGTAGGAAATCTTATTTTTAAAATCTGGCCCAGCCGTTAAGAAGGTTGGCCACCCATTATTTAAATTAACACCTGCCACCCGATGATGGACATTTAAGGTTCAGGACGTATATACTTTTTTTTCTCTAAGTCTTCATATTCTATGTGCTCCTCGACTAAACCTTTATTGTTTAGATAAAAATATTTTAGTATAAATCCATTTATTGATTCTCGCAAAAAATCTACTTTTGCAATAAAATCGGGAAGCACCTTGTATGTATGCTTACTTCATCGTATCGTTGTAAGCACATGTAGAAGTGTGTGTGTACCCCACCCATTCGCGATTTCTGCCGGGCAGGGATAGTCAACTTTGAATTTGGGTCTTGAAAATTTATTATTTCTTTCGGTATCATACAATTTCGTTATATTTACTATTTTATAAAAAAAGCATTTTATTAGGGAGTTGAGCTTATAATTATCAAAACCCAATATAATCAAAAGGAAAAATGCAAACGTAAAATACCATAAGCAACTACAAAATGCCTTCAACACGGTGTTGTCGTATTGTGGCGAGGTGCTAACTGACACGGTAGAAAGTAACATCTCAGTTGTACCTCGTGAGACTTAGAAGAGAAGAATCTGTAGTTTATGTTCTAAAGATTCCATAAAAAGAACAAAATTGTTTTGCAATATCTACAACGGACCGGTGTATTTGATACATAGAATAGAAGCAAAATATTTATTGTCCTGAACGCAGTAGACATTCTACTTTACTGTAACCATATACATATATAACAATTTTGTACGTTTTATTCTTTTTATTTTTCGTATATTTTTCACTATTTTTCGGATATTTCATTACTTTTAACTGTCCTAATTTGCAAGTTTTATAAATGGTTGTATGTTATAAGATAATTAACAATTGTACAAACTACATTTGGATGTTTTCTTTTAATGAAATTCAATTCAAAATGTTTAAAATCCCTGCGCACACGCATTCTACCTATATACAAAAATTTGTTGCATTATTCATCGTTGAACAATTGTCTTCTGGCCGACAGTTGTCTTCCCGAAATGCTTATGATTATTTCATTATTTTACAGATTTCCTTGAATTTTTGCATTATTGTGAATAATATATATTATAAAATTATAATATTGTTAAAGTTAGAGCAATGATCCTTGCTGTATTTGTAGCGCTTTTTGTAATCAATTAGTTTGAGTTTTTAACATACAATTGTCACTAGATACTATAATATATTCCAAAAGTAAATTATTTATAATGCGTATATCGTATTACATAACATATGAGAATAATTTAACAGTTTGGTATGCATCGTTGGTACTCGCCAATCAATCAATAAATGTTACGGTATGATATAATACTAACAAATAGTTTGCAAAGATTTCACTAGAAAATAATAAAATATTATTATATATTGATTTAACAAACATATATAAATATTTAATATAAGCAAAAATGGTCAATTCGCCTTAAAGTTTATGTTTAAAATCAACGAAGATTAATGAATGCTTTTACGCTAGGAAGTTTGCATAATATGAAGAATTTTTAGCACTGTATTATTATATTGTATATTCCTGTCTTTTTTTCAACTTGCTTATATTTAGTTTATAGATAAATAGTAGGCCGAAAAATATAAAACAAAACTATATTACGAGAAATTGAAAAATAGTTCTGAATTTTTTTAATAGTAAAGTTTTTATAAGATTGTTTCTAATGTAAAACTGTGTGCTAGAATTGTCGCTTTTCAATTCCACTCAATTAATAATCTACGCTTTTTCATAACAAATTTTTCGTAATTGTGAAGTAAAGAGGTCTCATGAATACTTTTGTATACGATCCTGGTTTTGCCTTTCGGCATCTTCAGGCATTCTATCACACGGATATAACAGAACTGATACACAATAAACAGTTAGCATCGTCTATATACGAAAGGTACTAATTATAGCAAAACATAGATCCCAAGGAAAGCATTAAATGGCAGCTAAAAGAAATTTAATAATAATTAACACAAATGCATGTGACAATTTTCATTAACGATAATATTGTAAATGATTCATTCTTCAAAGGGTTGTAGAATGCATGAAGATGCCAGAAGGCGAATCCCGGTCATTAGTGACAAAGCATTTGGAATCGTACAAAGTTGTAACAATTCAAATTTTATATTGAAGTTCCATCAAGCACTTAAATTCTTTGGAAAACAATAATTGGCGAATAAAAAAATATATTTCAAACAGTTATTATTTAATATAAACAAATAAATAAATGTAGAACCATACAGAATAAAGACTTGTTATAGCTGAAATGATTTGGGCAGATTTCACGATGAATACATTTTGAAAGCTAAAAATGATTTTTTTAATGCATTTTAAAGATTTTTTAAGCGGGAGAAAGACCTTGCTACTCTTCAAATTATTTTCTTCAATTAATTAATTACGATCGTCAAAGAGTGTCAAAATAATATTTTTATTATATATAAAACTAACATATATCGGCATAAAATATTTAGTGTTTTTATGTGAATTCTTTTTCCCATTAAAAAGTATTAATTTCAGTTGCGTCAAAATACACTAAAAATGAAGAATAGATATTTTTTCGAACATATTTTTTGAATGTCAAACATTCGTAAAAATTGTTGATTACGGTCGCAAAAAATTTTACATTCATGGCACACTGGAGTCACATGAACGATGCGGTAAACAAGGCTCGTAAAAATGCCCTTCTGCATTCTTGTTACCTTCGACACGTTTTGTGTTATCACTAAAGAATATGTGATAAGCATTTAATGTTCCGAGAACAACAATAATAATTACTTCTTCAACACTAACTGATTTTAAGAAAACCGACTATGGAAATCGCGAGACGTGTTGAACGCAGTCAAATGTTACGCTTATTTCAAATGGAACGTAACGTTATGATTCCTTTTTCAAAGTTATATTAATTTACAGCTTTTAAGAGTAAATAAAAAGGTTCAGATGTAACGGCAATCATACCAGATATTTAAATATTTAAAACCTTTTGACGTATATTTAAAACGTTTCAATTGGTGAGACGAGTGCTTGCAATATGATTAAAATTGTTACTGATAAAAATAATTAGCGATATCAACTGAGAGTGTTTGGTGGAATTTAAAATATCAATTTTTTAACTGTTTAAACCAGTGGTAACCAACCTTTTGACTGTGTAAATATTTCAATTTTGAAAATTTCATTTGAAAAAAATCATAAAATGAATATATACATGTATGTATATGTAAATACAAATTTTTCTTATAAAACAAACATAAACGAAAAAAATATTTTTTTTAGTGACTTACAATGTATAAATATACCTTGGTTTACATTAATTATTGGTATTTTCAATGAATAAATAATTCTATAAAAAAATAAAAAAAACATCATCATATTTCCTTGGTAGATATTTCAAAATGTCATAGTGGGCAATTCTATTACCCGCAGGTAGTAGGTTGCCGACCAATGGTTTATACAATGCAAATGTTTTATCATTCAAGACTGAAAAGTTTCCTTTGATTTATTTAAAATATCGACTGAAGGTGCTTGGTGGAATTTCAACATCAAACTTGAATTGTTGAAAGTCTGTACTATGCCACTTGCTTTGTCACTAATGACTCAGTTTCGTCAGTTCCATTGCATCCGTGTGATGGAATGCTTATAATCGCTTTCCTTTTTTCCAAAGAGGAAAGGTATATTAAATACAAATTATTTACTTATCAAATTTGTATTGTTGACAAAATACATTTCCAGATATTTTCTCATTCAAGATCAAGGAGTCGGAATATTCTTGCATTGTATCAAACAGATGTAGTAGAACTGACACGTAGTAAACAGTTTGCATCAGTTAAGTACAATTAAATCACACAGTAAAAAATATAGACCCTTAATTTATGAGATTAATTTTATATACATCATCTTATTATTTTCACATTTTAATTGATATATAAATTAAATAAATAATATAAAATGTCCTGTGGCTCATGTTTATCCGTTTATATCGGACAGACAGGTAGAAGTATATCTACTCGAGCTAAGGAACATGTAAGATCATTCAATAATAAAAAAACAGATTCTCAATTCGCTAATCACGTTATTAATGAGTCACATAATGTAAATTCGAACTCAGCTCCTAAATGTTTGCATCTTTGTAGTAAGGGTCGAAGAATGACGGCTTTAGAACAGCTGGAGATCAATAGACACCAATTGTCACAAAGGATTCTTAACGATCAAACTAACATAATAATATCGCCACTTGTCAAGCCGTTGCACAAAGGGGTGGTCTAATTTGCTGCCTGAAGGACCACTTCCGTTCCACACACATAATCTTATTGTCATAGACACCTATTGTTTCATTTGGAATTTTGAAAGTTTAGTGTCATTGTTGTTAAATAACAAGCTATACCATTGGAAAAGGAGAGAGGAGATGTTGTGTACCTTTTCTGCACAGCTATATATAGATAAGCAAATGTTAGTTTAAGCATAGTTCTGACGATGGCGTGAGCCGAAATAGCTATCAACTATATTTGTTAAAAATAATTTTGTAGAACTAAAATACATTGCTATTTTTTCACCGTGTTATAATGGAGTTCTACCAAGTGAATGCCAATTCAATCAATAAAAAATATTACTTGTTTAGACTTCTAATACGTTGAAAGTAGTAGTGCGGTAAATATAAAACAAATAAATAATATTATATTTTTCTATTTTTTTAAACAAAATCTGTGTCATAAGAATATAAACAGTAGTGTTGATAATTTTTAATAAAACATATAAAATCTGTCGCTGACATTTGTCACGTTTTAGCAGTATAATTAAAACGCTATTTAAATATACGTGCTTTGCATACACTTTTTAAATAAAACATTTATCGTTACGACTAAGTATTTTGTAAAAAATTTATCTATTTTTTTACTTATTTCGATGTACTGTTGATAAACATTCAATGAAGCAATCGAAGCTGGGAAAATGTAATTTGGTTTCCGTCAAAAAAATAACATACGTATTATGCTTTAACTTGAATTTTTGTCATTGACGATCCGGATGTTGCCTTTCGGCATCTTTAAGTATTATATCACTCGGATGCAACAGAACTGACACACAATAAACGGTTGGCACCGGTGATTTATAATATTGTTCAGTTGTATTGTTGAAAGTTATTTCAGTTGTATGTTTGGATCTTAGCCTTAGGGTCAGTGTTTTTCCTTTGTAGTTAATTAATCTTGTATATAACCAACGTTAACTGTATATTATTCGTCATTCTGTTGTATCAGTTTTGTCCAAATGGTTTATAATACATATGTAAATAAATGATAGAATTATTTTAATCATTTTTTTATATCTGAATTTCTCCACCCGAAGCGGAGTATATCGCTTTGTAATAAACATATCTCACAAAAAGTTTTTCTGCGACAACTGCTTGTTAATCAGTTACTCGAAAACTCATTCTGATGACAGAAGGGACAGGAAAGATAATGCTGAGACTAATGTAAGCTGGTCGCTTTCGGTGCGCTCCGCTTCTTACGATGTGATAAGTGACACTTTTTTTTAGCATATTAACATTTTCTCTGCTAAGAATTAATGAACATTCTTGATAAGTAAACTTCAATATTAACTAAACTATATTTTAACAGAAACTTAGCACATACTCAATCTCTGCTAATATTCCATATTTTTATATTACTAAGCATTAATTATCAAAACACTGTAATCAGACGTCTTAACAGTTAAGACTTTAGCAGTTAGTGGGTTTATCACACAAGTCTTCTAACAGACATCGGAAAAAAACTTTTTCAACTGGGACTCAAACACGTGAGACCTGTAATAGAAGCTAACAATATTGATCACTACACGAAAAAGTTGTTAAGATGTAAGAATTCACGAATGAAAACAAACATAGTTCTGACGATGGCGTGAGCCGAAATAGCTATCAACTATATCTTATAAAAAAAATTTGGAGAGTTAAAATACATTGCTATTTTTTCACCGTGTTAAAAGTGTAATGTCTTTTAACATCAGTGATAAAAATGATTTACATAAATGTTATTCAATTCTATTCATATAGTTATTCATTAAATCTATATTAATTTTGTCGATATTACAGTATTTTTTTGTAAAGGTTTTAATTATTTTGTAAATTAATTATATATATAAAATCCTTGTAAAATAGTCTTTGGATCAATATATAAAATTATATTTATAAACAGTGGTGGTTTTAAAATCCATCAGTATCGTAAAATAAGGAAATTATTTTGAATAATTCATCGCGACAATTCGTCGATTATTTGCTAACGAACTTTGACTTGAAAATATTTACCCGTATTATGTTATAAGGCTTATTTGAACTTGTCAATGAAAAGAGCATCTGATTATCCTTGCAAGAAGTCGACGACTTGTGAGTAAATGTTACACCGAAACTGTATATTTATTTTTTATTCGCAAGCATAAGGCAGGCACATAAAATTTGAAAGAAGTGCCGCGAGAGCCTTCAACTCCGATAATAACCTTCTCTACTTTCAGTTTATTTTTTAAACACGACATCTATGTGGAATTGTTTATAAATATGTTAAGTAAATTTTCTACAAACTTTTAAATATACAGGTCATTGATCGTTGTGCATTCTAAAATAACATACACTAATTAAGATTAAATAAATAAACATTTTTATTTTTAATACTGAAATCATATATTACAATCAGGTTTGTTGATATTTAAGAAGTATAATTGATCTGTCACAAACAATTTAATCTTAAAAAATACGTATTTATGAGTAGTATATAATATATATTTTTCTTCAGGAATTATTATTCCCGAAACAGAGCATAATTTTGAATCATTAAGGGAAAAATTAGTTCAGCAGTTTTCAACAAAAAGCTTAAAGAATTAAATTAGGACAAGAAAGTTAAAAAAAAGATTTTAGATTTTTATTTATTCATTAAGAATCATTTTCTACATACGTTTGTTAACTACTTGCTTGCAATCAAGTGACCAAACTTAAGTGGGGCATGCTAACGTAGTGCATTATCCCGTGTTCACATAGTTTCTCATCGAGATTTGACGTGTTAACGCGTCAAAATTATACTATTAGTATCGATCCAATGTGGACTTTTTTAACCAGGTTACATTTTGTACGCACAGGGTAATCTTTTAAAATATTTTTTAATTATTTAAACGAAATTAATTGTGAATTATTATCGAATTTCTATTAATTTTAAAAAGAGCTTCTTTTAGAACTGAAACGTATCATTCTGAACAATTGGCTCGCGTATTTACTTGCTCTCTAAAATATGTTTAGTTTTACTGATATCACTTCTGTTATTTTTTTTTGAAAAAGAAAGTCCTAGAACTGAGTAGGAGTAGTTCTACAGGAACAAGTTTTGTTGAAAATATTTATAAGAAAGTCATACGCTCAACTAAAAATTCGAACATGGATTCGAACAAAACTGTGTTATTTTCGTCTCCAGAGTTTTTAGAGCGCATTCAATTGACATCTAAATAATTCAACTCAAAAACACTGTACATAATATTTGGTTTCCAAGAGGAGTATATTTTTTATTCGGCAAAGAAAAATAAATGAAATAGTATCGACTCAATTGATGATCGATTTTACAGCTTGAGAACTGGCCATGATATTTTTGACTGCATATTTCACGACTTGTTGATCAAACCACTTGCTGCAACAAAACACAAAACTAGTAATTTTATCGGTAGGATGTTAACATTATTTTTTTATTGTTGTTATGTGGAATAATATGAAAACAAATCGAAGGTCTTTAGTAAAAAAAATATAATTGCTACATATTATGCATATATAAAAATTATATAGATATAAAATGAAAGTAAGATTTTTAATCAATATTCACGGAAAGGATCTTAGATGCTTATTGCAATTTTGTTTTTGACACTGAAATAATTATTTATAAAACGAAAAAAAATATGTAACGTATTATACTATATTATTTTGAGTATATAAGGAATTGCTGAGTTGAACACACTAGAATATCTTATTTTTTTGTCTATGGTATGGGTAGATTATTTGCTTAGCGCTGGGGACATTACGGTGCGCAACGTTTAAATTATTTAAAAAAAAAACTATAATGTCAGACGAGGTGTAAAAAGTGGGTGGTGGAATTCTAATATCAAATTTGAATTTTTTTACACATATTTTGTCACTAACGACGCGGGTTTCAGCGTTTGGCATCTTCATGCATTCAGTCATTTAGTACAGTCGTTCCAGTCAAACGGTGAAACACTGGTTGTTAGTGGTAAAAGATATTGAACCATACAAAATTTTATCAATTCAAATTGTCAAGATTAATTTAAAATGTAAAGTATTTAAAATTAGATATTAGCTATTATGGTATTTTTAAATGTTCACTTATAAACAGGTCTACATTTTAGACCTTTTCAGGCGTTTCATCAAGCAGTCTCAATCAACAACTTAAATTGAAAATTTTATTGTGTAATAATTACTTTTGTCATAATAACATAATTAAAATATGTTAATTATGATGTGAATAATGACAGTGCGGATTATAATTGTGTCAGAAAGGTTTCTTTGCGAGTTGATCATATGGAAGCGTCGCGGCGCCCACGGCTTCCGGAAGGTATCCGGTCGTAGGATTTCAAGTGCAAGCGGTCAAGTTGATCGGGTGCTTTTGCAATTTTGCGTCGATACTCGCTTATACTCACTAACAAGCCGACTAACACTTCAGACATACAAAAGTCCAATTTATTATCAACAAAGATATTTTTATCCACATATTCGATTATAATCTATGTGACATACGTAAAAAATATATATTAGTACGATATTTACAACTCAATTACTTTAATATTATATTTTCATCATAGATTTATTTTGTTTTTAACTTGATTACAATATAATGCGTGAGATTTTATTTCAAAAATATGTGCTTTGTAAAACAAAAAAGGATTATTTAAACTTTATTTTGACTGAGTTTATTTTATTTCACGTTGATAGAAAATAAGATGATTTTAAAAAGATATTTCAGAACATTAAATTCTTATCGTTTTAAGCGTACTCGAAGAGATTTTAATTATGAAAAAGATACAACTTTTTATTGATGACAAAAACTCAATAATTATCTTTTTCATGTATTGTTAAATTATCATGTCATGAAATGAGTTTCTTCCAAAGAAATTGAAGCCCATTTTCATTCGTATATACAATAATCAATGATTTTATATTATATTATACAGATTCCTTAGGAATAAAAGCTAGATTATTCATATGAGCTTTTGCTGAACAGCTTTTTATAATACAACAGAAAATGATTTCCACGACGTTTTACACGAAGCATATATTTTGTCAATTTACAAAATGTTTACTTTTAAGTTGTTAACTGTAACTTTTTGGTGGAGACGCATTATATTTGAATAAATTAAAAACAATTTTTATTCAATTTACAATGCTCGCGGTAAGCAAAATCGGTTTTAATCTTAAATATATTAAATTGTAAAAATAGTTCTAAACACTGTGTTTTTATAATTTAAATATTTAGATTTACTTTTTTTATAAAAATAGCTTTTATAATATTTTTAAATAATTATACATCAAACGATAAACAATGAATAAATCTTTGGAACGAACAAATGATTATTAACCCGTCACATTTTTTTAATCTATTACAAGGAATTCATGTACACACATATGTGTAATCATTCATTTTCGATGTATTGATATAAAAGGTTTATCAAAACAACTCAGACCGACAAAATTACATATTTAATATTTTAAATGAAAAAAAATCGTATATATGTCTGTTTATATTATATCTTCTTAAGTAGTAAATAAAGCAAAAATAGTTTTTTAAGCAATCTGATGATGGTGTTATTTAAAATAGCTATCAACAATCATAAGATATATTTATATATATATACAAAAATTAAATACCAATTCAATCAACATATTTTATCGTTTGTTTACATTATTTATTTATTTCCTTCCTGATTTTTTTAGAGAGAATTGTTTTTGACGAGTTAATAACCTTTGACAGTATGCTAAATATTTGTATAAAATTAAAATTATAGATTGTGTAACATTTGAATCCGTAAGCGTATTAATATTGTTATGTTGTCTCGAGAGTGAATGTTATCGACCGGATAATCGACTAGGATCATATCACATCGCAAGTAGGCCTTCGACATTCAACTCGCCAAAGCTTAACACCTTGTGAACTCATGCAATCGCGACCGAATTTCCTTGCCTTGCGTAAATCTGAATATTTTTCGCCTTATGAAAGTTAATGATGTGTAAATTGTGATGTTTCCTAATAGTATACGTATCGGCATTTGGCATAAATAAATTGAGAATTTTTCTCACCTAGAATACATTATAACGCTTTGGAACTTGGAAGTGATCAGTTTCAATCATCATTCTCACAGATTAAGAAATAAAAATACTTACATCAATAATAACACCATATATCTCTAGTTTTTTTTTCTAAACTTGGATTGTCTCAGGAGCTAATATTTGTTTGTTGGGACTTTACTGAGCAGATAATAAATTCTATTAGACAAATTAATAAAATCGACTGACTTTCTGTGTGTCGTCGATTATATTTGAAAACATACTGTTTTTTACCGTGTTATAATGGAGTTCTATTAAGTAAATGCCAATTTGATCATTTAATCTAACACTTTGGAGAGATAAGCGCCGTCAAAGCGTGGTTAATTGCTATATGAAAAGTTGGATCTACTAAATATTTGTAACACATTTTTTCAATTAAATAACAATATAAATTATAATGTGACTTAAAACCAGTTAAAATATATTGAACAATGAAGTACATTTATATTTTTTCAAAGATAGAATAGTTTTGAATAAATTTATGATTTTGTTATTGATTTGCGTTCATGAAACGCTGTTCAAATCATCTTGAAAATAAAAGAAAGAATGAGGTTTATCTTTTAAAAATAATATCGATAACAAAAGAGAAAAAAGTCACATTTTTTAAATAAATTTAAGAAATTTTATCAGTGTAGTATGAATGTAATAATCAACAAATATTAAAATAAGGTACACTGAAGTTTTATTCAAAAGTAACTTAGTGAACCATTGAGTACTATTGAAAATATTTTGTAATGCACATATGAACGTAAATATATAATATTAACACCTGGAAGAAATAAAAATTCTCATATTTGGATCTAATAGAATTTTTTATCGATTTTTTGAAAAACTAAATCAAAAAAAATCAACATCAGTTGATAATGCTCGCGATGAGCGAAACCGGTCCTGATCAAAAAAAAATATATTGTGGAAATAAGTACTAAAAAAATGTGTTTTTATTATTTAAAATATAATATCAGCGTATAGACAGCATTTTTTACTGTTCTAATTTTTATGGTTATATTTATAATATGTGAAATTTATTTTCAAAGCTCAAGTTTAGTTGGAATAATCAATCACTTTCTTTTAACTTCTGCCAATCTGATGACGAAATATTATTTTTAATATATTTTTAAGAGCAGGTTTTGGTGTATGATTTTTGATTATTTCATTCAAAAAATTCAAAAATTATGCACTTCTTAATCGTGTGTCATTTTTAAAGTAATGTTATCCATATCATCAAAATTTTCATTGCCATGTTTATATCGTGAATATAAAAAATAAACATCCTTTTAACCTGTTTGTATTTTATTTTCTTAAAATATTATAGAAGGCTTCATATTAACCAGGAATTCATCTGTTGCTAAGAATATTGAACACATTTTTGTTGACTGTTTTTTTAGTGACAAAAATAACTTCTTTAAAATTGTATATATTTGTTTTTATGATTTAACGTAATAAGTCTAGATGAATTTGTAAAAATTTACAAAATTGAAATTGAAAAAATTATCTACGGTCTTAATGATATAAGCTAAGATTAGCTGTTGCATTTCATATTTATAACGTGGATTTAATAAACAATATACTTTGTCGTAAAAGTGCATGAAAATAATGGAGATAAAATTGAACAATATTTAAAGGATTTTTATCATATTTGAAATTAAATTGTGCATGTTTCTTGACTGATACACACATAAATAATTGTTAATTCAGAACTTATTAAAAATATTATACGATCACTTTGTTTATTATCTAAAAGAATAAATCTATAACAATAAAACTATGCTGATGAAGGGTAGTAGTGTAACCTAGGGTTGCAATAAATGCAGTGATGACTATACTTCTTCCAGTTTATTCATTAGTTGAGTAAACAGATTGCATGTTAAAAAACTTTTATATATATATAGTCTCATGTATTTTGTAAAGTGAAAATCAAGAAATTAAAAACAAAAATATAATTTTTATTTGCTCATGAATATTTAACTACTGGAGTTAACTAGTCACAAGTAGATATGAGTGGTTTTAAGCAGATAGTATCTATGTCGCTTATCATTACTATACTATTGAAATTTACAGGTATTATGGTATAGACACCATTGGAAAGTGTACATATGTAATTAAATAGATTCATTTTTGTACGCTTTTGACAAATAATTCTATAGAAACATTTTTACCAACATTTATTTAGCTTTACTTGGCGGAATCAATTTTTTTACGATTAGTTTCTTGGTCAAAATAAAAAAACCTGATCGAACCGCAGAACAAGCATATATATATGAAATAAAACTAGAGTAACAGATATTTTCATCGGTCACTCTTCAGTAATAATAATGGGTTATTAAAATCGAGAGTTGCGGATATTTCTTCTTGTATCTTACTTGTGACGGACTATACTTAAGTAATAGCTAAATTATATGCTGTAATTGTATAGAAAACTTTTAAATTCTCTTTTTGTCACTAAAGTCCAGAAGTGAGGAACCTTTTTTATTTCTGAAAGCCGTAGTCAAGAAAACGTTGACTCCTCCTAAAACGATTTTTTTTGTTTTAATTCGCAATGTGAATTAGCCATGACGCAATAAATATCACCAACTGACGCCAAAATATTTTCAACTTTTGGCTAATACATAGGTTCCCAACCCTTTTCGGGTGGCGACTCCTTTTCTTAAGATCCATGTGACCCGTAAACCCCAATACAACCCAAAAACAATACGAAAAGATATTTTTTTTACTTGACCGTATAAGCTGGCAACCCCTAGTTTGGAACCTATGGGCTAATACTTTTTTTTGCATAAGCCAGAAGAACATATCAACATATCGGTAAAAAACAAACACAGATTCCTTACTCCTGTTTTAGTCTCTTTATTTATCTCAACAGTGAAGGCTTCGAGTTTGAATGTTGATTATATTGGACAATTAGAGACTTTGATTTCGTATTTTGTAAAAAGTAAATCTTAGTTGTATAATTAGTCCAGAAAAGATGGGTGAACGACCACTGGAAAGTAGCTAATAACTATGAGTTGTTAGTTGCTGTTATGTTTATTATAAAATATGATTAAAATAACTTTTACATTGTTTTTCAATGTTAAAAAAAATCCCTTTAAACAGACGTTTTTGCTAAACTATCAAAGCAATGCGTTCTTTCAACTAGCCGATCATTGCATCGATTTTTTACTGTTGAAAATCGATGCTTATATTATATAAATAAAAGTGCATAATACACGAGAATAAATGCTATATTTGAAACAGCAACACTCCATTAACAACTCGAAGTATTATTTTATCACTAATCAATTTTATTATAATCGCCTTGGACAAAATAAAAGACCAGTATTTTATGACTGTTTACAGTAATTTTGACATTGCAAGTTTGTCAAAATTTATAGTTTCGTCTAGCTTTACAGTCTCAATGCTGTAAATCTATCGGATTTTACCATGAAAGTAAAGGATACAAATAATAGAGAAATAGCATTTTTTTATCGTTCGCAGACAGATTTAGCTCCTACAAAGCTGATGTATTCAATGTCAAGAAACGATGAAATGTGCTTTTCATCTAGAATCAAAATATTAAGCTCACAAGGAGTTGTAATGTTGTTTTCTCTGTGTTTGATTCTTAAGCAAAATGATATATAATAGAGTATGAAAGCATCGTCATAAAAAGCTGTTATCTTGCAAAATACAATCACAGAACACTCGTTTGTTTTGTTTGTTGTTTGACATGAGGTGTTTGTAGACGTATTTACTAAGCCAAGAAACCACAGATCTAGAAAGAAAAACAACCAAAGTATACAACGTAACGGCGGAAAAGTCAAGTCAAATCAATTTCTTCGGCGACGCTTCAAGCTTCTTGTAAATCATTCTTGAAAGCGATGCAACAATTCTCGTATATCTTGTAAAGTTAATGTGTGGTCCGCTTACGTTATTTTAAGAAAAAAAAATATTATACCGTTTTCTTTCAATTAAAATAAGAAAAGAAAAACCATTCCCAATTTCTCCATACACGAGATGTCTACATGTATTCAGTAATTACTTTTTAAATTTCAATTGTTACAACTTTGTATGATTCCTCGTGTTTTTTCACTAACGACCCGAGTTTTGCCTTTCGCATTCTCAGGCATTCTTTCTATCACACGTACCATTCTATCACAGTTCAGTTAAAATATGATATCTACCATTCTAAGCCAGCTTGTCAGTTCTGTTGCATCCGCGTGATTGAATGCCTGAGGATGCCGGTAGGACATTAACCCGGATCGTTAGTGACAAAACATGTGGAATCGTACAAAGATGTAACAATTCAAATTTAATATTGAAATTCAATCAAGCACCTTCAGTCGATATCATAAATTACTTTTTGATTAAAAACGTTCTTTCTTTAGCTACCTTAGTATGTATACTTGTGCAAATATTCTATCCGTTACCCAATAATCCCAAATTTCCCATAGCCTCAACAATTGTTGACTGTTATTAATTAATTATTTCTCGAAACTAAAACTTATGTGTCGATGCCGGACCAGCTATTTTCTTCTATTCTTTTTTTTGCTTGCTGTAACTTTTTAATTTATGATATCGACTGAAGGTGTTTGATAGAATTTCAATATCAGATTTGAATTGAGAACCGACTGTTCTGTTGCATCCGTATGCTGTGTGATAGAATGCCTGAAGATGCCGAAAGGCGAAACATGCGCCGTTAGTAACAAAACATGAGGAATCTAAATTTTGAATTAAAAAAATAAAAAAACTTGGGAATCAAAATTTGTTTAAAGAGACTGAAAAAAATGTCGCAATAAAATATTCTTTTTGTAATAATGTTTTTTGCAACATATAATTGGGGTTTTAATCAAACTAAAGAAAATTAAAGTCATAGTAATTTAACGGGGGAAAATATATACTATTTTGGCAACATCTGAAGGCCTTAAAATAAAATGCGTAAGCGACTGTTTATTTAATTGTGATTCTTGAGCTTTTTATCTTGCTGACATTGCAAATAATTTACATTTAATGGGAGCATATTTGCAGTCATATTTCATGATAAAAAAATCTTGCCTTTAAAGTTATCTCATTCGGAATCTTATCATTTTCAATATTATTTATGAAACGCTATTTTTTTAAACTTTGTTCATGTTAACCAACAGTTTACGCAACGATTCTTAAATATATTGTAATAACAATTGTTATGTCAGTGTCTCAACAAAAATTGCAAGGAGTTAAATTTATTGTCATCAAAGAGTTTTAATTGTTATTTTGTGTCACGAAAGAAACTCTTTTATAATATGCTAAAATAGGAGAGATATCTATGATTTTAATTATTAGAAAGATCAAATTTTTTTGTTGTAATTTACACTACTGAAATACTTAACAAAAGTGTAACATTTTTTTATTACAATAAAAAAAAAAAAAAACATTTGATTTATGAAATTCAAGAAAAATATGTTACAAAAGAATGCTGTGATTATTTGCTTACAGTATTTTGAATAATGAAATCAAAATATATATAGATATGTGAAAAAAAAGTAAATCTATACAAATGTGAATTGTTGAAATTGTGTACATGTTTTGTCACTAATGGTCATCGGCATCTTCAGGTATTCTATATATCGAATGCAAAAGTACTGATGATGAGTTTCAACAACTCAATTTTGATATTAAAATACTATCATGAACCATTAGTTGATATTACAAAATTAAAGAAGTTAAGCTATACAAAAAAAAACAACGAAAATTCGTTACAAAGCTCAGATTTAGTTCACATTAAAATAAGTCTTGAAAGAATTTTTCGCTTTAAATTATCATTCACGTATGTATCTGAAGATAGCATAAATAAGCGTTATGAAACGATTTTTTAATTGAAAATAGTTGTTGCATTTGAAAAGTGTATCAAATGTATAGTGATATTATATTCCGTTTTATATTTTTTGAAGAAAAGAATATTTAAATTTGAATCGTTGAAATTATACACGATTTCACATGTTTTGTCACTAACGACTCGGGCTTCTCCTTTCGGTATCTTGAGGAATTGAATCACACGAATGTAACAGAACTGACAGCTCAAATATGATCAGTTCAGCTTAAATATGATATCTATCATTCTAAGTCAGTTCGTCAGGTCTGTTCTGTTGCTTTGTGCATTTGGGTGATAGAATGCCTACAGATGCCGAAAAGCGAAACCCGGGTCGTTAGTGACAAAACATGTGGAATTGTACAAAGTTTTAACAATTCAAATTCAAATAGTATTTTCTTCAAAAAATAGAAAACGAAATATAATGTCACTGTACTTTTGATATACGTTTCAAATGTAGCCTTTATTTTCAATTAAAACTTAATTTCATTATCTTTTTGCAACAAATTATATGTAGTTTTACTTTTTTATAAATTTGATATTTAAATTCCATTAGGCACCTTCATTCGGTATAATAATTTTGTGGAATCTATCGAATCGGCAATTGAATTTTGTGAACAAATCAATGTATTTGTATATAAATTATTAACAAATCAGTAATTACTTAATCAAAAAAGATTTCTTAATTGATAATAATTACTCTATAATAATATTATCGTCGTTACTTTATAAATACAAATTAAGTGTATCGAATGCTGATGACCTTTGCATTAAGGGCTTGAGCTTTTTTAATCATAATATTTTTTAATGACATTTCTCTATGAATCATACCAATAAAATGATATATACCATTCTAAGTCATTTCTAAAAAAACGATGTACAGCTTGCGTCATTTTGTTGAAATTATAAAATCACTAAAACAAACAGAATTGGCAAATACATTGTAATAAGCCTTTTTGAAAATAACAGTTACATGGAAAACGTATGCATCATATCTGTCCTAATTTTATGACCACGGTCATAGTAGGTGACATCTATGACAACGAGATATTCTCATCAAAATCCACCGACACAATTCTTATCTGTTGATCCGCGCAATTGATAAGGGTATCACGAAATCGACGCGGAAACCTCCTCCTATCGGATACAAAGAGTGCCCCTCTCTCGATTTATTCACCATTTCCCACCTGATAATTATTGCCACGTGCTATTGTCAATTTAAGTCGCTGCAAATGATTCTGTATCATCATTCACTAAGTATCATTCTGACGGATGCATAAACGCAACGCGAGTGAACGAAAAAAAACAATTTATGAATCTCTTAACTTATAAAATAAATAAGTTATGGTTAACCATAAATAAATAATAATATATCTCTTAAAAAAAATTTTGTGAGTGGTGAAAAAAATATTTTAAAACTATTTATGTTAATCGAAAATGTTGCCAGATAGAAGAGATTCTTTCGGAGCCCTCATCCGTTGAAGGGAATTATTGAAAATAATATTCAATATTTTTTAAAAAAGACGTGATATTTTAGTCTTTGTTTTATTTATTATTACCAAATAAATACGCCAAAATGGGTGAGACATATTTTTATATTTCTATTATCAAAATAGTAAAAATTCACAGATTTATTATTGTTAAGTGAATACATCAATATAATTTTTTATTCAAATTTAATATACGTAAAAAACGACGATAAAAAAATATTTTATACCACTTGTAGGCATAAGTATCTTAATGTGAATTTAATTTTCATCGGAAAAACTTTTAAATTTACAATTAATTATTTACATTAGTCCGTTTATTCATGAGCTTTGAAAAAGCTTTCGATATATGCGCAACTTCGTCAATTACGAAGCTTATATGAATTTATGATTATTTATCATCCGAAACTTAAGTTATACTGCTAAAATATTTTTTTTCTATATCTTGATTAAAAATATTATTTTTTTCTTATCGAAAAAAGTTTTTCGTCAGAATTTAATTTTACCCATGATACAATCGCTTGAAATTTCCAAAGAAAAAATTGTTTTTGATGTAATACGATGAAAAATAAATTTAGCCTTTATTAATGCTTTTTTTCTAGTGATCGTTTCTATAACAATATATTTTTTTTGAGTATACTTATATTCAAAAAATGTGATTTATAATCATAATATGATGTATAAAAATAAAAAAAAAAATAGCTTGCTTGTAAGATTTTGTAATATTATACTATTAACCCATTCAAAAAAAATTTAAGGTACATATTTATTAGAAATATTAAAACTAGAGTAAAAGAGTAAACGTGAGATTAATCTTTAATCAAAATAGACTTACAACTAATTTAAAACATCTTAATTTCATTCCAAAACGCTTATGTTATAAATGATATTTAAATATTTGAAAACAAAATATATACTAGAAAATGGTAATTAATTTTTTGAAATATTTTTTTAAAGTATATGTTGTCTTTATTGTGTAAATAAGTGTATATGTATAAAAGTGTTTTTTCTCAAACAAAAAAAAATATAATGAAAGTTTTAATTTTTTTTAATTTAATAATTTAAAAAGCCACAAACGTTTTTGTGGGTGAAAAATAGTATTTAACTTTTCACTTTTGGTTGGGGTAGCGTCATGAATTTGTTTTAAAATATTTCAATAAAAGAATGTATTTGGATTTTTCTTGAATCATAATAAGCAAAAAACTGTTTGATTGTAAACTGGTATATCATCAAGATTCTAAATTGAAACAAGGTTTAAAGAGGATAAAATTTTAATTACTGCTCTTTTTATAATTTTTAATCTTACTGCAAATACTTTGCAATGTTGAAAGAAAATTTAGAATGAGAACTTAAAACTTTTCAATAAAAAAAAAATCTTAAATAAAAAGATAATCAGCGGATGATTATTTAATGAGAAATACGAAACCTGATCATAATTAAAGCTGTAAAAAGTAGTAAAATAAAACTTGTTTTTTGTATTCTTATGTAATACAATGCAAAATAATGCAAGAACTTACCTTTAGCACATTAATAGTACCAGCCAAAATAAAAATCATTCATGTCAATATTTTGCAAAAAATTTCACTCGCGCATATAATATTATAATTTAAATAAATAGTCAATTAAACATACCTCTAATAAAATTATTGCTAATGATATTATGAATAAGAAAGTCTTACGTGTCAAAACAGAATGAATTCGTAAACGTATTATTAAAAAGAATATATCTTTCAATTTCTGTAACATTGAAATGAATTATACGTTCATTAAATATTGGTTATTAAACCTGACCTAGCATTATTTAAATGTAGATTTAAAATTTGCATATTTTCGAAACGACCTTTCAAGGACAGCATCAAGATTAAAACACATATGATATCATAGTCTCCATTATCTATGTTCTACAATATATAGTTATCACGAAATGATCTCGTCTTCCGTCTTCTTGATTCTTAGAAACTTTGCTTCCAATAGAAGTCAATTGATACTTTATATTATCAAATAACACGTTTCTTCGAAGAACAGATTCAATGTTTTGGTTTTAAGAGATATTAGCAATCTTTTGAAATTTATGCAATATGCATAATCAAAATTATAAAAGATCTATTGACAACTGTCAGAAAAAACAGAAAATTCTGCTGAAATTTAAACAGACTGTCAACTTCAAATATTTGACAGGTCTCTGAGTAGATAATACGATGTAATTTGTTAAAATAATTTACAAAATACTGCTGATAATTTATTTAGGAATTGTTTCATTTTCTCTGAATGCTTTTTTGTTATTGAGCACGCCGTCAAATATTTTGAATAAAAAAAATATTTATCAATTTTAATTTCATTACGAAGTATGAATCATTCAATATTATCTTCAGTACACATGTATGTAGTACAAAGCTCAAATCACTTTTCTTCAAACATAGTCGTTCATCAATTAATAATAATTTTCTGTATTCTACATTTTTGTTATAATAATATAACTTAAACAAAAACAGCTGTATTATTAATCAGATAAAAAAAAAATACAATTTTTTTCGTTCTACGGTTTTTATTAAAAAAATATTAGATTTAGGATTACTTTCTTTATATCGGTTTGAATTATATGTTTTTTTCATATAATATCTAAACTCTAGAGCATAGGTTCCCAATATTTTCCGGCTGGCTACCCCTTTTCGAAAAATCAATGTGACTCGCGACCTCCCATACAATCCAAAAGCATACAAAAAAAAATCTTTAGTTGACCGTATAAGTTAGCGACCCTAGGTTGGGAGCCTATGCTCTAATGCATATAATAAAAGATCGTAATTCGGTTTAATAATAAAAAAAGATATTGAAACAAAGTTAATAAAACAGTAATATAAATTGAAAGCCAAAAGGTTTTTGTAAACATTGATTTTTATAATTCTATATGGTCGTCTTGTCTAATTTACGATAGGCCGTGTATTATTTTTTATTTGTTTTGACAAATGAATATACATATTTTTTTTTATATCTTAAGTCATAAGATTTGGTAGTAGATTCTAATGTTGTTTTATAATAGATAACATATATTTATATTTAAATGTTAAAGTATATAAAATATTTTTTTCTTTTTAACAGGTTTGGCTGATTTTGTCGAGCACGGAGCGACGTTCGAGAATGCCATTACATCAACTGGTAAGATTATGAAGCAACATTTTCATATCTCCTGCAAAATACTCTAGTTGATACAAAAAAATACAAAATTGAACATTCTACTTTCGTATTATCGGAATAACTTTGATATACATCAGATTATCTTATGGATTTCTATCCTTATCAAATTCAATCTTTTGAATGAGATAGTCTGTACGATGTAATTATTGGCAATTAATTAATGTTGTTATTAATTTGCTTAAAAACAAATGAATGAAATATATTCCTGAAGGGATTCTTGGATTTGACATGTGTTTGGCTATTTTATGGAGCACATTTAAATTAACTGTATCGTATGTATCGTTATGTTATATATTACCAAGACGCTGAAAGTTGAATCCCGGGTTGTTAGCGACGAAACACGTGGAATCGTACAAAGCTTTAATAATTCAAATTCTATTATTGATTACTATTTTGGTTTTTAGAGGTCTTTTTTGTTCATTTTTACTTCTTTGGTATTCACTTGACTCTGTGGCATTTCTACAAAATTCTGTCTATTAAAATTTAACCTAAAACAGATAGTTTTTAAGATAAGAATTAAATTTATAATCAATTATAGTAATGAATGACATTACGATACAGTTTACCGGAAGATGGATATTTAAATAGCGAAATACGTGTCATATATGATAATACTCTATGTACAATGGAATAACTAGGTTATAAGTTTCATTTTATATTAAAAATTAACTTCCACAAAGCTTACGCCGAGCTTATCAAAAATACAAACTACAGCATTTCGAGATTCACGATTTTAAAATCGATGAACGAAAATGTATTGACAATTTTCTTCTATTTTTTTCAGTTCATTTATAATAAAACAGAAATTATTTAAGCTCCGTTTAAATCAACAATCATTACTAGTTTCGTAACAGTTTTCAATATGTAATTTTATTTTAGTTTAGTTGATGGTAGAAGTGAAATTGCTTACTGGCCGACTAAAATTTGTCTGATGGCAAATACAATTAAAAATATTGAATATTTATCCCTTCATTATTATTTACTTTGATGAAACTTCAACGAGATATAAAAGTGAAATATTCTAAATTTATTTCGCATTTGTAAATGATATTACTTGATTATTTTTTTATCGATTATGTGCCAATAATTTTTATGCACATGTTTATCAGTTGTTTTTGTCGCCAAATTTTCAGTATTGACGGAAAAAATATTTCAAATAAAAAAATCATCCGATGGAAAAAAATTAGATAAATAATATCATTGATCTACAATATTATTAAAAATACCACGTCTTGTCGATCAGAAGCTGAAATCTTTTATTGTATTTGATAATAATTATTATTTAATTTTCACTTTAAGTCATTAAATAAATTGAAATTTCACAATCAATCAATATATATTTTTAAATAGGCAATTAAGCTATATGAGGGAAAATAGTTTTAATTCTCAAGGGTGCGACAACAGTTTATCAAAAAGAATTTTATTTATAAATTAATATTTATATTTAGTCCGATAAAGTTAGGTAGAATTTTTGACTGTTTAAGATATTTTCATAAAACGATTTTCCTTACGGTTTAATGTTTATTTGATTAAGATAAAAACAATGTATTTAAACTATTTCAGTATAGAGAGCGTGATGTTACGTTTTAAATATTTGATGATTATTTTTAGTTAATAACAACATTAAAGATATAATAAAAAATACATTATACATTCTGTTAGTCAGTATAGATCTGTAAATTACAGTTCCTTAAACCTTCACGGAAGCGAATTGAAATCTTTATATTTCTACGCCTCCCAGATTTTTTCACCTTTTATTACATATATAATAATAATTGTATTGACACATTTTAAGTAGTAAACGTAATCAAAAATAGCACAGTTATCAGAATAATAACAAATAAATAATCGTTTATATTTTGTTTTTGTATATTGTGCATTTAATTTATTTATTTTTAATAATTCAAAAAAAAAATCTATTTTATTATTATATCATAAATCAATTGAATTTATATGAAAAGTGTTATCAATCAAATTCATTCACTGATTTTTTTATGTAACGTATGAAGTTTTATATTTGCGTCATGATTTGTTTTATTAAAAAAATTAGCACCTCCCCCTTACAAATAATTCGCGTCTCCCAGTTAAGAACCCGCTAATTCAAAGACTTCAGTTAATAGTGAGATAATCTTTAATTAAGATTTATCAATTATAATATAATTTATTGATATTTATCATCGTTTCAGAAACTGAAATATATTAGTCATATCTAAATCACCATAATGATAATGGTGATAAAAGTCAGAAGGGGGGCTATATATAATTAAAATATCGTTTTATTTCACTGTTCTGTTATCATATTTATTGTTGAGACATTAAAATTACTACAAAAATCGTCACTGTAATTTGATGTGAATAAATAAAACTTTTGTTGTTTGTACACGTGGGCCTTTTAGAACACGGTTATATGGTTGAAAAAAACTTCGTGTAATAAAAATTCGTGTTATACAAGGTTTGAAATTTATACAAATTAAGGTTTGCGTTCACAAAATAAAATCGAAAATAGTTTATATAAATATATACTTTTTTTTTTTTTTAATATACATTGACATATTAATTGAAAGTGACTTTAATAACATAATACACAATTCATTCATCATCGATATCACTTATTGAATTCTATCACCGGAGGATTCTGTTTTTTTGTGGTTTTAGCCTTAAAAAATCGTTAATAAACGCTTGTCTGCTCTTAGCATATAAATATTAAGGTTCCAAAATACTCCCTTTTGAATTTTGAACTCTTTTCTACTATGGGATCGTTATAAATAGAAAAAAATCTAATTTTTTTCAAGCCGTATTTAACGTGAAAGATGTAGCTTCTTCCCTGCATCTGGTTTCCGAGTCATTAATTGTGGTTCATTCAACATTTCATTTTAATTTATTTTTTCCCTTAATCCATGGTATATAAAGCGTGTTGTAAAAAAATATGTCACAATTTATACATGTTGTATAAAACCGTGTTATAAGAGGCCTAGGTGTATTGAACTAAATACGTTTCAAACTGGTTGAAACCAAACCTTTGCAGTGAAATAGTAATCAAACCTAACCGAAAAAACAACATGTTCTATGAAAAATCTAAAAACTATTCAAAAATTATTGGAAATGACTAGAGGAACACATTATATCTCATTATGCGAGATGTTACCTGCTAATTGAAAACTGTATTAAACAAACGAATTTAAATTTCTCGCTAAATTAAACGATCTTTTGTTTGGAAGTAAGTGTAAGGTACAACAAAGAAAATTTGTTCACAAATGCTTATCGGTATCAAAGAGGTCTTCCATTTTTAAACTTTTGAATTCAAATATTTCGAATGATTATTATTGGAGGGCAATACTGTAAAATATGACATATCATTTCTTTATTAAAAAAAAACAAGTTTGATAAATTGAACAGCGATTAATGTAAAACAGAAGCAAAAATTTAGAAGTGTTAAGCCATTCTTATCGCTAGATAAATCTGTTTGCCATTATTTACATTGCCATTTTTAAAAAAAGATAACCACAATTATTATTGCCTACCATATATTTGTCTTACATAAGGACATCGAAATAATGAAGCTGCTTTGAAAATAAATTATTTTTACTCACCAAAATTCATCACTGTCAACTTTACGATTATATAAAACAAATAACTAGACTGTATTTCCAAAAATAAACGCGTCAAAATGCAAATAAAACAATTAAATTTACGACAGTACTTCAAGAAATAAGCGCATTTTATGATAATAAAGATGAAAATAGTTTTTTTTCTATTAGTACGTCATAAATTAGTTTAAACTAGACTAAAATGCAAGTCATTATGACTTCCTACATGCAATAAACAATTGTTTTTCCTCGTCATTTACAATGTATTTCTATATCTCACTAATTTGTAATATTATATTATTGTAATAAAAAAATCTTTGTGATATCGTTGGTCAAGTCGCTTCAAAGAACTTTTTTTTAAATTAAGGATCTCTATAAACTAATTGCCTTCTTTATCATTAGAACAACTTAGCAACGAGCAAGAGCTTACCAAGATCAAGTTTATTTCCCAGTAAAAAAACTTATGCTTAAACTCAATTCCACAAATCAGACAACGCATTTTTTTATAGGTTACGATGTTTTAATCGACAAAAGATAATCAAAAAATCTTTCAAATAAAAACTATTACAAAAAAACGTTAAAATTATGTCGATTCTATATTCCAATAGAAAAGCATTTTTTTTCAAAAGATTCTTATAGAAATAAACGAAAAAATTCTACGGCAATAATTTCTTTCTGAATATTAAAGCATTATTTCCATATGACTACATGATAAAAAGGAGAGATCGGCAAACCATTTTCGCAAATTTTCGAATTATAAAAAAAATGATTTAACTGGTAAAGAAATAAAATCAAAATGAGTGTGCGTATTTTTAAATTTAAAAAAAATACATTTAACCTTTATATAAAATGGTGAATATAATACATTTTTATGACGAATTTCTTCCATATAAAAAGGTTAAAAATTATTTATCAAAGAGGAATTGCTCACGGAAATTTGGTTTTATCTTTTTATTGAATAAAAATTTTAATATCATAAGAATTAAAATTTATAGCGAATAGAATTTAATTGCCTATTCTAGAATAATATTTCGTCAATCTTAACGAATTTGGGCTGCATCGGAAAAAAAGGTATAATGATGTTTAACATGTAACATAAGTGTAACATTTTTTGAAGTCAATTAGAAATTTTATCTAATGCTTTATTAAAGAAGATTCTATGTTTCTTAACAGATAAAGATTCTATCATTTAGTTTCTATAAATATGTCGGTTACAAGATGATTATATCTTATTTAAAAAATACAACAATAATCGCAAATTGCGATATTGTTTTGGCTCTACAAATTATAGATAATGAACATACTTTTTTATTTTTAAAATAATTTTTAAATAAGGTCTGACTAATTCAATGTTGCTATCTGATTCGATCATAATCATTTATGCATTATGCTAATGTCCAAAGTTCTATGAAAAAATATTTTATCAATTATTACATGATGATGTCCATTGATCGGTATCAATGATATAAACAATACTGTAACTGAAAAATGTGTAAACAATATTCGTATTGTTTTATTAAAATTTGCTTGAATTAACTTAAAATTTCAAATAAATAAAGCTTTTTCTATTAAATGCCAAACGCATCAATAATAATTACTAAAGCAATACATCGAGTGAGGGGGTTCACAAAATTTTCCTTCAAAGTGATTATTTTTGAGTCAAAAATATTTTTGCGGGACGTTTTCTATTGGTGCTTTATTTCTTTGCAAATAAACCGTAAATAATTAACGCCTTCAAAGTCAACATAACAAGCGCCATCCAACAAATTATGCCAGATTTATGCGACAAATTCATTGTAAATTGGACATCTCGAATACGTGCCACTTGGCAATGTCGCAGTGGACATTTGAACTACGTTATATGCAACGCTTAATGCCATACAATATACTTTTAAGTATAACAAAATGAATACTTCAAAACAACACAAAAATAAATTTCGAGCATCCTTATTGAATGATCGTTTATAAGCATACTAAATATATTTAATTTATTGTATCATACTTTACTTTTTAAAATACAAGAATTGTGATGTGAATTTATTTTATCTATGTAATTTTTTCACAAATTAAAAACTTGAAACGAGTTCAAAATATTTACTAAACTTTCAAATTATCTTGTTTGTTGTTGGTTTATAAATAAAATGTTTTGTGCCGGAGAAATAATCCATGCAATCACGCGGCAGTTATACCTTTTAATACAATGTCTATAATTTGAAAGAAGTATTTTATCACTCGGCAAACACTCTTCACAAACATGAACCTTTTTTACCGTCGCAGAAAAGCTATATTGACAGAAAAGTTAACAGGCGTAAGTCATTCTCCGGAAGCCTGTCTTCTTATAAATACGTTTTTCCATTGTTATAATTATTTTATTAGAAGATCTGTTATAAAGATTATTGAAAATCAATACTTCTTTTGATATATTTTATATTTATTAAGCTCTGATTGAAGATTTCAAATATTCGAATATCGAATAATCACTTACATATTTTGCGCCATAATAATTAAAAGTAATGATGTACGGTAACATATACGGTCGTTAGCCACGCTTCAGTGATTTTCCACTCTGCAGAAAAACACAATAAATAAGATAAGGTGAAAAAATCAATGTATTTGCTAATTTTTTTGACATGTGGTTGTTGATAGTTATTTTGGTCTCCACAATCGGTAGAACTGGTTCAGAATAGTTTTGAAGACGGGGAAGCCAAAATAGATATTAGCTAACATATCCATTTTTTTGCAAAGCTAAATAAGTATTATAGTGAAAGAGTTCTACCAAGTAAATGATAATTTAACAAATAGTTGTTTTAAATCGTAAGATGTTGTTTTTTCTTGCTATATGTCACTCACGACAGCATTTGGTTCAGTTCTAACACAGTATTTGTTGTAATTTCGACAACACTATATAATCTTTTGTCACTTAAGTTTATTTATTTATACCAATAGTGAACATCAATGAGTATGTTCGTTGAATATGGTGTAAAATTAGACACTTTGATTCAGTATTCTTTGTAAAGAAAATCATTTATTATTTACTTTTAAGGTGTTAACTGTCACTTCTTGATGGAAAGGCATGATATTTTAAATATTAAAAACACATATTTTTAGTGATTATTTCCATTAATAAAAAATTCATACTGATCAGTTGATAATGCTCACGATGAGCGAAACCGGCCCTGATGCAAATAAGTACTAAAAATGTGTTTTAATTATAAAAAAAAATATTGTTCAATTTGAGGAGAAAATATGTTATGATTGACGACTGTCTAAAAAGTGGCCGATCGTATTTTTGACAATTTTCTTATTTTTTATTATGTAAAAAGCTACAAAATATGTGTGTTAATATAAAAATTTGAATACTTGATAAGAGCGAATAAAATATGTTTGCCAACAGCTTTCTTATAAGCTTGTGCCTTTCAAAGTAATTCATAATATTAACTGGCTGAACACTGTATCTTTTACCCTCAGTATAAGTTTCCAACACGTATTTGGAGAAACTAATATTTTTTTTTATATAAACAAACATTTTTTTAAATTGGAATCCTTAGTTATCAATTTAGAAATATTATTATTTATATATGTCAAGATTGATTAATTGAATATTGCGATCAAATTCATTAATAGGCGATATTGATAATTTTGTTAATTGTTTAGGATTTGGAAAGTTCCACTATCTCCTGTTGACGATATGTGGACTCATCTACGCGAACACCGCCATTGGAATCACCATCATATCTTTTGTCCTCCCATCAGCACAATGTGACTTCCAGATGACATCTGAAGACAAAGGACTATTGACAGCGACACCTATGCTGGGTAAATTTTATATTATTTTTTGCAGCTTTTTAATGTGTTTAATACAACATTCTCACTTGTCTGTATGTTTGAAATTAGTTGTATGAATTATGAAAAAATCTGTTGTTTATTCATTATTGATTATGTTGAACGTCAATTTCTGCGACGCACTCATTTTACTTGACGTTTGTTATCGTACATCAATAAATGTTTTATGTCGTTAATTAATTCTTGTCGTACACTGACAATGAAATGGAAAAAAAATATTGGCAAATATAAATGCTGCATTGACATTGATTCATACTAACGAGTTAAATTCCTTGACTGAATCAGCTCAAATGTCTCCTTAGAATTATACAAACAAAGTCTTCTAAAATGTTAATCAGTTATTTGGAACTGATTAATATGGTTCGTACAAAAAAGTTAATAAACATCAATGTAAAATTTATAATTTTTCGTAAAACTATTCTTTATTGCATACTTGATATGAGTCAAGGTTTTTTGTAAACTAACCTCAACTAACTTCGTATAATTTAAAAAAATGCGTTTCATATATTATTATTTAAATAGTAAATCGTATAACTTCTAGATGATTAAAAATGCCAGAAATCATTTGTACGCTGTAAATTGTATACGCTATCAATTGACGCAGGGATAAACTGTTAGCGACTATTTGCTGGCGATAAATTGATGGCGATCAAATTCACTGTTTGCAAGAAATCGGTCGCACATGAATTTATTCTGTCAATAGAAAAAGTCTGGCTTTATTTCAAAAAAAATATTTTGTACATACACAAAAATATTAACGCTATGCTATATTTTTTCGTGTCATCTATCAAACGATGTAATAAAGCTACACAACAGCCAAGACGCACGCAGTTAGTGCAAAAAACTATTTTTTTGAAAACCAAAGCATCGTAGCTATTATATTAAAATAATATTATCACTTTTGACTTTTCGATCATCATCTATACTTCTCTATAAACAATTGATTTGATATGTTATACATTTGGAGTAATCTTATAGAATATGCCATAAGAGTTGTTGTTTCTTTCCAGGCATGGTGTTGGGGTCTTATTTCTGGGGATGTTTAGCTGATACAAAGGGGAGGAAAGTGGTTTTGATCGCTACTCTACTTTTGGATGCAGTTTGCGGAGTAGCTTCATCTGTATCACAATATTTCGTCATCTTTCTGTGTTTCAGATTCTTCAATGGATTTGCGTAAGTGATTAAAACAATTCGATCCCATTAGACGCCTTTTGACAACTATTTTTCATTGATTGTATTGATTGAATTTGCAATCACTTGGTAGAACTCCATTATAACACGGTGAAAAAAATAGCTAATAGTTCTACAAAATCATTATTTTTTAAGATATAGTTGATAGCTATTTCGGCTCATGCATCGTCAGAACTATGCTTAAACGAAAATTTGTTTATCTATATATAGCTGTGTAGAAAACATACTCAATACATCGTCTCCCCTGTTTTAACGACCTAGCTTGTTTCTTGTTCGCAATAAAATTAAAAATGTAAATGAAACTAAAAAGGCGGCTTTATCAATAAGTTTACATATGGCACGGAAATGGTCCATTACGGAAACAAAAGGACTCTCCGTAGCGCGTTAAGCAATGGTGATCGACATATATTAGTTTGTTCGTTAAGAATCCTTTGTGATAGTTGATAATTATTGATTTCACAGCTGTTATAAACTATTTTTCATTCTTTAATCGTCGATTTTAAATAAAACTGAGTCGTAAAATGACAAACGTAATGCTTGCATTTTTTAATGCTCTTTCAATAATACTGTAAATATATTTGCCTTATTATTAATCTGCAAACTAATGATCGTACCTTTCATAAGAAAGCATCCATGTATCGTAGCTTAGTATCATAATAAGAAGCTAAATCAATTGCTCTTACAACATACAATAACCTTTTTTATTTACAGGGTTGCCGGAGCTATGGGAATATGTTTCCCTTACTTAGGAGAATTCCAGCCTACAAAGCACAGAGAAAAAATTCTATGCTGGATGGAAATGTTCTGGACTGTGGGAATCATCGTTTTGCCTTGTAAGTAATTCAGACAAAAACATATTTGAATCAAGTCGCTTTTACTATCATACTGATAATTAAATATTTTTTTAGTGATTGCGTGGGGAATAATTCCGCTGATGGGAATGCGATACGAATCTGCGTATTTCGTTTTCGACTCTTGGAACCTGTTCGTGGCTGTCTGTGCTATACCTAGTTTCCTTTTGGCAATTTGGCTATTTGCTTTCCCTGAGAGCCCTAAATTCATGATGGAGTGCGGAGACTATGACGATGCTCTCCAAGTCTTGAAGGACATCTACCACCAGAATACGGGAGATGCACCAGATAATTATCCCGTAAGTTTATTATCACATTAATCATCATTTTAGTAAATTGACACGCATAAGAATTCAATAAAAAGGCCGTTAAATGCAGAACTATGTTACCCTACATTTTTATACATGTTTGCTGATAGCGAAATTGAACACTGTGTCTTACATTATACCAATAAAATTTCAATTATAAATTTAATTTAATATGCCACGTATAATTAGTTAACCAAGAATAATATTTGTGTAAGATTAGTTTTTAAGGCTTAGCGAAGTTTGAACAGCATTTTTTTAACTTACAGTAAAATTTTGATTCATTTGGTATTATTTGATTACTTTCAAAAATAACCTAAAATTTATACTTATGTATTATATTATATATTATAATTATGTATAAAAATATGCATCATGGAAAGAAATGAGGAGTAATATTGAAAGCTTTAATAATTATGAATAAAATACGTTTTGTTTTATTCATTACATATTTTGAATAATTAGTTAATCAAATGTCATATCACAAAAAATTCATTATCTTAAAAACTAAATCCCTTTTATATTGTTGATACAATAAAAATTATGTGGAAATTACAGTTGTTATGAAAGTGTAAAAATAAAGCTCTGTTTTGATTAGCAATGAGTGTTATCTATGTATGAAATGAACCAATATAAAACTGATTTGCTTGCACACCTTGACATCACTTCAAAAATACAATGATAATCGATGAATAAATAAATTTGATAGACATTATTTTCACGCTTACAACAGAATAGTAAAGTTTATTGTCAAAGTAATATATTTTTATATCATATTAAAAATGAACTCCTACAAAGCTTCTGCAAAATCATTGAAAAAAAGCTTACATCTCTCTTGTTATAAGCGGAATAATTAAGAACATTTTTTGTTTTTATCGCAGGTAAAAAGTCTTCAAGAGAAAGTTCGAGCAATTTCTGTTGTCTCTCAGTCAACGAAATCGGTTCGAAGCTTGAGTATGCGCAAACCAAAGGACATTCGAAGGCTTTTCTCTGAAATCTGGGAACAGACAAAAGCTCTCTGCAAGCCGCCACACAGAAAGTATACGGTGCTCACATGTCTCATACAGTTTGGATTAACAACAAGGTGATGAAAGCTTAGTACAGGAGCTTAAAAAATTTACATTACATGATAATTCCCTTTTTATGATAAGTAATATCACAAAAAAATACATTTATTACTTAGTGTTGCAAATAAATGATAAATAATATTTCACCATGATTGATAAAATCTTGAATTCTAAACACAATGTTTGCGGCGATTTTCGATCAATCAGAGATATGAAAGAATAATTTTGTGTCAAAAAAACTTTGTGTTTTTATAATTTAAACAAATAAAATCTTAATGATTTGTATTTGAAAATATTTGCTTTACAAAATTATTTTGGCAATCCTAATCATAAATGAAAACATTTCAATCGTTGGTTTAATCCTCTCAAAATAATTTACGATCTCATAACCAAATCTAATTAATTTCCAGTTATTACACACTTATGGTCTGGTTCCCCGAGTTATTCAACCGATTCGAAGAGTTCGAAACAGCATTTCCTGGAGAAACAGCTTCTGTCTGCGACGTCAGCTCTATTCCAGTTGAAGGTGGTGAAGAATTCTGTGGAGATCCTATCAAGGATTCAGTCTACCTCCACACGCTGATCATCGGGTTGGCGTGCATTCCTACTAGTCTTCTTCTTCCACTCTGTGTACATAGACTTGGGGCTAAGTTCTTCTTAAGTAAGTATATTTTAGCAATATAATTCTTTTTTTTTATATATCTTTACGCTGAACATAACCCTAATTCGTTAAATATACATTTTTAATGTATGTGGTTATGTCAGTACCCTCTGTTGCAACTTTTTTATCAACGTAACATTGCCTCGAGTAGTCGCTGTAAATAGTCTAGGCTTGTTTGTTGTCATGTATTGACTGTAAAAGCTCTTACGTAACTTATTTATTGACAAATAAATTATTACGATACGATTATCTACGAAGTACCAATTCAGTTAAGCTTAATATTATGCGTTATTTATTTACTACCCTTGAGTATCGATTCGTAAATTTACATGAATAAGTTATTTATCCAAATTGTTGATAACTCGTTCTATATTACGCTATATTGATGATGTTCAAAAATTGAATATTTAGAAAAATAAAAGTGTTGCCTTGAATTGTTGAAATTTTGTACGATTCCGCATGTTATATTAAAATTTGTGAAATTTTAGAAAGTTTCAACATTTAAAATTTTCAATTGAAATTGCAACAAGCAACTTCAGTCAATACTATAAAAAAAAATTCGTATTAAACATATTTACAAAGATTCTAAACTGCATACACTATTAAATTTTTTTAGCATCAATTTCCTGCAATAGGCCTTCTCAAAATTTGAGATAATATCAGTCAATGGACTAACCATTAACTATCTATCACAGAATAAGTGTATTGTTAAAACTGTTAAAAAAAAAAGATTATATTTTTTTCTGCCCGTTTCATGCTTTAACATATATTAATAGTTAGAATTTATTTCACTTTTTAAGAGTAAAGATACTCTGTCAAAACACATTATTATTACTTATTTTCATAATATATAAGATATTATGAAAATAAGGATATGAGCATTATCAACTTATGAAGGAGATTTTCACCACTAACAATAGACAGATTCACTTTTAAGTTGTTAACTGTCACTACCTGATGGAAAGGCGTGATATTTTAAATAACAAAAACACATGTTTTAGTTACACACAATGTTAAACATACGTTTTAGCTTATCGCGAGCATTTTCAAATGGTGAAGTTATTAGCATTATCAACTGATGAAGTCGACCTTCGATTGACAATGCTCTCGATGAGCAAAACTGGCCCGGATCAAAAATATATATCGTGGAAATAAGTGCTAAAAAAATATGTGTATATTATTTAAACTATCATGTCTTTCCATCAAGAGTGACAGTTAACATCTTAAAAGTGACTTTATCTGTTGTTGGTGGTGAAAATCACCTTCATCAGTTGATAATGGTCACAATGAACGATACCGGTCCTGATCATAGAATATATTCTGGAAATAAGTGATAAAAATTAATTTTATTATTTCAAATATCATGTTTTTCCATCAAGAAGTAAACAAATTGGTAAATGTTGAAAAGTTCAAAATTGTTAACATTCAATTTTTTTCAGTAGTTACTAGATATTTTTCTAAGAAAGAATTCGTGTTTTTAATGTTATCATTTGCGAACATATAAAGTTTCATTGTCAATGCTTTTCCGCAAGCCGTAAACAATAGTCGACAAGTTGTTGCGGCCTCGAATGAAGTGTTAAAAACAAAATCCACCAAAAGGCCAGTTAGTGAGATTTGCATGAAAGGCGTTTGAACTGTTTGGCCGAATGAGATTTTCAAAATTTCCTCACAACATGTAATTATTATAATGTCTGTACTTGACATAAGTGCTAGTAAATAATCTTCGATGCAAATTTGCGTCTTGCATACATAAAAAGGCATGTTTGTTTACAAAGTATTTTAGAAATATTTCTTTGTATATAGCTCAGAGGATATTATTCATAAATACAGTTAAATATGTTACAAAATTTTTGTAAACAATACTTCTTAGTCAAAACGTCGACATTAGTTCAATTTAGCTATTTTACATTAAATATTTAAGGAAGCATAAATTAAAGATGAATAGTTAGATTAGTCTTTAGTTCCATAAGAATTAGAAGATTTATTTATTATCAATGAACTAAATAATCAATTCAGATATTCGTACAATAAAAGGATAACTTCACGAAAAACTGTTTTCTAATTAAATATAGTTAATGGAAATGGCTTAATAAAAAAACTTTCTTCAACACGGTGAAAAAAAATTAGCAATGTATTTTAGTTCTACAAAATTATTTTTAAAAATCTAGTTCTGAGATAGTTCTGACGATGGCGTGAGCCGAAATAGCTATCAACTATATTTTTAAAAATAATTTTGTAGAACTAAAATACATTAATAATTTTTTTTCTCCGTGTTATAATGAAGTTCTACCAAGTGAATGCCAATTCAATCAATAACTTTCTTCAAGATTGAGTAAAAGTGCAATCATATTTTATAATTTATGACATCGACTGAAAGTGCTTGATGGAATCTCAATATCAAATTTGAGAATTTTTTTTATAAAGAGAAAAACCATCAATGCGTGTTAACGAAGTTCTTCAAAAAGATGACGATAAATAAAATCGTTCAATTGAATTATTTTTGTATAAAATTATTTTTAAAAAATATGATTGCATTAATGTATTGACAAAAATATAGTACCTACTTAAAGCTTCCCTTTTTTAAAGGCTTTATTTTGTCACATTGTTGATTGACTTTAAACACACTTAGATCGCATCGAGAAACCTAACAATGTATACGCGAAGTATATGTGAGATCGCTGCCTCGGTAGCACATACATAATTAAGTCACTTTCAATACGTCAAGTTAATACACAAAGTGTTGACATGATTTAAATACAAAACACATCATAAAATAGTCGCATGATGACCTTCACGTCTCGGCAGGCTGATGATTTTTCAATGAAAAAATTAACATTGGCAAAAAATTTGAATGAGTACTCGCTTGATTTACTTATTATACATTCGCAAATGACCGCTACCAGCCTTGCATTGTTCAAATCAACGGGTCTTTTACGTTGTATTGTAAGTCAATTGTCACATGAAAGTTTTCAAGTATTTCGCTAACTACCCACTCATAAATACTCAATGTTAACCAAATACTCAATCACAACTTACCCGAGTTAGTAGTTCACCTGTTAATGACAATAATTATTCAACAAATAATGGCGGCAGATATTGTTTTATTTCGAAGTTTTTTTAACATTAAATTAACGTAAAGGAACTTTTTCAAGTAGTAATAACACCAGATTAAAAAGATGTGTCTTTCATCATAGTCGAACTGTTGAATTCATATTTTGGTTGTTAAAAATATGTTTTTATACCCTTTCATTTAATTTATATCCACTCTCAATGAGGAGAATATTTTTGTAAGCATTTAGACCGGATTTTCATTCAGTTTTTTAACTTCACTATTTTTTTCAAAGAGTTAGCTATTTCCTCTTAAAACGTGACATTTTTCGAAATGATTCTCGTATTTTATTATAATTACATAAATCTATTTATAACTCGAGTCCGTGAGTTTAACCTTTAGAGGTCTATAATCAAAAAAATATCATGTAAGACGATGGTGGTATTTGCCAGACCCCAAGTAAATGGTTTATTATCTTATATCACAATAAAAAATTAATTACAAGGTATCTATACATCTCACTGCATCTATTTTTAATGTTCAGAAAAAACTACTTTTATGCTCAAACAGCTAGAGTTTAGTTCAATAAGAGCGTTATCACATGGTGCGAGCACATACTTACGTCGTTATGTGTAGTCAGATATTATATACAGTGAAACACTAGTTTACAATTATGTTTTCCTATTTAGAGAAAATATTTATTTCTGATGCAAGTGGATGACATATCTGTATCATTTGGTATTGGAAGGTAATGGTAATAAATGTTTTATTTGACCAGGCAGCTAGTGGACTCATTGACAGAGTCGATGTACCCTTATTGAGTGTGGCCTAACTGAAATATTAACCGTAACACCACTTCGTGGTACAGATGAAACACTGATAAAGAGATTCAAAATTATATCTTGACACATTTGTTTTCTTTCCAGTTGTAAGTTTGGTGGTGGCAGCAGCTGTAACAATCGGGCTTTATTTTGTTCAATCGGCAGATCAAAACCTTGTCCTGTCATGTATATTCGAAGCTCTGACGTCACTCGGTATCAGTCTCGTATACTGTGTTATGGTTGATTTATTCCCGACTAATCTCAGGTAAGCAAAAAGACTTCGATAATACAATTCGCTACCAAAGCAAAGGGTACACACTTCCATTGATTTTGTCGTGAAGTAGTATTAATGAACTATTAACCTTTACACTGCGAGCGTTGTCATTCGAAACTACAGATTTTGCTTCGTTCAGTGCCGAGCGGCTTTGTACGAGACCAGAGAAAATGGAAAATTTAGCAGTCAGATTCCACAATTTATTAATAATAAAATTCCATTTAAAAATATATTTTGTAAAAATTTATGTTTATATTAGAAAGTGCACTGTTGGACATTTACCGCAATAAATCAGATTTTTGCAACACCATTCAAATATGTATGTACATCATGTACAGTTAGATTAATTCATAGTTTTTATTAATATGAAGTGGTTTTTTTATAGAAAAATATTTGAGTTTTGTTTCGTTAGATTATTTTTTTGTTAAATTCGATGGTAAATAATATAAATAATAATAATAAAATAACTTACTGATAACGATTTATATTTTTCTTCAGTAAGTTTACAGGTTTTCCATGTATAGTTAGTATTTTTATGACAGCTCATGATTGTAAAAAAATATTCTCGTGTGGTGAGCAACGCTTAGTGTACAGCGCACGGGCGTTTAAAGGTTAAAACAAATGAATCGTATTATTAATAATCTGTGTAATTTATTCCTTGTAGGGTAATGGCAGCAGCTTTATCCCTCACGGCTGGAAGAGGTGGTGGACTAATAGGAAACTTAATCTTTGGATATCTAGTGGATCTCAACTGCGTCATTCCAATTGTGCTTTTCTCTGCCATGTTATTCAGTAAGAAATATTTATATTTTATTCAAAGCTTTTTTGCCGGATTTTTTTAAAAAGTTTAACTCGTTTTGCTCCTGAATTTTCTTGTATAGAGTAAAAATATCTGCTTTTTAATAAATATTTATCTATAAAAATCGATTTGAACTATTACTCATTTCCAGCTAACGTCTCAACATTTAAAACGATTAATTAAAGTGTATTAAAAATAAATACAAAAAAATGGTATTTAAGACTTACGTGTTCGGGAAAATTTTTGTGCTTAAATATTTCTCAATTAATAATGAAAATTTTCACAAATGTATTTAATACCAATCCCCCTAATTTTTAAAAATATTTTTATATAGCTACAATATATAGAGAAAAAATTTGTATAAAATATTAATATTTATCTAAAATGTCAGGTAAAATAAGATTTATCTAAATATATTATATAAATGAAAGTATGATCCAAAAATCAATATCGCTTTAAATAGGTTAGTAATTTAATATAAAAGTTTTCCACATTTTTCTACCAAGATATTTGCTAACTATGGTAAAGCATGAAGAAAAATGAAACTTTTTCAACAGCAGTTTTTCCTAGACAACTGCTTGTTACTCATATAAACAAAATATCTTCGATTAAATTATAAAATAAGAATATAAAGGTATGGGATAGTTAGATGATTGTTTAAAAAAAATATGCATTAAAGGAATTCACTTGACCAAGGACTCGAATTTGTTTCATTATTTTATTTGAATATAGAATGGAGTAAATAGTAATGCTTTTTTATTTTTCTTATTGCAGTAAGCGGCCTCTTGTGTATTCTTTTACCAAAAACAGGCGGAGATGCCCTGGATTAAAGAAACAACTCAAAATCTACTATGTAGATTTAACAAAATCACTCAAGTTTTCTTGAAAACACTACACTTGGACTTTTAGAAGTCAAAATGATTGCTAGAGTCGCACATACAACTCAATATTTGTGAAATAAAACGTGTGATTGCCTTACGGTTAATCAGAACCTGAACTATTCTAAATAATAAAGCTAAAACTATATTTATGTATTTAATTATATATAATTAGAGTTGTTAATTAATAATAATTTAAAACTCATTAATAATATTTCATTCAGTTATAATCTCTACTGAATTTTGATTGCCAAAAAGAAGATTATCTTCTTATCAGATTTTAGTATTTATAATAGATATAATTTATTGTATCTCTACCATTATTCCAATAAATTTGTATGTGTTAAGCTGTTTCATATAATCGGATACACATTTTTAACCTTGAGGGAAACCATTATTTCAAATGTACCTATTATAAACATATGCAATGTTACGCTTGACAAACAGCACAATATCGTAACCTATTGACAAAAACGCGTGGGTTACGGCGTATTGCCATTCTTAGAGACATATTTTTTGAATCTAATCAATTCCACGCACTTAGTTGATACTGATCTATTTATTATATCTTAAATATAAGTAGAAAATATTTGTAAATTTAGTAAAATAAAATTGTACAAAGAGAGGCTTGTCCCAATATCCTAATAGTTGTCAATATTGTAAATAATCATGAATATAAATGTTATAGTAATTATTTATAAGTTGCCCCATTTATAAAATAAATGAATTATTCATTTATTAATCTAAGCGATTATTATGTATATATTTATTGATGTAAATTAATTATTTATGATTGTAATAAAATTATATGAACTCATTTATTTGTTATTTTTATAAAGGAACACCTTTACCTTAAAGTGCTCGTTGAGTGTTGATGATTGTTATATTTTTTAAGTTTGAAAAAAAAAGTATTTTTTTACAATAATATTATACATTATGTAGTAATCATTGAAACTTATAGTACATAATTTTAATTGAAATATTTATTTTACATTAAAATTGAATTTTCTTACATAAATAATTATTTTCCTACTATTAATTAATAGGACTTAATACTAATAAGTTTTATTTTAAAAACGATGCGCTTTTAAAACACAATATTTATTTATGACGAGCATTTTTTACATACACAATTCGATCGGTCATAAATTTTTTATATTTTTCTTATCTATGAATTTATTTTTCTTAGTAATATAATGACATCTATGATATGACTTAATATTTACAACACAAATAGTTATGGTAAAAGTTCATACTAAATCTACTTTGAATCCGGACTGCGGCTCAAACCAGTTGCTACGGGGACGTTCCCATCTAGCGGCGATCCTCCGAACATGCAACCGAGTGGGCCGACATAATAAGGAGTAAATAGCGCTGAATATGGTTGTGTTCCCGGATTAAAATAATGCGCGGGAAACAATCCTTGACGCTGCGCCATTTTTAATCTTGAAGTCAGTTGTTTTTTCCACTTCGTTCTTCTGTTTTGAAACCACGTTTTGATTTGAACTTCTGTCAAATTCAAGGCTTTTGATAGTTCCATTCTTTTTGATACGCTTAGATATTTGTCGACTTTGAATTCCGTTTCAAGGCGTTCCAATTGCTTAGCACTGTATGCCTGTCTAGGTTTTCTGTCCAATCCAGGTTTCCGAGATCGTCGTCCGGCTGGCTTAGGCGCTGAAAATAAAAATCATCAGAATTATTAAAAATCATTTGACAAAAAATTGGATTAATTATTGGTTGAAATGGCATTTGCTTGGTAGAACTCCATTATAATACGGTTTAATATGCTAATGTATTTTATATCTACAACAATTACAAAATATATCAACTGTATACTTTATAATTTTTGTAAATCTAAAATACATTACTATTTTTTCATCGTGTTAGTGTTGGATTAACCCACAAAGGCCACAAGCGTGCATCGCGTGAGTTCAGGGCTTTTGAATTTGAGGGGTATCGAAACTTCATTTTTAATATACGTAAGTTTTATAACTAACATCATTTTTTCACCAATTGTTTTTGATGAATAAATAAATAATTAATATTTTTCAATTTATACATTTGTGAATTGTAATAATGACGTATATTTTTATGAGAAAAAAATATTAATACATATTCCAATATCTCATTTATTTTTTTGATATTCTAAATGTTGACCCTCCATATTACCCCCTAGGAGCCCCCCAAATGCAAATTTCGTTACTGTTTTTAAGCTTAGTAGATACGAATGTATCTAATATTATTGTTCATTTTAACATCACGGGGATATTTCGCTTAAGCCCGACAAAAATTCAAAAAGTTTTTCTTTGCGTTTAATTCGGTAAGATGGCGGTGGTTGGTTGACCGGCGACATCTTCGTTTTGATTCGGATGGAATTTTCAAACATTCCAAATACCCTTGTCTTCAAAATAGAATCAATCAAAATAACGCTGTTCATACGAGATGTGGTTCCTCACAGAAGCTATTGACATAGAACATTACATTTTTTTTTAATTTAGAAAGAATTTATAAAAGTAAATAAAATTAGCGAAAAAAATCGTAATCAAAGTTGGGAAAAATATTTTTCCACGGGCGGCGAAAAAGTTAGATCGAGACGTGATTATTGCGGTCATAATTTGGTGATGTCTTTGATATTAATATTTTACGTAATTTATAATTGAGATAATTTCGAACTGTTATAAATATTAACCCTTAAGAAATGGAGTTATAAGATCGAGGTTCTAGCTGAAAACCGCTCACTACACACGTTGTGTAAATAATTCTTGTAATGTTAAACAGCAACTTTCTTTAGAAGCGATTCTTAAAACCCTTAATGTTTATCTAGTGTAATTCTAGGAACTGATATGGGCAAACACTCAAATACCCCTGTGTTGAAATGCACAATAATCTCGCACAGCATTGTTAATTCAATCCGAACAGATAGGATCTGAAGTCAACAAGAGTTTGAGCGTCTAACGAGGTGGTTAAACATGGACAAAGCCGCTTCAAAATTCGAGCAAACAATTCGAAAATGTCACCATCGTCCACGCTCGTACGTTGCATAATTGCCTCAAATTGACAGTGCAAACGAAAATCATTGACTGTTGTATATTGCCAATTACAATACGGCTGTCAATCAAAATATGTGTGGGAATGATTACGGTATGAATAAGATTTAATATTATAATTTTGGAGATTTTTAATTCATTCAACTGTTTACGGTCTGTTGAGTATTGGGATATGAACCACTTTTAAGACACATTTCTTGAACTATTGTTCAATAAGATATTGGGGCTAAAAAGAATTGAACTGTAATATCACACACCCTAGAGAAAAGCGGAACAATTCCAAATGTACCATTGATTATTGGTTATTTATACCTTCAGTCATATGAAATATTAAGTAGAATTTTTACATAGCCAGAAAATTTTCTCGTAATAAAAGCAAGGCAATAATGTTTATTTTTTAATTACTATTTGATCGGATGTGTAATATGGTTTTTATTCGAGTTTTATTTAAATATCATTCTGTTCATAATGTTCATTTATTGATTTTATCTTTTACAGCCCCGCTACACATATTACCCCAATCGTTCATGAACTATATATATTAATGAAAAAATATGTACATTTATCTATGCAAGACATACTTTCTCAACCTTTTAAGTGAGCCGCATTTTCGCCGCCCTTTGAATCTGGAAATAGGTCTCTACACCTCATTGAAACATGTATTTCGATTTTTTAATTCAGAAAAATATATTTTTTTTGAAAAAACAATGTTCATTGTATATATCACTTACAAAACAATATTATTTTTATTCATGACTTGGCTGCTGTTGCTTGTTCATTATAATACTTGTGAAGCGACGCTCGAACAAAGAAATTCAAATAGCTTTCCAATATAGCAAAAATTATTTATATTATTAGAGGTTTCTCCTGCACCATCGGTTTATAATATATGATCAAGTCCATAACCATTGATATATGATCAAGTTTTAAATTAGGAAATACTGTTATTATATTAAAGATATCCTATTGTAATAATACATAGCAAACGTGTGTTTTTGGAGTGAATAATTTACCGTTGGCGTACTTAAGTATTCTAATAAAAATGGATCTTTCTTTGAGCAATCCACTGGCAGTAAAAGTATAGTGGAATAATACAACAAGAAACAGCTTGATTTTTTCCAAATTTAAATTGATCTCATTTTATGAATTATGTGATGTGTCTATAATATAATTTAATATATTTTTTATTAGAAGATTATATGTCTCATTTTTACAAGTCAGTAGTCGTGAAAAAAGTTTGACATATGCATCAACACAAAACAAATCAACGGCAATTGTTTGTATAAACTTAACCTCTCTCAGATGAAAAAAACGGTTTTTAAATATCCATACGGTGACACTAATGTGCCAATTGTATTTATCGAAGGAAAATGTATCTTCTCACTTTATGATCATGCTAACTAAATGCACGTAAATGACCGTAAGTTTTCAGCAAGCTGACAATTTATTAACGCTGAAAATATCTAAAATAAATACGTTACGTTTATGTCAGTCAAGTAATAGTTAAAGATGTAGATGGCTTTTGAATTTTGCAAATTTAACTTTTGCACAATTCACTAGTTTGCATATTTATTAAAATTATGATCTTTGTCGCCGATAGAAAAACTGTATGTTTACGTACTTCGCTCTACTTACCTCATGTTTGTTAAATTAAGTCTTGCATTATGACGCATATCGATGATTTATCACTTGTTTTGTTATTGCACTTTCAAACACTCAAAAATGAATGAGAAACTGTATTTTTCACTTGAAAGAATATAAATAAAGATATAATGACATTTATACGAAGTTGACAAGGATCGAAATAATTAGATGAATAATTTATGATATCGACACAAGGCGCTTGATGGAAATTTACTATGACTGTCAGTTATTTTGCAACTGTACGATAGAATGCCTGAAGATGCCGAAAAGCGAAACCCAGGTCGTTAGTGACAAAACATGTGTAATCGTATAAAGTTATAACAACTAAAATTTGAATTAGGTTTATTTTGTTCGCCAAGACTTAAGAAAAGAACCGGTATTTTTATTAGTAAAACAGTTGAAATACTGGTATCATTAAGTCTGTAATACCGGAATTTCAACTTTTACTTACATCCCTGATTATGAGTTAATATTGAACTCTGCTGATTAGTAGATTAATTTAAGCAATGTATTGCTCCTCGCATATTAATGATATAACGATTAATTTATAATTTTATAATTAGATAATTAGGCTACAAAATCCCAATGATTAGAAGCTCTTTTAAAAACGCAGTTCACTGATCTAAATTTGGAAAACATTGATATACGTATAAAATATTGTTTGCCGCCAATATTCATTATTTGTATGACAAATATTATTGTGAAAAAGTATTTTTTGTAAGCACGAATTGCAAAAAAATATGCTAATTATATCACAGAATCGAATGAAAACTGTTCATCAAACAAATAGATATATGTCTTTTCAAATAATATATTGCTCTTTAGATGGATTTAAAAGCTTTCTTGTGGATACCAAATTTTTGCGGTTCATGCTCGGTTAGAAGATTTTTTAAAAACTTTTTGAATGTAACATGTTAATTTATGATTCTTGATTTATTGGTAGTATTCATTTATGATATTGCAGTTACTCATTATAGTGAATGATGAAATAAGCCAAAATAAACGTGACCCACAGTTTTTCAAAATGAATTTAATAAACTTTCTATAAAAACGATATAAAAAGCTGCAAATGTCATTTAACATACGTATTTAAATTAAGTTTTAAAGTTTGATTAAAGGAAGGCCTTAAAAGACTAATTTTTCAATAATTGCTGTTGGCCAAACAAATCACTAGTTTATAAGCCGTATACTTCAATTTTATACTACGTATAATTTAACGTTTTCTTGTCGGCTCAAAATCATTTTAAATAACACAGTTATTTTATTTTTTTAAATTTCAGATTGGATGCATTAACTTAATTATCAATAGACTAATTATTCATTATCATAATAAAAAAGAGCTCTATAAATTTTTTATATGTGATTGTAATAACTATTTCAGCTTATGTCATCCTCAACAATGATTTTTATTATTTTTTTAAACAGACAATATTTCGTGGCATTTTTAAAGTATCGTAACCTTTATCTCTGAATTTAATATTTTATAATTTAATAATTGTGTTGAGGACCGTTTTAAAAATACAAAAACGCTTTTAATATCATTGGTGAATCGCAAATATAAAAATATTTAAATTGATTTATTTGATATATCGCATATGGTTTGACTATAGTTTCTGTCAAGATAAACTATATTAAGGTCCATATGCTTCATATTGGGAGTGGTTATAGTAAAATAAAAGGCGTGCACTTTATTTATGTTGCGACAAAGTAAAGGTAATCGCCATTTTTATTTGAGGGACGAATGTGAGAACTGCGATATTGGTATAGCGTGAACGCGAGCGAACTGTTAAACACAAAAAATGTCTACTGCAATTAGAGTCTTATTAATACCGCATAAATTAAAGACTCGACAAAATATGCAAATAAGTGTTTTCAATCACTTAAACATTATATGTCATCTACAGAGCGATCACAAAATATATAGCGTATTTTAAGATTACCTCGCTCCCGCAGTGAATTTCTTAACAAAACTATTTTTATTATACAATACTGTAATTGTTAACAGAATATGTAGAGCGTCTAAAGTTCCGCCATTAACTGTAACAATCGTCAACAATATAACCTGCAAAGCTAGAATCGTTAAAGCTTTTCCACATGTCACTGTAAACAAAAACAGTAAGAAATGAACTGGTAGCTTTAGTTTATTATATATTTAATTATTAATTAATTTATTATCGTTTTATAATAGGATGATTACAACCGGGTGTGCTCATCGTGAGCTTTATCAAGAGATTACTTAACAAATCAAAAATGATTTTTTTTTTAAATATAATTTATTTGCACTAAGAAGTGAAAATTTATACATAAAAAGCATTTTTTAAACATATAGTTACTGAAATCAATGATTGGAATCAGTTCCTACTAAGCAATATGAAATGATTCCCACTTATAAATTTGTAAAAAATGTTATAATAGGTAGTTCTTAAAAAAATGTAACATGTCTAGATAGAATAATCGATGTCTGTTTGGAAAAATATGCTCTATAACATGCTACCCTATTTTTAACTTTAAATTACTTAAATTTTTTAAAAACAATGCAATTATGTTGACAATTTAATTGTTGCGATCTCGAAATATTGTATAGTTTTTTCGCAGTAAAACTTCTCTAACATTTTAACTAAAATAAATCTTAATGCTTTTCACAAAGAACAACCAATATAAATCTTATGACGATGAATTGGCATTTAATTGGTAAACTTCATTATAACACGGTGAAAAATAGCAATGTATTTAAGTTAAACATTTTTTTTATAAGACATAGTTGATAGCTGTTAGGGCTCACGCCATCGTCGGAACTATCATGACGACTATTCAATCATCTTATTCTTCACAAAAATTATCAATCATACCGATGCTCTTTCATGATGATATGGTATTCCACAAGTATTTTGTTAACATTTGTAATGAAAAAAGGTAAATTTTGTATTAATTTCTATTCCTAATTTTCTAATTAACATCAAAATTTAAGTTCTGTATAAAACAGGACGATTTTTTTTTGTATTGCTAGACGAAGTGTTACTATATATCAGCAATCAAATTTCGTGAAACGTTTCTTTTATACTATGCCAATAAATAGTTTTATTGCGTTGAGAAATATACTGTTTGTCAATAGACAATACCATTTTTCGATTTTTATGTAGAACCTCGTGCTTACTTAACTCCTGCTAATGAGTATGGGATGGAAATTGTTTGATAAGCAATTAAAATATTCAAAGTGTTAAAAGAATTATTGTTCTACACGATGAGCCTGCATAGATGTTATTCTAAGACACAGTTTACTTAACTTTTCTCGTAATATTTAATGATGCAATGGTTTAAAACATTGCTAATTTCTAATGGTATGTGTGCACGATAAATTAATTTATTACTCTAAATATTGCAATATATCAGAAATCTGATTTCTTTTAAAAATAGAATAGCTTATTAACTGAGATCAACAGTTGCCTATAAGAAGCCGTAAATTTATTAAATGCCTTATAATGTGCACTAGCTGCCTAGAATTTGATATTACCGACGGGGTCCATCGCTGTATCGTAATAATATTTTTTTACCGTCTGTAGTTCATATTTTGATTTTTATTGTATAATTTTATAAGTAAATCTATAACGACTACACATACACACTCTCTGTCAGCGCATGCGCAGAAAAGAAAGGTGTATAAGTATTCGTGTAGAATGATTTTTAACACATCGTATGTACATAAAAATCTGTTTCTTTCTCTATCTCTCTCTCTATCGTCGAATCGTTCTTAAGGCGTGTTAAGCGAATCTGATTATAATTAATGTAAATGATGTTATATTCAGTGATACCGATCTTGATTATTAAATATATTTATTGATTGAATTGGCATTCACTTGGTAGAACTCCATTATAACACGGTGAAAGAATAGCAATGTATTTTAGTTCTACAAAATTATTTTTAACAAATATAGTTGATAGCTATTTCGGCTCACGCCATAGTTCTGACGATGGCGTGAGCCGAAATAGCTATCAACTATATTTGTTAAAAATAATTTTGTAGAACTAAAATACATTGCTATTTTTTCACCGTATTAAATATTTTGTTATTTTTTAAAATACCATACCTATCCATCAAGAAGTAACACCAAGTGGTAAATGGTGGCAATTACTACAGTATTCTTATTTTAAGATGCATTGATTTTTGCTGAATCCAATAGAAAAAAAAAGTTTTCAAATAACTTATTATAAAATAATTATTGGAACTTTGTACGATTCCATACGATTAAATATTCAAAAATTTTAATTTCATATTGAAATTCTATCAAGCACCTTTAGTCAAAATGAAATATATAAAATCAATTAATATAGACGTTATCAAATAATTGCACAACGTTGAAAGAAGTCAAACACGGTTTATCTCTTAATATTCAAACAGAGGTAAGTAACCAATGTGGACATGTTTGACAAACATGGCATGCAGTATTTACGTTTGACCGGTATCTGTAAAATAAAACATCTCGTTTTTAGTTCACACCTAGTTACTTTTCTTGGAATATTTTATCCAGAGAAGATAGCTATCGAATTGGTAGGACCAATATCACAACAGTTTATTCAGTGCATTCCTGAATATTAAAGCGTTTTTTTATTTCCAATGTCACTCACATAATTCAAGAACGATGGCTATTATCCTGCGTCGCAAGTGAATTGTAGTACCTTTACAGTAAAATTGTACAAACGGAACTTAATTTTTGCACATTTTTTTTGTTTGTTCATGTTAATATTTTGCTCTTACAATTTTATAAAAAATAACTGAGAAAATGCAATAAATTAAGATCGAAAATATTTCAAACGATCGAGAAAAAGTAAATATTTATTGCTATTTTGGAAAATAGAAGTAAGCTTTCATATTTTGTTTTTACTATAATCGAAGACTATGACACTTACGGAGAGATATTATGTCTATTGATACGTCCAAGCTTACAAGTTCTATTTAAAAAATATGGTAATGGGTCAAATAGCTTATTATAAGATTAAAAAAAAATCTTATACAAGAGCATTATATCATATTTCATAGACAAATAATAATTAAAGTGGAGTCATGACGCCCTGTTTTGTTACATCAGTTAAGATTTCGGTTAAATATTTTATGCATAAATATTTTATGCATAAATATGTAAAATTTTACGTAAAACATTTCTTTGTATTTTAAAATATTAAAGAAAATGCAGGGACGATTTTGGTAGTAGTAGATCGGTTTTTTTTTTTATATCCGACGGAGACTTTTGCCTGATTTTTCAAAGAAAATAAGGTGGAATAAAAACAAAACTGAAGTTCACAACTTATATGGAGAACGTACTGTTGTATTTTTTGTATTAGAAAGTTTTCAGAAAAATTTAATACATAGATTCAGTGTTAAAGTTAACAAAAAAATACTGTTCATATCGACTGAAAAAATGTAAGAGGAATGCGAATCATACAGTTTTTTACAGTAGGCAAAAAAATATGCTTTTTAATGGTTTTAAGATAAAATTAACATAGTCAATTGATACAGCCCTGAAGTCCATGAAAAATTATAGACTGGTGATTGACTTTATCCGATTGAGCGTAAAATTATTAATTTTATCATTTTCGGTTGACGCAAATTTGAAAGAACCCTCTATTTACGAATTTAGATATTGATTTGACATTTGGTCAATATCCTTTTAACAATACGAAACAGCTATCAACTGTATCTTATAAAATTTTGTAGAACTAAAATACATTGCTATTTTTTCACCGTGTTATAACGTAGTTCTACAATGTAAATACCAATTCAATCAACTAAGTTTTATGCGTCTTGATAAAATGAATGTTTAAAAAAAAAAACAAAATATCGCTATTGGCTTTACTAAGGTCGATATGATTGAGAATGGTCTTACTTTGTGCTGTTATTTAATTATTGTTAAATCTATTATAATTTTGTTCCAATTTTCAATTACATACTAGATAATTTTCGTTTGCTATAAAAGAAGTGAAATGAATATTTGTTAATGCATTTATATATTGTAATCAAATTTAAATTATTGAAACTTTGTATGATTCCGCATGTTTTATCATTCGTGTGTCAATTATATAATCGATGTGTCATCTGTATATTAGTTCTGTTGCATTAGTGTTATAGGATTCATTAAAATACCGAGGCAAATCCGAGTCATAAGTGTCAAAACATGTGGAGTTGTATCAAGTTTCGACAATTTGAATTTGATATTTATATTCCAACAAGCACCTTCAGTCGATATCATGAATAATTTATTGTATAATATGTTAAGTGTTGAAATACTATATAGATATATTATTATATATGTATTGAAGAAATGAGCAAATTCAAATAGATATAAACTTTCAAAGTGCTGTAAACTCTTGAGAATTTGACCATAATATGAAAGAAATGAATTATATTGAGAGTAAAATTTTATAAATACTGGATTATGAAAGATATATTTAGAGAGCTGCAAAATACTGCGTTGTCTCGCCACCCCAATCTGTCATAAAACCACAAGCGATTGCAAACAATCAATCTAAGTATTCAGACTGTTGTGAAAAATTAGTTGTAACCGCGTTATTTATAGACTCGAACTGTGGCCTCCTTTATAACACGTGTTTGCGCTAAGTGGGTTTCATAATTGCATTGCATCCTCCATTATGAGGGCGCTAAAGCTCCGTCACGCAATCCAAGTATTAAGGCTCACGGAAGCTTTGCGATAAAAGCTCCATAGAGGTCGTTAAAATCTCCCGCAGATCTTTAGTGGGCAAATTAAAAGGCGTGATGTTCGTGTATGTATGTGCTGGGAAATTGTTAATAATGGCTGTCAGAATTCGGACAATAGAAAACCGATTACTTTGCCGGGTTTGGCGAAATGTTTGTTTTCTATACTCACATCCACACATTAAATAGAAAATAATATCAATAGATATTTTATAATATAGAGGAAAAATTTGCAATTATTAATACAACATCAACTTTGATATCATACACTGCATTGTATTAAAAATAAAATGAAATATACGTCATTACTTAAATATGAATAAAAAAGTGTGTAGATCTTTTATTTCCTGTGAAACAATTTTTGTTATGGATAGCAAATTGACGGAGCGTAAGTATCAATTTTATCTCTCATTTATTGATTTATTTTTCGTATTATTTTTCTATCGTACCGATAGGACTTAATCGCTGCAGAGCTGAGTAATCTACATTGAATTCGGTTTACGTGCATATGCATCTTCACATACAATTATATAATTACACTACCATACATATGCATACAAACGAACCAACTAATACATATTTTATATGAACATGCAAAAATAATGAGTTTTACTAAAAGCAATTTTATAAAGAGAATGGTTTTATAAGTTGGTCGTTTAACGAGTCTTATCTGAAAGTGTTAAGAATTAAATAAAAATGATACAATACCTTGGAGTCCCAAAAGTTGGGTTGGAGCTTTTCCCGTAGATCCAAACCAGTTCCCGTAAAAAAGTGAATTAGCTGCAGGATTGTGAACGAAGGGTCCGCTGTTCAATCTTGAAATTCCATTGAAGGGTCTGGAGTGGCTGAATTGGTCTAATTCTGATGGAGGATGCAACCGGTTGGAATGAAGGATTTCTAGGATTGACGATGGAGTCGCTGACGATGGAAAGGACGGCGGAGGAGTTATAAATGATGAGGTATCGTAGGCTGTTGATGTAGTAAGTGAAATAGGTGCACCTGAAAATAATATCGAAATAAAACGCATTAGATAGTTTTTATTTTTAGAAATAACTTCGAAATTACTTTAGCGTTTAGTGTTAATCCTATTTTTATTAAAAGAATATTTTTTTATGCAAATTTTATGTTGATGATGATACTATCGTTTGTACGATTCCACATGTTTTGTTGCCAACGTTCCTGGTTTTGTGTTCCGGTATTCAGAGGTATTATATCACACGGATGCAATAGAACTGACTCACAATAAACAGTTTGCATGGGTTACGTAGAAGGGAAATTATTTACAAACGAAAAACACAGCTTAACCTCCGTAGGTCTCTCTTGTCATATCTCTTACATGAAATTAATTCAAGGAGCTGACAATTTCATGTATTGAATTCTACTTATACTATCGCTTTAGTTGAAGTTATCGAACTGCAGCTTAATGATATCCTTTTATCAAACATTATTAAATGGTATTATTCGTCAATGAAACTTATCACATTAAATTTTGTGTCATTATAATATAATAATAGTTCCGAAAGTAATTTTAGATTTATATTTGGATCCTAGTCTTAGAACTTGTGTTTTTCGTTTATAATTAATTCCTCTTGCAAATAAACCATGTCAACTTTTAATTGTGAGTCAGTTTTGTTGCATCCGTGTGATAAAATACTTGACGATATCGAGAGGCGAAATTTAGACCGTTAGTGGCAAAACATGTGGAATTATAATATAATATTATAATAATAATTATAATTAAAGTATCAACAATTCAAATTTAGTGATACTTAATCAAAAAACTCACCACATAATTATTATTGCATTGTTTGCTTGATATTTTGATAAAATAGGTTTCATAAACGATCATTCATAATTAATTTTGAGTTGTTGAAACATGGTATATAACTGATGCTAACTGTTTATTATGTGTCAGTTCTATTGAATGTGATAGAATGCCTCAAGATAACGAAAGGCGAAACCCGAATCGTGAGTAACAAAATATTTGGAACTGTAAAAAGTTTCAACAATTCATATTTGATATTGAAATCTGATAAAAGCACCTTCAGTCAACATCATAAATTATAACACATTAATTCTGTTACACATATAATCGTACAAAGTTTCTTATTAAAAAATATTTCGTTATTAAAATAAAATTTTATACCTTAGTGTAACAAAACTCTCATGGATTGGTGAAAATAATAAATTTGAATTTATTGATTGAATTGGCATTCACTTGGTAGAACTCTATTATAACACGGTGAAAAAATAGCAATGTATTTTAGTTCTCCAAAATTATTTTTAACAAATATAGTTGATAGCTATTTCGGCTCACGCCATCGTCAGAACTATCTAGTTCTAGTTATAGTTGGATAGTTCTGACGGTGGCGTGAGCCGAAATAGCTATCAACTATATTTGTTAAAAATAATTTTGTAGAACTAAAATACATTGCTATTTTTTCACCGTGTAATAAATTTGAAGTTTATATTATTGATCAATATGATACAATAAACGTCTTCAACATTAAATTAAAATTACGATTTAATATTGTATATAAAAAAAGCAATACGATAAGCAATACATGATTAATATTTAACGTCTCAACTAGTCAGACGGTTGATTACTGTGTATTAATGTTGTCAACCAACAATATAAGAAGGTTAAGTGTTAAAAATGGTCTCAAAGAAGTTATTTTTGTATGCAATGTAACCTGATTTAAGCTGATATATAATACATAAGAATAGTAAACACTTAAGTGACTGAATTCATTTCTGAAATATTTGCTGTATTAGCAGTTATTTTTTGAAATGTTATCGGAGAACAAGTTAAGAAATAAATACAAAAATTAATCACTATTTCCACGAATATATATATTAATAAGATCGACGTCAGTTTTATTCCTTGTGAGAATTTTCAACTGAAATACGAAGTAATAATAAGCATTTGTTCAAAATAAATAGCTCAAGAATTAACGAATAATTTATGATATCAACTGAAGGTGCATGATGGAATAATTTTGATATTAAATTTGAATTGTTGAACCATTGTACGATTCCACATGTTTCATCATTATCGACCAGGGTTTCGCCTTTCGGCATTTTCAGACAAGCTTTCTAACACACGGATGCAACAAAACTAACGAATAATTCGTACGTAATTTATCATACAAAATATACATAAATGACGTAAAATAGTTTACAAATAACGTGATAATGCACCCCTTAAAATTAAGCAGCCATTAGTTTGTATTATAGACAAAGTTTAAATTAATTATTGAGTGTATGTCAAATAACGAAATCATTTTGAATAATATATATTTGAAATAATAATACTAAGCATTGTGTTTTATTGTTTAAATGTAATGTTTTTATAACAAAATAGACAGCACTTAAAACGTTATTTGATTAATAATTTTTACTAACGTTAAATTGCATATGGTTTCTTAATAATGTAAGCAATCATACGAACCTTCTCCAATAACCGCTTCAGATTTTTCAGATCCTTGACCACTAAAAACCCTTTCATCCAAATATTTACCGGTAGACGATTGATTGTCGTAAATTGTCACGTTTCTTGGGCTCGTGCGATTATTATCAATACCCAAGATGTTATCTATTGAGAACTTTTTGCTTTGAATTGACGTTATAGCGCTGCTTGTACTTCCGAAGTTCCTTTCAGCTACAACGCCATTTTCTTTTATGACAGTATTGTCAGAGTCTATCATAGAAAACATGTGCGTCTTTTTTATAAAAGACGTATTCATGTCATCATTTATTAACACACTTTCATCTCTATCGTTTACGATATCTATACTATTGTTATCGTCGAATTCTGAATCATATTCTTGAAGTTCTCCTGAAGTTCTGCTGTCAGATTCGTCTTCTGGTGACATCATTGATGAATGGAAGATAGTGTCTCTCGCTTGACTTCCTGGATCAGCTTCCATTGTTTATTTTAAATAAATAAATAGTTCAATCAACAATCAAAACGATACGTCCAACATTTCACTTTTGTATAAAACCAATCATTTTTCTTTAACACTCACTGTTTATTTTTATATAATAAAAATATAACAACATAAAACTGTGCTTTAAAATGAATTGACGAATAAAAAAAGCTTTTTGCGATTGCTGGAAATCGGAAATGTTCTTTTTTATACGAGTTCTCCGAACTCTTTTGGCAGTATATCCGGTGTATAATGAACAGCCGCCCGTTAAACAGGTAGCTCAAACTGCTTCCGGAAGGCTGTGGCGGCGTCTCGAGGCCCTATGGGGGCGAGAATACCAAAGGAGGCGGGGCCGGGAAAATCCCCACCACGGATCTTGTTAGCGCTCAGTTTTGGGTGTCAAGTATTATCGGGCGGTTAAGCCTCCTAATGCTCGGGAAATTTTTTTGTGCCAATTTCAAGAGGACGTCACGCAGAATATTATAATGTTTTCCAAAATTTAAAAATAACAAAAATTAATTTAAATGCATGCTCTAGGGTAAATTTTATCACTCTATTACAATGGTTTTCATGTGCAGTCACGGTGGTAACCAGAAGATTTTGCTGCGGCCAACAACAGTTTTATAGTAAATATTGATATTTAAAAAAATGTGTTTTTACAAATGAATTTGTAAATTTATTTTTCAATAGTTATCAACTATCACAACGAATTCTTAACGAACAAACTAATATATGTCGATCACCATTGCTTAACTCGCTACTGGGAGCCGATTTGTTTCCGTAATGGACCATTTCCATGCCATATGTAAACTTATTGATATAGCTGTCTTTTTAGTTTCATTTACAATTTTTAGTTTTCTTGCGAGCAAGAAACAAGCTAGGTCGTTTAAACAGGAGAGAGGATGTATTGTGTACCTGTTCTTCACAACTATATATAAATAAGCAAATGTTAGTTTAAGCATAGTTTTTTTGTTTATAGAAACCTTCTAAAAAGATTTACTGCTAAGTTATGCTTTAACAAATAAGCATAGTTCTGACGACGGCGTGAGCCGAAATAGCTATAAACTATATCTTAAAAGATAATAATTTTGTAGATCTAATATACATTGATGACCAAGTGAATCCCATTTCAATCAAAAAATAATTTTTATTTTAAAATTGATTGAATAATCCTGACTTATCCAGCATTTATTCGAGTTTAAGTAAAAGACCGTTTTAATAAAAAAGCTGTTCAAAACTTTTGGTCGAAGTTATACGTTGACCATGAAAGAAGTCAATATAAGATAATAAGAATTAGCAACAATTGCTTTATTAATTTTGTCGATTCTACCGACAACTGTATATTGTGAAAGATAATTCAGTGTTATGTACAATACTATATAAAAAATAAATATCGAAACTATTTTTATCACATTTGGTGTGGCCACGAGATATTTCCATAGGAGAGCTGATGTTTATAATGCGGCCACAGTGAAATTTCATGTGTCAACCACTGCTCTATTATGTAACCAAATACGGAAAAAAATATTCTTATTTTTCGACATACCATTTATGCAAAGTGTTTTAAAAAATTTTGAAATGCCTGCAAGATATTCGTTGAATCATCGCTAGTTAAAAATATTTAAAAATTTTAATTGTTGAAACTTTGTACAATACCACATGTTTGTCACTCACGATTTCTATTTCACCTGTTGGTAATCAAAATAAGAAGATATCTTTATGTTTCTAATTACCAAATAGAATTTTATTGGTAGTTTATTTTTATGTTTTGTAAAACCATGACAAAACTCATTATTGTAAGTGTTATTTTGTAAAATTATCATATAATATAAATTAACATATCTCCGGCGGGAAACAAGAATCACAGTCCTCAGTCCGCCAACCGCCGTTTGCGGGAGACTGTAATTACAATGACCAAAACATTTATCGATGCAGCGGGAGACTGCGATCACAGTCCTGCTTATTGTATTGTTTATGTTTAAAAACTATTAAGTGCGCGTGAGAATCTCATTCGCAACTAACTAAAAACCTCATAATATTAAAAGTGAGTGTTTATATTTCTTATTTTCTATCGGACTTTATTATTAATTCATTAACTCAAATTAATTTTTTGTTTTGTATTAATAGACTTGTTTGTAAATTGTATTCTATCAGTTGATAATGCTCGCGATGAGCGAAACCGGTCCTGATCAAAAAATATATTGTGGAAATAAGTACTAAAAAAATGTGTTTTTATTATTTAAAAGAAAAAAAATTAGTATATAAGATATATAATTGATAGCTTTTTCGTTTTACGCCCTTACTAGAACTATTAATCAACAAATTTTGATTATCACTAAGTCTAGATAATATTTTGTAGATAATATCATTCTGAAAAATAATAGTAGACATTGCAGTTAAAATAATATTAAAGTATTTTTGCGCTTTAATTATACCTTACTCATTATATTTTGGAGAAAATTTGTTTTATCATAGATGTCTTCACCGCGAGCCAAGACAACGTTTCTTATATAAAATACACCAAACTTTTATAGCAAAATCGACGCACAACAAATCCATTTTATCCAGTACGTGAAAAAAGAAGATTTACTATATACCTTTTTTAAAGCGATATTCATATTGTTTTCGGACGAAATCTCTGTTAAATATATTTTCTATAGATTTCATAAGGCTCTTTTTGTTTTTGAATCTAATAAATATTTAATAAAAATTTTCAAGTATTTATTTCAATTGAAAGTCTTCTACGAAAAAAAATTAGCTTTGATGATTTTGTATTTTTTTAATTAATATAATTAAAAAAATACAAATTTTTTAAATTATATTGTATTAAAATATATAAATGTTAAAGGAATCTTTTAAATGTGGTTTCTTTTTTTTAAATAACACGTACCTGGTAATATCAAATGCCATCTAGCGGTTTTTTTATTGAACTTAAATGGGTAAAATATATGAATTAATCTCAAGCAATTCACACTCCAATGTATTAAGTCAATCGAGTTGAAATTGAAAATATCTGGCCCGTTGGATGAATTACTGCAATGGACACCATTTTTTCGTATGATAAAAATGTCGTTCATTTAACAAGTTTTAATTTACGATATCTATTTCAGATACTGTTTTAACAATTGAAAATTCGGTATAACATCTTAATTGTTAAAAATGTGTAAAGTTATATAATCACAACTCAGCCGTCACCTTTCGGCATCTTCAGGCATTCGGTCACACGAATGCAACAAAACTGACATCCAATAAACAGTTTGTTACGAAATTACAGACACGAAGACTATGAGCTATAGCCAGTTATATTATATCGGAATGTAATAATGCTTGAATGTGCCGAAAGGAAAAACCCGAGTCGTGAATAAGACATTTTGTGTATTTATACATAGTTTTTTTTGAAAATATTTTTGACAACTATATATGATATTACAGTAGTTAATAAGACCTCAGGATAAACGAAGCCGGTCCCAATAGTTTGGTATAATTATTTAGATACGACAGTGTAAGAAATGTTGCTTTAAAGTTTTTATAAATACTATGTTTTCATGCAGAATCGAAAATTTTCACTATGAAAGAAGTTGCTATTAGCAATTGTTTTTGACATCCCTTTAATTGTTAATCTGGCAAATAAATATTTAAAATAAGTCAGTCTTTGATTAACGAAATAAGTTGTTTTTACAACCAAATTGAGCTCTTCTTTAAAATTAATTTTTTGATATTTGTTAATTTAATTAACTGTTATTTTATTACTTTTTCATTGTGCAGCTTGCCACTAATAATTAGCCAGCTGTGCTATAAATTATTTAATATTTTGTGCCAGTATAAATTTGATATGGTTTATTAAAAGCTATTTTGCGATTTGCATACATGAAAAACAATATTAAATCAATGTTACATGAAATAATCTGTTTTTATTTGATTTACTTAACAAATATTGCGATCTGAGATTTTGTTTGCCTACACAAGTAATCAATGGCGTGCACAAAGATGTATTCTCAAAGTAACTATGATCTTTTTGGGTGAATATTTTATATTTATTTTCATCAATAATACAATATTTTACCATTACACGGAATCCTTGATTCTACGCATTTCAAAATACTTACCAAGTTGTTTCCCTTTTAATGTGTATATTCAGTTGATAATGCACTCGATGACTAAAACCGGTCCTGATATTATAAAATATTCTAAGTTATACCAAAATTTTGAATGCTGTTTGTAGTTTGGCACTTCCATTAAAAAAAACATTTTAGAAATGTATAAATAAATTTTTATTTAGTATATACTAAAAACATTTCCAGGTTATTCCTGAATGGATGTTATAACGTTAGAACATCGCATTACTGCTAGATGAGCAGGATATCCTAAATCTTAACACTTCACGAGGTCAGCAATCGGTATATGCACAGACAACCACGTGAAGTGAAGGAGTCTGATTGAGGTGCCAGAAAAGAAGAAGATTGTCTATTTATTTCTATTATTTTCAAAAGATCAGCATCTACTAATTGTTCAAAAGTTACTATTTTTACGATAATTGAAGTGTGTTTATATATTTATGATTTTGAAACTAAGATTAAGTGTGAATATATCAAAATATTTAAATAATTATGTAGTTATCTTGTGCATAGTAAAAAATTAAAATATTCAATAAGATATTAATTAAAATACAAAACAATGTGCACGTCTATGGAAAATATTCGATGTAATAAAATAACAGTGTTTTACCTTGTTACACCCACCCCTAGCCACTCGATTAAGTTCAATTACCTCGTTCAAAAAACATCCCTATTGTGCGCTAACACCACAGCCTTTTCGCAAATAATGGAACAAAGGGAGGCCGCAAACCTAAGGGATGAGATTGTACGCTTTCCGTAAAGTGTATTAATTTATTCTTATTTTAAACTGGGACAATGCGCCGGATGAAGTGGTTGTCAAATGTTGGAAAAAGAATTTTAAAAGTTACATTTATATGAATTATTAAAGGTAAAGTAGTTTGTGATATATTCTTGCATTGAATGAATGAATACCAGCAGTCCAATTAAGGTTGTACTGACAAAAAAAAACATTTCTAATAAAAGCTAAAGAAGAATTGGGTAACCTCGTTCACTGTGATTTTAAACCTTATGTTATCTTAAAACGAGGTCTAATTTTATGTAAAGTTGTAGCACCAACAAATTTAAGTTTGAACTGGAAAATAAAGGTAATAGATAAAATAAAACAGAGCTACGATAGATATTACAGACGCAAAAATAACTGAAATGTTTTAATCTTTCTAAACTATTAAAATTGTAAAATCATATAGAATGCAGGTTTATATCGAGCACTGCAAATTCAGAATGAAGAAGCAATGGTGGCTCATAAAAACCTTGTTTATTGTAACTTGCTATTGATAGATTAGCTATATTTACGAATGTATATTTGATTATTTACTACCAATCAAAATATGACGTATTTTCGCATAGTTGATTCGTATCCAAAGGTATGCGAGCTTAAATTCGTTTATACCTTGTAAAAATTAGGCTTGAAAATTTCAATTAGTTTATACAAGTCTTTTACATTATTAAATCAACACATTATCAAAAATGAGTAGATCACCTGGAATGTATTCATTTTCTTGAAATAAAAACTACTTTTCTTAAGTCTATGAAAAACAATCAATTATTACTGAAGCACATTTAAAATAGTACAAGTGGCTTACGGTTATTTCTCTTGAGATTAACATTAGTGTGCACTACAAATTAAATTTTAATATATATTGTTTTTAAAATAAGTTTTGTTCTTGTTTGATTTGAATACCCTTTTCACGTTCAGCAAAAAACGAATAGCATCGCTTTATTATTTATTTTAAAGTGAAGAATTGGATTGAATATTTACCTTAGTGTAAATGTCTTTATGATACAGTTAGTTTGAAGAGTGTTCTCAAAGAAATGATAAACATTTTACGTCTAATAACATATGAAATTAAGTCCACTTGCTTTAAAATCTAAGTCAAATATAATATTTATAATTGTAATAAATATTTATGTTATAATTTATAAGGCGGAGAGCATAAAGTAAAAGTTTTAATGATACTGCTATGACAGATCGTGTGTCATTGAAAATATAATCGGGGCGTGGGATGTTTTCGCCGAGAAACATGGCAATAATTTATTTTGCTTAGAGTGTTAAGAATTTAGAATAACGATTCCGACTCACAATGGAATCGAATGGCGTGCGGGGGTGCTCAAAGCGGGTGCTTACTCATTCATGAGCTTTGCGTAAAGCTTATTGTCTTAGCGGCGGATATAGCCCAATTTAATTTGTTGCTAATAATAGATATATTTTTTGCTGTACAAGGGAAAAATAATCAAATTCTGACAGTCGTATCTTCGTAGCTCTACGACAATAACTGTTGTTTACTCGTGTTTTTAATAAAGTTTATAGAAACTTACCAAAAACAATTACTTAAAAGGAAGAATTCACTTAGAATAATTCTAGTTCATTGTGAGTATTGTTGGATACAATCAATGCGTATTTAATTCATTTCCGTTTTAAATATCAGAGTGTTTTCAGTGAATTTTTTTATAGTTTACCATTGGTAACAGTTGAGTTAGTGGCACAGTGGTTAACTTCGTTGACTTCCGTGATTGATTTCAGGGGTTTGAGTCACAGAAAGAAAACTTTTGTAATTATTTAATTATTAATATAACTCTGAGTTATACATCCTTAAGCTTCCCTTCATTTCTTACACTCATTTTAAAAAAGAGCGAAGAGCAATACTCTTAGAAAAAAATCTGTTAAAATACTTCCATTCATAGGCTATATGCTCCACATTGGGAACAGATATAGATTAAGAAACTTAAACACTGCACCTTCTTATATTATTTGGTGAAGAGATTTATTTATAAAGCTTTTTTTACCAAACTAATAATGCTCGTTTTAACTAACATATTTAAATATGCTCAGGGAGGGTAAAATATTTGCCAACTTCTTAATTTTTTCATTTATCCATATGTAAAAATCAGTGCCGCAAAAAATACATATATATCTAATTTCTCCCTAAAATTGTTTTTAATTCAACCTCTTTTTTTAGAGTTTTAAGGCATATCATTAATTATAATATTAAAACGAATTATAAAAATATTATGCTCATAATTATTAAAATATGGTGTTCTTTGCGCCACAAAATTGACTCTTTATATATGTAATATCTATTGAGCCAAAGTTATATTGGCTATTTTTATACAAATTTGTCAGTGTAAAAAGAAAATGTTTTGTATTTTATAAATGACTATTTTATTAATAAATATTTATTGCTATTTACGTAATTTAATTTAAGTTTTCTTATATACAATTATCGTTTGACAGCTTCTCTTCTCTTCAAAATATTATCTCGTAGTGCGGAAACATAGTGTAAAATTATTCCAATATTACATGGTTGAAGAAACAGCTTTATTTTAATCACACTGTACAAGATATCAGCAATTTGTGGTGAGTTAAAAACATTTCTACTCTTGTTAAGTGCGTCTTTATAGTAATGGATGACGAGGTGTAACATAATCATTAAATGTAATCATAAAGACTTTTTAACGTATAATAGTAAATTTTCGCACGTTTTCCATTTTACAATATTCTTTTGAACTTGTAATTAAAAGCAAAAATGCTAGTAAATTAAGAATTTATTTGCTGTTGATAATCTTACGTATAAACATGAATGTTTATTTGTTTGATTGTTTGTTTATTCCGTATGCATTCCTATACCGTGAATCTGATTGACATGAAATTTGGATTGGTTATAATACACATTCCCCTAAGGTTACTGAATTAGTTCAATCATTTGATTAGTACCGGTTTCACTAATCGCAGACTCTATCAACTAATACACTGGACTAGATTTTAGTTCTATGAAAATTATAAGATACATAGTTGATAGCTATTTCCTCTTACGTCCTCATCAAAATTAAAAAAGTACTAGTAGGGACTGGTAGACTATAATCAATGTTAAACTTAGATACATTGCGAATTTTTCACTGTGTTATAATGGAGTTCTACCTTGTAAGTCCCAGTTCAATCAACTTATTAAAATTACTTTTTAGGAATATATAATTCATTAGAAAAACTCTTCACACAATAAATTATATTTGAAAAAATAAAAACCGTTTATTGATACTAATTCTACAATTCCACGTTGCATTATTGATAAATTTTATAAGAATTGAGTTTTTTTTGGATTAAATGTAATATTATACAATATTGGATATTACTTATGAAAAAAAAAGTTATATTATTAACATGGAATGATTAATATTAAGCAAATAAAAAATAGTATACAGTTTAATAATTTGATTTTCAAAAGTTTGTATTAAGTTGAAGTTTTTCAAAAATATGTATTAATAAAATTAAGCTTTGCTCATCTAGAGCATTGTTGACGGAATTTTTTGATAACGCTCTCGATGAGCGGAATATTTTTTTAGAATTGCTACCACATCGTCATCCAAATCTCAACACATCCGATTCAATTTAATACAGCGATATGATTTATCATTGGTGGCTGCGGTGTTATGTTTTTGGGGGTACAACATCGGACAAGGGTGAGAAAAAAGATGGAAGAAGAGGGTAAATGAAAAGGTAGAAAGCGTGGCTTGTACGAAAGGAGGAAGACGAGAAAGTGGAGAAAGAGCAAGAGAATGTTAAATGATCGAAATGGTAAACAGAGTGAGATGGGAACAGATGGCTGAAGATAATGCAAAGATGATGAAATTAGCAGGAGCGAATTCAATAAATTGATAAAAATAATTAAGAAGCATAACATTCGAATATTTTTTGTGGTATCGACTGAAGGTGCTTGATGGAATTTTAATATCAAATTTGAAATGTTGCAACTTTGTACGATTCCACATATTTTGTAAGTAACGACCCGGGTTTCGTTTAACGATCCGTGTGATAGAATGCCTTAAGATGCCGAAAGGCGAAACCCGAGTCGTAAGTGACAAAACATGTAGAATGGTACAAATTTGTAACATTTCGAATTTGATTCGAATATTTATTGAAATCAAAATTTAGACCAGATGTTAACTGTCACCTCTTGGAGGAAAGGCATGATATTTTAAACAATGTCAAAACATTTTTCAATAATATTTATTGATTGAAATTTACTTCGTAGAACTTATTTCTACATTATGTTTTTTGATCAGGAACGGTTTCGCTCATCGCGAGCATTATCAACTGATAGAATAAAATTTACGAACAAGTCTATTTATACAAAATATTTGAGTTAAAGGTAGCAATTATTGTTATATTGATGGTTGTAAATTGTATTTCATCAGTTGATAATGCTAGCGATGAGCGAAATCGGTCCTGATCAAAAAATATATTGTGGAAATAAGTACTCAAAAACGTGTTTTTATTATTTAAAATACCATGCCTTTCCTTCAAGAAGTGACAGGTAACACCTTAAAACTGATCAGGACTTAATATTTAATTGTAAATTAAAGCCTATTTATATTTACAATAATTTGAAAAATGATCTCATTTTTGATTAACTGAATTTTATATGTTTGATAATTAGTGTAATTTTGATTGATCGACATGCCAATAATCGATTAAATTATTATTTTTCAAGACTTTTCTTGAAACCAGTATAAAGTTACTTTTAAGGTTTCAACTGTCACTTATTGATGGAAAGCTATGATATTTCAAATAAAAATGCATACATATTTTTAGTATTATACTATTTCCACAATATATATTTATGATCGACTATCGCCAGCATTATCAACTGATATGACACTAATTAAAAACATGGCTAAAGAAAATTTTAAGTTAATATGTAATATTTAGCAGGAATAAAAAATCAAAGACTTAAGAGCTTAGAAAACAAATTTACAAGCAATTATACAATATACGTCCAAACTTTGAAATATATTGGGTAAAAATTTTAATGTATACTGTATGATCAAAAATAATGGTAATCATAGTCAAGTATTTTTCGGAACGTTTCATAGATTGTAATGGTACTGTGATTAGAGTTCATTTTAATAACGAATAAGTATTCTTATAACATTCATAATTTCCTATATGTAATGATATTTGTTAAAAAGAAACATAAATCTACACAGTTATTTAATCATCCAATAGTAGTGTGTAATGTGAAATAAATTTAAACCTTTATAGTGTTAGATATACGTAAAGTTGACATGTATGGCCAATATATCTATCTTGTAAATATTATGGAGATATTAGTGCTGTTGTTAGATTTAGCCCTGTGAAAGGTAAAAGAGGGCATAAAGAGGTGCAAGGGTGTTAAGTTGAAAGGGTGTTTGGGAGAATGACAGTGGCGGCAGGTGGTCGCGACGAGCAAACTCACACGCTGGTAAAAGCACATTTACCCGTGGAAAGCATTGGCAGTGCGTGGAAGGTAAATTACAATATTTTTATTAGAACGTTCCCTATTCTATGGAAAAAACTAAGCAAGAACATAAACAACGATTACTTATTTTTCAGTACTAGTTTTTACAATATATTTTTTGATCAAAACCGGTTTCGCTCTTCGCGAGCATTATCAATTGATGATCAAATATATAGTGAAAATAAGTACTAAAAATTTGTTTTTATTATTTAAAATATCATGCCTTTCCACCAAGAAGTGACATTTAACACCTTAAAAGTAAAAAAATAAAAAAAACTATTTAAATATGTTTAGTATTTTTATTCGATGAATTGATAGAAAAATTCCGTTGACTGGAATGTATGTATTTTACAACACTATTTATGATTATTTTTTTGCTCTTTCTACTAAGTCTAATCCGTTCCTATGCCAAACTGTTTAAAGTAAGAGCTCTCCAAAACTAACTATTTCAAAACTTTCTTGAATAATGTTGGTTTCAAATAATCTTAGGTATTTAATATTTCTATGAAAAATCAGACAATATTTTAACTCAAAAAATAACTTGTATACCAAAGTTTTAATATTTAAAAAACTGCTGTATTTTTTAGTATCAACTATTATAACACATTACAGTCAAGCATCTCAACAGCTGAAAAATTATCAGATAAAAATAATAATATATATATTATCATTGCACTGCTTAAACGATGCAAAACCTTATTGATTTTTTCGGTGTTGGTACACAAATATTAAATATTTATTCTTTCCAAATTCGATTAAAATTTTAGCCATTTTTTTTGCTTAACATGCAAAATATGCAAACACTGAATATTAAAAAAAGAATTAATTTTGGTCGATATTAAATCAAATTTTACGGATTATCATTAAAAACCAGTTTTTATTTCAATGAAACAACTACCTCGAACACGAACGTTTTAACATTTTTATAATTTAAGCAGTATCAGCTATTAAAAAGCTTCAGACAGTCTTTTTAGAAATTAAGACGTTAGCAGTCATTAGGTTAAAAAAATATTTTTAATGACTATAGAATTATTTGATGTAAGAAAGGATTTTTCGTTAACGCTTCGCTGGTATAATTATTTTATTCTTCATCGTACGAAATTCTACGTCAAATCAAATGTTTTCTTTCAGTAGAAATTGAATATGAAAAAATACTTATATATGAGCTTTATTGGAAATATTTAAATGAGCCAATAGTTCCTGTGCTGTTTCACAGTACTGTTTGTAAAGCAACGAACTGACAACAAATGAAATGTTCTACTGTTAGAATTCTACACTTAGTTGAAAATAAATCATTTATATGTAACGTCAAAGAATGGTGAATGGATAATGAATCTCATTGAATATCATTTGTATTTGCATATTATTTTAAACAATAAACACACATTTGTAGTACTATATTCACAACATATTTTATGATCAGGACCGGTTTTGCTCACCGCGAGCATTATCGTAAAGATTGTTTTGTTATAATGTTTTTCGCAAATCATTGATAGTAGATTTTTAACATTTCATTTATAAATTAATTTACTATATTTTGATGCATATTTTATGATTTATGATGTCAACTGAAGGTGCTTAATGGAATTTCAATATCAAATTTGAATTGTTACAACTTTGTACGAGTCCACATGTTTTGTCACTAACGACCCGGGTGACAGTTCTGTTGCATCCGTGTGATATGATGCCTGAAGAAAGTTCTAACAATTTAAATTTGTATATTTTATGACTTCCTGTAAATTGTTTATTTTTTAAAATTCTTGATATTTTGGTTTTGTATACTTGTTAAAATTTAACTCAACATTTTGTATTAATAGGCTCGCTTGTAATTAGTATCCTATCAGTTGATAATGCTTACGATGAGCGACATTGGTCCTTAATATCAAATATATTGAGGTTATAGTACTATAAATGTTTTGCTATTATTAAGAATAGCATGCCTTTCTATCAAGAACAAATGACAGTTAACACATTAAAAGCAATACGTTTATTATACAATTCTTTTATACATGATTTTGATAGATTAAATTATTTTATTATTGTCCATATTCAGATGTAATTTTTTATTAAAACAAAATTCACGCGCGTCTTTGAAATATTATGATCTTGCTAACAGTACTTATGAAAATATTAAAGTGCGAAGAGCGAGGGGAAAGGTACCCTCCCATTGCCTCACGCGATTGGCCATTAAAACGCATGCGCCTTTTTACACGCCTCTCCCCTCTCGAACTTTTGCTGGAAAATAACCGAAGAAAATTATCCTTTGCGTGAATTATATAAATAACTTTTTAGCTACAAAATATTGACAATTCAATATGGAAATATAATTTTCTATGCATTTTTCAATAATTCAAACTATCGTCAAATAATCACATTGAGGTTATCTACAAAGTATTGGAAATGTTAGTATTTATCTTCCGTACTATCAAAGCCATTTCAGGAGATATAATTTCGAAATCAACGTATATTAGAATGCCTTCGTACGAAGTAGGCTCGAGAGCTGGTCTATTATTTGGACCTCAAAGAAATAAAAATATGCTCTCATGGTGGAAAAGTTATAGAAGAACTTTTCGAGACTATCTGATTTGAGGGTGCATGGATACTACCCATCTCTTTATCTAGCTGAATCTCAATTAAGCATGCTAACTTTTAATAATTTTAAAATTCAAAGAGAAAAGTATCTGGTCACATATTTGTTTCGATTTATACGAAGCCAAAATGAAATTTTTTTGTCATCCTTGATGATGTTTAAGTGTATGATTTTGATGTTTTTTTTTTAAAAGTCGTGGATATGAATTGCTTACTTTTTTTTAGGTGTGAAATCAGCCTTTCAATGAATATACCGCTGGTAAGAACATGAAAATGTTCAACAATGTGGAGATATTCTACGTAGACGAATGTGAGATGAAATATATCAGATTCTGTCTAGCTGACGTTACTCGGTTCACTTCCTTGCTAATTTTGCAATGTTACCACTTATTCTTTGATTGCTGAAAATTTTGAGATTACTGTAAAATAAATGTTCTGAAAAAGACTGTTGAAAAGTTCTAAGATAATTTTCTTTATCATCACATTATATTTACCGGATTCTAACAATTAACAATTGCTAAGTTGGCAAAATACGATATAACGTTTCCAAAACCATAATTTGATAAAGATATTCTGTCTGACGGTAGCTTAATGTTGTGATATTAAAATATATTATAAATTTGGCATGACATAATTTATAACTGAAGCTTGATATTATGTTGTTTTAAACGATTATGAATGTTAAAATTAATTTCAAAAATATTAGTTTAGAATATATATTAAAGATTTTCACTGTTGAAAATGACTGTCAAAAAAATATTTCAACGCGGAATACTTAAAGAATTAATTCAGTAGTGATTTTTTACGAAAACCTTTAAAAAATATCACGTAAAAAACAGCTATATTTCATAACGCAAATTAATTGACACCATTATCAGCCGTCTCAACTGTTGAAATTTCACAAGTTAACTATTTTATATCTGAAGCTATTCATTAAATATTGCATTGTATTACATACGTGTATCTGTGTGTGTGTTTTTATGCATATGTGTGCGAGTGTAGGTATAGTACTTTGTAATGTGTGTGGTATCTACGTGAAACGGATTCACTGTGGATTGCTCAGATCTACAGCGAATAACGTTTGTCAGCTACGATAGAACCATTATACAACACATAAATCAATACATAAAAGATGAATGAGACTTGAAACGCTTTGATGCTAAAAGGTCATTGAGCTTAACGCTGCATCAATTTGATAAGCAAAAAAATCGAAAATGATATTTAAAAAAAAGCACTTCAAGAGTCTAGATGTTACATCTTAAAAGTGAAAGCTTAAAAGTAAAGTTCTTGATTGTTTGTGTGATTAGTTTTGTGGTAACTTTGTCGTTCCACTTGGTGTGTTACTAGATGTTATACGTGTCTTAAGCCAAAAAATCTATAGAAAGAGAATAGAGAGATTTTTGATATACGATCAATTTTTTGACATTTTACCAACAGAATGATAATAAAAATTCCACGTTTTTCAAGGGACCCTAAAAAACAAACAGAAAATGCGGGAAAGCTTAAATTAATAATAAAAAAAGCAAAATCTTAAGAAGTAATCGTCCCTTTTAAATTTCCAAAAATGATGTTTTACAAAAATTGTTAAATATGGAAGGGTTTTGTAAAAGTTATATTAATTAAATCTTATTCATTGAAACAATCGAATACTGTTTTAAACTTCTTCTTGTGAAATTCCTTATTAAAGAAAATCTGAACACATTATAAGATTTAATGTGCTCAAACTCACAAATTGTATTGGATATGATGTTTTATCTACCAAAACCAGTCAATCGGGATAATATTTGAGACGGGACAATAATATTTAGACAATAAATCGAGGAACGATTAATGCGGGATTATTTACCATTGTTCTTATGGGTGTTTGACGGGACTTTAAAAAATAAACGATCCATTCGAGAAAACGAATTATGCGAGAACGGTTGATCGGGGTTTCGCTGTACTTAATTCCACAATATATTTTATGATCATGACCGACCATCGCGAGTCATCAAATAATAATCATAACTGATCATATCATTGATCAATTGATAAGGCTCTCGATGAGTTAAAACGGTCCTTATCATAAAATATATTGTGGAATTAAGTTAATAAAAAATGTGTTTTGATTGTTGAAAATTTATCATAATTTAACTTTATACATATTTATGTATTGCTATGTAACTGTTGATAGTAAGGAACGATAGGGCAACAACGTTTATATGTTTAAATGTCGTTGCATGACGTGTAAATAATATGATAATAATGTAAAAAATGTATACTAACCGTTATATGAAATGAAAGTACGGTATTTTTATATGTAATACAAAACAAACTTTAATATCCCTGAAGTTGCGAGCATAATGGACACTGAACACGCTCGAATGCCTGCCGTAATTCGTAATAACATCTCCTCTTATATCATCTGCGATTCAAAAGGTTGTATGTTCCACTGAATTTCCGCAATTTTGGACTATTTTAGTTGTTAACGGAATATGAAGTATGTTTTCAAAGCGTTTCAGGAAGTGCGATATGTTTTCGTAAAAGGTTTTAAGGGAGTTTTCGCAAGGAAAGGAATGGGTATCTTTTACGCATGAATGGGTGATTGTAAAAACGGCCGATATGTTATGATACATTTTCCGGGAAATGAATTAATATTTTCAAATAAGTTAATATACTTTAATTGCCAGCGACGTTAGCATGGGTAAAGGCACTCGATGTATCTAGTCATAGTACACACCTAAAAAACTTTATACCTAAAAACGTAATGCAGCAAGAGTAATCACTTAAATTTGTCACCCCTGAGAGTAGGAACAATCCTCCCACCAATGTATTTTTATCTTAAAAAAATATTTTAATATCAGTCAGCTGTTGCATGCGTGTGATGGAATGCCTGAAGATGCCAAAAGGCGAAGATGCCAAAAGGCGGGTCGTTAGTGACAAAACACGTGGAATCGTACAAAGTTGTCAAAATTAAAAAAATATATATTGGTGATACAATGTTTATATTCACGGTAATCACGAATGAAAGTATTTTATACATATAGCTGAAGAAAAAATGAATATCAAGTGGCCATTTACAGTCACAAAGAAATAATTATTATCATATTAAATTAAAAATCTGGCAACATTTAATGATGTAGGTATGCGCTCGCACATGTTATGATTGGTGGACACGATTTCATCAGTCGCGAATTGATGTTTGAGTTGATATATGGTAGTTTGACGCACGATAAAAAATATGACTATTTAATTTTGAATTGTTACAACCTTGTTACTGCAATTTGTGCATTTGTGTTTCGTACTTTATTTCATATAGTAATTGTGTTTATGTTGTTGTGGCGCCCATATGATGTAGCAAACGTTTGCATATGGTCCGAGTAATAAAAAGATTTAGTATGTCTGATTCAAAGCGCAAATCATGGAATCGTTGACGTATTTACAAATAAAAAAAAAATACTACCGAATATGAAAAATAAATTTCATTTATAATCTTAGTATGTTTTATCATAATTTTATATCAAACCAGATGCTGTATTAAAAAATAAACAATGCCTTAAAAAATGAGCTACATAAAAAAAAGGTCCAATGCATTTTTTATCTGATCGAGTGAAAAATTAAAATTTTTATTGAATCGTATTTAATCCATGAATCATTTTTTTGATATTTCATGGATTTTAAAACGAAATAGAAACTAAAATTTAGCTTTTATTTTGGCATTTGACTAAAAAAAATATTCATAGCCATTTTCACTTTCATAGTATCTTGAACTAAATTTTAGTATACGAATCAAAAGCAATAAGTTGTGACATCTGTTGTATTAAAAATTATCTTTTGGAAAGTAGTGGCATCTACCATTAATAGTGAATATTAAAAAATAAACTTCATTGCAAAAAAGTTTCAGTATATTTTGTTAGGTAAATTCATCACCATAAACAGTGTACATTCTCAGTTTCACTTGTCTCTACATTTAAAGATTTTTTTTTTATTATTTAAAAAAGATATGTAAACATTTTGGTGCTATTTTCACTATTTTATATTATTAACATCAGAACTGGTTTGCTCATCACCAGTATTGTCAACTGAAAACAACATTATATTTTATTATTTAAATATACCGCGTTTTCAGCAAAATGTGACAGCTAACTCATTAGAAGTAGTAAAAATTATAGTTTATAACAATTTATAAAAAAACGTTTTTCAATGCTTAATCCCAAGATTACCCACTAATTTAAAATGTAGTCACTGTAGTACGATGGAGACAAAAATATCATTAATCTTAAATGAAATATGGTAGTCAAAGAGTTGAAAAGTTGAGAAAAAAAAAATGTGATTCAGTTGTTCTGTAAAATCATGGGATTTAGGACATATGTGGATTCCTTGGCATATTTTTAAGGGTTTTAAAAATAAAACGATGAACGCTGATTGATATAATTTTAGTAATTTATTTGATATTCAATATAAATATTATAAATTACATTCACTAAATAACATGGTACCGAAACAAAATAAAATTAAATATTTGCTTAAATTAATAATTATTCTTTACAACATTAAATTTTGTGTTAAATATTATTTTATGACTTACTTTTTACACTGTGAAATCACATAACTTTCTTAACATTAATAACATAATAGGCAATGCAAACATAATTATTTAAATTTTGCACGTTATTCAAGCTTTATTGATAATATTGTTAAAAACACAAATAATAACCAATTAAAAACTGACATGTAAATAAAAATTTTAATATCTTAAATATTTTTTGAGGCTACTTTAAAATAATGCTCAACACGGCTTTGTTGTAGTTTTGATGCCAGACTTTTTGTCAGTTTTAAAAATAATTAACGACTTGAAATTTATAAGTCAGCCGATATGACCAGCACTTAAAATTGTTGTCTATTATCATTGTGTAAATATTTATTCCTCTTCAATTCTAGTTGAATGAATTATGATGTAAAATATGAAATCTTTTGATATTTGAATATATTTTGAGTTTTGGTGAGTAAAACTGATTCAAATATTATATAATGATGCTTTGATGAATGCCCTTGTCATATAGAAAAACGATGTGAGCATTTTCATTTTTATTCAAAGTCAAAAAAATCATTAAATTTTCTTTGAAATCGATATTATCATACACATATATTAAATATGTTTTCTTCTTTTATTATTTAATTTTATATTTCATGATTTCTATAAACTATATCTAACATTTATGTTGAAGAGAAGAATTCCTTAACTTTTGTAATGAAGTAGCCTCAAAAAATAATTGACATATGTCTCAAAATATTAAATGTGAAATAAAAAGTTTGCATTGAAAGATTTTTGACTGAACATAAAAAAAAAGTGTCTAATTTTTTGAAAAAAAATCATACAAAGTTGTGCAATAAATTAGCAGCTCGCAAAAATTCAATCATACTCGTGATTATTATGTATGCTTAGGAGAATTTCAATTTACACAGTTGCTGTAACAATAATGAGAGAAAATATGACAAGAATTGAATTAAGTTTGTTTTCTTGCTTATAGTAATAAGCAGGGAATCCATATTTTCTGCTGAAAGTCTATATAATTATTAAATGACACACTATTATTTATTGCGATTAATGAATCTGTAACCTTGATGTACTGTGTTTGTAACAATAAAATAGTGCCTATTCATTTTCACACATTAGCTTTATTACAATAATTTATCATATTTAATAATAAGATAGCTTTAGTCTTTGATTCATTGCGCACATTTATTTTTACAAGCTCAACACAATAAAAGCAAGGCATCTTTGTTATTTCTATGTTGATATGTTGAGCATTTTATTTTTGAAATTCTATAAAGCAATGCTAGGTTCGAATAAATTATTTGCAGGTTAGAAAAGAAAATCATAAAAGACACTTATCTACACGTTATTTCAAATACACAGATGTCTCATTTAATCTGTCCTATTTTATGTCAGATAAAACAAAAATAAATAAATGAGTTTGATATTATATGGCATTTAAATATGAAATTTTCTTTAATATAATATATAAAATAATTTTTAGAACTATTTCCACAATTTTACAATTGTGATCGGTTTTGTTCATTGCAAGAAATATATTTTTTTACTAACTTTTAGCTGTTCACTAAATGTCAAGTCCCAAATGACATCTCTGCTATACTCCTCAAAAGAGTAAATATATAAGAATTATTGTTAATCATGGTTATCATATGAATGGAATGGAATATCAGAAAATGAAAATATTTATGTCAGTCACAAAAACTTTTTTTTATCTATAAGTATTTAAAAAATCATAATGAATAATTTTTAACTTTTTTTTGTCAAGGATTATAAATGGTGAAATGACATAATGGTAGCGTGACTATAAATTGATCAATGGAATGATTAATATTTAAATAAGTATGTGTCGAAATGAGTTTTCTGGCAAATAGAGTGATAGCACCACTTATGAAAATGCAGCGTGAAGCATCTCTTGACTCACTGACTTCTAATGTCTTGGCTATCGAGGTGGCTGATTTTTGTGTATTGTTGTTGTTACTGAAAAATGTTAAAAGTGCACAAAAAAACACTGCTAAAAAATTCTCAAGCAAGTGAATTTTTATCAAAATTTGTTTTTGAAAATCATTGTTTCTTTTTACAGTATTTGGTGTTAGAATAGAATTTTTAACATGCTTTGTGTTTAAAGGGACCATGAATTACTTTTGTAAATTTAGAGATCGGCGGAATAAAAAGGTTTGTGAAGCAATGCTTTAGAAGGCTTAGCAGGAAAAAAGTAAGTCAAAGGTATATGAAATATCAAAAGAAGACTGAACGATCATGGTCTACAGTAAAAACATTACTTTGGCATTAATCCTCATTCATCTAACAATTTAACACAGCACACCTAATATTGTCTCAAAGTACAGTGATTGCTGGGAGCTGATTTAATTAATAATGTATTCCTATCCAGTATGCTTGCTCAAAGCGTATGGATTCTTAATTTTGTTATTTGTGTATTATGATCAATTTATTGAAGTTGTTATAATTTAACTGATATCTCTATGTTAACTCATTTCCTGCTGAGCCGTTTAAAGGATAGACACTTAGATTTCAAAAATTTATTGAATCATTTTGGTTTCAAACAATCTTATTGAGTTTGTCATGACAAATCAAACAATGCATTAACTCAAAAAAGGTTTTAATCATTGTCAACTATTAACACAGTAAAATCAAACGTCTCAACAGTTGATACGTTAGCAGTCTGAGGGTTGATCTACTTGAAAAAATTGAAAAATAACATTATCACCTTCTGACTAAAGCAAGTACACATTTTTATACGAAAATATCAGCAAGCAAGATTAATGTTGTGATATGGAAGCAGTGTTATCTCTCTTTTTGACATAATGAATTTATTACTTTTTAGGTGTTAACCGTTTCTTCTTGATGGAAAGGTATGATATTTTCAATAATAAAAACACATTATATGTACTACTTTTATGATCAGGACCGATTTCGATCATGACCAGCAATGTCAACTGATACTCGAAACACGATGAGACAAACCAGTCCTGATTATAAAATATATTGTGAAAATAGTACTAAAAATATGTTTTTATTATTTAAAACAATAAATATAAACATTTGCAATTATTACTAAAGATAAATCATTAAATATTGTGATCGTATCTGATTCATCGGATTCTGAAAAATATCAATAATTATCACAGGCAAATGACATAAATTAACAATTTAGTATTAGCCAAGAAAAATGCTTTTATAATATAAAAATATCATTAATAAATCAATAATGATGAATATATTTATCCTAATATTGCAAACAATAAATAACATGATTGAAACATGATATTCACAATTATATTCAATTATTTTCTTAAAGATATATACATATTAATCCAAAGAAAATGATAAAACTGAAATTTAGTCATGTTAATGATTTCAATTGTATTCATAAATCATGAAATATTTTGAATGAATTAATTATTTTATTATTATATTTAATTTATAGGTGTCGTTAAACTGATCAACTATATCTCACAGAAGCAGGGTGTAGCAAAAATAAATACATAAATATTGCAAGACTGCTTGATTCACTAGAACTGTGTACAGTAACAATATATGTTTATTACAATACTGCATATTGAGGGCTAAAAAATGACACTGTGCAAGTGACAAAATAGCCTATTTATTGGATAAAAGGAAAACTTACAAATATACAATATGTTTCATGTGATAAAACATTGACTATGATGTTTTTAAAAGTTCATATTTTATAAAGAGTTTTCAATTTTTGACTATAGATGGCAATACTGCTAACATATTATTTGTACAGATTTTTTTAAATACCTTGCCACTTATAATGGTTCCGATGAAGGTTCTGAATTGAATGTCATATTACTGGAAAGTATCAGCCGAAATATATTTTCATGCACATATATTTGAATTCATGATGGGATGTGATTTCACTGAGATCTCAGTAAAAATGTTTCTTTATTGAAATATATTATTGTTGACATTTCATTACTTTTCACATTATTTTGAATCTGAAAAATGTGCGAATTGATTGTAAATTGCTTTTTTCTATTCAATTAACTTTTGAGTATTGTCTAGCATTCTTTCTTTAATATTTTCACAAGATTCAATGGTAACACTGTGAAAATTTCACATGTTTTTATACGGGTTGTGACACTTTCTTTATTGTTTCCTTCAACAATAGACTTCAAAAAACAATCGATAATGTATATCCTGTGCAAAGTTCTAGTGAATCAAATTGAATCGATTTAATTGTGTAATATTAAAATCAAACATTCAAATCAGCCATCATTTTGCGGAAATCTGCTAACGTGTTATAATCTGGATCATTGTCAATGTCTTCAAAATCTCTGCTCGAGTCAGTTTTGGCGAAACTTGGATTATATCTTGAAAGAGACAGCGGGCAAGGCAACAGTTCAGGCATCACACTGTGGTGGGTGATGAGTGCTGTTAGAGATGTAAACTCTTTTGTAAAACCCTATAAAAAGAGCACATTATTTATAACAAACAAATAATGTCAATTCAGTACTAATCTAGTTAGTATTGAATATTCCACATAGATTTCATTTTAATATTGTTGTAAAGTTGATTTTAGTTTTATGTATTAGCAATAGATACCACCCTAAAATAGTAACAAAAAATATTTTACTCTGAATATAAAAAAAAGACATAATCTTTTTGAAAACTATGTCAATAGGAAATATGGTAAAATAAGAAAATATTGCTGTGAAGTGTCTGGAATATCTATTGAGATAAATAGATGGATTACTTCAAAAGCGCAATATACAAAAAAAAACTTAAAACTTCTATATTTTCAATTTAAGTATGTATGTTTAATTAACATAGTATCATAATAATATGGACACTTTTTTGTATTAAATGAAATAATAATACAAGGTTTATCAGCAATAGTTCATACAAGAATTATGAGTCACACACAAATTTGTTGACACTTTATTTGTATCTGAAAAATAGACACTCATAAATGATTCAGAGTTCCACCAAGCCCATAATTCGTCACATAACAGAAAAAGCAAAATGGTAACAATATGACTTACTTTGATTTTGTAGCCTTTATTTGTGTGTAAAATAAGATAGTGAGCAATCCCGCTTGGTTGAAAGTCCCTGGGGACCCTCAATGACAATGCAAAGCATCCTGACTTAGTTGTACTCTCTCGAACCATAAATGCACCAATTGGTTGACCTCCTAGCACCTCAAGAGCTATCTGGAATATCAAATAATATTTCAACATTATTTTGTCATACAATACTAATTATTTTGTTTATAATTTACGTTTTACTGATAAAGAATTATTCATTTGTTTTGTCACTATAACCACTCTTAATACTAAGCAAATGAACTTGGAAATTCTTTAAACGGATGTTGTCAGAGGGTAGTAAAGGTTGAATGATAAGGTTAAGATTGGGTTGAAAATTATTAAGTTTTTCTTGCTATATGCCATTGTAAAAATCAGATAGGTTGCAAGATATTTTGAACATCATATAAAATATTTATTTACGAGTCTTTGAAAGATCAATCCATATAAGTTTTCACATTGCGATTCAAATCCAGAATGATTGTAACTGAAGCAAAAAATGTCAACTTAACCATTTACCATTGCAGGGTATGTTTGTCTTGATTTATCTGTAATTGACCGTGCAAACGTTGTAAACATGCCCTTTTTTGTCTCTAAATCGAGTGAATGTTACCAAATAATGCTATCAACTGGCATATTCAAGATACAAGTTAAATAAATGTTGACTTACTTCTCTTGGTATTCCAGCTTGAAACCAGGGTGCGAGTCTTAGTTCAGCTTCTTCTCTACTTGTAAGAGAATCACTTCTTGCCGGTAGAAGAGGTGGAGAACCGTTGCCTCCGCATGAAGAGCTGCTTGAACTAGGAATCCTCAATATTCTGAAATAAGAAAGAAAAATATTATTTTGCCTACACCTATTCAATTTCAAGAGTTGCTTTTTGAATGATTCATAAGAAGACAGATACCTCAAATATAGTAAGCATTCTTCCTTAACTATTTCCGTGTTAAGTTACCTAAACGATATTGTAGCACTGTCTATTTCAAAACAAATCAGACTGCATTGAAACTTTACACTTAGTTCATTAATCAGTTTTAATGTGTTAGCTATCACTTCTTGATAGAAAGGTATGATATTTTAAATAATAAAAAAATATTATAAGTTCTTATTTTCACAATATATTTTTTGGTTAAGACTGTTTTCGCTCATCACCATCAGTTGATAATGCTCATGGTGAGCGAAACCAGTCCTTATTAAAAAACATGTGGAGATATGCACTAAAAATGTGTTTTTACTTTTTAAAAATTAGCTCATTAACGCAAATAAATACTGTTAGAAGACTTATTTTTGAGTATTAGCTATTAATACATTTTAGTCAACCATCTCAATAGTTATAAATGTAAGCAGTCAGTGGAATAAAATATAAATCGATTAATCAATTGAAAAATCAATTTTAATAAATTATTCATATGATCATTTGAGTCTGTGGATTCTCCTATGAAATAGAATTAACCTAAAGGACTATTTTAAGCTTGGCTGCAGCATCAACTATCATTATTGTTAAAGAAGTTGTATTTTGACGAAATTGTTAATTGAATGCTATATGATTTAAACAATCGCGATTAAAAGCTGTGATTATTCTAACAGTGTAGTTAAAAGGCGAAATAATGATTACAAGGATGTGTTTGTTACTAACCTATTTCTTTTATTATTATTTATCTTCAACAAGTCAACTTCGAAATTAGATGACATTGTTTTTTCTACGCAGGATATTGCATTATTTATATTAACATTGTCTATATGGATATGTTTGACAGGAATGGTTCCCTTCTGCATTGTGTCTTCGTTGTTCAGCATGGTATTGTTTCTCGAATTGTCTTTCATGGCCGACTTTATATCTGGATCTGATATTGCTTCATTGACATATCCTCCGTTTACAGAATGGGGAGGCTTATGCAATGGGCTGGAATAATAAAGGAGATCATAAATAATACATTAAATCAACAACAGTTAGATGTCCTAAAAAAAACAAGCAGCTCACTTACACCTTTATGCATATGAAACTTATCGATATCATTGTTAAGTGAATTTGTTATGATGGTTTTTGCTTACTTGGTACTGAGTCTGACATTGCATTCATGGTTATTGTCACATAACCTGACCATTTTAAATAAAAAAGAATCACAGTTACAAACCATTTTTCGATACGGCTACTATATTTTTTTAATCATTTGAGATATTAATGAAAATAAAATACATTTATATGCAAAAGGGAAAGGGCTGTAAGTATAAAATTCATATTAAAAAAAAAAACTAAATTTAAATTTGTGATTATAAAAACTTAATCTTTCAATGCGGAATTTATTCATTTAGTAACATTTATTATACGAGTCTTTTCCTTCATAAAATATACATGCACTGTAATGATTTTGGCATACTTAACTCATCGTGAAATCTGGTCTTTAAACACTTTTTATTTTTTGTGTGGTTACTTATTTCAATAAATATTTTTTTTAACTTAACATGGCAACACTATAAAAAAATGAATTATAAAATATATATATATAGAATTTAAATATAATGTATTGAATTGACACAATTATAAGACAATTGGCAATACTCCAAACATGTTCATTCTGTTAGTCCATTCCTGACTGTAGTATTAAAATGATATTGAAATAAAATTTTGCTTATACGTGAAAGTTTTGACATCATTAATATTCTTATATTTTTGAGTATTTACTATCGACACACTGGAATATACAGTCTAAACAGTTGATACGATAGCAGACATTGTCAGAAGGTTTAAAATAATTAGTGCTTGTGATACCTCAAACAAATATGTGCATATTTTATTGTTGTTAAACTAGGAAAACATTTAAAAATAAGTGTGTCATCTGTTTGAGTTGGTACCTTGTGGGTGTATCAGGCACTAAAGGCATACTATCATCAGTATGGGCCTGAAGAAGCAGAGCTCCGGACAGTCCCAGCGCCAACCTCTTCATCAGCGGAGGTTTGTCAGCCAGTCGCTTGTAGGAGTTCAGCTCCGTTGGAGAATTCGACTCCTCTGAACTACTCGGGCTGGTTGACTCGTTTACTTCTCCTTTCAAGTTACTTTTCAGGCTGGAAATAACACGATGAAGAAGAATTTTACTCATCATGAAGTGTAATATATTCTGTATATTGATTTAATTGGCCTTTACTTCAAACAACTCTATTATAACACGGTGAAAAAATAGCAATGCATTTTGGTTTTACAAATAGGTACATAGTTGATCGCTATTAAGATAGGATAGTTCTGATGAGGGCTAAGCCGAAATAGCTATCAACTATATACCATTTATACAAATAAACTATAAAAAAAATTTAGTTCTGTTCTCCATGTTATAGCACATTCTATATATTGATTTAACTGTCATTTACTTTGTAGAACTCCATTATAACACAGTGAAAAAATAGCAATGTATTTTGATTTTACAAATAGGTTTATAGTTGATCGCTCTTAAGATAGGATAGTTCTGATGAGGGCGTAAGCCGAAATAGCTATCAAATATAATATTTACTCTGTTCACCGTGTTATAGCACATTCTATTGTATATATTGATTTAACTGACATTTACTTTGTAGAACTCCATTATAACACAGTGAAAAAATAGCAATGTATTTTGATTTTACAAATAGGTTTATAGTTGATCGCTCTTAAGATAGGATAGTTCTGATGAGGGCGTAAGCCGAAATAGCTATCAAATATAATATTTACTCTGTTCACCGTGTTATAGCACATTCTATTGTATATATTGATTTAACTGACATTTACTTTGTAGAACTCCATTATAACACAGTGAAAAAATAGCAATGTATTTTGATTTTACAAATAGGTTTATAGTTGATCGCTCTTAAGATAGGATAGTTCTGATGAGGGCGTAAGCCGAAATAGCTATCAAATATAATATTTACTCTGTTCACCGTGTTATAGCACATTCTATTGTATATATTGATTTAACTGACATTTACTTTGTAAAACTCCATTATAACACGGTAAAAATCAGCAATGTTATTTAGATTTTATAAGGTATATAGTTGATCACTATTAAGATAGGATAGTTCTGATGAGGGTGTAAGCCGAAATAGCTATCAACTATATATCTTTTGTAGTTCTGTTCACCGTGTTATAACACATTCCGCATTTCAACCATGAATAATTTCACAAAAATTGGTATACACTTGAAATAGAATGAACATCAAATACACTATAGGTATTTCAACATTTGGCTTACATACTAAATAAAAAGTTAATCATTTCAATGCCGAGCGTACTAGTGTACTCCGTGAATATAATATATTATATTACCTATGGTTGCCTGGAAAGTGATGCGGGTAGTGATGTCTGAGGCCCGGAATACTATTTGGTGCTCGGATTCCCATGTTTGCTATGTCACCGCTACACTTGTTTACTTCTTTCTAAAAACAAAGAAAAACACAAAAATATATTACACATTCGACTATATGTTTTTGATATAATTTATAATACTGACACTGAATGTTTTTAATATTTCGCCTTGGTCGTTTCTTAGTAAAAAAAGCTTTGCCTCACATTTATTTATTGGTAAATCATTTATTCATTACAATTCGTCGGTATTGTGCAAATATTGTATTATATTAAATTGTGACATGGTTTTTTTATATATCTCATATTATTAGTAGTCATGATTTTGCTTATTTTTATATTTATAAGAGATTTTGAAGTTTTATTCCTGTGTTAGATATGATGATAATGCAAATATATTTTCACTTGGAGTGCTCTATTGCTGTAGCACAGTGGTGGCCAAAGCGTAAACCGCCGTCGACTAGTCGATCATGTGTAACTAATTAATCGCCCGCCAGTCGAAAAAATAATAGTTACTATGTATTTAAAACAATAACATTGTTCGGATTAGTAACAAAAAAAAAATAACTTATTGTATTAATTATAAACTAATTAGATTTTAAGAAAAAAACATTATGTTCTCTTATTAGAATAACTTGATATTGAATATGTATTATTATTATCATCTGTGTTTATTTTAAATTCAAACTTATTTTTGGTATTAAATTACTATTTTTCTTATATACGATGTTGGTGGTTCGCCGCCTACAATTTAAAAAATAGTCGATCGTAGAGGTCAACAGTTTGGCCACCCCTGCTGTAGCATATACAGTACAAGCGTGACTGACTTATATCCCGTTTAATTTATGAAATCGACTGAACTGATGGAATTTCAGTATCAAATTTGAATTGTTACAACTTCGTACGATTACACGTGTTTTGTCACAAACGACGCTGGTTTCGCCTTTCGGCATATTCAGGCGTTCTATAATATTGTCCCTCTTCTGTGTGAAGCATATCTAACGGAAATATTTCAATACTATCAATATAAGTTTTTCTAAGAGAGGTGTTTGTTATTCAATTACATAGTGTCTTTTTTTAGCCGTTGGAGTGGAAAGCACATACCGTTACGTGGGCGATAACGGAAATAATTTTCGTTTTTTGTCTAAATAATCCATTTACTATCGAAGGATTTACTTTTTCTAACCTTTCCAGGAGTATGGACTTACTAGTACGTCGGCGCCATTTTTCCGTAAAGGTGTATGGAGGTACTTGACGCATATGTCAACAATAATTGTGATTTTGCTATGTGTCAATGGTTTGTGATCCCTGGATAATGCAACTGGTTTTATTACGATAAAGCCCTAAAAACGTGAGTTCTATTTTTTTTTACAATGATTTGATTAATTGCGGGAAAACTCCAAGTATTTTTGTTATAACCAGTTCGTAATATTCATAAAGACATACAAAATAATTTAATACATACCCCAGCTATTTTAATAGTTAACAATCAAATTGCTATATTTACAATTTTAGTTTGTTTGTATTAATTAAAACAAGCAGTTTATAAAACAGGACAATTTTCTAAATTTTAAATGAAATATACTGTTGCTAAAACTTCTGCGAAACATCAAAACGACATTCACTGCTAAAATTAAAAAGTGGATTTAGCTGGTTTTGATTTTAAATAACTCACTAATGTCTCAAAATATGAAACATTTCACTCAACTCACAAACTTTCATCATAATAAGAATAAGTTTTTCTATCCGAAATAATACGAAATACGCAATTCATATTAATAATTATTGGAGCAGATGTAAATTAAGGCCACGCCGTTAGAATTATAATTGAATAATTTGAGTTAAATTTGAGCACTCGTTTGGTTATTATCGAGTTTCGATTTCGAATATTTATTGAACTATTGCGAGAGCAATATTTCAATACTTGCCGAAATCGGCGGCCAGAGGGCAAAATATAATATATCTTGAATAATTAATTGTGCTTCAAAAGTAATAGAGATGTAAAGTTATTTATCCATAAAATAATATTCAATTGGGTTGTTATAAGAATAGCATACCAAGAAAACTTCTACAATTAAGACCAGTGTTCCCTAACCTTTTCACACATGCGGTCCGGTAAAAAAGGAAAAAAAAATCGGAAACCACTAATAGCGAAATAATAATGGTTTTTTATGTAACATTTTGTTAATCTTATATTGTGGTGTATTAGTATAGTTAAAACTGACAAATATATGTAAACCAGTCTGATACAATTAAAATTTAACATAGAAATGGTTTTTTTTCCAACAAACTAATGCGAAGACTAAACGAAATTAAGTTCCTTGGTGTCGCATCATTCTACCAATTATTAATATTTCACATTAACTAAAAATACAAGAAAACGTGCAGGTTAAAGATATACTGTAAATAATATTTTTGCACGGCGAATTTATGGGTTTTCATTTCTTTCTTTCTCAAGCATTATCAACTGATCAGTTGATAATGCTTGCGAAGAACGAAACCGGCCCTGATCATGAAATATGTTGTGTAAATTAGTTATAAAAAATGTATTTTTTTTAATTTAAAAAAAGTTTAACAAATAATATCTGGTATTGAAATTATATCAACCAATTTCAGTCGATATCATAAAGTATTGTACATATATGGTTTGCTGACAAAATGAAGACTCGGTGATAAACTGTATTTCTAGCACTGTGTTGTTTTATCAGGTTACCGTTTTCATTATGATTCTTTTCCAAAAATATCAGTGATGCTTAGTGTCATCTTAGCAATTCGAAACTCTAATATTGTTATGTTGTCCAAAAGCATTACATTGCACATAAAGCACCAACTTTCCGTATAGGCGTGTTAGATTACAATACAACAATTTCAACTAATGAGCTTTTTATGGATCTTGAGAGATGTTTTTCTATGAGAATTGTGTTGTTCTATTGCTCAACGTATCGTTTAAAAAGAGTTGAGATTCAATATATCAGTGTTTCCCAATAAATTTTATGTTACGGCCACCAAATTCTGAAATAATTAATTCCCGGCCACATGCGGGGAAAGTATAGACCAGTGGTTCTTATATGCGGTCACGGTGGTGGCATGAAAGCGTGAGCCAAAATAACTAAAAACTGTATACATTATAAATTTTGTAAAACTAAAACACATTGCTATTTTTTCACCGTGTTATAATGGAGTACTACCAAGTAAATGCCAATTCAATCAATAACTTTAATCTGAATGCTAACGTCCCAACTGTTGAGACGGCTGATTGCAGTGTAGTGATAATAAACACTCAAATATTATATATATGAGACGTAATAGTGTTAAAACTTTCGTGAAGAAGCTAATTTAGTGTTAAAATGTGGCCTGATTTGTTTTGATAACCTCCATGGGTTTGGACCCATTGAGGTTATCAGAACACTCCAACACTTAATTATTTATTAAAATGTTCGGTATTTGTGTATTCTTAAAGTGACTCAGCGAGGAAGACGTTAAATTAATATTCAAGAAAAAAACAAAACACACGAGACTATTTGAGTAATATAGTTAATCCATTCTCAAAATTAGTTACGTTTTTGTAATGCCCTTAGCAAAAATAACGAATTTAATATTAACAATATTACGACGAAATGTAAAACGTAAAAAAGTGTTATTTTCGATTTGGCTGGAATCTATGATAACGCAAACTTCTCTACGAGAAAACTTTGAAAAAGCTAGTTCATATAATTAAATTTGCTTAATTAGAGCTTTATGTAAAGACCGTTATGAACTTGAATACCATATTTCACTCACGTATTTTCATTTCGTAACGGATTTCACAATCTGTTTTACATACATACTATTTGACACCCTTGTGCCACGTGCTGCGTATAATCTAATACTCCCTTATACCAAGACAATGTACATACGCACTGTATTAATTGTATACATTTATTTTATCAAATAAAAAAATAGCTTGAATTACAAAAATTCCAGGAATATATTTCATTAATTAGCACTTTGTTTTTAAAGTCTCATAAAAAAGCTCTCTAATTAATTTCTAGATTTATTTGTTTAAAGTCCTTGGGTATGATTTACAATTTCTGGGATTTAAGTCCTGTATAAATATAATAAGCTACACTTTTCAAATTATTACAAGTTCTAGGAAATTTATTGAATATATTTCATAGCTTTTTCAGTTTTACGTAATTATCTGAAGTGTAACTGAGCCAGCTATACTAAACATTATTTATTCTTCTTTGATTTGCGTACAAAAATTTGGTATGCAATTGGCTCACAAAATATTAAATAAAACTCCAACATAAATAATTTTAATATTTTAAAATATGTACAATTCCACAAGTTATGTCACTTGCAATTTAGGTTTCATCTTTTAGCAACTCCAGGTGTTTTATTACAAGGATGCAATAGAACTGATAGTCAGTAAACAGTTTCCATCGATTAAATTAAAGGAGTCAAAAATAATATATAAACAAAACCTAGTGCGATTTATCTGTTCATTTAAAAAAGGTAAGTAACTCCACTGGGTTATGTTTTTTTCGCAACTCTAGGCATTCTATCACCCTTAATACTATATTCTATACCCTCAATAAGAATTACAAAAAAGAGAGTTAGTGCAATTGGACTGCTCATTTAATAGAGGTAAAGAACTAAACTGGACTAATACTATGCAAAACAGTTATGATCTCCAATGTTTCGATGTAATTTTTTAACATCGTCATCTCCATTGAACGAGTGGTTCTTCGATAGTCAACAGTCGATATCGTAAATTATTGAAATAATGTACAAAAGAAAACTCAGAATATAGATATGTTATCTACATATTTTACATTTATTTAAAAAAAATATGTGTTTTGGATATTGAAACAAACTCTTATAAATAAACTGCTACAAGAGAAGCTCGGAGGACCGCATGAGGCCCGCTGGCCATGAGTGAATTATGACTGATTTTATGTTTGCGTTAATTATTAATTCTTTGCAAAGGTATTATTTCAAAGAAATAAAAAACATTTTTATAAGCATAATTCATTTTTTTGATGTTAAGATTGATAGATGTACACCAACTTTTTTTGATTAGAATATGATAATGGAACTTTCGCTATTCAATACCAATTCAAAAATAAATTATTTATTGTTAATATTGATTGAGTAAGCAACATTGATTATGATATTCCCTTTAAAGGTATTAACCATAACTTCTTGATGGAAAGGCATGATATTTTAAACAATAAAAACACAAGTACTTATTTCCAAAATAAATTTTGTGATTAAGACCGGTTTCGCTTATTGCGATCGTTTTTTACTGATAGAATACAAATTATACGCAAGTCTATTTAGAAAGTTTTATGTTGAAGTTAACAGGTACACAGAAAAAAATCGTGGAAATTAGTACTAAAAAATGTGTTTTTTTTTTCATTTGAAATATTGTGAAACTACAATACGATGAAATTTATTTCTAGTAATAGATTGTTAAAAGACATTATAAGTAATAAAAACAAACTTTTAGATAAATTTGGATAAGCTTGCTTTTATGTAGTTCTATTTTGAATTATATTTTTTTCATCGATCTGGCGGGCTTTTATCAGCGAATGTTGGCAGCACTACACGTAACCCGTAAATTGCCGTACTAAAAATGTATAAAATTAACCTACAAAATGCGTGTAGCTTTTATTATTATGAATAAAGCAATATTACGGAAGTAAGCATACGCGTAAGATGGTACTAAAACGGAAAATTCCACAGCCTTATTTATGATAGCAGCCGTCAAAAGCGCGGGCAAAATACAGCGGACGTTTTTATATCCCTCTACGTTTTGTTTTGTCAGGTGAAAAAAAAAAGAATGCTTAAAGAAACCAAACGGCAAAGATTCGATTTTTTGGTTCTATAAGGTTTTAACACGAAAATTTTCTTACACAGCCATATTTTCTTTGTTTAGATTCTTTGATTAAAAACTTGTTAATTTATATTAGAGATACACTTTTGTAATACTTTTAATATTTTAACTGTAACTTCTCGATGGAAAGACATGATATTTTAAATTAGTTTATAAAGTAATTTATGATATTGAATTCATCAAAAATATGGTCGCTAGTTATAAGCAAAGATAGTGAAGATGGCCAAGAGTAGGTATCAAAACACTAGATATCATAAATTATATTATCAATACATTTTAGGTATAAACAAAGCGCAATTAAATTGAATGTTTATTCCCAAAGAACAGCTTAACCTTATTAACTCTTCCATGCTATATCAATTCACCTTACATGAGATTAGTCAAATTAATCGACAATCTCAATTTCTTTTTTTTTCATATATAACGTCACCTGATATTTTGTTTCACATTAACAAATATCGTTTAAAAAAGTTATATTATGTACAAATCAATTTGATTATAATAAAATCAAGAGTTGTTTAAAATATTTCATATATACGGATTATATAATTTTTGATATCGATTGAAGGTGCTTGATGGAGTTTCAATATCAAATTTGAATTGTTACAACTTTGTACGATTTCACATGTTTTGTCCCTAACGACCCGGGTTTCGCACTTCAGGCATTCTATCACACGGATGCAACAGAACTGACGTAAAATAAACAGTTAGCATCGTATATATATTAAAGTGATTAATTCCAGGAAAACACTTACCCCTAGGCAAGCAGTAAATTGCAGCTAAAAAAATTCAACAATAGCAATCTAATAATGATTAACTCAATTGCCTGTGATAATTTTCATTAACGATCTTGCTAATGAGGCATTCTTGAAAGGGGTTTTTCAATAAATATGAATCAAGTAACATAAAACATTAATGGGTTTTTTTCTTTTTATATAGAGAATCCCTACTATCAAACATCTAGTGATGAAACATAAGAATTTACGTCATGAGATTGTCGATTCATTGAACCGATCTCACGTAAAGGGCACAACAAGGGGGAGTAGAAGTGGGGGAAGATTGAGTTGATCACTGAGAATGCGGTATAGATACATGCGGAATTGTACAAAGTTTTGACAATTTAAATTGAAGCATAATATGTTTATTATTTTTTTTTAACGGAATCAAAATTTAATTTTCTCAGCTTTGAGTGCTTCATTTAATATAAATTTATTGACAACAGTACATCAAAATAACTCAATTTGAAAAAGTTATTATGATTCAAATTGTAAATTAAAATTCCATAAAATACCCTTAATCGATATCGCTAATTGCGTAAGACGGAACTGAATTTAATAAAACAAAAATACTGTAAAACGAATATAAACAATACAGCCGAGCTTTTTACCGTAATGTACTGCACGCTACTAGCTTTTACTAAATGGGCTTTCGCGTGATTTGTACGATTTTCTTCATTTTGTGAATATGGTAGTATTATTAATTAGAGCAGGGCACTGGTCAAGCGCTTCAGATAACCCTTTAGAAGTTTCTTCATTAGATAAGATTAGGCTTCAATGTAAGGCCGTTTCACGAAATAAACCTAAGGCCGTTTAACTGGATGGCGACTATCACTCGTTTTACGATTGCAGACATAAAAATATACAACCTCGAATGGAAATATCCGGAACTGTGCCGTGGCACGCGATTTTCGTCGTCAGCGTAGGGCTGCCGAAACTACCCGTAAAATATTTTGCCGTACTAGATTCAAAATGCCTAACGGCAAACTGTAAAAATATATCCAATAAATAACGAATTCAGATGTTTTAATGATATGTTAACCCTTAACTTGCTAACGTCTCAACTGTCAAGACAGTCGATTGTTTTTTGTAACAGTTTTTTGATAAGATAAAACTTAAAAATAAAAGAGAGTTCGCAGTGTCAGAACTTAGACGCAAGAGCTAATTTGTGTTTTAAAATATGCCCGATTTTTTCTGACAATTTTGTATAACACCAGCACTAGTGAAATTATTTTTTGCAATTTAAGATTTTGAATTATCTTTTATATAATAGTTAAAATAGGAAAAAATATTAATTCACATAAGGATTCCAATACATAGTACATAGTTATTTCGATTTTACCATCATTAGAAATTTTGTTTTATTGTAACGGAATTCTATCAATCATTCACATTATTTGAGTCAGATTATTTCAGTGAAGAAGCATTATCAACTCAAGTCAAAGAAGATAATTCAAATATGAGCGAAACTGGTACTGATAATACAATTAGATTGTAATAAAGAACTATACGTCGTGTTCACAGTGTTTCCCAAATATTTCTACAATCGAACACTTTACGAGTTCTGAAGCTTTAACAAAACGCCTCGTTGATTATATTTTACATTTAACTTTGATAAAATAAGCTAAATCATTAAATTTGTTGGAGCCGTGATAAAATATTAAGCCAGCTAAGTTATTGCAGTACATCTATTCATGCTCCGTGGAACACACACTGCTGTCCCGCGGGATTCAGTTTGAGAAATCCCTGTTTATTAAAGAATAATATAACATTAGTAAGAATAATAAATTATTGATACAGAATTTATTTCTAACGATGTCATGAAGACGAAAAAGTTCAATAATAACCTTTTTTTTCGTGAAAATGAATTCATTGCATATATATATATTATAATGTAGTTTAAGAAAGTTATACTTGGAAATATAAACCTCGATATGCAATTTGTAACATATGACAGACGTACTATAACATTTGAATATGGTAATAAAAATGCACTGATAATATAGTTTAATTATTATATCGGCTGAAGGTGCTTGATGGAATTTCAACATCAAAATTGAAAATTGAACGACTCGGGTTTCGCCTTTCGACATCGTCTTCTTCCGACGTAACAGAACTGACACATAGTTAATAGTTTTCATTTGTTAAATACAAAAAGAATTGACTGGACAAACCGAGACAATAAGGCTAGTTTCTAAATATATATTTAAAATAACTTTTATATATATTGAGCTGCATATAGTGACATTCAATTTGTAAATGATAATTTTACAAACAATATAAACAGAAAATGAGTTTTTGATGAAAGGATTTTACAGTAAATAATAATCAACTACGATTAAAATGCGATATGTTTAATTTGAAACTCAGAGACAAAACATGTGGAATCGTACAAAGTTTTAACAATTCAAATTTGATAATATATTTATTTGATGTTAAAAAAATCTGCATGGCAGTTTTATAGCTGAAATGCCTATTTGTTAAAGATGAGTATATACTTTAATAGAACAAAAAAAGAAACAGTCGAATTCGTCACTGTATTTATAGTTAATAGTTTCCCGTGAAAGCTTGTATATATTAGGAAAGCGTCGCAGAAGCTTTTAAAAAATCGACGCTCGCGTCAATAACACCCCTAAATTAGAAGGACACCAAAAGGTCAAGCGTGCTTACAGCTATTAGCATTAAGCTCAGGATGTCTCTGAAACACGTTACCATTGGACTCGCCTTTGATATGAATATGGCCTTTTCGTTATTAAATCACACGATAATATGGACAAATGAATTGTATTAGACGCGAAAATGTTTGTTCTGGCTATAAGGTTAACACCATGATGCGATTATTTCAGAACCTGAGTAAATAATAATAAGTACATAACATAAATCTTTGTTTGTCACGGTTTTCAAATTGGCTCATCACTAAGTAAAGGTCTACATACGAACCATTGCTAAGCGACCGTATCGTCATTAAATCAGCTGATAACTTGAACTAGCTGTCAATTGTTATTTTACTAAATTAAGTAAACATAATGATGGAGAAATTACTTTATTAAAAATATGTTGAAAGTCTCGATTTAACGTTTTCTGGGAATCTTAAAAATTAATGGGAAGCTTCAAATATAAAAATGTGCAATTTAAAACAAAAATATTTTTTAATTTTATATCTATTTGTAATATCGTGAGTTCTGTGTGATTTTTTGAGTAGGCGTTATGAGGCGTTATGAGAGTCGTTCATTTAAAATTATTCGACTATTTTTTATTTTTCAACATGTTTTTTTGTTTAAGGAGCAGTTGACTATTTTCTCAGATTTAGGGGGCTGTGGCATAAAAATGTTTGGAAAGCAATGATTTTAAATTAAAAAATGTATTTAATTTATATAAAATATTTTTCTCTAATATAATTTGAGTCTTTGTCTCACATAATTAAGCACTATGATTCAATTTTAACGCAATATTTTAACCATCCGTGTTTATTTTCTAATTTTTTTGAACGACTGCATATTAATTACGACATTATTTGTACAAATTATGCTGCAAGCATGATTGTAATACAAGTAATTGAACTTTTCAGAGATTTTTAATGTTATCAAAAACCATAGAAAAACAGAAACCGAGTAAAAACGTAAAAGAACACAAAGAAAAATCAAAGATTGGTTCGATAAATTAAAAAAAAAAATAACAATATTTCAGTACAGAAAATCGTGTAAAAAAATATTAAAATTTTCCTTTTGTCTCTATAAATTTACGACATGTGTTAGAAAATAATGAAGACTTTTGTTTGTTATGATCTAAAACAGTAAAATTTATAATTACTAGGATGTCTGTCTGTCTCCTTAGTGAATTTTATTTTTCTAACTTTTTCATACATTTCTTGACACCCGATCATTCAAGTATGCAGATTCCGCTTAAATTTCAAAGCTCGGTTATAGTTCGGTTTCATACACGATAAAATGATGTTCCATTATAATAACAAATCGCAAGTTTTTTAAAAATATATATAAGGGACACGTGTGCGCCTATTAGCTTTCGTTTACATTTTGAGTCGCTCTGGTTGACCCATTCCATTCCATATGCAATTTAAAGACGTTTGTTCAAACACTAAGAACGCAATAGGGCGTGAAATTAAAAATATTTCAAAGAATTGTTTCTGGGAATAGTGTAATAAATAATTCGTGTATTTTTTTTCGTTAATTTTTTTAACCGTGTTATTTCAAAAGCGTTTTAAAAAGAGTTAAGTGTACTTCTAGTTTCTTAAGTGTAATGAAAATATTGTATTAAAATATCATCTTGAAGAAAAAGCAGAAATCGATTTGTATAGTTGAAACACTGAAAGACTGAAAACAAATTGGGTTCACAATTTAGCTCTGAAGAAATTGCTATTGATTAAATTTAATCAACGTTTTTTTTATAGTCAGCAATATCGCAAGTAATAGACAAGAAACGTTTTTTCACTATACTTTATATCTAAAGGATGCTAGTGCGCGCCATCCCCTAGTAATATTGAGCCACCCCCAGTCCTTACTGGCTATTAACGGTGAGTCATTTATTGTTTTAATCAGAACATTTGTGATAGTCTGGGGTGGAAACAAAATGGAAAATTATCTGATTGTTTAACTGCTAGAATTTAGGGTAGTTTTTATGCTATTTGGTTTAATTGGTATTCAACACGAAGCTTAAACGGTTAAGTAGGGTGACATATACAGTGATCGGTCAGTTAAATGTATGGATTGCTTTGACAGATTAGTTTAAGCTTCTTAGTAGAGTTTTATTATTGAAACGTATTTTTTTCAATTGTTGTTATGCATAGATATTTCGTAATATTAAACGATATGATTAAATATTTCAAAAAAATGTTAATAAGGTATACCGATCGATTACTTCTAGACCAGTGGTTCTCACGTGAAATTTCACTGTGGCCGCATTATAAACATCAGCTATCCTATGGAAATGTCTCGTGGCCGCACCAAATGTGATAAAAATAGTTTCAATATATTTTTTTTATATAGTGCGTTACACTGAATGATCTTTCAAAATACACAGTTGTTGGTCAAATCAACAAAATTAATAAAGCAATTTTTGTTAATTCTTTATATTGATTCATTGTTAACGTATTAAAGTGGTCCTTTACTGAAATTCTAGTTCTTGACAGTGTCAAGCATCTGTTATTTTCTACGAACACACTAATTGACTTTATTTTTTGAAAATAATAAAATAAAACGACTAGAATAGGGAAAGGTGAATTTCGATGTGCTAGGATCAAACCTGTTACAAATACGACAAATAATCTGCTAGAACTAGCTATATGTTGTTGCGAATATGTAGAAAGAAATATCCATAACTTACGATTTTAAATACATATTTGTTCTGTTTAATTTCTGTGCACATTACTGGACAATGGCTGATTACTGTAACTGTTACTCTATTTGTAAAATTTTAGGTGAGGTAAAGTTTGAAATATAATGTAAACATATAATTTAGGCCTTAAGTTGTGTTTTGTTAAAAATTTTCAGTCCAGTTAATAATCCACATTTAGCAAAATGTGAAATATGGCAGCAGGCTAAAAAAAATTAAATGCTTTTGACATTTGATGTGATTAGAGATCGCAATTCCGGTAATACTGAAATAAAGATTTCAGTATTTTTGGATTTTAAAATTCCAGCATAGCTAAAAAAAGACACATTTTTTCATGTTTAATGTGTTAATCGTCACTACTAGATGTGAAGGCATGATATTTTAAATAATAATGAACACGTTTCTTAGTACAATATATTTATAACAGATACATATGTTTAATTAAATACAGGGTGTTCGCTGGGAAGGCTTATTTCTTTATTTATTTAAAATTAAACAGTTTTTTTTCTTTAATGAATTTTAAAAAAATACTGTATGCGTTTGAATTCACACTCGTACATAAAGAATATTTTAACATCTTAAACAATTGAATATTTTTAACGCTTTAACTATAGAATCCTCATTGGCAGGCTAGTTCTACATTTTAGAAGGACAAAAAATGAAAGATTAGGAATTTGACATAATCATCAATTGATAATGCTTGTGGTGAGTAAAACCGGTCCTAATTATAAAATATATTGTGGAAATAAGTACAAAAAATTGTGTTTTTATTATTTGAAATATCATGCTTTTCCATCATTTCCGACAGTAAAAACCTTAAAAGTAAATAATTAATACAACCAATCAGACAAAATTCTCATTTTGACCTTCTATAATTTGAAATAAATATGTGGCCAGTTACAATAATCTTCGAGCTTTTAAGCTTTTAGCAGTGGTGTAGCTTAATATAGTCAGGTGGATGAAGACATGAGTAGTGCCCAGGCGCACTCAAGGAGATGTTTTAAAAATTTTGATCTATAACATATCTGGAGAACAAACCTTAGGGTTTGGTATCGTTATATTAGATTCGGCAATGACAGACTAAAAAAACGATTTGTTTTTGCTAGCAATTATAGAATATGTTGCAAGCCAAGATCATTGTTGTATTTTATGTTTTGGGAGTGCTAGTATTATTTGGAGTTTTACCCAAGATCTTGGTGGCGCCGGAGCGCTTGGCTGAACTCCCGCGGGGTGAAGTTGTGTAGCAAACGCCATACGAAACGCATTGCCCACCAGTGCGTTCAACTCCTCCGCCTGTAAACAACAAGAGAAACGCATTGGTCAACACAGCTTATTAGTTTAGAATCACTTACAAAATAACAATATTAAAATTGGAGTAACCTAAAACATCTTGATCGACAAGTTATGGTATTTTATGGGTATGGATTGCTTTGATAGGTTGGCATAAGCCTATTAGTAAGACGGTGAAATAAATAGCAATGTATTTTAGTTCTACAAAACTATTTTTTAAAATATAGTTGATAGCTATTTCGGCTCACGCCATCGTCAGAACTATTTTTTTTTTTGAATAATTTTGTAGAAATAAAATACATTGCTATTTTTTTCACCGTGTTATAATGGATTTCTACCAAGTGAATGCCAATTCAATCAATAAACTTATTAGTAAGGATTTATTAATACTCATTTTTTTCATAGATATTTTCTTGCATGTCGTTTTTGAAGGGATATTTTTGAATATTTTAAATAATAAAATATATAATAATAATTCATCTAAGCGAAAAAATCGGTAAATAATTAAAATGTTAACGACCTCTTAAAATTAAATAATACGAATAAAACTAGTCTCGTTCAATAACCATTCGTTTTGTATAGTTGGTAATAACTGACTCAAAATTTTGTACAAAGAGGATTGTTTTGATTTGTATTGTATCAGTTGTTAATTCTTGCGATGAGCGAAACCGGTCTTTATCTTGATAATACAAATTTGGGCAAACAGTACAAAGCGTTTTTAAACAAAAATGTATAAATCGATTGAACAATTAATTTATAAGCTTCAATGCTGGCATTAACTACTCGTCTACAGGCCTGGTGTATTAAAAGTATATCAATTATCATTTAAATCAGACTATGTTTGAACTAAACATCTATGTTTGAAATTAATTGAAATTTTACCTTATATTTGATAAAAGTTGTAGATTGTAGTGAAAACTATTAAATATATGAAATAATTTTATATAAAATGACGTCGCAGCACGTTATAAATTGCAATCTCATTTGACGGTTAAAATTGAAGAAGCAAAATGACAGCCGCCGTCTTTAAGACGAGTTTAACAGAAGCACATTGATGCAATTACTATAATTAAAATGTAATCATTTAAAAACTGGTAAGTAATTGCGCTGTTATATTATATATAATAACGACGATGGTAAATTGTTAATGTGCACTGCGCGAGAGGCTTTCGAGGTCGAAAGCGCCCCCAGGAAATAATGATAAATACATCACCTCTGTGAAATTAAAAATTGAAGGCTATTTTTTTTTTTTGAGATTATCATTTTCTTTTTATATTGCAATAGAATGCAGCCATGAGTGCAAATATGCCATATATTTTTAAAACATCATTTCACACACGGTAAATTAAAAATTATAAGATCGTCACTCGAGATTGATCTATTTAGTGTATAATCATTAAAAACGTTACTAATTATATGTTTTATGCTTTTGCAATGTATTAAAGATTTATAAATGATGAGCTAAAAAGTGAGCTAATGAAAAATCTGTTATATTTTTTAATTAAAAGTCTTGAGATGAGCGAAACCGGTTCTTATATAAAAATATATTATGAAAATAGCAGGGCTGTAGAATCGGAGTCGTAAGAAACGAACGAAAATGAAAAAAAGATTCAGCATTGCCTCTAGCCCGAATATCCGAAAGCGGTTATTTTCCGCTTTTAAAACCCTTCTAATTTGAGACGAAGCAACGCTATTTTTAAGAATAAATTCAAAGAAATAATGTTTGCGTTTTATTAATTCCTATAAAATGTATACTACGAAAAAAAAATTGTTTTCCGGATTGGTTACTCGATCTAATATAATTTAATACACATAAATAGGTTAGGTTGGAAAAAAACATTAACAAAATTAAACCTTTTTTTAAGTTAGAGCCGTGATGTTAATCAATATTGAAGTCGCAGTCATGTTTTTTAACGAATCCACAGTCGTGGAAAACAGTTCTAAAATGTGTTTTTATTATTTAAAATATGCCTTTCCACCAAGAAATGGCAGTTAATACATTAAAAATATATTCTTTGGTATAAAATAACGTAAAGGTGAAAAAAAATATAGTATGATTTCTTTATCAAAAATAAATAATAAATAAACGACATTTCAAATGACCAACTTCTCTGTTATCATAATACGATGCAATAATTTTATAAAGCTTCTTTAAGCTACCAGTAACGATTTTATTTGCGAATAGGGAGCTTTTTTCTCTTTGCCTAGCCAGCGAAGCTAATGAAGGCTTACGATTCCAACGTCAAATAAATACGGGATGTGCCATGAAAAATAAAATCGACCGCCAATAGTTATTACGTTTTTATAGAAATATTATATTTCATATATTTTACAGGTACACACAAAAAATATATGATGAATTTTGATGATTATTTTAAAATAATGCAAAATGATTTATTATAATAAATATTGTGTTAAAGTTATATCGACTGTAGAAAGACAAAATTACTTATACAGAAAAAAATTACAATAGTCACAAATGATATAAACTTTAATTAAATATAAAACAGACAAAATTATAGAGGTATATACTAATAAACTGGTAATCAATTCATCCAGTCAAATATTAATTTAAGAAAAACTAATTACGTGTTTTGCATACTATTTCTTGGTCGCAAAATTACTAGTTTATCTTTTTTTAATTTATAACTTAGTTTATATACTAATTCCAATTAAATCCTTTTGATATAACCTGCAATTAATTGTCTGCATTGTGATTAGCAAAAATAATTTACCAAAAGTACTTTACAATACTTTGCCTTTAGACACTTAATATACTTTTATAACGTGTAAAACAACGGATTAAATTTTTATTTTACGATTTTAACACACCTTTTATACGGAACGGTAAAATAATCACACAGATAATTGTAAAATCATAATTTGTCTGGTTTAAATTTGTTAACATTTATTGGATGAATGACTCATAAAAAGGATATATGGATATTTGGCATAGTCAATATTATTTTTTTACTACAAAAGATTATGAACAAATATTAAATATTTTATGAATTGTAAGTGAGCTTTGCTTTGCCTTTCTTTTGACTATATTACATCGTATGATCTATTCTACAATGACAAATTATTTACCAACCAAAGGTATTATTACTTCGTGACAGAATAAACTTTCACGAAATAAATAATTTCTTTTTAAAGACATTTTCAGTAACAAATTTTAAGCTCAAATTTGAATTGCTGAAACTTAGACGAAAAATTTGTCTCCTGACAATAGTGATACAAAATGCAGAATCGTACAAAGTTTCAATAATTTAAATTTGATATTGAAATCCCACGAAGCACCTTCAGTAGATATCATAAATTAAATATAACATTGAACAAACTTTTCATTTGAATATTTAAAATAATCGATTGGATTAACATTAGTACAAATTCGCTCAAGTTTGTATATAATTTAAGTTTCAATAGATTTAAATTTCAACTGATGAAACGGTGTACATTTTCACAAGTTTTGTCACTTATAATTCGAAATTTTAATCAATATAACCGGCACTTAAATGTTTTAGGGAACGTAATGTATTAAATATTTAGAAATTTTAATGGTATTTAGATGTGAAGAAATTTTCAGTCGAGGGCGTCCCAGTAAAACACACGAAAGATGTCACACATTCTCAGTTCAGTATCAAAAACTTTTATAAGTAAAGTTTATACTAAGCTTCTACAATATAGGAATACAAAAAGTATTTAGAAAAAAGACAAATTACTAAGAAAGTAATAGTGAGTTGATGAAAAAAGAGTCTTGTTAAAATTGACGTAGCATTTATGTACACACTTTGCCCACGAAGTACGATAAAACTTTAATATATTCATATAAAAGACAAGCTACAACGTAAAGGTTGGCCATAATTTGTTTTACATGCGATAATTATTTCACTTTCATTTAACAGATAATATCCAGTAAATAGGAGTCTTGATAATTAACATACAAACATCAATTAAAATGCAACATATATTTTGTGGTAATTTCAAGTGGTGGTTGTTTTTTTAAGGCTTTTGTATAGTCAGGAACAATGCGTGGCAGGTTTTAATATAGTGAACAATTTACAGCTCAATAACAATAGTCGCTTAATTATGACACCAGAATAATTTTCTGTAATGATTTGCATTAAAAATTGCCCACGTCATTTCAGGTAGGGTTGCTTGAAAACAATAAAGACGATTGTAAAATTGAATGACGTTTTAAAATTTTCAAAATGTTTTATCTTCTTCGATTAGTACTATATAAAATTATAATCACCAATAAACTATTATCATATATATACTGAAGTGCTAAAACGGTGTCTCATTTATTTTATGCGAATATTTATGTAAATAAAAACTATTTATAGCAATCATGTTTGTATTTTAATTTTTGATGCGATGAAGAACATTCCAGCAAAACGATGCACTCACTACTTGACGATTACGACGAAAATACCCCTACAGACTTTCACATATTCCGTAAAGACGAACTGATGAGACGTCCATAGCTTCATCTACAACGTTATTTTAAGGACTTCTTGACTGGTGTACGAGTGACTCGGAAGCGGCAGAAGATAGAAAAATATGAATTCAAGACTAAGAAGTTAGAGCTCCATGATAACCTGGAGTATTGATCGTTTGACTTCCTCTCACATATATATATATATACACCCAGTCCTTTTTTTACGCGAATTCAATTATACGCGATTTTTTGGACGGCAGTTTTTCATACGTTTCTGGGACTTTTTCACGCGATATTTCAATTTTTGGAACCAAATTGTCTAATTATATCAAAGTTGTGATTTTTTTACGCGCTTTCTGGAACTAATTATCGCGTAAAAAAAAGGACTGGGTGTATATACATGTCATTTTTAATATGTTAACTGTCACTTCTTGATGGATAGGCGTGATATTTATATATGTAATCACATTTTTAAGTATTTTATGATATCGACTGAAGGTGCTTGATGGAATCTCATTATCAAATTTGAATTGTTACAACTTTGTATGATTCCAAATGTTTTGTCACTAACGACCCGGGTTTCGCCTTTCGGCATATTCAGGCATTCTATCACACGGGTGCAACAGAACTGACGTAAAATTTACGCAATTTACTGCTTGCTTTGGGTAAGTGTTGTCCTGTAAGCAATAACTTTAGTATATAGACGATGTCAACTATTTATTTTACGTCAGTTTTTTTGCATCCGTGTGATAGAATGCCTGAAGAAGCCGAAAGGCGAAACTCTGGTCGTTAGTGACGAAACATGTGGAATCGTACAAAGTTGTAAGAATTCAAATTTGTCATTTTTAAATACTTGTTTGGACTGTATATTTTTTAAACAGGGCCAGTTTCACTCTTCCGAGTATCTCTTAAGCTAGAGCTAATAATTCTTGCGATGATAAAAACCAGTCCTAATAAAAAAATAGATTTTAGAAATATGTACTAAACAATGTTTTTTTATTATTTAAAACACATATATGCACATATTAAGACTGACATCTTGAGGTTAATGTTTCACTATCATCAATAGCACCACCGTCAACAAAGCAAAACGCATAAAGAATTTTCACAGAAAATTCATCAAATCTACCCCTAAGAAGTGGTGAAAATCAGACCACTGGCATGGACACCGTGCTTAAAAGAGTAAAGACATGTTACATCATAAAATTCTTTATCAAATCGATAGTTTCGTTGCTACTTACCGGTAACTAACACCCACTGAAAAAATATCTTTAAAAAACTCTTATTATAGAATTCAATATTAATGTATTGTGCGTGTTTATTTTTGGTGAACTATATAGACCACACAGTTTCGATTGGAAAACTGTAGGCTGTACGGTCTCAAGATGAAGTGAAGCTAGCTACTACGGCTTTGTTATGAAATCGATACTCTTTAATACAAACTGCACGCAGGTTCATTCGCACACATTTTTTTCTCTCTAGAAATTTTCTTTTAGCATATCGAGCTCATATAATATTCGTCGTATGTTTTGATCGGCGTAATAAACTGTCCATTATTATGTTAAATATCAACTCGTTAAATCATTTGTGAATTAAATTATGGAAATCTAAATAATTTATTCACATATGGTCTGCTTATAGGCCATTAACATGGCATTTATATTTCTTTCTATCGTGTAAATTGCGCTATTGAAACCGTGCATTTAAAATAAATTATCAAACATATTTGAGAGATATTCTAAAAAGTAAACACTGCAGTGTTTTTATAATATTGTAGCTCTGCAAGAAAACTGTCAAACAACTAAAAAAAAACAAAATATTTTTTATTTTTAATTGTTACAACTTTGTACGATACCACATGTTTTGTCACTAACGACCCGGGTTTCGCCTTTCCGCATCTTCAGGCATTCTATCACACGGATGCAACAGAACTGACGTAAAATTTACGCAATTTACTGCTTGCCTTGGGGTAAGTGTTTTTCCTATAATTAATAACTTTAGTATATAGACAATGCTAACTGTTTATTTATGTCAGTTCTGTTGCGTCCGTGTGATGCAAATCTTTAAGATGCCATTTGAAATTTGACATTTTTAATTACTTATTTTGACAATATGTTTTATGAACAGGACCGGTTTCGCTATTACGAGTATCTTTTAAACTGAAGTCGATAATGCAGTTGATTATTGGCTTCGCCTTTCGGCATCTTCAGGCATTCTATTACATAGATGCAACAGAACTGAGGATGATTTAACAAATAGAGGACTTAAATACAAACAAAGTTTCATTTATATGCAGATAGTTGCCACAAAACGTTCATATTACGCACATTAATACCTTTGACAATATATCAATAAAACTAAAAAAAATCCACATATTAAATTGTTTGTATTATGAATCAAGCCTATAAATATATCTATACAATAAAACGAAAGTTGAAGACAATTAAATATTTTTGTTAACAGTACACTGCTCTACAATTGCTATCGTACATCCGCCAGGTATATACTAATGCACTAAAAAGGGCTCACTCTATCGTCAGTAAACAGCATTAAAGTTGGTCAGTATATGTTATAAATAATGTCTAGTTGTTAAAAAAATAAATGACATTTCCGAAAAACGTATAAGAAACCTATAAGGGAGATTGAAATATTAAATACGTTTTTACGACAAGAAAGTCGAACTTAAGTTTATTGATGGTTCAATAATTGACAACCGCTCACGACTTGACAAAAATAAAACCGTACAACTAATAAAAGACAATTTAATCGGAAAACTCACTAAATTCCACATAAAATTATAGTCTGTAATAATATAAGACGATAGTAAAGGAGTCCATAACCAGTGAAAACAGAGCCATTTAGAAATACACTAATATGTCATTTGTCTCTGACTGCTAAATTCAGCATTAGTACAGAAGCCAAATACAACTTGATATAACTTCTCTATAAGTTCGTTTAAAACCAAAAGTATTGAAAAAATGTTTGAAATATTTAGTGATTGAATATCATTTATGCTGCTCAGCAGGCAATAGGCTAATTCTCGTGTAATTACCTAATATCATTGTTTTCTGTGGTACGTAATATCGTGTATGTCTTATGTTATTTATCAAAGATTTTTACTATTTTAAATTCTATTCAAATTTAGTTTATGTAATTTTTTCTTTCATTCTTTAAGCCTTAGAAATATTCTTTGCTTACGGAATACGTTCATATTTTTTTGGTTTGACATGACCGACATTTTTTAATTTTCGACCATATTTGCTTCTTATGTAGAGCATACGGCTAACACGTAACGTCATTAGTGGTTGTTAGTGGTCTCTTTCAAATATACAGAGTGATAAATCTGCACTGCCAAGGTTTAGATCATAAGGGTTCTGAATACAGATTCAACCATGTTACTTTGCGATTTCCGTAATTTGGATACGTGTGTCGTTGGTGTGTGTAATGTTTCTTGTCATTGATTAATAACGATTTTAAAACATAAAATTTTTTCATTAATACGACAAATAAATGAATGTCACTTTCTTAATTAAAAAGCTTTCTTATCCATAAAAAACAATGAGAAGAAGGAAAAACCATAACATGAAAGGTGCTATAAAAAAAACAAAATGTGAAGGTTTAACCAAGCAATATGGCAACGTTGTATATTGACCAAATGTGAAATAAAGTTGTAACTATTTTAAATAGTTTGTACTATTTATGCTATTGACGATTTTTCTTCTTTCTTTACGCTATCATAAATAATATATTTAGCTATTGAAATTCGATTAAAAATGAAAAAATGAAAAAGTTCTTGTCCCATGGTTTACTCGTATGGAGTAAAACATCGCAAGATGGCGACACACGTTTCTGGTGCAATAATTGTCTGCTTGATATATATCGGTGACGCTCCTCCCACACCGTAGGTGACGTCTCGTGTTACCTGGTCCAAGAAACATGCATGTCTGACATCTTGTAACAAAACCTAGTGCACTCTATAATGAAAGTAAGAGAAAATCTTACAAATAATTCACCTAATGCTGGCGTTAAAATTTTCGAAGTGTTTATTTGAGAAATGCAACACAATAACACAAGTTTTTATATAACGTAAGTATTAAGTTCAACATCAATTCTCTTGATTTTAAGAAGTTCATTCTTTTAGAGTAAAATGGTTACTACAATAGACACTAGCATTGTATATTTTTTTATGTAAGAAATAATTTACTTATTTTATCATTTTCTGTGATCTTAACTACGGTTCGCCGAAATGACAAGATTGTCATTTCTGTTTTATATTATAATTAGGTTACTGCGAGTTTTATCACTGGATGTCGTGCTCTAAAAAACATAAAATTGCGGAAACAGTAGTAAATATTGCATTTTCATTATTTAAATAAAATGTTTTCTTTTACTGGTATGTAACGGTTCATACATTAAACGTAATTAAAATGAAGTTTTATTAAGTGAATGTTTTTAAATTTGAATCGTTACAACTTTGTACGATTCCATATGTCTTATCACAAATGACCCGGGTTTCGCCCTTCGGCATCTTCAGGTATTCCATCGCACGGATGCAACAGAACTGACGTAAAAGTTTACGCAATTTACTGCTTGCTTTGGGTAAGTGTTTTCCTGTAAGCAATAACTTTAGTATATAGACGATGTTAACTATTTATTTTACGTCAGTTTTGTTGCATCCGTGTGATAGAATGCCTGAAGAAGCCGAAAGGCGAAACTCTGGTCGTTAGTGACGAAACATGTGGAATCGTACAAAGTTGTAAGAAATCAAATTTGTCATTTTTAAAAATATACTTCAATCTATACATATGTACTGTTGTCAATGAATTTATATTAAATGAAGCACTCAAAGCTGAGAAAATTAAATTTTGATTCCGTTAAAAAAAAATAATAAACATATTATGCTTCAATTTAAATTGTCAAAACTTTGTACAATTCCGCATGTATCTATACCGCATTCTCAATGATCAACTCAATCTTCCCAACTCCCCCTTGTTGTGCCCTTTACGTGAGATCGGTTCAATGAATCGACAATCTCATGACGTAAATTCTTATGTTTCATCACTAGATGTTTGATAGTAGGGATTCTCTATATAAAAAGAAAAAAACCCATTAATGTTTTATGTTACTTGATTCATATTTATTGAAAAACCCCTTTCAAGAATGCCTCATTAGCAAGATCGTTAATGAAAATTATCACAGGCAATTGAGTTAATTATTATTAGATTGATATTGTTGGATTTGCTTTAGCTGCAATTTACTGCTGGCCTAGGAGTAAGTGTTTTCCTGGAATTAATAACTTTAATATATATACGATGCTAACTGTTTATTTTAGGTCAGTTCTGTTGCATCCGTGTGATAGAATACCTGAAGATGCCGAAGGGCGAAACCCGGGTCGTTTGTGACAAAACATGTGTAATCGTACAAAGTTGTAACAATTCAAATTTAATATTGAAGTTCCATCAAGCACCTTTAGTCGATATCATAAATTAATGAATGTTTTTAGTTGCTTATAAAAGTAGCCGATTGAAGTCATTTTTACTGTTTCGATGGAATGTATGATTGTATTTATTGAATTGGCGTTTACTTGGCAGAACTCACCATGTTGTTTGATTATAGTTAACTATCGTATATATATATCTAACCGATGTATATACCGTAAATCTTCTAGAGAGGGTAAATAAAGTGTGAAGATAAAGCTGTATAGTTTTTTAGAGAAATTTATAGGACGCTTTATTTTATTTGTGTCAAAATAATGCACGTCGGTAAATATGTAGTCGTGAATTAGTATATAACCTCAGACGGAATGGAGGCGATGACATTTTGAATGCATACAACTTGTCACTGTGAGCAACTAACTTCGGCAAACGGAAATATTTTCACGCAAATGTTTTACGTTCATAATAAAGACACTAATGTCAACACACTGTTCTGTTTACATCAGTGTCTAAATGCGAGTGTTTACATTTGAGCTTTTTTGTGTTTCACGCGTGGAAGAACATTTATTCGGTTTACTTTTCAAATTTGTTTCATATTTTGAAATGAAGTAATAGTTTTTTTTATTGTATATATAGTAGATAGTCGGATAACGAACAGTTCGAATTGCGATCAATTCGGATAACGAATTAAAATGTTCTTTCTATTCTATTTTTTTTTTTTTTGTAAAACAAGGCCGATCGGTCAACGAACAATTCGGATAGCGAACATTGTTTGGAACAGACAATGTTCGTTAACCAATCACCCAATGTATACAATTATTTTTGTGTAGCTTTATTTAACACTAATCAATCGTAATTTGAAATATATTGACTCAAAACTATTGATTGATATCAAAACAAGTATAAAAAACTGCTAGTTACACAATCTCTCTATTTCAAAAAAGTATAATGTATAAGATATAGTTGGAAAAGAGTGACGGTTTGCTAATCACTCTTGCTACGTCCCATTCTTCGACGTATCAGAAATTAGTGCTTTCGGATAGAATTTTATAACACGTTAGAAAACCCAATATATCAATTTAATGGCCTATACTGGAAGTGTAAAACTGAGACTAAAGCCAACGAACTTGACGAATCGATCACAGATCAGGCACGGTAGCATTAGTTTATTTTGAAAAGAAACTATATGGAAGTATATAAGTAAAGAAGCTAATATATAATGATAAAACATAAGATCAGCCTAAACTAAAAAACATTGGCAGAAAAATAAGCTTTTCTTAAAAGCCTGTAAAGAGAAAACTATAAAATTAATTTGCATTATCCACAATGTTCAATGCTTGAAAGCTTCCTGTTATATAACAGCCAATAATATTCTAGTGTAAATAGTAAATGTGCAATTCGGCATTGAAAATACTTAGTTTGTGAACATAATCGCGTTCATTCATACGAACTACAATTCATCCCGAGTCCCAAGGGTCCCGTTACCATAACTTTACTTCCAGCTTCCCACAACTCCCTGTAACCAAAGAAAAATATATAGTTATACAGCAACTTGCGAAAGCTTACCGTTGACAGTATTAACGTCGGAAATATTTTTTTTATGTACAATAAATAATGTTATTCTTTTTTTGGAAAAGGTTTTATCACACCATGTATGGATTATTATCACTCACGTGATCTTACAATCATACAGATACAAAATAAAACTGTCATAAATATGTTCATTTCAATTTATTATGAAGTAATAGTTTTTGACCGTCTATGATATCGACGAAAGGTGTTTGATGGAATTTCAATATCAAATTTGTATTGTTAAAGTTGTTAGGTCAGTTCTGTTGCATCAGTGTGATGAAATGCCCGAAGATGCCGAAAGGTTAAGCCCGGGTCGTTAGTAACAAAATATGTAGAATCGTACAAAGTTTTAACGTTTCAAATTTGACAATCAACCAAGATTTTCACTCGATACCTTAAGATTTTGTATTAGACAAATACTCTCGTAATGACATTTTTTACATATTTTGTAAAAAAATGTAAATTAATATTTTTTAAAAAAATATGTAATCAATCTTAGGAGTGGTTTCGCCCATCGTGAGCATTATCAACTGATACAATTAAATTAGAACACAGTTATTTATGCAAAAACATGAGATAAAAATTTCCATGTATATGTTACAAATGATTGAAGAAATAAGAATATAATTTAGAGGTTATCATTCAAAATATAGCGAACTTGAATGAATTAAAATAGCTTACCTAGGCCCTGATCTTAATAATATAATATTTGTAAGTAGAAGTAAACATTTTTTATGCTTTTAATGTAATTTATTTCGATGAAGATGTAACTGTTATTATATTAAAAGTGATAGTAAAATCGATTTGATACTTATGACGTTAGTCGAATTTAGACAAATAATCTCGAAAACTATTATAAATTACAAGACTCCTTAGTGTTTTGTTTGGAATCATTGTATTTTTTATGATCAAAAGATTTTCAATATTAATGAATGTATATGGTGAATAATTGATAAATTTTAAGAAGTAATGAAAGATATTTTAGGAACATTATTTTTAATTGAAATATCTTCTTATAAATCGTTCTTTATGTTTATTTAGAAAAATGTAACATATTTTCGTCCACATTTCATGTTATTACACTTGCTACAATAGCAAATTAAATTTAACTACGTAAATACCAAAGGAGTTTATATTTCACAACTCAACCTACAGTGAGCAACTATGTAAACTACCAACTACCGACTGGTATGTTTTTTATTTTCATTCCTTTGCTATCTCAAATAGGAAAGTTGTTGAAATGTTCGTATCACCCGTTTGGGCTTATAATATGGAAGATAATTAATTGCGCATTTATGTAAAGTAAGCACTGCGATTTTAATATATTATATAAACCAGATTGGTAGAATTATACTTCTGATGGAAATCGCTAGATCAATAAACAGTAGAAAATTACAATAAGCTTTTCTAAGTGCTTAGCATTTATTAAATAACACAATATTTTATGAAAATTCGACTGTTAAAACTTCAATGCTGATAGAGGTGTTCAGTTATTGTATCAAACACGAAAGATTATAAACTATTAAATCAATTAATTTTAGAAAAAAAGCTGAGTCCAATAAGTTCGATACCTCTATTGAAAGAGAATTTAAAGCTATACAACTTTCCATAAAAAACAATAATTCTTATATACGTTATCTGTTATTTAATGCCACTTTAACCCACCCGTTTATAATAATATCTTTTGGAGTTAATTTGATGAGTTTATATATTTTTTATTACACAATTTAATTACTAAAAATGCAAAGAAAAATGAAAAGTGGAGACTTGCAGTTTTTATGCGAGAAATGATATCAAAACATTAATGACTTTTCATAATGTTAAATATAATAATTATTTTTCTTTAGCAATATTAATGTATAAATATTTGTAAGGACAACTTGAATTTTAACTTGTATTTATTATTTAATGTCTTAATATTTAACTCATAAACAAAATCAAAAATTTAAAAAAATAGCATTCTAGAGATAGATTCAAAGTTGCTGTAGGTCATTGTCTAAATAAAGTTCATGACCAATATGACTTTTAATACAATCCAAATATATAACATAACTGTATTAGTTTAAAATGATTGTGTGTATTTCTAAAAATGGACACAAAGTTAAAACTTTACAATCTCATTTAAATGTAACAAAGCATGTTGACATTTACAGTCCAAATTTGCCCAAAGGTAAACCTTTGAAGCGGCCAAACTTGACCCAATTCTCTGATTTCAGAGAAATATACAATTTTAAGTCCCGTACAAAATTATTTGCTACGAACATTGACCATCATATTTCATTGTCTGTATTCTTGAAATATATTATTACTTCAGTTCTGAGATTATTTTTCCAACGTCTTACAAGTAGCTTTATTAGTATTTCATTGAACAACGGAAGCTTTTAGTAAATAATATAATATAATATAATTAGAAAATATAATTGTAATATGAACTGGAAAATTAAGTGATAGAAATTAATATTGAGAAGCAATGAAGTTTTAAATAATGTTAAAACAACATTCAATATATAACGAGGACCAGATATATTGAATATCAAAAAAAAATTACTGAGACAAAAGCAAATCTTAAATATCAATATTTACATAAACATTTGATAAGCTAGTAATGTTAGGAAGATAGAAAAAATTAATCAATCACAGTAAAAATAAATTTTGACAAAAGCTATTACAATCTAATGTTATTTTTTATTGTTTGGTTCTTAATTACTAAAAGATAGACACATGCATCTTCATAATATCAATTTAGAGTTTGAATTGTTAAAACTTTGTACGATTCCATAAATTTGTCATTAGCGACCCGGGTTTCACTTTTCGGCATCGTCAGGCATTCTATCACAGGGATGCAACAGAACTGAGAGTTTTGAAAGGCGAAAAACGGTTTAAGTTTGATATTGAAATTCCATCAAGCACCTACAGTCAATATCATAAATTATAAAATAGTAACACGTTGAAAAAATAGCAATGTATTTTAGTTCTACATTTTTTTAGATTTGTAGAACTTAAATACATTGCTATTTTTTCACCGTGTTATAATGGAGTTCTATCAAGTTAATACCAATTCAATCAAAATGCCAAAATATTATTAAATGTATTTATGGATGATTTATCTCATTAGTTACTCAGTGGTTTTATATACTTTGAAAAATTACTCAGTTGTGACATACGTAGAATAATATTTTCTTGAGATCATAATTTTGAGTCTAAATCAATTTATGGAATAAAAAATATATAAATATAATGTTTATTTGTATTTACTTTCACTTATTTAGATTTCTTCTTTGATCATTAAAAATAAAACATAAATTATTTTATTCTGTGTATGCGTACTGAAAACTCAGCTGGCAGGAAAGGGTAAATTCTATCTCTAGAGATTAAGTGTCTGTCCTTACTTAGTTGTAATACAGACATTACTTCTCGGACAGAATGTGGTTTACGCGTCCATTGGCGATTCGGAACGTGATAGGAATCTTAGCGATTCGTTCTTTGATCCATTCCGTTAGAATTTAGGTAAGTACAACAATAAGAACGGTAGAAACGAGATCGAATCACTAAACGCAAATTCCTCAATAACGTCACAGACTGCCCATCGTCGTATACGGCAAAAACTACTGTTGAACGCTAGTAACCCACACTTGAATGGCGTTGAAATGTCGATTTATAGATACATATTCACACTACATTCAATTTGTACTAAAAAAGCTCGTGAGAAAATTTTATAATGAGCTTTTTATATCGATCAATCAGTTTTAATTATTATATTTCACAAAAAGCTCAATCCAATTGTATATTTTAATCGTTTTATATAATTTATGATATCGACTGAAGGTGCTTGATGGAATTTCAATGTCAAATTTGAATTGTTGCAAATTTGTACGATTCCGCATATTTTGTCACAAACGACCCGGGTTCCGCCTTTCGGCATCTTCAGGAATTATATTGACGTCAGCTCTGTTGTATACGTGTGATAGAATGCCTAAAGACGCCGAGAGGCGAAACCCGGGTCGTTAGTGATAAAACATGTGGAGTCGTACAATGTTGCAAACATTCTAATTTGTTTTATATAAACTTTTTTACCCAATAATATAATATAGCTTGATAGTATTTTAAAAGCTTTACATTAATAAGATCTACACCCGTATGTCTTTTTTTCTCAGATTCAATATATCAATATAAAATTATTGAAAAAGTCGTTTTTTTTATTTTATTTATTATATCAACTGATGTTGCTTGATGAAATTTCAGAGCAGAACCTGTTACATCTTTGTGATAGAACGCCTGAAAATACCGAAAGGTGGAACTTTTTTTATGTAAGTTTTTTGTGTTGTTTTGTAATGTAAGTATTATACCAATTCATTCTAAAGGTGATGGTGTTCACTACTATTTCTAAAATTCCGTATTTTTGAGATCAGCGCCGGTTTCGCTTAATGCGAGCATTATTAAAAAAATAGTATATAATTACCAGATATGCAAAACCAACGGATCAAGAACTAAGATAATCATAAAAAAATATATGTAAATGAATTGAAATATTAATGTCCTTTAAAAATTTAAAAATATTAATTGTCAACTTAAAGTTCTACACATTATAATGGTTTTGATACATATAAGTGACAGTTAACATATAAGACACGTTTTTACGTTGTAAAAGCTATAAAATTAAAAAAAATTATTAACATATTTGAAACAAATGAATAAACTAGCCAATTCGCTGAATTGATTGTTACATAAAATATGCTCACTAAATTGTGTTACGATAAAAATGTACATAATTTATGACATCGATTGAGGGAAAAAATGTATGTTTTTTCATTAATGTTGTATTTCCAAGAATTTTATTCTTTACAAGACATTTACGCCTATATAGCTTTTTGTGGTCACCATTTACTCTTCTAATCTACGTACGTCTCTTTTTCAATATTATGATTGCTCTTAAATTTTAAATCTCATTTATCAATGAAAATCGAAATAAACAAAAACCAGTAGCTTTTAAAATAAAACAAGGCAAAATATTTCTCTCGCCCCGGTTGAGTGCAAAAGCTGTGATTGGAGTAAAAAGAAATTCCAGCGGGAGCAAAGAGGCGCTGATTGCCGAGAAATGCAGCAACTATCCGAAGACGGGCAATCGAATTGACAAAGACGTGTTTTCTTTGAAAATATAACAACGACACCGCGTACGGATTCTTGTACCATATGTTCCGTACACCTTCCGAATCTTCTTTTGATTTTATTGCTTAACCCGCTGACTGCTAACATCTCAACCGTTGTGACGGCTGATTGAAGTGTGTATATAGTTGACACTTAAAAATGACGTATAAAAGTGTTGTCTTTAGTCAAAAAGTTTATTCTTGTATTGAAATAGCCTTGTTTGCTTTGTTAATCGCTGTATGTTTGGTTACGCTGACACTACTGAAGGACGTAAAATTTATTTGTCTTGCTGCTAAAATCTTTTTTTTCGTGACTCCTCACACTCTATTTGATAATGAGCTAAATATTTTTTCGTGAAATAGTGGACAACACAAACTTAAACATAATAATTAACTGAATTAGTATTATTTTTTAAATAAATTAACATGTCTATTTTTATACTAATAGATCCAATTTATGATGGCGACTGAAGGTGCTTGATGGAATTTCAATATCAAATTTGAATTGTTGTAATTTTGTACGAATCCACATGTTTTGTCACAAACGACCCGGGTTTCGCCCTTCGGCATCTTCAGGTATTCCATCACACGGATGCAACAGAACTGACAAGATACCATAGTGACAGAATTAATAGATCCATAATAAAATTTGAATTGTTAAAACTTTGTACGATTCCACATGTTTCGTCACTAACGATCAGAGTTTCGTCTTTTAGAATCTTCAGGCGTTCTATCTCACGGATGCAACAGAATTGACGAAGTCAAAACCTGGGTCGTAAGTGACAAAACATGTGGAATTGTGAAAAGTTTTAATAATTCAAATTTGACATGTAAGAAATAAAATAACCTTGCGATACTAATAGTCTGAAAATATTTCTCAGATAAGTGGAATGCGTGTCGTATTTAAAAGTACATTAATGGAATAACTCAATTATCAATGCTAATTTAACATTTATATATAAATATATTATTTATGTATATAATGCGTATAAAAACGATAGTTATTTTAGCTTGACCTAGCTTTTGAATAAAGCTTTAAGAAAAAAGCTTTTCAAGAAACGGATGTCTATGCTGTTATCAATGTGAGTCTCGCTTTAATTGAGAGCATCCGTCAAATGTGAAGGATTTATGGAGTAGTTTATTTAAAAGCCGTGTTAACGCGAAAACGATTCATTTATTTATATACAGACTAAAAGCTTCTCACTTAAGAAAGGAAGCAAAGCCATTAGGGGATATTATTTTTAAAACTATACAATCCCAAGATTTTGTGCTAACGAACTGAGAACACGAGTGTACAAATTAAATGTATTTTGTAAGGAGAGGAATTTGTTTCAAAGCAGAATCAAAAATTAATTTTTATGATATTTACATAAAAAAAAACCGCAAAATACTTTTAAAAAACATATATTACATAAAATTTCAATTGTTACACATTTGTACGATTCCACATGTTTTGTCACTAACGACCCGGGATTCGCTTTCGATATCTTTAGGCATTCTATCACACGAATGCATGAGAACTAACGTTAAATAAATAGTAAGCTTCGTCTATGTGCCAGAGGTATTAAATGCAGGAAAACGCAAATGCCAAGGCAAGCAGTAAATGGCAGCTAAAGCAAATTACTAATATTAATCTCATAATAATTAACACATTTGATCGTGATAATTTTCATTATCATTAAAAAATAAATGGATTTTTTTAGAAATACTTACTTATTTCAATCTGACAAATAACGATCAAACATCAGTCGATATCATAAAAAACTAAAATGTATTACATGACTTATCTTGTGATTTTTATCTCTCTTGATTATTGATTAATTTATCTGGTTACTACTAAAAATATGCGTTTTTTACATTAGTACAAAAAAACATTTACTTAAATTTAAATTTAAAAAACAGATACTTGTGAAACGGTTTAGGTTATATCTCGTTTTGTACGTATGCTGTCGACGTCCTGGCTAGTTTGTAATATTTGGTTATTTATAAAAAAAATAATAGTGACGAATATACACGAGTCAAAAACTTGTGTTTAGGGAAATAACAATGAAGCAACATGAAACCTTCACTTTTTCAATAACCTAAAACGCAACATCGCAAATAAGCTGCGTAGTCACCATTTCCAGTTAATAATTTTATATTTTCAGTACAAAATAACTATATATAGCTTTTTTGCCACGTTTGTGAAATTACTCAATTATTTACACTACAATTTAATGGCGCTCATTGTTTTATAAAACGTCAAAATTATTTCGGTTTGAGGATAATATTATGACATGCTTTTTAATGAGACGATATTGGCAAAAAAACTATTCGCTATATGATAAAACTACAAAATTATGTGTTACTGTCATTAATTTTATCTATAGAATAAAACCATTTATGCTTCTCTAATCTGATTATTTTATCATTCTATATATATGGATAGTCGTACTAAATATTTTTTCTTCATCTATATGATGTTATACTTAAAAAACTTATAAAAAGGAATATGCAAAATCAAAAAAAAATGTGTAAGCAGAATAAACTCGATACGTTTTTTTATATTTAATATAACAAAAATAGCTTTTTAAGTGTTATTTCCAAGGCATATTTATGATCGGTATCAGTTGATAATACTCGCGATGAGCGAACCCGGTCCTGATTATAAATATATTGTGGAAATAGTATTAATGATTTGTTTTTATTGTTCGAAATGTAATGGCTTTCCACAAATAAGTGACATTTATCACTAATTAGTGATGCTTAGTTATAAATTTTTTATTAGACAAATAAATCAATTGATCATTCAATTTCTTGCCAAAAAGATGTGGCCAAGTTTGATATCAAGATTATAAAAACCTGATAATTTTTGATATCGTAAAGATTTTTTAAATATGTTTTTACTAAATGTTTAGATTTTATTGTTGAAATTTGAAGAAAAGGTATATAAGATTTATTTGGGAGGAGTAAACTTGTTTATTTGAAATGCTGAAACTTTGTACGATTCCACACGTTTTGTCCACACGGATGCAAGAGAGTCAGTTCTTTTATACCCTTGTGATATAATGCCTGAAGAAGTCGTAAGACGAAATTCGGATCGCAAAAAAGTCACAAAACATGTGAAATCGTATAAAGTTTCAACGAATGAAATTTTACTAAAATTCAATTGTACCTTCAGTTAGTCGATATCATAAACGATTTTTTTTAATTTCATAAAGTTTGATTTTTATTTTTTCTTATAAAGAATAACTGTCGATGGTTTAAAGTCATAAAAAATAGCGGCTTAGAAAGTTATAATATTAACCCGTTAACTGCAGAGCCACGTTAACGATATTTTAATACCGTTATCAAATAATTTACCAATCAATTCAACAGAGTTCATGTAAAACAAGCCTGTACAGATATCAAGACAAACCAATCCATATTTCCACATAAAAATCAGCTTCTTTTTAACACTTTTAAGACTATGAGATTTTTGAATATCATTTATCAAAAATTCACTGCAAATATTTTGTCTTAAAAGCTACGATGTTAACAGTCAGTGCGTTTAGTTAAATCTAAGTTAGAAATATATTCATAATACAATGTTATAGCGTTCAAATAATACAAAAAGTAATTATATGTTCAAGACACGTAAAAACTTAGTTCAAGAAAAAAATACGCCTAATAATGTTAATTATTTAAAATTATTACACATAATATCATGTAGAAAATTTCAACCGTCAAGAGAAATAAAAATAATTTCAGCTGAGCTGTTACGTGCCGTCACTGGAGTGCGATAATTACGGTTTGTTAAAAATATGTAAAACACAAAAATTACTTTGATAAAATTAAAACATTCCAATTCAATAACCAAGCATGGGAAAAATTTCCACGGGTATCTCGTGAGACCACTAACTAAAACAACAAATTTTTAATTGCGAATTCACGTGACATACTTTGTGAAAAATATTAATGAAACGGTTTTAATTAAATTGCTGTTGATTTAATTTTTTCCCATCTATGCGACTTATTTTTTTATTTCCCTCGAAAACTGAATAAAAATTTGTCGTCAGAATAAATTCTGTATATTTCAAAAATAAAATAATTACAAAAGCAAGATAAATATTCATTGTGTGTCAGTTCTGCCGCATATGCGTGATCGAAAGACCGATGATGTCGATAGGCGAGACCTGGGTTGTGAATGACAAAACATGTGAAACTGTACAAAGTTGTAACAAATAAAATTTCTTTATTCATCAGTTTAAAATAGTTTATAGTGAAATTTATTATTTAAATATAAGAAATAATTTCTACTGCGATATTCTCCATACTATTTTAAGGTGTTAACTGTCACTTATTAATGAAAAGACATGGTATTTTAAATAATAAAAAAACAATTTTTATTACACGGTGAAAAAATAGCAATATATTTTTTTTCTATTAGTTCTGATGAAGATGTAAGCCGAAATAGGTATCAACTATATACCTTATAAATTTTGTAAAATAAAATATATTGCTACTTTTTCATAGTGTTATAGTGGAATTTTATGGAGTAAATTCGGAGCTAATTCAATAAAAAATACGATTTTATTTCTAATTTCCACAGTATATTTTATGATCAGAATCGATTTTGCTCACCGTGAGCAGTTAATAATGCTCTCGATGAGCGAAACCGGTTTTGATCATAAAATATATTGTAGAAATAAATCCTAAAAAATTCTAAAAAAAATCTGAAATATTCTCCGTTGAAATATTCTTTATGCCTTTCAGTAGGAGATGAGGTATAGTCAAAATATATATATATTCAACAGCTTTCCAATAGTGAATCTTAGCATCGTAACGATGTCGTGAATTGGTGAAAACGTTTTGAATTTGTTTTGATTTGCATTATTAATTGAAAAAAAAGAGTTGTTTTTTTTCAATTAAGAATGCATCAAATTCGGAACGTTAGTTTTTTTTTTAAAACTTATTATTTTTTATAAAATAAATTGTCAGGAATGTTAGGATTCGGCCATTACATGCTTTTAAATTTATTTTGTTTATCTTTGATAATATATATGAGTTGAATATTTTTTCGAAAACAAATGAAAAGTGACAAATCTTTATGATATACAATTTGTCTTTTGTGCCAGATATTACGGTCTTTGCGGTCGAAGCAGTGAAAGCGAGGCGGAGCGGTCTGGGAGCGATTACCCAACATTTGTACAATTTCACACCAAACTTTTGGATATGACGTGAGCCCCGCGGGTGTCTTTAGCCCGTTATGATAGGGGAAGTTGCCGAAATAGGGCACCAGCTCCTGGACACTTATCATGGGCGCACCAATGTTATGTGGCAGAAGGTGCGTATAAGCAATCGAATAGAAAAACTAAACGCGTTGAATAAACCAAAATTTTATAAAGTTTTTCGGCAAACAAACAGTTTTCATTTAACATGGTGAAAAAATAGCAATGTGTTTTAGTTCTACAATTTTTTTATAAGATATCATTGATAGCTATTTTGGCTTACGCCATCGCCAGAAGTATAGCTCTGAACTAGAGAACAAAAGTCAGAACTAGAATAGCTATGTACTTGCTTGGTAAAAACGGTGCTATATTTTCTGAAGTTTATAATTGCGGCATTTTTTTTACCATATCGACTGAGGTTACCTTATGGAATTGAAAAATTTAATTTAAATTATTTCCAAGATTGGCAGAACTTAACAGAACATAATAATTAAAAAAAAAAGGTTTTTGTCAAAATTGATGGTTTGTATAAGCGATGCAAACTATTTACCGACTGTAATTTTGAGTGTGTCCGTGTACAACAATGTCAAAATATGACCAAAAGCGAAACCAAGAAACGAAAACTCAGTAGCGTTTTTCACAAATTAATAACACTTTTTAATGTTTTAATGAAGAAGCTGTTAGTGTGTAAATTTGTTAGTTTTTAGTATTCCTAATGTCAAAAACTTTACTTATGTAACGTTAATCTTCCTCCACTTGGGTATTCAATTTCACACGGCACTGCTGCGTAGTGATCTGAAACAGTGCGAAGTTAGAGAACCTAAGAGGTGTGTTTAACCATCAACAAGGATTATCATGAACACCTACGAGGCCTGAAAATGTCGCATCTCTTCACATAACGCTGATACAATTCAGGTGATATCCTTCGGGTGTTAACTTCAACGATACAACAAACAGATTATGCCCATAACTACTATCACATGATTTCATTTGAAATAAACGTAATGGGCACCGTTTATAAATAGTTTCTAATTTAAATGTTATTTCATTTCGCTAACCATCCGTTAAAAGCATTTTGCTATACAGTTACAACGGCTCTCGGCAGATGTCAGAGAACTTGAGTAGTGATGAATCAAGACTACACGAAATATTTTATACAATAACAGATTTTTAAAGATATAATTTAAAATAACTTTGATTATTCCATGTATAATGTTTCTCATTGTGACACTTGTTTCGCCTTTTTCAGATGCATTTTCATACTTAAAATGCCCAAGTCTGAAAATTAAGTGATATTATATTTTTATAATATATTTGGTGATCAGAACTGATTTCGCTAATTACCTGCAATACTATTGCTAAAAAACAATACAAAAATGATTTATAACCATTTAAATTTTCATGACTTTCGACTAAGAAGTGATAGCATATTAAGTACGTACTCAATTGGGTTGTGGTACGTTCATTGAGTTTTCCCCTTAAAATTCGAGAGTTAGATAAACCTTAATATACCACTCAAAAACGATATAAGTTATGGGCAAAATTAAATTAGGACGGTGAAAAAATATATATCTATTTTTAGTTCTACAAAATTTATAAGGTATATAGATGAAAGCTATTTTGGCTTACGCCCTCATCAGAACTATATCTAAACGGACATTTACTTGTTGTTTTGTATCTAATTGTTAATCATTAAAAAGAATTATATGAGTAGCTACATCGGCTATTTTCAATTTATTAATTGAATTGGCATTTACTTAATAGACGTTCATTATATCACGGTGAAAAAAAGCAATGTATGCTAGTTCTACAAAATTTATCAGGTATATAGTTGATAGGTATTTCGGCTTATGCCATAATTTCATAAACGATCAACCAATTGAATTAATAGATATAATATAACCTCATATATCGAACATGGGTAGCGTTTATTTGTGTACATGTTAAATTATTTGATAAATGTGATAAATGTTCTAGTTGAAGCTATTGATTAAAAATTAATTTATTAAAATAATTTAGAAATTAGCGTTCTATACATAAGATAAGAAGCAAATAAAAAAATTAAAATAGACTACGAGATTACGATAAAATAGAATAATACAGTATCAAAACCGTGTATTAAAATTAGCAAAACATGATGCAAAACGATTAATATTGATATGAAATAATTCACAAATTGAAATCCACTGTCAAAATAGTTTTACAATGATCAAATTAAACAAGAAAATGACTCGCAATAAATTCTTCTTTTTGCAAGGCCTTGATTTTTTAAATTACGTTGTAAATTCAAGCACTCAGGAATTCGATTTGAAAAAAACTATCTGCTAGATAAAACTGTTTTAATAAATAAATTGAAAAAAATTGTGAGTAAATTTCTTTATAAACCTAAAAAATCGTATCCGGGAGTAGTTTATTTTAGAATTTAACATTTACACGTTCGAGATTTACGTATTTTCGTTTTAAGATTCTTTAGAATTTATAAAGTTTATTGTAATTTAGTGTTTCATTAACGGGGATTTATAAATAGTAAATGTAGACAGCATTCCTTTATAGTTTTCAACTGAAAATAGACTTTGCCAGGTAAAGTTTATGTATTTTTTCTTATAGAGTTTTTTCTACAAGAAAACTACTTTCAATCTATGGTTTTAATATGCTTACTTATTTTCAAGGCCTTTTCAAATCATCAATATACGTCCTATATTAAAATGTGAATTCATTCTAATCAAATTAGCTTAAAATTACTGAATATATTTGCTAAAACTAAGAGAAATGATATAACCAGTAAAAAGGCATAAAGCATTGTCTTTCAGTAATGAAAGATCTTTGAAAGACTTAATTTAAATATTTGCTTTATTCACTTTTAAGGTGTTAACTGTCATTGAATGGAAAAACATGATATTTAAAAAAACAAAAACACATTTTTTTGCACTTATTTCCACAATATATTTTTTACCCCGCACGGTTTCGCTCGTCGTGAGTATTATCAATTGCATTCTATCAGTTGATAATGCTCGCGTTGAGTAAAACCTGTCCTGATCAAAAAATACATTGTGGAAATAAGTACTAAAAATGCTTTTGTTATTTAAAATATTTGCTTTATTGTTAAAATTTATTTATATGGTTCCATTGAGTCAACATTAAACGTCAAGCTCCTATCGAAGTTTTGTCTTATTAAGTCGATAAGACGAGAGAAAATAAAATCAGTCATTCTAGTCGTGATGAATTATTTGTTTCTTATGGTCTATTAATTAGAGATAATTAATTGTTGTTAATATAAAATATTTTACATCATTAGTTGACGATCTTTAATTGAAAGTTTCCAGAAAATATATATATATTTTCTTCAAATATTGCGTGAAAGGGAATTTGAAATCTTTTTAAATGATTATCAAAATATTGCCAATTGAGTCACTATTTAAAAAAAATGTGAAAACTAAAATTAATTTCATTTATTTTCAATACAATAATATTTGATAACGATGCTTCTAATTAAATCTGAATTCCATTAAATATTGCAAGTTTTATAATTTTATTTAAAAAAATAAAAAGAAAATTCATTAAAAGTTTTTTTAGAAAAATTCAAAAACTTATACAGTTCTCCTTTCTGATGTATATTCCTGATATACCAAATAAACTACTTTTATAATTGGATGATTTTTAAACTTTTAACTGAAAAGATGTTGTCGAAATATTTTTTTAACTCAATTTTCGCAATGTTTCCTACCTCTGCCGCCACGTGAGTAGGTTGCGTCACAGCGATAAAGGGTCGTAGCGGCGCCCAAAGGGTTGAAATGCCGAATCTTGAGTAGTCGCGAGCCCAAATTTTAACCTCGGGAGGTTCAAGCAAAGATAAGCCGAGTCATAAAAAATTATACCCGGAAAACTTTCCTTGGATAAGTGTAATCGGAGGAGCATATTAAAAAATATATTATAAAAGTTATTCAGCCCTTACGTTAGGTTTTTAAGATCTCAGGTGACATTGTCTTAGTTTATAACAATATTGAAGTATTTTGTTCAGCCCTTATCTCTGGAATTAAATAATTTGGGCTTGTTAATATTAAGACATGTAACGATTTCTTGCTAATAATTTTATACAAAAAAAATATTTCATAACGGGGAACGAGATATTCTCGATTCGTCCTTAGATTTAACGAATAGTACATTCAACTCTTCCGTTACGACGGATTTTCAGTACACAGATACACAGGATACTTAATATAACATAACCTAAGTGGTTGAGTAAGTCACATTTTCTTTTTTTCCTTCTCTTTTAAGCACAATGGTGCATGGCTTAACGATAGGTCCGTGCAGCTCTGTATCGGGCCAAAATATCAAGAGTAAAAACCGATTCTTTTTTATTAGTATTGCGTTATGGAAGACGGCCGAGTAACAGCAACTGCATACACATAACGGGTAGAAGACAACCAACTTGTTTCTTTTATGCCCGGCAGTGCTTTGGAACGTATTGCCTATACTATATATTAAAAATCATATGTTTACATTGTATTCTATTTTCAATATATATATATATACATATATATTGAATGTTAATGTATAAATACTACATCATAACACTTTTAAGGTGTTAACTGTCACTTCTTAGTGGAAAAGTATGATATTTTAAATAAAAACACATTTTTAGTTCTATTTTTACAATATGTGTTTCACAAAATGTCGACATATTCCATATGGATGATTGTTTTCAGACGAAGAATATTTTGTAATATACAGAATAACAATGGATCTTACATGAGTTTGCTTTATTCACTTTCCGGTTATCCTTGTTTTTTTTGTCTTGTTCTATATTCTTCTAATTTTTAACATTTCATTATTGAATATGTTTGACGTTGTAAAAGCAAATGTACCAAGTAAATATATTTTATAATTAGGGCTAATTTCTCTCAGCGCGAGCATTATCAACCGATAGGACACAGATTGTAAAATATGCCTATTTATAAAAAAAAACTTAATTGATAATAAGCAGGTATACAAAACCAATGGCTCAAAAACTAAGATAACAAATTACTAAAAGTCTTACTTACAATATTGTATATACATTCAATTGAAGTAAATTAATTAGAAAATGGAATGTCAACAAGTTCTTATTAATAATTTTCAAACAAAAAAAAAGACAAATAAATAATCCATTAAGAGCTCAGAACAATTGTGAAAGGCTTATTAGCAAGAATAATGAGTGAGAAATTTTTATAGTCACATATAATGATATTACATATGTATATAAATAACCTAAATAAACATTTCCTGTTGTTTATCTTTTTTTTTCACATTCAAAAGCTATCTATGATTTATAGGACTGTGGGGTCGACTTGGTAGAGTGGCGATGTTTTGATCGGATTCTTGAAAAACGAACGATTCCGACTACTTATTCGATTAGACAATTTTACATTATATATGTATATCTAAAGAGAGAAAAAAACAGCAATGAATCAATTGAACAACAAATTAATAATTAATTGCCTACACAGGTGCTCGAACGCGTGGATCCCGAACATCTATAGTATCGAAATACCATAACAAAATGCCCAAAAAGTTCACTACAAGGCTACGGGAATGGAATGTATTAATAAAATAAAATATACGCTATTTATTTGAGGAACCACTGTTTCAGAGAAAATCACAGCAGTAATATTTAATTGTGTCGTATAAAGCTAAAATAATCAAATTTATTCCAGGAATGAAATAAGCAAAGTTTTGCGGCATAATTCTCATCACATGAAATGTATCCATTAGCCTGAACAAATAAAAATATCACAGATTCTTTGACATGATAGGAGACTCACTAAGATATTATTTTGCCAACAGAGAATTCCTTACTCCGCGGTAAATTAACTAATGGCAAAGTTAATTGAAGGAATGGAGTTAGCTTTTAACCGCATTAAAAGTTTGCATAAACAAACTATGTGCTGAGCAAAAACATAACAAAATAAAGTAAACAAAGCACATAGACGCTGTGGCGTCGTGTTCAGTTAATGTTAATTCTCGTTATCAGTTTTATTTTTCTGCTTACTCTCAGAGTCGTAAAGTATGTGAGTTTTAATTAAATTTTCAAATTGCAGTGTTAATCGTAAACGGTCGTGACATCAAAAGTGACTTACCGTAATATCCAGCATATTATGGTATCTTGTGAATTACTACATGTAATTGTTCTAACAAACGAGAAATTCAAAAGCTTAAAGAATAATCTAATAGATTTTTTTTATTCAAAATGTACTGCATCTATAGTTTTCAATTATGACAAGTAAAAAAAATGCGTGATAGGATTACTTCGGTATCTTTACGAAATCGGTTTAATGAATCGACAATCTCATGAAGAAAATTCTTAAAATTCATCACTAGATATTTAATCGTTACTTGCCAGATTAAAAGAAGTAGGTATTAAAAAAACCAACCCACTTGTATTTTAATGATGGTTGATTATTTTTTGTTGTAAAACCCTTTCAAGAATGACTCATTAACAAGATTAATCGTTAATGAAAATAATCACAGACAATTTCGTTAATTATTATTAGATTAATATTATTAAATTTGTTTTAGCTGCCATTTAGTTTTTGCCTTAGGGTCTGTGTTCTTCTGTAATTAATACCTTTGGTATATAAACGATGCTAACTGTTAAATGTGCAATGCAACCGTGTATTGGAAAGCCTGAAGATCTTTGCTTTGTCAATAACGACTCGGGTTTCGTCTTTCGGCGTAGTCAGGCATTCTCTGGCACGGATGCCACAGAACTGACAATCTTTAACGTGAAACTAATAAATTAGCGGCACCATATGTCACCAAAGAAAACAGTTCAACCAAATAATTAATTTTCATTAGTAAGAAAGTAGTTTTTCGCATTCACATAAATGGGTATATCATTTTATCGTATGTTTCTTTTTTGTTTTCAGCTTCTTATGTCTGATGATGACTCACTTTGAACTAAGAAACCATGTTCGTTATAACGATGTCAGTCCAGTCCATTGAACTGTATTAGGTATGTTTATCAATTATGATAAATGTTCAGACGAGTGATGAATAAAATAAAATTTATGCAAAATCATTTTACAAATTCAATTTTTCTTTTATACGACTCTCAAATTGACATTTTATGTAAAACTCTATATATAATATGAATTTTCAATCTAGGAGAACGGCTCGAACAAGATCAAACAGTGAGAATATTTTTCGTTTCTGATTGCCAAAATTGATTCAATCTTTTTATTTATTTCCAATTGGATAAATACTCGGTCATTTGAAATGGGCTTGGCTCGGAATCTCACCGTACAAACTGAGAAATAATCTCACAAAATAAAACCAACATAACTTGAAATTAAACGTTGTGCGATCTTAGAAGCGATAGCATTCCTATTATATACCTGGGCGTGGTAGTAAATCCTAAAGAATATTCTATCTCGAATTAATGGCAATTCAAAAGAAGAATGTACAATATTTCAAAGAAAAAAAATACGACTCATATGTTAGATCAATGGTTTCGAACGTTTTTGATTCATGAATATTTTTTTATAATCGAGTAACCTAACAATGATAAAAAATGTTTAATTATGAATCTTTACTTTCTACTTACATTGTATCAAATAATGAATTTGCCTTTCGCAGTAGGAAATAGTAATATATGTTCGACTTAAGTTTTTGTTAATTTCGGACCGTGTGTCTTTTTAGTTTTTTTTCCTCAAAATTATTTAAATTTACAATGAATATATTATATTATGCATAAATAGTTTAGAATATTTTGGATTTTTTCTACAAATTTAATAAATTATTTGAGCTGGATTCATTCAACTCAACAATTCAGTGATTTTTTGCGAATAGTGAAAATATTATAGTTCCAAGCATTCGATAAAGTTTTGAAATAAGCAAATAAAAATGGTGTTTAATTTTTTTAAAAATAGTGTCTATTTATCAAAAATAAACGGTTATCACTATTAGATTTAAAACAACTTTAATGCCAAGAAGCAAGTTAAAATTACGCAAGCTTAAAGCTCTCCACACAAAGAAATAGAAAAAATATACATATTAAAAAAAAAAAACAATTAAAACATTACATGTTTCTCTTTACTGAAAACAGTTCAAATGATATTTATCAATAATTAATAACTATATCGTTAATAAAATATTCATCAAATTTAATTTAGTGGTTAACTCTGTTGGGTTCCGTGACAGAACTTAAAAGTTCGAGTTTCGTAACGAATAGCGTTTTTTTATTCAATTGACTAACTGATTCTGGTCAAAAGCATGGGTATTTGTGATGTCTATGAATTCCCTCCCATTCATGCGATTCTAAAATCAGGGCGTAACGAGATACGTTAGCTTACTATTTATTACGGTTAGCAATATGATCTTTGTTAAGGATTCAAAATAATATTTAGAAAATATGGTTGAAATTGAAAATTGGCTGTCTTACTTCCACGTTGTATGTATGCAGTAGCTGTTACACGGCCACTTTCTATAACGCAATACTGAAATTATGGATGAAATGAAGAAATAAATATTTTTCTTATGAAACTACTTTTATCCTAAATAGTTGCAAAGTAATGGCCTTCCAAGTTCAATGAATTTTCGCATTTTTTTTTGTTTAGATACGTTTATTAGGTCTTATGCGTTACTTTAGAAGCGACTTGATTTACAAAAAATATGATAATATATACAATATTTAAATTAACAAAAGCCATGTCATATGTTTAAAATAAAGTAGAACATTCTGAACGAAATTTTGTTTTCTTAATCAAATTGTTTTCATTCAATGCTGTAGATTAAGCATAAGTTTTAATCCAAATAGCATCGTCTGAAGAAAAATATTCAGAAATTCGGCGCCAGCTGTTTTAGGGTGGCATTTTCAAAAGCTATCAAAGAACGCAATAACTATAAATAATCCTTTTGATATTTGTTTTTTTTTGTGAACTAACAAAGCCTAGACTAGTTAAAGGTCATTATAATAAAACGGATATGAAAAGTAAGGGGGTAATAAACACGAACTTCGCCGTGCTAAGGGTAAGCGTCGAGAAACATAACACACGAAAATAGAAAATTTTACGACGCACGGGACTTTCGTACTAGACTTATTGAACGAGACTATTAAATTTCATCATTTAAACATGAGCCATTTTATAGCCGAAATTATAGATTTCTTCATAAATGACTTTTGGTAGACGTAAATACACAATATAGAGAGAAATTTTCAGACGAGAAATCATAAATATAGCCTTAAAAGATAAAAGCATGAACCAATTGTACCAACAATATCAACTTGAAAATTATTGCCAATATCATAATAATACAACAATCTTGACGATTTATCACTTTATTTTCTCATAAAATAAATCACATGCTGAAATAAATATAAAAAAAACATTTCAAGCGATAAAGTAAAAAATAAATATTCATTTCTGTATTTCTTTGTAGTGTCGACATGTGCACAGTGGTGTCAGTTTTTTACAGTAGAATTCATCATAGCTATTATTAAATATACATTGCTATTTTTCTAGTTCTACCTAGTAAATGTCAATTCAATCAATAGAATATGACGTACATTGACTTACTCAGAAACGTATATTTACTTTATAAGTAAATGTACTTTAAAACATAGTTGTGATGTAGGCGTAAACTGAAATGTTAGCTATCAACGATATGCTTTGAAAAATTATTGAACTGAAATACTTTGCTATTTTTTACAGTGTTAAAAACTAAGTCCTACTAATTAAATACCCATTCAATCAAAAGTATGATTCAGGTATTTATGTTATAATTATTTAATTTAAGGCGATAACTTGCACTTATGGTGGAAAGGCACTGATTGTATTTAATTAAAATCAGGACTCGTTTCGCGCATCGCGATTATTATCATCTGATATAATACACTATTTTTACGTGCAGTCGTAAACACGAAACAACACAATAAGGATAAAAATGGGTATATTCAATACGATTAAAAAAAACACGTCAAACGCATCAAAAAAAGGCGCGTCATACGTTGATTGTTTTTTTTAACTAATCGATTTTATTCTACTGATAACATTGATTTTTAAAGGGAAACAGATGAAGCTAATTTTATTCATGAAATAATAATCATCTAAGAATTGATTATGTGTAAAAAGTAATTAAGTCATCATTTTAATGCCGATTTAAAAATTTCGCAAAAAAGGTCTCTCACATCCGGCATGATGTCATTGCATTATAAAAATGAAGATGGCGTGAGTCATGCTACTATCTTATAGATCCATCGCTAGAAACTTTTAAATTTCTACGCATGCCGACGGGATAGCTTACTACTAAATGCACGCTACTGTATTTTAAAACAGTAATAGTGAACTTTTTTTATTATTAATATTTGTGTTTTGACTTCGTTTTAAAAAAAAAAATTTGCAGGTGGTTAGAAGTATAGTTGAAATTTAAACGTAACATAAGAAACGTATAGATATTTTAGATAAGCATTGGAAAGAATGTATTAATGTTAAATGAGACAGAGTTGATGAATATGGTCGAGTTTTGATTAAACGTTGTTATTTTATTAGTCATCTCACGAAATAATAAAGTAATGTATTACTAGTTTTGTGGCATATCACATATAGTAAATAAGAGTGAAGAATATTTTTTTAAAGGATTTATGATTTTTTGAGATATAAAAATAGCATTAGGTAAAAATAAAGTCGATTGATTGAATTGGCATTCACTTGGTAGAACTCCATTATAACACGGTGAAAAAATAGCAATGTATTTTAGTTCCTCAAGATTATTTTTTTAAATATATTTGATAGCCGTTTTAGAAGTCAGAGCTATCTGACAATGACGTGAGCCGAAATGGCTATCAACTATATTTAAAAAAAAAACAATTTCGTAGAACTAAAATACATAGCTATTTTTTCACCGTGCTAAAAAGAAAGTCGTTTGTTCTTCTTACGAATCTTTTTACTATTACAAGAAAGAATTGATTTTTAAAAAGAAAAAATATTTTTTATAAACATACTCACACTGCTAGGGTGTTCTATAAATAAGATACACTGTGAAATATTTAATTGAAAATGAAAACCTGCTCAAAATATTTCCGTCGATACAACATACATATTAACGTTAGCAAATTGTTTATCTCTATTATAATGCCAGAAGATGTCGAAAGGCGAAACCTTTGTGATAAAAATATGTGGAAAATTACACAGTTTCAACAATTTAAATTCGATAGCGATATTTCATCAAGTTCCCACAGTCAATATCGTAAATATGATTCTGTTTATATTCACAAAGATATAATAGTTGTTGTAGAACCTCTTAAGACTAATGTTTCTAAGAGATTAAGAATTTTCTTCATCAAATAAATATGTTTTCATACAGCTTGTTTTTATACAGTTGAGTTCGTATGCAATTGTGTTTAATTTTTCAATGTTAAATCTATTCTCTTAGTTTAATTGATGTAATCAAGAAGAAGATAGCACTGTGATTATGTTAAAAATACAAAATAATATTTTTTATGCCAAAAATGGTTAACTGATATGACAAAATGTTTATATCAGCTGTGCTATTTTAAGGACAGTTAACTCATCTTGCTTGAAAAGACATTGTCAAATCAAATGATGTCTGTCGAAAATTCAAAAAATCAATACACCATGGCAAGAATAACAACCTACAAGTGCAAAAAGGTAATACGGCACAAATTTCATCATAGAACAGAAAATCAAATTTTTTACGTCCTATCAGTTTGCGTCAAACTTGAATCATATAATTTTATATTTTGCTCAGTTTGTCTATTTGGATGAACACAAAATTCGACACATAGATGGATTAAATGAACGTGTGTATTTTTAGCACTAACTAGTAACTATTAGACATGAGTGAAATTTAGATTTTTTAATTGAAGTTCAGATCATAAGATAGATAAATTCTAATTAATTTTAACATGAACGACCTCATGGGTGTTTTTTTTTTTATAATATAAATACGTGTTTAAAACGATAAACCGGATATAACAAAACATACGTATTTGCCAATTGGAAAAATACTTTATTCGGACGGGTTACGATCCAGTATACAACAAATAATTATTTATACACAGTAGAAAATAAGCTTGCAACTAGTTTTTGCGATCAAAAATTTTATTTTTTACACAGAGCTTTTGAAAAAAGCTATTCATCTGTATGTTAAATAAAGCAGTCATAAAAATATTATTGACATGCAAAAATTCAATAAAGAACATACTGTGTTGCATCCATGTGATAGAATGCCTGATATAACCAAATTTATTTTTGACTTATGTGTGGTAATTAGTGTTTGAATACCTAAAAACATTTACATTGTTTTTAGACACCAATTAAACACGATTTAAACCAATAAGTTGAGCGTAAATCACAACTCATAGTTATTTCTTAATAACATTACTATGTAGATATATTAGTATTTGCTTTTAACCTACTGACTACTACTGTCATCGTTTAAACTGTTTAGACGACAGATTGAAGTTAGTTAAGAGTTGATACTCAGAAATATAAACTGGCTTAGTCACTAGCTACTGTCAAGTGTTTTTTTTTTCAAACAAAAAAAGCATACTATAATTCTTCATGTATGTTGTCTAAAAATGTATGTAAAATATTTCCCTCTTTAAAATAATTATATATGTACAGATAGTAAATTGAAATAATAACTATGGAATCAAAATAGTGAAACGATGTAGATTTAATTCGATTAAAAGACGATTCTCTGTTGCATTTATCCGTTTCTATACATACCAATTGCATAATTGGTTGCATTTAGCGTCCTCTGACGTAGCCTTGCACTTAACGTCTGACTGTGGTATGCGGACGAAATTCCGTTATAGAATTCAACTTTAGATAATCACCATGTTATTAATTTAACTGGTCGTCGTGTGAGATATTCTAAGAAAAGATATGATAGTTTATAAATGATATATACAGTATAAAAATATTTAAATTATTGCATGACAAATTAAAATATTTTTTTTTTGTGAAGGAAATGGTCCGATATTAAGCTTTAAATTGATATCGCTACATTATTTTTTTAAAACGGTCCCAGTTAAACCGATTCATTCTTGATTTATTTCATTGTGTTTCGGTATAGTACGTGGGAAGGAATATAAATATATATATATATATATATGGTGGATTGCTCAGCTCTGCAGCGACTACATTCTCTATGTAACAATGGAAAAAGACTTGAAGAGCCCTGAAGTTTTGGATCATAACGCTCCATTTAGTTGATATTTTATACAAAAATATTATAATAAGATGTTGTCAGCATAAGAATGGTTACTATTATTACACATTCATTTTCATCCATTCAATTGAACGACGAAATCCGAGAGTTTTATCAACTTTTTTTGCTTTTATATATTACATGGGTTTCCAACCTGAGGGTTGCGAAGGATTTTTTGGAGGGGTCGCCAACTTATACGATATTTTTTCTTATTTTGTATGCTTTTTGATTGTATGGGGGGTGGATTTTATGAAAAGGGGTCGCCACCCGAAAAAAGTTGGGAACCTATGATATAGTATGTTACAATCAAGTTTGCTAACAAATTATTACGTGACTTTAATAACTTGACAAGTGTTTATAACATATTGAATACAATATAAAGTGTTTCTGTGTTACATTGATCCATAGATGAAAACATATTTTTGTTTTACTGGAAAAAAACAGCCGAAAATAGCTTCCCAAGTTATAACTAATAAATAAAAATATTTACATTTTTAAGCACTTTTAGATTGTAAGCTCGATCTCATAGAGGAAAAGAAACTGCTTTGAAATCGAAACGATCTTTGAAGACAGTGGAACGAAAGAGCTTTTATTGTTCTACCAATTATTGATTTCTTGTTTGATCAACAATGCCTCAATCAGTTCATGTGTTCTGGCGAACTTAAGTTCTATAAACAATGTCAGATATATTCATCAAATGTATGCTTTGTATATATAATATGTGTTAATTATTGATTGAATTGGCATTCACTTGGTAGAACTCCATTATAACACGGTGAAAAAAATAGCATGGCTCACGGCTGACGATGGCTAGATCAACTATATTTTTTTAATAATGATTTTGTAGAACTTAAAAACATTGCAATTTTTTTCATTTTTCTTATACGCTAAGGGGTACTTTTGTTTGAAAAAATGCAAGCAATTAAGATTATCCGATTTATTGTTTTTAATGCAGAAGATATTTGGATACGTTTACTCAAAAAAATAAACTACATTGTCTTGAAAAGACTGATCGTAATATTGCATTATAAAATCATCAACTTAAATTTCTACAGCGCTTCTCAAATGTTAAAAATATAAAAATTCATAATAAATCAAAATACGCTTACAATGTAACACTCCACAAAAAAATCAGTAGGGTTGATAGTTTAGCAGCGCTGCATCCCACGAAAAAATCGAATGTGTAAATAAAAGTGTTGAGTGCTGCACAAATAATTTAATCGTGATTTTTTCATCGTCACAAAAGGACGGCGCCTTAATTGAAACGGAAATCAACGTATAGCGGGCTATGTTCATTCGTTGAGTCAATCGAACAATACATTCACGTCAACCCATCACTGATGTGGTAAAACAAAGCAAACAGGATCGATGACATTCTATAATTATTTATCTATCTCTAAATTATGTTATTCTACAGTTCTTCATATATGACCTACAACTGGCTTTATAAAGTGAATTGGCTATTTTTTTACCAGCATATTTATTGGATACCATAATTGGATAAATATTTTTATACATAAAAGAAGACTAATAGATTCTTAAAAATAAAAAACGTATCTTTACATTTTTTTAAATTATTTTTATTTATTTCATTGTGCCGCTCAAAAATAATTCTCAGGACCAATGAGGTGTTTTAAACAATAAAATGATTTATAACATGTTATGTATACCTGGCAAAAGAACACAAACTATGCGAATGACGTCTAAGTTCTCTTGTTACGAAAACCACTAAATTCAAGATTACTTTTTGGTTCATATTAATGCCTGGTTGGCTTACCTTACTGGTCTTACAGAATTGAGTTCGTGTACATACTTATGTATTAAAAATGAGGCATAGCCTCCTAGACAAACATTTTCGTCCCACTCTCTTTTAAAAAAGAGAGGTTGAGTAAAAATGTTCAATCAATAGGTCTCGTGGAAAAAATTGTTTTGAGGTTCCGTCATTAGGCGATATTCTCCAAATTGTGGGGTTAAAGAATACATAAACTCATTTTAATAAGCGGTTGAAAATGAATAGGAAAAATATTTTTTTTATTGTTCTAAATAGAACATATAATATAGTGAAAAAAAATCACCGATAAAACAAATAGTTTCACAGTAAATCATGTAAAATCATTTACAACAAATATTGCAAAATATCGGTTTTTTGCTTTTATATATCTCAGAAGCCTATTTTCAGCTAATATATATATATAAAGCGTCTTTGATTATAATGCAACATTGATGAAATGGCTTTTTGGCTTTTATAAATAATACAATACTAAAAAATAGCACATTAATGATTCAGTTTGAATGTTAAATTCAATATCTGTAAATAATTTATAATGATATAGTACGCTACCAAAATATAATGTTATGGTATATCATCCAGTTTCGTGAAGTTATCAACAGCGAATGGATGCAACAGCGCTCATTTTGTCGAAGGAACGATTGTGGAAATTGAATGATTTTTTGTTGCCTTTCGTGTGCATTGACATTTTATTATTTTGCAGTGACATTCTACTGAATGCTAAATTAGTTTCCAATCCAGGCGATAGAAAAAAAGTCAATGGTTTGAGGAATGCAATACAGTTATTTTTATTTTTTACTACTCTAGTATCATGTTTCCTATACAAAATGCCAAACTGCTGAAAATTATGCAAAACGATAATATCTTAAGGCTAAAATGAATTGACTTTGAAGTGACGTCTGTTTTAAGTTTTTGACATTTAAGAGTATTCTTTTGTTGAATAAAAAAATGTCCTCTTTATAAAACAAATACCTACTATTGGCTAGTATTGATTGAAATTTTATTACAGAGCACAGTAATATAAAATATCATAAACAACGTATCAACATTAATATTTTGTGCTCAACATCTTGTTTTTGACATAATTAATTTACTCTTATTCTAGAAAGGCCGTCAGGAAAATATTAATGTACTTAATCAAACGTATTTTGGAATTACTTGAAATATGTTTTTCTGAAATTTACTTCGTTCAAACGGATATCGATAGTAGAAAATACATAAAATAGTTTGTGGAAAATAAAACACCGATATTCAAGATTTCAATTTTCTATTGTCAAGATACCATTTTTCCAGTGAAAATTATGTATCAAAAATAATTTGATGGTTTTATTTGATAATATGAAAATTTATAGATAGAAAAATTGAGTAATACTTGTAAGCAATTCATTTCAAATGTAATCTATTCTATATATATAAAGATGAATGTCTGTCTGTCTGTACTTTATAAACTCCTACACCATTAATCCAATTGCGATAAAACTTGTCGAATTATTGCTTAGACTACCGGGCAAAAGATAGGATACTCAGAATTTGATTTGATTACAAAAATTAATTAAATATTTACGAAAAACATGTTTTCATACAAGACTATTGTAATACAGAATGGCCATTTATGACACATTGTATCCATAGCAACGCCGAAAACAGGAACGACGCAAATCTGTCACATTCACTCACCTGTAGGTACTTACGTAAGGTACTGAATATTTTGAAACAAATTTCGGTTTTCGAAAAAAGTATTTCAATGTTCTATTTTTTACGGACTTTTTTTGTTTTGGTTTTATGTCGCATGACAGAACGAATTGAAATAAATATTACGTATAAATCGCGTGTGATATAGAAAGAATTTATTCAATATATTTTTTTTTTTTTTTTCAAAAGTGAATTTCAAAACGTAACATTCACTGTGAAATCAATTATGCCATCCAAACGAAAAGGACTAATAGGTCAGAGTACGACTCAAACACGAAAGAAAAGGGTGAAACAATGAGGATGAAGTTGATAATCGTTGGATTGTACCGTATTCACAGCTTCTCTTGAAAACGTACAAAGCACACATCAACGTTGAGTATTGTAATTCAGTGAAATCCATCAAATACATTTGTAAATATGTCATCAAAGGAAGCGATATAGCAGTTTTTGGAGTGGGAGAAGCAACTGCATCTATCGATGAAATCAACCAATATCAACTGGGACGCTACATTAGTAGCAATGAAGCAATATGGCGCATCTTATCATTTCCAATTCATGAACGGCATCCACCAGTTACTCATTTGGCAGTTCACCTTGAAAATGGACAGCGAGTGTACTTCACAACAGAAAATGCACGTGTAAGAGCATTGTCACCACAGCCAAAAACGTTAACTGCATTTTTCTTATTGTGCAGGGATGATATGTTTGCAAAGACGCTACTTTACTCTGAAGTGCCAACATTCTACAGATGGAATGCATCGGAATAAAAATTTCAACGTCGCAAACAAATTGAATTGAATTTAATGTGGTTGATTAAATTTAAACATCAAATTTGAATTGTTGAAACTTTGTATGAGTTCACGTGTATTGTCACTATCAGTCAGTCCTGTTGCATCCGTGACATAGAACGCTTGAAGATGCTAAAAAGGCGAAACCCTGTCGTTAGTGACAATATTCATAATATAATAATAGATTCAACATTTGAAATTAAAAAATCAATGATTCGACATATCTCATATCCGCATCATACAATGTTTTAACAAGTCAAATTCAATATTGAAATTACATTAAGCACCTTCAGTCAATGTCAAATTTGTATAATCATATATAGTCAATACTTTCGTTTTGATCGGGTAAAAAATCGTGAAAAAACCCATTTTTCGTATGAAAATAAGCTTTATTTTAAATCCCTGGAATAAATAAAAACATTCAAAACATATGGTGACATTGGACTTAATTTGACTGAAAAACAATACATGAAAAAACTTTGATCGTAATTTCTTTGAAACTTTGGTTTGTAACACAACACCTTCACTGCCACCTGTTCCTAAAATTATTCAAATGAGAATCATTGATATAAAAAAATGCGACAACAAAAAAATTTCGATTTATTTTGTAATATCAGAAGTTTGTGACATGTTAGATAAAATAACTATTTTTACTAAGTCTGTTTAAGCAAATTTACCATGTCAATTTCATATGTAAATCAATATATACATAAATGTTAATTGTAAGAAGGTTTTTGTAGTATTTGTTTTTTTTGTTATTTTCAGTAATTTGATTTTACTCATACTTCTTAATTCTTGACTATTTTTAGCTTTATTTTTTCTAGTCGAAGAAGTTTATTAAAACTGCGAAAATAATTTCAGAACCTCAGAATTTTATTTATTTTAAATCTACAGGTAATCATAATAAATATTCATAATTTTTAAAAATAAAAGTACAATGTTTATTTGTAGAGTATTTGATTTTTTTTTTTTTATGTATACTGTCACTCATTAGTGAAAATATAATATATTAAAATTGTAAAAAAAAGTTTCGCTCATTGCGAGTTGATCAATTTACTACCGATACTGATTATTAAAATGCTAAAATTGTAGTAATAAATATGGTGATTTAAGTATTTTAATACAATACATTTTAATTAATTAGTCATAATTGACACCTATAAAAATTTAATCAAATTCTCTACAAATAAAGGAACTCTTAAAAAATTTACACAAAATTCAAAGTCCATCAATAAAATTAAATCACTTATTAACCTCTTTCCATAACCAAGAAAATATCACTTTTGTTCGTCAGACGCTTTTTAGAATTGTTTACCTTATTAAAATAAGATTCTCATAGTTTCCACAATGTTTGAAAAAGCTAATAGTCGTATTAGCTAATCCATGTTCGTATTGCTTGGTGGAATGAAAACCAATTTTCTATACAAAATTATACGAATGTACATTTACTGAACTAGGGTTCTGTCTATATACATCATGTTATTTTTACATTGGAATTTGAAGTTAATTTAAACAGAAAATTGGGTTTTATTTAGTGTGCATTATATTTAATGTCGAATGCGTGTTATTGCATTTTGTCACGAGAGGCCTCTGCCCCTGTCGAAGACGACGTTGAGATGTCTCCGGAATCTGACTTGACGGGTTAACAGGTTTGCAGTTATGACAGAAATAAGTGGACGATGGCATTTGTTTTTTTGCGAAACTTGATTATAATACGTTCGTGCCAACCGGCCTCAAACAAGAGGACTAGTATTTAAGATAACTCTACATCCATTTTATTTAACTATTGTTGATTATATCATTTTTTTAAATTGCAATACATTGCTTCTAAAATCGATGAACAAATAAACTTAGTTGATGACAGCTTGTAATAGTATTTTTTTAAATTCATATTCGCTCTCAACGTGGAAGCATATGAACTCTTAATCAAAGTATTTGAATTTAAGTTTTTTTCTTCGAAAGCTCCTTGTAACTTTGTTGCTCAATTCTTCATTTACGGAAAGTTAAGGAATACAATGGATAGCAATAGGACATGATTGAAAGTTAGTAAATCATTATTTTTACACCACGTTTCTAAGATGGATTTAGTGGTTTTAGGGAAATTTTAAAATATTAAAATCACCTTGTTTTTGATCATAATCGATCGATAAGACAATTGAAAAAAAACGTTTCTCCGTCAAAAACGTTATCAACTGCATCACCGGACCAAAATACCGTTGTTAAAAGCTAAAAGGAATGAAATGCTCTAATACGTAGTTTCTCAACCGGTGGTCCGCGGAGATTTTTGGGTGGTACGTGATGTGATATTGCTTTGATAAAAAATCGAATTTTATATCAAATTTTTTGTTACTGTCTGTTTTGATAAACTTTAATATTGTTATATCAGCATAGGGTGTTGCGAAATCAATTGTTTTGAATAAAAAATCAATTATATAAATATTCATGATTTTATTCCAAAGTGGATGGGCCGCAAAATTTTTTTGGATTTTTGGTGGTCCGCGAATGTAAATAGGTTGAGAAACTATGCTCTAATGTATCGTATATTTTGATATGGTTACCTTTAAATTTAAATTGAATCTTATTTCAAAAATTTTGTTGAAGCAAATATATTGAGTGTTACTTTATTGATAAATGTCTGAATATTGTTTATTAACCTATTGCTTATATTTGTCTGTATTATGAATGATGTAATATTTAAAAAAATATATTGTTTAATAATGAATGATAAAATGAATTCGTATATATAATTTCTAAGCGAATGTTTTATATCTACAGTATCTGTATCCGTTAGTGTATGGTGAATGTTTTGTGTCTACTTGGTTTAGTTATTAATATTTTTTTAATTTTACATTTTTTAAGTAACGTGTTTGGAGATACTCAGTTTTCTAGTTTCAACGACGATACGCAACATATCATTGTAAGCGGACGTGGTGTAAATACACCGATAATTAAGTGTGTAGTAGCTGCCTGAATTCAAACCTGTATAAAATTTATAATGGTCCAACGGAGAAAAAAATCAGCGTGTAAAATATGCACTGCACAACGCCGCCATTGAACGGAGAGTGTTCATTATTATTCAACTTTGAACGACCGCGAGCGACAAGCCCCGGCTATGGGAAACAGGAACTGGGCAATCAGCTACACACAGTAATAATTTCTCATGGTGTTAATATTTATAATTATTCTACAGCAATACGGCATGCATATTTAATAAATTTTCAAATGCTGCTATCAATTTACATATCAATATTAATAAAAATACATTTTCTGATCAGGACCATTATCAATTAATTAACTTAAATATAATATATATTAGGGTACCGAAAAGAAATCGATTTTCTTTTATATGACACATATTTACTTTTTGTATTTTTTTTACTTTTTATGTTACAATATATAACATATTATCCTTCATTGTCTAAGACTGTCTGCCATCTCTCAGGTAGTTTCTCGATCCTTTTTCTGTAGAAATTTGCTGTATATAAATACAATATATTTATATACAGCACAAATTAAAAGCGTTGTTATTATAATTTACAATATTGACTGAAGGTGTTGGATGGATTTCCATATCAAATTTGAATTGTTGGAGCCTTGTACGATTCCGTATGTTTTATTATTAACGAATCCGGTTTCACCTTTCAGAATCATCAGGCATTCAATGACACGGATGCAACGGAATTGACGGTATTAAAAAACAGGCAGTTCCGTTGTATCTGTGTGACATAATGCCTGAAGATGCCGAAAGGCGAAACCCGGGTCGTCAGTGAAAAAATATATATAATAAAAAATTTCAACAATTTAAAGTTACTAGCGTTTTTTACATATACACTTCAAAAATATCTGTGAGTTAATTTTAATAAATGAAACTTAATTTTTATTACTATTATTTATTTCTACAATAATATAACACAGTGATTGGGAACTGTTCACTCATCGAAAGCATTATCAATGATATGGTACGAAGATTTTTTGATAAAACCTATTAATTTAGTAGATTGGAAAGCGTCTAACTACAACCAAAAGTTCATACTGAAAAAAAAACACTGCGCACCGTGCGAATCGAGCGAATCGAGCACATTATTGGTACTGTCTCAAGATTAACTATATTTTATTAACGGTGCATTCAATTTTATCAAAATACTTCATCAAAAGTAAAGATTTAAATATAAATTTGAAATAAAAACAGTTATTTATTGTAATAAAATAATTATATAAAATAAATATCAGGTTGTCATAACTGAGACAAGATGATTGCCATAAAAATTATATGTAATGATTCGTCTAATCTTTTAGTAATTATAAGGAAGCATCTGAATGCTAATTAAATCGAATTAGTCAAGCTTCTTACAGCCCGTCAATTTAGATCTTTATGACGACTTGTCAGATATCTATTTTTGAAACGTATAATGCACTCACAAGTAAAAGTTGATAAGTGCTTCTTCGAGATTGTTAAACATTCTACTATCGACTCAGAAAGGCAGGAGAAATAAACCTTTTATAAGTGGATTGTGCAATAACAAAATGAATTAATTTTCCTATACTTAGGGGTAATCGATATCCTTTTATTGTTGTCAATTTATTTAAAATATCTCTTTGTATATTGGTGATATAGTGTTTATACTTGCGGTAATCTCAAATGAAAGGTCCTTGCACAAATTGCTGAAGGAAAATATTATTTATAAAGTGGTCAGTCACATCGTAAATGAATATTACCACCAAATAAAAATACACTGGTATAAATCAATGTTTTTTTAATTTTTTCATATAATATCTAGCAAAATTGAACGACAAAAGTGTGCACTAGAAAATATATTAACTATAGTTGATTAAATTAATATTTAAATACCGAGCTATCGCTTCGAGGTAAGTAAAAAAAAAAAATTATTGGTAACTACTAACCAAGTCTTCGAATATATGACTAATTTTAATTTCAAAATACACGACCTCCTCGACGTATAAAAATGATTTTCCTAGTTAATTTCCTGTATGTGTGTATGTGTGTAAAATAGTATATAGGGATATAAATACAGTTGAACATGATTCCCAGTAGATTGCTCAGCAGCTCAGTCTGTCAACAACGAATTATACAGCAAATGAGTCCCTGCGCTAGAGATGAAAGAGGTTTCTAATGTTAACGCGTTATAGATCTTAATGCTCCTTAAATTTGATATCAAACAATAACAACGATATATTTATGGAAATGTATGTAATTTGTTATCATGTCAACCAAAAACGGCGGCGTTTACCAGTCAATTACAGCTTACGTTTTTGCTTAAAATATCGATTTATAGTTCGATAAGGTAAATCACAGAAATCTGTTTCGATTTTTAAACGAATATTTTTATTTATTCAATTTTGTTTTTGTGTAATGATAAAGAACCTTCATATTTTATCAGTCAAAAATAAATCATATATATCTTTTAAACTAATCTAGTAAAATAATCATTGTTATACAATATATTTCATTAGATTCAGAATATAACAATATTTTTCAATATTCGGTGTCTAATAAATATTAGTTGAGTAAACCTGGATTAAGTGTTCTTAATGTCTGCAAGATTGTCACACGGATTGTTCAAATAATCAGACAAGTTCTTATAGTTGATGAAATGTATCCTTTAAAGGTTGTTTTTTTTTTTATTAAAGGCTTATCGAATATATCTTTTAATAGATTGGTCTATTTATCATGTCATTGACTGCAATTGTTCAAATGATATATATTTTTTCTAGTTCGTAGGCTTCCCGATAATCTGAGTTTCTACAGCGGGTTTTTGTTCTAATTTTCATTAGAGTTCCGATTTTTTAAATACAGTGGGTGATTGGTTAACGATTATAATCTGATCTTAGATTATGTTCGCTATAAAAATTGTTCGTTAACCGATCGTCGTGTACTGTTGCCGGACACGCCTCATTTCGTTCTGGAAATGACATCACGGATTGAATCAAAAGCGCGCCGTTTTTAAAAGTCTGCCAAATGTAAAATGTGATAAATTATACAGATAGAATAAGAAGATTAGAAGGATTGTATATGGTCGTTGCCCGTATATATAATCGATGACCGAAGATAAAAATCTTCCGTGATATAGTGCTCGTTGTGTGATCTGTTCGTAGTTCGAAGAGTTCGTTAACCAATCGCCCACTGTATACGAGTAAGTTTGGTTCCACATCATTCCACAAAATGCATCCTCTATTAAATTTCTAGAAAACACTCATTTTCCAGCCATTGTGGATTTTTCTTTTGAAAGTAATGACATAAAGCCATTTTGTTTTATCTCTAAGATATTCAATTTCCAATAAAATTTTCAGATAAATGAAGTGCAAAGGCTTTTCATGTGTTTCTTAAATTCGATAAGATAGGAGGTAGATTAAAACTTGTAGATTGTGTCCTAAATACTTCAAATAATAAAAAGATTTTTTAATGCATTTTGTATTATACAATACAAGTTACATAGGTTATATAAAATGAGAGTTTTTTTTTCTGTGAGCTTCGATAAGTTGATGAATGATACGCCTGTCTATAAGCTCTATTACGAAAGTTAAATATGCTCAGCCGACAAAATTAAAATTAAAATTACGCAAGACACCAGCGAATTTACCTCAAGCTCAGGCCATAACAATGCTTTTTAATCGCGTAATAGAAATGCCCTTCAAATATTTATGTCGAGCATAAAAAAACTTTTATAACTGGAGTTTTCCCGCCGTAAATGCTGTCGTGATTTATTACGGGGCCCTTGTGCCCCAGATTGAGACAGAAAAAAAACGCTGCGCAACACCCTCCCCCCTGCAAAGAATCCTTTTTAAAACGAATTAAAATTTCGAGCCTCATGAATCCGGAACAAAGTTAAACAGGGTTTTTAATCCGAGCAGGGCTTACGGTTTTCGTTCCGAGATCGTAAATCTAAACCATGTGACGGGCCACGGTGACGAGCCGCTTTTCGTGGCGGAATAGTCCTTTTTCGATCGTTTTATAGAAAAATTAGTTCTTCTCCAACGATAAGTTAAATAACCCTGCTTGCACCCTCTGAATATGTTCAGAAACAGATTTAGATGGAGCCAAACGTAGTATTTGCCCGAAATAACTGCAAAAAAACATGTTTTAAAGAAATATATTTAATTGTCAAAACTTAGCGGATACTCAATAAGACAATATTTTTATATTAATGTACAATACCTTAGTACGAAGTAGGATTGAGAGTGGGTCTATTGTTTGGGATATTTAAAATATACCTTTATGGTGGAAAAGGCTAAGAAGAAATTTTTGAGGCTTCTTTACTTGAGGGCATACGGATACTATCCGTGGCTTTATCCAACTGACTTTCTTTTAGGTATGGTCACTTTTAATAGTTTGAAAAAACGAAGAGTAATGTATCTAGCCACATATTTCTTTTGACTAATTCGAGGCCAAAGTGAGAATTCTGCCATCCTTAATATTATCAATTTGTATGTTCCGGATAGTTTTCGTGGAATCGAGAATCGAGAAATCGTGGATATAATTCGTTTGTTCTTCCAAAGTGTAGAACCAGTCTGCCAATAAGAGATGCCAAAGCTTAGGGCATTAAGAATATTGATAATACTAACTATTTTCCAGTTAAAGTAGATGTTTCATGAGCTTACTTGGTTGACTTTTTTGCAATCCTTGTTGATTGTTTTGCTGTGTATTTGTTAAATTTCCAACACTTTATGTTCAAATATGTTAAGGTGGCAAAAGCAATAAATTTATTATTTGTAAATTTTGTACCGTATGAATATATAAATAAGACGAGCATGAGACCAAATTAAAATATAATATAAATGCAGACCATGCAAGTTAAATTTGTCTTAAAGCTCTCTGTACAAACTTTTTTTCATAGACTTTAAAACTCTTTTATAATGTGTCATCCCAACGGATTCATTAAAAAATAGTTAATACGTAGTTAGTTCCAGACATCTTTCGTATAAAAATGCACAAAAGGGGAAGGGAATGGCGCGCCTCTTTTATTATTTTGAAAAAATCTTCTTTTTTAAAATACCTACCTTCTAAAATTTTCCGTCGTAATTCATGTTAAACAATAATATATAAGATATTAATGCCGGCAAAATTTATTTTTGTCTAGGGCGGCTTGCAAGCTGGATTGAAGTATGAATACATTTTACGTTATGAGTCTAGGAACAAAGAAATTTACAAGGCATTTACATTTATATGCATGATATTGCGTCAAGAAAATAAATCAATATCAAGACATAACAATAATGAAAACCTATTTTTAATGTGGTAAATTTCATTGATTGAATTGGCATTTACTTGATAGAATTCCATTAAAGTTCTCAAGAGTGTGTGAGCGGAAGTAGCTTTCAACTATAATATATATCTTTCTGCAATTTTATTTCATAAAGATTCCATATGTATCAACAACAATCTTCAGGGTTTCTATCACATGGATGCAACAGAACTGAGGATGCCTGAAGTTTCCGAAAGGCGAAACCCGGTTCGTTAGTAATGAAATATGTGAAGTTAAGATTTCAAAGTTTTAATAATCCAAGTTAGATATATATTAAAAACAATCGTTCTTTCTTAAGTCAGATCTGTTGCATCCGTGTGATGGAATGCCTGAAGATGCCGAAGGGCGTCCGAATCGTTTGTGACAAAACATGTGGAATCGTACAAAATTGAAACTATTCAAATTTGATATTGAACTTCCATGAAGCACATTCAGTTGATATCATAAATTACGTCCTTATTTAACTATACATTAAATATATTTTCATTATTTTTATACAAGAGTTTATTTGTACATTATTTTGCTATTGTTTAAATAGGGAAGGTGAATGTTTTTATAAAGATGCTGAGCGAATTATATAATACTATTACATCCTGCAAAATAAGTTTATGTAATATGGATTAAAGTAATATGTATTGTAGATTTTTCGTAGTAATTTGTTTGAGAAATAACCATTAAAACGAATGTCATTATTATTTGTACGAGTTATTAGAATATTAACTAGAAAATTTCAATATAAAAAGTGGTTAACTCATTTCTGAGTGTACTTTAACGGCGGGCTCAAGGCAAAAGTAAGTGTTTCCTTAGTTTCTGAGATAGAAGAGAATTCCTGCTTTTAATAGCTTTACTTGAGAGAAATTTGCATTTCGCTCAACTAACAAGACAAAACGAAGAACTCGTTAACCGTTAGGTTCAACAGGCGGTTGTTTTAATGATTTACTAAAAAACAAATGCATTTTTAGACGCGTTGAGATATTTTAATAATCTCTAACCAGGTCCTAAAGTATTTCTTAGAATTAACTGTGAATTTAAAGCCGAACAACATTATTATATTAAAAAAAAATCTGTCATTATATATATAATATTTTCACATGAAAGATATTTCGTTGGATAATTTTACTAAATACCCAATTATTTTTTCAACATGCATAGTTTCTTAAATAAAATTTGATATACTTTTTTTGTGATTCTCTGCGGCATCTTTTCTTTCTTTCGGCTTATCGGCCGCTGATGTATCTAATAGGTATAGAAAAAACCATAGTTTTACTCTAAAATAGAATATATATTATAAATAATAACACAATAAGAGAAATATTTAAGTTTTGTATAGTATTAAATAATAAAACACTGAACAGAAGAAGCAACAAGAGGTTGTTTTAACTACACAATTTTATGAAAGTAAAATTAAATTATATGGGGGAATATAATTGATATAATTCCACGTTATACTCGCCATTACACTAAGTAAAAATTCAAAATGTTATAGCTTGGTATAGTTTAAAGCGATTAGCTGTTGTAGTTATTCTTATATATAAAGTAATATTTTACTATAAATTGTGTTTTCTATATTTACAAATACACCCAGTCATCTTTTTACGCGAATTCGATTATACGCGATTTTTTTGGACGGCACCGTTACATTTTTTTACGCGCTTCACTCGTTTTTACGCGATTTTTTCCCCAAATTTGTTTTAAAGAAGAAATTTATATATGATGCTCGGCATGTACATTTCATTATTTTTTTAAATAAAAAAAAAATATGCGTATTTTTAAAACTTAATTTTGTAAAGCATTCCATTTTTTAAATACACATACAATTGCCAAATGTCGACAAGTGTATCGGATATTATGCGAATTTATGTTTTAGGGTGTGTAAAGAAATATAATGCAATTGCGTAAAATCATGGATGTATGTCCGCTCGTAAACTTGTTTAAACACAATGCATTTATTAAATTCGTTGAATAGCACTTTTCTCGGCCTTTAATAATTCATATAAGTGTATATAAGATCATAAAATATATATTTTTTTTGCACGAATTTCAAAGAGCAAATTTTGGTTTTTCATACGTTTCTGGTACTTTTTCACGCGATATTTTAAGTTTTGGAACCAATTTATCAAATTATATGAAAGTTATGATTTTTTTTACGCGCCATTTTCTGGAATCAATGTATCGCGTAAAAAAAGGACTGGGTGTATTAGAATGCTCAATGAAATAGTTCCCTTAAGTATTGGTGCGACAATCGTTATAATCGTAAATAGAATGATACTTTTTTAAATAATAAAAACACATTTTTTTTTAGTACTTATTTCCACAATATATTTTTTGATCAGGACCGGTTTCACTCATCGCGAGCATTATCAGTTGATAATGGTAGTTGGAAATAAGTACTAAAAAAAATGTGTTTTTATTATTTAAAAAAGTATCATTCTATTTACGATTATCAACTGATAATGCTCGCGATGAGCGAAACCGGTCCTGATCAAAAAATATATTGTGGAAATAAGTACTAAAAAAAAAAATGTGTTTTTATTATTTAAAATATAATGCCTTTCCATCAAGAAGTGACAGTTAACACCTTAAAAGTGATAGAATGATACTTTCTTGTTAATAAAATACAAAATATTATGGAATAGATTTTGATATCACATAATAGACCCCGGATCGAATTCTTCAAAATGTAAATTTTATATTTTAATGAACAAAAACCTGTCGAAAAAACGTCTACCTGTCGAGAGTGGAGAAACCAAACCTTTGGGCCGCATACTTATTCATTTCATCCCCGGAGAATGAAAAACACGACGCCGTGTTTGTTTGGTCTCTTTTAATTAAAATATGACCTTTACGATACAAAGGTTCGAGAAACTATTCAAAATTATCTTCATTTACAAGTTTATTATATGATGGAGTTAACAAGGATGCCTGCATTATTCACCTTATATTCTTGAGGAATATAATGATGAAATAATGGTTATTATGACAAAGCATTTATTCTATTGTATTACCGGGAATCAGGGACTGCAATTTAAAATACTTTCGTGCTTCTAATTTTATACAAGTTTACATATAAACTGAAATAGCACTTAAACAAACTGAAATTGTTACGTTACTGTAATAAAAAACCAGTGTCTACAATTTACCATTCGACGCTCAATACACTGAAAATTATGATATAAGTAATTTTATCGATTGAATTGACATTTACTTGGTAGAAGTCCATTAAAGCACGGTGAAAAATAGCAATGTATTTTAGTTCTACAAAATTTTTACAAGAAAAAGTTGATAGCTATTTCGGCTCACGCCATGTCAGAACTATGCTGAACTTAAACGAAAATTTACTTATCTATATATATATATATAGCTGTTTAGAAAAGGTACACAATACATCTTCTCTTGTGTTCTAACAACCTAGCATATTTTCTGCTAGCAATAAAACTAAAACTTTAAATTTAAATGAAACGGCAATATCAATTAAGCTTAAATATTGGCCGGAGATGATTTATAACATTTTCAAATTTATTAAGTAATTTTAGTTATCGACTGATGAAGCCTGGTGAAATTTCAAGATGAAATTTTATTTGGGTCGTCGAAACTCTATACACAGTCACATGTTTTATCCTTCACGACCCGGGTTATATATCGTATGTAAGTTACTTGTTTAATATTTATTTTCACATTGTATTTTATGATCAAGACAAGTTTCGCTCATTATGAGCATTATCAACTGATCAGATCACATTTCGACATCTTCAAGTAGCTTACTTCATGGATGCACCCGGAATGACAATCAGAAAACGAGTTGAATTGTTTTTTATTATTACAAGAGGAATTATGAAAATCATTGATATTCTCTCAGAAGCTCAATGTATATTCAAATTAATTTTAATTAATCAGCATTTTAATGGCAAAGTATACTAAATGCAAAGTATAACTACGGTTTTTTTTTCTATAATATGTTCCAAAATGTTCATCCTTTTTTGTGGTAAAATATTAGTACTGCCACTGTATTCGTTATCAAGTCATATTAAAGAATTTCAATTGTTACAATTTTGTACGATTCCACATGTTTTGTCACTAACGACCCAGGTTTTGCCTTTCTGCATCTTCAGCATTCTATCACACGGATGCAACAACTGAGTCAGTTCTGTTGCATTCTTGTGACATAATGCCTGAAGATGCCGAAAGGCGAAACCCAGGTCGTTAGTGACAAAACATGTGGAATCGTACAAAATTGTAACAATTCAAATTTGATATTAAAATTCCATCAAGCACCTTCAGTCGATATCATAAATCATATTAAAGATATTACCAAACTTATCAGATTGTTTTTGCTCTCCTGAACAAGTAGGTAAACAACATTTATCACAGTTTTCCATCACAGCACTGTATATATAAGATATAGTTTTAATCATATTTTACAGATATAAAAAAAAAATCGAAGCAAAATAAAAAATCACGAAAAAATTTATCGGTCCACATATTTTTGTTAATTGTAAAAAAATCTTCCAGTAATTACGATTTCCTTGGAGCCGAAAACATTCCTCCGCCATTCTGCGAGACGGCGAACACGTTTTCGGCATATTTCATTTGTCGTTTTCTTTTTACATCAAATCTTAATAAAATTATTACTAAATCACGATTCTCGATAATAGCCCGCCGATCTCCATGGGAAGTTCGAATAAAAAGACCACCATCCATACAGTCAGACGATAATATACACAATATTTTTGTCTCGAGCTTTTTCTACCGTCTCTGTTAAATGAAATTGTTTGCAGAGATTATTTCGCGTATCTTATTATTTAAACAGAGAGAAATCTTCGTGGCAGACCAGGCAGATGTACCATTTTATCGTGCGTGAGAATTTCGGATCGATTCAATAAAATATTCAGCCTGTATATATAGTCAACTCTACTACTAACTCTCCAATAGCGAATTTTCTTATAACGCATGCGATTTTTTTTATATCAAATTGAAGTATAAAATCTATGACGTGTTAGCATTAGAGTTATTCTCTATATATTGTCTATTGATTTATTTATTGCATTTTGCTGACATACGTTAGTCGCTGCAGAGCTGAACAATATATAGTGGACTCGGTTCACATGGACAATATACGTATTATAATTATAAATACACAACTATATACTTAACTCACACACAAACGCACACATAAATACATATATTAACATACAATACACAAGTAAGCAATCGAAGGAAAGTCACTTTCGTATGCTGAGGTCGAGTGTTTTAGATTATTAAAATAAATTTTCTATTGAACGATAAATATTTAAAATATGATTTTCGTAGATATATTATACATATACAGGGAAAAAAGGATCGACGCTTTTGACAGGCGGACTTAAACTAATAAAGATCAAGATCATAATTTAAAAATTTAAAAAAATGTTTGGTTTGTTGATTTCGTTCAACTCTTATAGAGTGGTCACTATATCTACACAATAGGAGGGTCGGCTTGAAATATTATGTTATATACAGTTTACATAAATAAATAATTTTTATAGTGTTTTTCAATTAATGTCGCAATTTTAGTCGATTTGCGACGCTTAATTGAAAATTTAAAACGATCACATGGCGACAAAAAAAAGTTTAGTTGTTAATAAAATTTATTGATGAAGTCTTTATTTTTTTCAGAAGTATTAAGGATTGGACCTTATTCTACTTAATTGTCAAAAATATAATTGAATTTTATGCTCTATCAATGATTGAAACTGCATTGCGTGAGGATTTACGGAGTAAAAATAATCACTCAGTCCGATTTACTCACAACTTTTGCAGTGGTTAACAAATGTTTCGCTTTGAATTGGCAACTTTTTAGATTCCATGGGTATTAATTGGGAAGACGTGTAGCACGTTTTGGAGGTTTCGTGGATTAAATTACTTGAATAACTAAAATGGTAAAAGTGAATCTTTCGGTTATTGTATTAAGCATTTTTTTAAGTTCTTAAATTATATTTGTAAACTTTTTGATATAATTTAAATAAGTCTTTTACGATTGTTTTATAACTTGTTAAAACCACTTGTTTTGAATATCTGGTAGTTGTAAACTCATTAATTAGAAGTCCTTAACAATTTATTTGTAAAAAAACCTGTGTAACATTATATGATTGAACTTAATCTTTGGTTTTGTATACCTGTTCATAATTAACTCTTATTTTTTTTTTTGGAGAAATGGACTTGTTTGTAATTTGTTCACATGTCAGTTGATAATGCTTGCAATGAGCGAAACCGGTCGTTATCGTAAAATATATTGAGGAAATATTAATAAAATTCAAAATTTATTGCATTTCCGCCAGGAAATGACAGTGATATCGTAACATCGAAACATCGTAAAAGTGATTCAAATATAAACTGATTTACAGTATTGGAATATATCGGATGTGACTTGACAGGAAACAATTAAAATGTGTTAAGTAATAGTATTTTTTAAATCAAACTGTATTTTTAATTCAGAAAATTGGTAAATTTAATAGTAGCCAGTTAGTTGCCTATTGCAACTAACATAAGCAAAATAAAAATGGATATAGCGGTATTTACAGGTATGCTCACTCTTAATTGTTAGTAAACTCGTAGAGAAATATACGTAGCCACATATTTCTTTCGACTCATATGAAGCCAAAATGAGAATTCTGCCAACCATAATAATATCAAATTGTATATTCCGGATATTTTTTTTTTTAATCGTCAACATGAATTGTTTTTCCTGTCAAAGTGTAGAGCCAGTCTGCCAATAGAGATGCCAATGTTATGAGTATTGATAATGTTCAATAGAGTTAATTCAGATGTCGACATATTCCATGTGGACGAGAGTGAGTTCAGGTGAATACTATTTTTTAATTTTGTTAAAATAGATTTTACACGAGCTCTCTTGGTTGACTTTCCTGTGATCTTTGTTTTTTGATAAGTTTTCAACATTAAATTTTAAGATATAAAATTAGACAATAAAATTGAAATTTATAAATTTTTGTTGCATGTATGTTCCATTGAAATAAAACCAAACGATTCGATTTTTACCATTGAGAATATTGAAATCTGCATATTATTTAAGACTTACACACTTTTTACATATTCTGCAGTCAGACTGTGCAGGTCAATTGTCATAATATATTGTACGAAATGATTTATATGATATGTAGATAATTTTTGTCGATTAATTCAAAACGTGGTCTTGCTTCTCAACGCCTCATATCGTAAACAACTCTTTTGTGACAAGAGTCCGGTGGTTTATATTCCACGTTGATTACGATTTTGACAAAACTGTACGTCGTGACTGACCTAACAAAACAATAATTATTACAAAGGTGCGTTAACACGTTCAGTGGATATAGTAATATATGTAGATATCGGTTTACCAATGATTTACATGCTCACCATGAACCCAAGAATACGATTATGTAAATTTTATTTGTTTTTGAAGATCGTAGTGCGTAAGCCATACGATTTATTGCCTTATTATTTAACGCCTAGATACTCACGAAGCTTTTAAGCTAGCCTAGTGATATATAAAGCAATATTCTGTTGATCAGAATTACATATTAAATTTTATGTATAAACTTTTGAACCACCTTACTCGGAACTATCCCTTTTTAATAAAGTTAAACATTCAAAATATTAGATATAGAATCACGGCGAAAAATTAGTTTAATACTATAGTTCTCAGAGTAAAATACTTCTAGAAAACTCATTATGATAACAAACAATTTAATTGTTAATAGTAAAGATATAGATTAGGTTATACATCGATTTTTTTGCGAGGGTGGTATATCAGAAATCTTCGAGGGAGCGTACTCAAGAAATATGTAAAGTTTCATATGAATCGGATGAATGGTGTAGTAATGAATAACGACCAAACAGACACACATACATTGATTTTTAAATAATATGTATAGATAGCTATTTTGTCTTACGCCCTCGTCAAAATTATGTTAAAATATGCATTTTCTGATCTATATATTGTGATGCAGAAAAGTTATACTATAATATCTTTGTGCTAATAAAATATCACAATATAAAACTAAGATGTTAGAACAGAAGAGAAGATGTATTGCGTAAGCCGAAAAAGCTATCAACTGTATACCTTATAAGATTTGTAGAACTGAAATATTGCCTTTTTCACCGTTTTATAATAGAGTCTACCAAGTAAATGCCAATCAATGAAATTAAACCGTTCAAACGATGCACAATTTACTTTTTATAACTTACAATGTAATTTCAGACATTCTCTCATAATGCTGCATATTTTGAAACTTCGAGTACGACTATAGTTAATCTACCACATGCAATAAGTGCCAAAGTTCACAATTTAACATGTGTAAGTTTTATCACTCACAACAGAAGTTTTTTCCTTTTGAAATTTTCAAGCATTCTAACACACGAATTCAATAAAATTGAAAAGTATTAACTGTCATTGTTTATGGAAAGATATGATGTATTAGTTGATAATACTTACGAGGAGCGAAACCGGCTTTTATCATTATATTATTTTTTTCTTAAAAAATATACTACACATTGTATTTTATTAATTGAAATATTCTACTACTTCACCAAGAAGTTACATACACAGTTTATATCTAATAATTGTCGATTTTTTTTTTATATTTACGGTTATTTTAATGCGATGAAATTTTATTTCATTTTGTAATAAATAAAAAAAAATATTTGATATAATCCAGGAAGAATAAAATGTGTGTAATAAAGAATGTGAAAGAAAATTGATGGTTAATTTATAAAAGATCATGTCTAACGGATTAGGCGTGTTCAATTTTACACACTTTTTACGTTCAAATTTTCTTTTAAAAATCTGAAATTTAAGCAAAAACAAATATTTAGTTTGGGCTCGAAATTACGTTATTAATACAGCTTGAACTTGTGAAAACACGATATTTTGGAAATAAACTGCTAATAATTTTAATGATAAAGCCTCTTCTTTGCCATCTCAGACTATTAAAGATATTTTTATGCCGCAATTTAAATTTTATTGCGCTAGTTTATTCTCTGATTTTGACAAACTATGGACATAAAAACGGCAATGGCTAAGATTTAACAATAACAAACCAGGTGCAGAATTTTTTCATAAGAAAATTATTAACATTCATAACGAGTCGTTAAATATAATTGTCTTGTTTATTCCGCGAACTAAATGTAAAAATGCTAATTCGCTTTATACTTGAGATCATAAATTATCATTTTTTTATAATTATATCATTCAACAAGAATTTTATATAGGATATTGATAAAATGATATAATAAAACAGTCGATTCGAATTTATTTTTATTGAAACGAAGTGGGATCCTAGAATTGGTGTTTAATTAAAAGGCTAGATAAAGCTTTTTTAATACTCTAAGTTTGTTTTTTTTGTTGATTTCATTTTACGCTCTCATTATTACGTGACTAATTTATTATTGTATTGTAAGTAATACTTTATAATAAATAAGTTTATTAGACGAATTTTTACCAGTCTGACTATACAGTTTTCGGTCAATTGTAGTTAGAGCTTATCAAACAGTGTATTTGCAGTATGAATATTTAAAATTATACATTAATATAAAATTACCTTTTTTGTTATTTCCCAAGACGTATAACGTATTTTGACAAGTGTTTCGATTCTTTAAGAAACATCTTTAGACCAATTTAAAACATAGGCAGTAGTGGAGAGCTCAGTTTTAATTACCTAAAAAAACATGTTTTACAAAAGCTACCGTTAACAATTTTTAATGTGTTAACTTTCTCTTCTTGTTGAAAAGCTATTTTATTTGAGTAATAAAACACAATTTTTGGTACTGTTTCCAAAATTTTATATTATTTATATCAGAACCGGTATTGATCATCAGCGAAACCGGTTAAATATACTAAAATAAATATAACTGCCGGTAAAGCAGATTTAAGCCAACTGGCGCACTGACAACGAGCTATAAAGTTATTAAATTTCGAAGAGCTTAAACAGTATGTTTTTAATGAAATTATTGTACCAAGAAAGGAATGGTAGACCACTTTTTTTAATAGGAAAAGTAGTCTACCTAAATTTTTAATAGGAAAAGGTAGGAAAAATTTTCGATTAAGGGATCAAACAGTTGAATAAAGAAAAGTCTAAAAGAATTAAGCACTTCATTTTGGTTCCAGAATATATTAATAAAACTATTTTAAATGATAAAAATACATTTTTATTACTCATTCCTACGATTTTTTTATTATCAGGACCGGTTTCTATCAGTTGATAATGTTCGCAATAAGCGAAACCGGTTCTGATCATAAAACGTTTTTTGGAAAAAGATACTTATAAACGTGTTTTAATTATATTTATTGAATTGGTATTCACTTGGTAGAACTCCAATATAACACGGTGAAAAAAATAGCAATGTATTTTAGTTCTATAAAATTATTTTTTAAGATACAGTTGATAGCTATTTCGGCCCATGCCATCGTCAAAACTATGCTTAAGCGAACATTTGCTTATCTATATATAGCTGTGTAGAAAAGGTACACAATACATCGTCTCTCCTGTTTTAACGACCTAGCTCGTTTCTTGCTTGCAATAAAACTAAAATTTGTAAATGAAACTAAAAAGGCGGCTATACCAATATGTTTCCATATGGCACGGAAATGGTCTATTACGAAAACAAAACCCTGTAGAGGGTTTTTTCATTATTTTAAATATCATGCCCTGCCACCAAGAAGTGATAGTTTAAACCATTAAAATGAAAAAAAAAATATATCATATATATATTTATTTGTCCAGCAAATTTGTGCCAACCCTACTTATCTATCAAAACACATCTCGAACAAAAGGAATGAAACTACTTTGTTTAAATTTATAGCTGTAGAAAATTATGTAATGTAGACACCTGATACTTTTTGGGAAGATGATCGTCTCACGGTCAGGCTAGGTATGTGATATTGAACGTTCAGAGGTTGGGCCAACAGCTTTACTGTGCAGTCTATGGACACAACTAAGGGGATACAGTTTTGTGGCAACATTAAATTATAATATGTCTATATATCTTTTTCTCCTTTACAAAAGAATATTCATTGCATCAAATAAAAGATAAAACGATACACATTTAAAACAATACAAAGACGTAACGGAACGGATGTGATTGTATATGCCACATTATGAAAATCTGAATAAGCTTTAAATATAATATAATATAACGGATTTTGTTAGTGAGGATTTTAAATTTAGAATCTGAACGAAATACGCCAGTGTTCCGTAAACGAAGGTTCGTGGGCTTTCACATGAGGTCCACGACCTGCTTAGCTAAATCATACAAACATTTTTAATTGAAAGCTTATTGAAATGAATACAATTTTAAGTCGATGGCTGCTAACGTTTCAAATGTCAAAACAGTTGATTGCAGTGTATTGATAGATGACAATGCAAAATTTAAGAGTGTTATCCGTGTCAAAACTTTTGTACACAAGATATTTTTTTATAATAAATAGCTTGAATAAAAATGTTTTTTTTTTCTATTTATAAGCTTTTATTTAAGATGAAATAAATATACATTTTTCTATATTAATACTATTGATAGAGTATATATTGTAGGCTATAAAAAGATATGACAATTTTAAGTTAGGAATGAAAGAAATGTTCTTAGTCATGGATTCTAAAAATGTAATTCCAGTAAAAATTATTCATTTCTCAACGTCAATTTTGTCACCATCTTGTCATAAAGTATGAAGAATCCATTACAAGCGATAAGTTTTTTTGATGGCTCGACTATAAACGACGTGTGCGAAATATTCTACTCGACCTACATACAGCTTTTAAGGCCAATGGAACAGCGATACTTCGGGCTTTTTAAAAAAGCTCCCGCGGCTTTTACAGCCTACTAATAGTGGACTGTCGCTTTGCCATTTGTACGGGTAAACTGAGCTTAGTGTTGACGATAAGACTGAGTTATGTGTGCGGAAAATGTATGTGTTCGATTCACAATGCAACAATAAAGCGGTAGAAATATTTCTCGCTTACAATACAAATTGACGCATTTTTCGAGATGGTTATAACTTTTGTGCTTACTAAAGTATTGATTTTGAATTCTTATGTTACATTAACACGTTCCCTATTGAGCCACATAAAAGATATTCCAACACTGAATAAATAAATCGCCAGTTTTAGTGTTAACCAATTTTATGGAGATCACCAAACCAAACTCAAAACTTCACGAAAGTGTTAACAATGTTAACTATTGTTATATATTTTAAATTAGTCATGATCACTTGTTTGTTCCTTATATTTTTAGTTCCTTCTTTATGACTTTGTTTTTCATTAAGGGACACAAGATTTCAGGAATATCAGCTACTGATTTTTTTAAAATTCTTTGTCAATTTATTTATATTTTTATTTTGCTGATAAACTATTTTTGTAAAAAAAGCTATGTAGTAACGTTAACTTTATGATATCGACTGAAGATATTTGATAGAATTTCAACATCAAATTTGAATTGTTGATACTTTCTACGATTCCACATTTTTTGTCACTATGAATGCGAGTTTTTTCTTTCGGCATCTTCAGGCATTCCATCATATGGACGCAACAGAACTCATTGAATAAACTCAGAATACACGAAGATGTCCAAAGGTAAAACCTGAGACATAAGTGACAAAAAAGTATGGAGTCGTACAAAGTTTCAACAACTAAAATATGTTATATACATTTTTTGTTCTCATTTTTGATAAGCTTAAGTATGGTCATTAAAAATATTTCTGAAATGTTTTTGTCAACAGAAGTAACAATGTCGGTACTCTATGAAAATCTCACGTGTCAGTTTTTGTTGAAAATTCTGCGGACGAACTTTATTGTAGACCCATGTAATGTGACGCAAGAGCGCAAAAAGCGCAAACCGCTTCAGGACAGTAGTTCTCAAAGTGGCGCTGCTATCTCATCCCGGGATCAGCGCTTTCTCAACTTGTCATCTATCTTTAAATGATCTTTCTACATAAACTGAGCGCCACCCTCGAGCGCATTTAAGTTATGAATGTCAGCAAGATTTTATCCGGCTTGCATAGATATATGAATAACTAGCTAAGAGAAGAAAATGTTATTACATGGAATTTCTTCAGTGCTGGATAAATAAGGATAAACGAGCGAAAATATTAAATTCTTTTGTTTCAACATCAGTCTGATGGAGCGTAAAAACCTATATCGCGCTAGTGTCAGAGTTTTTCTAATCACCTTCATCTCTTATATATTGATTCATTTGTTGCATTATTTTTCTGTCATTTTCGACAGAAGCTATTCGCTGGAGAGCTGAGTAGTCTTAAGTGAATCCTGTTCACAATATATTTATATATACCTCCCCATATACTAAACTCACACACACATACATACATACAAACGCAGTACAAATAAACATTAAATATATAAGAAAGTTAACAAGCAATTAGGGGAGAAATTTAGACTTTTTTAGTTTCTTGATGTGACACGTGTTTCGCATCTTTGATATAAACTTTTCACTAATTGTTGTGGGGTGCGATTTTTTCATCATATAGTATATTGACAAAAGTCACGTTTACAATAATGAAACAAAATTATATACCGTTGCCGCCACCAACTATCGACAAAAAATACACACATACAGAGAGACAGACACAAAGAATAAATAATAATATTTGAAATAATTAGTATTGCCTAGATTTGAAAATTTTAAAGACATAATTATATAACATAATTTGTAACAGTTAATCACTTATTAAATTAAAAATAAGATTTATCTAAATAGATATGGTTAAATTTACTATTTAAACATATAATATAATCTGTAATCAAGCAAAATAAATTGTTTCGGTTTTTTGCGAGAATTATTCTAATTTCGAAATTTACTAAGTTTTGATTAGCATTAATAGCTAGGAATCTTTTCCTGATATCATTTGACCGTTTGCCTACAGGATTGACGGCTAAAGTACGCACTCAGATACGAAGACGAAAAATAAACCGTTCTAATATAAACTCAAGAGATTCTTGACCCATTTAAAAGTTTAGCAAAAGTAAGTTTTATTCGACGAAGAGCTTTTGTCAAAGTTTGATATTTACGCTAAGGTAGTAAAAACTTTGGAGTCTGTTAAACGTACCAACACAATTGCACCAAAAGAGGTTTTTTACCGAAGTATTTACACATATACCAACAACACAGATTTTGTATTAATCTAATATATTGCATAACATAAAACAATGACATGAAGGTTTTTATTTTTTGTGTATGTATGTACATATATCAATAATTTTCCACGTCCATGGTTGATTGGTCAAGGCCTTAAGTATAAAAATAATTAAGGCAAAGCTCTTTGACGTACCTGGTGCACTTAACAAAATACTTGAGAAGAAGTGAGATTTTACACCTAAAAGTAGTTGATTTAAAATCAGTTGTTGCGGAAAAAATCTGTCGATACTATTTTATCAAGGGATTTTAGATGTAAACTGAGCTCAATTAAATTCAATGTTTATCCTCAACGAACAACTTAAATTTCTTTTGCTATCATATATCCTTTGCATGCGACTAGTTCAATGAGTTCACGATTTGAAATAGCCCTACACTTCTCTACGTGATATGTTAAATCAATTTTGCTAGGATTCAATAAGGAAGTATTTTTCATTGAAAGCTAGCTAAATTGAGCTTTTCATCAAAAACTCAATGTTTTAAGTATTAAGTATTTTTTGTACAATTCATAAATCCAAAATCGAATGACGTTATAATCAAATCAAAAAATAATAAAGTTGTCTCAGATGTATTTATATTTGGTTACCAGCGTAAGGCTCATTATTTTTCCTGTGTAATTTCGCTTTAATCGCTTGTATAATATATAACCAATGCAAACTGTTTAATATATTTTATTTCTATTGGATCCGTGTGATAGAATGCATGAATATGCCTGAAGGTGAAACCCATGTTGTGAATGATAAAACATATAAGAATGTACATAGTTTCAACAGTTCAAAATTGATGTACAATACTTACATTGGAAGTACACGCTCTTCATACTGCAACCAGACGAGCTTTGCAGTTGGTTTAAAAAACGAAAGTACTTTATTATTAAAAGGATTATTATTTCCATAAAAATAATTAAATAATCGTAGTGTTTACGGGAACCATTACAAATTGTTAAAGAGAATTTAAATAACATTTACCATCGAATGTCCTCCGGCATCGTCTCACTAGCACCAACGTCGTAATTCAGTTGATGTCCTAAGGCAGTTAATAAAAACCTTTTTATCTTCGGTAGCTGGATATTTATTTTCAAAACATATTATAATTATAACGTAATAATACGCTAGTCTCGATAATTTATTAAGCAGTTAATACTCCCACCACATTTAACAACTCGCCAATGGTATTAATGAAAAGTCGATAAATATTAAAACATTCATAAAAGCGTATTATTAAAGCGAGATTGGATAAATGATAATATTTAATTTAAATTAATGCCGAACGCTTTAGTATTTGTAAATGTCAGAATATCGAATTAAGGAGTGTGTATGAGAAGTTAATATATTTTTTTTCTATCTCAAATCGACAGTTTATATATCGGTCAAGAGATCGAATAAACAATAAAATTTTGTGTGTTGATTTATAAAATTAAAAACAATTTGCAATATTTTTTTAGCATAGATATTTAGACGTTCTTAGACGTTTTAACTTCCTTACACTGCTTGTATATTATCTTTATATCTAGCGGATATAATATAGCTAGAATAAAAAAAATAAAGTACATCCACTAAGTAGACGACGATTTCTTTATTAAAAAATTCAGTAAATTAAAGCTTTATTTACTGAATTGGTATTTACTCGTCAATATCATGATATTAAGGCTGTAAAAATATTTAGCTCTAAATAGAGCTTATATTTTATGTTATTCTTGATAGCTGTTTCAGCATTTGCTATAGTCATAACTTATATTAAATTATAAACTGAAAAATTTGTGTTAAAATTTTTCACTTAAATTCAAAATAAATAGACTCTTTATGGAGTAGAAACCCCTCGACCTCGTCTTAGAGAATTGAGAAGGTCGTGAAATGCTTGAGAATCCAGCAAAAAGGTGGCACAAAAAATACAGAAAAGAAATTTACAAAAATTTCAAAGATAGTTTTGCACGACGCTGGTATGAGAGCTTTAAAATTATAGATACGCCATTGGTTGAGAAATCATAAATAATTTGCATTAAAATTAGTGGGAATACTCATCGAATCTTAAAAACGTGTAATATAACATTAATATATGATGATAAGTCGAAATTTTTTCAAATAAAATTTTTTTTTTTTAACATATTCCATATCATTTCACACAATTTACAGTCACACATATTTAATGCCAATAAAAATCCGGTATTTTTAATATAAACAAGCAAATGCAGTTATATTCAATTTAGTTCCGTTGTTATTTATTGAAATGAACGGTTAATAAGCTTCTATAAATGTACACAATTTTTAATTGGAAATATAATACAGTTGAGATGTTATACAATTGTTAAAATTATAAATTTTGTACTCGTAACTCGTGTAATTAAAACAATATATAAGTTCACATGGTTTGGTACAACTGAAGCAAATAAAAATAAAACTGAAAACAACCTAATCGGAACTCAGCTTTTCTGGAATTATTTTTAAATTACTTAAATAAATGTATTAGCCTCTTTGTTCTTAATAAAGATGTAAGGAATGTCTGACTGCCCACTTAGTATGTGAATTTGTGATTCATAGATAACGATCAAAAAACCACATTAATTCGGGCACGTGTAATAGGGTAGAAGTTCCATAATGGGTTGTAGGAACAAAATACTTAATGAGAATATTACCCTTAAAATTCCTTAACGAAGAATGTTGTATGTTATTAATATAAACCTTTTAATGAGTTGTACCGCTGATCGACATCATGTCCGTATCTAGTACTGGTTCTATATAAATAGTAAAATATTTTTTCCATGTATTAATTTCATAAATATCTAATTTTTGTAATTTAATTTTACATTCAATGTGGCAAATGTATTCATAAATAACAAAAAAAAACTGCGATGAAAATGCGATGAGAATTTTGGAAAGTCATGCGAAATTAACTAGAAGAGAAACAAAATCATATGCAATCATGTATAATATAATATAAGACAAAAATAAGTTGTATATTAAGCTGGCTGGGATTATAACCAAGTCTTATTAATGTGTTAGTACTTATAATTAGCAGCAAAGACCGAATTAAAAAAAAATACATGTGTGTTCAGTTTTATTTATATCGACTTTGTTGTACACTTTTAAGGTGTTGGCTGACATTTCTTGATGGAAAGGCATGATATTCTAAGCCATTGATTTTCAAACTGGGGCCACAGAATCTTCAAGAGGGCCACAGACAAAATATATTTTAGTATTTGGAACAAACTTTGATTTTTACAAATAGTGGAGGGGGCCACACGAAAAATGAATCTCAAAAGGGGGACACAGGCCAAAATAGGTTTATAGACACTGTTCTAAACAATAAAAACACACGATGTAAAAATAGCATGTAATGTTGTATGTTTAACAAAATTTATAAGATGTACAGTTGATAGCTGTTTCGGCTTACGCCCTCATCAGATATAGTCAATCAATAAAGTAGTACTCGTTTAAATTACCAAACGAACATTAACATCGCCATTACTTAAGTTATTACAACAAACTAAGGTAATGACAGGTATGATTATTGAATTATAATGCATTTATTTAATTACATTTAATTATGTTATTTAACATCGATTCAAAAAAATCACTCTCTTTGTAGATACAATTCTGTCAATAAAATATTATTTACAGTGGGTATTGTAAATGATTATGTTATTAAAACACTCAATTATTTCTTATCCAGAGATGGAACATTTTTTTAAAAAATTCTCAATTAATATTTGTGTATCTTGCTGGTGATGAATCAACCAGCGTGTTTACTTTATGGTTATAAAGTCAATTGTATTTAACCTTTCTATGATATTTCTGACTAACAAACTTAGCAAACATCAATTGACTTCATTAGTTATGACGAAAAATTTAATTAGCCCATGGATCTTTGTGACTCGAGTATTGCTTCTTAATTGATCCTTTTCAATATGACATTTTTTAAGAATCTGAATGCCAACGTCTCAACAGTTGAGACGATAGATGACAGTATGTTGATGGTTCATAAGACTGCTATAAGTTCGTGTATGAGGTAATTTTTCCTTTGAAATACACCTTGATTTGTCCTGATAATCTCCATGTTTGCTTATCATCAATAATACTGAGTTATTATTTGAAATGTTATTTTATGTGCTGAAATATTTTTTACGTGGCTAAGCAAGAAACATGTTAATATTATCTACATCAAAAATAAATTGTTCATATTTGGATAGTTCACTCCTGTACGAAGTGTACACTGGTTTTCCATTTTAGAATAAATGCATTCAAACTAGCTCAGTAAACAATTTACATCAATTAATACATAAAATAAGCTCCAAGCAAGAAGCTATGGTTTATAATTAAAATGAACAATGAATTATTAATTTATTTCATAAAGTTTTAAATATTTTAATATTATGTGTCAAAAGTTCTCTTGGATGTCCGCATTTTCATATTGATGTTGGCATGCATCGATTTTTTGTTTGTTTATTTTTGACTTGAATACATTTGATTCATTGATTTGTGTTGAGATAAAAAGAAAGGAATCAATTCGAACAATGATTTAGTTCTTCCGTTAGATGAAGTTAATTAAACCACCTGAGGCTATTCAAAACTATCTATTCCGTTAGTTCAAAGCACCGAAAGTATCGAAGAGCTTTTAAAACTTTGTGGATTTTTTCATTTAGCGCTTGTTAAATATTCTCATCCAGTTTGACAAAGTACCGACACTTTTTTTGCTAAGCATAAACAGACTCAGATAAAAATTTAAAAATAGAGAGTTTGTATAAGATAAAATTTGAATTGTTTGTGACGTGTTTATTTTACGCCAGTTCTCTTTCATCCGTGTGATAGAATGCCTGAAGATGGCGAAAAGCGAAACCTGGGTCGTTAGTGACAACACACGTGGAATCGTACAAATTTCAAATTTGATATTGAAATTTAATCAAAGAACATTCAGTCGGTATCATAAATTATATTAGATAGTTAAGCGAGCCATGATGTGTTTAGCATTAAACCAAACAACCGTCCATATCATTGATGTCAATTGTAAGAGGTACGAAGCCTTTCAACAGTTCCACCTGAATAATATCTATTTTTTTAGTAATACAATCAGGGCTGTAGAGTCGTTAAAAACACAACTCTGACAGTAACCACCAACACGATTCCTACTAAAAAGAAAGGTTATTTTTTTCATGCTTTTTCCTACCTTTCCTATTTATGTGTATTAAATGAAAAATCAATCAACCAATCCGGCAAATTGTTAATCGAGATATTCTTCAAAATCGTCGAATCGAAAATGTAGTCAGAGTCACTCGTTTTTCACTACTCCGACTTTAACCATGGCCAAAACACAGCGACCCCACAAATCCGACCCCATGGCCTTGACTACATTATATTCCATTAAGTTATTTTGTTTATAAAAAATTCCTTCTCATTATTCTTCGTAATGAATCTTTAACAATTGCCTTGAGCTTTTAATGGATTATTGATTTTTCTTCATGTTGTTTACACATAATAAGAATTGGTAAGCATTTAATTTTTTAATTAATTTACTTCAAATTTGAATTGTTGTAATTTTGTACGATTCCACATGTTTTGTCACAAAAAACCCGGGTTTCGCCCTTCGGCATCTTCAGATATTCAGATGCAACAGAACTGACACTTACGTCAGTTCTGTTGCATCCATGTGATGGAATTGTAATTTGTATTCTATCAGTTGAGAATGTTCTCGATGAAAAAAATCGTTTCTGATCAAAAAATAATTTTATTATTAACTTTAAGAAAGTTTATTACTTTTACAATGTATTTGTTTTTTAATTAATGTTCAAAATAAAAGGAATAAATAACAAGAGCAAAAAAATATATATAAATAGGCTTGATTTTAATTCAGCTGATAATGCTCGCGATGAGCGAAACCATTTCTGATATTAAAAGATGTTGTGGAAATAGTACTAAAAATGTGTTATGATTATTAAAAATACAAAAATAATGTTATATACTTGATCTGAATTAAAATACCACAAAATGCCGGCTGCATCCGTCGAATGCATCCGATAATAAATAACTTAAAATTTTTATTCCTTGTAACAAAATTAAACCCATTAAAGTTCTTCGCAAGAATACGTTTTAAACTACAGTAGTTGCAGTTGGACTCCGAACGAAAACTAAGCTTTTGATATGTGAAGGACTTTGGTCGCCCCTCGTGAGGCCGCCATTAAGGATTGATCCTTGAGGCTGAGTAACTACTAAGGATGCAACCGCTTCAACCGCAAGAAGTAAACTACCAAGGGCCACTGGATTCCTAGGATGTGTACTTACATAATGTTTGTGGCCATAATGCCCCAGGGTACAAATGTTTACCAATGTGGGAGTGTTATTATTTACTACGATCGCCGAGAACAAGGGAGGATGTTATTACACATTCATTGTTTACAGATCTTGAAATTTAAGATTGTTGGCCACAAGATATTTCAAAAGCAATCCATTATTGTAAAAATAACAAACACTTTTCGGTCCGCACATTTTCACTAAATAACTACACCGAAATAGTTTTTCCTATTTTGATTTTAGAACTCGTGTATATTCTTCATCCATCTATCGATAAACTTTGAAAGTAAAAATTAAAATTTATATAAATTTTGGTACTGCGCGTATTCGAAGACGCTACCATTGGCGTGCCCGGATCGTAATGTTTGTTTCAAAAATGACGCCAATGTGGCGTCCGCGGACCGTAAAGTTTAAGTAAGTCATGAATCATTAACATACTTTTTTAATCCAAGATTTTCACTATCTGCTTGAAAAAAATAAATGATTGCAATGAATGTCTTTTATAAGTCGTTGAGTCTATGATAAATTATTTAAAATACAAATACTATTTTTTAACGCGTTTTAGGTAGATTTTTCATGAGCTTACTTGATTGACTTTCTTGCTATCCTTATTTTTCGTTTTTATTTCTTTAATTTCCAACATTACACGTTTAAATATTTTGACGTTGCAAAAGCAATGAACATGTAATTTGTTATTTTTGTAACGTGTATATATAAATTAATAATAATTTAACAGTGTAACCCAACCGATGGTCCGTGGCCCCGTACTGGGTCACAGAAAATTGCCGGGTCGGAAACAGTATATGATATATATTAGTATGCCAAATTTCTAGAAATAAGCCATTCAAAAATATTGAATATAGTTTTTTTCACTAGCACGTTTATTTGAATTTTTTATTATTGTTAAATAATACTAATTAGAAAGACAATGTGACACCAAGCAACTTAATAATAACTATCAGAGACAGCATTTTATTATAAAATTTTAATTGTATCAGACTTGTATATAAGAAAAAAAAATATTAGATAAGAAACCATTTTAATTTGAGTATTAGTGATCCGCCAGTGTAAAAAGGTTAGGTTACACTGTAATTTTATAACATAGAATTACCTATTCAAAACATGATTCTATAGTTGCTTTCTATGGTTATTCTATAGTTATTGCTATTTATTGCTTGCTATTTCTATAGTTATTGCTTAATAACGAAATTAAAGCTATAAGCAAAAAACAAACAAGATTTTATTACATTAAATAAGCTCAAATATGAAATTTTTAACACTAATAAAAATAAAAAATGTAAATTACATGTTTGTAAAAAAAATTAAGTAGAAATGAATATTTTTTAATATTTACGTAACGTGATCAATTAAATATTTTCGAAGTACAATTTTATGTATGTAATAATGTTTTACTACGAAGAAGAGACATTATCTCTTGAAAATTCTCACTAAACGATTTAATTGGTAGTGTGGTTTCTTTCCGAAAATAGTCAGCAATTGATCACTATAACATAAAACGTGGAAGCCATACAAAGGGTATTTAGTTTAATACGGTGAAAAAAAGCTATGCAAGATAATGAGGGTGTAAGCCGAAATACCGATCAAATATATATCTTTTAAATTTTGTATAACTAAAATACATTGTTATTATTCCACCGTATAATAATAAAATTCAACAAAGTCAATTCAATCAATAAATTACATTTAGTTAATTTACGTTATTTTTTTTTTAATTCAACGTATTCCTATCAAAATGAGACAGACATGTTTTCTGTTAATATAAGTATAAAAAGTAAATTTGAATTGTTACAACTTTGTACGATTCCACATGTTTTGTCACTAACGACCCGGGTTTCGAGAAGAAACTCGAGAAGAAAAGAACTCGAGTCACTGGTGACAAAACATGTGGAATCGTACAAAGTTGTAACAATTCAAATTTGATATTGGAATTCCACCTTCAGTCGATATCATAGATTATTAAAAGTTAATAAAAAATCTAAAATAGCTTTGTTCTCAAAATAAACATTTTTACATGACTTCATTTAATCTTTGTTTTTTCGAATTAAATAATAGACATGAACAATTATATCGAATCATTTATTTATTGAATCTATGAAAAAGAAGTATTCAAATAAATGCAAGACACTAGATATTCCAAATATTAAAATTAAAAAAATATTTTCCGTTACGTATTGTATAAATTAGGGAGCGTGAACTACATACAATATTTACCATTATTCTAATTTGAAATGAATGTTAAAAAATTGTTTGTGGTACAAAAGTGACCGCATAGCGACTTGAATTCACTCTTGGTTTCAATAATTCACTTTTTTGCTTTACAGAAGCCATTACTATTATTGAAAATGGAAGTCTAAAAGTGGCTTCATTATTATCCATTGTTGTAATAAAACAAAAAATAGACAAAAGGTAATACGTAATAAATAATTCGGTTGAAAAGATGAAGCATAATTCAAAGAACGTGATTGATAAACGACTGTTAAAATGTGTAGACATTTTGTTGAATTTCGTATTTTCAAGCGAAAAATAAAGATCCTAAATTGAGACAGTACGTCTATTATTTATGGTGTTATATATTTTATAAAATTACATTATTAACGTAGATAGTCAATTAAAGCTCGTTTTGGCAGAGATAACGTCAAAATGAAGGCCAACATTGTGTTAATGTTTTATTGTTAAAATTTTACGTATAGAATTAACAATATTTGTTTCTCTATGGATTTTGATGAGTGGTAGATAGCTAATAAACTTGAGAATTAAGAGCCTCAATAAATCGACTTATGATAATTTTGAAGAAAGTTAAAACAAATCAAATCACATAAGGTTTTTTTACAGTCTGTAACTGTCGGTACAGTTTTGTTTTATATAATGTTAATACGTTTTATGAATTTGTATGTGGAATTATATTCCTGCTCAACTACTCGATCCTTAAGAAAGTGCAAAGCGAGAAAAATTAATTGAATTTATGTTTCCTAGCCTCATGTTAATATAATATTTTTACTTTTAAGGCGTTGACTGTCACTTCTTGATGGAAAGGCATGATAGTGTAAATAATATTTTTAACCGAGGAAATTTTATTACACTTTTGAGATGATTACAACCATATATACAAAACTATTTCTTATGAAATGCTAGAGTATAAACGAATTTATTTATTATGTGCCGCATTTAGAAAATAAAAAAAATTATTAAAAGCCGATCATCTTTCCTGAACTATTATTTTATATTGAACAATTGGTAGCACTTCAATGAATGGTCATATTAAAATCACTCACTTGAAATGAGCCCATCTTGAGAAATCCTGTTTCTATTTATAAAAAATTTGATTGCATTAAAAGTCAATATCAAATGTGGGCATGTACTATGAAATTTAACATCTCGAGCTCTAACAACTCGAGATATTTAATTCCCACAATTCCGGGAATCGAGTAACATCGAAAGTTAACCAAGAAGAGTTTTACATTTTCGCCCGAATGTATGCCTCGAAAGACAATAGTAAGATTCGCTTGTTTGCAGAGTGTATCAGATCAATCTTCATCTAATTGCTGCAAAATTAAATACAGTATATTTTATAATAATTTGAAATCAAAATCTCGAGCTAATTTCCGGGATTTTCGATTCACAGCTAGTCTCGAAGACATATTTTTAAAATAATTTTATTTTTTAACTAACCAACATTGTGAATTATACATGTTAAAGCGAAAGTAAATTTCAGTTTAAAATGTACAGGTGAAAATATCACATTTACCAATTCAGTAACCGAAAGTACACAAAATCTATGTACAGCAATAATATTATAATGTTCTTAAAAAATGAATATTATTCCACTGAAAACTATCAGTAAAAATATTTTTCACGTCGAAGTATATCTCAACTAATGACAAAGACGTCATATGTGATAATAATGAGCTGGGATATGATTTCACTGATATGTCAAAAATGTTCTAACGCTGTGTATATGTGTGTATTTTTATTTGAAATGTTTAAAGAGGACAAAAGGTAACATTTCCTTATCTTAAATACCTTTACAAAAATCTGCACTCAGTTCCACGCTGTGTTTTTATATGGCAAACAGTATTTTATAAAACTAGTTAAAATTGTTAATTTTAACCCGCTAGATTCGTATCAGATAAATTGATATATCGCAAATTATTTAAAAGCATAAAAAGTGATTTAATTATTATACGTTAATGTTTGATTGAGGCTCTTCAAATAAATATGCAGATGAAAAAATCTTGTGATAGAATCACCGAGCTTTGTAATAAAAATTGATCATTAAAATAGATAAGTGAAAAAATAAAAGCTATCGGCAAGCTTTGATCATAAAATTTTAACTTTTCTAGATATCGTAACACTTTTAATGCCTTTGAGAAACAAGACAATTTTTATGGTACATTAAAATAAGATTAACAAGTTTTAAAGACATTTTAGCTACATCACATTAACTTCGTAATCCTATACAGTGAACAAATGTCGTAAAAATATAAATGGATTGACGCTCATATGTTTTTCAAAAATACATATGTACAAAACAATAATTTTACGTAATAAATGAAAAGGTTACTTCTTGAGTTTCTGACCGTTTATTAATATCGTACACATGAAGAAATATTTTGTTTTAATATTGATTTAAATGAGACAAAACATTTTTGAATATTTTTTTTTTGTAACGAAATGGCTTCAGAAAAAAATAAACCAACGAATCGAACAAATTTGTATTTACGCTTGATAAAAATCTGAGCAGGTTTTTTTTGTAGTGATAAATATTGTAATTAATTAATTTGATAAATTCTATATTAAATATGATATCGACTGAAGGTGCTTGGTGGAATTTCAATATCAAATTTGAATTGTTAAATTGGTAAATTTGTCAGTTCTGTTGCATTCGTGTGATAGAATGCCTGATAAGATGCCGAAAGGCGAAACCCGGGTCGTGAGCGACAAAACATATGGAATCGTATTCATATTTAAATTATATATTATTTTTCCATGTAAAAATCAAGTTAAGTTTATTAAAAAAAAATCTTTTTATATCTCGATTCGACATTATTATTTCTTTTATAAATGTGAGCGGAACTGGTACTAAAAATATTTTTAAATGGCTAGTCATACTATCTGTACATCATAAATATTTTAGATAGAGTAAAGAAGTCAGTCTATCCAAGTCTTCAAGAAAAAAGTCTTCAGGAATGATTATAATATGGAAATTTACACAAATGTAACAATATGTGTAAATATATAATATATTCTCTCTATGTATGAATTATATTTAAATTTCATACGTGACGTATATGTATATTCGTACATAATTTAGCCATCATCATTACAAACATTTTGCTACCGATAAAAAGCGACAAAATAAATCATCGTTCTCGTAATTTAATTTTGATGTTCATCAAAAAGTAATAAGCCAGACGTGCACATCTTATTTAAGTATGTATTGAAGATTTTCTTTTAAAAGTATTAATGTTCCCGCCGATGGGCCGAGGAATGTGCTAATGGCGTCAAAAAACCGCGAGATTACAGTAATTTATTTATGGTAAAAAAAAATAAAATTAATTTTAATAAACACTTACAGTTGGCAAACGACTGGTTACCATCATTGTACTCCCATTACGGCGTGTAATAAAACGTCACATCCTAGCGGATAGGAACAAATTCATTATTCACTTAAAACGGAACAAATTTTACTATCAATTTACGGGATAATTTTCTAAATTGAAACTCTGGAAATAGCTTACAGTATGTTTATTACGGAACAAGATATTAGGTTAACACGGTTCCATGGCCAACTTCATTAGTTTGTATTTTCAAATTAAGAACACTTGAAAATTTGACAGTTGATTTCTTTTTGTTGTACGTCAAATTATTCATTTATTTGTTGTTGCAAAGTTAATATTTATTATACTTCAACAAAGGTTTTTTTTACACCGAAACCTGTATATTATTTCGTTAATTTCGTATACATCCGACCGCACAATACAAACATGTCATCATCAATCAAAAGCACGGATGTCCGCAAAATAATATCACACACATACACATTTGAAATTCGAACGTTAACTCGAGACCATTTTTATGAACGCTGCATTGTTTTTTAGGTTTGGTTTTAATGTACACAAATGCGGCAACACTGTTCATTGCATTGCATTTGAATTGGTTGATAAATAAATGACAAAGCTTAGTCGGAAACTAGATGGATTTATCCTGACAGTGGCGTACTCGCTCGCGGGCGACATCGAAGACACAAACACTAGCGCCAATCCGTAGCGGGCCGCTGGAATGTTATGTCCCCCCTCCACGTAGTTTGACGGTTAACCTCCAGTTGCAGCAGCTTCCAACCAAACAGCTTTTTGTTCTTGGAAGAAATTCCTCCGAATGTTCTCATCTATTATTAGATCAAACAATAAGGTTTGACTGAAGAATTGTTGATAAATTTCCATGATATTAGGAGAATAACACTCTATGCAACATAGGGTAAAATATATGAACTAATAACTTTATTGTATTATGATATACGTACGTATTAATGATATACGTCTGAATATTTAAAAAAAAAAACTTAATTAGTCAACCGACTCAAATCAAACTTGGCCTTATCATTAAAAATGAAATCAATATGATTTCGAAATAAAAATATGAAAAAATCTATAAGTCGAGGATATAACATTCTAAACTACTAAACAATCACATTTCGGTGTTTAAAGAAATGTATTTTTAAAATCGCTTTTAAAGTCACTAAGCTGTCACTTCTTGATGGAAAAGCATGATATTTTAAACAATAATACATATTTTTGTACTTACTTCTACATTATATTTATGATAAGGACATGTTTCGCTAATCGCGAGCATTATCAACTGTTTTTTTTTTATTTTGAACGATTTTTTTGTGACTTTACTGAAAAATGTAGTTGGTAAAATAAAATTTGTGAGAAGTGTAAGCTTGAAGTAACAACATTAAATTGATGTATTGATTGAATTGGAATTAACTTGGTAGAGCTCCATTACACCACGGTGAAAAAATAGCAATGTATTTTAGTTCTACATTTTTTTTATAAGATATAGTTGATAGCTATTTCGGCTCCCGCCATCTTCCAAAGTTCCGGTAGTTATCAACTATATCTTATAAAAAAATTGTAGAACTAAAATACAATGCTATTTTTCACCGTGACATTAATTTGAGGTCTTAAAATGACGGTTAAGGATTTATTTAACCACGATTTATTCATTATTACAAAAATTTCAAAGTTATAACATCTTGTATACATATTCAAAAAATACAGTTTTCACTTAGGTAGTATTAATTTATTCCCATTTTAAAATGATACTGCGTAAAACATTTCCCGTTAAAAAGAAGTAAAATTGTTTTGTTCTCTTATAATGATATAAATTCGAGCGTTAAATTAAGTTTCATTTTGTTTTCTCTATACAAGCCAATAAACTAAGAATACAGTTTCAATACTTTATCGATATATGCTCGCAAATACGTGGCTACTGCAATAGTTGGTAACACCTGGAAGGCTAGATGCTGTCCATACACGCACGGCCAACATTACTACGACTTGCAGCGCGAAGAGCGATTCGATATTATTTTTATTTCACGGATGTACCTACGTATGATGGCGGGCAGGTCTGCGGAATTCGTAAACCGCACCGCGAATGCGACCGGTGTAATTGCCGGTGTTATTTAATTCTAGTACGGATGTTCGCTCAGGGGCGGACACAACTTACTGCGTCACGAGTTTTTTGCTAAATCTGTAAACCTGTGGAGTAGGGTTCATCAATACTCATTTTTTTTTCATTATTGACTCTATTCATTAATCGAATACGTGAATAAAAATTGGTGACAGTTCTGACGATGGCGTGAGCCGAAATAGCTATCAACTATATTTGTTAAAAATAATTTTGTAGAACTAAAATACATTGCTATTTTTTCACCGTGTTACAATGGAGTTCTACCAATTCAATCAATAAATAAAAATTGGGTTCATAAAACATTCAAAATAGTCTCTAGGTTTCATTAGTCTTGTAAAGATTTTGGGCTAGTGGTGAAAGTATTGTTTTAATAACGTACATAACTATCATTAATATTTTTTTCTTCCTTTTTTTTTAAATTCAATTGAAATTAAGAAATGATATTTTCAACTGATACAACTCAAAATTGAATAAAATAAAATAATATTTTTTATCGAGCAAAGTCAATCGTTGTCAACATTACTTGACTTCAAAACTTGTCCAAATGGATACAATAATCGGCACATATTCTATATACGCAACTTAAACTATTAGGTGACTTTACATGTAAACGATTCCATGCGCGATGTTTTTTAAAACGAGAAAAGGTGTGCCTACCGTTCTCATTATTATGCGAGTTGCTGTTTTAAGGCACGCAAACACATCAGTCGCGCGCGAGATTGCAAAGGCTATCTGCTCTTGTTGATGTTGGCCAAAATTCAACTTTTTAAATTGATAATCTTTGCTATTCATAAGCCTAGTTATAGCATTTCGAACTCTGAATAAGCTCTATTTTACTTTTAATAGATTGCTAACTGTAGATATGAATTGTAAGCATAAAAAAAATGATTTACATTTCTGTAACCAAAGTAGGCACAGCTGTTGTGTATGTTAGAACGAAAATATATTTTCACTTGAAATGTATTTTTGTAGTAAAATTATAACTTATCAATTCAGACAGCGAGAATACACTAAACCTTTTACGATATCAGCCTGTGGCTTCAATAAAACGCCTGAAATGTATAATTGTCAAGTTGTAGTAAAAGTGTAATTGGGAATTATTTGATAAAATATATTTTCACTCGTAGAAATATATTTGAAGTGAAAATTTTATGATTTGATATAATAAAATTGTGCTGGAATGTGATATCAGCAAAAGGTCAGTAAAAATATATTTTCATTTGAAATATACAATCGCTGATATAATTATTATATAATTATATAATGTAAAAATATTTTAATAGTTAGTGATGATTTTGTTAATCAGTTGATACTATTTGAAGTGGGTGAAATCGGCCCAAATGTTTGCTAATATAAATTGTGGAAATAATAACAAATACTGTGTTTTATTATTAAACTAAATTAAGTATATCTTCGTCGAACAACACAAAAAAAGGTTTAGACTCTCTTTTCAAATAATAATTATCAATTTAAATTTTGATAATGTACAGCACTCAAAAAGTCTTAATATTATTTTTTTAATTAGCCTACGGAACCGTTGAAATCATTTTAATCTATTAATACGCGGTACCACATTAAAACACGTACAAATGTACTGCTAGTCACTTTAAAATGAGTTATGTAACACTCTTGCTTTGCTGTGTTGAGTGCAGTTTACAAAATACCTGAGATCGTTACCATAAAAAATGTTCCCGCGTTCACGGCCATTCGGACGCACCGCTCGGACAGCAAAATAGCGAATTCCCATAGAAAACGGTGATTTTTTAATACAGCGTTCGAGCACCCGAACGAATCTCCGTTCAAACGAATGATTGAACGTGGGATGTTGGTTTGCCTCCAATACATGCCTCGATTAAATAATTACAATTTAATTAATCCAATTGCATTAATTTGATTTTAATTAACACATTTCTCATGTGTAAGTGCGCATAAAAAATGCTTAATAGCTTTTTTATTAATCTATTTATACTTAGACAAATCGGCTTCTGTAGAGAAGTGACAATCGTCCCGCATATTTATCAGAAGTTTCCATGCTAAATTAATGCCAACCCAAAAATAAATATCTACGAGCCAAACCAGCCTAAGCAATAAATATGTTTAACTGAGATTTATGGATTCAAAGTACACGAATAAATAAAAAAATGCGTATCAAAGTTTTTTTTTATTATTGATGTCAATAATTGACACAACAAAAGAATCGTCTATATGCCAAGATAATATAATAGGAATCATTGGGCGCCATTTTGTTGTGTGATAGGCAGGTATGGCATAAACATATTTAGAAAATTGTTTTGTCAGAAAAATGATACGTAGTATATACCGTATATAAAATAGCTCCAAAGAAAATATGTCACAAAGTTTCTTTGATTTTATTGTATAGGCTGGTTTGGCTCTTCGCCACTTTTTTGCTGATTTTTCATATCGAATATTTGATTTTAAATATCCCAAAATGATTTTGATTAAGTTTTGTTCAATATGGGAAATATTTCTTGGAAGCTCAAGTAAAAGTCATTAACTGATATTTAGTCTAAATTGATATTTTGGTGTAATAAAATAGACAGGGCTAGTCTACTTGCTTACCAAAAATTAACTAATACAATAACTACAATTATTCAAAAATTTTATTATGTTTGTAAATCAATTATATCATAAATAATCAGTCCATTAATATGTGTAAAATTAAAGTCTCTATAACCATCAATTCAATTCAAAAGATTAAAAATATAGCCGATCTCGCTTTGAGAAATACTAAAAGAATAAAAAAGGTTTTAGTTCACAAATATTTCACTAAATTTATAAATTTTGGTAGTGTCACTATATATAATATATGCACAGGAATTTACTACCCCTAACAAGACGATGGAAGAATTTTTATAATGCAACTGTGATATAGGGGTAGAAAAGCAAAACAATCAACCTAAATTTAATCTGGGGCATGCCAAGCTGACCTGTCGAGATTGACCGTTTCTCCTCAGCGCCATGAGTATTTATAAACCCCACACGAAGTGGGTGTTGAAGAAATTTTCCATTTCCGTTTTGCATTCTGTAGCAGACATTTTCTAAGAAATTCTGTTTGTTCCTTTGTTTTTATAAAAATAAGAAGAGTTTGCTGTTTACCGCGTGTTTATGACTTTCTTCGTTGATTTTGTAGGTAACTACGTGGGTTTGTTTGGAAAGAAAGTAAGCAATCAATCATCTGTTATGCGCACCTCAAAGAGCAAAAAAAAAACTTTTTAGATGGGAAGCGTTGAATAAAGTATAAATAAATAAAATGAGTATAATGAAAGTGCTTTAACGGTATATAATTAAACATTTATCACACTTTCGATGGATTCGGTGATAGCTTCATGGAAGTTCATTTTAATATAAAATTTGAAATGACTTAGAGAAAAAATGACAATGTATAATATTTTATCATTTACGATATCGCCTAAAAGTGTTTGATGAAATTTCAATATCAAATTTGAATTGTTACAACTTTGTACGATTCCACATATGTTGTATATAATATTATAGTATTACAAAATTTATATAGATAATAGTTGAAAGCTTTTTCGGCTTACGCTCTCATCAGAGCTATAGTTATACAGATGAGAGCATAAGAATTAATATTTATTCGTACATTTGTGGTACACAAGAATGCAAATAGAACTCAACATTTTTCACTAATCGACTATTCATATTTGACTACCGTACGATAGACACAATCTACTTCTACAAAATTTATATAACTTATTTTATTCCACTTGGTATGTTTCGCTTCCTTTAGGAGTATCTTCAGATTGTATCTTCTTGTCTGAATCTAACCTAACTGCATTTCTTTAAAGGGGTTTACTGTCACTTCTTGATGGAAATGCGTTATATTTAAATAACATAAAATATTTAACACTATTTCTGCAATTATTAAAATATGGACCAGCTTCGCGCGAGGATTATTAAATGAAACAATACAAATTTAAAACCAAATGAAATATTGTTCAAAATATAAAATTGTGGAAATAGAACCAAGCACTATGCTTTATTTAAAAAAAACTTACCATCTATCATAATTTTTTATTTATCGAATTACTTTACAAAAAGCTCAGTCAATCTATATATATATATATATATATATCTATATATCTATATATATATATATAAATGAATGTCTGTCTGTCTGTCTGTCCTTTATAAACTCCTACACCATTAATCCAATTGCGATAAAACTTAGTCGAATTATTGCTTAGACTACCGGGCAAAAGATAGGATACTCAGAATTTGATTTGATTACGAAAATTAATTGAATATTTATGAAAAACATGTTTTCATACAAGACTATTGTAATACGGAATGGCCATTTATGAAGCATTGTATCCATAGCAACGCCGAAAACAAAAATGTCAAATCTGTCACATGCACTCACCTGTAGGTATTTTAAGTAGGTACTGAATATTTTGAAACAAAATTCGATTTTCGAATAAAGTTTTTCAATGTTTGAATTTTTACCGACTTTTTTGTTTTTGTTTTGTGTCGCATAACAGAACGAATTTAAATAAATATTACGTATAAATTCCAATTGCCGGTCGACTTCGGATATTATTGTATCAATCATTTTTTTTTTTTCATAAAGAATTTCAAAACGTAACATTCACTGTGAAAACAATTATGCCACCCAAACGAAAAGCAATAGGTCAGAGTACAACTCATACTCAGTATACTCAAGCACGAAAGAAAAGAGCGAAACAATGACGTTAAAGTTGATAATCGTTGGATTGTACCGTATTCACCCCTTCTCTTGAAAACGTACAACGCACACATCAATATTGAGTGTTGCAATTCGGTGAAATCCATCATGTATCATCAGTATATGGCCTGCTCACGCGTTGGAAAACCTTCTGATTTATTTGTGTACGCACCAGATAGAAAAACAAAAAACATTGTGTATCCAAAAGCACTTCAATAAATAAAAACACATACGGCCACTACTGTCAAATTTAGGTAAGAAAAACATAACTTAAGCTTATCTTGCGACCTTGCCTCAAGTCCGACTTATCCAATCGGAAGGCGAGAGGCTCCCGATGTGGCGCTTCCATAAAGTCGCGGTTTCTTATTTTTGAGTGGCATTGCAACGCATTCCGGGTACACGCTAGTAAGTAATAAAATAATACTGTACAAACATTATTTTTAAATAATCTCTGATACAGGAATACTAATAATGCTGATTTTAAATGTCTACTGAGCAATAAATATTTATTTCATTTTACATTTTACCAAATATATGCAGAATGTGCTTGAAAGTTAATTGGATTGACGTAATTTGAGAGATTGACAAAAAGTTATATAAACAGAGAAAATACCCATCAGAAAATACAAAAAATATATATATTAGACGTGTAAAGGTATTTCAATTTTATAAATCTAATGATGACGAAACATGCTTTAGCCTCTTCTTGTATATTGGAAAGTAAAAGTGACTTTTGATAGATTTATCAATAACATTTAACCTACAAGTCTTTAAACATTTAAGGTTTGACCAAGAAAATCTAATAATTGATTGAATTGGCATTTAATTGGTAGAACTCCATTAAAACACGGTGAAAAAATAGCAATGTATTTTAGTTCTACAAAATTTTATAAGATATAGTATTAGATATAGTAGCTATTTCGACTTATAAAATTTTGTAGAACTAAAATAAATTACTATTTTTTCACCGTGCTAAAATCTTATAACTTGGAACATCACAAACGATAGGGTAGCCGTTTTACTGAAACAATTTTGAGGGTGATGTTTTATTTATATTCAAGTATTGTATTCATTGGATGTAAATATTCAAAGTGACAATTTGTTTTTTCTTCATTTTGTGATTTTTGAAAAATAAATGATTGATTTATAAACTGTTTGTTATTTTTAATTATATCCTGTTGCTACATTCATTTTTTATGTTTACGATGTACAGAATTCACACAATTTATCACGTCAAACAAACAAATATTCCGTCAACAACTTAACTAAGAAATACTAAATGGAAAATATCAGCACTAATTATTGCATGTGTCAACGTAAAAAATGGGAAATGGTCGTTTAAAATATTCATATTTTTCATGGAAAAATTACCATGACTGGAGCTTACTTTACACGAATTATGCGTGTCAGCACTTCCACCAAAAAATAGCATGCTATTATACTTTGAATAATAAATTAATTAACATTAATGTTAACATAAAGTATGACAGCTGTACCAAGAGTATCTCAAGGGGACCATAAAATTTACTCCAATAAATTATGTATGAACATATTATATTATTTTTTTGTCAAATTATATATTCCGGGGGAAAGAAGTCGCGGCTTGCGAGAAAGAATGGAAAACAGGGCCGTCTCAAGAAACTGGCGTCGTGGAACCAAAAATACAAAAAATAAATCAACTAAAAATTAAATTTTCAAGCTTTGTATTATTAGATTATAGAGTTTCTTTTATCACTCCAGTTATTAATGGATTCTTACCTTTTTGGCCCCTTTCTAAGTTCTAATGAATCTAGGAAAGATCATTGGTATAGTTAAAATATAATCATAAAAATTATTTTTAATTGATCAACAACTAGCTCCACATTATAGCTGGATACAATTATTGAATATATATAATATATACTTCTACTTCTTTCTCGAGTAGATATACTTCAAATTCTTTATAGAAGTATATCTACTTGAGCTAAGGAAAATGTAAGATCATTCAACATTAAAAAAACAGATTCACAATTCGCTAATCACGTTATTAATGAATCACATAATATAAATTCAAACTCAGCCCTAAATGTTTGCATCTTTGTAGTAAGGGTCGGAGAATGACGGCTTTGGAACAGCTAGAAATCAATAGACACCAATTATCACAAAGGATTCTTAACGAACAAACTAACATAATAGTATCGCCACTTGTCCAGCCGTTGCACAAAGGGGTGGTCTGATTTACTTCCATTAGGATCACTTCCGTTCCACATATAATCTTATTGTCATAGACACCTATTCTTTCACTTAGAATTTTGAAAATTTAGTGTCATTATGTTAAAGTAACAAGCTAGGCCCTTGGAACAGGAGAGAGGATGTGGTGTGTGCCTTTTCTGCACAGCTATATATAGATAAGCAAATGTTAGTGTAAGCATAGTTCTGACGATGGCGTGAGCCGAAATAGCTATTAACTATATTTGTTAAAAATAATTTTGTAGAACTAAAATACATTGCTATTTTTTCACCGTGTTATAATGGAGTTTTACCAAGTGAATGCCAATTCAATCAATATAATAATTATTTTAACTGTATAGTTTTTGTCACCCTCTCTATATAATCGCCTGCGTGCATCGGGAGTGGCGGTCCTGGAATATATGTATACATAATTTATCTTGCTAGAATTTTCATGACAGTAACGGCGAACACTTGCCGGTATTTTTTTAAATGCGTAAGATTTTTTAATGCACGAACTCGTCTGAAAGATATCTGAGCTTTTAAGCTCGGCAAGCTAAAATGTTTTTCATAATATGCCATTTTTCAAACGTTTTCACTTTTTTCTGTTTCATTTTAAATCCTTTCTGCGTATTCAGCGTTCCAATTTTCGTACATATTATGCTAAACAGATGGCGAGGCCAGTCTTAGAAGAAAGATGCCTCTTCCTGATAAACATCGTGAGTGAGTATTTTCCGTTTTATTAAAATACCCTTTTTCATATTAAGCCAGACGAAAAAGAGGATAAAAAAGTGTCTTACATTATTATGCAAAAAAAGAATACGCTTTTTATGTATTATTAATATTTAAAAATATACACTGTCACCATACTGATAGAAGCTTTGAAGTAATAAAAATGTTGCGTTATATAATAAAAGATGAAAGCTCAATTATTGCACTTGGCGTATTAGAGCACGTGTTACGCCTAAAAGACCATCTTCACACGAACTGTAGTACAAAAATAAAAATTACTAAGATAAACAATGATTCTCATTCTCAGCCCATTTTTTTCCGAACTGTAACTGATACTCAACACAAAATATTTCAAAAGCCGATTCATATAAACATTACTGTAAAAGAAACTTTTTAAAATTATCACGATATATTTTTACTCAAAATTACCTTGTAAACGACAGTTTGACAATGTTAACCCTCTTGTTTCGAGTATCAACTATCAACATATTGAAATCAGCCGTCGCAACGGCGGAGACGTTCGCAGTCACGCGGTTAATTTAAATACAGTTTGGAGAATGGCCATTTCTTTTTATGAAAATCGTGAGGGCAAAAATACAAAAAGTAAAAGTACTCATAATCATTTATCATTGAAAAATTAATGTTTAAAAAACTGGTGTTTAAGGGAAAAATTCTAAGAGAAAATAAATGGTGAGTGACTTACTTGCTATTATTTTACAAATTTTGAAAATCTTTAATATTATTGATGGAAATTTTAGGTAATAAAACTTACAAGAAATACGATCGTTTTCAATTAAATTATTTTTTTAACTTTTTCTGTAAAGACGTTTGATATTCATTCATTTTGATTAAAATAAATAAGTTATTGAAACATTGTCCGATTCCATATGTTTTGTCACTAACGACTAGTGTTTCGCCTTTCGGCATCTTCAGGCATTCTATCACATGGATGCAACAGAATTTTTCAGATAACTTTGAATCTCTACAAAGCATCTTCAATAGATATCATAACGAATTAAAAAAAAATTGTCCTTGAGACGTAGGAGGGAGGGACTTTTCGATATATTATATTTCCTCACATTACAAATATCGTGTTTTTTTTAAATCTACCGGACTTTTTTTAATGAACGGTAAAAAATATGAGTCAGTTAGAAAGCACAATGCATTTATTTATTCATCCGGCATTGCGATCTGAACTAGCTTTTATTTATGAACATAATTTCAAAGCATTATTGATATAATATATTGATGCAGAATTGCAATACCTAGATGCAAGAAATCGACTTTTAAGTAGAGGACATCTTGAATATAAACGAACAAAGACAACAACAAAATATTGCGTCTTAAATAATAAGAATACATCCTGATTAGCAGGACATGATAATGTTTTCAATTACCAGCCGGAAATTAGGCAATGAATTTTATTTTAGATTAATACGCTTGTTTCCGGTGATATGTTTAAGCTATTGACTGCCAACGCCTCAACTGTTGAGACGACTGATAACATTGTATTGATAGTTGACACTTAAGCACATAAAAGTGTTGACAGTGTCAAAAACTTTGTGCATAAGTCTATCCTAAATTTTTGTTGAAATATAGGGAAAAATACGACCAAATGATCAGACGATGAGCGTTTTTATTTAAATTTTTTATGTAGCCGATATGAAAACAAAATTTAATTCTACAAAGGTGCCCTGTAATAAAAAAATCTAGTTATAATAATTATAGTAAAAAATAGGTAATGTATTCATTGAATTGCCATTTACTTGGTAGAAATTCATTATCACACGGTGAAAAAATAGCAATTTATTTTAGTTCTACGAAAGATATAGTTGATAGCTATTTCGGCTCACACCACCGTCAGAACGATGACGTGAGATAGCGCTATTTTTTCACTGTGTTAAATAGGTAATATGTTGCTGTAGAATCGATTTCTCATATTTTTCAGTAAATGTGTCATCATTGATATATTATTTGAAAATTGAAAAAATAAATTTTACTTATTAGGGAATAAAGGTTAAAATATTAATAGTACTTCTTTCATTTAAATATATATCTCTTCGTTTTGTAAAATTGACAAAAAAAAGAAAATATTCTGGATAAAATTAAACTCATTAAAGATCACGTTTTTGGATATATGTTCATAATTCAGTATAAAATTAATGTTAAATTTTTTAAAGGTATCATACCACTTAACTGCAAGCCTTTGACCGTTACCACTCGTTGATGGTAATCAATCATTAATATTATAATAGATTATCTTTGTTGTAAAATTTCAAGATTTTTTAGATTTTATTTATAATAAGAGCGTTAAATATTTGAATAAAATAGCGATTAAGCACGGCTTGTAAATGATGAAAACTGAGCGCACTTAATTTCGAAGATACCGGAAGCTCTTCTAAGATTGAAAATCGCGCGCAAAAAATGGCAATCTATTTACTTCAACATGAATGAACTTGCTTCGCGTAAAAAATGCTTTGTTATGATATAGTTTCGCCATGAGTAAATAATTACGCACCGGACTTGTAACTCCAGACTCTGAGCTCACAGCCCAGGGTTGTCCAACCTGCAGCCCACGACGAAATAACTGGCCCAAGATTTATAATATAAACTTGACCATTTTGTCGCTAATCGATCACATTTGTAAAAAAAAATGATTTTCATTCCCCGCGGCCAACCATAAGAAATAACATAGTTGCGACTTCCTCGCCATTTTTGTTTTAAAGTTTCGAATCATTGTTTATCTTAGTGATAAATAACAAAAAAAATATTTAGTATAAAAATGCTCCACAAACAGGTTAACTATAAAAGTTATCAATATAATTTTTTATTAAGAAATTGCACCTTTAGGTTTTAACTGTTGATTCTTACAGGAAAGACATTGTATTATATTCAAATTAACAAATCAGTTGATAATTTTTAAAGTTCAAGGTACACTAGCGTCAAAATTTACAAGTTTCATTCAGCTGTTGTGTATTTTTTATAAAAAAAAATCTTTTGTTGTTTCTGACAACATGTCGTCGCTGTGGAGGTGAGCAATCCACAATAATGCCAAAATGCTTACATTGAGCGTAAGTAGCCCGGATATTAATGTTATATATTTGTGGAAAAGGTATTTGGATTTTTTTAATCTATTTAAATATAAATGGGATAATGGTAGTAATGTAAAAGCAGTAAAGTAAACGTGTAAAACATTTTTTTATGTTATACAATTAAATACAAATTATTTTCTTTTATTTTGGACTTTAAATAGTCAGAACTATTTTACATCCAAATTCAAAAGTTGAATGCATAAGGTTGTAAGCATGCCTTAAATTATTAGATTTTTTTTATCATATCGAGTTTCATCAAACAAAATTTTATAAGAACCATTCCTTCCAGTGAGACTTTATAGATTAAAAATCACGAATTGCTTATGTTGTCGCTTTTTGTACATTTGATTTTCTTGTGACTATTTTCAAGAAGAAAAAAAAATAGAGTGACACGATGAAAAAAAAGCAATGTATTATAGTTCTACAATTTTTTTTATAAGATATAGTTGATGGCTATTTCAGCTCATCCATCGTCAGAACAAGTGACTAGAAGTCGAAATAGCTATCAACTATATATTGTAGAATTAAAATACACTGCTATTTTTTCACCGTGTTATAATGGAGCTATCAACTATATCATGTTAATGCCAATTCAATCAATAAAATTGAGTGTAAAATATTTGATGAGAGTAAAAAGGAATTTTCATATACAAAAAAATTCAATAGTCGGATATCCAATGAAATTAATTTTATGGTTTACTCAGCCCTACAGTGATTTCATAGTTCTTGTGACAATAATAAAAGGGACATTTAGAACTCCAAAATTAACGTGTCTTGGATTTTAATGCTACATTGAGTAGAAATAATAATTAAAAAACATTAAATGTTACCCTAAATAATTACAATTGAACAAATATATATTTAAATATTGCAAAGGTTGAAAGCCTATGTCTTCACCCATTCCATGTATCTTCTATGCCTTTACGTGAACGAATAAAATTTTCCAATGACTGCTCTCGTTGACACTGTAAAAAGCTTGCAAACGCGGTCTGAATACCAAAGCTTACTCAATTGATTATGTATTTGCATCTCTTTCGTGTGTATTCAATCGTGCGGAGATATATTATGGTATTATTGTATTATGTATGTTGGGTGTTAGCGATTTTGTCTTAACGAAAAGCTTTTTCTAGAAAAGATTTCTGTTTGTTTTATAAAAAATGAATAATATAATGAGTGAAACATGTCCTGATCCTTATAAAATTAAATTTAAAAAAATAATGCATTATGTTCCCTAAATATTCAAGTGCACGTTCATTGATTGTGAAAATTGAAAAGTATTGAAAGGTACTGAAATATAGATATATGTATATTTATATATATTGTGTTATTATCAGTGAAATTGGATTTTGGACCATCGGTTTTGTATACCCGTAGATATCGTGTTTTTAATTTTTGAAAAATAAAAACCAAAGTTTTTAGCATTTATTTCCAAAATATATTTTATGATCTGGATCGGTTTCGCTCATTGCGAGTATTATCAAATGATCAATCATCGAAACCTTTCCTGATAATAAAATACATTGTAGAAATGAGTACTAAAAATGTGTTTATCTTTTTCTTATTATTTTTAATATACTGCCTTTCAATCAAGAAATGACAGTTAACACTTGATCAATTCTCTTGCTTCAATTTGCATTGTATTAGTTGATATAATGGTAGCAAAAACGCGTCAGTTAGCTCCTTAAAAGTTACTAGCTATGGTGTTTTTATTTTTTTAGTATAATGATTTTCCACCACAAAGTGATAGTTAGCACTTTCAAAATGCTAGATAAGGCCTTAAAATGTTGGCTGTGGATTGATGCCATGTTTCACAGCTAGAGTTTTCTTACAAAATCGACATTCTCCGCACACAATCAATTTGTTTACTAACGATCAGAATTATATAGTTTGCATTATACCTATTGTGAATTATTATAAATCATAAATTAATTTTAACCGTAATATAAACATATTATACCAATTTAACAAAACATGTATTTATTTAATATACACAAACTCATATAAAAATATATGTCAGTGGTTATATAACGAACAGTTCGGACTACGAACAAATTGGGCAACGAATACTGTCACAAAAGAGTTTTGAATTCGCACAACGAACATGTTATTCGGAAAACAGGCTAAACTATCTCTTTAATCCAGTTATTTGAACTGTAATATAATAATGATGGGTTAATGAAGAATTTGGATGGCGAAAATAGTCTTGGAACAGATAATGTTCATTTACCGATCACTCACTAATTTAAAATGTTGACTGATGGTACTTGATGGAATTTCAGTATCAACTTTAAATCAATATCGATAAGGAAATACCACAAGGTTCCCGTAAATCTATTGAAAATGACAATGTTGAATCGTTCGTCAGTTAGAGTGTTTTCAAATATATTTCAAATGCTATTATGAATACAACATGAAAAAATTAGGATTTTAATTTGGTTTATTTGTATTGAAAATATGTTTGATTAGCTTGACTGTTGTGATTTAAATTAAACATAATCAAAAAAACCTTTTTTGCTAGTTAAATTGTACAAACAATAAACAAAAAAAATTCGATTACATGAAAAATTTCTTTCGCCGCATCTTGTATTTAGAGCATCTCGATTTCACACACAATATTGAATTACGGGGCCAAATGTCGGCCGGCCACAGATTTGGTATGCTCCAGTGAACATTGAGGGTTTTTCATTTCAGCGGTCTGGTCGGCCGGCCAATAGGGGCAACGGAATCGTTGATTTTGTTCAATGCTTCGTTACTCTCAGCTTTCACTGCATCATTAAACATAGTTCATCGATTTTTTTTTGGTTCTGTTCTGTGAGCTTTAGTCAACTGGCTCTACATTATGTCAATATTTACCATAGAAAAAATATTGGTTTTATAAACACGCCTGACTAAGTAAGAACGCGACCAAGTTCAAATGCAGGACATACTATTTTATTGTTTGAACAGTGGCGTTACACAATGCCACGCATCATTAATTATAGACCAAACATAGTGAAAATGTAATACATCAATTAATGAAAGCTAACAAGTAATTAAATCAATTAAACATATGTTTGTAATTTATGATATCGACTGAAGGTGCTTGATATAGTTTCAATATCAAATTTGATTTGTTAGAACATTATATGATTCCACACGTTTAACATAAACATGTGGAATTGTATAAAGTTTCAACAATTCAAATTAGTTTACAACTCAAAACATTTTACGTCGGCGTGTAGAACATACGTTTTGAAATCGCTTTGTAAAATTAAAATAAAATTTTATATGGTTTCGTTTAGAAGAACATAAAAAAATATTTCACTTATTTGTAAATTAAAAAAAAAAGCTGTAATAAACAAAAAAAATTAAAAGTTAGTGCAGAAATCAATCAATAGATGTCGTTGTGAATTTACCTGTTTGGCGGTATCAGTGGTGAAGGAATGGCAAAACTGCGAATGGGCAGGCCCGCGAGGCTCTCGCGCAACGAACCCAAAAAGCGCTCGCGCAGGTTCACACGTCGCGTACGAGATGCGTCGAAGCGCGTGCGCCATCTGTACGCTCTGAAAGAAGGTTATCGTTAGATTTAAATAGCAAAGACTTCAACCATTGACATTTTTTTTATGTAAGCTTTGATTTTCCATATTTGAATCTTTGGATTGTTGGCTCAAAACTTTTCATTTCATTGTTTCCATATCTAAATGTTTTTTTTTAAGTAATTATATTTTAAGGCATATTCTTGAATGGCACCTTATTATAAAATAATATATATTAATGAATGTCGACTTCTTATGAAAAAGCCCTTACTCAAAGTCAAATTATTAAATGAAATGTACAATAACTAACGCAAATAACTTAAATAACATATGGGACATATTTGTAAAATGGGTCATATTTATAGTAAAAATTATTACAGACAAGTCTTTCTTCTATAACTGTCATTCAGGAATATAGAATTAAAGTCATAAATTATTTCTAGAGCAAATAAATGCTATTTAAAAGTAATTGGTGAAAATGTGAAAATTATACGTGAGCGCCACGATAATTTGATCCCAGTGTATAATATATACAAAAGTTATTAAAAATGAAAATCATTTAACATAAAACAAACCCAATAAGAATCAATTGAAAATTTGTTTAAAAAAATAAAGTGCTTTACGATATTAAAAGGAATTAATAAACAAAAGCTTTCAAAAGGAAGTGGTAATAGAGTTGATAATATGAAAAAGCTCTCACCTGATCGTTCGGGCGGCATACTTTGACGCCCGCTAAAGACACCACTATCAACACCGGTATCGCTCGCCCCGCCTCCTAAAACAAACAAAAAAAAACGGTAAATTAAGGGTGTTTACACAGAAAATTATAAATAAACTTTGTAGGGGATAAAAAATTAGAGAATATTTTCATAAATGTCACGAATACCCGTATTCTGGGAACAGAATAATAAATTTTCTTACGTTAATAGATTAACAAGAGTTAAAAAGGTTTTTAATTTATTTGATGGGTAATAAAGACTTAACCTAAGTGCAGTCGATTTCATTTAATTTGCTAAATGAGAGAGTTGGCTGCTTGGGACAAATCTCAAGGAACAGAAAACAAATTGATGACGAAACGCATAACACTACATCGGTTATCTGGGACACCATTCTGCTTAATCGAGACAGTTAATTTTATGATTTATTTAAATATTTGAATTTCTCGATGATTTCGTCATCACTTGTAATAATGAGATGTCAAATTCAAAATAGAATTTCGATAGCCTTAAAGCTCTTTGTAGACTTTTTTAACATTACATATTATTTATTCAATGGTTCATCATTTTTCCAAGGAATATTGATTTAAATTTAATAAACGGCGATTAAATTTTTAAATTCATTACATTGAAGCATCAAACACGAAACGAAAGCGATCATTGTGATGATTATTACACGGTGAAAAAATAGCAATGTATTTTAGTTCTACAATTTTTTTTTACATTGCTATTTTTTCACCGTGTTATAATGGAGTTCTACCAAGTAAATGCCAATTCAATCAATATAATGTGATGATTATTCTCTTATTTAGCTGGTTTTACCAGGAGGCAATACAAATGTAACCGGATATTTATAAATATTCATTTTCCGCACGTCATATAATATTAGATGACCATCGGTGCTCAAATCCAAGCAAACAATTTGTTTAAGAGAAATAAAATTATTTTAACTGAAAAACACATTTTTACATCGGCATTCAATTGACATTTATTACTTAAATATTGTCAATGGAAAATTGCTTGAGAATTCATAATCAGCCCTCTGAACGAATGGTTATGGATAATTCACATTATGTCTCTCAAACAAACCAATTCGTACGATTCGATGAGGCGATTTGGCCACCATCCAACCAATTTGAGAGGGAGCAGGTGTCGCCGCTTTACGCAACCAATAACCCTACCCGAATCATAAACCCTTTTACTAAAGCAAGCTTTTATTAGGTACAAAAACTTGCCACTGTATTTATATAATACGATCATATTACTTATAATCGGAAACATTTTATAGTACAGATATCACGACTTAATTTAATCAGGAAACAAATTCAAGCCGTTGAATGCCAATAAGAAATAAAAGGCCATGAAGAATTGTATCGAAACATGGGAATTCACAATTATTCTATCAAAAATCTTTGGGAATTTTTTTGTCACTTTATATTTTTGTGATGGGTGTAGTAAATACATTTTGAAGTTATTTTCAGCCATAATCATTATATTTTATTTAAAGACATCATTTTTTTGTTCCCATCAACATACGTTAGATATTCTTTGATATCAAACCTTACAAATATCAATCCTCCTAAAGCATACTCTCCGAAGTTTTTCTATAGCGAATGCAGCAGTTTTTTTTTGTATAACGGTCCTAAGGAACTTTCGTAAATATATTATATAAATATACATATTTAAGAAAACGAAAAAGGTCGACGATTTTAGCACGTCCGTTTATTAATGAACTAAAGAAAGGTCAAGGTAATAATGACTTTCTTGAATTTTTAAATATAATAAAAAAAACCTAACCTCAATTTTTATACGGAATGCTCAACTTCCTGTAAGGAATTCTCTTATTGCTTAGACCTTATCTGTACGCTACAGATTTGGCTTGCCTTGTATTATATTCACACAACGATGAATGTGTCACAATAGTTCTCTTGGCATGATAATGTAAGATTAAAAACAATTATTATCAAAACAACGCAAACTATCTTGAAGTCGTGCGTTGTTGTCATAGCAACCCACGATAAACAAAAATATAATATTTTTCAATATCAGAATAAAATCGTAAGCTTCGCATGCAGTATTTCAATCATTACAGCCTGTATTTTGGCTTAATATCTATTGAAAAAAATTATTCATTGTTTTGAATTTTAAAATAAGCTTATGATAGTAAAATCTTCATAGAGAAAATACTGAAAACCATTCGTGACTTTTACACAGAATTATCCATAAGGTGTTTTATTATTGCGGTTATCGATTAAAAACTAGACATATAAAGAATATTTCAAGTGGTAAAGGTGAAATGGTTCACCTTTAATCACCCAAAGGAAATAAAAAAAAAACGATCTTGGCTTATACAAAATTATTATTCGTTTTATTGATTTGGATTGCGATCACTCAAAGCGATTAGTTTTAAGGCTTTTATAAGAAAAATTCCGATCAGTGAGAAAGAATTGGGATATAATCTTTTTGTGTAAAAAAGTTTTAAAATTGCAACAAAATAGAATAGAATAGGTATCAAAAGTGTAAAAGTTTATTTATTATGAATATCGTTTTTAGTGATTTCAATCTATTATATATAATTGAAATCATACTTTTAATACGTTGGCATCAGAAAACTTTACTGATTTTTTTTTGATTATTAAAAATGTATATAATAAACAAATTCTGTGAGGGTGTTGCCTTCGTGTCTATTATATTGCATTTGTATGGCGTAATTAAGAAAACATGATGAATTTGACACACTTTTAAGAAAAATAGTTTGATATTTTAATTCTAATAATCACCCACATTCAATGTCGTAAATTATTTCATTTTGCAATTAAAAGAATATCGTCATCAGTAATATTATAAATTTTGTATATCACTAAAAACAAAATTAATGTTTTGAAATGAAAATCATAAATAAAAAACGAAGTCAAAAATGTGATATTTAAAAAATCAATCGATGCCCTTTGTGGATTGTAGTGTAATATTCCAAAAATAACTATCCACTGCAGAATCAGATATATAAATAATATGGATACACAGAAAAGGGAATGGTTTAAGCACAAGTAATAATGGGACATTAAATAAAATGTGCAGATAAAATAAATACAGCAGTAAAATTCTGCCCCGCAATATAATAAAGTTGCGAATTATGGGTACTATATAGGCAAAGGGTGAAATTCATACATGGTAAGATTTTCTGTTAACTCCACAGCTTCTATTATGCTCGATTGATTTTTTTGAGTCATAAATATGAACGGTATTTATAGGCAAAGTGTTTTATGGTTGAAAAATGAAAAAAAAATATGTTGAACAATTATAGGATAAGTTTTTAAAGCAAGAATGGGCAATTAGTTGGTCGCAAAGCAAAATTTAATCGGTCTCAATTACACCTGGAAAATTTTATAATTGTATTCAAATATTAAAAATTACCGCTATAAAAAATAATACAACAATTAACATACTTTATACACCATTATAGTTCTAATGAAGGCGTAAGCCGAAATAGATATCAACCATATATCTTTTAAATTTTGTAAAACTAATTCACCGTGTTATAATGGACTTATACCAAGTAAATGATAATTCAATCAATACTACAACAATTGCTATACGAATCTGATTGGAAATCGATCGTCATAAAAATTAAAACTAAGAGTTGCTCCAAGCTTCCAAAACGTTGTCCAACCTTGTCTTAGAGTAAAGGCAACCCTCTCTACTGTCAATTTATATCAAATATTATTTTTAATATAAGTGATACAATTTTTATAATCTCGCTAATCTGAAATGAAAGTTATTTCCACATATTTCTGATGAAAAAAAGTGTTTATTTTAGCCATCAGTTATGCCCTAAATGAATATAAAATTTGAATGGTCATTAACACATTGTTATTAATAAATGTTTAATTTTTTATAATACCCGTAACGCATGCATGTGCTTGCAATTGTGATGATTGACGGATTCGAATTCATCAGTCATTAGCGAATTGACACATTTGAGCTGAGATGTAAATTTATTGAAAAACATAAACATTTTACTACAAAATATATATTGACTAATGTATAGAGATATACAATGAACTTGGCAATCTTTTTGTTAATTTAATAAGGCCAGGAAATTTTCCCTCAACGTATGACAAGTTATTTTTAAGCCATAGTCTATTAAGGGCTAAAATTTCTTATTCACGAACTTATTTTAACATTAAATTTTTAGAGGCATCTTATATAGAGTGAATATATATGAGTAAAAAGTAAAAAAAAAAAATCATTTTGAAAACAAATATAATTATTATAATTTAAGTAATCGCTTGGTATGAATCGTAGTGGAGTTTCAATACTAAATTGGAAACTAATAAATTTTGTACACTTTACGTGTTTTGATGTCAACAACCTGGATATCGCGATAACATGATATGATGCCCTCAAAATGACAGTCAGTATAGTTAACAGTTAAAATCGCTTATATATAAAACGATATCTAGCTTGATATCGGAATTAATTTTACTAGTCATATATGATATGTAATAAAAGCTTATTATAATTTTTCTCATGGAAGAAATGCAAAGTTTCTGCTATTGTGTGGTCTTATTTTATTAGCATTGTGTTCGAGCCTAACGAGCTTTGCTTCGATAATTATTCCGTAAGGATTCTGAATGTTCGAATTAAAGCGCTTTTTATTGGAATCGATAGTGGAAATTTTGCTTGCTTATAGCAAGCAGTTCAAAATAGTTTTTGGTAATTCATCGATAAAAAATAATTAAAAAATGTTTTGAAATGAAAGAAAATGTTTGATATCGTCTCAATTTTTAGTGAAACATGTCACTGTCAAATTTGGAGACATTTAAATAATAAAACGCAATTTTAGTTATCATATTTACAATTGTCGTTAAGATCAGAACCAGTTTCGTTTATTGCGAGTATTATCAACTGATACATTCCAAAAAAGGTCAGACTATATTTACAAAATATTGAATCAATAAAAAATTACCAGGTATAAAAAACAAAATTTTCATGAACAAAAAAAAAAACAATTTTAAAGGTGGTCATACAATTTATATTTGAAATAATGTAAAATGTAATTAAAATTAAGAAATTTTGTTAGAAAATAAAATTTTGTATTCCAAACCACACCGAATTCAAAGCCAATTTATTATTGGATAAAAACTTGCTCTGAAATACTTATTCATGATGTCAACTGAAGGTGCTTGATGGAATTTCAAAATAAAATTTAAATTAATAAAATTTTAAATTGAAATACTTATTAACACGAATAACGAATGAGAAGAATTAACAATTTTATAGTTTGGGGAAAATTTAATTTGCAACGCATCAGGCTAACGTATCAAGCAACAAAAATTTCTTCCACAGCTCCAAAGAAAATTTATAATTATATGGGATTATAAAATAATTTGATTTCCGAAACATGCTTTCTTACAAAATGAAATTTTTTATTCGCTTCAAAACTTTTCTGTAGGTTTTTTCGTAAGGAGAATTATTTTTCTTCGAATGCAAATCGAAGACTTAATAATGTGAACAATCATTATTAGATTATATTAACATCAAGTTATTTTCATAAGCTCGTAAAAATTAATATTTAATTAAGAAATATTGCTTGAATTATCAATTTATTTACAAAATATTTCAAAATAATTAAATTTTACGTAAAAATAGAATATTTAAAATAAATAGACATTCTATTGACAATTATATATTATATGTTTTTTCTTTTAAGTAGATTAAACTTATCCATTGCACATGTTAAAAAAGTGCGTATACAACATCGAAATAAAATACCGTAAAATTTATGAATTCCGTATAACGTACTACGATATTTAGATCGACAAATCCAGTGGCGTAGAAGATAAAACAACCACAGGCCACCGCACCGCCGTGTAATCTTTCTCAATCGTTTTTGTTTTACCCGCCCTAACTAGAGCGTGAAATTGATTCCGTGTAATTTTCTTAAAAGTCGGTTCAACTGAGAAGTTCAAATACAAACAAAAAAAAAAACGAAAAGTTATTGATCTGGCTTATTCGGAATAAATTTAATACGTCAAACTCTTTCAATCATTAAAGTGTTTCAACTTTTTTAACAAGTTTTAAATGTGTTCCGAATATTAAATTTCTTATTCTTGATCATTTTTTTCTGAACCATAGTGTAACCATAGTTAGAAAAAAGTGGTAGAGCAAATGAGTAAAATAAGATACTCATACTTCTGTTAAGATATTCATAAGCCATAATATGCTGTACATTAGAAGAAAATGTGGTTGTAAAAAATATATTATATCAAATTTTATAGTAAGGAATGAATTCATACAGTCTAATGGAAATCGATTACAAATAATTATCATTTTATTGCTCTATTTGAAATGGTTTAAATTAATGAAGCTTAGTACAAAATGATAGATTAGGAACGCAATGTGTTTTACCGATTTATTAGTAGAACATGACTTACCGCACATCAAATTATCGGCCAACACGCGTTACAACCTTTGAAATTGTCAGATAGCGTGTTTATCATTCGAAGAATATTTATAGAACTAAAACAAAATTTGAATCATACATATATTTAAAAAAAAAAATTAAATACGTGAATATTGCTTTGTTTTTTTTTAAAGACATAAAAAGTTATTATCAATTACATGAAGTTTGACTATCAAACCGATAAATTCTTTTATTTTTATTTGATACTTTTTGAGTAGTATTTGATTGAAGCGTCGATTGGTTTGATATATATCTAGGCCTTATATATCACGATTTTATACAACACGGATATATAAATTGTGACATATTTTTATATAACACGCTTTATATAACACGGCTTAGAGAAAAACATCAATTGAAACGTTAACGAACCTATCACAATTAATGACTCGGAGAGCAATTATAAAGATGTACCTACACGTTTTCACATTAAGAACAATAAACGACGGCTTTGAATTAGCTGATAAATTAGATTTTTTTATTGATAATTATCCTACAATGGAAAAGAGTTCGAAATTCAAGAGGAAGTTACAGAATATTTTGAACATTTTTTGGAAATACGTAAAGATTATACGCTAAAAGCAGACGTCATCCATCGAGAAAAAGAAAGTCCTTCGATGATTAAAATTCACAACTGATCTTGAAAAAACGTAAAAATATATAATTTTAAGTGATAGCGATGATGGATGAATGGTATATTATTATATGTTATTAAAGGTTCTTTTAATTAATATGAAACTATATATATGTTTGTTTAAAAATAAAGTATATGTTTGTATAAACTATCTTCGATTGTTTTCGAGCGCAAACCTTAATAATACGGAATTGTATTACATGAGGTTTTTTTGGAACCGTATAACCGTGTTATATGAGACCCAGGTGTAGAAATTTTGTATAATCGCCGACAAAAATTGATTGAAAAAGCGACAATGTAATGAATTATAAAGCATTGATGAAGACAACGTACCATATACCAAGAAGTAAAGAATACTCATGAACAATACATCTTCAAATTATGATATCGTTAAAATAAGCATGCCCGTTACAGTTGACAATAAAAAGATTATTTACGACACAGGCAAATTTCCTTTTGCCTTTTATAAGTTTATTTTCTCTTTTTAGTATCGTTTTTCAAGTTTTCTCTTTACAGCTTTTATTCCATTATATTCAAATGCATTTTTTCTCAGAGGCGGTGCGTTAATCATAAACCAGGCAAGTAATACAACGAGCTCGAAAGGAAGTAATGATTCCGCTTGCATACAATAAACACGTCACGGAGCTTCCGCTTATAAAAACAGGGAACTGCGAACAACACTTCACAACTCTCTCCAAAGAGAGAGTAAATCAAAGCGACCCTACAAAATGTTAACGCTGTTAGAGATGAACGCTAAGTGGGGAATAAAAGGTATTTAACTTTGAAGATGCCATTATGACGATGCGACAAATAATTGGATGCAATCGAAAAAACAATACCACTACGAAATTTGCATTTTAAAATGTATTTCAATACTTCCGATCAGTAAATATTGTAAATTACATCCATTTCTAACATTTTATTTTGTTTGTGAATATAGTTCAAATTATCTACGATACGTCGATATTTAACAAGATTTTATCATGGGAAAACCAGTCGTTCAACACGAATAAACGTTTTTAAATATTAACTGTCACTCCTTAATGAAAATGCATGATATTTTAAAAATAAAAATACATTTTTTTAGTAATTTATAATATCAACTGACTTAAATTTGAATTGTTGAAATTACGTACGATTCCACATGTTTTGTTACGAACGACCCGGGTTCCGTATTTCAGTATCTTCTTTCAAGTTTAACGTTTTTAGAACTGAATTTCCGCTATATATTTTATTGTCAGCACCAGTTTCGCTCATTTTGAGCATTATTAACTGATGAGCGAACTCTTCCTGATCATAAAATATATTGTAAAAATATGTACTAAAAATGTATTTTATTATTTGAAATAGATAAACGTGTTTAATTATTGCACCAAAAAACGGTGATATGACTCACAATTATTTTATCAGGGAATTTTAAAAAGAAAAAATATCCAATTAAGTTTGTTGCTCTTATTGAACGAACAGTCAAATATTCCTGTTTATCTAAAGAATACCTCATTTTGTCAACAATTTGAACAAAAAAAATGTAAGTCATTAAATAATAAATCTCACTACAGAGAATATGTAATTAATGCCTTTCCACCAAGAAGTGACAGTTAATACAAAAAAGCATTGTAAATATATTGGGTGTTAAGTATGCGTAATTAGTTCTGCCGTATGAAAATAAGTTAATAAAAATTATTAACATATAATGATAGTTTTAAATTATATCCCTGACTACGACTGCGCAGAACCTCGCTCATTGGGAAGCTTGTGTTTTCGTCATTATTATTATAGTTCAAAAATACCGTAGTGGTGTTTGAAGCAGAAAAGATCGTAAGGATCGTCCAATCGAGACGGAATAAGTGTCTCATGCAAGAAAGTTAAACGAGCTTTCATGGTTCACTTAGCACAGCCTGTTTGTGAGTTAAGTTCTGCGTTTTGTAGTTAAATATAATCAGTCGCTTTGCAGGGCGGAAACAATGTTTAACGGTTGAATCGAGTTTCTTACTTATTACCAAGTAGAAAAGCTCGGCTAGTCACTTTAGTAATAAAGTTTTTGCATAAATCTCACGCTAGCAGACCGCCTCAGTAATTTTATAATAGTTAGGACTTTATCTCGTTTCTCTTCGAAATTAATAACGAGCTTTAATCCTGATTGGTCCGCAAACGTTTAATTATTACAGTTGAGTTAAATTTATTAGAAAAACGTTCTCGAAGACAACATATAAAACACGGTGAAAAAATAGCAATGTATTTTAGTTCTAACAAAATTTTTGTAGAACTAAAATACATTGCTTTTTTCCCCCGCGTAATAATGGAGTTCTACTTAGTAAATGCCAATTTAATCAATCATAATAATAAAAACACATAAACTTACCAAGCTTATTTCTAAATGTTTAAATCTTCACAAGAACGTATCGCGTACGATTTATTAATTATTCCAAATTGATTGTATGCAAAGACAAATTTTGCAATATGAATATTATTTATTAGATAAAAATTAATATATTTTTTAAGTCTGATGAAAAATTGTTGCATAGAACTGCTGCTGATCATGTGATGACGAATGAGATAAATACGCTTTTTTTTTAAAATTATTTTACTACACCTTTCAACCAATTCTTTATTAAATCACTTCATTTATATAAAAAATCGTAGGACAATGTACCTGATCTAAAGTTTATGTTTAAACAACTTATTTTAATGAATTTCTATTTAAAAAAATCACTATTTAATTTTATGCAAAGATATGTAAGGTGAAGAAAATAAGAAAATTACTTGACTCCACTAACTCTCCATATGATGCTCTGAACTTTTTCAGTGATTTTAAATTAGCTGAAATACATTTATGTTTGTAAGTCTATATACGATACGATACATTTGCTTTTTTTGGCCGATTATCTATCTGTGTTCAATTCCAAAAGATGTAAACTGTATTCTTAATCACACTGTTGCCCTTTGAACTATCCAAAAATCATTCTAACTGACTGAGTTTGAAAATAAATATGACAACAATCACTGTGTTATATTATATATACATATATACATCTATTTAAGATAAATCAATTTAAAGTTTATAACTATACCACCACTAAGAGTAGAAAAGTTAACCCCGCAACAGGTAATTAATTTAAAATATCTATTTGTGATACAATGCTTGTTCTCCTGTCAATCTGAAAGAAACGTTTTTTAAATTTATTCCTGAATGAAGAAAAAATATTGGTTTTCGGGCAGTTACGTTAAAAATAAATTTTAAATAAAAAAGTCAGAAAACATTTTTAATTACAATGCTTCATTTTATGATGATTGGAGAATTTGATTTCATCAATCGCGAATTGCTATTTGAGCTGATATTTCTTTTTTACGGACCAATAAAAATTATGACTATTTATTGAAAAATAAAAGAATGTAGTACAATATATTGTTAAGGCATACGGCAGATGGACAGATATATATAAAAAAAATCATTTTTTATAATATAAGAGAATAACACCATTTGTCTTGGGGTCTAGCAAATCCCCACATTTTCCACAGTATTTTTTGTGACCATAGTCTTTTAAAGGTTAAAAATTGACGAAAAAAACTGATAAAATATAATAAAATAAGCACTTTGTCCGTTTCAACGTCTGTGCAATTATATAATGAATTATTCAATACGCTTGCGATACACGCAGAAAGTTTGCGACACGCGATAAAAAATTCAAAACATCCAAAAGTTTGACTATGTATCTTCTCATTTTACGGCACGTTCCGCCTAGGGAACATGGCCCCCCAAAATGTGGCCCCGCAAGCGGCAGACAGTTTACCCAGCTCGAATTATCTCGTCTATCACTCAAAAAGTTTAGAGGGCACTTCTGTATTCAGTTTGGCAGTGGCGGGTTGTATTGTATATCAATGCAACATATTCATAATAGAGGTTAATAATACAAAGAAAAAGCTTTAGTGTCATTAAATATATAAATATACATTCTAAATGAAGCATATAAATTAGATTCTAAAATATTGAGTGATGGTATTTCATAGAATTTCAATTGTTGAAAACTTTTGTATATTTCCGCATATTTTGTCAGTCGCAATCTAGGTTTCTGTACTGTTTATTGTGCGTCAGTTCTGTTGCATCCATGAGATAATATGCCTAAAGATGCCGAAAGGCGAAACCTAAGTCGTTAACCAACAATGACAAAACATGTGGAGTCGTACAAAGTACAAAAAATTTAAATTTAATCGTCTTTTATTTAAATTGATTTCTCAAATAATACAATTCACATTTCACATTTGTCATTTTTTTGGGATATAAAATTGATGGACCGTTAAGATGTAGAACGCGTCAGCATAAAAATTCTTCAGGTCGCCTCCAAACTTTTTTTTTTATTAGTCTTATTTTTTGTATAATTTTTGCGAAACGTAAATCGCTGCATAGCTGAGCAATCTACAGTAAATCCGGTTCAAGTGGACACTAGATGCATTAGAACTTTATTTATCTCCACATTTGTCATAATTTCATAGTTGTGATAAACCATCGCTGTATATGAAAAGGAACTTCATTAATTTCAGTCATTTTTTTTACTTATCCACCTTTTGCATTATAGTGACACCATATTGGATTAATATCATGATATTACGTATCTATGTTTGCTGCGCTACTGCTGTGCAAGCGGTGTTTTTCGGGAGATTGAAAATTCAGATGCAACGCTAGGAAACTTTAACCCAATGTGAAATATTAGCTAAGCTCACATCAGAAAAGTCTAGGAACACTTTTTAATATTTAATATTGCAAGCTGAAAGAGTGAGACAGATTTAATATGGGTAATGGAAGGTAGCAATACAGATGGTACCAACGAAATAACTCCATTCGAGAACATGTTTATATTGGTTTTTATTATCCCACATTTTATGACACATTTATTTTAACACGTACTTAATGTATTGTATTCTAGACATTTTATGGCTTTTGATGTATTATTTCACACCAATTCCCACCAATACACAGACGTGTACGATCAACGAATATGATGTTATACCATTGAGGTTTCTTTCATCGTAGAGATGTTGAAGGCAAATTTTTGCGTTATGACGACAAGCTACTTTTGACAATACATAAAGTAGAATACAGAACGTACGTATCATTCTACATTTGAAATAGTTACCAATGCTTCAATAATTTAAACAATATACGATTGGAATAGAAGGCTAGTTAGGAAGTTAGGATAAAAGGAAGGAGACGTTAATAAATATACTGATAATCAAATCAATTGTGACAATATGAAATTGTGATCATAATAAACGACGACCAAGTATTAAAATCAACATTTAATTTGATATTAGTGCCAGTCAATAGTCTTTAATTGTGTTTGGTACTTTTAATCAAATGCAGTGGGTGATCAGCTTACGAACATAATCTGCTCTAAGACCATGTTCGCTATCCGAATTATTCGTTAACCGATCAACCGGGTTTTACAGATACAATAAGTGAACTAGAAAGATCATTCGTGAAAGTGTACGTTATCCGATTTCTTCGCTGTCCAAACTCTTCGTTAGCCGATCCCCTCCTGTATTATTTAAATACTGAATGTCTTATTAAATCGAGACAGTATTCCTAAATATTTTTTTTTCCCACCACGCAAAATCTCAGTGTGGACTATATGGATTCTCAATTAAGTATTTTGTGGCCACTGATTTTTTTACGCTCAGGTTTTTTTAATGTGGTTAGGTAAGCAATAATAATCAGATGTGATGAGTGGAAAGTAATGTAAAAGTTAGACACAATCAATTTTTTGTGACAGACTCATAGACACTACCATCTAATCGGTTTAATTCTCAAGAGGATTCGACAACAAGACCGGTTGATAGAGGTTCTTAAGAAATAAATTGACTGTCTTTACAAACAGTTGTTATTTTAATTGAAAAATATTAAAAGTAATACAAAACTCTCAAGAATCGATTAGTTTTCACACCAATTACAACAAGTGCTTTTTCTGTGACAATTATCATAGGATAAAACATTTCTTATAACCTTCTCAAATAATTTGAACAATGAATTGGAATTCTAAGAAATATATCTCAGTGAACCTTTCCTCAAGTCATTGTAACAATTCCTTTGCATAAATTACTCAAATTGAAAGTGAATATTCAAAACAAACTTCCATTGTGCCGGACTAGAAACTGGGGGCGTAAGTAAATTCCTCTTTTGGTTAACAGACTTATCTACAAAACAAAACTTTGTACTATAAATTACCATTGTAGGTTCTAAAATGGCACAACTTTCATCCACCAAAGACCCCACAAAAGAAGCAGAATCATTACTTACTTTATACTCATCCGCCTTTTTCGCAGTTTGCTAAATAATTCCGACAATCCTCTGCCCCAAGAACAACGGAAATCCCAGCGATGGCGTGTGCGAGAGGATTTTTGCAGGGATAGACAATGCTCTTTATGTACGAGATAAGATTTCCCTTTGAATTTTCCGAACGTTTCTTCTTTTCTTAGACGCAAGATAACATAAATATGTGTCCGATAAGAATTTTAAATGGGTTGAAAAAAACGAAGCGCTTTGAATATTTAAAAAACAACAAAGCCTCTTGTATGTATACTTTCTTGCAAAATTGAATGAGTGCTGCCACAGTTCGCTTTAAGACATAAATGAAATAACGGAAAATAATACTTCAAAGATTGGTTTCACAATTGATAAGATTGCATATAAATACGCCAGCTGTAAAGTTTGTTGTTATAATTTAATTATGAGGCAATATTCAATTTGTTACAGTATCATCTAAGTCATAGATTCCCAAATTTATTCAAACACAAAATTTCACAAGGCCACCCTGGAAATTTACCTTATTTAACAAGACTACAATTACTTGTATATAATACTTCGTGGCCCCCGATTTGCTTCCCAGGGTTTCCCCATTCCCCCAAAGCTTTCTATGGCCCCCCAGTTCCCTGCAGGGCCTCCTAGGGGGGCCAGGGCCCACTCAAGGGAACTTATGATCTAAACTATAACTAAACAAAATTTAAGTTAGTTTTTTTTATGAAAGCAAGTGATGGAGGGTTAAGATCTATGACACGTTAACATCGTTAGTATTTTACCAAATAATGAAAAAACGAATTCGACAGATGTCACTTAAACAACATGGCTTCTATTGCCTAACTTTTTTTAAGTTATTCAAAAATTTTAAACATCGCTGCTGAAAGACCCTTAATCAACATTAACTTAGAATTCTTTCAGATATCTTAAAAGTAAAAATTAATAATCTTTGATGATGTCGAATTGATGAAATTTTAAAAACAAAGTTTAGCTGATCAAATGTTCTACACCTTCACATGCTTTCAACTTTTGGCATCTCAGTCACCCTGTACTAATAAGTATTTTTATATTTTATTCTATCATTTTTAATGTCGAATGAAGGTGCTTAATGGAATATCAATATCAAATTTGAATTGTTGAAAAATGTACGATTCTTCATGTTTTGTCACTAATATTCCGGGTTTTGCCTTTCAGCACCATTAGAAATTCAATAACATTGGTGCAACAAAACTAAGCCAGATACCGTCGACAGTTTTTTTGTATCTGTGTGATAGAATGCCTAAACATGTAGAAATGTGAAACCCGGGTTGATAGTGTCAAAAAATGTAGAATATTAAAAATTTTCAACACTTGAATTTTGATATTTACATTCCATACAGTACCTTTAGTCGATATTTTAAATGATAAGATAAAATGTAAGATTACGTTAACTGAAGATATCGAATGCCGGAACCCAGGTCATAAGTGTATCATGTGAAATATAAAAAGTTTCACCAATTCAAACATTCTCACTACCCTCCCAAAATAATCATACTATATATATATATATATGTTTTTTTTTATTCAGCAATACATACATATATGTATATATGTATATATATATAAATATTCAAATTTTGCTTTTTTTGCGAATTCACGTAATGTTTTCAAATTATTTCATTTTTGCCTCAATTTGTATTGTAGTAAGTTAAAACATTTTTCATTTTAAAAGAAAATAATAAATTTGTGTTTAAATAAATAAATTGTATCGATTAAGCTAAAGAAACTAAATAATTTTATTAATTTTTATGTGCCTTCAGAAAGTCATTAATTTCCTTGCTTAATTGTCTCATAAAATATATTTAGGAAAATATTTTTATTGTATTTAATACAATTAATAAGCATAATAAAATATATAAGTTTTATACAGCGTCGTTATCTATGATTTACCGTATTTAATAAGGCGGTCGAGCATGTTCGGTTTTCGCTGGGTTTATGAGTCATTATCAACTTAATGAGCGCCCGAGACGCTAACCTGCGCGCCTGTAAGGTATCCATAACTATTAAAGTTCGAGCTCATGAAAAAATATATTGAGAAAAAATATGAAGGCAGCATTCTTGCCGTATTGGAAAAGGAAATTAGAGCGGCCATCTTTTACAAATATACTCGATCGACCTCACAAATATTTATAAAATTAACTTCATATAAAACAAAAATTGATAGCGTTTTATTGTAATGTTTGTATTACTTAAAGTTGTGAAAAAAATGATACAAACTAGAAACAATTCATGTAAGATAAATTGTATTTAAACATTTTGTTAATAATTTTTAGCGATGAACAAAACCGGTCTTAAAAATTATAAATTATGAAAATAATATGTTCAAAGAATTGTGTTTTATTATTTATTTTTAATGCTTTATCACCAAGAGGTGACACTGAATACATTAAAAGTGATTAAATAAAATAACTTTTAACAAACGAAATGTGCAGATTGAATGATATATGAAGCAATTAAAAGAATTTTATCAATAGCGGAAATATTGAAAAAAATTCAATATTATTACATAACAAAGATCTACTCTTTCTTGAGAAGCCACAATAATTGATGCGCCATTTTATTTAGCTTAATTTCAGCGGTATTCAAGATGGACGTATACATTTATGATTTGGTTGTTATCTAATTTGATATATGCATTAAAATATTTTGTTTAGCTTTGAAAGTCAGTTAACCTAAAATTATTTTAACATATCATTAATTTGCAATTATGATTGAAAACTTTGTCTAAAAAACACATTTTAGAAGATGCTCAGTTGATTATACAACATTAATGTACGAATGTGTAATTAGAAATTCTACTACCTGGCGGAGCCACGGTATATTAAAATACACCGTGTGCTCGTACAATGCTGTCAAATAAAACGGTTTTTTCAGTTCCGGTAATATCACTAATATGTCACATAATTTTCTATTTTGGTGACATATTTAAATATCACTTTTGTTTCGGACAACATTTTTTAACGTTTACTCGTTTCCGCCATAAATTATCAATTATGTACACATTGTTAGCCATATTTAATAAAACAAAAATCTAAATTAGATTTTTAACTCAGAAATATAATAAATCAAAAATCGTCACTAAGTTAACGATAGTTAAATCGACAAAAATATTTTATCATTTAATAACTGTTCATTAAAATGTACTAAAATACTGCCGGGAACACTTGGTCACTGTACATAAAAAGTGGTAATAACCAGTAAGGGTTGAAATATTTAACCCTAGCGGAAAGCAAAGAGGAAAAAGAGATGACGAAGGAGGGTTGGCAAGTGTTATATAATTACAGGACGAAAATACAATGTCTTTCAAGCAGCTGTGAGATAAAATTGTGGAAAATTAATGACACAACAAATCATTTGTAAGGAACGTAAGTCTAGCTTTTTTTCAAAATAAGTGTTCATATTTCACGAAAATGCGGCAGTTTTGGTTGCAATTATAATAATTAGGTTACATTTCAACAGACGTTTTTTTAATTAATTAGGTGTAAAACTATACGCAAAGCTTCTTTGTTCCTGAGCTTTCATAAAAAAATTATTTTACGGCGATTGGGAGGAATAATATGAAAAATTGTAATAAATTTTAACCATTCTTTTCAGCGCTGTATTTTTAATACTTCATTGTTTCATACAATTCACGCATTCAGTTAAGTAGTATCGAAAGGCAGAAACTTAAATCAACACATATTAATAATAATACATAATGTTAAGTATAATACAATATCCAAAATTGTATAGTGATTAGACCAATACCAATTTCGTTTATGGCGAGCATTATCTACTTATACTCGCGATAATCGAATCCCGATCTAAAAATTGTAAAATTCTGGAAATAAAACTCAGTTTCAGTCTAAAATGTCTATTTAACATCAAAGAATGTATATTTATATCAAATTTGAATTGTAAGTCATTCGACACGTTTTGTCACTAACGACTTGGGTTTTTCTTTCGGCATCTGCAGGCATTCTATCACACGGATGCAACAGAACTGTCAGTTTGTGTCGTTAATGACAAAACATGTGGGTTCGTTCAAAATTGTATAAACTCAAATTTGATGTTGAAATTCCATCAAATACCTTCAGTCTTTATCACAAAGTGTATATATTATGAATATTTGTTAATTTGTAATTCATGTGCGTTTTTTATTTTTCTTTTTAATCAGTATTAAGCCTCTGTTGGTCAAAGATACTCAAAAGGAAGAGTTTCGTTTAATTTTCAAAAATGCAATAAGAAAATAAAATATCGCGTTTTGTTTGACTCTTTTCTTTGATATAACTTATTTAATCATCGTCACCTATAATATGCCTTTCTTATAAACGTAATAAAAGCAGATCAAAAAGACTAACTATTCATGTATATTTATTTAATCTTATGTGGTCGAATTAAGAATCATAAATCCTTTAGAATATCTCAATGGTTTGGACCAACTGTTCTATTTCACAGTTGGGTTTTGTCAGCTTTGTTTCAGATACTAGCTTATGGTATGGTTCTGCTGCTTGCCTCATTCTACTGAAACACGTCCTCTATATGTTTTGTCTGACAGTGTGTCTAGAATATTTAGTCTCCGAAAACTGAAAGAAGTTGAAAAATCGAGCTCAATTTCATTCAGCTTTTACACCCCAAGTGAAAATCTTATCAAAAAATTCAAATTCAAATCAATTATACAACAAAGTTTTTAACATAAACAATTTTGATGGACGATTATGTTTTCTAGTTCTACAAAATTATTTTTAACAAATATAGTTGACAGCTATTTCGGCTCACGCCATCGTCAGAACTATCTAATTCTGACGATGGCGTGAGCCGAAATAGCTATCAACAATATTTGTTAAAAATAATTTTGTAGAACTAAAATACATTGCTATTTTTTCACCGTGTTATAATGGAGTTCTACCAAGTGAATGCCAATTCAATCAAAAGATTATGTTTTCATTTTTTATAGCAGTGTTTCTTAACGTTATAAGTGAGCCGCACCCCATTGAAAAATATGTTAAAATTTTTTGACTTAGAAAAATATGTTTTTTGCAAAATGTGTCATTTATTTAAAAAAGAATTGTAGATTTTACATATAAATCACAATTTTTTTTTATATATGGTTTTATAAATGGCTTCGCTATTATTGCATGTTTATTATAATGCTCCTGAAGCGAGGCCTTATATTTTAAAAAGGCATTTTAGACAATATTTACATTTAAGCGATTTCTCGCATTAGTTTTTTCACACAGGTATATAGGTTGTAGCAAATGGTAGAAGTGACTACAATGCTTCTTTCACCAGTTGTGAATAACTTACTAACTGTGTACACCAGAATTGTTGATATTCCAATTGCTCAAATCCAATAACATCGTCTTTTTAAAATGAAATCTACTTCGTTCTTAATCGATTAAGTTCTTAAGTAGATACTTCGTTCTTAATCGTTCTTAAATAAAGAAACAATTGGCTCATGACATTGAAAATTAAAATAGCTTAAAACAATTTATATTGTTAGAGGCGTCTCATGCGCCCCCAAAAATACCTTCCCGCACCCTCGGTTAAGAACCACTGCTGTTTAGTACTAAATTTTCCGTTTAGAAAATTATGAAGTAAAAAAATAGTGAATCAATTTTATATTGTTTTTAATAAATAACTTTTCACTAAGAAGTGACAATTAACAACACATTAGCAGTGAACGTTATTTTGTTTTTTTTATTAAGGAAGGTATTTTTGCGAACTTATATGTCATTTTATTTATGATATCGACTGAATTTACTTGATGGAATTTCAATATCAATTTGAATTATTATAACTTTATACGATTCCACATGATTTGTCACTAACGACCCGAGTTTTGTCTTTTGATATCTGCAGGTATTTTATCACAGAGGTGCACAGAGGTGCTAAAAGGCGAATCCCGGGTCGTTTGTGAGTTCTGAAGTGAGTGAGAACTGAAAAAGTTTTAATAATACAAATTTAAATGTGATTTTTTGGTGAGAAGGCATTTTAATTAAAATGAATATTATTTAAATTAAAATGAATTGAAAACTTTATCTTGATGAGGCACAAAGCACTGTTATCAATGTAACTTAATATTTAAAAAAAGATTTAGTTATAATAGTCTCTAAATGAATACGCTAAGCTTTTTGAGCTTTGCTGAATGTATTCGTACTACCTACCTCTTTGGGTATATTATCGAATCGTTTCAAATACGCAAATAACTAATTGATTGAATTAAGTCAATAGGGTTGGTGGGGTGCAAGAATATATATGACAAAGACCTATTGTGGTCTTAACCCTCTACCTTTCCTTTGTAGGATTTACATCAAAGTTCTCACACAGGTGAATCAATTCAGATAGGGGCTTGTTTACATCATCTTATTAACCTTATCAGACCAAATGAAATTTGTATTGCTGAAGTCATTATTAAACCTATTTTAGGAAATAATTACAATCCAAAAAGCATTTATATATGAATATTTAAAAGTTTTTCGAGGTAATTATTCTCAATATAAGTTGATGAAATATTACTTTTTTGAAACAGCTAATTAATAACTTTTCTGTACCACGGATCCATTTTTAATATTATATCTTTAGCGCTAGTGTAAACGAAGCTTTAATTTCGCAGTTGACAAATATTAATTTAGAGTACGTAGTAGTCGTCAACGAGTGATCAGAGAACCTCAGATAGCCCATAAGAAAATTTGAGTAGTCTGTGAAATTATTTTACTAACGAGACTCAAGCCGAAATCATTATATTTAGCTTTGTACGTGCAGCAGCATATATCACACGTGTTGATTTATTTCTATGAAAAAAAATTGTACAATGGTAAAAACGTCATTTTATATCCGTTATTTAAAATATGTTTGTGGTCCGCGAGAACAAAAAATGTGAATTGGTTTGTCGGTAACATACAAAAGGTTAGTGACCGGTGATTTAGAGCATATATTTGAATACATATCGAATTGTTTTACCCACAAAGAAAAGGTTCTACAGACGGTACAAGAATTCGAATTTGAGCCAAAATAAAAAAAAATATACGCAAACACTAAGTGTATTAAAATCAATTAACTCTGGATTTATTTAATCAACCTAGAATTGATTGAAAAGTTATGTTTTATAAACAAGAAAAAATAATAATATGGTATAAGCTTTTTTTTCCAGGCTGAAAATTTAACAGTCTCTTCCTTTTTCAAATTCAAAAATTAAGTTAAAATTTACTTGGCATTTGCAGATAACATCATTTTGAAAGAGCGTGTATTAAGCTGTATTCATTAAGATTATCAATGAAAAACATTTTTCAAGAGTAAATTTTTTTTAAAGAATACACCGACAATTTACTGATAGCAAATGTAAAAAAAATGTATTGGTCTCGAAAATAAATGAACAAATTTTACTTAATAAAAGAAATGTTCAAATTCTTTTCCAATCTAGCAAAATCTACAAAAGACTAACCGCTGGTTAGTAAAATTAAGTTAAGCACGCAAGTTTAATTATTTCAGGTTGACGATTGTAGTTAAAAGTTTTTTCAACTTTCCAATTGTAAAACTTTAAAATACATCCTGTACTCATTAAAAAAAAAAGAATGTTTTCTCAGAATTAAATTGTGATAAAAAACATCAACAGTTAACTAAACATCTTTGATAGAAATAAAAGCTTGTTTGTAGATAAATCGAGAATCTTTTAACATTAATTATTTGATTGATTATTTTAAGCGATCTATATATCATAACATAAGATCAAAACAATATTTCTAACAAAAATATAAAATAAATGTATTTCCTTTATATGTATATAAATTGGGAAAGATACTAAGAGCTGGCAGACTACATATGATTTTTAGAGTCATTGAAACTATGAACTAATTATTACTTAATTATTAAACTATTTTCAAATACAATATACCAGGTTCTCTAATTTCAATAATCAGACTATTTTTTATATCAAACTGAAGGAGTTTTAAAATCTATTATGATTTATTATGATCTATTATGATTATTAGTCTTAGAAGTCTTCAGGTCTCTTTCATCTCTTATGTATAAACATATTTGTTGGTGCCGTTGTTGACGGACGTTGTTTAATGAAAATGTGTGACAAAAAATAAGAAAATACAAACTTTAAATTAATATTAAATAAATTTTCATATGACGGAAACTTGTAGGACAATATTAACATTCACAAAATTTTCAATAAAATAACAAATTCATAAAAAGCTTACTAACTTTTTCCTCGAATCAATAACTTCGGCATATTTCTAAAAATATTGACACGTCGTATAAAATACATGCCGTTGACTACAATATCGCAACGGCGTTTTTCGTTCTAAGAAAGAGCTTTTTTTGCAAATTCCCCGCTCGTAAATTTTACGTGGGTGCCACTAACTATTCAATAAAACTGAAATATAGCCAAGGGTTGAAACATACCTGTCGTCGTTTTCCAGTATTCAAATATAGGCCAATGTGTTTCCTCACGAAAGCGTTACACAACAAGGTTGCCACATAGTTATTAAGTATCGCAAAAAAAAACTAACAGAATTTATTTATGCGTAAAAGTGATGGATGTAGAGTTATTATTAATTGACTGATTCGACATTTAGTTGAATAATGAGATTTTATTTAAAAAGAGAGATTTTCTTTTCATGAAATATTATTTGCTACAGTTAATACAACAACGATTAAGTCGAAATAAATGTTTTAGTGTACATTTTCATGAAACACTTTTTTATTTCAATTGATAAAATGAATTATTTTAAATAATAGAAACATATTTTTAGTAGTTATTTTCAGAATAAAAATTTTAATCAGGACCCGTTTCGCTCATCGCGATCAAAAAATATATTGCGAGAAAAAGTACAAAAATATGTGTATTTATTATTAAAAATATAAAGCCTTCCCATCAAGAAGTGATAGCTAACACCTTAAGCATGTAAATGAATTATTTACAAAAAAAACCATAATGCTAAGTTCTATTTTTACAATTTTATATGCTTATGATTAGAACCGGTTTCGTATATTGCGAGGATTATCAAAATATTTTTAAAAAATGACCCTGTTTTAACGCGTATCGTAATGTGCGAAACCGATCTTGATATCAAAAAAATTTAATTATAAACATCTTCTCGAATTGAAATTATACTTCTACGTGTGAAAATATATTTTATCACGTATTTACCAGTTGTATTACATTCGATTAAAAACTTTCATTTTTAAACAATGATAACATCGTTTGTTAGCTAAGAAAACAATATATAATCTTACAAAATACAATACATTTTCTGTTGAAATTTAATTTCACTTTAACACATATAAAAAAAAAACCAAACATACACATGGAAATCAGTGAACTTAATTATTGAAGGGAAATATTTGAGATATTAAAAATTGTTATAAAAGATTAAAAATCCTTCTTTATTGCAAACTTTAAATGACTGGATAAAATTAAGCATAAAATTTCTTTATTGAAACTTTTCATTATTTGATTTCGTATCATTTCAAGTAAAGCAAAAACGTTGAACAAAAGAACAGTTATTTCAAATGGAAACCGTTATTTATGTAATTTAAAGGCAAGATATTTGAATAATAACATTCAATCGTATATTTTCTTTACGATAAGTCGACTAATATAGATGGTCTACACCTTTTAGCTTTTCCACAACCCTACTGATATTAAACACGATCCTAATTCCAAACGGAGAACCGTTTAACCCTACAGTTCACTCGATGCCATAAGACTTTTGGTTTAAAACCAGAAGAGTTTCATAAATTTTTCGTGTTTTTTTTTCATTGGTAAGTCGTAAGAACTTTTGATTGCTGAGAGTTAAATGCAATATGGGCAACTTTTTTGTAATGTATTAATGTTCCATTATTATAAGGCAAATATAATACGTTAAAGAATATAGAAGTAAATGACTTATTTGTTTGTAAAGAAAACTTGAAAAATTTGCGTTTTGTTCGGCGAGTGCTCAACCTTCATCAAATAACGCATTATTCTTTTAAGACTAAGAATTACCTCAACAAAAATCTTTTTACGAAAATTTTTTTAGTTGGTCAATTTTTCTTTTGTAATGAAAGCTGTGATATAATGGGAATGACTAGGAAAGCTTGTTAATCGTCCTCTTTTCGCCATGTGTTTATCATCGAATCAATAAGAAGTAAATTTCGAAATCATTGATTTAAAAAATTGATTTATAAAAATTTCCGTACTGAAGTTTGAACTTGTGATAATCGTAACCAAAATCAATAACGTTGATAAGAACAAAAATAGCAATACATATTCGCGTTTTTAAAAATATTGAAAGCATATTTTTAGTACAAATTTCTACAGTATATTTTCTGATCAGAACCGGTTTCGCTTATTGCGAACATTATCAACTGATTCTTTATCATTATCCTTTCCATCAAGAAGTGACAATGACAACTGATATACATAGCTGCCTTATAAGGGAGTTTTTATAATGCTCCACACAATTTAAGCTCAAATAAATATGGAACATACTGCTTCCTTATGTGAACTTATGTGTATGTCTTCCTTGATAATATCAACAAATTTCAGCATTATTATACTTTCAATATCAACATTATACCACATAAACGAGAGTGAGTTGAGACATATACTATTTTTTAATGTTGGTTTTGTTAGAATTTGGTTGGTTGACTTTATTGTTTTTTATATATATATATATCTGATGTTAACATTTATAAATCTTTTCTACATTGCAAAAGCAAAACACATGATTTAATTTTTTTGTAATATTATATATAATATATGTTACTTGTAACAGTTATTCAACCGCTTTTTTTGTTGTATAGAGTAAAAATATAAAAAAACTAAGAGAAAAAAAAGTGGAAAGAAAGTTCTCACTACACCCTGCATCTTCGAAAATCAAAACTGACTGAAAAAAGCTTTGTATGCTGACACTTGGGGTTAAAATTCATAACGGAAATCAAATATGTTGATCACTACGTTATAAGCCCTAAATGGTTCCACATGAGATTCGGATTTTGTTATCATTGTAAATTTAATAAATTTTTAAAAAAAACTGTGGATCATATCTCTATACCTTTGTATAAACTTTGTTATATGTATATAATAACATATATATATTTAATATGTTTCATGTTGAATACTGCTATAATACATACAGGCGATTATTGTACGGCGTTACGTGCTACGCAAACTTTCGCTTTTCAATACCCCGAAAGCTCCGTTAGCTACATAACATGGAATAGGTATGAGCTTAACGCCTGAAAGGAAAATAAACTAGCCAATTGATTGTGCGTAATTTTGTTCCCAACAATGCGGCAGTCGACCAATGCGGAAAAGATTTCCTCGGGGAATGGTGCAACTTGGTTTATAATTCTATTACGGCTCTAGAATCTTTATGTTATTACCTAATTAAATTAATTCTTTCGTACATTGTGATTGTAAAAAAAAAGAAAAGTGTACGGCTTTGTGCTTTGGAATTTTATTGCAAAAATATCACATTAGTTTTAATTATATTCAAAATAGAAAAATGAAAAATAGTGCATTCAAAAATATATAGAAGCGCTTCTCAGCTCAAAACTCGAAAGATCATACAACTCTTATTCATTCAACCCTGTGAAAAAAATGGCAATGTATTTTAGTTCTACAAAATATTTTTTTTAAAATAAAGTTGTTAGCTATTTAGGCTCGCGCCATCTTCAGAACTATGCTCAAACGAAAATTTGCTTATCTATATATAGCTGTGTAGAAAGGGTACACAATACATCTTCTCTCCTGTTTTAACAACCTAGCTTGTTTCTTGCTCGCAATAAAACTAAAAATTGTAAATGAAACTAAATGGCGGCTATATCAATAAGTTTACATATGGCACGAAAATGGTCTATTACAGAAACAAAGAAGCACCCTGCAGAGGGTTAAGCAATGGTGATAGACATATCTTAGTTTGTTCGTTAAGAATCCTTTGTGATAACACGGTGAAAAAATAGCAATGTATTTTAGTTCTACAAAATTATTTTTAACAAATATGTTATAGTTGATAGCTATTTCGGCTCACGCCATCCTTTGTGATAGTTGATGTCTATTGATTTCCAGCTGTTCCAAAGCCGCCATTCTGCGACCCTTACAACAAAGATGCAAACACTTAGGCGCTGAGTTTGAATTTATATTATGTGATTCCTTTATAACGTGATAAGCGAATTGCGAATCTGTTTTTTTTACTGTTGAATGATCTTAAATGTTCCTCAGCTCGACTGGTAATTTTTAAAAAAATAATTTTGTAGAACTAAAATACATTGCTATTTTTTTCACCATTTTATAATGGAATTCTACCAAGTGAATGCCAATTCAATCGATAAACACACTCATTCATTTTATTCGTTTCCGGTGTCTATAAATCTGTGTTCAAAAATATTGATTGGTAGTATCAAGATAACATAGCTACGAAATGTTAATTTTCTAGGTTATCCGTCGTTACGATCTTAAGCCAGTATTAGTGGGACAGGTTCTATTGAGGTTATGTTAGAATTAAATGTAACATTCTCCCATTTAGAAGGAGGCACGACGATATACAAAATTTGTTTCAAAATACTCTTTTTATGAAGATTTCCGTGCAGAAGATCTTTTACGTTCGTTTATTTTCTTTCAATATTGTGAGCTTTTTAGCATCAATCAATTCAAAAAACAAACTTCAAATTTACTGTTTTATTTCAGCACAGAACAATGTATTAAAATGTTTAAGTAATAATGTGCAAAGTTTGCATTAAGCTTTTGTTTCACCAAATTTCTCGAGCAACTTTGAGTGTGATTATTTCACTCGATAATGTCACTTCATCGAGAAGTAAATATGTCACTTTTAAGGTGTTAACTGTCACTTCTTGATGGAAAGGTATGGTATTTTAAATAATAAAATTACATTTTTAGTACATATTTCCACAATATATTTCTTGTTCAGGACCGGTTTCGCTCATCGCGAGCATTCATCAGTTGATAATGCTTGTTTTTGTTATGTAAAAAAATAAATGTAGTTTTTTGACAAATAAAAAACTAATTTTACATTGATTCATCTTTAGCATACAAAAAAAAGTAAAGAAAAAAGTTTTCTCGTAAAAAGCATTATTTTATCTAAAAATTTTCAAACTCAATGTTAATTTCCTTTATTTTTGAAAATAGTCATTTTGGTTTTGTGTAACCTTTTAAAAAACCGAAGTGCTTGTAATAAATGAAATCTGACAGGGCTAAATAATTATTATATATTGTTTAGAAGTCACAGTCGTGCTGTTACTGTGTCAACAGAAAAAGGTTCAGAGGCAGATTAAATTAATTTGATTTTCGCACGAAACGATTTGATTTTTTCATTCGCTTACGAAGAAATAAAACACAGCTTACCTTCGTGATACGGTTTTTAATTCTATTTAATTGCTCGTGAAAATTTCAAGATGAAATAAAAAACATTCAAAACTTCGCATTGTTTTGCCGCCTATTTTCATAATAGGGAAGTAATAAAATATAAGATTATTTTGGGTAGTGTTTTTTTTCACCTGCTTATGAAAATTTATTCACTAAGTGGTTCAAAATTTCTTTGTTTTTTTTCTAACGACTATTTTTTTGATTTCTTGTACTGAACATTTCTTCAATTGTCGTCCCTTATGTTCTACATCATTTTAGATGTATGTAAAGAACTAATATTAGGCGTAGTAAAAAGTCCTGACGTTTTTTTTTAATGAAACTCAGTGTTTTTTTTTAGTATTTTTTTATATTTTCATTTATAAAAAGTAATCTCCCTGTCTATCTATAACCTTCTGCTACTTATAAGACAAATCTAAAATCCATTCATTAAAAAACTGATTTGTAATTAAAATAGTCGGAAATAGCGTTTTTCACTTCATTTTTTGTTTGAAATATTTTATCCCTATTTTTTTTATATTAAACGGAATAAATGGTAATCCAATTGTGCTAGATCTGGTAAATAAGGTGGATGCAATAAAGTTGTCCAACTCAACTCCTGGATTTTTTCCCAGGTCATATTCGCCACATGCGGTCGCGCGTTGTCGTGTTGTAGGGATAACGTTGAGTCCATTCATCCTGCCCGGCCTTTTTCTTGTCAAAGCTGCACTTAATTTGTTTAATTGGTCACAGTATAATTGTGCTGTCATAATTTCACCATATTTTAACACTTCATAATGAATTATTCCTTTGAAATCCCTCCAAACACAAAGTAAGAGTTTTTTTGGGTGTAAACCTGTTCGAGGGGTCGGAATTGATTGTTGTCCACGATTTAGATATTGTTTTTTCTTCGATATATTCGTCTATAACACCCACTTTTAATCTCCGATAATCAAGTTTAGAAAAAATGGTCGTAAAGTGTGTTTTTTTGCAGCAATTGGCACGCGCTTAGTCTCTGCGCCTTGTTCCGATCGCTCAACGAGTGTGGCACCCAAATTCCTACTTTCCGAATTTTTCCCAGCCTTTTCAGGTACTTCTGTGTTATGGACCATTTAGTACCGACTATATTGGACAATTCCTTTTTTGTTAGCATAGGACTTTTTTCGATTTCAGCTTTCAGGGCGACTTCATCCACTGTATGAAATCGTCCACTTTGAGGGTAATTTTCAATGCTTAAATTGTCAGACTTAAATTTTGTAAACCATCTCTGACATTTTCGAACCTTTAACACGTCTTCATAAATGTCGCAAATGTTTTTTGTGGCAACAACTGCACTGTTCTGGGCGTAATATTGAAAAAGCATACAACCGCGCATATATTCTTTTGAAACGCAAAGGTCGGTCATTCTGTTTGGGGCGAATGAACATATTTTTTTTCTATACGGAACGTAACTTGAGATGTCACACAACACGAAAAAAAATATTATGACATCTTATTTAACCAACGGCCCGAAGCCGACCGATTTTAAGACACGCGTTTGAAAAAAACGTCAGGACTTTTTACTACACCTAATATAATACTAGTTTTTTCAGCACATGCTGAAGGTACTGATTTTGATGTATTTTTAGTTACTCATGGTTGGAAATTACGTGAGGTAAAAGATACTCATAGGTAGAGTGTGATTTGTGTGCTGAAAGTTCACTCAATTGTAAAAAAAATAATTCACACGCTGTCTCTCTGCGCATGCACTGTGCGAGAGCGCGTGCGCGTGTAACAGACAACTATGAGAAATATGTAATTATCAAAGTGAACAAAATAAGGATTTCTCTTTTAAGATAATAACAGTTAGTTCTTGGTGGAAAAGCATTGTATTAAAATAGCAGTAATGCAATGCTAAGCAATAATTTCATGTTTTCGTTTTAAGATCAAAAATTGTTTAGCTCATCGTGCGCTTTATCGAGATAAGGTATTGATCTTAAAATAAAAATTGTGTAAAAAAATTCTATTGTGACTTATATATTTTTAAACTATTTATTTCATATGTTTCCTTACATAGTACTTTACAAATCAGTGATAAATTTTATCGGCATTGATCAAGACATAGTAGATTCAAGCTGATTTGGATTAATCACAAAATTATAGGTCTGCGTTGACAAAAATCAAAAAGTTTAAAATGACATCGAATTTGATTTAATCAAGTATTTTTTTGCATACTACTACAATTCGTCACCAATCTTTAACTGAAAAAGGCACAAAAAGTATTTCTTATTTAATAAGACGATTAAATAATGATCAATCAATACTTCAAAGATCTCAATAACAAAGTTTCAAAGAATACTGTCTAGACGCGTCAAATTAAATATTCAACGATATAGAGTGGACTATTAGAAGAGGTGGTTCATATAAAAAGTATGCGTTTGCCTTTTTATTGTGACACATTTCATTGGATTATAAATCAATTTTTATTTAAAAAAAAAATACTTTTGATTAACAATAATAAGACACTCATTGAGGGTGAAATTATATTGAAAGATTTTTGTGGGAAGGTAGAAGACCAATTGGGGTAGTGGAGAATAATTGAAGCAACCGAGGATAGTTTCAGGTTGTAGTACCAGAATGAAAAAAATACAAATTATTAGCAAAATTATACTAACATTATACAATATAATCCACACAAAGTGTTCAGAAAATAAATGTAAAAACTGGTAGCAGATTTCTTTTGAAATGTATTCCAATCAACACATAATACTTTCTGATTTAAAATTATATTAAGGCTCTAAGCCACTAGAAGAAGAAAAAGTAACTATATTTTAATCAATGTGTAAAAAGTATACTTAATCTTCCGTGAAATCAAAAACTACAAAGTTAGTGCGAGAAAAATATCGTAATGAGAAAAGAAAAACTGCAAAACAAAGTTAATGGAATCCTAGTTTAATGAGCAAAACATACTTAAAGTGACTATAAGTCATAAGTGGCGAACCTTTTGAGACTGAGTGGCATTTTTTTCTATATAATAAAATGTTGCGTGCTACATGCTTTGGAAATAAAAATATATCAAATGTTTGAGTAACTTAAGATATGTAATCGATTGCTGAACGAAGAAAATACACATGACTATGTCGTCATTATTTTTGAATATTGTTCGAATTTTGTTTTTGGATTTTTTTAATAATCACTTTAATATTTTTCTTTGCATAATAAAACATTTGTGTGTCACCTGTGGCACGCGTGCAATAGGTTCACCATCCCTAGTATAGTTAATATACGACAAATCATCGGAAACATACATTATCAGAGTCACTCCCAAATTTTTCACGATTAATTCTCCGTAAACTATGACGACCATACACTTTTTCCTTTATAGGAAAACATAAATTATTACTCGCTATATTTCACCTGCTTTATTTACCAAAGTATTACGTCTCTTTTGTTATGTCTATCCTCAAAAGATATTTTGATACAGAAAAAAAGAAAAGATAGATCTATACAATGGGGAAAATAATGTTGGAAATTTATTGAATACACACCCATAAATTGTTCAAACGATTTATCAAACATTCTAATGAAATCCGAATGGATTGAATCGCTGACTACGTTTAGAGTCGAAAGTATTATTCGATATTTTACTGGTTGTACCGAATCTATTTTCGTCGAATTGTGACATGTGAGTAATAAATTTCTAAAGTAATATTTCTTTGAAAATATTATTTGAAACAATTTTATTTCAAGCTATAACTTCATCAGTATTTCTTAATCTTTTTATTTGAAAATAACATTGGACTATTTTTAGAGTGCGTGACAATTTTATTTCTTGACATAAAAATTAACGGGTAAATATGAACTTATATAAAATTGAAAATAATTCCAAACGTGTAACGCTTAGTAAAATGCCACATTTGGAAAGATTGCTGGCTTAATAAAATAACTTTACTATTAAAATATATAAATACAGTGTGAAGCTCGTGATTCAGAAAAAAAAAATTCGCCATGAAATTTGCTCATTTAAAAAGTAACATTTTGTCAAATTATAATGTTTGTTTCATAAATAAAATTCTACCAAAATTTTAGTTAAAAATGCTTAACAGCCAAGCAAATGCGCTCATTATGAATATACATATGTAAATAAAATGTGAGAATAACACTTAGAACTCCGAAGTCATTATTTCACGGATAAAAGAAAAAAAATTGTATGTAAAAAAATACTAGAAATATACGATTTCCAAATACATTCATAAGAAGGCAGTAATAAAAAATACTATTCATATATGTATATAAAACCTTAAAAAGTGATGACATTTTCTTAAAAATATATTTTGGCAAGCTTTTCCATCATAATTATTATATACCTATTTTTTCAACAGTCTTTGGCTGAAAAATTGTTTTAAAATAGAAAGGAAGCTATATATTAGTAATTTTATAACTGTCACTTCTTGATGGAAAAGTGTGATATTTAAAATAATAAAAACACATTTTTTTAAAATTATTTTCACAATGTATTTTATGATCAAGACCGGTTTCGCTCATCGCGAACATAATCAATCGATCATAAAATATATTGTGGAAATAAGTTCTAAAAATATGTTATTATTGTATAAATAAAAATCATAAAATTATAATTAATAAAAAGTTTATCTTTTGATTTGAATGTAAAATTTTTGTAGCTTTAATTCAATATTATTTTCTTGGGTTCAAAAATACTTCCGTTAGAAATTAATTATATTTCTTCTTCTTTAATTAAGCCTTATGAAATGTGCGTGCTTAGCTTAAATGTCAATAGAAAAAATAACTTTTCAATAGTTTTTAATACGGCTGATAACTGTAAGTTAACATTGTTAACGATTTCTTGTTAGAGTTATTAATTTTAATGATAATAAGTCTGATTTTTCTTGAAAATCTCCAAAAATTTGATCGATATAAATAATACTAAACTATTTGTTGAAATAATATATTTGATGCAATAAAGTTGTTATTTTGCTCTGCAGGAGGCGGTTTTTAATAATTAGAAACATCAAAAGAATTAATTACTTATAAACATTTTCAAACGAATGTAAAGTAAGTTCTTACCTGATATATGTGTTTTTATCTTTCTAAGGTGCGTGTAGGTACTATTCCATAATAAATCATAATAAAAAAACTCTGGTCGAATCACGGAAAAAACTTTTTCCGAAGAACAAAATTTATGGTCTCAGAGATGCATACCCTAGAGGGATTAAGTATCATCTGTAATCACACCGTGCGACCATTAATCTCGACCGCTACCACTAAACAACTAAGCCCAACTTTTCCAATAACGGCGGACCAGCGTGCGCCCTTAGGCACTTCGGACGTGCGGAAAACTGCGAAAACTACTGCGCAACTATCCCCTAGGAGAACGCTCCGCGTCGCGACGTCCTTCCCGCGCGGTGAACGCGACAACACTGATCAAATTTTCAAATATGTCGTCTCTGATTTGAATCTTCCAGCTGGTTCCACTGCGCATGTTTTTTTTTCAAAACGTTTGGTTCAAGGGCAACGGATTTGAAAATGGAACAAAAGGACTTCCTTTTCGCGGTTTATCGACAATAATAATTTACGACAGCAACTGTTTTTTGCAAGGGTGAATGCAAAGGTAATGTCCAAGATTAGTTCCGTGTTGTTAGTTGTGCTGTCACATATTTTAATCTTTTATCGCCTTTTATAACTGTTTGTTTCTTGAAATACTTTCACAATGCTATATTCCGTATGCTAAAATACTTTTAAAGGCGAGATATTCCGATGATAATCGACAGAAACATATTATTTTAATTCTGATTGAAATGATAAAAATCTTTTAATAAAAACAGATAGTTAATTGAAACATTCGAATATTATATAAAAATAAATATTTCACATTGCCAATACCGGATACATTTACCCTCATTATGGATGACACTTCTTGGTGGAAAACCATAGTTTGTAAAATAAAAACAATACATTTTTAGTACTATTTCTACAATAAATTGAATGACACGAATCAGTTTTGCTCTACGCGATCATTATCAACTAATACAATTTAAATAATGAAGCAAATTTTTTAGAATATATTTCAACAATATATTTTATGATCAGGATCGGTTTCGGTCATCGCGAGCATCATCAACTAATTGAAATTCATCAGTTGATGATGCTCGTAATGGTAGAAACTGGTTCTGATCATAAAGTATATTGTGTAAATAAATAATAAAATATAATCAGTTTTTATTAATTAAAATGTCATGACTCCCCAAAAAGTGAAACAATTAAAAAAAACTGCAAATTGTATTCTTAGTTCTTGAACTTTTATTATATTAAAATGGACCTTCGAAAAATTAATACTATTGTAATGAGAAACAATTTAATAATATCTGTTGTATTAGTTTTGTCTTTTGGCATTTTGAAACATTAAAAAATGAAAAAAAGGCAAATGCAAACCACTCCCAACAAATTAATATCCATTAACTCTCTAACTGACAACGTCCCAAATGTTGAAACAGTTAATTATAGTGTGTTGATAGTTGGCACTAAAAAATATAAGACAGTTAAATGTATTGATTGAATTGGCATTCACTTGGTAGAACTCCATTATAACACGGTGAAAAAATAGCAATGTATTTTAGTTCTACAAAATTATTTTTAACAAATATAGTTGATAGCTATTTCGGCTCACGCCATCGTCAGAACTATGCTTAAACTAACATTCGCTTATCTATATATAGTTGTGCAGAAAAGGCACACAACACATCCTCTCTCCTGTTCCAACGGCCTAGCTTGTTACTTTAACACAATGACACTAAATTTTCAATATTCTAAATGAAACAAAAGGTGTCTATGACAATAAGATTATGTGTGGGACGGAAGTGGTCCTTCAGGAAGCAAATTAGACCACCCCTTTGTGGAACGGCTGACAAGTGGCGATACTATTATGTTAGTTTGTCGCTAAGAATCCTTTGTGATAATTGGTGTCTATTGATTTCCAGCTGTTCCAAAGCCGTCATTCTCGACCCTTACTACAAAGATGCAAACATTTAGGGGCTGAGTTTGAATTTATATATGTGATTCATTAATAACGTGATTAGTGAATTGTGAATCTGTTTTTTTATTGTTGAATGATCTTACATGTTCCTTAGCTCGAGTAGATATACTTCTACCTGTCTGTCCGATATAAACGGATAAACATGAGCCACAGGACATTTTATAAATACCGCTTCTGTCCAGTTTATTGATTTTATCTTTGCTATTTTTAAGACAGTTAAATGTGTCAAAATTTTCGTGTAAGAGGTATCTTTTTTATCAAAATACAGATAAAAATTTTCTTGATTAATTCGGTAGATTTGATTAACACTGCCTGTATTGAATTAACTTTTGGAATATTTGATATTTTCATATCGTTTATGTTGCTGGGCGGGGATAACTGATTTTTTTTTTTTTTTTTAAATTAATTGCAATTTATTTTTAACTGTCTTTCGTATATATTTACATAAATCCTATATTGAAAAAAATTAAGCTGTAAGAAAGCTTCTATGAAAATTTAAAAAATGTATCAAGTAACAATCGATGTTAATCGAAAATATGATTTTTATTATCAAATTTTCTTCGCTGATGTAAGTATACCTATTGAGGGTGAAGTCGAATTTACCTGTTCTCGAAGATATGAAACCTTTTTCAGTTAATGTAAACATTTTGATAAAATGTACATGAAATAAAAGGTTATTTGACTAGTTAATAAAAATGAATGTTACTTATGAATAGTAAAAAAAATTTTCATCGATAAAATATTGCATTTTATGTATATTAATAATTGAAATTTTCTCCAGATTAGAAAGCAATTTATTCAGGTAAACTTTTTATTATAATTAATAGAATAAGGGGACAGCAAAATGGAATTAAATAAATATTTGGTTCATATAATTTTTATATCGCTGCTTAAATGCAGCTGTTTAAAATAAAATCAAAATTGAAAATCACCTGTCTCCAATTTTATATAATTTATATTTAACGTTTATTGCAGAATACAAATATTTTCTGCTAAGCTTAATATTAACTTTAGTAAATGTTTGAAGTTAAATCAAACGAAATCATTTAGGCTTCCATTATAGTCAGAACCATGTCTAAATTAAAATTTAGCTGAGTATTATTTTAAAAAAATAATTAGAAAATGTACTGTTTCTTTTATTCTAGCATAAAACTGTGCACAAGTTAATAATTATAATAGTTGTGTAAGTCAAAACTTGTTCTAAGAAATTAAATACACAAAAGCACTAACGAAAGAAATCCATTAAATTATTTAATGACTGTCCGTTTTCATATGCGATCTATTTATATTTTAAGAAGCCGTTTGTTAACGTTTAATCAATGAAAGAACTATTCACTTGATTATATCCATTAATTTCTATTTTTTCTTAAGCATTTCGGCTACGGAATTTATTGCAAAAATATAATAGAATAAATAAAATTGCAATCAAATGCAATTACTTATTTCTACTAATTAAATGTAAATTCAATCAATACTTATATACTTGTCTAATGAAATTTAAGCATTAAGCTATGCAACCTCTGGGCTATTAATATAAGCTATTTCAATTAAATAGTCTATACAATATTATACTTGCTAAATAATTGCACATCACTGACATTCCCAAAATTTATGGCGGCAAAAAATTTAATATGAACCGGGAGAATGACACATTCTGTGACAGTAGTCGGCTAATTTGACGAGCGTGCGTCCCACATAAAACACCGGCGATGGCGGGAACTAAATCCGAAAAGGCGCGAAAAATCGCGCGCCAAACTGCCGACTTGGTGCGCAGAATTGATACCGTAAAAATTCAATCAGTGAGCTTTCCTCATCGAGATGCTCCGAGAAAAGCTCTCGGTGCTTTTTTTCAAAAGAACAACACGTTTTACTGCTCACGTTTTCTCGTTGCGAATATATTGTAGAAAATAGACACAGCGTTGGAAAATCAAAACAATGTCCAGTGAATATTTTATATTGATCATTTAATTATTATTGTGATTATTTTTGACGCTTATTTTATGCTTGCCACTTGTCACCTTTGTTTCGCCTTTCAACATTTTCAGGTATACACTCAAAGTTAAGCCGTTTCGTTGTTCTTGAAATGTTTATATAATGTATATTTTTATTCAGAAATCGTTTGTTACTCAGAGGATAATTTTAAGACATCACAAATATCTTTGCCTTGGAACAAAAATAATTCCAATTCAATTGAAAAAAAACGGTGTTTTCTTAGGAATTTGAGCCTGCAAAATTTATCACGGAAACCAACGATGTCAACCACTGCATTGAGAACCCAACAATTGGTGATGAAGTTCCTACTGATAAGCATTTCATTTGGTGTAAATAATATTAAAACGATCAACATTTTATGTACGGAGAATCATAGTTTTTTTTCATAATTATTTCATTACAACATGTAATAAATATGTCTATAAAAAATTGTGTAAACTAAATGAACACTATTAGGTGATTTGTGAAAACTGGTTCAAAAAATTTTCACTGAAATTCTCTATACTTATTCTAAAAAATGGATGACTTATGAAAATGCCACGGGGATTTTCATTAGCATTTAGATTGACTGAATTTTAATGATTTGATATTTAATAGGTTAAACTATATTGTAATAGAGTAAAATAAAATTTTCGTTGTTCAAGAATTTTATCGGTTAGTTGGTTGTATTGTTATGTCAGCTTCACGTTATTGCTATATTGTAAATTATGATATCGACTGAAGGTGCCTGATGGAATTTCAATATCAAATTTGAATTGTCACAATTTTGTACGATTCCACATTTATTGTTACTAACGACCCGGGTATGTCGAAAGGTGAAACCCGGGTCGTTTTGATAAAACATGTGGAATCGTACAAAGTTATAACACTTTTTTTTTAAATTTAAATTAGTTACAATTTCTTCTTGCCAAAAAGTGACAATTGCTGACTCCTTAAAAGTGGAGATAAATATTTAAAAAATAAATATATGTGCATCAATTCATTTTACCGGATACGTAGTTCTGCGAAATTGTCGATAAGGCTTTACATCTCTTCACCCATGTATCGAAATTTGTTCGTTTCGCAAAGTAGGTGTGTCCAAGTCGTTTCATAGTTTCAGTACTAGGAATTTGACTTCGATAAAGCACAAGTGTCTGACTGAAATGCGATATTCGATACAAGCAAGTTAAAGAGAAATGGAAAGAATCATTTTCTTTTATTTTTACGAAGATTTCAATTCAGATACACCGAGTCAAATTCAAGACTGTCATTGATTATATTGTGCTACAAAACTTTTATGAAAAATATATTACTACGTGTTTTTAAAATGACACTTGTTTGATTTAAATCATCAAAAAACAATATTTAAGTATTGAATACATTACGTTGATTGATTAACTTGGTAGACCCTATTATAATATGTTGAAAAAATACCTATGTATATTACTATTTTAATATTTCAAGTTTATTGGATTAGCAAATACATGTTCATTTAAACAGTAGTAAAAACAAATATAATTGATAATTATGCGACAAGAATGATAAATATCATTTCCACATTAAATATCAATTTAATACTTTCAAGAATACATAAAAACCTTACAGCTGGAATTTTGCATAGTATTAATTCAAATTTTATACCGGTACATGTAATGTCAGGGATATTTGAGATACTTCTGAAAACTTTGACTGTATATAATAAAGAACACTTCATAAATGAATCAAATAACATTTTTCGTAGAATAGGTATTCTGTCACGAGTATAAAAACTTGAGCTAAAATCATAGCTAGAACGTACTGACGTTTCATTTTTTCACGATGTTAGTATTTTTGCCTTTTGGGCATACATATAAATAAATAAAGATGTATTCTTGACAGTTGCTTCCAGCAAAACGCCGAAAAGGGCCTTTTTTCTGAACGTAAAATCGTACGCAATAATAAATATATGACCGCATTACATGTACGGTTTCTGATAACCGATCAATAACAAGACTTTCCGAACATTTTCCACATGATTCTTAAATACATATATAATTTATGATATTGGCTGAATGTGCTTGATGGATTTTAATTCAAATTTGAATTGTTACAACTTTTTTCGTCAGTTCTGTTGCATCCGTGTGATAGAATGCCTGAAGATGCCGAAAGGCGAAACTCGGGTCGTTAGTGACAAAGAACGTGGAATGTTAAAAAGTTGAAAGTTGAATTTGCTTTGTTGCCAATGCAATAAATTTTTTATTATCATCATGTATATGGGCCAAATAAATAAATTTAGCTTCAATGGAGCATAAACAGCAAGCACATAGCAAGGACAATCATCTCTTTTTAATTTTACACAAAATTATTTTTTTCAACCACCTCCGTATTATTGATAAAATCAAACCACAGTAAGCATCTGTTTTCAAATCACAGTATAGTGATAAATAGGCTATTTGTATAAAGACATATTTAAAAGTTTCGTCTGTGAGTACAAAATTCTTCAGGTTTATCAATAATTACAACCATCATTATTGGTTTAACAGAAAACAAAATTTTACTCGAAGTGTATCTTGCAGAGTACTTAGATAGTTAACTTCAGTTATGATTAATTTGTGTACACGTTAAGTCATTCATACTTTGAATTAATTTGATGATTGGAGAGCAACATTCCCCAGTCATTTCTCGACCAACTTATCTAAATAACAACTTTTGATTAATTAAAACTTTTAGTACACAAACCATAAATATTTTCAGTTGCGGTGAATAGAAAATGGAGATAAATTAATTAATATATTCTGACCGTAATGTTAGGGACAAAAATTATTCGTGTATTAAAACCATGAAATATACATTACATACATAAATATGACAGTTTATTGATATAAGTTTTGTAACGGGATCTAAAACTTTTTCATAATCAAAGCTTAAATCTTTGAAACTGAATACATTTGTTAAAATAAATAGCTTGATCAATAAATGATCTATTTTTAGCATCAATATTTTTTATTTCTTTTGGAAGTAATATTATAAGTTTGAACTGCTGAAAATTTGAACGATTCCACATGTTTTGTCACTAAAGACCTGGGTTTTGCCTTTCGGCATCTCTGCCATTCTATCACACGTATGTAACATAATTTAATACTTCAGTATGAGGCCACGAAAAAACGGACTCTAGTTATCCATGATCTGTATTTTTCATTTTTAATTAATTCATCTTGTATATAACCGATGCTAAGTGTTTATTGGGTATTCGAATATATCGTATAACGAATCCGTGATCCGTGTGAGAATGCCTGAAGATGTTGAAAAACGAAAATCGTGTCATTATTAACAAACCATATGGAATCGTTCAAAGTTTCAACAATTCATATTTGATAATGAAATTTCATCAAGCACCTTCAGTGCAGATATCATAAATTAGATTAATTAATAATATTAGTTGGTTGATTTAGTTTCTAACAACTTTTCGAAACAAAAAAAAAATATATAAACGTTTAACATAAAATGTTTGATGCTAGAACAGATAACGTGATATATTGTCTACCTTTGCTAAGTTTAAAGTGAAGATGTCAAAAGCCGAAATACCTGTCAAGAGCGATAGCCAAAAAATATTTTGATCCAATCATTTTTACCGTATTATAATGAAGTTTTATCAAGTGAATGCTTATTCAATACGTAAAATACTTTCTTATAATCAACTTAAAACTGGAAATTGTTGAATTGTGACACTTTGCTTTGATGCAATCTTAAAAATTTGAAATCGATGTTTTTACCCTATTAAAATGTTTACCCATTAATTAAAAGGGTAATTTATTATTATTCTTATCAATCAAGCTATTTAAGGTTAATGAGCTACGATAAACACGTTTTCAATTTTCTCAGTACTCATTTTCCGTGTTTATCGGCAACCAACTGTTGTAAATTTTCATTAAACTCAAATAACCCAAAAAATGAAGGTTTTATTTTAGTCACTTGCCTTCGAGGCTATTTTTTATGGCCTTCAGTGATATATTAAATTTGCGTAATACCGGAAAATCTAGAAAATTTTCTTAGCTTCCAACACGATGAAATATTGCAACAGTTAGAATATTCATACAAGCTCGACTGGTTTGAATAAAAATTCAATAACTTTTGTTTTCTTATATCGTAGTGCGAGAAATTGTTTACGTGGTCTTTTACGCGATGTTATAAAACTTTGAATATTTACTCGCAAATCTAGATTTTTAATCGTGTCATGACAATTTTTATTTCTTGAGTTCATCTTGAACGTATCTCATCTGAGTTTTTTATTCTTTTATAACTTTTTGGCAAGTCAGCCATATGGCATAATCTAATAAAAAAAGGTTTTTACTCAGGCATAAAAATGATAAATGTGCACGTATCATGTTGTCGTATAGGACGATGTAATATAAATATATGAAACATCACATCAATTATGTGCAATATTATGTTACATTCCAGCGAATTCACTTTCAAATAAATAAACCTGTTTTGCTCGTGTCGTATGGAGGTGAATAATTCCTCAATCACTTTGAATTTGAAATATTTAACGTTATCTTCTGAAGAAAGACTCGCTGAATAGAGATGTCGACAATAGTGTGAGGTATTCGGCTACAATTAATATTTTAAAATCGAGTATTTAAAAATGAATTTAAGGCAGATATTTACTTTAGATATTTTTTTTTTTTTTTAAATAATAAAAACACATTTTTTTAGTACTTATTTCCACATTATATTTTTTTGATCAGGACCGGTTTCGCTCATCGCGAGCATTATCAACTGATAGAATACAATTTACAAACAAGTCTATTTATACAAAACAAAAAAATAATTTGAGTTAATGGTAGCAGGTGTACAAAACCATGGGTACAAGAACTAGGAAACGATTTACATAAAATCATACAATATTGATACAAATAAAGTAAATTAGTATAAAAATTAAATGTTCACAATCACTTATTTAGAATTAAAATTACAATTATGGTAAATCAATAATCCATTAGGAGCTCTAAACAATCAATAAGGATCAAGGAGCAATATAATGCCTTTCCATCAAGAAGTGACAGTTAACACCTTAAAAGTGGCAGATATTTACAATTCAAAAATTAAAAAAAAAGAATCATAAATTAAAGACATTTCAAATTAATAAATGCTCTAAAAAATGGTTAAAAAAATCAATGTATTCAGCTCTTTAAAATTAAAAATCTATTTGTTGATTTTTTATTATAATAAAAACACATTTGTTGTACAATCTTCACAATTTAATATATTTTTGATCAGGAACGGTTTCACTCATCGCGAATATTGTCAGCTGATTATCGGTTCTGGTTAGTATATAATGAGCGAAACCGGTTTTTATTACGAATAAATTTATTTGTAGAAATAATACTAAAAAATGTATTTGTTATTTAAAGTATAGTGCGGTCCACAAAAAATGCCTTCGCTTTCGTCATCAAATAAATGATTGGCTTTTAAATAGAATTAAAAATTGTTTCTTTAAGGAACAATCAAAATGTGGTCACTTTATGAGTAGAGGTATATACCGACAGTGTACGTTTTTGGTAATCAAAAATGTACAATCGTACATCGCTAATGTTGATAATGTTGTAAAATAGGGCGAGACGCTTTTTTCACGTAATTAACATAAACGCGTTTCTTTTGTTTTTCTCGTGTTCCTTTTCAACTGTTTTTATCAAATTTGAGATGAAAAATAGAAAGGGAGAGAGAGAACAGGCTAAGTCGCAGGTGCCAGCAGTGTTTTGACGAATGAAAATTAATGAGAGAGCAAGATGCAAAATATCCAAGATAAGAAATTCAATGTTTTCTTTTATCCTCCTCCACGTTAAAATGGAGGTAATATTCTTCAGAAAATATTATTTCAAATTTACACGTCTTAGATACTTGGTTGAAAAATGATTTTTTTATTTGATATTCCGATCAAATATGTGTTTAAAGATCGAATAAAAAAACATAAAACTTTTTATCATTTTATGATATCACTTGTTGCGAATTCAATATCAAATCTAATTTTTTGAAACTTTGTTCAATTCCAAATATTTTATAACTCGGGTCTCACATTTCAACATCTCCAGACACTCAGATGCAATATATCTGACTCCTTTTCATATGTAATTTTACAAAGTTTCAAGAACTCATTTTTTTTGAAATATTGATAAACTATGACTTTTTAAAGTATTTTTTTTAAACTACAGCTTTTATTTGAACTTTATTTCATTTAAAATATACATATAAATCAATACTTTGGGACATGCTAGGAAAAAATTCAATAATCACTTAAATTTAGTATATTATAGAAATTAGATTGAAAGAAATACTTGTATTTAAGGCCAGCTTTGTTAAGGTTTACAAAACACGCTAAAATTTGCATTGGCATTATTTACTTGGAAGTTCATGTTATAAAATATCAAATCGCTATCGTGTTATATTCTCTTTTCGGAAAATGAAAGGTTGAGCAATTAAGAAACAAACAGTTTTCGTAAAAAATCTTTGGCTTCGATATTTTCATTAGGAGAAAAAATAACCCATATAAATTTTTCATGGAGAACTACTTTTTCATACATTATAGATTAAAATTCAGTAGACAGAAATTACGACGAAAACAGTTTTCATGATATGAACATAATATCTATCAGCGATTTTTCATCTTAGAACGTTGCTACGACTGTCTTAAATTATCGCAGAAAGTATTTAAATATAGATTACTCAATTAAGAGACCACAAAATGACATAAACGAAATTGTATTAAAATTATTATTGATGATTGACACTGCCTGGCGAAACTAACAACTTATACTGATATACAATTCACTGTACTCGCTTGGTTTAAAAAAACATATGCTCGGTCTAGTTACAAATACGTTTCGATTCCATAACAGATCAGGCGAGGGTGATCTGATTATAATGAATGGAGATTTTTTTATTTTTCTTCTGAATTTTAGAAGGAATTAAATATATATACCGCTGTCAAATTGAAAAGAACAATATTTGTCGAAATAAAATTTTAATAACGCGAAGAGGCTTAGTTTCACAAAGCGACAGGCTCGAATACAATAAGAAGCTTACAGATCTAACGATATTATTTAAGCTCGAAATAATGATATTCATTACTATGTTTTCTTAGTAAAACATCAAAAGAAATAATACAAATCGTCTGCTGGAATTGCTTTAACGTTCAATTCGTCTATTTTTTTAGAGCAAAATGAAATAATCAAAGGCTTAATACATTTCTCATCATTTCTTATCAAAAAAAAAAATTGTGGAAATAAGAACTAAAACTGTGCATATATTATTTAAAATATCATGCTTTTCCTCCAAGTAGTGACAGTTGACACCTCAAAAGTGGTTTATTACATTAAATAAAATTTGTCGTGATAAATATTATTATGATGCTTTATTGTAGCATGTAAAAAAAGAATTTTTCAATAATTTTAAGGCATGGTTAGATATATTGAGAGTCATTGAGATGCAGAGGTCAAAACGTCATGTATTTTTTGCATGTTTAGTTCATGTGGTCCTTTTGCTTGGTGCTGGGGACATTATGCTTTAACATACGCGATATATGATAAATCAAATCCTTCGATAATTTTAACTAAAAGCTAAATATTTAATTAATGATATCGTCTGGAGGTATTTGATGGAATTTAAATATCAAATTCGAATTGTTAAAACTTTTTATGATTCCATATGTTTTGTCACTAACAACTCGGATTTCGCCTTTCAGAATATACACGTTTTCTGTGAGGTAGGGATGCAACAGAACTCTTAGTTCAAATTCTTTATTTACGTTTATTTGAAATTGATTTTTTTTTCAAAAATATTAGTTTTTACGTTGTTCTACGTTTTGGAAAGATTAAGATCGGTTTCACAGATCGCGAGCACTGCCAAAAGCTGTTTTTTAAATCAATATTATATTGATATTGACTTTTCTAATTCATTTCCTTACATATTGTTTATACATAGGTGTATCTCTGTGTGTGCTTGTATGCATACGATTGCTCAGCTCTGCAGCGACTTAAGTTTGTCAACAATGATAAAACAAATATGTTTAAAAAAAATGTCTAAACATGAGATGATGGAGACCTCTGGTGCTGAAGCGTCATAGATCTTGACCTATATAAATTTTAAATCACAAAAATAACTAATTCTAAATATTAAATTAAATTTATTGGCCAGTACCTTTATGCATTCTAGATTAATAGATTATCAAAACATATTTATAGTCAAATCATTGTTTTTTCAGCAAATAACAGAAGTATTGATATAAAGCTGTTTCTTGGTATTGCAACCCTTAATAAAAACGACATCCCTTCAAATCGAAACGGCTTCGTCTGCAATAGGTTTCTGCTACGAACAACACTGTGACGATTTTAGTAAATTTGAAAAGATATCGAGATGAATATGTGTAAAGAAGATGTAGCCAAGATTGAGAGAAGGTTTGAAAAGTCTCCGCGGGGTGTCAATAAAGCGCTACGATCGCTCAGGGATCGTTTCAGCCACTTCATCTTTTCCACTGGTTTAAATCTAGGATAAGTACATTGCACTCGATTCAAAAGTGCACCCAACTAAGAACTCGTATAAAAATATTGCGTTTCTATTGGAAGGGGACGAAATAATGAAAAAAAATTAAGACTATTGTATTTATTGTTTTCTCAACAAAATATACTTGTCATTATTTTTTTAACTATACTACGTATTTTAATAATAATTATATTTTTTTTACATTTAAAAAGCTTTCTGATATATATATTGCATTAAAATTATCTTTGGATCCATATTCATTTAACAATACATAATAAATCTGTGCCAATTTCTACAAAAAATAGGCTGATTTTTTCGTTTAATAGCTAAATTGTCGTAAAGAAGAGCAATGCCTTCGAAATCAATTGATTTCACTTAATTAAATACAAATTAATTTGCAACACATTTAATTTTCGATTTTTAAAATGATATATTTGTTGTCATAATTAAGTGACTTCGAAATCTTATTGTTTTTATTTAAATTCCTAAATCTTTGACTCGTGAAAAAAGGAAGAAGCAAGCTAAAAACAGTCGCATTTATAAGACGTATTACATAATCTATATTAAGGTGGACACCAATATCTTTTATCTTTGAAAAGTTTTTAAATGGCTTAAAAAAATACAATTTATTGGATATAACTGGTTAATTCAGACCATTCACTGTTTCATTAATTCTTCAAAATTATTTCAGATAGTCAGTCAGCCAAATGCGATCTATTCGCCTCGTTATTATATTAAAATAATAATATATATTGTTTAGTATAATTTCCAAAGATTTATATTATTAAGATTATTTGCAACTTCACTCATCGCAAGTATAACAAGTTTCAGTTAATCAGCAATAAAGTTGAAAAAGTTATAATAAAAATTGTGTTTGGTGTAAGAAAAAAATTAATTTATAGTATTATTAGTTTTTGTGTAAATGAGGATTGCTTTTAAGGGTGTTATTTCAGTTATTCTACACCCCCCGGTGTCTGTGCAAAGTTCAGTTTTCTGAGAAAACTCACCCTCAAAGTGTCTACAGAATAATGCTTTCTCGAATAGGAGCATTTTGGCGCGTGCGTTCGTTTCTTTTTAGAGCCAGAAGGCATTTTTCATTCTCGATTCGGATTTGAAGTAAAATTCCACCGCGACGACAATGGAGGACTGAATTTCGAAGAGAAAATGACTCACACGACGCGTAGGCACACTTTAAAATATGTGCATTCTATGAAATATTGCTTTTGTTGGTGATTCGAAAACCGCTTCGAGTCGGGAGGAGATTTGAATTGATGGAAATATTCTATGGAGTGATTTATTTGCGCGTAATAAATATAAAAATATTTGGAATTTCGCGGAGGCGCTGTAAAAATATTAAGAATAACCACTACAACATATTGTATTTCACCAAATATTATACACGAAATTACTATTATAATTATTAACCTGCATTTAGTATGAAAAAATTGCATCGTTCAATATTTTTAGTATCCATTTTACAAAGTGTTCTATTTTCAATAATAAATAAATACAATCAACACACATTTTTTAAACTGACAATTATATTGAATCCGTGCGATAGAATTCCTGAAGATGCCGAAAGGCGAAACCAAGCTCATTAGTGACAAATCATGATGAGCCGTACAAAGTTTTAAAAATTTAATTTGATATCGAAATACCATCAACTATCTTCAGTCTATATCATAGTTTAAAACTTAATACATTGATATTTTACACTATAGTAATGGTGTTCTACAAAGAAAATACAATGAGTATTTATTCATCAATATAAAAATAAAATTATACTATTTAACTTGGTGTGTCGCTAAATATGACACGTCTTTGATTTGTGGTATCTGTGTAAAACAATGATTTTATTTCATAATTTAAAAATATAACACCAAGGTCAGACTATATGTTATTACTCGGAAAAAATGCCTGTGGTGATAATAATAAAAAAAAATATTGACTCGTGTTTGGAGTCCTTATATAGATTTATGTTATCAATTAAAATAATGCCTTTAGATATGAATTGGTATACAACAACTCATAGATATGAAATTTTTATTAGCAAAAATTTTGAATCAATTAATAAAATCATGAATATTGTGACATTTATAAGCATCCCTAATAAGTCTTATCGTACTTCAATTTGTTTCTAGGCATTGTTTTTGTTGAGTATCGGCATAACTGTATTTTATGTTGTTTGATCAAAGATATATAATAAAGAATTTGTAGAACGCCTAAAAGCTTCAATGAATTGTCTACGGTTGAAATTAAATAGGATTTAATTACAATTGAGAAGAAAATAAGATTTTACTGTTAACAAAATAAACACTTTTTAGAAGTAAGATGAAAAGAGAGAGTTTAAACAGAACCTGTTTTTTGAATTTTTTTGAGTGTCCATATCGTCAAACAAAATTCCATTAATATATACTGGTACTAGAACCAATGAAAATCGTGGTGGAAACCAACGAAATTTCCCACTACGCAATGGACCCGTTAAGGAAATTTCACCATTAAAAAATAACAGAAAAAATATGTATATTAGAAAAAAATAAACGTTCTTTATAGTTTTTAAGCTCAGAAATGTAAATTAGAAACATTTTACAAACTTTATTTTCCGTAAACTATTTTAAACGCTTGCCTGTATACGCTTTTTTCATTCGGGCAACAAAAAATGTGAAATACGTTTTCACGTCAGGACGGCAAAGTTTTAAAAGCGTCACGTGAGATGGCGCAGTCTTATTACGGATGGAAACTTTTTTCGCGCCAAACAGCTGGTAGTGTTCTAATGCAAGAGCCGGTGACCCATATTCTGCACAAAGGGCATCATTTCTTTGTGTTGCGGCGATGAAAATATGATGTAATATATGGTCACATGTGCCAGGGGAGTGTGGTTTATAGAGACAACCTATTCTAAATTTTAATAAACATAAATATGATAAAAATGTGCTTATTTTTATAAAAATCTTCTCCACAGGTGGAGGACATATGTAGTAATTATTTTGAGGCTTTTTATAGCATTTCACATATTGGTTACAGTGCTCTTAAGTTCAACAAACAATATGGAAAGTTTCATGTATTCATTTTAATATTTTAAGAGCTTTTTGTTCAAACGTCTGAATTTTTGATTATATATGGACAATTTCTTCTCAACTTTCTGATTCTTGAATCTTATTATATCCTCTCTCCTGTTCCAACGGTCTAGCTTGTTACTTAAACACACTGGCACTAAATTTTCAAAATTCTAGATCGTTGGAACAGGAGAGAGGATGTGTTGTGTACCTTTTCTACACAGCTATATATAGATAAGCAAATGTTAGTTTAAGCATAGTTCTGACGATGGCGTGAGCCGAAATAGCTATCAACTATATTTGTTAAAAAATAATTTTGTAGAACTAAAATACATTGCTATTTTTTCACCGTGTTATAATGGAGTTCTACCAAGTGAATGCCAATTCAATCAATAAGTCACCTAATATTCTGGTTGATTCTCTTATTATAACTGTTTGAATTTTTTGAAATTTGAATCGTTGTAACTTTATAAAATTCCAAGTGTTGTATCTCTAATATCTGAGGTTTGACCTCTCGACATCTTCAGGTATTCTATCACACGGATATCACAGAACTGACTAGGTCCGGATGAGTTACTTTTAAAGGTCACAAAAAACTGGAAACAGTTTTCCTAGCTTGATCTAGAAACACATTTTACACGGAACTATTTTATTGCTGAATTCGTCATCTTTCAATTATACTTAAACGCCTTTATTTTTTCTATTAATTTTAATATAACGATAATTTTAATGAGCTATAAAATAAGTGAATATAAACTGTCGTAACTTCGTAATGTCGTTAGTAAATACAAAAGATCAGTTATTTCCAATAAGATTATGAAAAAAATATTGTTGGAAATGTACACAAGAGAAAAAGAAACTGAACAAATAAAGATTGTTCAACGATATCGACTTCATGCTAAAAATCATTTTCATGTGAAATTAAAAAAAAATATTTATTCTATGTCAAAGCTGAAAAACTTTGCCGTCAAAGGGTTTATTTTGCCGTAGGATTTGTTCTATATTTAGAAACAATACGTTAGAATGAAACAATTGCGATGCATACAATAGTGACTGATGGGTTTCTTTTGTTGAACGTCATTAAAGATATACGGTCACAAATGATGCGTCTATTTCATTCCTCACTTTTCACAAAAAAGCTATCGCCGTCATGAAAAGAAATCCATTATACTTGCATGCTCGTAACACATTTTGTTATAATGAGAAGGTTATTATTGAAATAAGAAACAAAAGAAGAACAAATGTACCCTTGATTGAATTATATATATTTACATAATTAAAGCTCTCAAAAATGTAAAAAAAACACAAGTGTTCTACACTCATTGTATTAATTGAAAGCGAAAAAAATGTTTTCAAAATTATACATTTCATATCAAATTTGCCCACCGTTTTTGCACGGCTTGCGCACTACAAATATTTTATTTTTAAAATTTGTAAAAAGTCACACAAATGCAAAACACTTATATATGTAATAAATTTGTATCGTTACAACTCTGTAGGATTCCACATGTTTTGTCACTAACGACCCAGGTTTCGCCTTTCGATATTTTCAGGCGTTCCATCACATGGATTAAACAGAACTGACACCTGTGTAAAAATTCAAATTTCATATTGAAATTCCATCAAGAACCTTCAGTCGATATCATCTATTAATTATATATATATTATTGCGTTTTATGAATTACTAGAAGGTTTTGATTTTTGTATCGTAATCGTGGTAAATAATGTAAATAAAAATTTATTATCTTCTTGTATGTATTTGTTCAGCGTGTTCATCAAATATTTAACAAAGGACATGAGAATGCTTTGGTCAAATGTAACACTTACTCTGTAAAAGCTCCGAAGCCTGCGTTTGACCACTTATAGAATCTATAAACCGTAATAGCCCAAACTTAGAGCTTTGGGCGCTCTATTTCACTCTCTTTTGAGACAGGTGTTGTAAAGCTTTGAGCTTTCAATAGTGTTGGTAGGAAATTTCGTTATTAGGCAAAGTTTTTAATTTATAGATATTGTTTACATCTATTGGGTAGTTGATTTTACAATATTTCATATTTTTTACAAGAAAACGATCTTATATATTACTTACCAAAAAACAGTTTGTTTTAAGCCCAGCGTTGTTTTAAAGAACGTGTTGTATTTATTGCTACAATTGAAGCATTTCACTTCAGAAAAAATCAAATCATATAATCATTTTATTGCAGGGAAATTGGTGTTAATGTTCTTATCGGAGTTTCCTATATTAAAACAGTTATTCACACAATGACTTATGTAATATTTAAATAATAAACAAAAGTGATAATGTTAGAATAAGTGAGGCGATATATTGTCATTCTTTTTTTAAGCCGTATATAAATTTAAATTTAATTTTGATATAGTTATAGCTCTGACATAAAATTTGTAGGGCCGAATACTTTATTTTTTACCGTATTCAAAATGGAATTGTTTTGATTATTTGTTTATAATTTGTCGAGTGCGACAACACTTGAGCACAGTACTGTTACACATTTTCGCAGATATTAATAAAAAACAATTGAAAATAAAAAAAAATTAAAAAGCAAGAACAAAAGGAACCATACTAAAATTTCAAAAAAATATATCATTTAGAAAATCGCATTGAAAACCACAATTAAAATTTAGAAAAAAACCTATAAACGGGATAAAATACATAATATGCACATACATATTTAGTATATGTATATAATAATTTGATTACCAAACGTTATTAATATATAACATAATAATTGGCCACTTTTAAGTTATTAACAATTGTGTATTGATGGAAAGGCATGATATTTTAAATAATAAAAACACATTTTTTAGTACTTATTTCCACAATATATTTTTGATCAGGACCGGTTTCGCTCATCGCGAGCTTTATCAACTGATAGAATACAATTTACAAACAAGTCTATTTATACAAAACAAAAAATTAATTTGAGTTAAAGGTACCCATGGTTTTGTACACCTGCCACCTTTAACTCAAATTAATTTTTTGTTTTGTATAAATAGACTTGTTTTTTAATTGTATTCTATGATCATTGCCGGTTTCACTCATCGCGAACTTCACCAACTGGCTATTATATTTTTTCAATCGACAAAATTGTATTTAAAAACATTTGCTTAGTCACTAATTGATTTCAAATATCTAATTTTAGTAGTTTTTCATATTCCAATAATAACACGATGGAAAAAATAGCAATGAACAATGTTCACCGTGCTATTGTGGAGTTCTACCAGATAAATATCGATTCTGTCAATACACAGAAAATTATATATATCAGAATATAAGACATTTCCTAAGCGCTTATTTTGTTATATTGTGCGTAAGTGTCCCGCGAGTTAACGTCAATGTGCCTTAATGTAAATATGTAGATATTTATAAATATTATATAATATTATATAAATTTCAAGCAATATTCGTTTTATTTTTCGTCTGTTGGTTTTTATCTGTTTACTTTTTAATGCTGTAAGTGTACAAATAAATTGAACATGTCTGATTGGTAAGTTCGCCCAAATATCATAAAATGGCCTGCCTCACGACTTCACCTCTCACGATGTGATCAGACTTTGAATAGGGGCGCTTATACGGCTCAGGGCGATCTCGCCGAATTTACTTATATACACACACTTTTTAGATAACACTTCTATGAAAATTTTCTCGAAATATTATATGTGAAAGATATTACCGCGCCCGTCTAAAAGCAGATTGTAATAAAGTGGAAGGGAAACCTAGATAATGATAATAACATTAGAGGAAAGATGAAGAAATTTAAATTCGGATGCGTATATTCTCGCAGACTACATATTCGTGTGAAAGTCCTTTTTACTCGCATTACACTCATATGAGACAAAATTTCATTTTTCGCATAATAGAATGTATCTCGCATACTGCTTATGAGATGCTCAAAACAACACTACAGAGTTGATATAATTGGTTAAAAAGTAGTTTTACTTTTTCTTATTTGGAAAGTTTTAATATAATAGTATAATCAAAAACACACTTATAAGTTCGTTAGCAGCAGCTTAACTTTCCTTATTATCAATTGATATATCTATTACGTAATATAAGTTCATTTGATTGACAATATATAGCCAACGACTGTACCACGTTGTAAGCGCCGGCTCTCGTGCGATCACCGAAGTTAAGCAACACTGGGCGCGGATAGTGCTTGGATGGGTGACCGCTCGGGAACACCGAGTGCCGTGTTCTCTTGGCTATGGGAAGGAAAACCCAGACAGAAAACCGAACTCCAACCCGCCTGGGCAGCGTGGTGTTGCTATGTCCAAACCCCCCCGGAAAAAAAAAAAAAAAAACACGGGGAGGCCTTCATCCAGCAGTGGATCGACCCCGGCTGATGATGATGATATATATATATATATATACAATTAACTAAATTTTATTTAGAAATACTTTTCAATTTATGATATCGGCTGATTATTATTGGTGCTTAATGAAACGGAGGCAACAGAATTGACAGTCAGTTGTGTTGCATCCGTGTGACATTGTGTTGAATGCTTGAAGATGCCAAAATGCGAAACCCGGGTCGTTAGCAAAAAAACATGTGGAATCGTACAAAGTTTTAACAAATAAAATTAAATACATTTTAATTGTGTCGTTTATTTTGAAATATCTCATTATAAAGACAAATACAGATGTATTGGTATTATCTTTACCAAATTTGAATGTCATTTGAAGCGTCAAGTTTGCGATATCGACCGAGTGTGCTTGGTGAAATTTTTATATAAAATTTGTATTATTGAATTTTTTTATAATCCGACATGGGTTTTTTGGTTTCACCTTTCGACTTCTTCAAGCATTTTCTCACACATATGCAATAAAACTGCCACAGAATAAATATTTTGCATCAGTCATATACAATTAGAATTCATGGAAAAAACAGTCCTTAAGGCTGGGATCTAAATTCATTCCAGCAACTACTTAAATATATAACTACTAATTTGTATGACAAAAAATTTAGCTATTCCTATCATGGTATATATTTTTATGTGTAATGTATCTTGTGTACAAACGATGCAAACTGTTTACTGACTGCCACCTGTATTTTTCCACGTCATAGAATGCCTGAAGATCGAAACACACAATTAGCTTGCCACAAGACTTTTTCCAGCCATATATTTCAATCACCAGGTTTCGTAAAAAAGCGTCTGTTGCAATACCTATATCATAATTTTATATAATACACAACGAAATCGAACATGAATTAATAAAGAAATATGCATAATTTTTGTCATATGATTTGGTGTCATTGTTATGTTATGTCATTTTAAATGGATGAATAAATCATTTAAATAATTATGAAATATTATTGATAAAAATGTTATTACTAAACAAAATAAGCACTCACAAAGATTTTTTATTGTATACTATAGTAAAATAATGTAGAATGAAAAACTTTTGAAGTTAAAAGCAAAATTTGCATTTTTATTAAAGTCTTTTAATTAAAAACCTAATAATATAAAGTGGTCGGTATTTATTGAATTAGGTCATGAAAAAATAGCAACTTAAATCTCTCTAAATAGCGATAAACTTTGCACATAAAATCCATCCTGAAAATCCATACTGAAAAAGCCCACCGCAACTTTTCAGGAGTAAGCTTTAGAAAGCGTAAGGTCTAACATTAATCTGAAACTTTTTCCCTGAGGAAAGACTCTACGGTAGTTTGATGGATCTTAACATTTTACTTTCATTGCGTATCGGTCTAGTACGTGGTTTGCATACCCAAGAGGGGGAGAAAAAACCGAACGCAAGCTTCAGCTGAGTATTACGCACTTAGGAGGACCATAACGCTTTCCGTTTACCCATTCCAGCCGGACCGTCGCAAACTTTCATTGCTTTGCCGCTCCATTGAAAAGCCCCACGCCAGGAATACCATTTGAAAGTAGTTTATCTGAAAATTCAATTCCACCGAATAATAAAATGATTGAGCTACCTGGGCTCAATCGAGTTTCAAACTTCCTCGCCGTCCTTAAAAGCTCAACTTTTTGACGTTTGATATTTTTTATTGTGATTAGAAAATAAGTACGGTAAACGAGGATCCTCCTTAATTGAATCAAAACGATATTTAAGTTTTTTGAGAATCATCAAATATTAATTATTTAAAATAATTATATATGACTAAATATCTTTAAATACTCCTCAAAGTGAATTAAGTTTGCTCAATTAATATATTAACAAAAAAATCATTATAACACGGTGAAAAAATAGCAATGTATTTTAGTTCTACAAAATTATTTTTAACAAATATAGTTGATAGCTATTTCGGCTCAACTACATATAGTTCTGACGATGGCGTGAGCCGAAATAGCTACTATATTTGTTAAAAATAATTTTGTAGAACTAAAATACATTGCTATTTTTTCACCGTGTTATAATGGAGTTCTACCAAGTGAATGCCAATTCAATCAATAAAAAAATCATTCTTAATAAATTGATTGAACTCCATTATAACACGGGTAAAAATTGCAATGTATTTTGGTTGTTTCAAATTTATAAGATATGTAGTTGATAGCTGTTTTGGCTTAAAACTCGATCTGATGAAGACGAAAGCTGAAATAGCTATCACCTAAAATATATATCTTTTAAAATTTGTAGAACTAAAATACATGGCTATTTTTTCTTCGAGTTCTATCTTAATGGTTTACGCAGTAAACATTAAGTCATTGATAAAGTTGCATGTATTGCTTAGGAATTCCGAATATTTTTCTCATATAGAAGCATAATAAATTGTCACTTTTAAGTTGTTAACTGTCACTTCTTGATGGAAAGGCATGATATTTTAAATATTATAAACACACTTTTCTACAATATATTTTTTGCTAACGACCGGTTTCGCTCATAGCGAGAAATATCAGCTTATTTAGTTAATTCAGATAATGCTCGCGTTGAGCGAAACCAATCCTGACCAAAAAATATATTGTGGAAATAAGTACTGAAAAAAAAAAGTGTTTTTATTATTAACAACAATTTTTTTTGTAAAAGTCCCAATTTTATTCTCAAATAAATAAATTATTTAGCCTTTATTTATTCGTTCTAATTTTTTTAAATTAAATCAATTTCCGCAATAAAAAGGTTAATGAATTGAAACATTAAAGCTTGGAATAATATAACGGAATAATATATGTATATTAATCCTATTCAACATTAAAAGAATAAAAAAATACAATTATGTCTAATAAAAAATTCAAACATGTAATAAAATAATCATATTCATAACCTACGTATGATATTACTAAACTGATAAGGTAAAATCTTTCAGTTCAGCAGGAAAATTTGTTAATATAACAATACGTAAGCATATACAGATAATATTGTATAATAAAACGATATCCCTTTCCACGAATTTACATTGCTAAAATTCAAAACACTACATTTAAATTCCATTATTTTGCTTATATAATAAATTCATTGTGATAATATTCGAGGATACAGTCATTTATGAAAGCCTTTTATTAGCAGTTAAAAGGTTATATTATACAATATCCGTATTAACAGTCACCATGCTTCTATTAACAGTTGTAAAGTTAGTAAAATTAACATACACGTATGTGCTTATTTTGCAGAGCTTTTATGATAAAATGAGTATTCTGTCAAGCGACGCGTATCTTCATTATGTAACAGTGTATATTATTTTAAAATTTGAATTTTAATTAATTCCGGGCCATTGGTGAAAAAACTTGTGAAATTATACAAAGTTTCAACAATTCAAATTCGATATTGAATTTTCATCAACCACCTTTAGTTAACATCTTATGTTTATACGTAAATATTATTAATTATGAATATAAGACGTTTACAATCGACTCATGTTACATAACGTAGGTATTTTTAATATTATATTATATAATTGATTATTAAAACCGTTACATTTTATTGATTGATTAAATTGGCACTTTTTTGTTCAACGTCACATGTGAACTTTTTATGCGTTAACTGTTACTTATCGATGGCAAAGCATTATATTTAAAATAATAAAAAGATTTTTTTATTACACTTTCTTGAATTTATTTTATTTATGATCAGGACCGGTTTCTTATAAATAGGTAATGCTTGCGATGAGTGTATTAGCTTATCAAGTCTAGATTGCTAATATATATAGTTAATTATGAAAAGAGTAATAAAAAAGTTACATAATCAGTGGAAAAACAATAATACCACATAACAGCTCTCATTGAACTATTATTAATCTAAATGGTAATTAGAAAAATCATATAATATTTACTCTCTACGTAAATTTAATCACGTAATACTCAAAGTAATGGAGCGATATGAAAAGATATTTTTATATCTATAAGCTTTTGGTTGATGGCGTGAAAGCTTGTTATGTGCTTTCTAGGCTCTGGAGTTGGCGAAATAAGTTTCGGGCAAAGTCGGTCTTCGTAATACGTCCTCTGGTTCCTCGCTTCTTTCAAAACTTTGTTCATTAATAGTTTACCTTGCGCCGTGTTGGCTGAATGTCTTTCTTGGTAGTGTTTTCATGCGAGCTTTAGAGAGTGCTTTTTTTAATTGAATTACACTAGATATTTATTACGGTAATATTTCATGCCAAATTTATTCTATAACTTACGAAATATTTTTTATCATTGAATCGAATGGGCCTTATTTGAATAGATTTGCACTTATGTTTTTTTAAACTCTAAAACTTGAATTCATCTATCATCATTATTCCGAAACTTGCTCTTGCGACCATTTATAATTCCAATCATTCATCATTTGCGCATGATTTTGATTAAATTATTATATACTTGCGATAAAAATTTTAAATTATTTTTTATGCAATATGATTATTCCATTCTAAATTACATTTAAATGAAATGTAAGAATATACGAAAGAAAATTTGACTTTTTTATTTTTATAAAAAAATAATTACCCAATAAATTGCAAATATTTGATTCATCGACTTATGTTGAAAAAAAAATAGAAAATTTTAATAAAACATCGAATTTTATGTTTGACGAACCCTCTGTAAAAAGTGCAGGTTTGATTTAGCGGTTTGTAGTATATCTAAAAAAAAAGAAAATAAATTCTACAATCTTCAAAAATTAAGTTTTTTAAAGTTTGAAAAACAAACTTAACTTGTTTAAATGAAAGTGGCATTTATATTGAAATTTGTGAGTTCTATTGGCCAAACAAGAATATCGATTAAAAGTTTAATATAGAAACACATTTTTAAGAACTATTTTCACAATATACATATATACTTTATAATCAGAACCAGTTTTCCCTACCGCGAGTATATCAACTGATGACCGAATTGCCTCACGGTTATTCAAAATTCATCGAAATCAGTCAATCAGCTCTCGAGACATTATCAATAATTCTGTTGTATACAAAATGAATGAGAAAATGAATTTTCTTCATAATTTTCCCCGAGATTTTTTTCCGATGTTTTTATAATTATTCTGCTATTTGAGGCGGAGACAAATCTGACAAATCAATCTTCTTGAGTTACAAATGGTGTAACTTACCCGACTTTGTTTCATATATAAGATATATTACACTTTGTCAGATTTTTTTATGGTTTTTAGTTTACAAAACAGCAGACTGTATGTGACCTAAAAAGTTTATGCGCAATTTAACGAGACCGTTAATTATAATTGCAGAACACTCTCGGGGCTTGACGCATCTTTTATTTTATCATATTAATGTGTAATAAATTTAGTGGGCGTTATTCTTTCCACATAGTATAAAAATTCAAATAGTCAGGAAGTATTTTTTCATCATATTCATATTTGCAAAAAAATACAGCTTAAATTAAATCAAAACAAAATAAAGTAACCTAATTTTACTTTAAAAAGCATATTAAAATTATCATCAAATGTGCATGAGAAAAACGATATTATACATTTGATAGAATCACTATTTATTTTTATCACTTAAATAGTGGGTTGGAATTTATATAAGAAGGCTTAAGAAATAAGACTCTCTTTTTTTCGAAAGGGTTTGTGGAAATCTCTTGGCATATTTTCGTCATAATCATTTAATATGGAGTGGATCGTTGTGTTAAAATGGTACTGTGGGACTGCCCCAAAATGAATGCCGAACGAACAGAGCTATTTGCTGTGGTCCGTCCTCATACGGGCCCAATAGGCCACGCTGACTTAGTATCAACCAAGGCCAACTTAAAGATTCAACGCATAACACATTAAACTTGAACATTAACTGATTAAGTCACTTTTTCTCTGTGTTGCGTTATGGAAGGCGGCCGTGTAACAACAGCTGCATATACATGACATGGAGTTGGGACAACCTAAATTGTTGGGAGGGTCTTTTATGCCACTAAAGAACTTCTTCGACATCTTCACTACATGAAGTTGATATTTATTTCGGCTTAATTTCTCGTCTAGTTCTGTCGAGGGCGTACGCCGAAATAGTTTCCTTATATTTTTTGTAGATGAAAAATACATTACTCTTATTTCAATATGCTTAGAAACTAATTTAAAAGATCAAGCATTACTTTAATATCAATTTAACCAGAGTTGTGTTTCTAGAAACTAACAATAATATCGTTCGGTTATCTAAGTACTGATTTACTAAATAAAACTTAATTTTCATAATAACAAACTTTTATCATTCATTAAGCCAAGGTACAGTAATCGGAATACTTATATCAACTAACATGCGAATTTAATTTTCTTGAAACAAAGTTTTCTCGTTGAATGTCGCTTTTAAGGCATTGTTTAAGTTTGCCACTTGAGGTACGAGAACAAAGGCAAGATCCTTAATCAGACGTAATGACTCTAAGGACGCACACGTCTCCCCACAACACAATTCCATCAGTCAGACGACATACTGCATTACATGGGCAGGTGAGCTTTCGAAACAGGGCTTTTTATGCACTATTAAAAAAGCTTACAGATGTGTTCATTATTTTGCAATAAACATCTTATTATCCTTAATTACGGATTTTATGGCATTATTTTAACGTCAGACGATCCAAGAAAACTGTCAAATTGTGGTTTTTATTGGAATGTTTTGACTTAAAACCAAGCATGTGGAGTCGTTAAAAAAACACTCTGACTCTAACATAGATCAACTGCACCACTGCGACTAAAAAGTTTAACTTTTCATGTTTTTTTTTCTATCTATTCTAGCTATGTGCATTCAATTAAAAATCAACCAACCAATATGACAAACTCCAACTTCCAATCCAATTCAACTCAGAATTCAGAGCCTTTATAACTTGTCACTGTTTAAAACACTAAAGAGCTCTAGTATAATACAAATTTGATATAACATGATTTTTATTATTTGAGTACAAAAAGTAAAAATTCTAATATTATAATGAATAATCACTTTATCAATATGATGGCAATTAATAGATGTCAATTTACCCAAACTCTTAAGACAAAAATTGTTATAAAAAGAAATTTTGAATGTACATTTAAATAATGCTTTATATTTCTTTAACTAGACTTTGAAGATGATTTGTGCTAAATATTATTTGTTAAAAATCATACGTAGAATATTTGTTACATAAATAAATCTTGATGTAAGAAAGTTGAAAGCTAAAAACGACTATATATGCATATTTTTTAAATATATCATCAAATTATAGTATTGATTTTATTCAATAATTTGACTTTCTGTTGTTCATCGTCTCCAAATCTTATTGTTATAAAACATATATGAATCTTTCTGCCAAAGAATTTTTGTGTTAAAATGAAGTCTTTTTCACTTTTCTACCAATGAATAAAAGTATTGAATTTGGCACTTACTCGCAAAATGGCATTAGTTTTATTTAAAAATCAATAGAAATTTTGAATAAATTAAAACTTGCTAAGCATTTTTTCGTTATAATTTATACTTCTGTCTTTCAGGAATACAAATTGGAATCGTAGTGAAAGTTTTTGTTTGGAAGTATTTTTTGATCAAACCAATCTGCTTTTCAATTTACGCAAGCACGTAGTTTCACTATACAAAATAAAGTTTCTTGTTTCATGAAAAAAATAATGTTTCACACACACAGAATTCATAATTATGTAACTTTGCTTTGAACGATATGTGCGGAGAATATATTTATGAACCCCAAATATAATTAAATCAGAATAAATATATCGCGCGACTTATTTCACGTACCTCACTTGAATCAAATTATTAATATACAATCAACGAAAATAACTTACATACATACTAACAAAACCCGCTGTTAATTCTTTTTCGACCTGAATTTGCTTCATTGAAAGCGTTTTTGAAAGAGAGAAAAAGGTTCTACAATTTCTAGAGATAATAACATAAATTGTGAACATAATTGTAATCATATTGAAACCTAGTTGAGCTTATCACAACAGACATATTTATATGGAAAGAAATTCAAGGCTATGACAAGATTAATGTTTAGTTAAAACTATGTTCGCTTATCTACAGACATTAAAAAAATGAGAAAAATACTATATAATCCTAAATTTATGATATCGACTAAAAGTGGTTGATGGAATTCTCAATATCAAATTAGAATTATAAGAAAGTACATCGTACAAAGTTGTAACGATTAAAATATAATGCTTAATTTACAATATCGACTAAAGGTGCTATTTGAAATTTATACATGTTTTGTCACTTTGTCAGTTCCATTGAATCCGTGTAATAGAATGCATGAAGATGCAAGAAGACGAAACCTGAGCCGTGAGTGACAAAACACGTGAAAACTTACCAAAATTTACTAAATTAGATAAATTGCTAATATTAAGAAAGACTATAGCGTCACTAAAACGTATTTTTGTTTTCGTATATATTTAAAAGCCATTTATTTGGTGTATAAAAATTAAAAAAAATATATGTTATGATGTGATAGTTATTATTAGGTTAGTTTATTACTCGATTATATTTTATTTATATGTATAGATGCATTCAAAATAATATTTCGACACAAGAGCTTTTAGACTAAAAGCTGCAATTACATCAGTAAGAACCCCTGTCGTGTTTATCTTTCAGGTTTATCCCAAAAGATACACGTTCAAGATATGGAAGGCTTCATAAACTTCGATGGGAATGGACACGAGATAGTCGTAATTAGACCACGTCCTTTAAGGGACGGCCGACTCACTAAAAGGATATCACCATATTCCAGCCAATAGGTACACTTCAAAAGTTTGTTTCTAAACCACACTAGGAGTTTTATTTTCATGACACTAAGAATCTCTACATCAAAGAGATAGAAGAATTCTAAATATGAGTATTTCATTTAGTTCAATAATTTTATTATAGTTTTGCATTTTAAATATATTAAGTTGTCTAATTAAAGTTTAATTAATATTAATTTGACAAAATAACACTTTCATTTTGAGATCAGGAACAGTTTTTCCCATTCGGAGCATTAAAGCTCGCGATAAACTTTTTTACCTGATTTTTATAAAATAAAATTGTGAGAATAGTACTGAAAATTGTTTTTTATTTATTGAAATATTTTGCCTTTTTCCCTTTAAGAAATGACGATTAATACCTTAATCTTTTCCATGCTGAACCGTGCAAAAGATATTTTAATAACCGAATAGTTTAGTAATACTGATGTTGAACAAACTCAAGAAGTTTGTATTGTTTTTTTCTTTAATTAATCCCTTTGGTATAAAGACGATGGTAGCTGTTTATTGTGCGTCAGTTCTGTTGCATTCATGTGATATAATGCCTGAAGATACCGAAAGGTGATACCCGGGTCGTTAGTGACAAACATGTGGAATCAAATCAATTTTGATATTAAACTTCCATTTAGCACTTTCAGTCGATATCATAAATTAAACGCAAAAATATTATGAGGAAAAAACAAAACAAAATAATTATCATAAAAAACAGCACCTATAAGAAAGTTTTTACACTATTTTTACTCTTATGTTTTTGAATTTTATCTATCAAAAAATTGTTGTCAGCTATCTCAAATGCTAGTAAGTTAATAGTGACAAAAAGCTTATGTAAAGTTTTACTCAATTAGGAGTCAATTTATTAAATATTATTATTCATTTGATCGAATCGTTATCCTTAAAATAAACATTGAATTCCAAAAAAAATCTGCTATGTCTGTTGTGTATTTTGTAACATCTTTTCTTTGAATATTGTTAATTAATGCACGATACTACGACACGAGATTCATGTAATAGCCCTTTATGATAGTCTAGCGTATGAATGCCTTTCCAATCAGCGCTCGTCTGTTCTGAATGAAGTCTAATCAGTGGAACATATTCCTAGCTCTCTAATCACAGCCTGCCAGATGAAACCATCGTGTGAATTTGTGTCACACAGGTATTACAATTTATGGCAAAGCAGGTTTACGACATCTTACGTACATAATAAATCTCGCATGCACATACCTTAATTGCGTAATCAACTGAATCTACGTAAAATAAGGTGATGAGTATACTATCGACACGAGTAAAAAGACGCTATGAATTTCTAGACTACAGCTAACAGCAAGACATCAATTATATTTTTTTTTTTCAATCACTTTCCATCATTTGTTTGCCATCGTTTTATTTTTTTTCAAGTATAAAAACAGTTTATTATAAAGACTCGTTTGGCATATCGCAATTATCAGTTGATAATAATGATATATTGTGGAAATAACTACTAAAAATGTGTTTTTATTATTTAAACGTCATGCCTTTCCATCAAGAAGTGAAAGTTACATATTAAAAATCTTTTAAATAATAAAAAATACATTTACAGCATAAATAAAGAAAATATATTACATTAAACAGTATTATCAACTGATCATCAGCTGATAATGTTAGTTAATAATTAGCGAAACCGTTCCTAATCATAAAATTTATTATATAATTAAGTTTTTTTTTTTAAATAATTAAAAACACATTTTTTTAGTACTTATTTCCACTATATATTTTTTGATCAGGACCGGTTTTGAGCGAAACCGGTCTTGATCAAAAAATATATTGTGGAAATGAGTACTAAAAAAATGTGTTTTTATAATTTCAAATATCATGCCTTTCCATCAAGAAGTGACAGTTAACACCTTAAAAGTGATGAAAATAAGTACTAAAAATGTGTATTTACTGTTTAAAAGATCATGCTTTTCCACCAAAAAATGACAACTAACACCGTAAAAGTGATGAAAAGTCTTTATTTATTTGACTAAGCTCTAGCAACCCTAGTTTTTTTCAATCACTTTTCCAAAAAAAACCGTTGATCAACTGACTAACAAACAGTTTTCTTAAAAAAATATCTGTTGAAATAAACATAATAAGATTATATACTCCATGTATAGAGCGGGTGTTTTTTTTTATATTCGATTGAGCAATATGAATTAAGATCGTGTTGATGAATTCAAATAATACGACGTGGCTGCAAATTGGTTAAATAACCAGAATTTTTGAAATTTTGACGTCATACAGAGAGCGAGTAGAACATCTGAACATATCAACTGAAAGAACATTTTTGATTGCCTTGAACATTACTTGTCAAACTTCATGCCACAGCCACCTAAATCTGAAAAAAAACTTTCATTGCTCCGCTGAAAAAATATCTATTGACAATGAAGATTTTTGCGGTCCCCATTTCGGTGAGCAAGGGCCTAAAGAGATTGATTTTCTAAGCACGTGAGTGTGTGCTACCAATTTTCGGAAAGTTTCTTCTAAAACATTTTCTATCATGGAAAAAAATTAAGATATTTTTAACATTTGTAACGCCAATGGATACAGCCGTATAAAATTTACGGGTTGAAACGCGGTGATGGAGGAAAAGGAAATGAAAACGTTTTCTCTTAGTAGACATTCCTCACTGCCAGAGCACGTTTTATACGTTAAGAAACAAAAATTTCTCGTATAAAATAATATATTATAATATAAATACATAAAAACAAAAAAGAACATTGTACTCAAAAATATTTCAATTATCATTTTGAAGGTGTTAACTCACTTTTTGGAGGAAAAGCTTCTATTTCTTTTTTTGGTTCCATTACCTATTTATAATCGTTATTTTTGTTGATTAATATTAATATTTAATAAACTTTAATAAACTAACTTAAAAATTAATTCACTTTGATTTTGATTACAAATTATTTCTTATTTTTAAAAAACATTTTATTGGACTTAAAACCTAATTTTTTTTATTTAAATTGACAATGCTCTCGATGAACGAAACCGGTCCTGAGCATTAAAATATATAATTGTGGAAAAAGTACGAAACACTGTATTTTCATTATTAAAATATTATGTTACAATTGCAACAAAACCAATGCAATGTCTCAATACACGTGTAAGATACATTTTAAATTCGCCCAACTATGAATCAAAATAATTCTCTCAGTGCTACATGCAGAATTCATAAAAACCGTTGAACGCGTTTATATTTGCTGCAGGATTTTCGCCGAAATCCTTGCGCCATAAATCTGAGGTACTAAATGCCAATTAAGGGCTCAACTCTCAACTTAATATATACGCCTTATCTGTGCCAGAGATGAACGAGGATTTATACGAGGGTGAATAAAGGCCTCCATACGCACTCACTTAAGTGAGATTAATGACATTGTATTGGTTACAGGCTGTAAATAAATGATTCATTTTTTGTGGATATTTGCGCTCAATTCATTACAGGCACTACATACTTAACCCGTTTTAAAGTTTTGTGTTCTGTTGAACATAGAAAACAGCAATAAGTTTAGTAACGAGTAAATAGTAATATATTTAACTCCTTAAGTTGAGTAAATAAATTTCACTTAACACCGAAAATGGGTTTCATCGTAACACGGTGTTAGACGAGATCGTAAAAAACAGATTTATAATATGTATGCAATTTTTTCAACGGATTAGGCGATAGTGCTGTGTTTTTTCGTTTTTAATACCAATTAATTGATAACTTTGTTCTTACATATGATTCGTGTTTCGGTGCATTGGGAAGCATCTTCATGCCAACTTTATCGCTCGTTTATTTATAAAAATATCCAGGGGAAAAAAAAGCAAGCAAATCGACTAAAATTTGATACTTTTATGGTGTTAACTATCACATGTTGTTCGAAAGTTGGCATTATATTTTAAATAATCATAGTTTCACAGTTTTATATAATCAAGATTACGCCCGGTTTCGCTCATTACAAGTTATGTAAATTGAATATTATACCTACATATATTAAAAAAGCACAATAAAATATGACAGGCTTTTCAGTATTATTAGTTGATAGTGCACGCGATCCCACAATATATTTATAATTCATGATACGACTGAAGGTGCTTGATGGAATATCAATATCAAATTTGAATTGTTATAACTTTGTACGACTCCACACGTTTTGTCACTAACGCCCGGGGTTTCACCGCAACAGAACTGACGCACAATAAATAGTTAGCATCGTCTATATACCAAATATAATATATTAAGTTTATAAAAATTCAAATTTGATATTGAAATTCTATCAAGCACCCAGCTTCAGTCAATATCATAAATTAAATGTTATCATTGAAAAAATCAATGCTTCTTCCTCGAATTATTTGTTTGGTTTAAATTCATGATTTAAAAATTGCACACAAACACATATAAATCGTAACACAGGTTTGGTTTCAATGCATATTTGTATTAAATTCGACTTATAAACAATTCCAGGCGTGGCCAAATTTCAAGGACGTATTTCGGTCGTAAGTCGAAGGCAACGTGTAATTATTGTAACAAATTAACGTAACATTTCCTTTAAAAAAATTGTATTGGTATAAAAACAATCTGTTCAAGTAAAATAATTCAATATATCGAGAATATTTGCTGCTTACTGAGCGACTTTAGTGTTAATATTTAAACACACACATCACAGCGTACAATCTTTCCATTAACAAGACGAATACAAATTGTAGCCTAATCAATTTTCAAATTACTCTCGAAAAGCGTATCATTACATTATCATATACCATACAACCTAATGGCTTTTTGTCTATAACGCGACAAGACATTATGGCTATAAATCCTACGCACCCACGTCATAAATAATAATCGCCCCCGGCCGCCATCTTGTTTCGTTTTTTGCTAACCTGCAGTCAACTTCACACGTATCTCGTGACTTATGATTATTAGCCGAAACGCGATTAGCTTGGTGTATTATTTGGGCGTTTCGAAAAACTATTTACTATTATAATGGAAAATGTTTTGCATTGTGCGTTGTTTTTTACGTAAAGAACCTTACCTTACCTGCTAAATCAAACTGTCATTTTAACGTAAATACACCGTCAAAAAGATACATGTATTCAGGTTTTCAATGATTTGCACATAATGTCGAATGTTATACTAATATCACACCTTCATTAGACTATGATGCTATATTTTTTTTGTTAATAATAAGCAACAAATCAATTACAATTATTAATAAAATACCTTTTCTCTTAAGTTAATCCGATATCTTATATTTGAGATATCTATTATAAATAAAATAATCTATTGGTTTATTATAATAAACATATTTTTTTCACTGTGTAAAGCATTGATTTATTACACGAATTTTGTAAAAAAAAAATATTTCTTGGAAATTAAACATCATTGAACATTTCCAGATTAAAACTCAATTTCTCAAGAATCAAATGTTGAGTCGATCGAAATACTGAAACACATTTTTTACTCTTTTAAGTTTATTCATGAAATAAGTTGATTATTCGTGAATTCAGTCGATTACTTTATCCTTCTAATCTATAAAATGAAATTTCTTTTTTTTTCGTCAAGTTCTTCAAATTTACCTTGCTTCAACTATGCACCAAATTTTTTTATGTAGAGTATAAAACAGAATATACATTCTTAAAAAAACATTATGATATCGACTGAAGTTATAATTATTGAAACTTTGTACGATTACACATATTTTCACACTTTCGCATTTTTGCTTCTTCAGGCAATCTATAACATTATATTATATATAAATGACAATAGGCGAAACCCGGGTCATTACTCACAAGCCATGTGAAATTTTACAAAGTTTCAACAATTATAACGTAGAAAAATTATATTTAATATTTTAAAATATCTTGTAAAATTGATGAAAATTAAAAACAGGCAAGTCCACATTTTATTCGTCGTGAAACAAAATGCGTTTAATATGACTAGATTCAGACAGTATTCAATGACAAAAAACTTACAAAACCTCATAAGTGCATATGAAATGACTTTTTTTTTTGCTTTTGACGACATGCAGAATCCGATAAATTGAATTATATTGATTGCATTGGCATTTACTTGGTAGAACTCCATTATAGCACGGTGAGAAAATAGCAATGTATTTTAGTTCTACATTTTTTTTTTATAAGATATGGTTGATATTTATTTCGGCTCACGCCATCGTTGATCGTTCTGACGATGGCGAGAGCCGAAATAGCTATCAACTATAACTTGTAAAAAAAATGTAGAACTAAAATTCATTGCCAGTTTTTCACCGTATTAAAATTGAATTAAAGTTTATTGAAATGACGATATGTCCAATTAAGGCGTGGAAATAACGGGTCTTGCTTTTAATCGACTAATAAATTAGCTAAAATATTTGAATTAAAACCTTAATCTCTAGATATTTATAATTGTGGTCTATCGTGGACATTACATTTAGAAATAGACGCGACACGGTGTTTAGTATTCGGTGCGCGGTCCAGGGGCGTACTCGGTCTCAGGAGGGGCCGGTGCTACGATTTATGACCGCGGCTCAACCGCGCGGCTAAAATGACCATTTATTATGTGCTCCTCTGCACGCACATACACAAATATATGCAAACGTGTATGACGTTGTTTGTCGCGTAAACAATGTCGACGGCGGACGGAAAAGCTGGGCAATGCGATATTATTTAAGTTTTCATAAAGCAGCAAAAGTAATACACCAACAGTTCGACGAAAATAAATCTAAGCTGCGTATTTTTAATAGTATTTATTACTTTAGCAATGATAAGTTTTTTTTTCCATATATTCAGAATTTTCATCGTTGTTTTCTGACGATATTTGTATTCAAAATCGGTCATTCATTCACAAGTTAATAGTTTTAAAGATTAAAAAAAATAATTGATGGAAAGTTATAAATTGATTGGATTGGCCTTCACTTGGTAGAACTCCATTATAACACGGTGAAAAAATTGCAATGTATTTTATTAGTACAATTTTTTTTATAAGATATAGTTGATAGCTATTTCGGCTCACGCTATCGTCAGAACTTTGCTTAAACGAACATTTGTTTATCTATATATAGCTGTGTAGAAAAGGTATACAATACATCTTCTCCCCTGTTTTAATAACTTAGCTTGTTTCTTGCTCGCAATAAAACTAAAAAAATTCAAAAATTGTTAATGAAACTAAAAGGCGGCTAAATCAGTAAGTTTACATATGGCAAGGAAATGGTCTATTAAGGGAAAAAACGGAACCGAAATAGCTATCAACTGTATCTTAAAAAAATTAAAAAAAGGTGTGGAACTAAAATACAATGCAATTTTTTCGTCGTGTTATAATGGAGTCTAACAAGTGAATGCCAATTCAATCAAAAAATTTTCTTTTTTTTAATAATCTTAATAACTTATAATTTTTATAATGTGAATATATGTATTAAATGTGTAAATAAATAAACAATTGTTTTCTACGTAATTCTAAGCCTTTCTCTTTGTTGCAAACACCGATGTAAAAGTATTTTCCAACTATGGTATAAACGTAATCCTCACAGCTATTATGTGTGTGGAATATTGTCAGCAGACGTTGGCGGTGTGCGAGCTCCCTCACCGTAAATGTACTCCTATTCCTTGGGGCTTGCAATAAAAAACTTTCGATATAATCTACAAACGCACGCCTAAGTACACATCTGTCAACACGAAGTATCGATTTGGGATTAGCACTACAAAAAACCATAAGGGAAAATGGCGCCATATCTTCGCTTTATGTTAAAGCGTCTCCATAAAAAATAACTATACGTGCAGCTGCATAATTTAACAGAAGTTTTTGTCTCACTATACCTCCCATGATTGTATATTAACATTATAGGCACGTAAAAATTGAAATTAAATTTTGGTTAAATCTTATATATTGGCTTTGAACAAAGTTGAATTTCTTAACTACGTGAATATTTTTAGATAACCGGTACTCGTGTGTTATTGAAAATGATTTTGTTTTTGACGCACTAAAACTATCATTCAGTAAATGGTTGATACTATTGTTATATTTCAATACGAATCAAAACAAAAATAAGCGTTTTTTAATTAAATAATAAAAATAACATTTTTAAGTACTTATTTCCACAATATATTTTTTGATCAGAATCGATTTTGCTCATCGCGAAAATTATCAAATGACAGAATACAATTTATACACAAATTTTGTGTTAAAGGTAGCAGGTATACAAAACCATGGATTCAAGAATGAAGACACAATTTACAGGAAATCATACAATATTAATACAAATAATGTAAATTAATTTAAAAGTAAAATGTTAACAATGACTTATTAAGCATTTTCAAACAAAATCAAGGTAAATCAATATTCATTAAGAGCTTTGAACAATCATAAAGTTCTCATTAGGTGAACTAATGAATGGGAAATTTTAATGAACAAAATAATCTGCACTTAAATACTTAATGGAATATAATGTATTAATATATGACGTTTTAATTTTTAAAATATCATGTCTTTCCACTAAGATGCGACATTTAACACATTTAAAGTGAAAAATGAATGTAGTAGTGTCTTACACGTTTGCAATATTGTCTATGGTGTATTTAATTTTATCTTTGTTTTTAATGAAAATTGTGAAATGATGTTTAATATTATCGAATTTGAATTTTCGAAAATTTATACATGTCGCTGATAAAATCAGCTTTTTAGGTCTTATGTATTATTAGCAAGCCACTCATTTGACGCGGATGACAGATTTAATTTTGCAATAAAACACTGATTATTGTTTTAAAGTAAACGGAGCTTAATTTTATTCGATGCTTAAATTAAATGATCAACAAAGCCTTCTAATTTTCTTTCCTTTCCTACATGTATTGCGAGATGTTAATTCAATGAGACGGCAATCTGAAAAATTGAATCTTACACAATGCCACCTGATATTTAATCTCACTGCAAACCGTCACTTTAAAACAATTGGTAAATTTTAAATATTCAACTTTCATATGACCCAATTACATTTTAATCCTAATTAATTGTAGTAAAAATGTAATGTACGTGTAATGTATTTGAAATATATCATTTTTATACTTGAATATCTTTACAATGAAACAAATAGTTATTGGTTTTCTGTCAGAAACATTTGGCTCCCAGTCTTAACGCTTGTGTTTTTCCTGTTCAATGTTTCTTTGTAACCGACAAACACTATTTATTATGTTCCAACTCGATTGCATTCGTGTATTATAATGCCTGGATATACCGAAAAGCGAAGTGTGGATCGTAAGTGACAAAGTATGTGTAAATATATAATGTTATAACAATTTGAAATTGGTTATGAAATTATTATTAATTTATAATATATTCCATAATTAGACATGATTATGTGATATGAGAAAATGGGAATATATTGGGTATGTGATATCATTAGGACTGCGTTCAATTAACATAATTTTACTTGAAAATGCACTATCGCTGAAACATTTACAAATAAATAAAGAATGATTCTCATTTGCATTCAAATAAAATTTGTAGCAAATTTTTGTGATGACACTGTGAAAAAATGACAATAAACAAAAATGCATTGTTATTTTTTTACTGCGTTGTAATGGAGTTTGACGAAAGTAAATGCATACTTAATGAAGACAATCATAGTCACTTTTAACGTGCTAAAAAGCACAGCATATTTATGATGAGGACTGGTTTCGCAAGCGTTGTGAACTCAGTCCCGTTCCTGAATATATTGTGAATATAGTACAAACGAATTGTGAATTATTCAAAATAAAAAAGTATGTATGAATATATGGATTGACTAATGTCAAATCTTCAAAAATTTTCATAATTACTTCATAACGCCTTTGATTGACACTTTTTTTATTAGATTGAATGGATTTTTTATAATGAGAGTTGAGCTGTGAGTTTCACAGTTAAAAGCCTACTTAGTACCAAGACTAATTCGAATCAACACTATGGGAGTGTTCACTCGTATATTTTTTAATAATGCAAAAATTTGCATTTATGCAACGTTTATGAACACTGTTGAACTTTTATATGCCCAATGTTCATTTTACTTCTTTTTCGCCGCGGTCTTATTATTTATTAAGCCCGTCGTTTGTCTGATGAAAGAGTTTTAAAAGGTTGGATACATTTCCATGCAGATGAATTCCCATAAACGCTGAAAAATTCGTTTGGGGCACAATGCACGAAAACCTTCTGTGTGTTTAGACACGCACAAAAAAGTGCCTACAGTCGTAAACTTCTGGTTAACACTCTTGTGACTAATATTCAAGTTTTGATATTGACAGTAAATTTTATCGTATTTTTTAAATCAGATTTTCTTTGCTCAAAATACAATTATGAGTTATTTTATACTGTATTAAGTATGGGTTAATCTTTTTAAAATAAGTTTTTCAATACACTGTCAATTATATGGAGACAAACTTTAATTAGTTGACTTACCTTAAATCTCTACTAGGTCTTAAATATTTTTTTTTATATTAGTGCGCAAGAACTTTTATAGTAGAACTCCAACAACAATAAAATTTTGAATTCTTAGAACTTTTTACGATTCCACATGTCTTTTCACTGACGACCCGGGTTTCGCCTTTCGGCATCTTCATGCATTCTACCACACGGCTGAAACAGAACTGACTATAAAATTATTATATCAAACTATATACAATACAAATTGTACCAACTTGTATTTGATTAAAATGTGCTGATATAAAATTTTAATAATTTTTCTTGTGTGATTTTGGCTGTTGAAAAGCATCAAATTAATTTGACATTGGTTACACTGTGATTTCGTTTCGTTCATAGCAAGTTTTCTAAATGAATATTATCATTTTATTTTTAATACGTTAATACTTTTTTTAACGTTTTTATTTTAAGTTTAATAAAATAAAAATATTCTAACAAATTACTTAGTACAATTTTCATAATTTTATAACACAATGAGCTAAATTAGTACCGATATTTTAAATATTATTAAGAAGTTTATTTATTTATGTAAACATGACGATTTTTTATCACGAAATGATCTAACTGAATACGTTAAAACTGAAAGTAAAATTTCAATGTTTCTGGAAAAAAGTATTGTAAACGTTTTTCCTTGTATTGATTGAATTGGCATTCACTTGGTAGAACTACATTATAACACGGTGAAAAAAATAGCAATGTATTTAAGTTCTACAAAAAACAAATATAGTTGACAGCTATTTCGGCTCACGCCATCGTCAGAACTATGCTTAAACTAACATTCGCTTATCTATATATAGCTGTGCAGAAAAGGCACACAACACAACCTCTCTCCTGTTTCAACGGCCTAGCTTGTTACTTTAACACAATGACACTAAATTTTCAAAATTCTAAATGAAACAATAGGTGTCTATGACAAAAAGATTATATGTGGGATGGAAGTGGTCCTTCTGGAAGCAAATCAGACCACCCCTTTGTACAACGGCTGGACAAGTGGCGATACTATTATGTTAGTTTGTTCGTTAAGAATCCTTTGTGATAATCGGTGTCTATTGATTTCCAGCTGTTCCAATTTTTTACAAAAAGCTGTTTTTCCTTGTATTTTTTACCAAAAACCTTGAGCGTAGTCCTCTCAGTGCGTTGACAAATTGTATTAAATAAATAAAATGTCGCATACAGAAGTAATATTGAGAATAATGCTGCTCATTTTGGTGTTACTAAAATAATATGCACAATATGTATGCGAGCCGGCGCCTTGTTTTGTTGTGCCGCTGCGATCACGTTGTTCCGAGTGCCACCAGACGCCGTTGCCTTGGAAACGTTTCGCGCCTTCCCCCCTGAAACCGTTCCTAACGTACCCCATCCCTAAAACATCCCTCAACGAGACGTCTAGACCAGGCATATTGTATTTACCCTTTGCAATCGCGGGGACCTTATCAATTAATATGACGTCAGCTGTCATTGAATGAACTTAGATTAAAATGTCTTTAGTTCAAAGTCTTTCATATTAGTCATTCGAGCAATTTAAACTTCGATTCAATATCTCGGTAGTCAAATGGTAAAAGAGACCATGTGGTAAATACAAAAATTATAATTACAATAAACAATAACACAGTGAAAAATAGCAATGTATTTTAGTACTACATTTTTTTATGAGATATAGCTGATAGCTATTTCGGCTCACGACATCATCAGAACTAGTTCTGACAATAAACAATGTCTAATTTGAATTTTTACATCTTTGTAGGATGTTTTGTCACTAACGAACCAGGTTTCGCCTTTCGGCATCTTCAGGCATTCTATCACACGGACGCAACAAAACTGACACACAGGAAAACACTTACCCCAAAGCAATCAGTAAACTGCAGCTTAAACAAATTTAATAATAATTAACACAATTGCCTGTGATATTTTCCATTACCTTGTTTGTATTTTCTTTTAGATCTTGTTAATGAGTCATTCTTGAAATGGTTTTAAAAAATATATTAATCATCTAACAATGATATGTTGCACACATAAAAAGAAATATTTTAGAAACATACATATTATAACAAGGTGAAAAAATAGCAATGTATTTTAGTTCTACAAAATTATTTTTAACAAATATAGTTGATAGCTATTTCGGCTCACGCCATCGTCAGAACTATGCTTAAACTAACATTTGCTTATCTATATATAGCTGTGCAGAAAAGGTACACAACATCTCCTCTCTCCTTTTCCAACGGCCTAGCTTGTTATTTAAACACAATGACACTAAATTTTCAAAATTCTAAATGAAACAATAGGTGTCTATGACAATAAGATTATGTGTGGGACGGAAGTGGTCCTTCAGGAAGCAAATTAGACCACCCCTTTGTGGAACGGCTTGACAAGTGGCGATATTATTATGTTAGTTTGATCGTTAAGAATCCTTTGTGACAATTGGTGTCTATTGATCTCCAGCTGTTCTAAAGCCGTCATTCTTCGACCCTTAATACAAAGATGCAAACATTTAGGAGCTGAGTTCGAATTTACATTATGTGACTCATTAATAACGTGATTAGCGAATTGTGAATCTGTTTTTTTATTATTGAATGATCTTACGTGTTCCTTAGCTCGAGTAGATATACTTCTGCCTGTCTGTCCGATATAAACGGATAAACATGAGCCACAGGACATTTTATAAATACCGCTTCTGTCCAGTTTATTGATTTTATCTTTGCTATTTTTAAGATGTCTGCATAAGTTATTGTTGACCTTGAAAGCTACGTTTATTGAGTTTTTAATCTCCCGATGAATTTTTTCGCTAATGCTACCTAGGTAGTTAATAGATTTATAGAAGCGGTTATCTTGTATTGGGTATGTACATATTATACTTGCATTAAAAAGATGAATAAATAAATCGTTCGAGTGATTTTGTACAGATGGAACTTTTTACCGTCTAACTTGCCTTAATAGATTCTGTCAAACATTTGCTTACAAATGTTACAATCGAGATTTCCAAAAATATACTTTCTTGAACTTATTCATTCTAACAAAATCTGGTCGAAATAAAAAGCATATGGTAAGAACTTTTGACAGAGCATATCCTTATTATATATTAGTTACACATAATCTCTCTTTTTGGAGAGAGTAAGAGTAGTAGCTATCTATTTAATTAGTCAATTTAAATGCTTATAATAAAAACATCTTTAATTTATTTTTTGATAATCAAATCTCATTTCATTGTATTAGTTAGACACACATTTCAATAATAAAAAATTGCTTCTTATTCAAACACACGTTCTAGAATTGATTAATTGATGTTAATATCATAATAAAACATCCAAAAATTTTGTATTGAAATACATCCAATTAAGCAACTATTTTGATATGGTACTAAATTGGTTCATCAATAACAAACTTTTTAATTATGATGCCATTTATTATGATTTGAATATTCTTGAATAATAATGCGTTATTTGAAAAGGACAACGTATCCCGCGGCTAGGTTAATTAAATTCTAAAAAGATTGATTTGTTTTTTAATTTAAATATTATGGGCGCCTACAAATTCATTCTTTTTAAAGGGACTTCTATTTTAACGTACATATAATAAACATTGATAAAGCACGTTTGTTAGTAAAAAAGCGTTGGTGTAAGCCACTTTTAAATAATTTATATTTTTTGTAATTGAATCTTTAATCAATAAATATTAAAATAATCAATCGTTGCTTAAAACGACTGTTGTTTAATGTGGGAAGAACAGTTAATTTGAATTTAAAGCAGAATTGATTTAAATTTTTCTACGTAAAATAAAGTTATACAGTGTCTAAAGATGTTTTCGTCAATCTATAAACTGGCATAACGACATCTTTGGTTTCATTAAATTGTATAACATATCAGTAAGACTTCTTTTTTTACACTGTTTTCAATCTATAAGGTGTTTGCAGGGAAGGTTAACCAAATTTTGTTTGAATATATCTATTTAAAATGAAAACAATAGTACGTGATGAGTGTACGTGGACGACAAATTCAGTTAAATCTACTCATTTTTGTAACCTCATAAATAAAAAACTATTAAAAAAAGCTCTTAAAATTTTCATATATCTCAACCGGTATTTGTTATTTGTTAGCATAATTATTTTCTTTCTTTCTTTCTTCTTGAAGTATTCTACCTGGACTGTTAAGTACAGTGATAATGGAGGCCATTTCTTGAAAAAGTTTGTTTTGGAAACAAATCTTTAATTGTATTGTGTTTAAAACCTAAAGTTTTATGTATTTTTTTAAACATCTTAAATTGATGATTGAGTTAAAGAAAATATTTTGACGATTGAAACGTGTTGGCTTATCTAATATTTTTTCATAACACATTTATTACGTTTATACTTCACGACTTCCAAATATTAACTGTCCAAATGGACACGATACATTGTGTTAAACCTTCTCACCGAACACACTGTATCTGAAGTCTATAGTGAAATATCGTCAGAATGTAGCAGTGCAAAGCTTATAACTTCAAAATCTATAAACTTGCAAGATAACGTATGTACAAGGTGATAACTGCATGTAAAAATAAATCTCATTTACAATATATGTTTCAGTTTGAAATACTTTTTCTCCTATATGTCTGTTCATGTACTGTAGTCAATAATATCGATTTCGAAAACTGTGCCTAAGGGTTTGAGCCCAAACCAAACCTTTTCATAAATTGATTTATAAAAGACTTATATGCCTTTGTTCGAAGGCATGAATTATTGGATAATATGCCAAATTACCTTTCACACACATTCAAAAACCCTGTATCAACTTGATACATTTACTCTTACAGTTTTCAAAAAAAAATGTGTTTATGAGGAATGGTGTAGCAAAATGTTCTCACTGAAAACATCTGTTGATGTTTTGATAAGAACTCAATACGCTTCACTTTAAAAGCGGCTAGTGTAGAATACTATAAACTAATCCCATTATATTTTACATAAATTAGCAAGAATGTCACGGCGAAAAAATAGCAATGTATTTTAGTTCTACATTTTTTTTATGATATAATATATAGTTAATAGCTATTTCAGCTCACGCCATCTCCAGAACTATCGACGTTATATAGTATGATAGTTCTAACGAAGGCGTGAGCCAAAAATAGCTATCAACTATTGTATATTGTTATCTTATTAAAAAAAAGTAGAACTATAATACATTGCTATTTTTCACTGTGTAAATTGGAGTCCTACTAAGTAAATGCTATTTCAATCAATAATTGAACAAAAATGCTCGTTTTCAATGATTTTTGAGAAATACTTGAAGATTTTTTTAATCATTTGAAAATTTAAACGTTTTTATTCAGAGCTGATATGTTCTTCTGTCCGCCACAATTTCAAATTATAAGATAAATTTCTAGTTAAATTGAATTTTTATGACCGTGTCAAAAATATTCATTGAAAAAAAAACACACACAAAATTTGAATAGCAATGTTTGCAAATAATTCTCACATAGAATTTCCGTTCCAATTAGAAGTGCGTCTTTTTATTTTTAAAATGATATATAAAAAACATGTCACGTTTGTTATTATATCAAGCTTTGTACATTTCTATCACGTGCTGACAGTCAGTTTTGTAAAACCCAATCTAATCCAATATCCTCCCATTATGTTCTAAAGATAATAGTCAGGGCACAATCACGAAAAAAAAACAATACAAGATTGGGTGAACGTTTAATAGGAGAATTATTTGTAATAAAGAACGTGATTCAGTTAAAATAAGATATGGATAAACGACACAAGATACATTTAATTACAAGTGACTGGATGGAAACATTTTGTGTCTTAAGTGAAATTTATTGTATGCTTTAATAAAAATATGAAACAATCAGTTCTGAGTTTTCATATAAATAAATATCAACAAACACTTTTGAGACTTTTACTGTTTTTTTTTTAATTTATGATATCGACTTAAGGCAAAAGTTGCCGCCGAAACCATCGAAAGTACATAAAAAGTCTATCATGTTTGATAACAATCTATTAGACATTTATAACCTGAAAGTTTATCATGTTATATAAATGACAATCTGATTATTCAAATTTGTTGCCAAGTTTTCCAATATATGGGCGCTCTATTAAAAGCGTACAAACATATATCTGATAACAATTGAGAAGAAAACGAATGTTGCGAGCACACATTCAATGCACTAAAGTGCTTTTCAATACTGAATACAACGCCTTTGCATTACAAGAATGCTCGGTGCATTTACAGATTTCTGCATTCACTCGATATAACCTATTCAAAAACTTGCACGATTTTCATATCGTGTGACAGTGTGATATTAAAATCATTGGCGCTCAAACAGAAGAAAAGTAAATCCACTTGTATTAATAATTTGTAAATAGATACAGTGGTAGTTCGAGATGCGAGTTTAATTCGTTCCGTCACCTTGCTCGTATGTCGAATTTATCGTATACCAAAGCAATTTTTCCCATTGAAATTAATTGAAATGCCATTAATCCGTTCCTTAAATAGCTCCGACGAACGACCAGTTGTAACTCTGGATAGATCATTTGCAGCAGGCCGTTCCTGGTATCTCAAATGTTGCTCGTATTTCAAACCAAAACTTCGTTCCTTCGACATCTCACATGTTAGGACACTCGTACCACTGAATTTAAATTTGATTTGTTGGGACGCTATACGATTTCACATGTTTTGTCATTAACGATCTGGCTTTCGCTTTTCGGCATCTTCGGGCATTCTATCACACGACAACGGGATGCAACAGAACTCTCACTTCAATTTCAGTTAATTAACATATCACCTAAAATAGCATACCTGTACTTCTTGTACGTACTTGGAGAATTTGTTTAGAAAAATTTAGTGGAAATATATCAATGTTATGTTTAAAAATATTCACAACAATTTTCTATTACCTTATTAATAAATTTGAAAAGGCGAAATCTGGATCGACAGTGGCGTAACAAATGGAATCGTACAAAGTTTCGACGAATCAAACTTCATATTGAAATTTCATCAAACACCTTCAATCAATATTAATTAAAAATGATGGCGTTCAATGAGCATTACTCTTACTGGGTATAACAATTCCAAAACTATGATATATTGAAAAGCTTGGATTGCTAACAAATCGAATAACGAACACTATCACGAAAGATTCTTATGTTTGGACAACGAACGCATATTCAAATAATGAACTAAAATAATCTTTTTAATCCACTTATTCTATCTATAAAACTCGGCTGATCACTTAACGAAGATTTCGGATAGCGAATATAGTCTTCAAACAGATTATGTTCAATATATTTCAATGATTATTATAATCTAAGAAAATTTGCAAGTTTTTATAACGTCTTATTAAAATAGTATTCCAGAAATTCTCATCATGTCTGATAACAATATCTTATATAAATGTTTCAGCACTTTAATTGAAACCAATGAAAATTTATGATACTTAAGTTGTTAGGCTTAGTATATTTATCTGCTATATAGTTGTCACTCGCAATGTGGTACTATAACAAACTATTCATAATTTGCTATAGTTTTTCAAATTAAGTAGCTCAAAAACGAAACTATCCTTTCAATTATAATATGCAAGGAAGCCGTCAAAGAAAACCTTCTTTCACTTCACAATACAATCATTTATGAAGAATGTAAAATAATTTAATGGGAGTATAACGTCATGGGTAAAATATTTATTTTTTCATACATAAAATACAAAAGTAAAGAAAGAAATTTCCTTTGTGATGCCATGGCAGAAAACTATTCATTTTTATATGCGAGCATCAAAAATTATATTATGTATGTCGTTGGACTGACCACTTAAAAACTTTATGATAAAAGCTCAAGTTCGAGCTTTTATTTTGCGACTTTTATTCTATTCTTTACAACATTCAGGAGAGGGGTTATTTCGCACGTATAATTTAATATGACTGTCGTATAGGAAAATTAAATATCCAGAATGTTATCATATGAAATATAAAGAAAAAGCCAAATAGCGAGCAAAATTTGTCGAAGTTATTTTGACCAAATGTAAAGTTTTGCTGTATAATAAAACTGGAACTATCAATGAAATTTTCATTTATTAATAACTTTACGGAACAGTTCGTCTTGTTTTATTTCTATAATAAGCCAAACACGCTATAAATTTAGTAATACACCGAATGGGATAGTAGAGATATCAATTTTAATTCTTATTATATTATAATTTTCTCAATTAAATGTTCAAGCTATTGACAAAAATGAATATTTGTTTATAGTAACTTTAAAAGTTTTTATTAGTCAAATAATGACTAATTAGCAAGATCGTTAGAAAATTATCACTGGCAATTGTGTTGATTATTATCAGATTAATATTATTAAATTTGTTTTCGCTGTCATTTACAGCTTGTCTTGGTGTTTGTTTTCCAATTGTTTATTGTACGTTAGATCTATTGCATCCGTGTGATAGAATGCCTAAAGATGCTAAAAGGCGACAACCGGGTCGTTAGTGACAAAACATGTGGAATTGTACAAAGTTGTAACAGTTAAAATTCAAATTTAATGTTAAAATTTTCTAACAAACACACTCAGTTCATATCATAAATTATAAGATATAAATTCAAATTAAGTTCCATAACTTTTGAAAAAGATATCTTACAATTTGAGAATTTTCTAATAATATTTTTATTGCTCTATAAAAATGCCTTCTGTGAAATGGGAATCCCCGCCCGGCACCAAAAATAGTTGCAGCAGTTCGACATAACGATTCTCTCAGGCTTTCGATTCCTTCGAAGCCTGCCTGTCGCTTCAATAAGCACACTGTTTGGAGGACAATCACCAGCTCGCAAAGCGATTTTCCTTTTGTGCTATTCCTTCACTTGCGACCAGGACGGTTGAGGAAACAAACAATAGGTATGGAAATGTATTGATTTTTTTATCATTACAGAATATACAAAAGACTGAATATGAAGAGAAAAATATTGTCAATAAACACAGTCATTTATTCCTTCAATGATATAAGAGTACGCAAAGCAATAAATATAATTTATTAAAAACTTTTATCTTGATAATTAATATTAGGCCTTCATTATTTTTATGAATCAGCATATATAGTGAGAAATATAGTTCATTATTCTATATATATAAAAAATTTTGAGCACTATTTTTTATGTAAGTTTTTTTTTGAGAGCTATTTTTAATACCCCACATCGTTAGATCTATGGTAGAATTATATTTAGGCTAAGCTTTATTTATTTTTACGAAGATTTGTTTGATTTTGCTTGATAAAATAACACATTTATTATTTAAATTGTATATAAAATTTGTGATGTTAGAATAAATGATACGATATATGCTCTATCTTTTTTCAAGCACTAAAAAATTTAGCTAACATTTTTTTTTGTCGTAGTTCTGACGATTTTAAAAGTTAAAAAAAACACATTTTTTTTGTAAATTTACTGTATCAACTGAGGATGCTTGATGGAATTGCAATATCAAATTTGAATCATTTTTAAGGTGTTAACTATAGCTTATCGAAGGAAAAGCATCATTGAAAAAAAATTAATACTAATTTTTAGTACTATTTCGACAATTTATTTCATGATCAGAACCGGTTTCGCTCATCGCGAGCATTATTCAAATTTGAATTGCCAGTTTCATCGCATCAGTGTCCTGAATAGCCTGAAGATGTCGAAAGGTGAAACCAGGGTCGTGAATAAAGAAACACATGGAAATATAAAAAGTTCCAAAAAATTTAAAAAAATAGAGCCAAATACTTCGCTATTTTTTGTTATCAAAATGGGGTTCAACCAAGTCAATATTTAAGCAAAAAATTTAATTATTGACTTATAAACAATATCGTCACTATTTTATAAGATTTTCATGAGTACTGGTTTCGCTTATCGCGTAAAATAACGGCTCCTGATAATACTCGTGATGAAATCGAAAAAGAGTTTTGAAAGGGAAATACAATAGTTTGAATTCAAAGCCTATATCATAATGTTACCTGTCTCAAAAGATTCATCATTCCATTTATAAAGCTTGGAAAAATTTTTCATTACATTTTTTACTCCTTAATAGCCTTATACCGGAGAATATAAAACCTTAATAATAACTACGATTTTTTAAGTCTCTAAGTAAAGAAAATCCACTATGATGAAATAATATAAAATAATGGCACATATTCCGCTTCATTTGGTGAAGTCATTACTCATTGTACCACAGACGGACGAGCTTAGTTCAAAATAATACCGCTCTGCTTGTAGAATAGTGTTGCCAACACAGCGGTGACAAATGTTATAATCTGAACACGAACGGAACTAGCTGTGGGGAGGAAGTCAAGAAGGTATGATGCATTTTTAAAAGCCTCCGACTGCCAACTGACCCATTTTCTATAGCCTGTCATACGCAGGAATCAGGGTTATTTATTTATGAAAAGACTGCATATCTCTGTAATCTATTTTCTAGTGGACAAATTTCCACAATATATTTATATAAGAAATACTAGTGCATTTAAAAAGTATAAAGCATGTTACGCTAAAAATGTTCGAGAACAAATTGAACAAAAAACAGAAAAAATATGTACAATTTCGCAAAGCGGAGCTTTTCATTTAATCTTTCTATGAAAGTTATAAGATTGCACTTAGACCAGATTTTCATATAAAACTGATAGTTTTTTATGATCATCGATTACACCGATTACGTTGGGCTCACATCTTTTTTATTCTTTACATTTATTTATTTATATATTATATTTATCATTGAAATAAACACGACTTAGACTGTAGGAAATCCACTAAATGAATCGTCTAAAATTCAAAAAGACTTAACATATTAATTTTTAAATTTGAATTGTTACAACTTTGTACGATTTTATATGTTTTGTCACAAACGACCCGGGTTTCGCCTTTCGGCATCTCGGATGCAACAGATCTATTTTGAACTGTTCAGAACTTGCATCCGTGTGATAGAATGTTTGAAGATGTCGAAAGGCGAAACCCGGATCGATAGTGACAAAACATGTGGAATCATACAAAGTTGTAACAATTCAAATTTGATATTGAAATTCCATCAAGCACCTTCAGTCGATATCATAAATTATTTCAGTTTTCGGCAAGGTTTCTACAGGAGTATAATTATTTATCATATAAACTTGTTCCTCTTAACCGTTGAGCATATTCAGGTAAAATGATCGAATTAAATAATAATTCATTTTGTTAGTTCAAGCTTTCTTTAGTGAAACGTCAAAAATGTTTTCGATAAGTTTCAACTAAACAATAAAATATATTAAATAGCTAGATAAGAATAACACGGTGAAAAAATAGCAATGTATTTTAATTCTACAGAATTTTGTAGATCTATAATACATTGCTATTATTTCACCATGTTATAATAGAGTTCTAGCCAATGAATCCCAATTCACTCAATAGATAAGAATACGTTAAAATACTATTATATACATAAAAATAAACTACTTCTGTATATTTTTATTGTACACTTGCTGTGTTTCTAGATGTGAGAGTTGTTTTATTTCTCTGAAAATTTTTTCATCCCATGTATAATAGCAAATATATCGATTATAATTTAAACTATAAATGAGCTTTGATAGAATTGCCCCAGAATCCGTCGTGTTTATTTAATTGTTGTATTATGCGCTTAATTATTACCTAATCAATAATTAATGGTCATTTTCCAGTGTTGATAAGAATAGACATTAAAGAAAAGAATAATTGTATGTTTCGATATAATTTACTCACCAATTAAAGATTATAGCCAAAACACTTTTAAGGTGTTAAATGTCATTTTTTGATGGAAAGGAAAGATATTTTAAATAATAAAATCACATTTTTTAGTACTTATTTCATTGTGGAAATAAGTACTAAAAATGTGTTTTTAATATTTGAAATAGCCAAAACATTTTTGTCTCGTATACTTGCTTTCTTTAAATGAATTTCCACAAAGTAAACTTCGATTGTTAAGGATCGATTTACTTGTATAAAATGTTCATCGGGACTGCTTATATCCAAAATCGAGCCAGGAAACGTTGGAAAAGTACATAACTCCGATTAGCGTGGCACTAAGAAACTATTGCATGGAGCTGCACACAAAATGCACTCAAACCGCGTTGCAAGAACTTGTTTGTTTCTAACTAAATGCATTTGTAGTCTGTTCAATCAGATAGTGAGAAAACTGTTCATTGTATTTAAATGATTTATGAAGTCAATTTGTCTGTAATTAGAACAATTTCAAATAAAGTCGCGTATTATGCAGTAGAATTGGTAGAGTAGCACTAGAGTTTGTAATATAAAGTTAAAAAACACATAAGAAGTTTATATCACCAAGAATATTTTATTTGAATTAAAGTTTTTTAAGTCACTAGATTCGAGAAAATTTTTTCAAAAAATAGTTCATTTATAAACGTTCATTAACACTGTAATGAAAAAGAATTTTATTTTTTATATTTATATTTTCACGGGTATCTATGTCAATTATGTAACCATAAAACCATGGCTCACGTAACGTATTTAGTTACATAACCAGTGGCTTGAATAATTATTTATTTTATTTTTTAATACTACAGTAAAGTTAAACAGTTTAATTTATGATGTAGACTGAGGGTGCTTTCAAAATTATGGAATTTCAAAATCAAATTTGAATAGTTGAGACTTTGTATGATTGCATATGTTTTGTCATTAACGACTCGGGTTTCTCCATTCGGCATTTTCAGGCATTCTTTCATATTGATGAAACAGAACATGTGGAATCGTACAAAGCTTCAACAATTCAAATTTCAAAAAGTTTCACGATGGCGTTAATTTGAAGCGAACAATTAAATTTTTATGAACATGTGTTCATAAATTATGTTATGTGTTATGATAAGTGCGAAGGCGATTCTTTAGTGATACTTGTACAACAATTTTGACAATGAATTTTTCGTTACCTGATTGTATATAAAAACGATAATTCAACGAAAAAATTTGCATCAGTAGAAAGCGTCTGAATCGAGTATCGTGGTATCATAGTTTTATGGTAAACCTGTCGACGACTGTAACCATCCCTACGCCACGAGTATTAAGTGGAAAGTCACTATCCTTGTATACCCAGCATGCTAGTTTAAAACAACTTACGTACCATTAAAACAAGATATCATCTGCTTAAAATCACATTAGTGCGAAGAAACGATATGACCTGCGTACAGAAATAGGAATCTGTAATAAGTTCTGGTATCATTTTCTCGTTACTTTAAAAAACATATTTTTTGTTTTAAGTATTCTTTTTTTTATGATTTCTTTTCTTCTTGATTTAATATCGAAAAACTTTAAAAACTTATCGAGTTTACTTAATGTGACCTTAAATTGCAATAAAATTTAGTGTCTCTGAGATAATTAACAATATATATATTTATAAATATACTATACTAAGAAAACTCACCGTTACTTTATCCTTAGTAACTCAAAAGTTTACTGGAAATCAACAAGTTTTTGATGAAGAATTTCTGTTAACATGTTTCACTTAAAGTGTAATAGTTTAAATAGTGGAAAAATACAACATGAGTAAATTTATGCTTTTATGGTTTTTACAAAAAAAATGTTTGGTTATACTATTTTTTTTTGTGACATATAATGAAATAAATTGAAAAAAAAAACAGCTGTAACGATAACGTAGGAATTTCTCTCGTCGGCAAAGTTTGACTCGCCATAGCTTCCTTTAATTTAAAAAGCATTGTACAGTTTCAAAAATGGAACAAACTTTAGCAATTATTATTACGGCTAACAAAGTTTTTAGCGGTAAAATACTGCAAAACTTTCGTCACCATCCAGGTGAAAATATTATAAATAGCTACCGACTTGGAGTTTTTTACATCTTTACAATTGAATATTTTAACATAACATGAATCTAGTACTGCCACTTGAACAATGTCTGAAAGCTGTAAATGCCCGCTGAAATATCCTATTGATGAATCAATATTTTTCATATAGTTAACGGGTATTTTAGATAATAAAGATGCCCGCCACGGGTAAGATACCAATGGTCATGTTCTGATTCAGTAAACCATCGACAATATTTCTGTATTTCAGTAATACCTTCCCACGTCAAAGCAAGGCATATGAGGAAGCATTGGATGGCATAGCAACCCTCCAAAAAATCGATGTAATGATATAATCTATACGTATACTATTATCACTTTTAACAATTGAATTGTTTGTTATCATAAAGAGTTTCCTTGAATTCCCTTACTCTGAGATCGCTGCAACACGCGACGGGACAGTTAGGACAAAATAAAATATAAACAATATTTTGTCGCTTTATTAATGGAATTCGCATTACTTGGTAAAACTCCATTATAAAACGGTGAAAAAATAGCAATGTATTTTAGTTCTACAAAATTTAAAAAAATATAGTTGATAGCTATTTCGGCTCATGCCATCATCAGAACTATAATACAGCTGTGTAGAAAAGATACACAATACATCTTCTCTTGTGTACTAGCATCCTAGTTTATATCGTGCTATCAAAAAAAAATTCAAACTTAAAATAAACTTTTTATTGATTGAATTGGAATTTACTTGGTAGAACTTCATTATAACATGGTGAAAAAATTTGCTACATAGTTCTACAATTTTTTTCTATAATATTGTAGTTCTGACGATGGCGTGAGTCGAAATAGCTATCAACTATATCTTTAAAAAAATGGAGAATTAAAATACATTGCAATTTATCTACCGTGTTGAAATAAACTATACTAAACAGGTTGTTATTTGAAAAAGCTTAAATATTGCCCGGAGATGATTTATCACAGAAATGCATAAGCTTTTCGAAGCTACTAGAACTTAAATACATTGCTATTTTTTCACCGTGTAATATTTTGTCAGTTTCGCAGTCGCGTCATGTCATTATTTATTCAGACGATTAAAATTTAAATACTCGAAGCCTGTTCAATAAACAATTTCCACCTTGCCATTAGCAGCGACAACTTATAATTGCGAACCTTCGACTTAACGGGGAGGGGGGGGGACGCCGTCAGCTCATCTCTCGTGCGCTGGCATACCATCAACGACGACTGGGTATCTTAATTGCACCTAGGGCGCACTGGGTCGACTTATTTATCGACTGGGTAAACGATTTAGCGAATCGCGTTTTCAATTAACGATTGGACTTCTTTTAATTGGTTTGAGGGTGTGTGGGCATCCTGGTTCTTAATTTCTGTATAACAGTGTGCTCAAAAAACGTCATTACCATTTTAAAAAAAGCACAAAAAATGGTCATCAAACAATCAATTTAATGGAAATAGAGAAAATTATATTTAGAGAATATTTAAACAAGCTTCACTTACTAACAAACCACAAATGCTCATATATTTAAAGCAAGGATTAAACGATACAGAATTGAAAATATCACGTCATCGTCAGAACTATTGAGCTAAAATAGCTATCAACTATATCTCATAAAAAAATATAGAACTAAAATACATTGCTATTTCACCGTGTTATAATGGAGCTCTACCAAATAAATTCCAATTCAATCAATTTAAATACTTACTACTTATTTCACCTTCTAGTGTCAGTAAAAAAAGCAATACAAAATATGACTCAATTTAAATCAGAAGGTTTTTAATAAATTTTTCATTTAACACTATTATTAATTAATATTCTACTATTAAGAACAATCTGTAGATTTCAATTTCGTAAAATGGTCATAGATATGTTTTAAAACAACATAATTTTGTATAAATTAACACCGCGATAGTTTTAAGTATTTTTTTTTCCAAAAATGTCCGTTTTGATATGATACTTTTTGGTTTTCAATAGAGCTTTTTATCTCAACACTATTTTTCTACATAAAGTTATTGTTATTCAGTTGTACAACTGGATTTGAACTTATTGAAAGGGGTATTTATTAACGATAAAACTAATACTTGTCTAACCACACAATCGTGTTTATAAAACTTTAAATTAATTATAAAATATAGAGCTTTTTCAGTCTGACCAATTGTTGTATTTATTTTTTTATTTATAAGTCAATTCAGGAAAGCTTTTTAAATGTCGAAAATTCATTGATGGGTCGTAGGAGTAAAGGAGATCTTGCAAAACTATCTAGTTTTAGTAACTTAGATTGATGAAAGCATTGGGTGGTTTGAATTCGTCACGTCATTTGAACGACTGATACTACATATCAAAGTTGAGCTTTGATGGCATATTTTACGTAGGGACTGCAATACTGTTACGGAGACCGGAATTTTCTATCTATCCTAGTGCTATTCCAATACAGTTAATAACAAATATCTTGACTTACATATTTTTATTTCGTATTACAAACATAACGTATCAATATACATTACATATTAATTTAAAAGTAAATGAAATATTTTTAAAACATTTTATTAATTGTCTCTTAATAAGATCCAGCAGATATCTTATTCGCATATTTAGGATATCGGGAGTTTAATTTCAAAAATTCTACATATATATATTGTATATGACATAAGTTCTTACCGCTTGACTACAAAACTTAACCAAAAAGATTATTTAAAAAAGAATACCTGGTAGATTTTTACTGTAAAAATTACTCCTCACAAATTCATTATACTGTATTGGTTATTAAATATTTTTTAGTAAGTTGGTAAAGTTATTTTAGACACATCATATATTTAAACTCTAGCTTTAGGTACTTTTAATTGTCACTTCACGGTGGAAAGGCATAATAACATATACTAAATAATAAAAACACGTTTTCTTGTTTCACTTAAGTTTCTGAGTTGAATTAATTCATTTGCTTTATATATTTTTTTGCAGCAACTTCTATTTGCTTATCATTTGTTTCATATTTATCTCATTTCTAAAATATTTTTTTATGATAATTTCGTCATTCTTTGATTCGATTTAACAAAAGAAGATTACCCCACTTTTAGCTTACCTCATATCAAAGCAAAACTATTCCTCAGAAATATATATTTTAACAAGTTAAGTACACCTAGTCCTTTTTTTACGCGATACATTGGTTCCAGGAAACGGCGCGAATAAAAAGTCGCGTAAAAAAATCACAACTTTCATATAATTTGATAAATTGGTAACAAAAATTAAAATATCGATATATCGAAGATATTAAAGTACCAGAAACGTAGAAAAACCAAAAGTTTCTCTTTAAAATTCGTGCAAAAAAATATTTTCATGTCTTTATTTCTAATTTAACGGTGCCGTCCAAAAAAATCGCGTATAATCGAATTCGCGTAAAAAAGGGACTTGGTGTAGTTAATATATATTATAAGTTTTTTTTATTTCCGAAAAATTAGTTCAGTAAGCATTGAGTAAATATACACACACAATCAGGCAGTACACACAATGCCTATTCATCACCTATCACTTTTCGCGTAGTTATCGCAATTCGGAAGGGGCCCGGAACGGGTTCTACCCTAAGAACCATTAGGACCCGACCGATGCCGAGGGCGGCGCATATTGCGAGCCCCATCGCGTCCGCCCATACCCGATCCAACCCGCCCGTCGAGCTGCTGATTGAAAACTTTATAACGACTGCGTGCCGCCTACCTTTTTGCGAAAAGCTCCTCGAGCGATTTGTCTCCACCCGGCAAACGTTTGGCAATATTACATTTTTTGCTCAATTAACCTAATAGATTTAAAAAAATGATATTTGTGCACTATTTTCAAAACGTCTTTTGTATTTTGTTAAGATTGCCATAAAGCATTTATAAACAATATAACTTTGTAAAAGGTAGAATGGTACTTGATAACAAAAAATGTGTTTTTAGGATAAGAAAATGTATTGATTGAATTGGCATTTACAAGGTAGAACTCCATCACAACACGGTGAAAAAAATAGCGATGTAATTTAGTTCTAAAAAAATTTATAAGATATAGTTGATAGGTATTTCGGCGCACGTCTTCGTCAGATGTTTGTGATAAGAAAATATATTTGAAAACTTTTTTTGATATTATGAATTGATGAAATACATTTAACTTTTGGATCATTTTTAATTTTCAATAAAAACCATTTTGAAACATTCAATTCAGTGTATTGGTTCCAATCTATAATATTAACTTTAACAAAATATATCTTGTATGATATAAATCAACCATAAAATTTGAGCTGTTACAACTTTGTACGATTCCGCATGAACGATTCACAAGCGACCCGAGTTTCGCCTTCCGGCATTTTCAGGCATTCTATCACACGGATGCAACAAAACTGTCAGAATGCCTGAAGATGCTGAAAGGCGAAACCCGGGTCGTTAGTCACGAAACACGTGGAATCGTACAAAGTTGTAACAATTCAAATTTGATATTGAAATTCCATCAAGTACCTTCAATCGATATAAATTATATCAAAAATTACTTTATAATACACATTCGACCTTTTGTATATTTATGGCTTTTATATCTTGCGCTTCATTTCGCACAATTATATCTTTAATTTAAATCATATAAGGAAATAAATACATTTAAACCATATCCATAACTTGAAAACGTAAAAAATACTATCTGAACTATCAAATAGTTCTGATATTACTAAATAGCTATCAACGTATCGTATAAATTTTGTAAAACTAAAAAAACTATATTAATTTGAAATTCTTTTGAAAACCAGCTTTCTCGAACTGTTCTGTCACGCACAAAGCGCGTACGTTATTTGATTAACGTGGCCATAAATTTTCCTCAAAAATACAATCGCTTTATAGTGCGCAAACTCTGTGTAAAAAACACACTTAAAAAGACTACCAAAGTTCCATATCTACACACTTTGCAAGCTTAAGGAGACATTTTGTATAGAAAACTACGTAACGGGGGATTTTCTGCGACAATGTTTTCACGTTGCGTTTCATTTTCACCCGCGGCTAAGGAAGTTAATACTGAATACTAAATAACTCGCACCAGTACTACTGTCGGAGCAATGAAAGCTCAGAAAAAACGAAAGCTTTCGGTAAAGCATCTTTATACGTGACTGGCAACGATATTATTTTAATTTAACTATTTTTATTTAAATTTCGAACTCTTCTTATAAAAAGATACAATAGACTTTTTTACCTAACGTAAATCGATAACAGTTTGCCGTAGCCTAAATCTCATTGAGCGCTATTTTTTTATATAATTGTTTTTTTCGGAATGTTTGCTAAAACTATTTTTTTATTCTAACGCAATAGAAAAGATTTCAAGACAGTCTAGCAAAAAGTTGACCCGTTTCACTACTTTATGCCGTGACTTCTTTAAAGCATTTTTAAAGTTACCGAGATTTAAGGTTTAAAAAAAGATTCAAAAACAGCTTTTTGTTTATGGTCACTAATGTGAACTTTGGTATTACTTGAATTAAATGATATCATGCAAACATTTAAATGTACAAAAAATATATTGCCTTACACATTTATTGAATATACGGTATTTTAAGTATAATTGGAGGGCTTAAAAGACAAACAGCTTCTTCATAAAAGTAAAGATTTGAGTTCAATATTAAGTAAACCATAGTATTTTCTTTTTAAACGTTAAGCCGTTTTAATTTAAAATTGGAACAGAATGTATAATGTATTAATGGATTGACATTTTCCGTTGTTAGACAGTTAGTTTGATTTTTTTTTACTTATGAAATTGTTTTTAGAAAATCTTAAATGTAATTCATACTCAAACAAAAATAAAGAACCATCATTCAATGATATCTTTTTCCCACATTAATTCATAATTCAGTCGGGATCCGTGGTCTGTCTCAACATCACACTCGCTTGTTATATGGCAGTGTTTCCCAAACCTTCAATGTTTGTGGACTCCTTCAAAAATTTTCGTAACACAGTGTACCCCTCGTCAAAAAATGACTCATATATACTTTCATAACAATCAATAATAAGATATATTTATTTTTCTGACATCCCCCAAGGACTACGCGTAAAATACTTTGGGAAGCTCTGTTATATTGTTCTATTTCCTTCGAATTGATAAATTCTTGGTGTGGGGAAAATATTAATAAATACATTTCTTCAATGTAAAATACATTTCAAAATATAATTCTTATTAAAAAGTCCAAGCGAAACCTAAGTAATGTATGATATCGAATATTTGTACTACAATGTAATACAGTTTTAAATGGAATTTCAATATCAAATGTGAATTAATGAAACATTGTACAATTCCAAATATTTTGTCCTTAATAACCTTTAAAATCTTCAGACACTATTTTGCGCCCGTGTGATTTAATGCCTGAAGATGCCGAAAGACGAAACTCAGTTTGATATTTTAAAAAAATTGGAATTGTATACAATTTCAACAATTCAAAATTGAAACCATAAATGTGTCGAAGAAATGCTGATAAACAAACAATATATAGAGATCCAACATAAAAAAATTTTCTACCCATTTTTATAATACGAAATATTTCACGCGTGAAAGAATATACGTCTTAATTCTTTTCAAGTATAACTTTCGTTCAAGTATCAACTTTTGGTACGTATAAAAACTACTTCTTACTTTGAAGGATTTAAAGAAATCTTGTTGAAACGTCCCGCAGTAAAAAAGATAAAACAGTTATCTGTCGGGAGGAGGAAGCGAGCAAAAAATGTTTGCCGCACAGATTTAAAATACAAGTGGAGAAGATTGTTTATTTTTTGCAATAGCGGTAGTCATTCTTCGGGGAGAACAATCGAACGTCTACTATCATCAGCTTTCAGTCAAAAGTAAATACCAGAAGCTAATGACTGTTTGGCGTAGGTATTATGTAACGTTGAATTTATCAAAGGCATACTTCAGATACCTTGCAGAGCATTGTTCAATGTCTAGACTCGGGGGCAGTGATAACAAACGCAATATCATTAAAATGAAACGACAGAATAAAAAACAGAAGGGTTAAACATGATTAACGTTCTATTGATTGAATTGGCGTTTACTTAGCAATGTCTTTTAATTCGATGTACACCTTCATATAACATATAATATTATAGTTCTGATAAAGGCGTAAGCAAAAACAACTATCAACTATATATCTTATAAATTTTGTATAACTAAAATACATTGCTTTTTTTACCATGTTGAATATGTCCGTTTTTCGGTGAGATTAGCGTAACTTTTAAATGTTCATTATTAATCGCTTTTTTAGGTGTTGTCTAGAGAAAACCACTTCTTGGTGGAAAAGTGTTATATTTTCAATGATAAAAATACATCTTTAAGTATTATTCCTTCTATATATATTTGATGATCAGTCGATAATGCTTGCGATTAGCTCAACCGTTTCTGATCATCATGCGTTGTGGAAATATATTTGAATATCAAAAAATATTTTAAATTGCAAAAACACATATTTTATGACGAGGAACGGTTTTGCTCATTCAATATAACCTGATAAAGCTCGCGGTGAGTGAAACCGATTCTAATCATAAAACATATTATGAAAAATAGTACTGAAAATGTGTTTTTATTGTTCAAATTGTCATGTCTTACCAGCAAAAGTGACAGCTTACACATTAAAAGCGACCAAAAAAATGTGTTATTATTGAAAAAAATATTTAATTTTAAATTAAGTTGTTGAATTTTTGTACAAATCCAAATGTTTTGTGATTTGCGACCCTAGTCATTCGGCATCTTCACACAAATGCAATTGGAATGACACACAATAAATCTTTTATATTGGCTATGTTATGCAAAATACACGAAGATTTTAAATAACCGGAAATAAAAAGTTACCTTATTTAAAAATGCGCACCACAAATGACAACCAATATTTTAAATGTATATTATATTGCGCACGTGACTTTAGAGCTTTAGCGTATTCTCATTGAATCTGTTAGCTCAAAGCTTCGATAGATTTTTATCTGCTATTTGTCCTGTTTTTGATCATATCAACTCCATATGACGATCCGATGAGTTTCACGTAGTACTTTCGAGTTTTCCTGATACGTGCAAATGACCTACTTCTTCTCAGAATATTTTTACGCGATATATATTATATTATAGCATTATATAGTACACGAAGGTAGTAAAATTATGTTGTTTATAACATGTGAAGATAGTAAATATTTATTTTGAGTTGCTTAAAAAAGCAGATATATTGAAAGCCAAAGGTTGGCTATTCATTATGTAGACATTGCAATGTCCGAGAATGTTTCTTTTTTTAATTTTATTTCAGTTCAAGCATAGCTCATCATAAAAAATATAAATATTTTCATGAATTTCTTTCTTCGCTAAGGAATATTCGTTGTCAAGAGCAGTTATTATTTTTTTCTCTCAACTGTTTTTTCCTTGAACTCCATTTCTATTTTCTCTCGGGCTTAAGTCAAAATAAAAATAATTGACTTCATTCTTTTGATTAACATCAGTTTGAAGTACCTGCAGCCTGAGGCAGCAATTCTTGAACTTTTTTTGTCATACTAAGTAACTCGGTCGAGTCTTCAAACTCGTCCGTGGAAACTTTCAAAGCCAATCTGTCATTTTTTTAAAGATTCTTAACCAAAACATACAGATCAATATTACATCAAATATTTGTTATTCATTTATTTTTTACGTATCAACGGTGACCAGTTAATGACAAGTACTTTTATAAAATCAACCCATATATAGCAGTCTCCATATTTTAATTATTAAAAGCATATTTTTAGTACTTATTTCCACATCATATTTTATGATCAGGACTACATTCACTCGGTCAAAACCAGTCCTGGACATAAAATATAATATGGACATAAGTACTTAAACATCTCTTTTTATTATTGTATTTAAAATATCATGCATCAAAAAGTGACAACATCTTAAAAAGGATAGTAATGTTCTATCAAAACCTTCAGATGTGGTCTTTCATTACCTCGCAAGCTCTTTATTAAAAAAATTTGCAATATAGTATAGTATTGAACATTTTTTTGAATATAAAAACAGTTGCATTTTTGACAAAATGTAATCCAAATTATTGATTTTTGCTTAATACCTTTTCAATAAGATACAAATTAGTTGTAGTAAATACAATTTTCAGCTATACGCCATCTGTTGAACTAGTTATATATTTATTGGTTGAATTGAGATTTACTTACTTTTAAGGTGTTAACTGTCACTTCTTGATGGAAAGGCATGATATTTTAAATAATAATAACACATTTTTTTAGTACTTATTTCCACAATATATTTTTTTTTGATCAGGACCGGTTTCGCTCATCGCGAGCATTATCAGCTGATAGAATACAATTTACAAACAAGTCTATTTATACAAAACAAAAAATTAAGTTGAGTTAAAGGTAGCAGGCGTAAGTACAATACAATCACGCTTAACACGGTATATAATACCTCCGTCGCAAAATACACGTGTATCATTTTTCTTACCAGCACAAAATATCAGTTACGTGCGTCATTTTTGTTTTGCAGTCTCTATAAACTTGAACAAAAGCCCCAGCTTTTATCAGCCAAGAGAAATATGAACACAAACATATCCAGGACATAGCAGTGAATTCCTTGCCATAAAATATTAATAATATATTATAGTGAAACAATTCAGTATGCCATTGCAATTTTAACATTGTACAACGTTGCAAATATTGTGAAGTACGTTTTGAAATGAATTCAAGTATTGATTATTTTTTTTTACCGTTGACATTATTGTGGGAGATTTTATGCATATAATAAATGAAATCTTGCTATGTACAAATAATTGTTGCATAAAATACAGCTACTTAGACTAACATTTGAGCCTACTTTTTTTTAAGTAATTAGTCCCAAACTCTCTATGAGTACAAATGTAATATTGTAATAAAACGATTAAAAAATATAGATCTACACCCAGTCCTTTTTTTACGCGAATTCGATTATACGCGATTTTTTTGGACGGCAGCGCTACATTTTTTTACGCGCTTCACTCGTTTTTTCCTCGAATTTGTTGTAAAGAAGACATTTATATACGATGCTAGGCATGTACGTTTCATTATTTTTTTAAATAAAAAAAAAGTGTATTTTTAAAACTTGATTTTGTAAACCATTCCATTTTTTTAAATACACATACAATTTCTAAATGTTGACAAGTGTATCGGATATTATGCGAATTTATGTTTTATGGTGTGTAAAGAAATATAATGCAATTACGTGAAATCATTTTTTTACGCGCCTTTTTATGGAACCAATGTATCGCGTAAAAAAATGACTGGATGTATATATTTTTAACTGTTTAAAGACATAAAAACAGTTTCAAAGGTATTTTTTCAAAAATCCTGACTTAAGTAATCTTTTCGATAATTATTAATTACCCAAACTGTAAACTTGTAATTTTCATATGCAGAATAAAATCAACCCTTCAGTATATCAATATAAATCATGAAATAAATCTACATGTCTACATTCATAGTACAACACGTAGATAAAAAATATTTCATGATATCGACTGAATGTGCTTGATGGAATTTCAATATCAAATTTGAATTGTTAAAACTTTGTACGATTCCATATATTTTGTCCCTAATAATCTGGGTTTCAGATTTCAGCCTCTTCACACTCTATCACACGGTTGCAATGGAATTGACTTGTATCAGTATTAGTTCTGATGTATGATAAAATTCCTGAAGATACCGAAGGCCGAAACCCGGGTCGTTAGTGACAAAACATGTGAAATCGTAAAAATTTTAACAATTCAAAAAAAATATTTTAATGACAAAAATATTAAAGTATTCAAATGAAATATTTATCTTTTAATAGTCGGTGATTATAAAATAGCGACATTAATTAAGAATTCGTTATTGACCCTTGTTGAGTTTGAGGTTCAAACTCATTCAATGCTACAGCACTTACAGCTTCTTACTTATAGCTTCTTCTACGAGACTGACTTGATTTTATTTGTGATTCGTTAAGGTTCTCGATGTTGTACCCACTGCCACCACTACGGCATTACAATATTGCTACTAGATATATTGAATATATAAAACAATGTTATGCGTGCCTCAATTTCTAAAATGATTGCTAATTATAATATCAAATTTGAGTTGTTGACCAGGGTTTCGCCTTTCGGGATCTTCAAGCAAAACACGGGTCATTTATGACAAAACATGTGGAATAGTACAAAGTTGTAATAATTCAAATTTGATAATCGATACTGGTAAAAATAAATGATAAATTTCAATGGAAAAATGTTTAAAAATATGATGAAATCAATCATGACATTAGGAATCAAATTTGCCATTTGCTCCCCTTATAAAGATGTTAACTCTTTCAAATTATTACATTTTCACTTTTAAGGTGTTAAATGTCACTTCTTGATGGAAAGACATGATATTTTAAATAATGAAAACACAATTTTTTAGTACTTATTTCCACAATATATTTTTTGATCAGGACCGGTTTCGCTCATCGCGAGCATTATCAACTGATGCTTAACTGATGATTAAAAAATATATTGCGGGAATAAGTACTAAAAAAATGTATTTTAAGTATTTCATTTTGTTAAATATTTAACCGATTTAGCATGACTGGCCGAACCGATTGATGATTTCCTCATAAGAAATTTCTTAGTTTGTTATACACGATCAGACATTTCTTAAAGATGTGATCGAAATCCTGTATCATATCGGTGCGTTTAAATATATGACTATAAACTAAACAGTCAAGCTTGGCCTTTCAAAATCGAGGCTTAACTGTCATTAACGTGAAATATTTCGTTCATAAAACAAATACGGACCTGCTGTGCTTTTTATTAGCGGCGTATATTGTATGGCTCGCGCATACTCGATGCATTTTACAAAAGTGCGTTCGCAGAGAAAGCTCATTATTATTATTCGCATTCCGGATTGCAACCTCTTCGCGTGGTTTCACGTTCGTTCCGGTTGACAAAATCCACCGGAGTCGGCCCGTTTGGTTACGGGGGTCGTACACAAACCCATAAAACTCGCGAATCAAGTGGCTGGAAATCAAACCGCATGAGCATTCTGATCTCGACAAATAGACGAACCCCGTTATATTGCGTTCACCATAATTCCGACCTTTTGAACGAAAGCAATATTCGAATCAAGAAATATATTATATTTTATTACACGCAAAGTAAAAAATTTCTCATTTTTTATTTTTCAATGAATAATGGAAATAAAGAACACTTAGCATCCTTATTAAATAAACTAAAAATCAAATACAAAGAAAATCAAATAATTTTTAAGGGTGCTTAATGGAATTTCAAAGCTTTGTATTATTACATATGTTTGTCACTCACGACCCGGGTATATAACTAAGTTCTATTAACACGGTGAAAACAAGCAATGTATTTTAGTTCTACAAACTTTTATAAGATAGTTGGTAGCTATTGTGATAGGTGAAGGGGAGATCTGAAATAGCTATCAATTATATCATATAAAATTTCGTAGAGCTAAAATACATTGCTATTTTTTCACCGTGTTATATAATGGAGTTCTACCAAGTAAATGCCAATTCAATTAATTAATAATATAATGATATATTTTATTACACGTAAAGTATGTTATTAATTTCTCATTTTTTCTTTTTCAATGAATAATGGAAATAAAGAATACTTAGTTTCCTTATTCAATAAACTAAAATCAAATATAAAGAAAATTGTATAAGTTTTATACGCGCTTAATAGAATTTCCGAACTATTTATTATTACATATGTTTTGTCACTCACGGCCCGGGTATATAACTAAATTATATTGCATTCGTGTAGCACAACTCTTGGAAATGCCAAAAGTCGCCAACTCGGGTCGTGGGTGACAAAACATCTGGGATTGTACGAGGTTTCAACAATTTAAATTTAATACCGAAGTAGTAATTTCTAATAATTTAAAATACTTTTTTGTAGTGTAATGAAAATAAGTTCTTGTATTCTATATGTTAATAAAATTTATATAGCCACAACGTTTTAACATTTCGAGGATTGTCTTTCGTTTGAGGTGATAAGTACTAAGTTTTGTCGATAACTTACGATGATATAAAATTAGTAGCCTATCATATAATTTCGATTATGTTGTTCCAAGCATCTATATAGTCTTGGTCATCTTCTGAAATCTCCCTAAGTTCTTACACGCACATTAAATGTGGTTGACAAGCTACGCCGTTTTTTCATCCCTCCGAAATAGAGGTAGGTGCATTTACCACTACAAGTCAGCTTTGAACAGTGTATGCTTTACGCTTGATGGATCATCTAACAAGAAACGAATCAGAAAGAGGGTGGCGTTGCACAGTAACTGCAAATGAATGGTGGCTTCCACTGTACCCCTTTTTGGGAAACTTACTTCGCAGGACAAAAAATCATGTACATTTTGAAGTACGGTATCGCCTTAAGTAGTATTTGTGTTGTAAACATCAGTTAGTTCGACCGAATGGTAACACAACATAATACCATTCTTAAAATTTATCATGAATAAAATATACTAAAGTAAATACAATGGTTTTTATTTGCATGTTCTTTGTAATTCTAATATATTTTTAAACTTACAATAAAGCCGTTACCATTATTGCTTTATTCAGAATACAAAATTAAAAGGTATTTCATAATATTAATAGTTGTTGAGAGCTATTTTGGCTTACGCTCTCATCGGAACAATGTTGAGACGTACATTTAAACATAGTTTTAATCCATATGATACATTGCATTTTTTTTACCGCGTTATAATGGAGTTCCTCCAAGCTAATACCAATTAAATCAAAAGATGCTTTAAGCTTTGAAATAAGACGGCTTGTCAAACTTGCGACCTTATTGCGAAAGCACTATCATTCATTGGTTTTTCTTTAATAACTTATAAAAGCAATCGGAACCGGTGACTTCGGTATGAAAATATTCGTCAAGCACTGGTCTAGAATATTTAATGAATTCACGGATTATTATTTCCTATTCCGTCAATAAATCACGTTAAACTGTTAGACATGAAACGTTGTATGATTAAGACAATTTAAAACAATTCTTTCATAATAATGTAAAGTGAAACAGTCTTAAAAATGTATTCGACTCGGAAAATGCAGCTAACGATAAAAAATATCATTGTTCAAAATGAAGCGTCACTTTATTACGAAAAAGGTTTCCGTTTGTATACCTTCCAAATACTTTCAGCAGAACGAAATGTTAAAAAAGTCATTAGTCAAAAATAATTTGATTTAAATTCTTTCATTTTAGGCGCAATTGTGCGTCAAATATTTGGAATATCTCATCACCGAATTCATAAAATTTAAATCTCAAAATATCTAAAATTCTTTGTCGCCATTCAAAAATCAATACGTTCGACATGCAATTTTCATTCTGCGTTTTTTAATATTGTCGAAATATCGCTCGACCTAGCGACATTCTTTGTTCCGTGGTATTATATTTTCAGTGACAATAAACCATAGACACCATCATGTCGTGTAAACCGGCAATAAAAAATGGTGAAACTTGCTTGTGGATTTCTTCGATATTTCGTTGTTCTACCAACTCTGCCTCTTTTGAACAAAGCACAAGATAATCTTATGAATAGAGTATCGAGCACACCGTTTATTTCTAACACAATTATATATATACATTAAATTTCAAAAAATATACTTTATACAGAATTATTCGATTCAATACCGCGTCATTATCCAATTTCAATTGTTTTACTTTTTAAAGATTTTACATGCTTTGTCACTACGATCACAAGAATTCAACAGAATTGACAAAACATGTGGAAACGTAGAAAATTTGAAGAATTCGAATTTGATATTGAAATTCTATACTAACTGTATATAGTTTTACTATTAATTACTAAGTTTAAAAATGCATCTAATTCTTATTTTAAAAATATATAGTGTGGTATTTCCTATGTATTGCAGTTGGGGAGGGGGCTAAAGTTAAATAATTTATAAAATGTCTTGTGGCTCATGTTTATCCGTTTATATCGGACAGACAGGTAGAAGTATATCTACTCGAGCTAAGGAACATGTACGATCATTCAACAGTAAGAAAACAGATTCACAATTTGCTAATCACGTTATTAATGAATCACATAATATAAATTCAAACTCAGCCCTAAATGTTTGCATCTTTGTAGTAAAGGTCGGAGAATGAGGGCTTTGGAACAGCTGGAAATCAATAGACACCAATTATCACAAAGGATTCTTAACGAACAAACTAACATAATAGTATCGCCACTTGTCCAGCCGTTGTACAAAGGGGTGGTCTGATTTGCTTCCATAAGGACCACTTCCGTCCCACATATAATCTTATTGTCATAGACACCTATTGTTTCATTTAGAATTTTGAAAATTTAGTGTCATTGTGTTAAAGTAACAAGCTAGGCCGTTGGAACAGGAGAGAGGATGTGTTGTGTGCCTTTTCTGCACAGCTATATATAGATAAGCGAATGTTAGTTTAAGCATAGTTCTGACGATGGCGTGAGCCGAAATAGCTATCAACTATATTTGTTAAAAATAATTTTGTAGAACTAAAATACATTGCTATTTTTTTTCAACGTGTTAAATAATAATAGTCATAATTACCATAATGCCAGTAACCACAAATGGTAAATAAATTAAGTGCCAAACAATCCCTTCCATTTAAACCAGCGATACTCAAACTGCGGCCTAAACAGCTCTTACGTTCGGCCCAAAATAATTATAGTCACCAAATATTTTATTGGTGTTGTTTTCAACATGTTTTCAATATTGGGTTGCAATCGGTCGGTTAGCAAGTGGATATGCTGTTCATTGCCTACATATTTTATATTTTGTTCTTATGCTGGAAAGTTTTCCTTAATAAGTAAATAAATATTCACAAAAAATAAAATAGCTTCATTTTGACATTATAATACATACGTACCTATGTATGCAGTATAGTACGTGTTACATTCACAGTTTACTATTAATATGTTGCGACCCACGTAGAAAACCAAAAATCGGAATGCGGCCCTGAGGAAAAAAGTTTGAGTATGGCTGATTTAAGCTGTTGTTTTCTGATAATTGATTGGATCCATTTAAAATATTAATATCGTTGAAGATATTAATAATTCATTCGACAGCCCATTGTTTTCGATTCATGTCCCGTCTGTCCCGAATGGAGGGCCTGACGTTTTGATTTTAATATCTCGATGCCATCTGAGAGTATCAGGCGCACATACCAGCGACCAGATTGGCATGCGGAATCCCCGCGCTATGGAACGTCGATGCATCGACCGGAACATGCAATGGATATCCTGTGCGATAGCGAGAGCGCTCTAGATTGATTATCAACACGAACTGTATACCTCTTCGTCCAGATGCTGCCCTTGTATATTACTATGTGAGATGTATCGCTAAAGAGGAATTTCGAATAGACTTGCACATTCAGTTTGTAGATAAATAAGATTTTACGGTGAACTTAAAAGCTTGCCATTTAAACGAGAAATATTATACTTAAAATTTTGAAAAAAATCAAAATCTTATGTTTGTAAACAACTAGAAATATTGAAAAATAATTTAACTAACAATATTTTGTTTGAATAATTTAAGCAATAAAATCTCTCTGCTTTTGTAAGATATGATACTCATTATGAAATGAGGAGAACTACTGGTCGCTCAATCTCACTGTTATGATAGTAATGATTTTATCGATTGAATTGGCATTTACTTGCTAGGACTCCATTATAACATGGTAAAAAAATGGCAAAGTATTTTAGATCTAGAAAATTTTATAAGATATATTTGATAGCTAATTTGGCTCACGCATCAGAACTATGTTTAAATGTACATTTACTTATCTTTATATAGCTATGTAGAAAAGGCACACAATACATCTTCTCTTCAGTTTTAACAACCTGGCTTATATCGTGCTAGCAATAAAACTAAAATTTAAAATTAAAATAAACTAAGCAGGCGGCTCTTTCAGTTAGCTAAAATATTGGTCGGAGGTATTTAATTACAGAAATGCATTAGCCTTTCGCAATGGTCTGAGGAGCGGCGAAAGACTATATTTGTCTGTTTGATATATGGAAGTGTATAAAGTTTCAACAATTCAAATTTGATATTGAAATTTCACCAAGCATCTTCAGTCGATATCACAAATTAAATCAATAGTCGGCAAGATTGGCTGAACTTTATATCATTTTTGTTGCATCCCTGTGATAGAGTGCCTGAAGATGCCGAATGTCGAAAGCCGGGTTTTTATAATACGGATATTCCGTCAAGCACCTTCAGTCGTTATCACAAATTTGTCTTAGTTAAAAGTGAAACTATTAACTCAATATATAAATAAATACGATTCAAATAAACAAATGAAATTTTATAATATCTCGTGAAAACTTTCATTCACTTCTATAACTCCTTATATAGTGTACACGTCAACGTATCCATACAAAATTTTCACTTTACCGAATCTAAAGTAACGTCTTGATTAAATTATATAACACATGCACAAAGCGATGAAATATACCGAACATCATTAAATGCAACATATTGAATGGCCTCTATCATTCAAAGCTCTTAGAAATAGGTACGTGACCAAAACATTGATTAGCTTTACATTTGATTCAAGCTTTCAGGTCTGCGGTTAGCCAGAGTCTGGAGACGGTTTCTCGTACTCAATACTTTATCATTCCAGAACCTTAAAAGGGATGTAATATTGTGTACGTTATATTATAGAGTATAATGTTATAAGGGCTAACAAATTCTTCGATGGGATTTTCGATAAGGGACCCAAACGTTTATTGGTTTTTTCAGTTCATGTGGATTGTAAGGAAGCTTTTGGTTCGGAAATTTAGCAATATCGGAACTTTTTAGATTCTGTTTTATGGTTAAGAAGTAATACTTTAAACCAGGACAAAACAAAAAGATTGCGAATTTGTGGTGGTTCTTGGATATGAATTATTTTTTATTTTAAAATGAAAGAACGGCTTTGATATCAATAAAAAGATTTTTATCGTTTACTTATTAGAAGAACTGAAAATAAAAATTAACGCCAAATCTAATAGCTAAATTTATATCGTAATATCAACTGGAGTTGAAATTTAAATATCAAATTTTAATTTCTTAAAACATGTGGAATTGTACAATGCTTCAACAATTCAAATTTGATTTGATATTTATGACGAGAACTATTGATTGCAAAAATAAATTAACAAACTTTAAGCGGTGTACTTAAATGACTACTGAATATTTTAACTTTAAAAAGCATTTATTTTGAGTATCTAAAAATTAAAAAATAAAAAAAAAACTTTACATTATATTACTCAAAAGCTAAAATGTGATTTTTCAAAAAGTACTGTATAAATAGCAAAATATATGTCACTGTTTGAACCATCGTTATTATAAAAATAATTTTAACGACTTTTATTTCTTTCCAGACAAGCATAATATTTAAAACAAAAACAAAAAAAAGTTAAAAACCTACGCAAGGGCTTTTTGCCAATCATTCAAGTACTAAACTGAAACGGTTTTCTTCCCAAAATGCATCGAACCCTTTTATTTGAATAGCATACATTTACAATGTGCTCGCGAGGGGCTGTATAAAGCTCGGGCTGTGGGGAGAGATGGCCGAATAGATAGATGACTGGATAGTTAGATAGATTCACGTAGACGGCAGTTGCATGTTGTATAGAAGACACTATCTATTACTCCAGCTGGTATCTACGAAGACATCGCACGAGTACTAGTGCGCGCCGGTGGTCTAATGGTTAAGCGTGGGGTGACTGTATTGGACATGCTATGCTCAAAAGCTTACGGTCAACGTACGGAAAGTTACGTGGGAAAGCCCCTAAGCTTCAACTCGTGAAAATAGTTCATCAGAAATTTAATAGTAAAAGTTTTGCATGCTGTGAATATTTAAATTATTCTTATAAATATTGTATGATAACTAAGATATCAACTGAAGTTTCTTTATCAAATTTAATTTCATCACGTTTGACACTTAACCATTTATTTAGTAACGAATGAGCCTCATATTACAGTATCCCTAGATGTTTTATTACACGGATGCACTCAAACTGAAAGTTGTTATTAATTTTTTAATATTGCTTAAACACACACACAATGATTTGACGTCAATACTAAGTCATGATTTGATAATTATGATATTATATAAAATAAGTTAAGGGTGTTGCAATAAAAGATGGTCAAAAGATTGATTAATATTTTTTTGATTTGGTCAGACAAATTATTTAATTACGTATTATCGAAAAGATTAGATATTTTTATTGATACGATAAAATTTAAAATAGAGGTGAAGTTGTTTGTTCAACATTGGTTGACAGTTAAGTTGTACCGTATTTAAAACACAATTGATAAAATAATTGATGATCCCTAATATTTTGCTGATATATTATACTTTAACACGTTTTTGCGCAGACAAACAAATGTTTAATTTATCCTTTTTTCTGAGCAATCTGCAATGAAATATGCAAATCATTCGCATCAATTTAATTGTTTTTGGATCAATTTAAGGATTCTAATTTGACCGTTTTGATTCTTGTAATTGATACATTCCCTTGCCGTCATCTCATTATGAAAACGAGGTAACATGAAGCTTTTTTTCTGTAACTTTCTATAATTCTCATTATTTTTGAATAGAGAAGCTAGGACGAGCAGTTTTTGTTTAACATCTGTTGATATGCTCTACTAAGAATCCATTTGTCACAAATTTGAATCTGACATAACATGAGTGTATGAGCTTTCTTTTAATATAATTCGCTCATTTTTTGTTTTTGTCAATACTTTTAAAAAAAAAATCATGCTTTCATTGAAAATTCAAAGTTAATTTTAAGTCGACCACCATTTAGTCGATGCGTCATCCGATTAACCAGGATTTAAAAAACCTGAATAAAGGATTGTATGATTTCATTATCCACCATCATGCCAAACTGTTATCTTGAGGTAATAAATTCTCAGCTTTGCCAAAAATAAAGCGGGCCTATTTTCCATTCAGCAGTAAAAATAAAACACATAAATCTCTCACGTCAAAACAATGGACGAAAAATGTACTTTGAAATTTCATGGTGAAATATATGTTATGAGAGCGGATTAATCCCCCTCAGCATCAGAGAAAGTTAATGATACCCTTGTTTTATATTGAGGTTAACAGCCCTGTGCGTAATTCATGTTTAACAACTTCACAGATGAACACGCTGTCGCTTGGATATTTTCATACATTTTCAGATGTTTAACTTCATCCAAACAAGAATCAGTAAATTTGTAAGCCAAAAGAAACCTTGGTGCAAAAGCAACAGTCCAAACAACTCTGTGTGAAGTTTTTACCTACTGACTACTGACGTTGATCGCATTGTGTTGATAGTTGATATTCAAATATACAGGAGTGTAAACTCAGTTAATAAAACCTGTGTTTTTTTAATTTGAGAATTTTTGCATCAAATATATTCTGATTTGATATTCATCTTAATTTTTTGTATTGCTGACAATATATACTAAAAAGCTACAAAACGTGGAATAAATTTAAATTTTATCTTGAAGTTATATAAAGAACTACCATTCAATATTTTACATTATGAACGTAGCTTAATTTGGGTAAATAAGAAAGGTTTGAGGCAATGAAAGCATTGACTAATCAGAAACGATGCTAACTATTTTTTTTAACTCGCTTATCAGTAGCATTTCTTTAAGGTGAAGTGTGTATTTTAGGAAATATATCCGCCCATTGTCTATAATGAACAATAAATTATTACTGTATAACTATTTTTTCTGAGAGATTAAAGATAGAAAAATAAGGCGGAGAATATTTGCATAAGTGATTATCGAAATCACAAAAATTCATCGCTGCGTTTTACTTTCGTTCTGCTTATTGACAATATTCATTATTGCATTCATTATGGTTCTTAATTTTTTAAAGTGTTTATTATTTAATTGTAAACTGAAATGTTTATTGACTAAATTATTTTGGAAAAAAAAACTTGATATATTTTGATACAATTGGATAAAAGTCAATACAGTTATCATTAATATATAACAATCTGTACGCTGCTCGTAAGGTCCACATGTCGTATAAACATGTTACAAAAATACAATAAAATGAGACAATGAATCCTTAGGAAACTAGCTTAATGATAAAGTCTTTGCTCTATTTAATTGTTGCATTTAAAAGCACAGTTTATAAAATAGTTTTGAATTAAATTTTTACCACATATTGGTATTAAATTTAGAATTGCACTGAAGAAAAGAGATTTGAAATATTTCATTTTATATTATGATGTCGTATTTTTTTATTAATAGTACCGAAACTTTTTGAATAGAGATGTGCAAGTAAGAAACCAGTTGCTTTATTCGTTGACAACCAAATGCACATATAATGGCATTATTTTTCCATTATTTATCATTTTTTATTTTTAATAATTAAACACATTTTAGTGCAATTTCCACAAATATATTTTGTTATCAAGACCGGTTACGCTCATTGTGAGCATTATCAAGTGTTATCATTTAAAATTTCGTTAATTAATTCATTATATTCTATAAAATAAGTTCAGGCTATTTCAACTATAAAAATTTCCCTTAATCCTGCTAATGAGTCTTTCACGATTGTTTCCAAACTCCTAATGGATCATTTATTTGTCTATATTTTGTTTGCAAATTGTTATAATGACATTGTTAACAGTATATTTTGTAATTAATAAACTTTATTGGATTTATATAGTATGATTTTAAATAAATTATTTTACATCTTGAAACATTGGTTATGTATACCTTTTAACTATTAACTCAAATATGTATATAAATATGTTTTTAATTTTTTTCGTTTTAACAGTTGATAATACTCGTAATGAGCGAATCCGGTTTCGATCATAAAATATATTGTGAAAATAGTATTTAAAAAAATATGATATAAAATATTTTGACTTTCCATCAAGAAATAACACCTTAAAATACATTTTTATATTGTTTACTGCAATTTTTGAATTATTTAAAAGTTCAATTTAATTTACATGGAGTATTGGCAATAGGTTGTTTCAATTAGAAGGTGCTATATTATTGGTTATTTGAAAATGTTCCTTCATTTAACAAGTGAGAATTAATTTGCAGTTTTCACTGGCCGTATAGGAAAATATTTCAATTTGACACGCTGTACCCATTCTGAAATACTGTACGTATTTAAAGTATAACTATTTTCTAAACTTTCTCGTGTTGGTTCAATATTTTAATAAGAGAATATTTTATTAATTGTTCCTCTATCTGTATGTTTAAATTCGAGTGACAGTTTTTCATGGTTAAAAGTCTGTGCCATGTAGGTTTGCACCAATTAAGAAATGATTTTAAACACAGAAAAGATGATAGCGAAACCAAAAATTACATTATCTAGACTCAATCTTACACAATTAAGGCTTCAAATTTATTTTGTAAGAATGTTGATACAAAAACGTTTGCCATAATTGCTACTACACTTCCAAAGCAGCAGCAAAAATTCAAATGAGGCATCTCTAATCCGTGGCCATTTTCAATACAGGGGTGCCCAGCTTTCAACCACGCTCGTCAAAAACACTCCCTCTCCAAAGGGTGCATATTTTAACCCCAAAGCTTAGCGAGCTGCCAAACGAAACGGTCCCGTTGAGAATTTAATAAAAGGATAAATGTGTTCAGCAAGTGAAACGAATGACATGAAATTGCAGAGGATTTTTCGGATGTAAGTGGGATACACCATGTTGATGCTGACAGGTGGCTTACAAAGGTATAATTTATTATTCTTTCATGAATATTAGAAAATATATAATATTTTTGTATAGTTAGTTTTTTCAATGATACGTCGGCATTGATAAAAATTAAAGAGCTTTATTCAGGGCTGTGAAATCTGAGTCAAAGTTGAGAAAAACGAGCGACTGTGGCTACTTTTTCGATTAGACGATTAATTAATAATTTAAATAAACAGTTTTTGTTTGAGTAGAAGCAATCCAAAGATTATTAATTTATTAAATCAAGTCCTGTTTTAAAAATTGCGATCAATAATATGGAACATAAATAGTATAATTCTAGGTTTACCACATATACCTTAACCGCAGGGAAAATTCTAATTGAATGACAAAAATCATTTGGTGGATACAAATAGAATACAGTTATTGAGAAGACGATTCTCAATGATAAGAAACACGTGCAATAACAAAATTATGAACCTTCACAAATTTAACAACGCTGAAAATATCGAAAATATTTAAAACATATCACTTGAAAGTGAGGTATTATACATAAGTAATAAAAGTTTTGGTATAATTTACACAATTTAATATTTTTGAGATCAGGACCAGTTTGGCTATCGCAATAAGATCAGTTGATAATGGTCCCGATAAGCGAAACCGTACTTAATCTTAAAAATATGAAACTATGGAAGTTTTATGAAATATTGTGTTTTTTTTATTTAATTGCTTAGAAAAATTCAAATGAGATTTTTTAGGGTATTTTTTAGTCAAAATGTTTTTTTCATAATTTGTCAAATATGAAAGAAGAACTATTCAATCTTTTTTGTATATAATATTAAATAACTTTACCCGTAAACGTATTTTTCAATGGCTATTTGTTTAGACTTAAAATCATATGTTTTAAAGATGTTTTAGTGTCATTTATAAATAAAGTCGACCATTAGAAGAGTTTCAATAATGTTTGATTAATAATAAAAAGCCTCTCCGCAACGATTTTACACAGCTTATTGAATTTTAATAGTTCATTTTCTCGCGCAAAGTATTATATATCGATTGAATATACCTGAATCATTTTTTTGTGTCATGTTAGATATCATATTTTAGTACATTCAGTTGGTTTCACTAGGTTTATTGAGATCGAAACTTTCCGTAAACAAAGTTCAAATTAGGTAGTGTTGAAGTGAGTTTATTGTGCTACATTGGAGTAATGTTAACCTGATTACCTTCATATGTTGAAGCTGTGTAGTCACTAATTCAGCTCTAGATGTCTGGTCTGTCCCATTGACAGGAAAGGATCCCATATACTGCAACAAGAATAGTAAAATACAATTATTGATAATGAATGATAATCGAATCGATCCCAATAAAAATACTCAAAGAAATGCGTTGAAATATATATTGCAATATACGATTAAATCATATTGTGCGTGATAAAACTATTCTTTACTATTTCCACATTATATTTTACTCAGGATACGTTTCGCTCATCGGGAGCAAATTATTTGATAATGGTCGTGATCATAAAATATACTGTGGAAATAATACGAAATAATGTGTTTTTATCATTGAAAATATCATGCTTTCCCACCAAGAATTGACAGTAACACCTTACGAGTAATATTTAATTTATTCAAAAACATATCTTAGTCAATATTTTGATAGAAGCATCTGAATGATTTACATATTAATAATAAAACAATTTAATCGATTCTTATTTTTCAATATACTATTATTACTTTTTTTAATATCAACTGAACGTTTTAAATAATAAAAACACAAGTTTTAGTACTTATTTCAACAACATATTTTTTGATCAGAACCGGTTTCGCTCATCGCGAGCATTATCAACTGTATACAACCTACAGTATTATCAGTTGATAATGCTCGCGATGAGCGAAACATGTCCTGATCAAAAGATAGATTGTGGAAATAAGTACCAAAAAATGTGTTTTAACACCTTAACAGTCAACTTCCAATCGTTAGGTCAATAGACTTCCGATTTATTTGACTAATAATCCAGAAACAGTTTTAATTTGACTTTATTAATTTAGTATATTTTTAATTAGCAGTCTTGCTATTAAGATAATTATGAAATTTGAATTAAGTATTCGTTAAAGCTCTTTCACTATCATCTTGAATGAGATTTTTTGATTTCTTATAGTTTTGGTGTTTTTTATATATACTTGACAATGATATATTCCATAGTAGAAAAACTTCTACTGTCTTCTTTTATGATGAAATAATACAAGTCCTTTAGATGTCTATACATATGTATGACACGGGCACATTGTAAAATGATTGTTCGTCAGCCACGACGTAACAACTGTAAACGTAACAAGCTTTCGCTCGAATCATATAACTTTATCGGTGTTGCGAAAAGTCGTACGTAGGTACGTAATAGAAAATGAAGCCACGCAGAAAGACGTAGATAAAGTTTGTTCGCGTAGGAGAGGTATAGGTAAGCACTTCTTCCGGAGAGTAAACCAGGTGAACGAACGTTCTCCGTGACATTTCATCTTAACTCTCAATTACTTAACGTCTTCGTTAATGCCATGCTCTTAGGTAAACTTGTGATGTTATTTTAAAACGAGCAGAATGATTACAGTCGTACTGTTTCGAGTTTAATATATTCACGAATCATTTGGTTGGGAATTCGAAATAACCGCATTGTATTATTATATTTACTGCTAACAAGCAAGCAGCGATGTTTATTCAATTTTTAAAACCCAAGAAAAAAATATCTAGCATTAAATAAACTATTTGTATCTTTATTTCAAGGCTTTGAAATAGATGATTAAGCTTAATTTAAACATAAGACTTTTCAGTTGTAATTTTGTTTTACATTAATGTTTAATTCAAATTGTTCGGGCCTCAAAAAATTTGAAATATGCCCTCTTGGTGGTAAAGTTTCAGAAGAAATTTTTGAGACTGCTTTACTTGAAGGCGTATGAACACTATCCATGACCTTATCAAAATATTTTTTCATTTGGTATGATCACTTTTTAATAGCTTGAAAACGCGAAAAGAAATGTATCCGGCCACATTTCTTCCGACTCAAATGAGGCCAAAATGAGAATTCTGCCATCTTTGATGATATTTAATTGTAATTTCGGATATTTTTTTTAAGAATATTTTTTTTGTATATAAATATAAATTGTATTTTTTTGTTTCAAAGTGTCGAACCAGTCTGCCAATGGGGACGCAAATGATTGGAACATTAACAATATTCAACAGTATTGTTTCTGATGTTGGCATATTCCACGTGGACGAGAGTGAGTATTTTTCGTAGAGTTTACAAGAGTTTGCTTGTAATTATTTATTTTACTAATTTAAAACATTATTTCGTTTTTATTTTGACATTGCAAAATCAATAAATCTGAAATTTGTTGTATATTGTTACGAGTAAATACAATATACAACAAAAAAACCAAACAATATTTTACGATTATTGGTTTTGAATGAGGAAGGTTGGTGAAATTTCAATATTATCCGTATGGTATATTTTTTCTGTGTAATCTCTCTTTTATATTGCAAAAAATTATAAATGTGTTAGTTCTTTTGTATCTGTGAGATATAAAGACTGTAGAACCTGAAAGACGATACATGGGTTGTGAATGACAAAACATGTCAAAATCTTTGCTAGTATTTAACTGATTCGTTGATCTTTTGAAATGTTAAGTGTTACCTTTTGATCGAACAAATTTTACTTCTATTGTTGAAATTCTATATTTAGACTTGTCTTAGCTGTTGAACCATTTGTTTTCCCGGTAAATTTTGTTCATTTTTTTTTTAATAATAGTGTTGTTTTAGTTTATATTGTATCAATTGACAATGCTCGCAATAAGCGATTTGGAAATCTTATTGAAATTTGTTTATAATAAATAACTACTTATATCATTATCTGATGATGATAATGTCATGCTTGTGCTTAAAAAATTTTGCCTGTCATTAATTTTTCTATTTGATTTCATGCTGAAAATCAAAAATTGAAAAAATATAAACGTGTATAAAAGTCAAAAATTAATTTAGCCTAACGGATTACTAAGATCAGAAAATAATATATTACGTGAGTATTATACGAGCGTTTTTGTGAAAATAGCTTATATTATGACCCAGTGTATTGACTTGCGCTCCTGTACCCAAAAAACGTGCGATACAAATCTTTAAAAGTTTTCCGTCGCAAATATTCAAGACCAGAGAAGAAAACATTCTTTTTTCGTTCATTCATTCATTCCCCCTCTTTTAAGAGACACCCCTAAGGAAAAGTTTCTTTGATTTATATCGTCATAAAAATGATATTAAGTTGGAGTGTCATGAATAAATCAATAAAAGTGAATGTATTTTATGCTTTTTTTCATTTCAAAGTCTTTAGTGATAATATTATTTTATTTTCGCCAGCATGCATTTTTGACATTTATGTAAATTGTAGATCAAATATTTTAATATTAAATTTAAATTTACTGAAAAACAAAAATCAACGCCTGTAATGACTGTCGGTGATTCATTGGCGGAGACATTATTATATGGCATCATTACAATAAGACAACGCTTGGAGACGTATAGTTAAGGCTTTCTTATCATAGACTTTTAATGAGATTGCACCTGCTTGCCATTATGGGATTAAAAGTATTCAATCAGTATAATATTTGTAACAAGATCATTGTGGAACGATAAATGCTGGATTATTTAATACTTTTCTAATGACTTCGTAGCTGCAACCCATCAAAATGAAAGGTTAATGCAGAAAAACAATAATCCGGTTATATTATATTGAAAAAAAAACTGATTTATTTCTTGATTGAATTGGCATTCACTTGGTAGAACTCCATTAAAACACGGTGAAAAAAATAGCAATGTATTTTAGTTTTAAAAAAATATTTTTTAAACTATAGTTGATAGCTATTTCGGCTACCATCATCAGAACTATTCTGATAGCGTGAGCCGAAATAGCTATCAACTATAGTTTAAAAAATAAATTTGTAGAACTTAAATACATTGCTATTTTTTTCACCGTGTTATTAATTATTTATTTCTTATAAATTTTATATAAAAGATATAGTTGATAGCTATTTCGGCTCACGTCATCGTCATATCTATATTTCTTATTTTCACAAATCCTTTATTGCGTCATTGCTGTTAAAATTGTGGAAATTATCAAAAAGAAAACATTTTTTTTTAAATAATAAAAACACATTTTTAGTACTTATTTTCACAATATATTTTTTGATCAGGACCTGTTTCGCTCATCGCGAGCATTATCAACTGATTTACTTTTTTAGATTTAGATTATAACTGATCAATAAGTGACAGTTAACACCTTAAAAGTGATAATTTTTTTTGTGTAAAATTTTTTGAAATAGTGACATTGCATCATCTCGGATTTATACGACGATAGTAGATTTGAAGTTATGTACATTTCTACATAGATATCCCTATCACAGACAGTATCCGATCGATACAATGGTGACCAAAAGAGGGCCAATATGAATATGCTGGTAGCAAAATTGAAGTACCTGTGAAGGATTCGTAAGGCAACTTTTGCATTGGAACAAACTTTACTACCAACGTGCCATGAACGTCAAACAATGCGACGAAAAGATATCCTTAAAAGCCTACGTTTGCAGCTATAGGACATCTTCTGAATTGGTCCGTTGAGATGTGCGCTGAAGCATTTAAAATACTTTAAGTACATACTTTGTAATTTTCTAAGAAACTAGCTTTCTGAATTATGTGTCTTTTAAATGAATCATAAATATAAATTTCTTGGCTTGCAACTCTACAAAAAATTATTTATATATGAATTAAATTATTACCAAATAAACAATATAAAAAGTATAAAGATGTTTCTCGATGTAGCAAAACACATGTTACTCGTATAGTAAAACACCAAGTGGAACAATAATGTAATCAATTATGCTTTCTGCTAAAAATTAGCTTCCTTTTTCAAAGAATTTCTAAGTTTTATTTAATAATGGAAAAAATATATTGTCTATTTTTTCTAAAACAATTGATATAGATTATCGAACTATAGCTTTACCATTGTTTTGATAATAGCGTATATCCTAAATAGATTTTCAATACTATGCTAGAATACCTTATTATAATAATTTTTTTAAAGTAAATTCTAACTCAACAATTACATAAGACTGACAACTAAATTGTTTGTTTTATTTCTGTAACAAACAGTTTTATCTTACGCTGAATATTATTGACACCAAAAAATAGTACCCGTTCTTCTTATACTTATGTTTTATATTTTATTGAAACTAAATTTGAACAGTTTAATCATTCCACAACTCTACACATTTTGTTACAGGCAGAACGAATTTCGTTTTTCAGCATCTTCAAGCATTATATTACACAGATGCAATTGAACTAACGCACAACAAATAGTTTCCTGTAGTTCTATCAACAAAAAATTATTGGATGTATTGTATCGAGCCGAATGTCATTACTGACATTCTACTTTAAAATGCAATTACATTACATACCAAATCAACAGTTATAAAATTATTGAAAATAAACATGTATACATAACTATCAAACTATCTATTACGAACCAGTTCTATTGTAACCATTTGATAGACTGCCTGATGATGCCGAAAGGCGAAACCCGGTCGCGAACGACAACGCATGTAAAATTTTGCAAAGCGTCAACAATCTAAACTAGACATTGTAATTTCATCGTTCACCCTCACTCGATATTGTAAAGTATTTAAATTACATGGCGATAAACAGTGATCAAAACTTTAAGTGTCACTTTTCGATGGAAAAGCATGATATTTTAAATAATAAAAACATTTTTTTGTACTTATTCCCACAATATTTTTTTGATCAAAACTAGTTGCGCTCATCACGAGCATTGTCAACTGAAAATGCTCGTGTTGAGCGAAAAATGTATTAACTGATAATGCTCGTGATGAGCAAAACCAGTATATTGCGGAAATAAGCACTTTGGAATGTATTTTTATTATTAAAAAAAATGGTTATCAAGCTACAGTGATTCACCTATTTGACTACAATCAGTTGTTAAGACAATTATAGCTCTAATTAAAATATAAAATAAAGCTGACTGTATTTTTATCGACGCACACTGCGACCACATGTGGTCAGTGGACGAAGTTGATTCACATTACTGGAGGTATCGTATATCGGACGAGATCCAAACTCGTACCCACAACATGCGAATGTTTTTTTTATGTAACAATTCAAAGCGCAGCCTACCAGGTTACTCTCAATGTAAGTTTACATGCAACATGTCTGGTTGCGAACGGTTCTTTGAACAGACGTACATGTATCTTTCCATACAATGTCAATAAGTTCTATTCACACAGAATTTTTTCGCTGAATACTTTTGTAATAAGACGATATATTCCTATTGTAAGATGCATACATAATTATAATAAATCGATTATATTGTTTTTTATAATTCCTTACAAATTAAATATCTATGACACGAGTAATGAATTATTTTTTATATGAATTTAACAATGTTTAAGTTTTTAAGGCGTTAACTATCACTTCTTGATGGAAAAGTATGATATTTTAAATAATAAAAACACATTTTTTGAGTACTTATTTCCTCAATATTTTTCTTGATCAGGATGCTCAAATAATGCTCGCGATGAGCGAAACCGGTCTTGATCCAAAAATATATTTTGGAAATAAGTACTAAAAATGTGTTTTTATAATTTAAAATAAATTCAATTAGGAGTAAATAAAATAGTGCACGATACCATCTGAGGATTCATGGTGGAATTTCACCATCAAATTAAAAATTTGGACACTGTGCATTTACTTACATTTTCACATTTTTTGGCTCTTAAAAAAATTGTTTCGCCTTTCGGCATATTTATGCACTATTTCGTATAGATCCAATATGACAAACACAAAATGAACACTTCTATACTGGAAAAATAGCTATATTTTTTTTTGCTATAATGGCTGCAATTTTCTTGTAATAGCTTAAATAGAGGTTATATTTTTTTTTCCAAAAATCAAATGTTTTTGTTTTGGCGAATCCTTTTAAGATTTTAACAAATTTTTATTTTTTCATTCACCTCGCTTGATTCATTAGTCCAGTTTTTATAGTTGTTCAGTCAATTGAATGATTTGTCGAAGATTTTTATCATATCATATTGAAAGCGTATTTATGCATTTCTTTAAAGATTAAACATCACATATTAATATTATAAAATATCATAAAATTAATAAAATTTCAATGTATTTTAGCTTTGTAAAATTTCATCAGAAATAAAGAGGACGTAAATTGAAATAGCTATCAACTAAAACTAAATGCCAATCTTCTTTTTATTTGATGAAAGTTATTTTGTTTCATTCTTCAATTGTGTAAAAGTTAAATTAAATAACAAAACCACCAAAATATACTAACTTTCACTTTTGGAACCTTTCGGAGATGACTTATTATTGCAGATTTAATTTTTGCAATATTTTCCTAATAAACTTCACACACTAGTAAAATGCCATTTCATATTCTTTAAAATTAGCCTGTAAGTTAATTTGAACCTTAATTTTGTAAGTAGATATCGTTTGACGGCGCTCGATGAGATTTAAATATCAAATTGGGTTCATTTATGCATAATATGTACACGAATGGATTAGCTCTGGTGAATATGTTTGTTTGATTCCACTAAGACACCAAAAAGTATAACTCAGATGTTAAATGACAAAACCTATGAAAATGTATAAAATTTAACATTTTAATTTTCTGTGCGTTGTAAATTATGTTATTGAGAGCAATGGAAAATAAATTGTTTGATATTTCATAATTAAATATCAAATAAAAAAATCATATTAAAAAAAAAAACATTAAATTTCTACCCTTGATTAAATATTCCAAGCTCTGTTTTGAAATATGAATAAAAACTATTTTAAAATAAATCACGTTTCTTCAAGAGCTTGAAATTCAATTCAATGTAAAATTTCCCGGGATATCTAATACAATTCATTCATAAATTACTAACATTGTTCAGTGAAGAAATAATGCGAAGGAACAATATTTCACAAAAGTAACAATCACTTCGTTACTCATTTCATTTTCGCTGCTTGTTCAAAAACTCCACATTGAAAGTTTTTAACATAATTCTATTTCGGAGTAAAGGAACACTATTCCTTTCGATATTCATTTATTTTACGAAAATCATTGGAACGATTAAATGTTTCAAGCTAACTTGGTTTAAAATAATGACGTCATTGATAAGCGAAATGGTTATGAATTTTCAACTTTTAATGAAATAAGTCGTATTTTATATATTAGTCCGGGTATATGCTAAAGTGTAAAACGTCGTTGACGTAACGCATTCACTGCTAACGTCTTTACTGTTGAGAAGTTGAGAAAATAGCAAAGATGAAATCAATAAACTGGACAGAAGCGGTATTTATAAAATGTCCTGTGGCTCATGTTTATCCGTTTATATCGGACAGACAGGTAGAAGTATATCTACTCGAGCTAAGGAACATGTAGGATCATTCAATAATAAAAAAAACAGATTCACAATTCGCTAATCACGTTATTAATGAATCACATAATATAAATTCAAACTCAGCTCCTAAATGTTTGCATCTTTGTAGTAAGGGTCGAAGAATGACGGCTTTGGAACAGCTGGAGATCAATAGACACCAATTATCACAAAGGATTCTTAACGATCAAACTAACATAATAATATCGCCACTTGTCAAGCCGTTGCACAAAGGGGTGGTCTAATTTGCTTCCTGAAGGACCACTTCCGTCCCACACACATAATCTTATTGTCATAGACACCTATTGTTTCATTTGGAATTTTGAAAGTTTAGTGTCATTGTGTTTAAATAACAAGCTAGGCCATTGGAAAAGGAGAGAGGAGATGTTGTGTACCTTTTCTGCACAGCTATATATAGATAAGCAAATGTTAGTTTAAGCATAGTTCTGACGATGGCGTGAGCCGAAATAGCTATCAACTATATTTGTTAAAAATAATTTTGTAGAACTAAAATACATTGCTATTTTTTCACCGTGTTATAATGGAGTTCTACCAAGTGAATGCCAATTCAATCAATCAATATGTTGAGAAGTTGTTGCAATCGGCTTCGTTGTACGGGTTATTTTTCTGTAAAACTTTAATATGACTTGCTCTGAAAATCAACATCAGTTTATTTAACAATAACAATAGTGGTTAATTTTTTTCAGCACGGAAAGAATTAAATTGCAGTGCTTGTTTTAGCCATTTCCTCTCTCAATATGAGATAAATGACCTTTTTATATTATTCCTTTTTTTATATCTTAGATTATTTTATTGTAATGAATAATAATATTTAAAATAATAACAAAACATTTTAGCACTACTTGCTTAGTACATTTAATGATCAGAACCGGTTCCGCTGATTCCAAGCATTATCAGCGGATCAGTTGTTATTATTAAAAATATCTTGACTTTTCACCAAGTAACAGTGAGCACCTTCAAAGCGAATAATTATGATCCTTTTAAAGGAGTTAACTGTCACTTCTTGAAGGAAAGCCACAATATTTAAATAACCAAAACACAATTTAATACTATTTCCAAAATATGTTTTATGATCAGAGCCGATTACGATCACAAAATGTATTGTAAAAATAGTACCAAAATATGTGTTTTTATTATTTATAATTGAAAATGATATTTTTTTCCTAAGCTACGAGTTTAAATTGGTTAAAAAAGAAATCTTGTTTTACATAAAATATTGCTTTTTGTGTACTGTTATACAATACATTATAGGATTAGGACCATTTTCGCTAATCGCGACTTTTACAAACAGCTAGATTAAATGCCTTTCCACCAATAAGTGACAGTTAACACAAAACCTAAAAAAATAAAATAAAAACATACCACGAAATGAGGCTATCTAAGCAATTGCTAGATTTGTGTTGCAGGCACAAGACTCTATCTATAGATACCACACCGATATCTAGGCCACGTTGCTTAACACTTGGCTTCAAATACAACTGATTGATTTATCGACACACGAAGATATAACAATCATAACAAAAAAAAGATATTCTAACTCACATTATTTACTAATGACGATTTAATTTTCGAATATTCAAAACAATGCAATTTATAAGTGTATTCTTTTTAATATCTTCTAGCAATCTCTAGTTTGATATAATTAAAAAAGTCTTATTGAAACTACAATAAAAAATGTGACGCTTATCTTCATTGCATTTATAAATCGGAACGCCTACCGGAAAGTCTGCAGAAGTAAATGATGGGTAGGCATTTAATTTCCTGTGCCGAGGACACTTTCGTATCAAACGTTTCCCGTTCTCCGATCCAGTGACATTTGAAACTCACCTTACCTCAATAAAGCTTCGCTGAAAGCTTCGAGAGATAAACAAACATTTTCAGCACGTCTATCTGATTCTCGACGTACAAATAAAAATAATACAGTTTCTGAGTTCAAAATCTACTTGAATTGACTTTTTAAACAAGTCTTTGTAAAAAAAACTTCCATTTCTAAAAATAATTATATAATATCTAACATTTCATCCTAACAACGGTCAATAATAAGAATTGATCGCGTTTACATTATTAGTTATAAAATAGTGAAAAACGTTTCTTTAGCGTTGCATAAATTGTAAACTAACCATTCTCAATATATTATATTAATAATAAATATTGGAAGAGTATAATCTACTCCGGTTGTTCAATGGCATTTTTTGGATTAACTGGACTCATTATGGATTGTTCACCTCTACAGCGACTAATTTTTACTATAAGCAACGACAGGAAAAATAAATTAACAAACAAATAAATGCATAATTCTTAATTGTCCATCAAATTAATATCCAGAAAATCGACATTTGTTAATTAGTTTTATCAAAACACATATAGTTAACCACTGCGATTAACGAAATGTTACAATATATTCAATTCTTATATGTAAAAATTGAATTCTTGAAAACGGTATCGAATTATTATTAAGATTAATTGTAAAAAACTATTGCAGTGTTACTGTTTACCATTTCTAAGTCGTATTCACTCTGTTTCCTTTCCTGTCTCGTAAAATTGCCTCCCGTATTGTTTTGTATACAAATTCGTTTCGGCAAATACTTGCCGTCATCGAAATCAGCTAGGAAACTTTTCTCTGTCCCCGAGCAATGAAACTCGGGAGTCAGAACTATAATTAGTTCCACAGTTGGTGCTTTTATGGCATTGTTGCCGTTTTGATTGCCTTTATGGCCGAATGTCAATATCCTGCAGTTATTAAATTTGCTCGATTTAGGGTGTAGTGAATCGACTTAGTATTTCAAAATATAGTAGTATTTTACAAACAGATTATTGAGATGTAGTTGTAATGCTTGTATTTGATTAAAATTGAAAATATTTTAAGATCGATTCAATCGATATACAATGCTTACTATCCCGAATCTTAAAAATATTGACTTAATGTTTTTAACAAATTTTTGGGTGTGGAAATATAATCGTGACTGTTAATTTTGATCAGAAATAATTTGTATTTTATTAATTCAACTGACTTTAAAATTGGTCGTGTACACAAGCTTTGCTTCCCTTAGTTGTATCACAAGAATTATTTAAAATATGATTGTTTTATTTGATATTCTACTAAGTATGAGACGTGTAACTGTATCTCCAGTTTATTCGTTTGTAATGTAATAATTGATTCTTATTCTAAATGAAGAGAAGGATTATTCAATTATGAAATTTAAAAAATGTAAGAACATATTTTTTAGAACTATTTCCACGATATATTTCATGACCAATATCGGTTTCGCTCATTTCGAGCATTATCAGGTTATAATAATCAATGCATGAAATGAGCAAAACCGGTCCTATTCATAAAATATAATTTATAAAGAAGTAAAAAATTTAAGTCTGTAATAAGTTGAAAATATCACGCCTTTCCATCAAGACGTGACAGTTAACACCTTAATAATCTTCAATAATCATAAATAATGAATGTGTTTTTCCGCATTTGAATTAAGTGCTTTTTATCAATAAATTTTATCAAAGTACATAAAAATATATATTTATATGCCATAGTAAAAATAAAATAATTAATTTAACTTCAACAAAACGAAATTTGATGCCTATGAACATCTGGCAATAAAATTTGAAGATTAATACACCTAATTTAAGAAATGTTAATAACGAAGAAGATATATTCCTTAGTTTTGATTTTGTGAATAGTAATCTTTTTACAGAAAGAAGCCAGTCTATCCAAAGTGAAAAACTACAGAGTTTTTCTTTCACTGGAAAGAAAAAATATATTCTTTCATTTGCGGTCACTCATCCGTAAGCTTTGAGTATACATTTCAATAATTTGATTAACGTCGTTTGATCCGAACATTTATTTATTCAATTCAAAGAAACTCACAACTGAAAATACAATTTTCCAAAACACAACGCTTGGGTCCTCTTTGGTGTACTATACATAACAAAACAGAAAATACACCGTATTGTAATTTTAAACAGTTCAAAAGGACTCCCTTTACAAAACAAACGTTGTGGCGTTTATTGGACGGTTCACAATAAATGAGCAAAACATTTTTAAAATTGTTATCATGTTAAAATATAAACGATTGTTTTTAGTCGTTTACATTTTCTAAGTTATTTTTTCACAATTATAATTAAATCAAGATTTTTAAGTGTTTCAATAATTTTTTTAAATCTTATAATGCGTCTTGTTAAATTAATATTAAACTGTATCAGATATGTAGAAATGGTTTTAATATTGAATAATCTTTAACAAAAAAAAGCTTGTTATTTTCTAGTGTATCGGTTAAATATGCTTGCGACGAGCGATACCATTCAGAATTAAAAAATTTAAAAAATATTTTTCATTGTGCTTTCACTATTAAAATATAATGCCTTCATACTAAATAGTGACATTTAACACCCTTAACATGAGTCACATTTTCTATCGAATGTTTTTTAATACTAAAACAAAATGTTCTTTCATATATATACGAAAACCAATAAATCTGTATTTAAATTTGCAATTTCGAGCTTTAATTTGTAAATATTTATTTTACTATACCAAATTAAATGAATAAAATTTAAATTTCTTGTGGTTAAATGCTTTGCGATGAAAAAAAACGTTAACTCTTTATAATAATAATATATATAAATATATTTTTATATTTATCTGAAAACTGTAATTGTATAATATTCAACGATGACCAACCGGTCTTTAATTAAAATGTAATCCCTTAAATTTATGTGCAATTTCATAATATGGCGTCGAAACAAAACAAAGTCACATTTGTACTAAATATATTAACAGTTATTTGATTCTCAGGGATTGACATTGTTTATAATGACTTCGTTGTATAAAAATTTAAGTCAATTATTTTCATGAACGGTATCAAAAACCATAAAAAAACATTAAGTACGTTTATACGACATCCACAATTTTGTCAATTCAATAAGAACGCTTGCATTGAAAGTATTTTTGTTACTTCTATAATCCAACAAAAGCTCTAAGTATCTTCAGTATTCGTTTTGACTTTGTTAAAGTTCAAATTTAAGACTCTAATAGCTCATTTCTCGTATTTAGCCTTATATATTAAGCTCGGAAAGCAAATACAGACGAAAGTCAGACAGCAAAAACATATCAAACAACAGTCTGCAGTCTACAGTTGTAATGGTAAGCACGCCGCGCTCTGTGCTCACCCCAAGGCTTTCTGAACACTCACCATAAAACTTGATTAAAAATACTCAACGCACTGTACAAAAGTCTACACTGAGCTTTCATGAAACACTGCCTTTTTGGTCTTGGGAAATTGAAAAAACTAATAAAAAATACAATTTAACTCAATTTATTCTTTACCATATCGTAAGATGTGTTCTATTTTTTGTCTGAAAAGTCTGGATTTATTCCTACGTTCACACTATAGTTTTTATATGGAAAATGTATGTATCCAACGCTATAATACAAGATGGGAAATGCAGTTAACTGTACGCGGTAACATCGCAACATATAATATATATACAAAACAAAAAAACATGTATTAGGCTCCATAACTATTATACAGAAATAAAAGATTTTGAAGTCATTTTTATAAGACCAAAATAATTGAGCTGCTGATAAATAAATTGGTAAATGTATAAACTATATTTTGTAACTTAAAACAAGGAAACAATTAAAAAAAGACACATATAATAACAAATTTAAATTTTCTAATATCAGGTAATTTTAATTTAGGAATGAAAAAAAATTTTTAGATTTTTTTTAAATTCATTAAAGTTCTCTATTTGAAATGAAACAAAAAATAACAATTTCATATTTTTGTCATAAAAATATATTCCTGTCAATTAGTTAATTGCTGACTATTATTTATTTTTTTATTTTAAGGTTTTGTAAACCAACTCCTAAATTCATCAAAACTTTAAAAAATTGTAATTTTCTTGTCAAATATTTTAAATAATAATGAGACATTCATAAAACGTGGTAAATGTGTAAAAAATAGAGCTGATTTCAAAATGAGAAAGGCACAAAATCTTATCAGAAAATGTTGCGAAAAATTTAGCTTGGATAGTATTTTTTTTTATTGCAATCAATGAACATAATTTATAAATATCAAATATTATATTCGAGAAGGCTAGTAAGGTTTGAACATAAAATTTAAATCAATTAAATTTATTATAATTAAAAGAGGAAATAAACGAAAAAAAAACTTTCCATGCATCCTGACATCTTGGGAAAAATCGTGAAAATTCTTTTTTCCAGGACGCAAACCATTTTTCCGAAAATATTTTCTGTGAAAATTATATTGGTTTGCACCTTGGATGCAAAATATTGAGTTTACAAATGACACACACAGGGGATGAATTTATAACATTTATTGAACAATAAAAGTTAAATTTTTCTTAAAATATTTTTCGAATTTAATTCACCTATAATAGAATATTGTTATATATTTGGGTCATAGTCAATTATTATTCCTTGTATAATTATATTATATATTTTTCTTAATTTATTTATCTTAGTCGTTTCAAAGACATTTTTATTGATGAATTTTGCATCTTTAAGAGTGATTATATTTTAAAACATGGAATTCTTACGTGGTTTTAGAATGGTAATTCGTTATAAATAATTTAAGAGTTTGGTATCAAGATAAAATTTTATTTAAAAAAAATTAAATATAACTTTTCAGAAAAATCTTTTAAAATATTTTTTTTCATATATGAAATTATTTTATTTTTATAAAAAGATATGTTGGCGTACAGAAAACATTGTTAATAAAAGAGCATTATTATCATTATTTCGGCTCACGCCATCGTCAGAAATATAGTTCTTACGATGGCGTGAGCTATAGTTAATTACTTATCCGGTGAGAGGTAGTTTTTCAACAAATTGACTTTTATATTGTTTGATTGAAAACTTTATTTTCCATTAAATAGCTTAATGGTAACACTCATAAAATTTTACAATCAAAATGTTACTATGAAAAATGAAGAACGGTAGAAAATAATCCATAGTCCCTAATCGAAAAATATTCCGCTTAAAATATTTCATTTTGGTGCGATCACTTTTTATAAAGGCTTTTGAAGACTTTTCCTGTCAGGCGACGATACGCCACTGAGCCACCAATCGAAGCCTTAATTCTCGTTTATAAATAACAGCGACAAGGCAACCAGTGGAGCCGAACCGGAAATTGGCTGGATACAACTCAAAGCATGCGATCTCGTTCCCACTTTATGTTTGCTTTTCACTCTGCCCTCGACACTACATTCTGAACAGCCAGAAGTTATAAATAAATGCAAAAGTATTCTTAAGTAAATAATTTAAAGGTCGTGTTTTGAATCTACATGAAAAAGGGTATTTTTTATGTATTTGATTTAAAAAAAACACACTTGGAAAATGTTGTTTTTTTAGAAATTAAAGTAGTTTAATTTTAGAGTCAATTATGTTATTATTATTTTAGTCACAGTGAAAAAGTAGCAAGGTTTGTAAAGTATTAACATGATAGTTATATCAGCTTATGCCCTCATTAGAAAAATTTTTAAACGTACATTTTCTTATACAAATATACCGGTGTAGAAAAGGTACACATTAAATCTTTTATTCTGTTATATGTAAACTAGGACTTTTAGTAGGAACATAACTATGATGAGTTCGTAAGCAGAAATACTTGTCAACTATTTTTCTTAAATATTTTGTACAACTAAAATACATTTCTATTTTTTCACCGTGCTATAATGGAGTTCTGCCAAGTAAATGTTAATTAATTCATATATGATATCGACTGAAGGTGCTTGATGGAATTTCAATATCAAATTTGAATTGTTACAACTTTGTACAATTCCACGTGTTTTGTCACTAACGACCCGGGTTTCGACTTTCGGCATCTTCAGGCAATCCATCACACGGATACAGCAGAATTGACTTACAAAGTTGTAAAAATTCAAAAAAATCATTTCATTCAATGAATTATTTTTGTGAATTATAACAATCTTGATGGAAATTTCAAACATTTTTTTTAGAGATTGGCTAGAAAAGGCTCGGAGAAGCGAAATAAAATTGAATGTTAGGCATAGTAATCAATTTGAAACTAAAATTTTAAGAACATACAAAATTTTAATTTCAATTTCTTGTTGAATGCAACTCACTCGATCCGTAAGTGAGGTAACTGATCAGCTATTACAAATCCTGGACTAAATCTCTGTAATCTAACCTTAAAAAAAACGATGATCGTCTATATAATCTAAACAACGATCAGGCTTCGTAAAATAGCCGTTATTTACATATTTCTTTAAGATTCTATAAAAATCACGCTGAGAACGTAGTTTGAAATATAATATTTGATAACCCCTTTCTCTGTAAAACCAAAGCGCAGCGTAGATACAAAGAGCCAAATAATTGAAAATTAAACCTTTCAATTATTCCTTTTGCAACCGTTTGAGGTAGCAACTGCGCAACTCTACGTACAAAAAATGTTAATCAACATTCCCTTACAAGGATAAAGTGCTTAACCAAATCGCTCTTTATACAAATTCACAGCTATTCATTTAACACATTGTTGTAAAATGAATTCATTTAGTTTTCATCTATCATTGCCATAAATGAAAAGAAGTCAGACAAATATTTGGTATTAGGTCAACATTTACATTAAACTTTCATTACAAGATAATTAATCTATGAAAAAATACTTAAATTTGACTTCCGTAAAAATTATGCTTTGTGACATATGTATGGCAGTGGACTTTTTTCGACAAATTCTAAAATTCATCATATTTTTACGAAAAATATGGGAAAGATAAAGATTTACTTGATACATCTAATAGATCTACTACTACTACATCTTCAAGCATTTTATGACACGGATGTAATAGGAATTGCATTGGTTTTGTACAAGACAAGAATAAGATTCAAATATATATCTTAAATAACTTTCATAACTGTTTTTATTTTTTGTTTATTATTTATTATGTTATTCATTATTTTTCATAATTTTACTAAAAACTTGGTGATCCGTCACGCGTTGCCACGATCTCAGAGTAAGGAAATTCAAAGAAACTCGTTATGATAACCAATTTAATTGTCAGTAGTGCTTATAAATGTTAATAGATATAATATAGATTAGATAATATTTCTATTTTTTGTTGGTGCGCCGGAAACCTTTGCGGAAGTGTACTCAAAAAAACCGTTAAGTTTCATATCGATAAGATGAATGGTGTAGTAATGCACAAAGGACAAACACACACACATACTTTTAATTAGAATATATAGAGACATACGATTAATAAGTTTTTTTTGATGAAAGAATTTTACAACAAATAATTATCATTTAAATTTAAAATTTAAAATTATTTAACACATTTTATTGACTCTATAAGTCGGTTTAATATAATTGAAATATGCAATCATAATTCACTACCATTTAAATATGATGTGAGGTTGCTTAAAACTTTGTAAAAAAGCGTTACCGTTTTAAACATGTATTTTTTAATTTATGAAGAAAACATTAATTCTATAACGACAGCAGGCTACTTGTTGATGGACAGAGCTTTTTAAGGATACAAAGAGATTTTTGATAAGCTGACTGTAGTAAAGCACAGAAACAAACATGTAGTTGACTGTTTAACCCAGACAGATCAAACGATAAAACAAATATCATTTCTTCTGTTCTTTTATGGCAGCATTAAAATTGCAACAAAAAATTGTTTTTGTAAGACTTCTTCTGAGTCTATAGTTACAAAGAGATTACTTACAAAAATAGCCTGAACTCGATTTGTAAGGGGATAATTAATCGCTGGTGTCTTTACTGCTTTACCAAGCCATTATATTTATGATGATTGCGTTCTTTGAGTCGGACTTGTCAAAGCTTTCATTAAGATTTTTCTTGCCTAGTATTTTTTTTCGTTTAATACTTCTGTGAAGTTTTCCCAACTAATATTTTAGTAACCATAATTTATGAAAGCTGTATTTTTCTTTGTGAAAAAAAGCACCTATTTTCATTGTCACTGACGGAAAAGTAATCTTAATGCGGTGTTATGAGAACTTTTTACAACTTTTTGTCTTAAATTGTCTTTTTGTAAGCTTTTGAGACGAATATTTTTAACGAAAGAAATTATAATTTTCTCTCAAAGAAACAATTATATTGTAAATTTTCTTTTCTTTTTTGTTTCTCTAATGTGCTATTTTTTTTGAAGTCAATTGGTAAAAAGTTTTGATGGAAATATATGAAACCATATATGGCTATGAAACCAATAAGAATGTTTAATTTATGATATCGACTGAGGGTGCTTAAAAGAATTTCTATGCAAAATTTGAATTGCTGAAAGTTTGTAAGATTCCACACGTTTTGTCATTAATGATCCGGGTTATACCTTTCGGCATCATCGGTTCTCCTGCATCCGTTTGATATAATGCCTGATAATGCCAAAAGGTTAAACCCGGGTTGATAGTGACAAAACACGTGGAATCGAACATAGTTGTAACAATTCAAATTTAAGAGTGTTAAAAATTTATAACATAAGTTTTTTAAATTATTTTTTTTTACAATTTTAAAATCGGCGCAAATAGAGGATACAATTCAAACACAAACATCAAATGTAGCGTCATATTGTTTCCATGTAAAGTGCCTTACACTCATTAAACAGGGGCTTAAAAAGGCATTTCAACATAAGACGTTTTTTTAGCCCTGCCAGTCACCAACTAGGGACATATGGGTTCCTTATTGGGGATTATTTCACAAGAACCTTTCAAATGAGAAGTTTATTTTTCAGTTGCTTAAACTGTCTTTAGAAGTAAATGGAATTACATGACTAGGCCATAACTAGTGGTTGTCTAATTGCTGTCTCTCTACGTGTTGTCTCATATCAAACAATCCTTCATAAAAAATCGATCTATAAGACTGTCTCTATCAGTAGTAGAGCTCTTTAAATGCTTTGATTTGGCATTATTTTTAAACTGGGCTCAACTCCCGGTTACGTTTGAGATTTTAGATATAGGTGTTCTTAATGCTCACCCTTGTATTGATTTCAAAAAAATACCTTATTTATTTTATGTGATATCAAAATGCTAAAATATTTATTGCAATATTAGATTTCTTAGTAAACCATTTGATTACCAATCTGATTGAATCTGGTGCCAATAGTATACACCGCTCCAATTCTTTTAAAATTACGTTTAAAGTTTTTTGAACTCTCTAAATAAAAATCAAAGAATCATTTATGATATCGACGGAAGGCGCTTGATAGAATTTCAAAATCAAATTCTAATTATTGAACTTTTATACGAATCCACATTTTTTGCCACTAGCCCACCCGGTTTTCGTGAACAGTTTAGACAATTCAAATAAGATATTGAAATTCTATCAAGCACCTTCAGTCGATATCATAAATCTTATTAACAGTGCTAGTACGGCAAAATTTACTGAATTTTATAGTTAATTAGTGTTAAAATATCGTGTTAGTCAAAATTAATGGATCCTGACCGTAGGGTCTGTATTTTTCCTTTGTAATCAACCCCTTTTGTATATAAACGATGCGTACTGTTTATTGTTTGCCAGTTCTATTGCATCCGTGTGATATAACGCCTGAAAATGCCAAAAGGCTTAACCCGGGTCGTTAGTGACTAAATATGGAATCGTACAAAGTTTTAACGATTCAAGCAGCAAAGAGTTTGACATCAAAATTGAGTGAATGGATAAAAATTTTGCAGAATTTTTTACCCAATATTTAAAAAATGTTTCAAAATTTACAGTTGTAGATTTTAACATTACTAGTAAGTTCTCATACAAATAAAATAACTAATAATTAATCGTAACACAAAAATAAATACAAAAATGTGGATTTTTGGATGTTTTCAATGTGAACATATACAATCAAAGTAATTACGTTTTTACGCTCTCCTGTGGAATTCTCAGTTACGAGCATTTGCTTCAAAGCTCAACGAAAAGATATCAACTAAAGCTATTCTAATTTGAATAATTGAATCTAAAAACGGTTTTAAAACATCATTTTTTTAAATAAAATCTACGCAAAATTAAACCGATTTTTAGAGCATTCTTAAATTTACCATCATATTATAAAACTCTCTCGTTTACTGAAAAAAATATTTATTGCACTGAGGAAATTATGGTTACTTAAATTTAATCAATATCCAATATTTTTTGTTCAGTAATAAAACACAATATTAGATATATACAATTTTATATTCAGGACCGGTTACGCTCATCGCGAAAATTATTAACTGATAAAAAATAAATTAAACACGGCTATTTTTTTAAATTATTTTTTCAAACCAAAAATGCATATTCAGTAGGTCAGACGGACAACCAAAGAAAGTCATTTTCGCGATGCTGGTGTTGTGTTTTTTGTGAGGGGGGGGGTTCCGAGTTGACATCGTTGTGAAACTGTTGAGACACTATGTTTAAAGTGACGTTATAATTTTTACAAACTCAAATACTAGGTATTTTTATGCTATCGACCGAAGCCGATTGATGGAATTTCAATATCAAATTTGAATTGTTGAAACTTTGTACGATTCCACACGTTTTCTCACAAACTGCCCGAGTTTTAGAGTTAACAGAGCTAACAAATCATTTGGAATCGTAAAAAGATTGAAAAAAATTAAATTTGATCTTGAAATTACATCAAGCACCTTCAGTTAAATTCACTAATTTAAACTTATATAAGAGTTTTTGCTTTACATGTTTGGATATGAAAACATAATGTTTTTTTTTAAATTCAAATTGTTTTTAATTATAAAAATGTTTTTTTTGTTCAATTTTCACATTTTATTTTATGGTCAGGACCAGTTTTACTCAGTCATGTCAGTTTTGTTGCATACGCGTGATAAAATGTCTGAAAAGTTGAAACGCGAAACTCGGGTCGTTAGTGAAAAAACGCGTGAAGTCGTACAAAGTTTCAACAATTCAAATTTACTAGATATTCTTTTATAGAAACTTTGTACGACTATAAACATTTTGCTACTAACTATCCGGGATTTGTCAGTTCTATTGCATCCGTGTGATATAATGTCTGAAGATGTGGAAAGACGAAACTCGGGTCGTTAGTGACAGAACATGTGGAATCGTACAAAGTTTCAACAATTCAAATTTACTGGATATTTTTTTATAGAAACTTTGTACAACACTAAATATTTTGCTACTAACGATTCGGGATTTGTCAGTTCTATTGCGTACATGTGATAGAATGTCTGAAATGCCTAAAGAAGAAACTCAGGTCATTTGTGACAAAACGTGTGGAATCGTACAAAGTTTCAACAATTCAAATTTACTATAAATATTTTCAGGTCAGCATGTCCCGCTCAATTATATAGCCGCCCGTATATTAACGTAATAGCTCAGTCAACTGCAGGCTCTAATCCTGGCAAAAAAAAAACTTTCGAAATTTACATTTTTAAAACGATTTAGAAACGCAACCACGACTCTTAACTAAGATTAAACAACTCTGCCGTCAAAACGGGCCGTAAATAAGGCCGAAACGCGAATTCAACACTTACAATTCACCACAGGAAGGCTTATCCCGCCCCGATCTCTAAATAAACTCTTTCACACCTGTAACCTGAAAAGTCGATGGACGGGGGCGGGTCGCCGGGGTGGAAACATACTTGGGCAATAATACTGTGCCGACCTTTTTAAACTTCGCCACAAATGGATTTAAAGTCGAGGGGACTTCTGCACGGGATTAATCTTGCACACCAGTGCTATTTAAGTTGCAGCCCTAAAAATAATTCAAAGAGCTTGGGATATTACGTTACTTTCAATTTCACAGCTTAATGTAACAATTCAGACGCATATCACCAAATTTAAAGCTTTTAAAAGCTCAAGGCAAAGTTTATTCAAAAGCTTATAAGCATATTCAAGTTTTTTTTTCTTATTAATTGGCATGCATTGGTATTTACTTGGTAGAACTCGATTATAACACGGTGAAGATATATTGATAGTAGTTTCGGCTCAGGTTCCGGCTCATAGTTCCGACGATAGCGTGCGCCGAAATAGCCTAAATAATAGTGTTTTTTTTTGAAACTCTCAACCTTGACGTGAATTACCAAATTTTAGTATTTTTAGCCGCACCCGTTTCATGAATCATTTTCAAGGTGTTAACTGTCACTTTTTGATAATAATAAAAACACATTTGTTGTAGATTTTCTATTGATTATGCTCAAAATGAGCGAAACCGGTCCTGTTTATAAAACTTATTGTGGAAATCATTAATAAAAAATTGGTTTTTATTATTTAAAGTATCATGCCTATCAATTAATAAGGGATAGTCAACATCTTAAAAGTGACCAAATTATTGTAATCAAACTTAAGAAATCAAATAATTGAAGAGAATTTTTGATAGTTCTGACGATGACGTGAGCCGAAATAGCTATCAACTATATCTTATAAAAAAAAATAACGAACTAAAACACATTGCTATTTTTTCACCATGTGTGAGATTTTTTGATTTGGTAAAGCTCAGTTACTATAGATAACCCCATTTTGTATATTTTCACGACCCTTAATATTGTGTTGACTAAGATATTTTGTAGCAAAGTTACATTAAGTACTATAATATAGTTGTCATCAATATACCCGCCTAAGCGTTCATTGTCATTATTTTATTCTATTCAGCAATCAATGTAGATTTTACTAGCTACCAAAAGATTGTTACCCCTAACTGGGATATCCCGATAATAGCGGTGCGACGACATTGGCATACCGGACGTTAGCGCAGTTCACGTTCAAATTTATTTGGCACTACTAGAAAATATTTTGCAAAGTACCAAACCTATAAAACTCAAACTGAGATAGACATAGTACAATTAACATAGCTCAATGAGACATAGTACAGTTAAAAGGTTGAATTTCATTTTAAAAACTGTCTTCTTCAAAGCATTAATATGTAAATAATTTAAGATATTAGCTGATGCTGCTTAATATAAATTCAATGCAAAATTTGAATTATTGAAATTAGTTACGATCCCTCATGTTTTGTCACTAACAATTCGAGTTTTTCCTTTCAGTATATTAAACATATGCAATAAAACTGAAGCACAGTAATCAACTTGCATCTGTAGTATTCTAGAGGAATTACACAGAAAAAATATAAACTCCATGACGAAGAGTTAAATATATACTTCAAATTTTTTTTAACAATTAGCGATTTGTTTATAATGATGTGAATATTTGTAAATGATCATTTTTCAAATTGTTTGTATAGCTAATGATAATTGATGAATGGTTTTTATAATAAGCAGTAATCGATTATACTATTAAAATATAATTGGGTAATTTTAAACATAAAAATACCTATTTTTTGTCAATTGGTGAGTAACTAGCGGTGGGATTAAATATCAGATGATGTAGTATAGGAGTTTAATTTGCAAAGCCTGGGTCGTGAGTGACAAAACATGCGTTAATGTACTTTCAAAAAATAAAATTAAATTGGTAACAAAGATGAAAACTTTCACATTATTTAATTTAACAATGATAAGAATTCCATTAACACGGTTTCTTCCAGAAATAACAGTTTTATTATGGTAAAACACACTTATCCATACTCTTATGTGAAATAAAAACACTCAAGGAATTCAAAACCACTGTTATGGAGGTTTAATATTGTTTTCTAACGGATTAAATGGCAAAAACAACCGACCCGTGATCTCCTCGCGCCTCGCAATTTACGGTGACATTATTTTGAAAATTTTCCCTAATATAATACCGAGTGTTTAATGAAAATGAACCTTTATTTTAGGAAGAAGGAATGTGCCTGATAATTTAATTGCTATCACACGAAAAGTTTTGATAAATTTCAATTTAATTACTCTCTTAACTTCTAAATTAGCCCTCGCAAGAATGGGGTATAAATAATTTTAATATTAATAACGATGTAAGATTTTCATTTAAATTATCATAAACCTGTTTAAAGTGGTATTATGTAAAGCTTTATAGTAGATTCCCTTTTAACTTTTGAATTCTAAGTAAATTATAATATTTTTAAAAGATATATCAAACCACTGGACTTTGATAAAAAAGGACCAATTTAAACACTAACTAAATAAAAACATTACTTTAACTTAAATAATTTAAGACAGTTTTATTTTACCACAGTAATTGTTTTTTTAGACGTATGAATTTAGAGCTCTGTTTATGTCACTCCTCACGATGTATTTAGATCAAATTATACCAAACGTTCAAATATTTGATGATAAAAAACAATAAAATTAAAATTACATAACTGTGTAAATAAAATTTATTAACTTAAACATTTCATACAATATGTAATGATTAATTACTTGCATGACAAGCATGCTCTTAAATTACTCATTTGATGAATAATAATTAACAATTTGTTAATTTATAATAAGTAAGAAAAGTTAACAAGTAAGCATCCAATATAAACAAGGATTAATAAAGTGAGTTTGATATTATAAATGTGTGTCCAGACACTTAATTGCTTGAAACAATACTCGAATCTTATCAGTTGATAGTACTGGCGATGAGTGAAACCGGTCTTGATTAAAAAATATATTGTTGAAATAACTATTAAAAAATGTGTTTTGATTATTTAAAATGTCATCAAAAATATCAAGAAGTGACTATTAACACATTAAATACTCAAATCTTACAGCTAGTTTTGTTTTATCGATATTTTATAGTTGAATTTGGACGTGAAAAGACGGCTGCTTTCATATGGAGTTGAAAAAATGAACCAGAAATAGATAAAGGAAAGTTTTTTACAGAAGAACACACTAAATATATTATATTTGGGTTCCTTCTCAAAACGATTTATTCTAATAATCTAAAATGATAAATGTTGATGTTGTTGATCTTGTGGCTGGATTTTAATGTATGACATTTAGTTTTGTGATAATTTTTGACAGTTCTTAGCCAATTGAAAATACTGTTCAGGAGTGAATGATCATAGAAATGAGCTGTTGAAAGGATACTTTGAATATTATTGAGATGCTGCTAACTGCTGTTTATAACATTTAAAAAAGAATGATAAAAACTATATCGCACTACTTTTTGCAACTATAAAAAATGTTCGTTCATGCTGAATATTAATCAATGTAACTTTATTTGATTTTACGTCAGTAATAAGAATATTTTTTACTTTCAGCTTTATTGGGTTTTCGTATAGGTTGAAAGCATCAGGTATGCGAAAAAATATAATGATAAAAAATCTAATTTCCATCCGCTTTTTTCACGGATATATAATTTCAATAACATGTGTTCGGTAAAAAACTAGACGATATTTTTTTGTCGAAAGCATAAAATCGGTTTTATTAAATTTCCATGGAAATTGATAGATGTTTCAATCACTTTTGAGTGTCAGCTACATACGATATTTTATCCATAATTGAAGTTTAACAGGATAATTTTTAAGCATTTCATATATACTATAAAATGTCAAAAATTTCTATAAACCAACACACAAGGAATTTGCTTTTTAAAGAGAAGAATATCAAAGCAAAATAGAACCTTAAAATCATATTTAATTTTTAATTGTTTACTTATAAAGACTGTCAATTTTATGATATCGACTGAAGATGCTTGATGGAATTTCAATATCAAATTTGAATTGTTACAATTTTGTACGATTCCACATGTTTTGTCACTTCGTGTCAGTTCTGTTGCATTCGTGTGATAGAATGCCTGAAGATGCTGAAAGGCGATACCCGCGTTCGTTAATGACAAAACATGTGGAATCGTACAAAGCTGTAACAATTCAAAACTGCTAATTTTGTTCTTCATAGCACTTAATCAATGTAAACAATTTATTGTTCATATAGGAATATCGATAATTGCGTTGTCGTCGTAAATTTAAGAGAGACATTAAAATTTCAAGATCTATTATGAATTTCTTTTAATTATAAATAAAAATATAAGTTAATAAATATTCTAATTTTATTTTACCTTTCACAGTAAAAAAAATCTTAAATGATTTTCATTCATCATAGAAAACTTTTATTGCAAAAGATCCATATTTTTAATATGAATTAAAATATCATATATAATATATAAAACATAGAGTAAAGGTTTTTTTTAATATTACCAACAAATTTTATAAATACTATTCCGACAGCATATATTTTATTATCAGGACCAGTTTCGCTCGTCATGGGCATTATCAACTGATAAGATACAAATTACAAACAAGCACATTTATACAATATTTTGTGCTTAATATAAACAATTGATAATGCTCGCGATGAGTGAAACCGGTTCTGATCATACAATAGTGGAAATAGTACTTTATGGTGTGTTTTTGTTTTTAACAATATAATGTCTTATCATTCAGAAGTGACAGTTAACACATAAAAAGTGAATTATACTAATTGAAAGTTGATATTGTGTACTACCTAAATACGTGTGTACCTTTGTAAAATGTGATTTTAAAAAATCTAAAAATATTAAAGTAATAGCGTACGAAATAAATCGAAATTTTGCGTTTAATTATACATAAAAAAAAATTACATTGATATGATTTCTTTTCGATATCATTTTAAGACAATATTGATATTTTAAGGATTTTTAATAAAAATTTAAAAAACGCTTTAATGGTATTAACTATCACTTCATGATGTAAAAACACTTTTTCTTACTATTATTTCCAAAATACATTTTTTGATTTAGACGGGTTTCGCCCATAAAATATATTGTAGAAATACTACTAAAAAATGTGTGTTTTCTTATTGAAAATTCGAAAAACGTAATGAATTCAGTTATAAAGGTTTTAAAATATGTTCATCGTCCAGAATTGTTAACAACTTTATTTTTTCATTGAGAATTTCTAATAGATACATGCATACATAACATTTATATAACATTTTACAAAACAGTTGTAAAACATAAAATCAATACAATTTTTTCCAGAAACATCCAACCTTTATATTACTACGACTCGTCATGGAGAAAAAATATTTTATTGGCAATTTTATACCTTAATGTTATCGAATAATAAAATTTTCGATTAATTTTTGATATGTTTATTTAGGCGTACGATTTTCCCTTTCTGATTCCACTACATTTATTGCTCCGTAAATATGACCGTATTATTATGTTCGGGTTACAAAGCACATTTTTACATCTGAATAAAGGTTTTCGATCAAGATTACAGTCAATGAATCTATTCTTGGAATATTGAATTTGCTTTTTCATAGCTTTTAGCCATTATCGTCAACAATACTCAGTCCCATAATGATTAATAACTTTCAATAGTTATATTATACGAAAACTGATAGTTACTTAATATGGATTAAAATAGACAGCTTTGTTATTCATCTTGGTGTTTTATTATTGATGTGCTCACTGTCTCAATTCTTTGAGACGCTAAACGTCATTAGTTGAAAATAACGTTGAAACACTTCATTGAGAATACAACGAAAGCATATTGAAATCAAATTTGAGTCGTTAAAACTTTCTACGAATCCACATATTTTGTCAATAACGACCTGGGCTTCGCCTTTCAGTAACTAAAGACATTCTATCACACGAATGCAACAGAACTGACACACAATAAACAGAAAGCATCGTCCATATACCAAATGTATTAATTAAAGAAAATTGGAAAACGCAAATCCCAAGGCAAGAACTAAAAGCCAGCAAAAACAAATTTAATGATAATTAGCACAATCGCCTCTGATAAGTTTCATTACCGATTAATATTGTTAATGAATCATTCTTGAAAGGATTTTACAATAAATAATAATCAACTATCGTTAAAATATAATTGGGTTTTTTTATTGTTAAGACATTACTACTACTTATTTCAATTTGGCAAGTAACGAAAAGAATTTATTTTTAGATGCGTACTGTGTTTAATGTGATGTTTAGGATTAAAACGTGTCTATGTCGTAGACAAAACATTTGGAATCGTACAGAGTTTTAACAATTGAAATTCCATCAAGTACTTTCAATCTATATCAAATGCCGTATTGAAATCTTTGAAATTATTAAGCGATTAAATAATATAAACATAGGAAAATTAAAATATCTAAATAGAAATAGATAAATAAATGACTCATTGATGTAAAATTATTTCCTTTGAGATTTTTTTTATCAAAAATCGATCAATTATTTGATAAATGATATCGACTGAAGATACTTGATGGAATTTCGATATTAAATTTAATTTTTTGAATCCGATTATAATTCCAGTCTGTCCAAATTTTTTCTGTCGCATTCCTGATAAAATACCTGGCGATGCGTTAAGGCAAAACAAGAGTTTTCAGTGACAAAACATGTGGAGTTGTATACATTTTTCACAATTCAAATAAAAATAAATATTTACTGGTATTGTGTGATTTTTAGTTCCTCCCCACAACAAATACACAGCAGGGGAAAGTCACGCCCTATTTTTATATTTATTTTAATGTGAAGTAATTAGATCCTCTACTTTCAATAATAATGATAAGCCTTAAGAAAAATGAGAAAAAAACACGTGTCAATAATACCGAAAGCTTTCAACTTTCACAAGATTACTGTCGATACCATTGAAAGCACTACTTAACAACCAAAAATCATTATATTTTACATACGTGTAATTTTTTGAAAATTACGCATAAAAATTTCACAAAGTATTTTATGTTATTTTGATTATTATCAAAAGATACTTTTATGATAAATGTAACTAATTGAATTAATTACAATCTTGTTTATTACTATATCAATCCGTCTATTGGATTTTATAAAACGTTCAATGTTGTTCAGAGTAATTTAAGTCTAAATCACAAGAAAACTCAACGATTTATTCCGTAATTAAAAGAGAAAAAGAGAAATTATTTTGTACCAAGTCTGTCAACAATTACAATATTTTTAATTACGTAGTATAATTTTATTCGTAACGACAAATTGTGAATGTTTTGATCGAGTAGTGCTAGGTACTTTTTTTAGTGTTTGCGACTCGGAGAACTTTTTTTTTGTATTTAGAATTTATGTCTTACGTACAAATGATAATTAAATAGCTTACAAAAACAACTCAAAATAAGTTTTTTTCTTCCTTACATTTTCAGCCAGAATGTTGATGAATGTTGATTCAGTAAAATAAATATTCATTGACTCTTTATCGACTGCTGTACGAAGGTTTAAAATTATAAAGTAAATAGTATATTCATTGTTTCTTTATTTTTTGTATGTAGCCTTTATATTGAAAGTAATAAATTATGTGTCATATATTAATGCGATATACGTCAATTCATTGGTTTTTCTACCAGTGCTATAGCACGCATGGGAAAATGTATTGTGTACCTTTTTATACAGCTATATATTGATAAGCAAATGTACGTTTAAATATAGTTCTGACGATGGCGTGAGCCGAAATAGCTATCAACTATATTTGTTAAAAATAATTTTGTAGAACTAAAATACATTGCTATTTTTTCACCGTGTTATAATGCAGTTCTACCAATTAAATGCCAATTCAATCAAAACATCGATGATAGCTATTTTAGCGTACCCCTCGTAAGAACTATAATAAGCGTAAATCGAAATATCCATCAACATATACCTTATAATGTATGTAGAACTAATTTCAGTTTGATATTTAAAATGAGAACTATTCATTATATATATATTCATCCAACTTAGCTAAAAATGCAAAACAAAGCACGCCTGGTACACCGGTTAATATGAAAACTTTTGTATTTTTGGCCTTGTTTCACTTACGATGTTTATGTTAAAATTGAAACCTTAATTTACGAACTTTGAAACAGCTGACGTTCCAGTGTTTTTCCTTGCCGAAAAAAGCTTTTTTGTATCCTATTACAAAATAATATTAACATATTGATTTTCGGTTTTCGAGACAATGTCGAGAATTCTCCATGTTATGTGATATTTGCCGAATCTCCATATACATCAACGCTTCACTGTCAAGAACTTTTATGTTACAAATTGATTGTTTTTATTAATTGATTGAATTGGCATTCACTTGGTAGAACTCCATTATAAAACGGTGAAAAAAATAGCATTGTGTTTTAGTTCTACAAAATTATTTTTTTAAATATAGTTGATTGCTATTTCGGCTCACGCCATCGTCAAACTATTATTTAAAATAAAAATCGTTTCTTTAAAAGTCCTTGTCTCATAATTTCATCGTACACGAAAAAAAATCATTAAAATATTCATAATATAGAATAGCACTGATTGTGCACAAATAAACAGCGAATAAAAAATATGATAGACGGGTATGATAAATTGCCTGTCTCTAAGTGTAAAAAACAAACAAATCTTTATTACATGCCAGTGTTTAGACAAATCTGTGGGATAAATATACCCACTGGGTTATTTGAAACAAAATTTGATATATGTTAGTCACATTGTAAAACGACGATTTTCAAATTTGTAGCTACCAACTTTTGCAAGTTAGGTTTAGTTAGTTTTGGTTGTTACAAATCACATTGCAATCTCTTTTTTTGAAGGCATCAAAAAAGGAGATTGCAATACTTGTATTTTTAAAACTAAGATCGTGATCAAATTTGAATTGTTACAGTTTTGTACGATTCCACATGTTTTGTCGCTAACGACGCAGATTTTGCCTTTCTACATCTTCATGCCTTCTATAACAGGAATGCAACGAAACTGGTGATTTATGATTTCAACTGAGGGTGCTTGATTTGATTTCTATATCAAATTTTAATTCTTGAGGCTTTGTACAATTCTACATGTTTTGTCACTGATGACACGGGTTTCGTCTTTCGACATCTTCAGGCATTCTCGCGTCATCAATTCAATATTTGAATTCCATTAAACACTTTTAGTCAATATCATAAATTTAACAGTTATGCCATGAGTGAAAGCGGTTGTGGTTATAAAATGCTTTGAAACGCAAGAATATTATTACGAAATTGTATTTTATTATTTCAAACTCTTTTCAAAATTTTCATCATCTTTATTTGTTAATTTGATAATTTTTGGACAGTTGATTTCTCTTTTCAATAAATATTTTTCATCATTAGATAAATTGTAAATAATCAAATTACTTCAATGGTATTTTTTCGGTTTCTGCGTATGGATCTTTTGTGTTGCAAACAGTCTATTTTTAGTATTTTAACAATGTTTTGAAATATATACATTCCATAAAATTATTATTTCTTGTTTTCCAATATTTCACTAGGAAAGGAATCATTAGTAATAGAAATACTTATAATGAATTAGATTCTGTTACCTTATTCTCTTACACAAATAGTATTGTGTTATTATTTAATATTTTATTCTAGGAAAATGTTCGAAAATATGTTGAAATTAAGGCAGCGTTATCAAATAATATTCCTTTGAAATTGAAATATAAAATATATTTTTTATAAAAAAATCAGTTTGCCAAACAAGGGAAGAAATTTTTATTATAATATATAAAGAGGATCGGTGTGTGTGATAAATATAAGAAATGGAAATAAATTACGCATTAAAAATGTCACCCGACAAAACCGCCGGGACATAATCGCCACTAACTACCACCTAGACAATTCGACCGACACAAAATCACCAGAAAATAATAAAAATATTTAAAAAAAAAAGTGCTTATGGGATTTCGAAAAATTCGTCGACATTTGCAGTTGTTAGCAAACAATTTTAAAAATATATAATCGCGTCGAAATCGAAATTAACTGATTAGTTTAAAAAAAAAACAAAATATCAGTTTAAAAATATCAAAGTCTTAAAAGAAATTTTATATTTGCACAAATTATCTTATTTTTTTTTTTATTGCACTTGGCGGATTTGTTCCGAGCGGAAATGTTCCGGATATAATGTGCCAATGCTATGGTTCCGGCGGTTTTGTTAAGATCCCATAAAACATGACAATACTCGTACATTAATTCATATATACCAAAAATACCTCGTAGTATTTTCGATGGCTTATTCATTATACGTGTAAATTAAATTATCATTATTAAAAACAAAATTTTTGGTATGCAAGCTAGACTTCATAAATTCTTGGTAAAAACTATAGAATATTAATTAACGATGAAGATTTAAGATTGTTTTAGATTCGATATTCTAGGATCAAGTAATCCAGGAATCACAGGAATTGTTATTGACGTGATTAAAATTAGTCAGAGATTTAGGACAACCTGTACACAGTAATTTACCACTTAAAACAACCACCCGTTCTGTAAACAAGCTTCAAATACACTTAATATTTCTAAATGAGAATGTGTTAGTAATTTATTCTTAATAAACATCCAATATACTATTTTGTGAATACTTGTAAGGATGTAAAAATGAATCGATTTTAGCAAAGTCCATATATTGTACAAATTATAAAAATAGATATAAACCAGAATGTTACATTATTAATAACACGTAGAATGCAAAATATCACTTTAATTTAAGTTAACTGTCATTTCTTTGGTGGACAGGCAAAATATTTTAAATTATAACAAAAAATAATTAAAAACTTTTTTTACAAAATATTAAATGATTTGGACCAGTTTCGCTCATCACGAGTGCTATCAATCCTGTTTATTGCATATTTTGTGGAGATATTACTAAAAATGTGTATTTATTTTTTTAAATTTATGTAAATTTTACTAATATAAAAATGTCAAATTTCTTCACTCATATGTCACACAACATTTTTCATCCATGATTGTGAAAATAAAAAATCATAAAAATAACTTTACTAAATTCACGATCATATTTACAAAATGGGATCGATCAATATTTGCTTTACGATCTATCAAATATGTACATTTGGTACCGCAATTTTGTTCAGCATAGGTATAATATTTTGAAATAATTATATGAAAATAAGATAAATACATAATCTCAATGTTCACTTTGTGAATTAACAGGGAGAGAAATCGCAAAATGAGTCATGTCAAAAATATTAACCAAGACTAATTACCTAACCTTAATGACATTTCCAGAAACTTTTCTTTTGGTCTGTTAATTTTATTTAATCAGCAGTATGTTAAATATTTCATCTCATCTGTGATACATTACCATTCAACATTCGTTTTCCATAAGCAAACTTATTTCGCCTTGGAGTTTCGCAAAGGTTATTCTATTCATTACGTAAGTACAAAATTAATTTATGAATAATCTTGATTCAAATTTAACATTCTCCATCAATCATAATAATCTGGTTGCTTAACTCTATAACCTACTATGTAACAAACGATCCCGGTTGCGGGACAATTAATTAACTAGCGGAGAAACAAACCCGAGCTGGTCGCACCGCTGTCATGGCAACGCGGCGTCTTCGCTGAAAGCTCTCGCATGACTGCCATCTATTGGTCGGCCCGCCAAACGACCCAAAGCTCGGAGGGCGATATTGTGAAGTTCACTCGCGTACGCCACTTTTTAAGGCTTCACTTGCACTCAAACAATGCAGCGTTTTTTGCAGCCGATTGGCACGATTTAATCACAAAGCATCTCGGCGATTCCACATCGCATTACTGACCACACGTGCTGTTGGAAATAAAACGATTCACTTTCACAATTAACTGTATTATATTAACTCGTTACGCAGACACATAAACTATTGAACAAATCATTTGGTTTTGTCTAAATAAGTTTATTATAAAAATTCCCTCGAGATTTTTTTATCGTGAATACAACAAAGACCTGTTAATGTTGGGCCAATAAAGCCATACAAAATTTAATTTCGTTAAAACAAACGGAATCATATTTTTTCAAACTCTCTACCTTATTAGTTAGAGCTACTTTTGTCAATTTCGTTGCGTTTTCAAGTTCTTTAAAATTTGATAATGAATACTGATATTTTCAATATTTCTTCAAAAGTTTCTTTCCATCCATTTTACTTATAAATTAGCTTTCATTGAGTTGATATAAAGCTATTTAACCACTTTGACGCCATGTTGTACAAGCACGCAAACGCTACCATGATAATATATATGACTATATCTGTTTTGGTTTTGAATAAATTTAAATCAAATTCGTTTGATACTTGATTTCCAAAATTTTAAATATCGAACTAATCTCATTTTTTTACATTCGAGTGAACAACTATCAAGGTATTGTACCTATACTATTTTTTTAACTTAAATATTTTTTGTGATAGCCCTCGAAATATTATCATGTAAAATCTACGTATTGCAATGAAAATAGTGCATAGATCTTCATAAAAGAGACCAGATTATAATTATTTATATTTTAACTTTTGAATAAAAAAATATAAAAGTAATGTATTAGATGTTTTTGCGTGAGTGTATTCTTGCAGTTTTATAATAAATAAGAGTTAAAAATGACGGCTCTTAATTGGTTAAATAAATTTATAGAAATATTTTTATAAAATTTGGAAATATAATAATGTTCAATTGTTGACTCTGAATTAAATTTATTAAAAAAAACACATATAATCATACATATTTTCGTGGTATATATATCTTACCTATTAAAAATAAAGCTGTTAATTTGAATCTTTGTTTATCCTTCATTAAAATCTTTTTAAAAAAAAAAATCATAATTGAGTAAAATTTCTCAATGTATGAAATTTTTTTCACTTCTATTGTATAAGTAAACTTCAGCTTAATCATAGTTATTATTGTTCAAGTAATCGAGTTTGTAAGATTAAAATATAGAGTTTCTAAATTCAAATAACATTAAGTAATTTGTCGATCGATTTTTGAACTGCTTTCGAAAGCATGGAGGTGTGAAATGTCTAGGTTCTTTCTTACATTTCCTGGTCTACTCCAATGCAACGTGTTATTTTGCAGATTTGTGTCAAGAAACTCAGCACCCGATTTGTGGTTCGTTACTATTCTAAAAATATTGATAGATTTTATCTTTTTCTAAATATTTTAAAGTTAAAGACGTTTGGTGATATAGCCTATTATTCTGGATATTAATTTTGTATCCCTAAAAATGCATTTTTGATTTTAATTGTTACAACTTTGTACGGTTCTACATGTTTTGTCACTAACGACCCGGATTTCGCCTTTCGGCATCTTCAAATATTCTATCACACGGATGCAACAGAACAGTATGTCTGAAGATGCCGAAAGGCGAATCCCGTCTCGTTAGTGAAAAAACATGTGGAATCGTACAAAGTTGTAACAATTCAAAATTGATATTGAAATTCCTTCAAGCACCTTCAATCGATATCATAAAAATAAAAAAATGCATTTGTTAATATTGTCGTATACATCATAATACACCTAGTCCTTTTTTTATGCGATTTTTTTTTACGCGAATTCGATTATACGCAATTTTTTTGGACGGCACCGCTGCATTTTTTTACGCGCTTCACTCGTTTTTACGTAATTTTTTCCCCAAAATTGTTTTAAAGAATACATTTATATATGATGCTAGGCATGTACGTTTCATTATTTTTTAATTAAAAATATATTTGTATTTTTAAAACTTAATTTTGTAAAGCAATCCATTTTTTTAAATACACATACAATCGCCAAATGTTAACAAGTGTATCGGATATTATGCGAATTTATGTTTTAGTGTGTGTAAAGAAATATAATGCAATTGCGTGAAATCATTTTTTTTTACGCGATTTTTTTTACGCGCCTTTTTCTGGAACCATTGTATCGCGTAAAAAAGGACTGGGTGTAGTTAATTTTGTTGCATTACATAATAAAATCTAGAAATCTGTAAATGAAACATTAAATAGAAAACTAATATATTATATTGTGCATGTATTTTAATGACAGGACATTTAGACTGCATAAAAATATCAAATTTCTTACACAAAAAATATGTGAAACAGATTTCACACAGATTATTTCAGTAGGTAAAAACCTTCCTTCTTTATCTGCTACTTTTAGCTACTGTATGAAATATTCAACATTTTAGTTAATTTTAAATGTATCATGAGTGATATTTGTGGTCCGAAAAAGCTTATCTAAAAATCGAGAATAACTAAAGCCACCATGTAGATATCTATTCTGCCCTACTTCTATTTTTCTGATTGAAAAAGACGGAAGAAAAAGAATATACTTTATAGAAATAAGCTCTAAAAGTAGTCCGTGAAGATTGTGAAAAGATATGGTAAATTGAATGACTTTTCGTTTTGTTTATATCATGTTTTGATATACAGCAAATCCACTAGCGCCTATAATAACCAAATCATTTTTTACTCTCGCATTAGAATATTCAAAGATAAAACGTTTTGCATGCAAACTGGTATTATCAACGTTCATAATTACAGCTCTTTTGTGCTAGATTAGTATGAAACATGATTTTGTGATGCTGAAAATTTATGTGCGCTTGTTCATAATATTCTAATGTGATTTTATTAGTCATGCAACGTAACATACAGTTGAGAATATCTGTGGGCGAAAAGCGTGGGCGTTAAGAATTAAATAGGCTTTTATTAATTAAATTTTGGTGGTTCTTGACAAGTTAATTCTGTATCATAAATTGAATATCGACAGTTTGATTTGAAGCATTTATATTATTAGGTGATATTAGTTTTATCGAGTATGTAGTGCATATTGCAGATCTCACGGTTTTTTTTCCCAGAATGAAATGCATTTTTTTTAAATCGATTTATCGATTCTGTTAGAATAAACGTGTGTTTGCGTGGTCCAAAATAGCCACTCATACCCTTTTGACCCTTATTCAAAAACAAAGCGAAGAAAAAACGATTATCTTAAAATTAGTTATATTTAAGCCATATTCCTTCTATATTCTCACATTATTCAAATTTGAATTGTTGAAAACTTTTACGATACCTTTCGGCATCTTCAAGCAGTTACGATATCATTTTACTTTCTTTAATAAGAATAGTTTTTTCAACCGTGTATTCAACAATCATCTTCAAATTACTTTTGTGTAAGACAACACCCGTAGTAAAAATTTAACTTAAAAAAATTAAAAATTTATTGAAGTGTAATACGTAATATATTTGTTAAATGCATTAATAAATCAATAATATAGATTTGATTCATTAAAAAAAAATATACTCAGTTGAGAAAATTTGTCTCTTAATAATTTAATTAAAAATAATCCTGAACTTGGTGTGACCCCATGTTATTAATATTCAGCAGACTTTGTATGCTTATTTCAAAAATTGATTTTATTTAAGTAGTAAATTGTATGATAGTAGAAGAAACCATAGTTTTTCCTAAGATAACTCTATTAGGAATCAAATTGATCTACAATACATTGAAAGCGTGCCTGAGTTAAAAGAAACCAAATTTTTGAAAGGATAGTAACAATTTAAAATATCGACATTTGGTGGACTTTTAAAATCAAAATTTAAACGTTGAAATATTGTACATCCCTACAATTTGTTATTTATCACTATCGTTAATGGATCGTTTATGTGGAATCAAATGATTTGAAAACAATTTTTTTGACATTTTATGAGATTTTTTTTTTGTGTTTAATAAGGGATCTGTTATAACGTAGAAAATTAATGAATGACTGTGGCCTCCCTATGTATCAAAGAAAATCAAATATTTAATGGGTACTCTATCAAATTAGTGTTTATTTATTTGTTCAAAATTGATGAAGATAAAAAACCACGGTTGAATAAACACATCAATAACAATTACTTTTAATATTATTTGCAAATGATAGATGGCAGACTCAAAATTAATTTTTGATATTGCTTTTCAGTTTCAGCAAAAGAGCGATTATTGAACCACGTATGTGATAAAGTAAACTTCATACCATTAGACTTCATGAAACACGTATTGCAAAACAAACAAATCACTGAGCTGGGAGGTACGAGGAATTCTCTCGCAGACAATTCGCCCCTGGGGACGTTTAAGCTTCAACTTTGAGAACCTTTTTGTTAAAGCGATTTTTCTTACGCGTACATAAAAATGTCACATCCTCAAAAGTTACTGTCATGAATTTTAACCCGTTTTATATGGTTTCTGCAAGAATTTTTACTGCTATAATATTTTCTTGAATCTTGGTTTTATATTAAACGCATTTTAAACTAAATTTTCGTTTATACTTAATTTAAAACATAAAAATTTATACGAACCATTGAATATTTTACAATTTCAGGTTTAATACAAAATAAAATTAATAACTTTGTTATTCGACTTCGTGTTTCACTTTTTAGGGAAGCGTCGTTTACCCTTGAGCTTTTTATTATTAAAGTTAACAGTACACCATTTTTTTTTCACTTAAAAATGATGGGTATGGCGGAACTGTTCCTTTTTTAATGACCGTGAGGAAAGGGTTAAGATTAAATAGTTATAATATTAATAATTAAATCCTTGTAATAAAAACAAATTAGAAAGAATCTTCTTTGTAGAAAGAAATTATATCTATATTGTAAAACCACCATGTATAGTACTATTTACAAAATTTAATATTTAAAGACACGGACCGACTTTACTTACCGCAAACATAATCAATAGATAAAACACAAATCAAAAATAAGGCTCTTTAAACAAAACTATCTAGTAAAAATCACCAGGTATCAAATCTTTAAAATGATCAAACAGTTTTCACGTTGGCATCGTTGTTGAAAATGTCAGCAATATTGTGAAATCGGCCGTGGTTAAAAAATATAAATGTGAAATTTTCTCAGTGCATTAAAAAAAAACGAAACCGCAGAAAAAACGTAATAAAATAAAATACTTTGAATGTGTTATTTTACGGTACACTTCAAATCCGATATTCAATTTATTTCCTCCATGATCCGTCAGAAGAAATTTTGGAGATAGTCAAAAAAATTAAAATATAAAATGGCTCGTTGTTAAAAGGGACGATAGTTTATATACATTTATAATCACAATTATCACTTATAAAAAGTCACGATAAAAACATGTATCTTTATAATTAAGGAGTTTAATAATCAATTTAAAAAAAAAATGCGATACGAATTTCAGACCTTTTAGGTATTAAAGACAGTAAAAGCAATAAATATATTTAATAAAAGCCCACACAAGCTACAGAATCTATCATTTAAAATGTAAGATTTCATTCCAGATGAATTCTTAATGCTTCATTCAAATGAATAACTTGATGATCCCCGATAAGACATGTGTATATTATACAAATATAAAAAATAATAATATATATACAATTAAAATTAGTCCGAATTGTTTGAGATGCACACTTTGCCTACGGCAGAACCTGCAAACATTCGCTCAGTGGACCTTAACTTTTAGATTATCGCGGTGAACAAAGACAATCTGTTAAATGCAATAGAAAATTGCATCCGACGCCCTGAGCAATGTTTTAAATCGAAATTTATAAAAAAATATAAATTTTATTCAGCACAAATATAAGCCATATTTGTACGACATTAATTGGAATACATCTGCGGCTTGAAAATATATTGAATACATATTAGCCTTATCCATTCGTATGTCCCCTCTGAGGAACCAAACAAGAAAAGCGTTCTACTCGTATGTGCCCACTGGGGAACCAAAACTTTAAGCTCTAATATTTTCTGTGTACCACATTTTATTGATTTTTATTGCTGTTTATCATATTATATATATATCGTGATGATAATATTTTCTCTATCATATGATTAAAGTTCATATGATAGAGAAAATCGCAATCTTCTTGCATCGACATAAAAAAATCGCTAGAATTTTTATAATTTTCAGCTGAAAATTTCTCTTTTTTATTAAAAATCATTTGAATATGATTGATTTCAAAGCATTACTATGTTAACGGTGATAACACACTAATAAATAAATTTTCAAAAACTCTTTATCTATAATGTTTTTAAAGCTTTTAAAAATATCATGTTTAAAATTCATATACTCGGATTAAAATTTTCTTAAAATAGAAATAAAAAACTTTTTACGATTGTCTTTCTATGAAAATACTAAAAAAGACTCGATTTAATATAAAAAAAAAATTTTTTTTCGTTTTTTCGAATGTAAGAAAATTACATATAAAAAAAACGAAACTATGCTATTATTTTGGAGTGAAAATAACATCGCACATAAAAACAATCGAATCATGGTTCTTTAAATTTCATTTCCATATTAAATAAAACGTATTCGTAAACATTCTTTATAATTTTTTTTTGACATTTATTTTAATGTTTGTCACGTAAAATTTGTAATTGCAATTGCAATAATATTCTTTGAGCATTTTCCAATTAACTTATAAAGTCAATAGGCAAATGCTTTAATAGTTTTTAATATGTTTATATTTTCTTTAATAATTTGAATGGAAACGGCTATTATAAAAAAATACGCAAATAATTACACAAGTTGACCTAATAAAAATCCCACGTACGTTTTATGATTTCTTCATTAGTATGGCATCCAATTAAAAATATCAATTTCATTAAAAATATATTGATTTAATGACAGTCAGTCGTTTTACAACACCATCATTCCTAAATATTTTTTTTATGTTAATTTCATTAGCTTAAAAATAATACGGATATAAAAATAAAAAAAGCAATTAAATACACCGATGTCTTTGTAGATTTGCCACTTTAGTGAAACAATTTACAATAAACTCTCCTATAGCGTTCGCTTTACTTATAAGCTTTCTATATGGTTTGCGGCAGTCCCCTCTATAAAGTTCTTTTTTTACAAAGTTCAAAGCCAAATTAGTAATTTTACAAATATATTAGATTATAAATACGTGTTTTGTACGTATGCATAATATTCGTGAATATCTGATTTGGGTAATTCATAAAATACAATTGAAAGAACCTAACCTCAAATTTTGTATGCGTGCTTTGACTCCTATTACGTAATAATCCTAAAGCATACTCCCAATGTTTTTGCTATGAACGGTTGATTGTATTAGCTTTAAATGAGATTTCAATCTTTATTTTCCAAAATACTTATTTAAAATTTATGAGTGTCAAGAAAAAAACCCTTAAAACCATATTCACTTCTAATATGTCATGGTTTAGGATCTTGCTGCATATCTGTTAATAAACCATTATCTCTTTATAAAGAGTGACATAAGCTACGACTTATTGATTATGCTTTAAAATTCAACTAAAAGCCAGCTAGAAGCTTGATTTACTTCTGGTCCAAATTCTTATGAACAATTTAGTCAATTTTAAGATTGATGTTTATATTGTTATTTGTATATATTATATAAAGCGCAATGATTGCCGAAATACTAACTTTTCGTTATTGAAGAGAAACAACTTTCGTTATAATACATCATTTTATACAATTCGTGATTATCAACTACGTGCAAAAACCGACAAAACCATACTAAATAAAATGATAAAAAACTCATGACGTACAAATCCCGATAAGCTTCAGAAAAAACGATTTTTCCAAATTAATTTCGTTTATATTCCTTGAAATTAGTAGTTAACTGAATATTAAAAAATCATACTTCTTTTTTTTGTTAAGTATCAAGTCATTAAAAAAATTTATTATATTCTTGTTTACCGTAAAAAATCGTTTAGTGTTATATTATAAAGTGATGTAACGGGAATTGATTTTAAGTGACTCATACAAAATATGATTTTAATAACCTTGATTAAAAGATGAATTTATTTTTACTAACTATTTACAAAAAAAGTATTTGTTAATGTTCTTCAGTAACGAAATATTACTTAATGTCGTTTTTATATCGCTGTGTAATTTTGTAAATTGTTATATCAAAAAAACGCATGTATTGAAATAAAAATTAAAGACAAATCGTCAAAATATTTTCATGGCTTACGACATACTGCCGTTTACAAAATATTAAATACATATCCAGCGGTGGATTGAAAAAAAAACTCACTTGCACTATTGCAATACATTATACTAACTAGCGAACGAATAACAAAAAACCACACTTCACTTGTTTTTGCAATAAACTTTCACATAGTATCAAACATCTCAGATAATTAAATTGAGACGTTGTAAATAATTACGACTCGGTAAAAACACTTGAATGCTATTCAACAGGTTGAGGCTTGCGTATGGAATATTCGACTCGGCAAAGTTTTCGAAGTTTGGACGGCCCGCCGGTTTGTTTATAGCCCGTTATTGCTTTGCGGAGATACCGTCAGCAATGCGACCGTAAAAAGACTGACTGGCGAAATGCGAATGGACCTCTTTTGCTTGTCGACCTCGACGAGTGTGGGCTGGTCGCGGCAGCCTCGCGGGATGCGAACCCGGTCTCTATCGTTCAAGGCACCAGTGCATTCTGCAGTCATATGCCACCAAGCACCTTATACTGGTGTTGCAAATCTGATGTAGGGACTTATCTTATCATTTCTTATAATTAAATACAAAATAATAGCTTCGTAAAAATATTCTATACTATTTCTGAAACTTAGACGTTTCATTAATATTCAACACAAAATAAAAACTACTGCTGCTGTGTTTTTAATTAAAGAATAATTTGATTATAGTGTTTCTGGCAGCAATCGTTTGCAAAAATTTGTAAGATAAATTAATAATTGACAAGACACATAATATCCTTTTCAAGAGTAAATTTGGCATATATATATTACAATGCAACAACTGCCAGTACATTTACGTGTGGAAAACCATGCGTACTTTGGGAATTAAAGTATCAAAGAGCTAAATTGTTTTAATTTAATAATTAATAAAGCTACATTGACATTATCTGGCTATTTTAGATTGGCAAACCATTCGTTCAAATTGGGTCAAAACATGTGGCTAATAAATATTTATATCATAAAAGTTTAGGAATAAATAGGGCCCAGTTGAATTCTATACCATTATTGATTGATCAATCAAACCTCCTTTATTCACACCTGTTACATTAATTTAATTAGTCAACGATTTGCATTATACAAAATGTTAATTTCCAATTTTGGATTGCATAATGTTTAATGTTTCATTCATCAGGCCCTGCTTAGATAAAACCTAAAATAATAAGATGAGAGAAACTGTTTCCAAAATAAACAATAGATTGCTCGTTCTCTTGTTGAAAACCATATTTATTCGTATGTGACATATAAATAATGTAACATAATGTTAAGTGCTATTTTCACAATTTTGTGTTAGTATCGACTTTGTATCAGTTTTCTCAAGTGACAAAATTTTCAATATTCAAAACTAGTCCTGATCTGAATAATATAAAATTGTGTTAATGTATCAGTACTAAGTATTGCGTTTTGTTTTTTGAAATATAATAACTTTCCACCAAGAAGTGACAGCTAATATCTTAAAAGAGATAAAATTTTATTTATGCCCCAATTAATTCTCAAAATCTGTAAGCTGTTCATTTTTATTTCTTTATTGTTTACTCCTTGGAGTATACAAACACTATTATTGATGAAATACGCGTTACAATAAGTGTCTAACACGACCAGCTGTATAACAAAGTTATCGACTTTTGAGAGCATTTATAATGAGGTAAATACCATTTATGTATTTTTGTGTTCATTATAAAAATATTAAGTATAATGTATTTTTTCTTTCGACGTTAAAACTATTGTTTTTATTGCTAGCTCACTGAGTTTTGTATCTGACATGAAATATTTAACAAATATCAATAGATAACAGATATTCATCTATATATATATATAATAGATTCTACACTTGTCACATTTAAGGTGTTTACTACCACTTCTTGATACCATAGTACTATTTCTACAGTTTATGATCACGACCACAATATATTTCATGATGAGTGCAACTGGCCCTGGTCATAAAATATATTATAGAAATATTATTAAAAAATGTTATTATTAATTAATTTTATTAAGAGATCTACACTTATACAAATAACTTTGAGTATTAGTCATCGACAGAAGAAAGACAAAGGTCCCAACCTGCAGAGAACACTTTTTTACACGACCAAATTTAAAAACACATAGGCCGACTTTGAATTGAAATCAAAATATTTAATTAAATTAACACAATTTAAAAAATTAACACATTAAAATCTTATTTCAATATGTTATTGAAAAAATCAATAAGATAAAGGACTAGTTACATTAATCCTTTGTATTTGATAACAAAAGTTGGTTTTCCGCAAATGTTTTGACATTGTTTACCTGCTAATTTTTACATGTCAATTATCAACATTTGATACGTCAGTAGTCAGAGGTTGAACAATTATAACTAGCGGTGAATATATCATATAAAATATGAAGTTACCACTTTTAAGGTGTTAACTGTCACTTCTTGTTGGAAAGGCATGATATTTTAAATAATAAAAACACATTTTTTAGTACTTATTTCCACAATATATTTTTTGATCAGGACCGATTTCGCTCATCGCGAGCATTATCAACTGATACATTGATACTGAACATCAGTAGATAATGCTCGCGATGAGCGAAACCGGTCCTGATCAAAAAATATATTGTGGAAATAAGTACTAAAAAATATGTTTTTATTATTTAAAACACTTTATTCTGACATTAAATGTTTTAATTGTATACGTTGTAATTAATACGGTGAAAAACATTTATGTATTTTATTTCAACAAAATTTATAAGGTGTATAGTTAATAGCTATTTCGGCTTATGCCCATATCAGAAGCATCTAAAACATAACTCGGAATAACTATCAGCTATAATTAATACCTTATTATTGCTATTTTTTCAACGTGTTATATTACAGTTCTACTGAATAAGTACCAACTCAATCAATACGTTGCGGTTCTTATAAAAGTATATATTTTTAAACAAACTGTTACTTCGTTTGGACTGTCTACAGTCGAAATATTCTGTAGCTCGGATTATTGTTTTCATTTCATACTATCAAACAAAAATTAATTGTTATTTTAACAAAGTAAAATAGTGCATTCATGTAACTGTGCAACTTTTGTGATATAATAAAGTGTGTTTTGAAAAAACCTATCTTCAAAATCAGGAATCCATTCAATACAGAATGAGCTTTAAATGGGTGCATGAAAGGCTTCTGTTTAAACTGGTCTATTGTTTGGAAATACACAACTATTTGAAATAAACGTTTTCCAATTTCCATCTCCCGGTTTTATTTTGGCTTCATTTCAAAGTACCGCTAAACCAAATACCACCGTCTGACGTAATAGTAAACGATCATTAGAATTCATATTACAAAAGTCGTTTACAACTATTTGGAAACTAACCAGTTTCTGTACAACATAATCCACATTTAAATATCACCCATCTTATATTATTTGAATATGTAATTATGTTTACTGTCTCTAGATTACGTTATTACTGTGGGAAAATTAATTTACAACATAATGGGTATTTCGCGACGTATTTATAATTTATTGTTTTTGATTTTTAAATTGTATTGAATTATGTGTGTCATTTTTATAACGTTTTGTTTATTTGAACAGCAATTACTTAGTAGAACTCAATTATTATAAAGTTAAAATATCAAGCTTTATATTATGACTGTAACATTAAGTGAAAACGAATGACATAATGAGAATACAAATATGTATTTTAATACTACAATATTTATTAAGTAGAAAGTTATTGATTGAATTGGCATTCACTTGGTAGAACTCCATTATAATACGGTGAAAAAATAGCAATGTATTTTAGTTCTACAAAGTTTTGTAGAACTAAAATACATTGCTATTTTTTCACCGTGTTAAGTAGAAAGTTGATAGCATCGATGGTCAATGCTCGCTATTAGCTTTATCAGTCCTGATCATCAAATATATTGTGAAAACAGTACTATGAAATGTGCCCTTAGTATTTAATTCGTAATGCATTTCCACTAAAAAGTGACAATTAATACAATACACGGTTAATAAAGGTGTATTAAAAAATTATGTTTGGAAATTCCTCTTAAAGAATTCAAATAGGTTAACGTCACAATTTGGAACATAATACGTTGAATATTGAAAAATAGTAAATATATTTAAAAAAAAGAGCTTTCACAAAGTTACCGTCGATTCGATTGAAAGCTAAGGTTTTTATGACACACAGACATCGGTTCAAATGATAGTCGTCGAAGAACATAAAATCGTTGTTTGTTAGTAGATTTTCTATCGATATCACTTCTGCATACAGTCATGTCTTGAAATCCTACCAGAAGCAGTATCAGGTAACTATTAGAGAATTAAAATTGATAGCTTCTTTCATGTATATACATATATTGTATTACTGTAAAACACTTGTTGATATTTGAGATACAATGGCTGGAATAACCAGTCATCAATTCTTAATCGATTTTTTTGTGACACATTATTGCATATTTCAATTAAATGAATGCAATTTCTAAGGTCGCGGAAATATGTTTAATAAATGATTCTCTTTTGTTGAATATTATAAATAATATTATATAACTTAATGACATTTTAATGTCTGTTGATTGTTATTTATTGAAAAAAAATTTTTCAATAAAAACTCATTAACCGTATGAATTGTGTATAAAATTAGCATATACAAATTGAATATAGTTATTTAAATTATTTCAAATACATATTAAGCTTTTATCCTTATGGTAATTTTTCTGTGATAAAATATAAGATATGCAAACTATAATACCTATAGTCTCTAAGTTATATTGCATCTGTGAAAGAGAATGCCTGAAGATACTTAAAGTTGTAATCCGGGTCGTGAGTGACAAAGCATGTTTAAGTGTACTACATAATTTGAAAAATTCATGCTTGATTTTGAAAGTCCTTCAAATACTTCTAGTGGATATCGTTAACCAAGATATTTTTTATTGTTAACTATTTCTATAGGAAATTTTTTCACCATTTTCGATACAATAATGCTTAATCAAATGAATTTTTCCAACATTTTTAACAGTTATTTTGAAACAAGCTAAACGCAGTTCTATCAATAACCACTCTCTTACCTAAACGGTGATTTTGAAACGGTGAATAAAATCTATTTAATTATGAATCATTACAACTTTGTACAATTCCACGTGCTTTGGCACTTACAACCTGGGTTTCGCATTTCGGCATCTTCAGGCATTCTATCACACGGATGCAACAGAACTTTCAGAATGCCTGAATATGCCGAAATGCGAATCCCGGGTCGTTAGTGACAAAACATTTGGAATCGTACAAAGTTGTAAGAAGTCATATTTAGCAATGAAATTCCATCAAGCACTTTCAGTCGACATCATAAATTATATTAATTAAATCTGTGGTCTAAGTCACTTTTCTGCCAGAATTTGATGGGGTTGAAAATTATCATAAACTAATAGAGAATAATTAATTTCATTTTTTAAATATGTACAACACGCACCATTTTAGCTATGTATAACATATAGGATAAGCTTTTTGAGATTTTTAAAAAGTTTCATTAGAACCATGCGGTGCTTTTTACGGATGCAGGTGTTAACCTTCAGACTGCTAATATCTCAACTGTTGATTTTTCTGTTTTGATAGTTGAAAACCAAAAATATATGAATTAACAGTGGTTAAAACCTTGTTGTACTCGCTTATTTTCTTGTAAATACATTACTTGATTTGTCTTGGCAAACTCAATAAGATTATTTTAAACCAATATTATTCAATAAATTTTTGAAGTCTAGGTGTTGGAATATCCTCTAAACGGCTCCGCAGGGAATGTGTTAATGACACTTACTTTTTTTTTTATTAAATAACATATTATCATGTTGATTAATTTCATATTGCTTCTGCATTATCGCTTTAAAAAATTCGTTCATTCACGAATTAGTCATCCGTCAAAAAATAACGTTTGTTTTTTAAAAATCAATGCATAAAATTTGTCTGGCATTATAATTAATTTTGAAATTAGAATCGAAATAATTAATAACGTCTTGTCAATATAAAACTTGCTATGCATAAAGCAGCCGATCAAGAGTTGTTTGCTTAAAAAAGTATGCAAATTATATTGTTATCGAACACGTGATAAATTAAACTTGTCTCTCTGAATACGATTATATCGATGATACGTTCGCCAAAATATTTATGAGATTGCTAATGAAAAATATATTCGAATTATTCGATGAAAATCAAAATAATTTTCAAAGGTGAGAACGATTTGGCACTTGTTTAAAATTCTTTTATGTTGAATATTTTTTTACCGATCGCGTTAATTGATAAAAACTGATAGCTTGCCGCATATTTTAAAGTGTCAAAAGATACTTTAATAAATCAAATAATAAATTATATTAAAATAATTAAATTGATTCAGTTTACTTTGGTTTCACTTAAAAAATCTAAAAAGTTATCACAGATAATTTTCAATAAGTTAAGAGATGAATAAAAATTTTGGCTCCGACATTAATTATTATATATTTTTTTCAATATGCGATATCGTCTGAGGGTGCTTGATAGAATTTCAATATCAAAGATTAATTGTTTAATCTTTGTACATTTGCACATGTTTTTTCATCCATGACCCGTATGTCACCTTTCGGCATCTTCAGGCATTCTCTCATACGGATGCCATAAAATACACAATAAACAAGATTTGTGCGATTCCCCATATTTTGTCACTAACTACCCAGGTTTCATCTTTCGGCATCTTTATGCATTTTTTTGTATATAACCGATGCTTTCTGTGTTTTGTGTTTCAGTTTTGTTCTATTGCATCTATGTGAAAGAATGCCTAAAGATGCCGAAAGGCGAAACCCGGGTCGTTAGTGACAAAAGATGTGAAATCGTACAAAGTTTTTACTGTTCAAATTTTATGTTGAAATTCCACCAATTATCCACCTTCAGTCGATATCATAAAATACACAAATAATAGTTTCCTTCAGTTGCATTCAATATGAATAACAGAAGAAACATATTGACTTAAGACTAGCGGCTTGAAATGTTCAAAATTTCAACAATTTAATTCATTTATTACAATTATTTTTTTAAGTTTTTTGCATGAGTTGTCTATAATTTGGTAAGAATTCCTTGTTCTAAGTATGTATGTGTTGACCATTTTTACGTACAAAATGCAAACGCATATATCAGTAACATTCCCAATACCTACTTACGTTTTGATATTATAAACTACCTAATTAAAGCATTTTGTTTTCCAAACAATATTCATTTGAATGTATTAATACGAAATATTTTCCACTTCAAGTAATTATAATAAAGACAAGATCACGGCAAGTTCGTCTATCAAGAAACAAGATTCATAAAAAGTCTAAATAAATCGCCAATGAAAGGACTTCTTAGAGGTTTGTTCATGTAGATATGTAGCTCTACTCACATACATAAATGCATACTACCAAATGACCAAGATCCTTGAAGAGAAAGTTCAATGACCTCTTTATAGGGTCAAATTTCGTTGCACACGTAAACATTAAATTTAACCCGTTGTATTCGTAACATTTTTCAAAACGTTTATTCAAATTAATTACGTTGACGTTCTTTATTTTAATGCTTGTGAAATTATTACAACATTTTTGTGCGCTTGGTAATATTTTTAATATTGAAAAATAACGACATCTACTTGAAGGCCGTTAGAAGCTTTTTATGTTATCTATTTTACAATCTTTATATTTAGATATATAAACAGCATAGCAATATTTTCACTATTATTAACAATAACTTTTAAAAATAATTATGTACTAATTTAATTTTCAGAACTATATTACTTAAAGGATAATTCTGATAAGGGCGTTAGTCGAAATAGCTATCAACTACAATAGATATATTTTAGTTTTTTTTTTAAACTTAAATACATTGCTTTTTTTCATCGTGTTATAACGGAATTCTACCAAGTAAATTGCAATTTAATCAATATACTATTTACACCTTAGATTTTATTTTAATGAGGTAATACAATTATTTTTTTTATAAGAGTTATCTGTAAATTTATTTTTATATTTGTTTTAACAAATGTTTCATATCCTTTTCTATTTGCCACACATAATTTTATTTAAATAGGGCTATCTGGATTTTTTCAATCATTTGATTATGGTCGAGACGAAGAAAAACTAACTGCCCTAATTTTTAAATAATACATAATTGTAAGTGGTAGAAAAAAACATTTTTTTTAAATTATTAAACAAAGGCTTCCAATCTAGAACCAAATGTAATGAAAATTTTCGAAAAAAGATTTCGTATAAAAAGAATTCAAAAAATACTTAAGGATTTATATACTACACGATGACGAAAAAAATTAATAACTTAAAAAGTTGAAAGAACTAAAATTTACCGTTGACCTCATGTTAAGCACACAAAATATAGTTCACCAACATGTCAAAAGCTGAGAGTTGAATGTTGGAAATAGCACACCTAGTTGACCTAGAAATGATAGCCGGAATGACATATTTATGCAAATCGCATGTCGCTGGTGTACACGGTTTGGGAGGAGTTTTTGAGGCAGACAAACAGACAAGTTTATATACGTATTTTTAACTATACATAATATATGACATTATTTATCTGTTTTAATACTGCTTATACTATTTATTGTAATCATTCTACTTATAAAAATCTTTTTTTTCGTCGGTCGATTGCTTGTAATGAAATGATCTTTTAGATAGACGACTATTAAAGTTTCACGGTTTATTACAAATTCCTATTTGGAAAAACTAGGGCTGTGGAATCGGATTTGGAGTCATGAAAAACGAGGGAAGCCATTCTAATACTTCTTAAAATCTATTTTTTCAATTACGTAATCATAAATAAAATAGTGTATGAATATTGTTGCCTGGAATCGATGTTGACCTCATAGCAAACCAAGTTTAAATTAACGGAAGAACAAATGATTAGGGATAAGAACGATTTGCTTGAATTAACCGTTCGTATCAAAGTTCTTCGAATGGGAAACGAGACGACAACAGGCGTCTTTGATCAATTGATACATCAATTATCATCATGCTCATCCGACACCTCTTAAAATCCTTAATTCTGTTTTAGAGCGCCCACGAATGCAGAATTTAAATAAGCAATATTGTTTTGAGAATAAGTTTAAATAAATAGTGTTTGACTTTGTTTAATTATAATTTATGTCTTTAACATGTATAATGCAAAATATTTGGCGGCTTAATTTAATATACAAAAATAGAAAAGGTAGGAAAAAGGACAAACAAAATGAAAGTTTTTTTAGTAGAAATCGTGATTTTCGGTAATGTTGGATTCGGAGTCGTGTATTTAACGACTTCACAGCCCTTGCAAAACCCATTGAAAATTTAACAAATTTGTACGATTCCACATTTTTTGTCATTAAGGACCCGGGTTTCGCCTTTCGGCATCACCAAGCAACAATCACACGACGCAACAGAACTGACTGTATCGTACAAAGTTGTAACAGTTCAAATTTTATATTGAAATCCCATCAAGCACCTTCAATCGATATCATAAATTATAAAATTTAACACACTAAAGATTCTACACATTATTGTAAGCCGTCAATAACAGCACAGTAAATTGTAACCTAAATATTACTTTTTAAGCTTTTTTTCACATTAAAATATACACTATCGTTTACTTTAATAATGTAAGTGTTTGCATTGTGTTATTATAATGTTCCAATGCATTACAAAACAACAAAAACTGCGCCTCGGTCAATATTCTTAATCATGTCGCAGGACGCAAAAATGGCCAGGTCGCTGAACTTAATTAGGTATTTCAGTGGGTAAATAATAAAAAAATAAATTTTATTTGTATTTATCCTCCTAACCTGTTTTTCAAATGCAGAAGCTGAAACCCTTTCGGCTAAAATTTTCTGAGTAGCTCAGAATCATACCTCACATTCCCAAAAATCACATATTGGAAAATATGCAAAAAAAACAGCTAGTGCATTTTTTTAATGCCAATGCATTTTAATCAGTTCACAAAGATCCTGTTTAAGAGTTAAACTTTTTTACGCCTATTTTCGTTGGCATGCTTTCTTGCGTACTGTTGTAACGTTTTACATCAGAAAATACTCCATACTCTATATTTTAATTATACATTTTTTTATAAGATATAGTTGATAGTTATTCCGGCTCACGCCATCGACAGAACTATGTTTAAACGTACATTTGCTTATCTTTATGTAGCCGTGTAGAACAGGTACACATCGACTACCTATAATCTAAAGTAAAAAAAATGCTAGATGTAATTCAATATACCAATAAATATCTCAGAGCTGCCAACCTGAATCGATATTTGAAATTATTATCAGTTTTAGTTTTATGTTGTAATGTTTCCAATTAATAATATCATAAACTTTTAATTTACCATAAACAATAATTATAACACGATTTTTACAATAACATTGCCATTCTCAGAAAACTTCAAGTGAGTAATAAATAACAATACCCCAGCTTAATGACTCTGTGTCTATGGTATCTCATTTATATGACGCCCTGTGATTTAATCGTTAAGCAATAAAATTAATCGTCTTCTTGAACAGGGAATCCTGCTAAATTAAAGGTTCAAAGCAATATAATTTTTACTGGCTTGTTAAACTTCCATGAGAATAATATTTTGATGACGAAATCTAGATAATTACATGACATTAAAAGATTGGAATGATATTTTAATGTGAATGAATAAACATATGAATGTAAGCGATTATTATACTTCTTCTCACGTATTTTCTAAACGTGCATAAGGAATGAGTTATTGACATCAACAATTCTTTCTTACCGCTATTTTCAATGATTTTTCTCTAAATTTAGTTGCCAAGGAAACTACGAGCTCTCTTAAAAAACAAATGTTACGAATCAACATGATCATTTTACTTGTGTATCTTGTGTTATTTTTTATACGTTCATTTTTTAAATTAAAAACAATTGCATTACTGGCGGAACATTTGATCAATTTTAAGAACTTTTAAACTTATTTAAAATAATAAAAACATATTTCTACTACCTATTTCCACAATACATATTTTAATCAGAAATGATTTCGCTCATCACGAGCATTATCAACTGATAGAATACAATTTACAAGCAAGTCTATTTGTACAAAATTTTTGAGTTAAAAGTAGCAGGTAAAAAAAGCCATGGGTTCTTGAACTAAGAAACAATTTACTGGAAATTATACAAAATGTACTGAAAAATGTGTTTTTATTATTCAAAATATCATGCCTTTCCATCAAAATTTGACAGATAACACCTCAAAACTTTGAATCGTTTGTGGAAAGTCATTCTTTAAATTAATTATTGCCATGAGCGAAACCGCTCTTGATCGTGAAATAGTACTCAACATACGTTTTAATTATTTAAAATATAATTATTTTCAATCAAAAAGTGACAGTTAACACATTAAAAATCAGTATTTGAAAATCGACTTAATTTTTGAGTAATAATTAGGACAAGTTTATTTAAAAGATGTTTTCAATAAAATAACTGTTTCCTTTCATTGAATGTAAGTAAATGAAGGGTGTATCATTATTTATCAATTCTTGTCATGGCTTAATAACTATTTTTTGGTTAAATAGTAATAATTAACTGTCAATTTAATAAATAATATTGATAGATAACAGTACATTTTGTATTGTGTTAATTTTCATTGTTAATATGATTCTATTTTAAAGATAAGCACTTTGCGCGATCGTCGTAATATCAGTGAGTGGTGAGTAATAAACTGTACTGGAAAAGTTTCCGCAAACTTTAATATTGATAAATGCAATCTTTTGTCGTTTACGAAAGTGTTACAGGTGTCATTCTTTTGATATCCAATAAGTTGCCGCATCGCCTTGCGAATTTCATCAATTTAAGATCGTCAAATATACTTTGCGACAAAATAAGCCAACGGAAATTCGATTATCAAATTCTGATTGTGTGTCGCAAAACGTAACAAATATTAAACAAACATTCAATTGAAATTATTTATTGTGTTTATATTAAAATAAATGTTTGTTTATTTTTATGTATGTCCTTTTTGTATCTTCTGTCCACCCTCGCAAAGGTTTCTGAATTATTTAAACTTTATGACAACACATCCGGAAAGTTTTTTGACCATGCCAAAAACTCTTACGAAACTGTCAACCATGCTACACGTTGAAAATTACATTTTGCATAATGTCGTACTGTTCAAAAACTAAATTTGATTTTGGAATAAGCTTTTCACTGAATGAAAACTTTTTAAAAAAGTACTCACCCAATTCGTTCAATTTGAATCAAGAACTATCAGTATTTTAAACAGAGAACTAGGTACCACCTTCGCGAAATCGTTACACTTTAAGGTTATGAATTTCTAATGACATTTTGCAAACCATCGATTATTCTTAAACTAAATTCAATTTTAGAATAAACTTTAAGTACTTTAATTTGTTTAACTGGCATTGTTTTGCATGCCGTGTACTCAAAAGTATTTTTAAAATAGGATAGCTGGTTTTCATAAGTTGAAAATACTTTCTGAAAACGATCAGTCCCGATCATAATGATTAAGAGTAGCAAAAATGCTGCAGCAGTGCAATATGTGGTCGGTCCTCACATTCCGGGTTTTGCCTTTCGGTATCTTCATACATTCTACCACACGGATATTTGAGATTGGATAGTATCAGAACGGAGTACTGATGTTAGATTAAAACATGTTATATTGATATTTATCAATCAATGACTTACTTACTACCTTCAAACTGCTCGCTTAATATGGATGTATGTGTTTAGTTATAAAATTTAACACAGAGAATTATAAAATATTTTATCGAGAAATGTCAAAAATAGACAAAGTCCAATTAAGATTTAACTTAATTGGACTTTGTCTAACTCCTCAAATAAACGAGCAGTTAAAGCTCTTATATTCTTTCTTGTGTTAGATTATTTCAATGAGTCAACAATCTGGAATATTATATTTTTACATTATATCACATGATATTGAATCCCACCACACACTCCCATTAAAAATACGAAGATATATCTCAGTATCAAATTACTAGGCGTCATCTAAATGATAATTGATTATCATAAAAGCCTCATATGAAAAGAAAGTCATTCAGCTGTTTTTCTTATTTCCAAAATTTTATATCATCAGAATGAATTCAGTATTTGTTATTGAAATTATTTCAAACATTTATTTAACTGATGTTTATATACTTATAAGGGTCTATATTTGGTTTTCTGTAATGTATGTATTCTTAAAGCAAGCATCAGGTCTCCTCCAACAATACAGTTTTTTACCTTAATTCCCTTAGTTTGTATCCACTGCCTGATTCATTATTATTCTCAATTTTAAATCAAAATAAATAGTAGTCAAATTTATACAACTATTTTATTCTGCATGAAATAGTTTAAATATAAAAAAACGGGAATTCTTGATAGGCCGGATGAAAGCTTTTGATTGGTTGTAGTCTTTTGACCGTTAATTTTAGCGATTAGACGTAAGAAACTATCAATTTATCGTTTCATAACACATAATTGTTATACATGTTGTAATAAAGTGTCTCAAAATCCAACTATTTAGATAAACTTCCGTAGAACAGACAGTGCCAATTTTCACAAAATATGTATTGCAATATACAAAACCAAGTGCCATGAGTGATAGGCGACATCAAAATTGAGATGTCGCTTTCCTCGTTGGCATATAGTTCTGGTGATATAGCTGGAAAGGGGAAACAAATTGCAAGGAACGTGTCTGTCCCGTCATCTCGTATGACGTGATGTGAATTTGACGGTACAAACGCTGCCAACTCAATACGCTCTAACGTCAATTATTATTGGATTATGAAACACGCCAACCCTGATCGATAGCACTCTTCTTTGATCGTATATGACGTATATTAATCGTGTTTTTGGCAAAGTTTTATCTTTCTTCACAAGCGGCTTATCGAATTACCGCTCGTTTTCCTGTCGAATTTTTCCCACTGCCCTGTCAGATTTTCATAAGACTGCTGGGAGTTTAAACGAAGCAAAGTTAATAAAACTGCAACGGATTTATTTTACAAAGCCTCTCTCAAATTTTAATTATCAAAGCTTTGTATGATTTTACATATTTTGTCACTAACGGCCCAAAATATGCCTTTCAGAATCTTCAGGCATTCTATCCCACTGTATAAACAGTTTTCATCGGTTATATACAAGAGGAATTATTTACAAAGGGATAACAAACAACTTAAGGTTAAGATTCGAAATAACATTTAAAATAACTTTCAAAACTGTCGATTTGATTACAATCATTATTAGTTTTAGTAAAAATAAATACTTTTAATGAGTCTTTGATAAAAAATGGAATTTACATCAAATAATAATTAACTACCATTAAAATGAAATTGCGTAATATTAAACATGAAAAAAATGTATGAAGGTATCGGTGAGATTAATCTTTAAACATCCGGTGACGTAATACAGGAATTAAATTTATGATATTGTCAACTCATTGAACTAATCTCATGTAAGGGGTATAGCAATGCAGATTTTGCGAGACTAAGTGAATTGTTCAAAATATACTTCGAGTTTAATTGAGCACTGTATGTTTCTTAAATTTCTCGATAAAATAGTTTTTTAATAATATCCCACAAGAATTTTACACTTTTATCCCAGCCTCAAGCGATATCAAATACTAAAGGCCTTCCTCACCTTGAAGAAAGATTTTTTTAGATGCCATTAACCATTTGAGTAGTATGGGTATTCAGCAAAGTATTATTTCATCTACATAAATATTACACGGTGAAAAAATAGCAATGTATTTTAGTTCTACAAAATTATTTTTAACAAATACAGTTGATAGCTATTTCGGCTCACGCCATCGTCAGAACTATACTGGATAGTTCTGACGATGGCGTGAGCCGAAATAGCTATCAACTATATTTGTTAAAAATAATTTTGTACAACTAAAATACATTGCTATTTTTTCACCGTGTTATAATGGAGTTCTACCAAGTGAATGCCAATTCAATCAATACATAAATATATATATAGCTTTAATCATGATTATTCATTATTTTTCATACAAAGGAATTAGGCATATCGCTACCTTAAAGGAAAAGTCAAATAAATGAAAAATACGGGTACAATTAAAGTTTCTTATGCAATTTGGTACTCGTCAAAGTATGGGAAAATTTCTATTTTAATTACAAAAAAGTCTTATTATTTTAATTCAATAATTTACTGTTTCATTATAAAGTATTCAATGAAAAAGTTATATCGATTAAAAAAATAACGGTCAAACTTTTTTTCTCTACATTTTCGATTGTAGTTTTAAAATAAAATGTAATTTTAATCTCAACGTGACCTGCGAAACTTAAAAAATAAGTATCAACATAACGATTTTCAGCAGTTAAGGATCTTGGCGTGCTTTCGAGAGCAAATTAACGTTCAATAATTACGTAAGATTACCTGCAACAAAGCATTGCAAATTTTGGGCTTTATCTTTCATACACAAAAGCTTTCTTAATAGATGTATAATGTCTTATTGTGGAGTATCTTTGAGAGTGGGTCTGTTTTTTGGGTCTCAAAGAATTTTAAATATACCTTCATGTTGGAAAAGATTCCATAAAGTTTTTGAGAATTTTATACGTAAGAGCATCTGATATAGATACTTCTCTTAGTTTTATCTAGCCAACTTTCTCTCAGACATACTTACTTTCAATAGTTTGAAAACTTAAAGAAAAAATTACACGTTTACACATTTCTTTCATCTAAAATGAAGTCAAAATGAGAACTATTATATCGTTGATAATGTCAAATTGTATTTTTCGAGATAACTATTATGATTTTATTTGCACGTTGTTTTGGGTGTTCACAAATTCCATATGGACAAGAATGAGTTCAAAGAAATACTGTTTTTTTAATGAATTGACCTTTCCAGGAGTAACTAATTAATTTTAGCCGCGCTGTGAGGAGTGAGTATTTTTACATAAAATTATTTTTAATTTAATCATTGTAAAAAGATATGACTTACGTTGTCAGGGTTTTATCGTAATAAAACCAGTTGCATAATCCAATCACAATAATTGTTGACATATACGACAAGTACGTCCATACTCCTGGAAACGTTAAACTAGATTTTGTCTCAGCCAAATTGGTTTATTTCTTTGCCAAATTCCAACATATCAATTGTTTTTACGTTTCAGAAGCAATAATATATAATATGTAATTTCATTACCGTATATTGATATATATTTACCAATCAAATAAAGCATTGATGATGCGTTTAATGCATTTGATAATTTTTCATACATGAATTTAATGAGTATTCTGTTTAAATACCTCTTGTATAATAAAAAATAAACAATAATTTTTGACTCAAGGTATCGCTCTGTATGACTTTAACCTACAACACAACACTACGTTTGCCCACTATGCAGAATGCAGACAGCAAGACAGAAAGGGATATTTGTGGTAAGTGTTGATTAAACTTTGACACGAGAGACTGCTACTTGGTTTATAGTATAATATTCCGTATAAATTAAAGTTTTAACTGATAAATAAGCATATATTCAGAAAAAGACAAGAGCTTAGATTGCTGTCACACGCGACTGCAATTTTATACAAAGAAATAATAAGTGTATTCAATTCGATCAGTAGTTAAAAAACTTCAGTGTTGTTGTTTTCTCTCTTGAAAGTTTCACTGCATTTCTAAGACGATAGTACGTTTTTCATATTATATTATTACGTATTGGAATTAAGGAAAGAGACCATGTTCTATTCGTTTTATTTGTATTAAGAAAACACGATGTAACCATGATATTAATTTACGTAAATATCGATTTCTTGACTTAATGCCAAAATGCGGAAAGCAGCTGAGGGTTCATATTTCCTTATCAATTTACCTTTGGGCGCAATCTTCATACAGCTGTCCTCACGAAAGATGAACTCTATCACATGATCATTTGATATATAAAAAAATATATTAGTATATAAAAAATGTTTTTTTTTCTTCACTCATTCTGATATGCCATACGATTTCGGCGTCTTTCACGTAGCTAATTAAATAAATATTTAGAACATATATATGTCTCTTAAATGCAACAAGGATAGTGCTGTTTTATCAATTGAACTGAACTTAAGCTTAAGATGTACTAAAAGTTACCTCACTTTAGCTCATCACTTCTTTCACAATCTTTCTAACTCTATGAAAAATTGTAAACCTCAAGTCGTTGTTAATTGTGAAGGCAAAGAATTATTTCATAAATAATAAAGAATAAGATAAAATCTAAGGTCCGCAAGGACCTTTCCTCCAGAATTATTCTGTTTTATGCATCAAAAAATGTAACACCGAATATAATATTTATTAAAAGAAATTATTCGTCTAGGAACTAAACTTTGGACATTTACTTACTTAGGATAAGTTAGACTATATTTCAGTTCAAAAATAATTTTTCACACTGTCAACTCTTTTATATTTTTACAAGTCAACTATCAACTCACTGCAATTATCCGTCTCAAGAGTTGAGACGCTAGTAGTCAGTGGGTGTACTATAACCCGCAAGTAACATGCGGCCTAACACGCATTTTTTGCTGACTTTTCTTATTATAATTCATATAAACAGTAGTTCACTTGAAGAACAATGTTCATTTTGATTTCCTAGTGTGGCTATTCGTCATTTAAAAACGTTCGCCTAGAGCTGATAAAAGATGTTATATTATTTTTTTCAATTTTGAAATAATTTTACTAGGTTAAAAAGTATGTAAGAAAATCTTGATTTATCATGGAGATTCAACGTAAAACATCCGCTTTCCGGAATACAACTCCAATTTCGACCTTCTTAATCGCCTCGCGTTCGCAAATTTCAGGATAGCCTGAAGATACGATTATTACGTCGATGCGCCAACATTACAACACAAATAACGTTACTGTAATGTCGCATTAAAATTATCGCTGACATTTGATCTTTTTTTAATGCTTTAAAACTTGGCCATAACACGTGGAGAAATAAAGCTCTTAAAAGCACTTTTAACGTTTATGTGCAGAAGATTTGTGAAGCTTTTTCATGTACAGAAGGCGAGAAGATAGCGTGGACAATTGTATTGTATTTACCATTATTAAAGAAACATTTTTATAGTTAATTTTTACAACGAGAATCACGCTTTAACTGAAACAGAAAATAAGTAATGTTTTATTCAATGCTGTCTAAAAATTAACAATCATAATAATAATTTAGTATTTGTAGAGATATAATACTAAATATTAACGATAGTGTGAAAGTTCTATTTCTCCCAAAAAATAACAACGATATTAAGAAAATGGTTTCCATTTTTTTTTTCATATAAAATTACGAATATTTCGAAAAAATTTTGTTTTTCTGAAATTAATTAATTTAGTATATAGAAGATGCTAACTGTTTATTTTGAGTCAGTTCCGTTGCATCCGTGTGATAGAATTTGAAAGAAGAAAGGCGAAACCCGGGTCGTTAGTGACAAAACATGTGGAGTCGTACAAAGTTTTAACAATCAAAATTCGATATTGAAACTCCATCAGGCACCTTCAGTCGATATAATAAATTTAAAAAAAATATATTCACTGTTTAACTTCATTGAAGTATCGTTTCATTTTCTTCAATTAAGCAAATGTTTTCGATCAATGTTCACTGTGAATTCTTGATAAAAAGACATAATATTTAGATATTTTATTAATTTTTTAACAATTACAAAATGTTATTTATGATATCGTCTGAAGATTGTCAGTTTTATTGTATCCGTGTGATAGAATTCCTGAATATACCGAGAGGTGAAACCCAGGTCGTTAGTGACAAAACATATGGAATCGTACAAAATTGTAACAATTCAAATTTAATTACTGTATGTGTTTAACATTTTTTTGTTAGACGATTCAATTTAACTTAATTGTGTTATTCTTAGCGTGATTTTTTCTATTTTTTTGTTATCAAGCCATTCAATTTGTATACTTGGTAAATATTGAACTCTCAATCAAAATATATACCGTTAGTTTAAAATAATTAGTTGATAATGTTCGCAGTGAGTGAAATATGTCGTAATATTTATATTATTAAATATAGATATAGTACTGACAATTTATGTTTTGTTTATTGAATCACATTATTTGAATTGTATCAGTGTTGCGATTCTGCTGCAAAATCGAGATAAATAAATTGATACCCATAGTATCCCGATTATTTAACCGTAACTAGAATAATGATGTAATGAATACGAATGTTGTGGATCATATATAAGAGTAACTTGAATCGTGTATGCATACAGACTTTTCGAAATACCGTTGCAACATCATATGAGTTGCATCATTACATCAGGCATTTATCTAAAAGTTAAAACCGATATGTTCACTTTACAATGTTAGAGTAATCGACGTATGTGTTTTATGCCTGATCATTATACAATTTTATCGTTTTGTGTTTCCGATTATGATAAAATGTATGTTTTTATTAGCCAATCAATCGTTATTTCAACAAATATAAGCGATAATTTAACCCTCTGACTGCTAGCGTCTCAGCTGTTAAGACGGCTGATTTTATTGTGTTGATAGTTATACCTAAAAAAATATGAATTAACAGTGGTTAAAACCTGCTTATACCTGCTAATTTTTGAATTAATGGATTGCTTGATTCGTCCTGACAAACTCAATAAGATTGTTGCAAACCAATATTATTCTATAAATTTTAGAAGTCTAGGTGTTGGATTATTTAAAAATGCTTAGCAGGGAACGAGTTAAGATATCAACTAAAAGAACTTGATGTAATTGCAATATCAAATTTCAATTGTTGAAACGGTGAACATTATCACATGCATTGTCACACGCATGGGCAAGGTTTCGCCTTTATTTATCTTCATGCATTGTATCATACGGATGAATTGATGTATAACTTACTGGCTTCAACGTATATATTGTTTTGGAATCTTCAGGTTTTAAAAATATACGTCATGGCATATTATATGAAAGTATGTTTGGTAGAGTTTGGCAAAAAGTTAATTGATTCAGTTTTCGTTATAAGGTGTCTACTAATAACAAGGTTTCATTGCTCTGCAAAATTTTCTCTCTCGCGTACATTCAATTTTACTTTTTTTTCAATTCGCTTGTGCGTTTCACAGCTAAAAATTATGTCATGAATAATTCATGCATTAAAGCATATAATAACACAATAAAAGTAATGTGTAAATCAAAAAGGTTATATAACAATCGATTGATTGATTTGGAATTTAATTGGTAGAACTCCTTTATAATACGGTGAAAAAACAGCAATTTATTTTAGTTTTACAAAATTTATAACATCGTAATTCTGACGAGAGCGTAAACCGAAATACTTATCCACTATCTAACTAAGAAATTTAGAGTATAGAGTAGAACTAAAACGCATGTATTGCATTTTTTTATTACACTGTGATAAAAAGCAAAATTTATATGTGTAGACAATTGAATGCGTATTAAATTCGAATTGTTAAAACTTTGTACGACTCCACATGTTTTCTCACGAACGAGCCGGCTTTCGCCTTTCTGGGTCGTTAGTGACAAAACATGCGGAATCGTACACAATTTTAATAATTGAAATTTCATATTGAAATCTCATCAAGCACCTTCAGCCGATATCATAAATTATTGCATATTACACATTAATAATTTGATTTTCATCTAACATCGCCTTAGCACTGACGTGCCGTCACACTGCGGTTTCGTAGCACTGATCTATTGCAACATTCGCATGGTTTTTTTTAAATATATTATATAAAGATTGAGCACAACGTAAAAATTTGTAACAAAAAAAACTGATTCGATTTGTAATTGATGGAGGTTTTAAAACAACCTGATTGGGTGGTCAATCAATGTCTTTAAAATAAGATTCATATTCACTCGTTAAATGCTTGTGTCGATTTTTTTTAATTACTAAAAAGTTTTTATTACCTTCGTTAATAAAGTTTAAATTAATTAGTTATAATTATTTAATGTAGTTTATTTAATTTACTAATAAAAGATTTATCTTTAATACACAAAGTATTTTTGTAATTTTTGTATGACGTTGTCTTTTATCATATTATTTAATTAAATCATTTTTTTTTTGCTTAATGTAAACCATTATTTGTTTAATTGCTATAAGGCGTTGAACGGTAAACCTTAATGATGTGTATCACATAAGTTTGAATCGTTGAAATTCAATATTGAAACCCCTCCCCCCCCAAACATCCTTTGTCGAGATATTAAACCCAATGTTATTCCATAATAGAAGAATAAAAATTCATTTAAAATTTTAATTATTTTTTTTTTTTATACAACAAAAGAAATTATATATCAATAACATCGAATTTATAATCAATATCTTATAATGTGCTCATATAATATAATATGGTTTGTTTTCCCTAGAAAAATTTGCCACTCGAAAAATTGCTTCTGAAATATGCAAAACACGGTTCAGAAACACACTCGATACAATGGTAAGGTTTCCTATTGTAATTAGCTTTATTCTATGTCTAAGCTAATCTACTAACATCAACCGTATTTTATATGCAAGCTGCCATTTCTTGATGGAAAGGCATGATATTTTAAGAAATAACATCAAATTTTTTAGTATTATATCCACAAAATATTTAATGCCCACGATCGGTTTAGCTGATTGCTAGCAATATCAATTGTTCCTTTTCATCAAATATATTGTGGAATAAATACTTTAAAAGGTGTTGTTATTTGTAAATAATATCAACTGCTTGATAAATAATGCTCGTGATGAGCGAAATGCGTTCTGAAAATAAATTTACTAAGCCGTGAAAATAGTGTTATAAAATCGTGTTTTTACTATTTGAAATGAAATGCTTTTCTACTAATAAATATTAGCTTACACTTAAAAAAAGAACGATATTGTTGATTGAATTGGCATTCACTTGGTAGAACTCCACTATAACACGGTGAAAAAATAGCAATGTATTTTAGTTCTACAAAATTATTTTTAACAAATATTCTAGTAGAAGATAGAACTATAGTTCTGACGATGGCGTGAGCCGAAATAGCTATCAACTATATTTGTTAAAAATAATTTTGTAGAACTAAAATACATTGCTATTTTTTCACCGTGTTGTAACGATATTGTTGTTAGGTACAACGTTTTAAATAATAACACATTTTTAGTTATTATTTCTACAATATATTTTTTGATCAGAATCGGTTTCGCTAATGTCGAGCATCATCAACGGCCTTGATCAAAAAATATATTGTAGAAACAAGTGCAAAAAATGTGGTTTTATTATTTTAAAAAGCATCTCTTTCCATCAAGAAGTGACATTTAACACCCTAAAAGGTATAACATTGATAAGAAATGCATTCGTTGTCTTGATACAAGTTAATTTAATGATTGTGCTAGATTTTCGTGGAACATTCAAAAGAATTCACTGCTAAAACAATATTTAATTTTTTTACGATCATTTTTATGGAAGATTCAATTTTTGCTGAAACAATATGTCAATTTTGAAACATTATAGACTGGAAAATGTTAATTAATACAGGAAACGTTTTGAGCTTTCACAGTGTTACAACTGATGTTCAGTATACCTACACAAATAAACAAAATCATTCAAATACAGATGAGATAAACTTTAGATAGATTGTTTTTGCAAAACCCATTGATTCTTGCTTCACACTAGGAATACAAATCTATATCCAAGTGAGATTGGAAATTTCGTCAAAACAAATAAATCCTTGGCAAATATCTTTCAATTTGTCGCGTGTGTGGTTTCCTTAAATCGCCTAAGAGTATTGTTTCTTAGACCCGACGACAGCTGTCGCCCGCTCATAATATTCTCATCATGTGTGAAGAGTATAGCAAGCGGAAAAAATACAAAATAAAAACCGAGCTCCCGTACTCTTTTACATAGCGATAACTCAGGAAAAGAGCGAGAAAAACTATGGAATATCGGAAAATATTCATAACAACATTATTGGTAAGGCTTGCTAGCCATAAAACACGAATCGGGTAACTACGACCATAGTTGGCTTCTTAAATATATTTTTATGCGGATTTGAAGATTGCGATGTGCATGAAGTGATCGCAATCTAATAAAGGATAGCTGGTTAAACTTTCAATGCGATAAGAAAAGTCTGAGACTCACGGCTGTATTTGACCACAACTAACTGTCACCTAACACGGTGAAAAAATAGTAATGTATTTTAGTTTTACATTTTTTTTATAAAATATAGTTGGAAGCTATTTCGGCTCACGGCATCGTCAGAACTATTTTTAAACGTACATTTGCTTATGTGTATATAGCTGTGTAGACAAGGTACGCAATACATCTTCTCTTCTGTTTTAAAAACCTAACTTATATCATGCTAACGAAAATTAACTAAATTAAAATTTTAAATAGGCGAACAGGTGACATTCACAATAAGATTAACTACTACCCGGAGATGATTTAATACAGGAAATCCTTTAGCCCCTCGCAATGGTCTGAGGAGCGGTGAAAGACTTATATTTGACTGTTATATACACAGCTATATATAGATAAGCAAATGTACGATTGAACATATTTCTGACGATGGTGTGAGCCGAAATAGCTATCGACTATATCTTTTTAAAAAAATGTGTAGAACTAAATTTCATTGCTATTTTTTCACCGTGTTATAATGGAAATCTACCAAGCAAATCATATTCAATCAATCAATCGTTACCTCTTCAATGCGTGCACCCTGACAGATTGTGAGCCATCTTACATATTTACAGATTAGTCGAACACTATACATCTAAAACGCATATTTATGGGAAATACTAGGGCCCTAATAGTTTGTAATGAAAATAGTCGTGGTTGAACGCTCTTTATGATGTCCAAAATAATAAAACAAAATCGGACGATGCACTTGACTTGAACTTATACTACGAATGCCGTCCTACTGATGTGATAGATTCCGTAACCGTGGAAGACCACTGATGACTATCCATATCATGTTATCATAAGGGCCTGAGAGAAGCCAGGATGTTTTAATGAATACTAGAATGGGGGACAATGAATAATGTAGGCATCGAGTGGTGGCCACAAACAGGCTATATACAAAATCAAATATTTACTAAATGTTAGTATCCATGAACATTGTTCTTAGCTATCACTTCTAAAGTAAAATTTTAGCTATCTAGCAAGGTATATTTTCATGTGAAAAGAATCAAATGCAATAATTAATAATCTCACAGCTTTGTATATTATATATTATAATATTGTATATTATAAATTTTTTCAAACAAAAAAATATGATATAAGTTACGCTAGTACTGAAAAATTAATATTAGCTATAAACATTCATTTGTGTAAAGCAATCCTGCTGAGAAAGAGCTGTGTTCACAATCAATTCAAAACTATTTTGAAGATTGACTTTGGTTGTATATGCCTAATTAATATAATAATATTCGCAATCATAAAAATACCATTTCTAATAATATTTTTACAATATATTTTATGATCAGGGCCGGTTTCGCTCATCGCAAACGCAATCAACTGACGAATGAACCGATGATCAGCCGATAACGTTCGCGTCTTGATCATAAAATATATTATGGTGATATTATGGTTTTGGCTTTTTCACTAAGAAGTAATAGTTATAACCTCAAAATTGAATAAGAATATTTATTAAAAATAGATAATTTGAATAAATATAATTTAAAGTTGCAATAACCAGCAAATCAATTCAAAATACATTATTATGTCTTATTCAGCAATATTTTCAGTCTGCAAGAAAAGCTGTTCATTAAAATGTAGTTATATTTAAAATGCTACATAAAATATATCTTTACTAGTTCCGTTAATAAATGTTTATTTAAAGCAAGCTATATTTCTCTGCATACGAATATTATTTTACTTATTAGTTTTTTATAATATAACGAATTTTAAAATGTATTAAATATAATTAAGGTCGATATTTTTCGGTGGCCAACAATTATATGCGTTACTCTACTTTGTTGCAACCGTGAATAAATATTCAGACCGAACAAAAATATGGCGCATTTTATTTCGAATTTGGAACAGTTTTGTTTCGTTTTATTTCTTCTATTTCCGCCAAATTTACTGTGAGTATACTCTAAGTCTACACTTGCTTTATCCGTAAGATCTGATAAAATCAAAGTATAATGTTCCACTAATGCCAGCCACACTTTGCATAAAACATTTCAACAAAAAATTGTACTTTTTTTAATGCCAAATTTTTTTTATATGCTTTTCATTGAATAATTGAATTAAACTGATATAACTTAATATTTTGTAGTCTATACTTGGAGTCGGCAGGAACAACTCGCGAGCCAACAAACTTTAATTTTACCTCATCTCAAACAACCTTGCGAGTTTATGAGATAAAAATGTACATCACTCTTTGACTCATTCTCTCACAAACTTTGACTCTTAGTAAAATATATACACGAACAAACATTCACAATTATGAACCAAATAAAAAAAATTGCTTAAAAACAGAATAATGAAAAAAAATTACAATCATGTATTTGATTAAAAGTTACTTTTTGCCTAATATAGTTAACCAATGCATGGACACCCGTCTAATTATATTTTTTAAATAAAACATCTCAAATTTATTTCTCCTAAAAATTCATATCTTTTTACTTACGTATATTACATTATTACATATATGTGACTCTTTGGTAACTTAATTGTCCTGTTTCCATAACAATTTGTTGGTTTTGCCTTTCGGCAACTTCAGGCAATCCTATAGAGTTCAATCAAACCGAAAAGCCAGAACAATACTAAAAATAACAATCAGTTATATTGCATCCGTGTAATAAAATGCCTGAATATTATTCAAATTTAAAATGAATTACAATTGGCTAGAATATTTTGCTCGATAGGTTTTTGCCTGTTTCAGAAGCGTAAACAGACTAACTAAATATAGAATCAATCGATTTTTCCGGCCATATGGTATGACATTTATAAAGAATCGGAGTTAGATTTCTTCACTTATAATACGGTAATGATCATTTGATTTAGCCTGGAATTCAACAATAAAAAAACCAAGCAAACTCTTAAAATCCTTTAAATTAAAGTACGATGGTGGACGTAGCAAGAGCAATTGCTTCATTTGCTCCAGAACAGCTTAAATCCCACAAGACATTTTTTCCATCTGAAAGGCCGTACATAGCAATTTATATGATGTACTAGGTGATTTGTCTCTGCTATATTCGATCAAATAAAAAAAAATAACGAAACAAGTAGAGTCTTGTAAGCACTTTTGTAGGACGTATACCCCGATAAGAAAATAGCTATGAATGAAGAATTGATGCATCGAGTCTTTAGCGACTCAAAATGTGTGGTTGAATATAATATGTTTGAATTAGATTATGCAAATAACAACACAACGTCAATGGTGATATTTGTTATACGGTGAAAAAATAGCAATGTATTTTATTTCTACAAAAATACGTAGCCATTTATTCACCGTGCTATAATGTAGTTCTGCCAAGTAAATGCCGATTGAAACAAGAGATTATTATTTTCGTGCAATGCTTAAGTTATTATTTTACCTCTAAAAAACTCAAAAGTATTCCTTTGGCGGAACTCAGAGGGCTGAATATTTGTTTTAAACAAATAAAACCTAAAAATACATTTTTTCGGTCGATAATTAATGACAATATGTCGCGGTTTAATAGTTTAATTCATCATGATTTCAAGAGCTGAGACAGTGTATTTAAAATATTAGATTATTTAAAACAGTCAACTTTGACTAAATATTAGTGTTGTTGAGTCTCTATCGCCAGTTTGCCAAGCATGGGATTATTGAGTACGTTAACGCGCACGTGGCATAGAAGCAGTTAAGTGACTGGAAAAGTAAAGAATTAAAACTAGAACTTAAACATTGTTTTATCATTCTTTGTGTCGATACATTGCATAATATGATAACAGCATTACACAGTGCTCAATAATGTAAAGGTTCTATTCGTCAAGCGGGTAAATTGATTTTTTTATATACTCTCAAATAAAGGGCAAAATGAAACAGGCATATTCATAAAATGTATTCTTTATCCCTCAATTTTTCTTTTCTTCAGCTCATTTACCCCCAGTCCTTTCCGGTGTTCTGAACGTTTACGATAGTGGCTGGATTATCAAGCCTTCTTCAAATCCCCGTTCTTTATACTACACTTCGGGAAAAAATGCATTTATTTTATTGCAGGGAAAATATGCATTTTTATCTTTTTTTTTTGTCACGTCAGTATTTTTTTAAGGTTATTTTCACTTACAAAGTTTTTGAACGGCTCAAATATGGTGATTCGACATTCATATGTAGGGCTGTAGAGTCCTTATAAAACACGACTCCGGAATTGAGTAAAAAAAAATATTTTAGTTTTTTCTACATTTCCTATTTATTTGCATTTAATTAAAAATCAACTAACCAATCCGGTAAACTTTTCATTGAGCTTTGAAATCGTCTAATCAAAAAAGTAGTCGGAATCGCTCGTTTTTCACGACTCCGTTTCCAACTCTAACATTGACCAAAAGCATGACTCTGAATCCAGTCAAAACACTGCGAAACCACAATTACGACGTCGACCTCACAGCCCTGTTCATATGAACTTTCTAATGCACGTCGATAAAGGAGGCAGTATTTTAATACAAAAAATAAAACACGGTGAAAAATAGCTATGTATTTTAGTTCAACCATTTTTTATAAGCTAGTTGATAGCTATTTACGCTCACGCCATCGTCAGAGCTATGTTTAAACGTACATTTACTTATCTATATATAGCTGTGTATAAAAGGTACGCAGTACATCTTCTCTTCTGTTTTAACAACCTAGCTTATATCGTGCTAGCAATAAAACAGGCGGCACTTTCAATAAGCTCAAAACTAGCCATAGATGATTTATTACAGAAATGCAAAAGCCTTTCGCAATGGTCTGAGGAGCGGCGAAAGACTTATATTTTTTTGTTCGCTTAAAATTTTGTGTGACAATTGATATCTGTTGATTTGCAGCTGTTCCAATGCCGTCATCTTGCGACCTTTATTACAAAGATGTAAACACGAAGCGCCGAGTTTAAATTTTTTTCATAAAGCGATTTGCAAATTGTGGACAACAACGTTTTATAATGGAGTTCTTCCAAGTAAATGCCAATTCGATCAACAAAAAATCAAAGATTAAGTTTATTTTAAGTACAATAAATTAATATTGGTGATAGATCGATGAAATAAATTAATGTTCTCTAAAACTCTTTTAAGCTTGTGGTCACCTTATAAATAATTATATAATTTGAATGTAAATTTACCATAATGATAATCAATTGAGACAAATGCACTATTCTAGCGTGGGAATTTGATCGACTTCACTGAAATTCATGTAAATTTCAATTACTACTATGGGTTTCTATTATCGCCCTTAAGCGCGATAATGTTTCCGCTCGCTAGCGAATCAGGTAAATGAGTGCATGAACAGCCGACGGGGAGCACAGTGGTTGCCCATCGTCGCCCGACTGGTTTGGGTTCGATGCCCGCAATGGTTTTATTTTCAACGAAGCCTCTAACTCGCCTATTGGCCGGCAGCGCATAAGTGGTTTATATATGAGCGGTCACCAAACTTGTTCGCGGTTCTCAAATATGTTATCTTATATTAAATTAAATTACAGCATCTATTGCCTAGATATATAATATATTGCCACCTTCTAACAGTGAACATGTGAATTGCTTAAATATTATACTTTTCTACCATGACGTGAAAGTTAACATGTAAAAAGTGTGTTGCTAGAATTGAAAATTATTATTATAATTTATAATATCAAATTGTCAAGACTGTCAGTTCTGTTGCATCTGTGTGATAGATTGCCTGAAGATGCCAAAAGGCGAAACCTGCGTCATTAGTGACAAAACACTTGGAGTCGTATAAAATTGTAACAATTCAAATAGAAAATTATTAATATGAGGTACTTAACATTTCATTTGTAAACTATTGTAATTCATTTAGACATTTAACGTGTGATTGCCTGTAAATAATTTTCTCAGTTCTTAAGCCTTTGGTTTTATATACCTGCTTATTATAAATTTTTTTTTCGTATAAACAGCCTTGTTTTTGTTTTTTTTTCTCTATAACAGTTGATAGTTGTCGCCATGAACAAAACCGGCCCAGATCATAAAATATATAACTTTAAATGTGTTAACTGTCACTTCTTTGTGGATAGCCATGATATTTTAAATATTTTTTTTTAATACTTACTTCCACAATGTATTTTTAGCTCATAACGAACATTTATTCAGTTTCATAAGTTGATAATTCTTGCGATGAGCGAAACCGGTTCTGACTAAAAAATGTAAAGTGGGAAAAGTATAAAAAAAAGTTATCTTTTAATTTTTCAAAAAAAAATCATAAAGTGCTTATTATTTTGATATCAATATTGGTTATACTTGTAAATGAGTATTTAATAACTATTTATAAATTCTTAATGAACTTTTAATTAGGTTTTGTATTTGTATACAAATTAGTAGTTATTTAGTTTTATGCGGTCATTAACATTTTAATTATAAATTATTGTAATTTATTTAAATGTTGTATGATAATCAACAATAATAATAAAGTAATGATTATTTTCTATGACATCGAACCATTTGTTTTGTATATCTGGTATTTAGCACAAAATTTTGTCTATGTAGCATTGCTTAAATTTTTTTGTAACAGTTTATAGAGCTCACATTGAGCGATGTAAAATTGTGGAAACAACACCAAATTTTATGTTTTTATTATAAAAATTATGTGATAGTGAAAAAATGTTGAGAGGTATTGACTCGCCGCGAAAAAAAGATATTGTTTCAGACAATGGCGTCGATGACGGGTCAAATCGCGCGACCGCCGCGAAACACCCATGGGAATTATAATAACTAACCACCATGTAATAAATATTCATGCCATAATCACTTATGAGCTATTCCTTTACAGTACGCTATGTACAAATCAGGGTAGAATTTAATGTGTGTGAAAGTTACTTTCGAGTCCCTACTACATAAGTCTCATACTGAGATTGCAATAACATTCCAATATGCCATTTCATATTTTTTAATGAGGATAAAGAGGATAAGCAATCTCGACCGCTTTTTTCAATAATAAAAACGCATTTTTTAGTAAAAATTTCCACAATATTTTTTATAATCAGGACTGGTTTCGTTCATCGCGAGCATTGTCAAATGATAATTTTTTGATTTGATAATGCTCGCGATGAATAAAACCGGCCTTAGTCATAAAATATGTTGTGGTAATAAAGGTTGTGGGGTCGCGAAAGTATTTTTGTCATGTTTTTTCCTACCTTTCCCATGTATGTGCATAAAATTAAAGATTAACCAACCAATCCAGCAAATTATTCATCGAGATATTCTTCGAAATCGTCTGGTTGATAAAGCAATCGAAGCCGTTCGTTTTACATAAAGGTAGAAAAATAATATTATCCTAATAATGAAATCATTTTAAGTACCATCAAAATAAAAACATACTTTTATTTTTATATTGAATAAAACTCACTCATTATTCATTCATTCGTTTTATATTTATGTATATGTTACTTCATCTTTATATGAAAATTTTCTTCAAATATCCTGATTATAAAAAAATCCCTCTTGATTTGAATGTCTTATCAAAAGTAACACATCAATAATAGACGTATCTCTATACTACACAAAAAGTCTGTGGCACATTGATCAGAGTCATTGGTTTCCGTGACGGATCTTACAGGTTCGGAGACTCATATAGCAGTGTTTTTTATCAATCGTTTTTATTCACAGGAATGAGTTTTTGTGAAGTCTAAAAACATTATCATTTATCCAATTCTAAGAGCAGTTAGCACTACTCCTGTTCTAACCCAGTACTTTATATGCCTGTTATCTTTGTAAAATGTTGATAAATGATGTAACAAGCAACTTACGTAGAAAAACTTTGGTTGATATTTTCTTTATACGAGATATGTTTCACATTAGAAGCAGGCCAAAAAAATATCGATAATTTATTGATTATAACACGGTGAATAAATAACAATGCGTTTTCGATCTACAAAATGTATAAGATACTAGCTGACCCGTCGAGCGTTGCTGCAATCTCAGAGTAAAGAAATTCAAGAAAACAAGTTACGATAACCAATACTTTTATTGTTAAAAGTGTCGTTTTAATTATATCTATTTACTTTTCGAGGAGGTTGAGGAGGAAGTGGTATGCTAAGAACATTTGAGGAGTGTACTCTAGAAATGTGTGTCGATCGGATGAATGATGTCGTAATGCATAAAAGACAAACACACGCAAACATACATTGAATCTTATAATAATATAAATTTAATATATACTCGCATAATATAAATTCAAGCTCAATGCCTACGTGTTTGCACCTTTGAAATAAAGGTCGCAAGATGACGGCTTTAGAACAGCTGGAAATCAATAGAAATCAACTATCACAAAGGATTCCTAACAAACAAACTAATATATGCCGGTCGCCATTGCTCAACCCACTACAGGGGGCTGTTTTGTTTCCGTAATAAACCATTTCCATGCCATATGTAAGCATATAGCCGCCCTTTTAGTTTCATTTACCATTTTTCAATTTTTTTAGTTGTATCGCTAGCAACAAACAAGCTAGGTCGTTGAAACAGAAGAGAATATGTATTGTATACCTTTTCAACACAGCTACATATAGATGAGCAAATGTTAGTTTAAGTCTAGTTCTGACGATGGCGTGAACCGAAATAGCTATCAACTATACCTTTAAAAAAATGTAGAACTAAAATACATTGCTATTTTCTCACCGTGATATAGTTTATAGCTATTTCGGCTTGCGTCCTCATCAGAACTGGAGATCTAGTTGTTCTTATGAGGATGTAAGTCAAAATAGCAATCAACTCTATCATATAAATTTTGTATAGGTGAAATAAATTGTATTTTTTTACGGTGTTACCGATAGTTAAAATTTTCAAAACTGGTATTTTGGCTTATTAAAAACTGTCAAAATACCGGAATTTTCGTTTTGAATAAACAAAAAAAAGTACCGTAGATATCATACAAGAATGACAGACAACTATGTAATAGTGAAATTTAAAAAAATAAAACATAACATGTTTACTATGCGCATAGAACTCATTATGCAAGAATTTACAGTCACTTTTATAAAAAAAGCATTCCGTCGATGCACATATCAAATACAAACATCGTATTTAAACCAGTTTGCAAATTTAAATATGAAATTGAAGCAGTAAAATAAAATTGATGTTTTATCGAAGCGTTGCTAATGGGCTACATATCATATAATTTTATACAGCGATATATTTCCGAAAGTAATCGTCAAAGTTGTAAAGTATTTTTTTAAAACATAAAACTACAGTAAAACAAGTGAGTTGATTCTTTTCGATAGAGCAATAAATCAATTTTTTTGCACTGAATTTTCATGCCATAAAATAAACTATATATTTTAGCTGCTTCAAAATGAAATAGTCATTATTTGCATTCCATCATACTAACCATGTACACTACTTATTAATTAAGTTTTTAAAGAATAACTCACTTTTAAAACCCGATGAATTAAAAAAAATATGTATATTTAAATCATATGAATTGTTGAAACATTGTACGATTACGCCTATTTAATAACTAACGACCTGGGTTTCTCCTTTCGGAATCTTCAGGTATTCCATCACATGGAAGTAACTGAACTGACTGAATAAAATGCCTGAAGATGCCGAAAGGCAAATCGCGGGTAATTAATGACAAATCATGTGGAATCATATTATACAAATTTTATATCGAAATTCTATCAAGAACCTTCAGTTGATATCATAAACGATTTAAGTCATTCTCAGAATTTATATTTTAAATCTTTTTGAAAACTGGTACCAAGCGTCGTTAAATACACAAAAAGTCAAATTGAGAAAAATGGGATTCCAGCATATCTTTGAATATAAATGAAGTCTCTAATCTATAACTTTCCTTACTTTCATAAGGTATTTTGAACTGAACTCGAACCACTTATTTCAGAATAACTTCTCCTAAGATACCTCCATAACAAATTCATTTCTCCACATTTGAAACGGATATGTATTTCAATAATATATTTTATACATTTAGCTACTGTCATCGATGAAAAATTATAAATATATTAATGAACTAGTCTCCCAAAAAGGTTTTGTAACACTGCATTAGATCGATAGGTGGTTCAAGGTTAGGTGAAAGGTTCCACCAACATATAATGAAATGACGAACACTTGGATCATATTTACGAATTACGTAAGGCAAGCAAATGTTAACATGAAATACTAAAACTAAAAAAATATAAATTTTAACAATGCAATTTGCCCTATCATCAAGCGTAAGAGATTTGGTTTTTGCAATGTCGATTTTTTATTAACACAAATATATACATTATATATGATTTTCACAATCATTTTTTTTTCTACAAAGATTCTGCAACTCATTCGACTTTGAATATTTAATTACAGAACCAAAAAAAATGGTTATTATCTTTTTTTTTTCATAAATATTTTTGTTTGGTTCTAATGTTTACACTGTACATCACTGTTATAATTTTTACATTCATGGTAGTATTGCACTACAGAAGTTACATTATCTGACATTTGTGATGTTACCATAGCAATGCTTAATATTTTGAAGTTAATATTTCGTCAGATGTCATTATATAAAATTATAACAAGCAATTAGCAACACGTGTTTATACGCCACGTTGAAAATCATCAAACCACTTCTCCAACATTTGTCTCGACGGAGTAGAATCCTTATAACAATTGTCAAGAAATTGTCAATGCATTTTTTTAACGATATTTTTTCCCAATAAAAAGCACTGTTTTGTGCGAAACAATATGAAGTTGTATTTACGAATAAAAGAGCCCAGTAGTAAGGAAAAATCATCTCAATTTCTTTAAGCCTTACACAATAATAAAAATATAATCCGAACAAAAAATAATTGAAGTGTCTTTGTCAAATATCCTCCAATAAACGCTCCAGAAAAAGTCCTTATACCATAGTTGCTAAATATTTATTCTTAAGCTCTTATTACCAATTTTAAGCTGGGACTCGATTTAAAAAAATTGCAACTCTGAATATTTTTAAACAACCAGCTGAAGGCAATTATGATAAAAATCACAAATATTGCTGAATCCGCTTCGGTCTTACTTGAATAGACAATAAATTCAGTCTTTGGATTTCTTTGAATTTCAACCCCATTAATTCCAAACTTTCCTGGATTATTTTTATATTGCAATGGACAATTCCAATTAGGAATTTTAAAAAAAAACACGGAGATTAAATAAAATTTTGATTTATACAATTCTCTTGATGCATGTAAAAAAACTGTACATTAGTGCAACAAATATTCTGTTTTAAATATCTTTCATGAATTAATTAAAATAAAAGTTAAACAAATATATTACCAATTTTGTAAGCTTAAGTTTAATGCAAAATCAAAATTGATGACTAGCTTTCTTAATATGATAATTACGAAACGTAAAACTTTTTTAATCCTTTGTCTGCTAACTTTTCAACTTTTGAGACTACTTACTCCAATGTCAAAACATTCGTGTAAAATTTAATATATTTCTTCTAAAAAAAGCCTTATTTGATTTGATAAACTTCTTCAAAAAAAAAATATATATTTGCCGTCAATACTGCTGAACTAGTTTTAAAACATATGCATGAATAATATAAATAGCCTTGCATGTAATTTTTATGGTATTAGTTGATAATTATTGAAATGAGTGAAACCGGTGCTGATCATAAATTTACTAAATTGTGAAAATGGTTCTTAAAAAAGTGTTTCTATTATTATATTAAAAACTCAATCTTGGCAAATCCTGTATAAGGCTCAAAATGGAACACGTTAATAAGCAAAGATAAACATTATTTAACCAAAGCATTGTTTTTATAACGGAATCTTGAAATTGATTCTAGTTTGTTATTAAAATTATGGGTCAGACCTTACATTCCTGCTGGACTGTAAAAGGAAGCTAGATTGAATTTATAACATAGCTGAAGCAATTTTAAATATTTTTTTTTTTCTGAGGAGAGAGTCTCATGGGCAATTAATTTAATAGCAGAAAGCCATTTTTCCTATATAAATTATCATGAAATTGTTAACGAAAACTGTATTGGCTTTTTTAAAATTTATTATGTCGACTGAAAGTTTATGATGGAATTTAAATACCATACTTGAAATGTTAAAACATTGCACGATTCCATGTTTTACTAATTTCTAAACAATTTTGTTTTCAATTATTGTAAGTTAAGTTTATATCATTGGTATGTAGACTCAAATACTCGTTATAATATGATTGCTTTTTATGTGGGTGAATGTGTACGCCAGACAGAAATAATTCCAGCGTCTACTAACGTATATTGATGACACCTATATAAAATAGAATCTTAGCGAAAACAGTCTTACGACATGCTCAAAATAAACAGACAAGAGCGCGCTTCGTGGCAGAAATGTCAAAGTGACTGACTGACGGAAGCTGTAAAATGTCGTTACACGAAACAATAAACATGAAAGTTAACGGCCAGCCATCCAGTACGAACGCTATAATTGTATAATTGTTATAGGTGCCATATACGTCAGCGATGAACATCGATACACGCTGTAATACGGGACTGAAAAATAATAAACATGAAGCCTTAACAACAAGCTTTAATGCAATCATATTTATGCGGAAGGGGTTACAATGCGATTTTAAATTACTGCATTGTTTTGTCACTAAATATTGTTCAGCAAACCCTGTCTTAACACGTTGCCTTCTCAGGACGACTTGCTTTGACACAGTGTTTGTTACGATAAAAAAATGTACAGTCTTGTTTTGTTGCACAGCTGTTTGAATTTGAATTTCCAGTTATTTTAATGTCATCAAGTTAATTTTACCAAAAGATCAGATAAACGTTTATATATTTAAGTTGTATTATGTCGGAAGTTATAATAAAATATTCAAGTATGAAATAAACGTGTATAAAAACCTTCTCATTAACAAATACTCAATGACTACAGTTACTTTGATTTCAAATAACATCGAAAATCGAATACCTAAAGCTCTGGCCAAGTTGAAACCAGTTTTGAAAATAAAATAGAATATGAAAGAAAATTTCTCAAATACGAACTATATTATGAACTGTTTTAAAGCTCTTCTCTTGTTCGAAATACATTTTCATGCGTTTAATTTTTGACTACTAGTTTTGAGTTATCAATTATTTATCTAAATAACCAGAGTCTATCAAAAAAACTAAATTTCATTCACGTTAAAAATCAGAACGAACATTCCAAACAAAAGTGTTACGTCTTAACACATTACTATTTATGATCATAAACGTTATTTTAATAAACATCTAGCTTTCGATTCGCGAAGCTTTTGTGCATCGCATTCGAAAGCTCTACAAATTCGAGTTTCGATGACATCCCGGCGACACGTTTGAGCAGAAGAAGTGGCCTAGAGTAGTTAGCTGACTACGAAGTTAGCGGTTACATGAAGAATTCTCGACACGAAGAAAAAAGCTTTTCCACGCTTCTACGACTGGCGTAGATGTGTCTACAATCAACAAACACCGAGTCGCCTTTAGGAGACGCATCTAAAAAAATATTTTATAATGATAACAGTTTACATCATCATAATTTTACTCGTGTTTTTAATGACAATGCTTTAACTTAAGCGATAAAAACGTTTATTTCTATGAATAATATTAAACCATTTTAATTGACTCTTTGTAGAAAACGAATTGCAAACAAAATAAACGCAACGGCTTATTATAGATCAATTGAAAAGTCATATAATATTTTTTTATTACCAAACAATCAAAAGAAAATTTTGCCCGCAAAAATCTTTTATCAGGATTTTAATAATAGAGATAGTTTTCTTAGTTTTTTTTTGTTCTTTAATCTTAAGTTATAACCGTTTGTATCGAAACCTTTATTTTTTAAGATATAAATAAAATTTTTACGACTAGAAAACACTAGTGGCTCCCTGATCATTATCATTATGCCTCTTTTAAGGGATCATATTCGTGAAAGTTAATTCCACAAACTTTTTTTTTTATTAAATATATTATTGTAAAAATAATTGTTTTTTGCCCGACCATTGTAAATAAATATATTTCTTAAATAAAACAAATATTTTTTTTTTCTTATAACTTTGTAATTTCTCGGAATTATAAAATAGTATCGTGAAAATATTGTCATTTGGCTTAAAAAATGCATTTAATTGATTAAAAAATATTTTAATTTTTCTATAAAATTATACTGAAATGCATCTAATAAATCGAAAATATAATTTATATACCTGCAACAAATACTGGTTCAATAAATAACTGAGATTTTTAAGTATGCAATTATGGTCAAAATAGTTTTAAATACATTTGAATAATTTAATAAGAATGTATTATTTATTTAAAATCAAGCATATCAACATTGCATATATTTTTAAATACAAAATTTATCTAACATACAAAATATCAAATATTCAATATTTGAATTGATGTTAACATTCTATTTGAATTATCTATAGTTATTCGATACTATTTTGCTGTTTTTATGAATACCAAACCAATTTTATTATCATTGGAAAATTTAAGTACCTACATAATGTCCTCATTGCATTACCTTTACGATTTTATCAAAGCGCGTGGAAATATGAGCAGTTGTATATAAATCAATTAGCATAAAATTGCGGTGAATTTCATACTGGCAATCCAAAAATCTGCAATTTTATCCGACTTAACGTTTATATTTTTTTAATAATATAAAAAACAAAGGATTCATTTTCATTTAAATTATAATTATCTATTAAAAATTCAAATAAAATTATTTTATTATTATAATATATCCCTTGTAAAGACGCAGTTTGATGACAAAACAGAAAAGAGACAAAACAACACATTGAAAAATCAAGACATTAGTTTTCGCGCTTAAGTAATACTGAAGTATGCCTAGCTTAATTCAATATTTATATTTAACTATAAGCTAAACCTTCATTAGTTTACTTTAGATTAGATTAATTTAATGAGGTGACAATCGGATAACAACATGAATAATTTTTTCTAAATATCAAATTATCCAATAAATTATAAAAATTGTCATAATTTATGATATCGACTGAAGGTATTTGATGGAATTTCAATGTCAAATATGAACTGTTACAATTTTGTACGATTCCACATATTTTGTCACTAACGAGTTCTGTTGCATCCATGTGATGAATGAAGATGAAGAGAAGGCGAAATCCGGTCCACACAACATATGGAATCATACAAAGTTGTAATAATTCAAATTGAAACAGTCATTAGCTGTATTTTTATACGGTAATTATTTACATTGTCGAATTTTATTATTATCAACAGCTCCAGAATTATTTAAAACTATTTCCAATGTATATTTACTTCCTATGCTTAGGATTCGTTTTTTTCTCGTGTAATCCTTTTGTATAAAAGCGATACAAACTATTTACTGTGTGCCAGTTTTATTGCATACGTGTGATGTTTGATTATGAGGTATATTGTTAGTAGCTATTCCACCTTTCTTCGTCTCTGCAAGATGTTCTGACAGTCTGGTTGTTCCAAAGTTGTCAACAATGTATTGTCACGAACGAAATCCTAAGGCTTAAGTCGGGGTCCACGTAAGGCAGCTCAAAAAACGCGCGCGTATTAGGGTTTATCAATGTTAATGGTAATATTCTTATGGATAGCTTATCGTCTCACGTATGTGAAAACTTATAAATTTTATGGATAGCCAAAAAAAACGGTACGCGCTTTGAAATCTTTCGTTTTTATGTCTCATTTTTATGTGGTAAAAGCCATCAATCTTGTGAAATTGTGATTTTTTATCAAGTATTATTCCCCTAAAATCCAGCTGCGAAATAAAGACGTGTTCATTTTATTGCTATCATCGGAGTCATTAAACATTTGATATGATTTTTTTCGTCTCCAGTTCCATAAAAAAGATTCGAAAATTATACTAAGTATACCAAAAAGTGTCAATATGAAACTAATAATAAACAATTCGAAGTATTAGTTGATCTTTACAAAAAAGCGGTGTTGCATAATAAAAGGCTGCTACTTAATAGTGTACATAAATGCAATGGATACTGGAAACTCAATCTGTCTGTCTGTCTGACACAAGAAACAATCACAAACGGTGTACAGCAGTAACGTCATATTGACACGTATTTAAATTAACTGTAAATTTTTTAAATTCGAGCAATGTTGACGTTTGAATGATTACATGTTTTAAGTAACATGACTTTTAGTAAACGTTAATATTTTCAATATCATACTAAAATAACGTTTGTAAGACGACATATTATAGATTTTATTACACTCTGTCGCTTATGACTTGAGTAATAAAGACTAGTTTTATCATTAATAAATAAAGAAAAATAATTCAATCAAGTGATTGCAAGTTCCTCGATTATATCTTGTCTAAAAAGAAATTATTTTGTGATATCAACTTAAGGTACCTGATGGAATTTCAATAACAAATTTGAATTGTTAAAAGCTCGTACGACTCCACATGTTCTGTCACTAACGACCTGGGTTTCGCCTTTCGGCATCTTCGGGCATTCTATCACACGGATGCAACAAAATTGATACCCTAGTCACGCCGACGACACGTCTAGTCGCCGCTTCAATTCTGCCACATTCGTTTTAACAATTCAAATTTAAAAAGAAATTGATTTACGAAACTATTTCACACACCGAAATGAATATGTCACCAGCCAGAGTTAAAAATGTATAAATATGATATGATAATATTATATGTTTCATGAATAACAATCTTGTTTCCTCAACATGAAACTTATAATCATTTTGCTCCCATTATATATAAACGTACCTTCATTTTAATTTAACTTTCGTTAGAAGGGCTACTTAACATCGTGAGAAAACATAAAAATGTAATATTACTCTAATACAACAGTATCATTAAATCAATGTTAAGAAATAAATTATGATACAAAAGCGAACATACAAACGAAATATTTCAATAGAGGAATAACCTTTTCGTCGAAACTAATTTTTATTTGTACGGATTCCAAATTAATGACCTTTTCCCATAATAAAGAATTATATATCTGAACAAAGGGTTTAATTAGCACATTTCTTTCATATTTTCTACAACTATATTACACATTTTTTTATCTACGCTCGAGTACAAATAATTTTGCTTCCCAGTTGACTATAATTCATAAAAACTCATTTTTTTTAACTGAACTCATAACTTGTATATATTTCTAAAATAAAAATACAAAAGAAGTGAAAATTTTGAAGTGAAATTTTTTTCTGTTAAAATTAGGTTAAAATAATTAAGTATTTAGTTTCACAAAAACTTTATTCTTCCGTTGATAATTATTTCAGCTTCGCCCTTTCATCAGAACTATGTTTAAACTTAAATTTAACTTTAAGATTTAAGTAAAATTTGAGAAGAGATAGACATTTTACTATTTCATTTAATCTCTAACGTGAACTTTATAATTTCTTTTTATAATTTTAGAGACTTTATTTTAACATACATGGCTTCTTATCTACAATGTCTTGTATTTTTTAAATTTTATTTCATGAATATATTACAATGGCATGGATTAGTTTGTTCGTTAAGAATCCGACGAACAAACTAATATATGTCGGTCACCATTATTGAATCCTCTGACTGGTGTCTCTTTGTTTCTGTAATGGACCATTTCTGTACCATATGTAAACTTATTTATATAGCCGCCTTTTTAGTTTCATTTACAATTGTTATTTTTATTGCGAACAAGATTGTTTCTTCTAGGTAGTTAAAACAGGAGAGAAAATGTATTATTTACCTTTTCTACACAGCTATATATAGATAAGCAAATGTTAATTAAAGCATAGTTATGACGATGGCGTGAGCCGGAATAGCTATCAACTGTATTTTAAGAAACAATTTTGTAGAACTAAAATACGTTGCTATTTTTTTTTAATCGTGTTATAATGGAGTTCTACCAAGTGAATGCCAATTCAATCAACAAAAAAGAATATTAGAAGTAAAAAATATATTTTCCACTTTTGATATTATGATTTACATGTTTTGTCAGAGAAAATTCATTGATAATGTCAACGATAATATTTTTATCTTGTTAACCGGGCTGTGAGTGAGTTAAAATCGGAGTCGTGAAAAACGAGCGACTTGAAAATGTTTATGGTTGTTAAAAATACCTCAATGAACAATTTGCTGGATTGGTTAGTTGATTGTTGGGAAAAATCTGACAAAATTGAATTTAAATTTTTGAATTCGTAGTCAGAGCTTAGGTCATGTTTTTGATCAATTTTGAAGTCGGAGTCTTGTTTTTTTGACCACTCCAAGGCCCTAATCATAAATATAAAATGACATTTTTTCACACTTTGAACAATTCAAAATTAGTTATGAAATTCCATCATGCACTTTTAGTCTATATTGTAAATTATGACGCCTATATTTTCAATAAAACAATTGTTTTTTCAATCGTAGATATATGCTGTATAAAAATCTATTATAAAAACGTAATGAAGAAACATATTTTTTGATCAGCTGATCAAAAAATATATTGTGGAAATAAGTACTAAAAAATGTGTTTTTATTATTTAAAATATCATGCCTTTCCATCAAGAAGTGACAGTTAACATCTTACAAGTGAAGAAACATATAGTAATGATTTCCGAAATACGGGTTAAAATGTAATGAACGATTAAGAAAATTCAATTATAGTTCTTGGTTTTCATTTTGCCGAAAACTCGTTGAGCTCTAGAGTTAAAGACAATTAATTAAGACCAACGCCATTCAATCTTTGTCTAGTTTCAAAATTAGTGCAAAAAAGTTCCGCAAAATACTTGAACGTTTTGACGCAAAGCTAATATTTTTACGCGACAAACTATTTACAATTCATATTATGTTGGCAAGATAACCGACCAACTTTTGATTAAAAACACGTAAGTGGTTTTTTTTGTCATTATTCTTCATTGCTTTTGTTACTTATTCATCAGACTTAATGTATTTAATTCCGAATTGACAATTTCAGTCAATGAATTTCCTAGCTTTATGATGTATCAAATAATACCACTTATAACAGTGAAAATTTATTGCTACGTTTTGTTATAAAATATCGGTCATTATTTTAAATAATTAGTTGATATTTAATTTTGGCAGAGGTATTAAACTTAACTAAACATGTGTAGACATCTACTGAAATACGAAATATACAAGTACAGTAAAACCTCGATATAACGAACTAATTAGGGGGAGAGGGTGTCCGTTATAACCAAAAGTCCGTTATTAAAAAAATGTTTAATGTAAATCATAAACTTTTTTTTAACTACACTGTTTTTCAACGTAAACAAAAAATACACACAAAACACAAAAAAAAATGAAATTGATTGAATTGAAGTGACGTTGCTTGATATCGATGTATAATATATGTCTGATATATACGTATATATATCTCAAATCCAAGTGCTCGATGAGTAACGTGTTTATCATGGACGCCAAAAATTGTTTAGTTGCGGCGACATTTGAATTTCAGTGTGTATAATATTAACATGACGTTTTTCTTTTTTTTACGTTTGACCGGATTTTTTGTCTGTTATATATTTAAAGTTCATTAAATAAAGATCCGTTATAAAGATGTATTACTGTAAATCAAAAATATTGTTCTGTATAAGCAGCTGTGTGCAAAATGTCGTAACCTATCAATGATAACAGGTGGGTTATAACACGTTGCTTTTTGTTGAACAAAGTAATATTTATAGAACTTCAGTTGTCTCCTATAATAATTTTTAATACATAGAATATTTTTTTATCTTTATGATGAACATAAAATATTATTGATTGAATTGAGATTTACTTGGTATTTACTCCATAAGAACACGGTAAAAAATAGCAATGTATTTGAGCTCTACAAAATTTGTAAGAAACATAGTTAAAAGCTTTTTCTGCTTTCTTAAATTTAAAATATCAAATACGTTTTTATTTTTCAATTTATTGACAATGTCCATAATTGTTTCATTGCCGAGTTTGAGCGCAATATTATCAATATTTTATCTGCCCAAATGCAATACCTCTTAAGCTAATAGCAGTGTTTGGCAAATAGCGTTAAAAGCATTTTAATGGGAATAGTATATTAGCGACATTACAAAATTCATGATCGTGTTTTCAATTTGTATATAAATATATTTTTTCTATTTCAATCATGAGCGTATGATAATATTATGTTATCTTTTCCAATAATGGCTTTAAAACATTTGAAAGCATTTTGTTTCCTTCGATTAAAATATCTATCCTATATAACGAATGTAAATTAACTTTTGACTGCAAAGAAGGAAAACTTCGTGCAATGTATGGGATACAGAAATGTATTAAGACATTTTAAATCGAGCTTTGAGACGAATATATTTTAAGCGACATTTCTGCCTCGAGTCTTTATCACAGACACATCCAAGAACTTCAATTAATTGTCAGTATTTGTTTCAGTAAAGTTAGCGGTAATTTCAAAGAAATAATCATTACAATTTTTTCACAATTGCACAAGTCTTAATCTATATTACAGAATAAAAAAATTATCAATTTATGGTATAGACTAAGGCTGCTTGATGAAATTTCAAAGTCAAATTTTAATTGTTGACAATTAATACGGTTCACATGCTTTGTAACCAACGACCCGGGTTTCGCCGTTTGGCATCTTCAGGCATTCTATTACACGGAAAACTGACTGATTCGATATTGAAATTCATCAAGCACCTTCAGTTGATATCATAAATTAGTTTATGTTTGTAATAACGAGTTAGAATAGCAAGTGGGAAGCAAAAAATTTTGAATGATAGATATCTATTATAGCACGGTGAAAAAAAGCGATGTATTTTAGTTGTACAAAATTTAGAAGGTATATAGTTAATAACTACTACAGATTGCTAATAGTTTATAGTTTTCGTGATCGTGTAACCGAAAGAGTTCTGATGAAGGCGTGTGCTGAAATAGATATCAACTATATACCATATACACTTTGTAAAACTAAAATACATTCCTATTTTTTCACCGTGTTATTATTTTATTTAAAAATAAGGAAACTAAATTACCAAAAAATATAAATTTTAACTCGACACGATAAACTTACGGCAGTTTACTTTTAACATTATAAGGTGGATGTATCAGTTTTTTTTTTTCGTAGACGACCTCAAACAAAATCATTGAATGAATCATTAACAATATATTTAGTGAACAATTTGAATGGAAAGATATAAAAGAAGAATTATGGCTTGGAGAAGATATTATTAATTATGGTTAAAAACTTACAAGAAAATCAGTAGAATCTATTTTTCCTCAGTGCGGTACTGACTGATAATACGCTAAAAGATATTGAGGTATTCAAATCTTCGACAGGTCAAATGAAATGCACCCCAGAGTGCAGCGGAATCTCTCAGTAAAACTGAAAAGCTCTCTCTTGAATTAAATATGCATATCTTAATTTCACATTCGACATCTGAGAGTGCAAACAAATTTCCAACCGCCATCTATGTATTTGCACTAAGTTTGCATTTATAAACCCGCGGTCGTAGAATACCGTTTCTATTTTGATAGCTCAATGTTCATTACTTAAGAGAGTTTGGAAAATAGGTCAAACATACATGATATTTACTAGAATAAGAAGTCAACTATATCCATGTCAGTAACTAATGTATACCATTTGTAATATGTATGCTACTCTGTTGCTTAATATACATAGAAAATATAAGACTAGGTCAGTTATACGGTTGAGATAATCGCGCTCGTTGTCTCCCATTTTCATAGAGTTGAATAGATGAAAGGAATTTTTACTATCACAGCACCTTAACTATAACTCAATTAATATTAAAAAAAGAAAAAAAACTTTCAATGCTGGAGACAAACCTGTGAAATCTAAATTGTAAGCTAACAATCTAAACCACTGCACCATGAAAACAAAATTGATAACAAATTCAACGTAACACAAATACAAAAGCAGTGGATACTAACAAGTTATTTTAATATAATACATAAGAAAGCTTCAAACGATAGTTTTTCACTATATCATAGTATGGAAGCCAAATATTTTTTAAACGATAAAAAAGTCTTGAGATAAAAACAAACCTAAATAATATAAGTGTAATATTCCGATTCTGTAGCCAAGTGCCAACACTTTCTCATCAAATATTCTAAACTAAAAAAATGATAGTGTTATTCAATCAAATTATATATTTGATTGAATAACACTATTTTACAGTTAACCAACAATTTCAATTGAAAATTAAATTAAAATAATAATAAAAAAAATTACGTAAAATATCGTGAAGTGAAAATACACAATAACGCAATAGTCGATATGATAATTGACTTTCTATTAACTTGCCTAATATAACTGATTTCTTGTATTTTCAAAAAAGGTCAAAAAATATGAATAACAAAGATTTAAAATAGCCTTAAAATAGTTTGAATAACATCCACCTTTCAAGCCTCAAAAAATAAAAAAATTACTGCGGCATACTACGGCAAATTATTGACACAATATTTACATTTAACAAAGTTTTTCCTGTTCACATGAAATCCTTTCGAATAAAATTTAGTTTCTACATTTTAGTCAAAATTTTCTATTAGGTATCACAAATAAAAGATTTATAAAAAAAGACACATTGATATAACTTTTTCTAAGATTTGACGTTCTTCTATAATTTTTTTACATTAATATCGTTCAAAAGGTATCCTAGGTAAATTGCCGTAATTTTCTACCATTCCGGGGCGAAAAGTAATTGGACCAATTGGCCGCCCCGTTTGAATCACTTGAACTACATTTGGGAGAGGTGACGTCGCGGCGCCGTAGAGCTGGGAGAGTCGCAGCTTTTGACGGAAAGTTCGCCCAAGCAGAGGGACTATAATATAGACGTTCCGGTAGGCACGCGCCCTTCCTGTCCCGCCTGTCGTTCTTTGTCTGAGCAATAAATTTTGCGCTACTATATTTAACTATGCCCATGAATATACGTTTCACCGTCAGCCACTGTTTCATAACTATTCAAATTAGAGCTTTAGAGAAATTTGCAAGAGATTTTGAACATTTAACTTGTTGTAAGAACGCGGCATTGTATTATTCAGCATTTAGGTCAAGATATTAGGATCAACACTGTATTATTTTGGTTGATGAACCAAAATAATACATACTTACACAAACTCATTAATTAAATTGTCATATCTTAGATGAAATTCAAATGAAAGAGAATTGAATTAAAATCCTTCAAATTCTGTCCACTTATACTGTTTAAACTTCTCTCAGTTTACGGAGGAACGTTATTTCATAAAATACAACGATAACAATGCGCTGCTTTTTATTTCTCATATCTCAACCTAAAAGTCTCTATTATAATATTTATGATATCGACTGAAGGTGCTCGATGGAATTTCAATATCAAATTTGATTTGTTACAACTTTGTACGATTCCACCTTTTTTGCCACCAACGACCCGGGTTTCGCCTATTGGCATCTTCAGGCATTTGTATTACACGGATACAACAGAACTTTCAGTTACAAAGTTGCAAATGTTGTGAATTCGATCATTACAATTAATTTTAGCACATACTTCAAAATAACTATATACTTCGGCATTCATTCAGAAAATAGTTACTTTCCGTCTTTTATATTTTTAAAGTATCTTCTTTCTACCATACCCCGCAAATAGTATCTTAAGTTAATATATCAATTTTGCGGTACGACATACAGTGTTTCTTGTTGCTGGTTTTGATGTAATTTAAAAAAAATGATTTCAAAATACTATGTATGGTTTATATCCTAACAAACAGCAAATTTATAAAGAAAATCTGTATCATACATTGCGACTATTATAAACTGTTAGAATAAAAATCACAAACAAAGGTTTTTCTAACATTTTTAATAATAAAAAATGTTTTTATTATTTAAAATATTATGCTTTACCAAAAAAATTGATAGTCAACACTTTAAAAGTAAATACATTTTGAGTCAATAATAATATCTGAGACAATTATTAATTTGGAAGCGTAAAATATATACAATAATTAAATAATATAAAATAGTTCGCAAATAAACTGAAAAGGACTTCTTAGTAATAATTAGTAAAATAATAAATCCATTAAGTTCTCATTAAACGTGTGGAACATTTTTATAATCAAGCTAGCTTTCCTTTAATTATTATTTAGATTGTAAAATACCCCTGCTAGTTATTCTCTGGATATCTGTGAAAAAACCAACGGCAATGTGACGAGGGAAAAAAATCTATCTACCAAAACTGATAATTGTGATATAACTTTAGTGCTTTGTTATAACTTAAGCGATAAAACATTTTCGACGAAACAAAAACATCACATTGTAATGTTGCTAGTTGCTACATCTTTATATGTTGCTAGATTTTGTCGCCGTGGGCAAATATCTAATTAGACGGCTGCACGTGGCTACACTTCAAAAACAACACTTAACTGGCGTATCTATCCACTTACTAACTCCATATCACGTCTTCCGTCTTGCAATTTATCTACACAACCATACTGAAACTCGCCAATACTGTATACATAAAGTTCATCTCTGTATATACTATTTTTAGATGTTAAGCCTGACAATTCATCATTCAATCATTCAGTTGAAACCTTTTTATACACGTGTTAATGACGAGTTCTATTAAGCATCGTACATTGGAGATAATACTAACAATGCTTAGTACTTTTTTCACGAATTCATGTTATAAATATCAGGTTAATTTTCCGTCATCACTAGTATAATATTATCAACTTATTTAATGTCAATAATGTATTTTTGTATGTTTATGTGTAGGCTGTTTTCATAGTTTTTAATTAATTTATTTTTTACATTTGGTCATTAAAACCCTTAATTTTAAAAAATACGTTAATCTTGAATTTATTTAGATTTTTTGTCGCAAAAACGGTCCTGACTTTAAATAAATAAATTTGTAAAGTTAGCTCCAAAAATGTGTTCTATTTATTAAAATATATTATCTTTCATTCAAAAAGCGACAGTTAGCTCATTTTAAGTGAAAAATATGATTATTGTATTTTCATATTCAACACATAAAATTGCGTACCATGCATTTTGTTTTACAGCAATTATGCGTCGTATTTCATCAAAATTTACACTTACTCGTATTTTTACGTCAAAATAAATAAATTTAAAAATAAATTAATTGCTTATTTTCTTTATTTGATGTCATATCTTAAACATTACTTTATAAATCAATAAATGAATATAAGTGGATTGAACAACCTACTCTCTCAGCGCTTAAAAGCTTAAAAATAGTTTAGCTTAAAGCTCGGATTACTTTTTAGATGGATGACCTATATTGAAAATCAGATTTCAACTGAATCATTAAAAGGTAAGTAAATCTGTTACCCCTTATAGTCTGATACGCAAGTTAAGAAATCCATTTTCTTTACTAATTACTTATCAAACTGAATTAACCTTTCCTTTAGTATTACCATACATCTCTAAATATTAACATATATCTCTAAAATATCTACTAATCTCAAAGTGATTCATCGTGAAACCATCGTTAAAAAATCCACATGAAAAGGTTTTCTAGAAGATTTATTTTCCATCGCATTTTAACTGTCAATAATTTTCAAATTACCACTAACGTGCTATAAATTTCTCCATAAGAGGCGATATAATTCACAAGAGATGTCGTTTTTCTTACAAAGCTTTTAATTTATAGTAATCTTTTTTTAAGACGTGATAAGGTATATTTTTCATAAGACATTGTAGACTATTTATAAATTATTTTAGGCAAAGCTCTGATGCTATTTTTGTAGGTAAATTAAACAAAAGAATTATATTATTGATATGTTTATGATAATGCTTTTTGTCATAAATTAAAATAGTATTTACCAAAGTAAGGCTTGAATAATTTTGAAAAAAAGTGCTATATTATCAAAAAGAATTCAATGCCTTTAAAAATATCCATAAACAATTTAAGCTTCAACAAGTCAAAATAGTCACTGAAAAAAATATCTTTTACATGCATACTAGGCCACATTTTAAGCTCTCTGTTAATGTAAATATTTTCAGTAGATATCAAAATTTGTAATAAGCCACACAACGGTATGTCATTATAATTGATTTCTTTTGTAACAAAATGTAATATTTTAGGATCTTAAATCTTGATTAACCTTCATAATATTAAAATAAAAATACAAAAGTATTATGTAAGAGTTCAAGATGCGAGAATTTAATTTTTTATTTTTATTACTTGGTTTTTAAGATGGTGTGAAGAAGAAACAGCATCTTAAAATCCATTTTTTTGCAAACATTGTCGATAGTCTATATAACGCCTAACGTTATATTATTAACTATTTATATCAATTAAAAATTCAATTTGAATGTATGTAACCGATGCAAACTATTGCGTCACAATTTTATTGCAACTGTGTGATAAAATGCTTAAGATATCGAAATATAAAACGTACATCGTGATTGACAAAGCATATGAATTTGTTAAAAAATTCAGTTTCATTCGTTAACAGAACATCAGTTTCAAAACATTTTTCTTTGTATTTATCGCGTTTTCCAATTCCAGAAAAGTTTTTTTAATTTTCTTCGGCAATCTTCAAGTAATCTAAAAAAAACTTACGGATCTCAAATCACAATTTTATTCTGCCTTTGAAATGAATGTAAATAATCTAAAATACCATAGATAAGTTTTACTGTGATTGAAATGTAAAAGAAGCGCTACTGCAGACCCAAACGACTTATATATCGGGGTAAATATACGACATCGCCAAAACTAGAGTAGGGTAGGGAATTTGGAGGGTAGTGTCCGTGCATAAGAAGACAATATCGGATACCGTCTAGTAAAATAATATATGAGATTTTCGCACTTCAAGGTTTACAATCACAACATAATGTCATGATAATCACAATTTTAGTTTTCTAGTCGTAGGTCGTAGATATAAAATTACAATACACAAATCTTTGACGTTTCATTTAAAATAGAATTTAAAATTTTAGTTTATTGATTGAATTGCCATTAACTTGGTAGAACTGCATTTCAACTAGGTGAAAAAAATAACAATGTATTTTAATTCTACAAAAATCATATGGTATACAGTTGATACGCTATTTAACTATTCTATACCAAACCCCACCCCTAAAGACCACTTCTTTACTTACAAGATACCTGATCGGTGTACCAATATATAGTAACCAGCAAAAGAAAGAAGAAGATTACTAAACGACTCTGAAGAGAAAGCTTGACGATCATCTGGAGCTTTAATCATTTGACCTTTTAGTTATTGAAAATTTTATTCAATTTCACAATTTTTTCCCCAAAAAAATATTCTACAAGTCTATATTTATCATTCCAGTGTCACCACTCTGACAATAACTTTAACAATATTGAAAATAAATCTTTGATCTATCTGATAAATGAAGCAAATGATCGTTTTTATAGTTATATCTAAGAGTTTTTTTTATAAAAAAAAGTATGATTTCTTTTTCTCTTCCCGGTAAACTTTAGAGCGTATAGACAATCAACAGACAGCCACTAGTGAAAATTCATCTGAAACATGAAACAAAAATAAATGACGTCATTATTGCACTGTTATAATAGCTAATTGCAACTTCGCGGAGGAACATATTCTAACTAGCTCTATGAAATATTGTTATTTTTTAACTCAAACCATTAATAAAAACTACGTTTTTCAAGTAAGTTAAGCTTGCAAGGCACCTTGAGATGATAACAAATATATTCTTATACATATACACTAAGCAAAAATGTTTACTGAATGAAAGAGGTGAAATTCTTTTTTCATTATTCATGACACGACATAACTTTTTATTGTAGCTCGGCATATCTAAATTTCACAATTTAATCAATATAATAATATAATTTACTTAAACAATTAAAAATGCAATAATATCATATAATGTAGATAATAACGTTTTTAATTAATAAATTAAAATTTATTAAGTTAGCGTTTTTAGTTAAAACATCAGAAGACTATAATTTATTTGTTCCTAATCATAAAAATTCTTACGTTTGACTTTAATTCATGATTTATCTCACAGTTTTTTTTGTCAATGGCTCAAAAACTAAAAATACTATAATAAAATTGAATAACATATTTTAAGATAAATAAAACCTTTTTAATTTTTCTTGCTATATTCATTCCGTGATATAAGTTGCATTATAATACATTTAACATTTAATCTAACCATAATTCAACCATTGAGTAGATATCAAAGTAATAAATTCCCCAATGCTATAAAAATATCATTAGATTTTTTTAAATAATAAAGTGGAAATAAGTACTAAAAAATGTGTTTTTATTATTTAAAATATCATGCCATTCCATCAAGAAGTGATAGTTAACTCCTTAAAAGTGAAATATTTGTAGTTTATTATTGTAAAAAATAAAACCATTAAGCTGTATTAATTGTTTGATAAAATTTAAAAAACTATTATAATGAAATCAATAGTTATAAAATTTATTTCAGATGTATATTATTGTATATTTAAGTAATTTATGATTTCGACTAAAGGAGCTTAATGGAATTTCAATAAATTTGAATTGTTTTAACTTTGTACGATTCCACATTTTAATAATAAGGGTCTTTATTTTATTAAATGAATCTTTCATGTATATAAACAACGCAAACTTTTTACTTAATGTGATTTCTATTAAATCTTTTTGATAGAATACTTGAAAATACAGATAAGTAAATCCCAGTACATGAGTGATAAAGCTTGTGAAATTGTATATGGTTTTGAATTTGGTATTGGAGTAAGGGAGGGAATTATATGTCAGATCTTTTCTTAGCAAGTTTAGATTAATTTAAATCGATCAAGTCTGTTTAATTTTTAAATAAGCAGGAAATATTTCATATTTGATATTGAAAACCCTCAAGTGGACATGTTATATTATATTATGAGTCAAAAATAATTAATTAATTTAATTAAAATTTTTCCGTTTTATCTATTTTCTTTTATGAATATGATATTATTATTAAATTTATTAGTAAATGGTGATATAATAACACATTTAATTTTACTATACTAAAATGGTTATTTTATTGATAATTTTTCATCAGCGATATGATTAAAGTCAATATTTTATTAATAAAAATATCTAAGTGTAAATTATTATTAAGCGATTCGCGTATTATTTTTGGATTATCGAAAAATATTTTCACTGAAAACCTGTTCTCTAGAGATGAATATTAATATTTTTTACGCTTACATCAAACACTCCCGAGGGGTGGTGCTACGATGTGCTACGCTGAGCTACGCCATTTGGCCGGCTGGAGTAGGAGAGGAATATTGCACTCACAAAGAGCTACGCTGCTTCGGATAACACGATTTATAGTCGATCTAAACAGTTTATCCAAACATACCCAGGGACGTGACGTCAGAAATCAAACATAGATCGACATTTTCACTGAATGTACATTTTATGACAGGGTGTCTCAAATGTATCTTTATACAATTTATAACATATAACATACAACGTGACAGTGTTATCATAATGGAATTATATATTCGTTTTAGTTGGCATTGTTGAGTATCAATATATTGATATTGGAATACATTATTAAATTATTAAATATTGTGACTAAATTTCATAATTACGTATGAAATTTTGTATACAATTTGTGTAGGAGTGAAATATGAATATATTTTAAATTATAAATTATTTCACGCAAATTCAATTAATATAAAAAAACATAATTTCTTTCACAAATACTTTGATTCAAGCCTTTAACAATTAGCTGGGTAAAACTGGGCTAACTCCAAGTGAGGTCAAAATCAAATCGAAATTTGAGACATCATTTTTTTTAATATCTGCTCTCATTCTGATACCGATGACTGGCAAAACTTTATTTTGACCAACCTTATTAAAATCATCTCGAGTCTTGGCTGTCAACTGTTTCAAAAATTATTGCATAAGTTAGCGAACAAGTGGGTTTGAATTCAGTTTTAAGTGAGATTTTAAAAAATATTTAATATTTAGATACTTGAAAGATTGCTTTAGATATCATTCCTCTTAGTGTTGACTTGTAAGAAAAAGCTTTTAAAGAAAAGCTATTTGAGCTTATTGAATATACAGAAATCAACATCATTATCCATGGCTAGCTGCAACAAAAATATTAAGATACAAATACCGAAGCATTATGGACTCCCAGAATGCCTCCCATAAGCTCCCTTCGGGAGTCCATACTCCCAAAATGCCTTATAATGTTTTTTTTTTTGATTCATATGTAAACACAGTGCTACATACTGTGATACAATATGTCTTTTCTTCGAGTGGACAATTTTAAACTAAATACTAAACTAACTAAAACCATGTAAACATTCTGGTATAGAACAAAATAAATCTTCTACAATATCTGGTAAAATTCTTACATAAAATAAACAAATGCTGTTGATGGGAAGGATAAATTTGATACTCCAAAAACAATTGGTCAATATTTTGCTTCAACCGCATGGATCCTGTTTTTCTTTTCTTCTTGACATAGACCATCTACAAGTTTATATAGGCCCTTGTGGTCTATACGAAACACTTAAAGAACGTATTGACCGTTACCATGCATTCATATCATCTGATAGATAATTTTTATCTCAGATATGCTTTGACTTTAATGAGTTTTTATTTATAAATTATAGTACATTCGATGTGAAATTCTTTTAGAAGCTTCATAAGACATTTATATAATACACATGTTATTAAAAATCATTATATTAAATATTTTTATCTCCGAGATGTTTTTCCAGAGAGATGTCATTATTTAAGCCACGACTTCTTCACTTGATACATTTATCATACGTGATATAAAATTAATATTTTATTTATTTGTCGAGTTGGTAACCTCTGCTACGAAACTTTATCCAGGTTAGTGTTGTCAAGAAAGATTTGAAACGAATGATGTCATGCTGAAATAAAAAAGACATACTGTGATGATTAAATTCAAGCGAGCAAAGTTTTTTTTACTATTGACAAGTGTTTTTAATTTCCACTGTCTTATATACAAAATAAAAAATACTAAATATTAGAATTGTTATTAAACTATAAAATGCAAAGCGTAGAATAAGTAAATTTGTAATGATTCAATTGGCATTTTCTACAATACTTATAATATATATAGTTGATAACTATTTTGGTTTCACCCTCGTCATAACTATACTATAACTTATAAGTAAATTTATTTATCTATATATAGCTGCGTAAAAAGTACACAGTACATCTTTTTTTCTATTTTAAAACTCTAGTTTCATATTGTACCAATAAATTATAAATATGACCAAATTATTAAGTTAAGTTAATCTAGTTTTTTTTGCGAATAAACGTTTAGAGTGAATAATTATTGTGCTAAGATGATTTATTAAAAATATATATTAACCTTCTGTAATTCTGATGATTTGAAAATTATAATTTTTTTTTTGTAATGAAATGATCTTATATGTACTTTAGTTCGAGTTGATATAATATTGCCTGTCTGCCCGATGTACACCGATTCGCACGAGCCGCATGACCTCTTTTAAATACCGCATCTGTCAAGTATATTAATTAAAATTTTCATTTTAATAGTAAACGGTTACTTCTCACATATTTTCTTTACACAAAAAAAATACAATATAATAATAAAATGACGTTTAGGCTAGAGTAGTTATTTTGATTTCTTGCCATCGTTAAAACTATGCAGCTAAAATAAAATAAAAAAGGAATAAATATAAACATTGAATTGTTAGGAAACCAGATAGTTTACTATTGTTACATAACCAAAATGATACCATTTTCCCAGGACAGGATTTGGGGCAAATTAACTCTAAATAGAGTATACAAATAGTCGATAACAACAGCTGATAAGTAACTTGTTCGACTTAATACGAAATGAATATATTGTAGAATAATAATATTGCTAGAAAATGATTAGTCTGAATACATAACCACTTTCTATTCGAAAATTATTAAACCAAGTTAAAGCAATAATATTTTGAACATGTTTTAATTATATTTTTCTATACTACTGTTTGAGCATAATTTCATTTGCAAGAGAGAAATCAGTTACTATTAAAACAAATACTAACCAAATTATACCAAATGAATTTCAATTATTCATATAATGAGTATTCAAGAATATTATAGTTTTGTTAAGATTTTTACTTAGTTAATTGAAAATATTTGCGAAAACCTCTTGTGGATTAAAAAAAAAAAGTTGAATCGATGTACATATCTTCATATTTTTTCAGTCACGACTCGGGTTTCACCGTTCGGCATCTTGGTGTATTCTATCACATATATACGATATAACTGATGATGATTAGCTGAATGCAATTGTCAGTTCTATTGCATCCGTGTGATAAACGTGATGAGCTTTAACAATTTGATTTAAAAATTTTCACCAAGCATCCTCAGTCAATAACGTAAATTCAACAACTCACAGATTCGTAATATATACCTTGGTGTTACAAACTTTTTTTTTTAATAATCTATTTTTCTATATAGATAAATCGTTGTATTTGTGTGTGTTTATCCTTTATGCATTATTACACAATTCATTTGATCGCTAAAAATCTTTAAAAATTTCTTGAGTACACTCCCGTAAATGTTTCTAGCATACCACTTCTTCCCCAAATAATAAATATATATTATTAAAACGACACTTTTAACAATTAAATTGATTGTTATCATAATGAGTTTCCTTGAATTTCCTTCCTCTAAGATCGTAGCAATGCTCGACGGTTCAGCTAGTTATAACATAAAGTTAAAAATATATATATATGACAAATAATGTCACATGATTTAATAAAAATAATGGCAAATTATTTTTTTTTCATCCAAACAACAAACAGTATTACTTTGAAGCTAGTTTTATTTTAATGTGACTTTAAATACTCTTTATTGAATGCCAACAGAGTGTTTAAATAGCATGAGATAAAAACAATAATTTTGGATTCGTTAATAATATTATTTACACGGAAATTATGTTTCTAAATGAAATTTAACGAACACTGACAAAACATACTAAATCTACAGCACTTGTTTACATGACATAACATTTATTGTATTCAAATTTGGAACATAAATTTTATGACGTCAAAATTCGTTTTTGTTATCATAAACAATTATTTTTGCGGGAGTATCATAATGAATTTCATAGACAAGATTTATATTTTTATCAATCCTGAAATCTAAACAATATGCGCCTGTAAAATATTAAAATACTCGTTTAATATTGTATTATAAGCTCGATATGGTGGATAAAGGGGAGAATAGACGTATATTTAAACGGATAACACACTTTGAGTATACGAAACAGCTGTACATTAACCGGAAGTTAGGGATCTTCATAATATAGGGCATCTTTGGTAGAAAGCTTTGCGCACATAGAGCACAGAACAGAATACAAACATGTCAATATATACGTATTGTAATACGTAGATAGAAAACTTAAAGTTAATCACTTCCTCTACTTGTCTCGTCATACTGTATTTTGAATATTGCTTACAAGTAATTTTCAATTATCAACTATCTTATTGTCTTTTTTTCAAATAATAAAAAACATTTTCTTGTAATATTACCACAATATTTTTTTGCAGTCAGAACTGGTTTCGCTCAAACGAGAACATTATCAACCAATGAAGACACAAATTACAAACAAGCCTATTTGTACAAAAAATGAGTAGAAATTTAGCAGGTACACAAAACCTTAGTTGTTTTGTTAGTTCTAGAACTAGAACTAACAAAACAATTCACAGATGTCACACAATATATATTGTACATTCAATTGAAATTAATAAATATAAAAACAAATGTTTGCAAAATTTGAATTATTACCAATTTATACGATTCCACGTATTAGTGACTAACGACCCGGGTTTCGCCTTTCGGCATCTTCAGGCATTCCATCAAACGGATGCAACAGAACTGACGTTATATGTTTATGATTTTGTGTTTGTGAATAAATTTGCGAATGTTTATAACTTTCCAACGAAATAAAGACGAATCAGTAATCCATTAAGAGTTCAGAACAATTTAAAAGACTCAGTAGCAAGAGTACTTAATGGTAAATTTTTACAATAAAATTTACCTGCTCTTAAATATTTTATATAGCATAATTCAATAATAAATAAAATTCTAACGCTAGTCAAAAAAACATTCAATATGATGATACCATATTGAATGAGCAATTGACATAACGTAACAGAATAAAATAACTGTAAATGTTTTTATCTAAATTTGTGTTATTTAGTGCTATATTTTTCCTAAAACAATACTGTATATTCTTCCGTTTACTTTTTGATTGACAATTTCTCTTGGCGAAATAAGGATGACAGGCAAAGTGTGGACAGTTGGCAATACCTATATTATTCAAATCCGAAGGTATGGATTGACATTGTTTTCCTGGACATTTCTCCAGGATTTTTTCTCATGCATTCCTGGAAAAAACACACATAACTTTGTCACACCCTATAAAAAGAGTGAAAAGTTGTAACGTATGATGGTGGATACAATGCTCAGTACCTTTGAAAACTCTAAAAAAAAGTCGTAACAACAATTTTTTTTTATTTCAAATATTATATACATGACTATTCCACAAGATACATATGTAATTTTCTGCTATGAAATAAAGTCTACAGTGAAAAATTCCATTAAAATATTGATTGACTTAGTAGAACTCCGTTATAACGCGGTGGAAAAAATAGCAATGTATTTTAGCTCTAAAAAAATTATGAGACTCTTAGTTGATAGTTGTTTTGGATTACGCCCTCATAGCCGAAATAACTATCAAATAAACATTGTAGAACTAAAATACATTATTATTTTTTCACCGTGTTATTCCATTAAGAGTTTATATTGTAATCGCTTTGGTCAAAATAATTTAAGCTATATTTATTTTTCATTGCCATTTTATGTAATTTTTTTGCATAAATCACATCCTTACATATAATAAATAATATTTAACGTACGTTTAAGGGTACCAAAAACACATTGGCTTATTTTCCAATCAGAAAATGATTTCATCTCTGATAGATATTTATCGAAATACACATTTTAAAAGGAAAGCTTTGTGGGCGGATACAGTGATTTTATTTTTGATACCACTGTGATCCGTTCGACTAGAAAAGACTATGTATTATCGGATAGAGGCTGTCAATTTATTCCGAGGTCAATCCATCTCTGTTGAAACTGCCTCCTGTATGGATGAAGGCTTTTTAGAATGCTACAAACTTTACAGATGCCTTATATGCCAAATCACCTGATTTAGAACGCCATCATTTCACAGCCTGTTTCATAAAAATTCATTGCAGGATATATCCTTTATTTACATTTATTAATATACTTGTTAGAATATTTCACTTTTATTGATTTAATTATGATATACTTGATAGAATAACTATCACAAAGGACTATTAACGAACAAACTAATATATGTCGATCGCCATTGCTTAACCCTCTGCGGGGGGCGGTTTTGTTTCTGTAATAGACCGTTTCCTAGCCATATGTAAACTTGTTGATATAGCCAACTTTTTAGTCTCATTTACAATTTTTAGTTTTATTGTGAGCAAGAAATAAGCTAAGTCGTTAAAACAAGATGTATCGTGTACCTTTTCTACACAGCTATATATAGATAAGCAAATGTTCGTTTAAGCATTTTTCTGACGATGGCTTTAGCTGAAATAGTTATCAATTATATCTAAAAAAAAAATTCGTAGAACTAAAATACATTGCTATTTTTTTTCACCGTGTTATAATGGAGTTCTACTAAGTGAATGGAAATTCAATCAATTGATAGAGCTCCATTGTAACATGATGAAAAAAAGCATTTTATTTTAGTTCTAATAAATTCATACGATATATAACTTTATGATATCGATTGAAGGTGCTTGTCGTACAAAGTTGTAACAACTAAAATTTTATACGGTATATACTTAGTTGACAACTATTTCGGCTTTTACGTCATCAGAACTAGATCAGTAAGTTAGTTTAAGTATGTCAGTTTTATGTACAGGTTTTTGAGAACACTAAATTGGACAGATTGGGTAAGGCAGGGACGTCATTTGTTCAGCATCAAAAGCAAGCAAGATCAAACTGTAGTGGATCAACTTTAGCTGTCTACGTTCTTCTGTCTTATTTCTTTATACTAAATCAAATATAGATATATTGTTGCAATCGGAAATTGCTTGGTAGAAATCCATTACAACATGGCGAAAAAAAAGCAATGTATTTTAGTCGTAAAAAAATTATATGGTATATAATTGATAGCTATTTCAACTTACTCTCTCATCACAACTATTAAGGTTGTCGAGACAATATAATTTAAGATATCGACTGAAGGTGCTTGATGGAATTTCAATATTAAATTTCAATTGTTACAACTTAGTACGATTCCACATGTTTTGTCACTAACGACCTGACAAGTCCACAGTTATGTGGCACCCGTGTGATAGAATGCCTGAAGATGCCGAAAGTCGAAACCCGTGTCGTTAGTGATAAAACATGTGGAATCGTACAAAAGTAACAATTCAAATTTGTAGTCAAGACAGTTCTGATGAGGGCGTCAATCGGAATAGCTATGAACGTATATACGTTATAAATTTTAAGCAACCAAAATACATTGCCATTTTATCATCATGTAATTTTACTTTCGTTTTTTTTTTGCCTTTTTGGCACAATTATGCTAACATATTTATTCGTGTACTGCTGTAAAACCAACAGTTATTCTTGTTAAATATTCCCGGCTTATAAATAGACTGAATAACTTTTTTGGTATGTTATATTAAAAACAAGTAACATTTTGATAAATGTGTGTGAAAATATGGCATTGGCATACATTTTAAGTGGAACTTTTTTGAATATAAATACTCTTCTTCATACATAAATATTTTCCGTGAACATGTGCATAGAATTCGTAATTGAAATGCTTAACGCGAACTGTGTTTATACAAATAATTCTATTTTGCAAATACAGCGAGTTATAATTAAATGCCACATTTCGAGACCATTACACGTTTCAATTTCAAGGCTGGTTATATAAAAACGATTATTTTATTGTAAGTACTGAAAATAGTCCCAGTATTTTAATTTTAGTGTAAGTTTATTTTTGTTTCTCAGCATTTTCTTGCATAAATAATAAAACATAATATAACATAGATTATTAAACTATCCATGGATGATCGTTCCAATCCATTTGCTCTTCGCCAAATAGTACATGTGGATCCAAATCGTGACTGAGAGTATAGAACAGTAGTAGTGAACATCACAAAATAAAATGTATTTTTATTTTTAAAATATTATAACTTTCCACCAAGAAGTGATGATTGGTTATTAAGTTTAATATCAATTAATTAACAGCGTATTAAATACGTATTTTTGTGCGGTTCGAATTTAGAGTGGACTTATTGGTATTTCCTTTCCATTGTAACCACAGTATTTTTAAAAAAAATCTTTGTGTCGGTTATATAAAACAGCAAATACAAGAGTTTTTTTTCCGTATATTTTTTTTATCTTCGTTATGTGTTCACAAATCGAATTTCCTCTCATCGCTTCATACATCATTTAATCATAAGTTTTTCAAAGAAATACAACAAATTAAACATATCTTTAGATATGTTTTCTTTAATTTTCTTCGTTCATAAACACAACACAATTACTTCAGAAACAGTCTTCAAATAAGCATAAATATAGTATTTTAATATCCCATACAAAATTTCAAATAATTTACTAATACAAATATATAGTCATTTTTTTCACAAGCATCAAGGATATAAATTTATAAGGAGACTTTTTATAAACTCAATAAATCCATTTAATATATTAGACAAAAATTCGTATCTTGTATATATGTAATTATAATATATGGATTCATGTAAAATATTCGTGTGAAACTTTACGGATGCGCTCTTTTAAGTAAAAATTAATTTATCACCTGTTCTTCGAAACAGGACTACAAAAATTTTTAATGTTTAAATTGATTCAGCATTTTTTTGAAGTTTTCAAAAATAGATTTGAATATATTACATTACGACTAGTGCACAATGAAATGAAATCAATATAATTCATTGATTGAATTGGCATTCACTTGGTAGAACTCCATTATAACACGGTGAAAAAATAGCAATGTATTTTAGTTCTACAAAATTACTTTAAAGAAATATAGTTGATAGCTATTTCGGCTCACGACATCGTCAGAACTATCTCCGAACTATCTGTGAGCCGAAATAGCTATCAACTATATTTGTTAAGAATAATTTTGTTGAACTAAAATACATTGCTATTTTTTCACCGTGTTCAGTAAAATTCATTCATAAAGTTGATCATCTTTGATATAATTAAATTTTATATTAAAGTTCCATCAAGCACTTTTAGTCGATATCGCTAATTCTTACTAATGAATTTGAAATCTTGTTTCATTGTTATGTTACAAAGCTAAATAACATACTTGTGATTTTTAAACAAATAGTATTTTTCAACATAACATTTTAAATAAATAGTCTCATTTTTCGTTGATAACAAATTAGTAGATATTTAATTTCAATATATTGTTAACATTTTATTTTTAAACTATCTTATTTTGTTCTAAAGTATATGTTTTATGTCTGGTAATACGAATTCATAATTTTTATATGTAACCTTGTTTTTATTTGTTTTATATCAGCTGATAATGCTTGCGATAAGCGAAACCAATCCTATTCAAAGTAATTAAAAATTGTTTTAATACCAATAAACATAATGTTTTATTAATTTAAAAAGTTTCACATTATAAAACTATCATCCCTACTTTTAAATAAACCCGCATATCAACTAAGTTTGCCTTTAGTTTTCCGATTAAGGTATGGGTCAATTCACTGCTACAAGTGTCACTAAAGACGTGAAATGATCAAAGTTATAGCTAAATTTTTGGCTTAAGATTGGAGGATTTGGGGACCATAAAAATATTGATTTAGTTTAAATTCAGTTTTAGAATATTTCTACAATTGATGTGAAGCATACTACTCATAATGGATCATTTCAACGGAGGCTTTTTTATGATCTATATTATGTAAAATATAATGGTTAATTAATTACATACATTTAATTTTAATGTATGAATTAATAATAATAACGTCTGAAATATTAACTTGATTTTACTTATTTCATGGATGATAACATTATAATTGTGTGATGGAATGCCTAAAGATGCCGAAAGGCGAAACCTGGGTCGTTAGTGACAAAACATGTGGAATCATATAATTTTTCAACAAATCCAAATTTAATATTGAAATTCCATCAAGCACCTTATCATTCGATATCATAAAGAAGATAATAATTTCATTTATGGTTTTTTTTTATATCAAGCAATTTTTAAGTGACAAATTTAAAAAATAAAAACACTCTACATAGTATTTTTTCCAGAATTTAATATTTTTCTCGTCACAAGAATTATTAACTGTGCAAAACCAGACCAGATTAATGATAAAATATAATGAAATGTACACAGTTTACATTGTAAATTGATTTATGATATTGACTGAAGGTGCTTGATGAAATTTCAATATCAAATTTGAATTATTAAAACTTTGTTCAATTCCACATTTTTTGCCACTAACGACATGTATTTAGTGATGAAACACGTGAAATCGTACAATTCAAAAATGCAAATTAATGTTTAAATACCAAATTTAAAATGTAGCTGACATTTCATAAAAATAAAAATGCATTAAAGTGAAGATAACAAAAGGCGAAACTCGAGTCATTATTTACAAATTGCACAAAGATTAATTATTCAAATTTAATAATTAAATTCCATACAGCATAGGTGCTTTACTCGATATCATAAATTATACATATACATATATATAAATTTGTTTATGTGATTGAAAATCAATACTGTGAGCTTTTATTCGGGGTAATAGATGCGTAACACCTTCTAAGGCACTTGGCAAAATATATATAAAAAATATCTTATCTAGTCCTTTTCATATGAAAGGATTTAAGACGCAAAAGTTATTGTGATTCACACAAGCTGCCGTCACACAAAGCGAGCACTGTGTATTTTATATTAGCCATTAGCGTATTGATGTTCTGAGGCCATCTGTGACAGTCAAACTTGTCCGGGATAACCCCCCATCCGCCTGTTTTTCCCATTCGCCTCCTTCGCAATAGGAAAACTCTTCGTTTTCTCGAGAGTTCGCCGCCGGAATGGTGTGAGATGGTTTCAGCTGTAACCTACTAGATGGTTTGATTTTATCGCCGTTTTTATACACAAGACAAATGCAAGTCGTTATATTGCAAAGAAAGTAATACCAAAAAGAGAAATTATTTTTGATTTGATATTGGTTATTGAAAATTACACGGTTATTATATCATATATTTATTGTTCTGTATGTTTACGATTGGCTAAATCCTTGTTAATATTGCAAATAAACGAGTGATTTCTAAACATTATACTATATTTAAAAATGACCTAATTCTTATTCACAATCATATATTTTAAGCCATTATATTGATTGAATTGGTATTTACTTCGTAGAACTCCATTATAACACGGTGAAAAATAGCAATTTATTGTATTTCTAAAGATATAGTTGATAGCTATTTCGGCTCACTCCTTCACACTTCCTCACACTTCTTATCTTATCACTTTGTGGTGTAAAGGCATTATATTGCAATAATTAAATAGAATCATCATCATCATCATCAGCCGGGGTCGATCCACTGCTGGATGATGGCCTCCCCATGCTTCTTTATTTTCCAGGGGGGTTGTTTGGACATAGCAACACCACGCTGCCCAGGCGGGTTGGTGTTCGGTTTTCTGTCTGGTTTTTCCTTCCCATAGCCAAGAGAACACGGCACGCGGTGTTCCCGAGCGGTCACCCATCCAAGCACTATCCGCGTCCAATGCTGCTTAACTTCGGTGATCGCACGAGAGCCGGTGCTTTCAACGTGGTGTGGCCGTTGGGATTAAATAGAATATTTAGTACTAATTTTTATATTAAATAATAAGTTTTTATATAAGGACCGGTTTTGCTTATCGCAAGAATCGATGACAATGTGAGCGATGAACAAAATTAAAACTTATTCTGATTTTTAAAATATTGAAATTTGAAAGTAGTTCTTAACGTTGTGTTTTTAAATAATAAAAAAAACACTAGCACTATTGAATGCCTGAAGATACCGAAAGGTGAAACCCGGGTCGTTAGTGACAAAACATGTGGAATCGTACAAAGTTTTTAACAATTCAAATTTAATAAAAAAAAAACAATTTTTAATACTTGTTTCCACAGTATATTTTATAAACAGGACCAGCTTCACTCATGATGATTTTAATCAACTGATTCATCATTGATAATAGTCACGAAGAGCAAAACTGGTCCTGATCATAAAATATATATTGGAAATAAGTAATAAAGAATGTTTTTTTTATTATTTAAAATATCATGAATTTCCATTACAAAGTGACAGTGAACACATTATTAAAATATAATGTGGAAATGTTATGAAACAAACAGTTTTATTCAAATATAATAATTAAATTGATTGGATTGGCATTCACTTTTTGTAGAACTAAATTAGATTGCTATTTTCTCACCGTATTATAATAATTAAAGCCGTTCAATATTTTTTAAAACTAATTGAAACGGAAAAATTCGATTAGTTGAAAGTTTAGGCCATAAATAGTTAAGGCCATAAAAACCTACTTGAAAAAACGAACGAATGAACAAAAAAAAAACATATACTCATTATATCATAAATATAATAATTTAATCTATTAGAAATTCTGAAAATGTATTAGAAATCTTCTCAGCATAGACACTAGCTCCAGTACAGAAAATAAGCATCTAACAACTGTTCAGCTTAATATATAGAGCAAACTAGTAAAAATTTTGATATTTTAATGTAAACAATAGCACTATTTATACAATGTATACAATGTATACAATGTCAAAGTCGCTATTATTTTTTAAAGTTTCTAATGTTTTTAATATAAACGACCAGCAATACTTAAAGGCATTTATTTAAAAAAAACGTGGCTTACCATTATTATAGTTCACTCTCAGAGTTCTGATCATAAAATATATTGTAGAAATAGTACTAGAAATGTGTGTTTTTATTATTAATCAAGTTCACGTATATACTGTCTATTTTGCAGTATTTTGGTTATCAATATTTTCTTTAACGTCTTAACCCTAACCACACCCAATAAAAATAAAAAATTCCACATACTTGTCATGTCAAGACTACGAATTAAAATAAATGTTAACCTTTAAATAAATATCATTTGCGTGACAGTTAGTTAAAGATGATTCTAGAATAGGCGTTACATAAATATATTATAGCAAGACTCTGAGAGGAATAACAAATTTATCAGCTTTAATTATAAATTGGATCAAATTGAGTACTACAAAGTCGCTAAGTATATTTTGTTTAAGCTTATTTTAGCATTCGAATACAATGGGTAGAATTTTTAAGTATGACAAAGTTTTAATTTTGTTTTAATCAATATTTTTTTTTTGATGATGATGATGATGATGATGAATCAATATTTATTTAGGAAAGAAAACACTTGGGAATGTACGGAATTGCAATGCGATTATTTTAATTATAACATTCAAATAATCTGACCAAATTTTTTACTGTCTTTAATTACAATGGTAAATCACAAAAGGACGTTATTCCCTACATTCTGTCCCTTCGTATTCTTTTGTTTGTTTCCTTAGTTGTTTTTCGGATATTTTATTAATTGAAATGACTTTAGCGGGTTGAATTCGGTCATTCTAATTAAATAAGTACAATTTATTATACAAGATGTTTCCCGTTTCAAAAAGGCTATGTTAGTTTTTTTCCGTGTAAACAATATGACAACATAAATACAACAAAAATAAGTTAGAAAACGGAAAATAACTCGAACAAAGAGTTCGGAAATAATAGACCAAGCATTCCGGCAGACAACGGCGTGGACGAGAAAAATAAAATTTCTTTTATTTATTGTAAGACGTAGGAAATATGAATGGGAAAATCCGAGCGTGAAATTTACAACCACCGAGATCGGCTTCATATTTTTTAGATATCTACTTAGCTTAGATAATACAAAAACCATTGTGGTTTGTAAAAAAAAAACAAACCTACTCTTCTTTTATGTTCACAATTATTTTGTATATATATATTTACTCTAAGAATGGTTCCATTACCATAAATGATGAAACAAGTATTTTTAACAAGTTTAAAAGTACATTTTCTTACAAAAAAAAAAGAAAACTTCATTCAGAGTAAATCAACAAAGTGCTGCAGTATATTGTTCATTTAATTTATAATATCGATGGAATTTCAATATCAAATTTAAATTGTTACAACCTTGCAACAGAACTGTCACTTTTGTTGTATCTGTATGGTAAAATGCCTGAAGATGCCGAAAGGCTAAACTCGGATCGTAAGTGACAAAACATGTGGGATCGCACAAGGTTTTAACAATTCATATTTGATATTGGTCATTATAAAATAAAATTATTTGGGAGAGGTAATAAAAGCATTAATTTCAAAATGTTCATAATACAAATATCAGAACTGGCTTCGTTCATCATGAATTTTATCAAGTTATATAATACAAAATAAAACATAGGCTTTTTTACGAGGTTGTGAGGTGTATCCTTTCTACACCGCTATATAAAGATAGGTAAATGTACTTTTAAGCAAGGTTCTGATGATGGCTTAAGCCAAAATAACTGTCATACTATATAGCTCTTAAATGTTGTACAATTAAAATACATTGCTATTTTTTCACCGTGTTATAATGGAGTTCTATTAAGTTAATACCAATTCAATCAATAACTTCCAAAAAATGTTTATTTTATTTTGTTAACTAAACACTGTATCAACCCAGTAAAATTTTTGGTTTCAGTTATAAATCTAATCCATATATATATATACTCGTATAAAATGAAAATAGCTTTCTTTATATGTATCGGATAAATCGCAAAGAGGGTTTCTTTAATATAAAACTGTTTACTCTTATATTGTATGTGAACGCAATGGAATTTGCTTTTAGGTGTATGGAACTTTTGTACGGTAGAAGTGCTTATTGTAAAGGCGATCCAAAACGTTTTTTTCACGCCAAATAATTGAATGCTTTTAGCGAAAATACCCACAGATGAATAATTCTGAAACTTCTTTTATTAAATTAAAATTAATGAACTCTTTTCAGCTGTTACAAAACTTTTTGAAGTGATCTTTTTTTTGGGCATCAAATTAATTGAACATCGAGATCTTTAAGTGTCCTTCAGCTCTTATGTTATAATTTTTTGTACTTTTCTTAATTTATTTCTAAAAGATAGTATTCTTTGCAGAGCTGAGTAATTCACAGTGAATTGGGTTCACCTAGACACTATATGCATAACAATATATCTACATGCAAATACAATATATAAGCATATGTACTAATTAAAACTATTTTCAGATGCCGAGTCGCGTGTGTTTTTCACCTGTGACATCACACATCAGTGACTTTTAAGGTGTTAACTGTCACTTCTTGATGAAAATGCATGCTATTTAATAATAATAAAAACACATTTGTTGGTACTTATTTCCACAATGTATTTTTTGATCAGGACCAGTTTATTATCAACCGATGCTCGCGATGAACGAAACCAGTCTTGATCAAAAAATATTGTGGACATAAGTAATAAAAAGTGTGTTTTATTATTTAAAAAAATACAATATGGATTAACAAATCTATAAGGGATCATTGAACAGAACCGTTTTTAGCCTTAAACAAAAAGCTGTCGAATCCCTTGGAATTTTTAACAATTCTTTGTTTATTATTCAATGAAATATTTTTCTTTTATCAAAAGTAATTTGATAGTATCTTTATACCCGTTAATCCTAGTTTCTTGAAAGCGAAACAATGGAAATCTACAATCATGGATTCAATTTAAAATAAGTAGCTTTTTGCAAAATATAGTAATCTATAACAAGCGATGAATGGACACCATTCTAATTAAATTTTGAAATAAAACATCTCGAACATTTTCCCTAAAAACCTATATACTTTCTGCCATTCTCACTTGACAAAATGTTGACCTCTGACCTGGACTAATTAATTTCCTATACACTAAGATCCACACAATGCGCAGTTATTTTAAAAACACTTCCAATCAAGGAAAAAAACTGAAGATAAACTTTCTTATGTCACAAGACAAAACAGTATAAAATGAGGACTTATGAAAGCAATATTGGATGTATGAAAATTACAATGTTGCAAAAGAAATGATTATTTTTTCTATATACTTTTACACGATCAGTTTTACACGACTGCATTTATTGAACCGCTTTCCTCGCCTTAAATTATAATCAAACGTATTCCAATACATAAAACATCATCAATATGAAAAATGCAAATATTGCTTGTGCATTACAATCGAGTTTACTGGAATATCATCCGAGCTTTATTGCATACAATACCCAAGATTCTTATTTATTTCACATAACTTTTAACAAAGTTGCAATATCTCAGCATATTTCTTCAGTATACTTTGAAATTTACTTCTTCTTTGCAACACATCTGTCACCCATAATTTTAAAGAACTTATTCTATACACTTTTATTTCACACGAAAAATATGACATTTTGTTGAAGAATTTACTGAATATTAATCACTACCATATTTGTGTTATATTGTTAAATATCTTACAAATTATATTGGTATAAAGTATCGCTATATAAATACGTATATATTTCATAAGCGATCAATTCATAATGCTCGCAATTAACGAACCGATCTTTATAAAACATTTGAATATATTGATTGAATTGACATTTACTTGGTAAAACTCCAGTATAACACAGTGAAAAAATAGCAATGTATTTTAGTTCTATAAAATTTTGTATAAGGTACAGTTGATAGCTATTTCGGCTCACACCATCGTCGGAACTAATTCTACCAAAAAAAATGTAGAACTAAAATTCCTTGCTATTTTTTCACCGTGTCATTTGAATATACTTCGATTGAAATCGGGTTCGTTTTTTCAAATATGAGCTGTTAAAAATTGACACCTTATTCATATTACGCTTTCATTTAAAAGAAATATCAAAAGACTTTACTTAATTTCTTTAATTATGACAATTAATTTAATATCTCGTATTAGACAGGGCTAAAAAGTTTAATTTTGTCTTAAAGGTTTTTTTCTTTTCTTTCCTATTAATGTGCATTGAATTAGAGATTGACCAACCAATCAGGTAAATTATTCATTGAGATATTTTCGTGTAGCTCGTCTCGTGAAAATATAATCCAACTTAAAACAGATTTTGACAAAAGTATGATTAGATAATCATAAAATTTATATATATATACAAATATATATTGATTGAATTGGCATTTACTTGATAAAACTCCATTATGACACGGTAAAAAAATAACAATATATTTTAGTTCTAAATTAATAAGATATATAGTTGATATCTATTTCGGCTCACGCCTTCATCAGAACTATTATATCTCTCTTGTATAATAGTATAATAGTAATAAATTTTTACACCACCACATAAAATAATACATGCGTGTGAGTACGGCGCCTTTGCAACCCTGATTACAATACAAATTAGTGCATAGATAATGGACAATATTAGAGCCCTATGGTCGCAATATGATACTATCGTAGATAGTCCCTCTGCTTCTACGAAACTTCTACGACGCATAGATGTCGCATAGAGCTCGTTACAAATTATAGGGATCTTATCACTATGCCTTGTTATTATTCAAAGTTTGTATGCAATATCTAAATATACACTATAAAGCGAAATTTATTCACAAAAAGTTTTTTTTAAATGTATACAAAAACAGCGTACTAAATTCAATTGCAAAAGTAAATAAATCAACTGATAATTTCAGCAATTCCGTGACTATAATAACTGTTTCAAGTAGTTTCAATTTCAAAGTGTTTGATGTAATTTCAGTATTAAATTTGAATCATTTGTATACTTATACAAATCATTTTATGATGAAAATTGACTCTAACCTATGTGTGATATCTGTGAGTAATAAACTAAACGATTTAATAAAATGTTAAAATAATTTGTCAACAAGTGTGTCTCAACGACAACGACGAGTTTTTCTTCACGACTAATCAACCTTTCGCCAGATACAAAAACATGATTTCTTAAGTTTAGTACGATTTTTTGAATAATATTTGTTTCAACCGTTTGGTTGCCGAGTGTTTAGGAAAAAAAAATTTTGAAAAATGTCACGCTTCTGAAATAAAAAGAGTAAATATAATATTATTTGTAAACATTTATGCCATTATTTATGATATATTGTTCCAATACGACATGTCAAATACCCCTAAAACAATATATGTTACTATACTAGACTGTTTAAAATATGCCAGACGTATTATTTATGTGACGATGTCGAGCCGACGGCTCCGTCATTTTTTCCTATATTCGGCGAGAGGATTAAAAATGAATATTATTTTGTACTTTCACATGGTTTGTCCCTCACGACCCAGGTGCAACTTCATATAATCTAATAGACTAATGTACTAGACAGTCAGCAATTAGTTAAAATCGTGTATATGTTTTATAAGACGAATTACTAACAACTAAGACCCAAAGACTAGAAGCAAAACTGAAATTTGAATATTTTTTTAATAAAAGTGAAATAAATTAATGTTAAAAATTACATAAATCACATTACAATCAATTAACCTAATTACGAGTCGGTACAATTAAAACAATAAAAATATACAGATTTTAATCAATTCAATTTTAGTTTTTATTCCAAGGTTCCAATTCCAATTAAGTTTGCAAACTTTTTTAAAAATTCAAATTAATTTTAGAGATACACCTAATACAAGTTCGGAATAATGATCATTATGGCGTTCCTAATTCAATAAATATAATTTTAGAATGACATTTCTGAATCCAACTTTGATTTGATATTATATATCTTTAGATTATTTCCAATATTATTTTATCACTGTTCAGTATTAAATGTTACTTCTTAATGAAAAGTCATCACATTTAACAAAATAAAAACACAATGTTTTAAACGATTTTCACAATTTAGGAACATAATGATCAAAACACATTACATGTTAATTATTTTCATTGTTTGTGAACCATTTGTTTTGTACACCGTAATTATTTACAGGGAATTTATATAAATAACCTTGTTTTAATTTGTATTATGTGAAAACATAATGCTCTTCTTTTCTTTAACATTATTTAACAAATTTTTAAAAAGAGTATTTAACATTCTTTGTTTTTTTTTTATTCACTTAAGTATAAAAACTTTACAATGATGGTGTCGATATATTATATAGGATATTGTAAAAGCTTGTTTAATTAAATAATGTTTATGAAGATTTGAAGAAGTTGTTTAGTAACTGATTCCGTTTTAACTTTCAATATTTGAGAAACTTTTCCTCTAATCTGTTTATAAAATAAAATTAAAAAAGAAACTTACTTAGCAAGGCGAGAGTACAATGTATTATAGAAAAAATCTTCCAATATCAAACGGCAAGATTACGTGGTAGAAAGAACGCGTGGCGTAGCGTTAAAAGAACAGCATCTCGTCGTAAATACTTTTGCTTGAATTATTCAACAAGACCCTTTTCAAAACAATAGAATTTTATTTTTCAACCTGTCGAAATACTCTGGCCGCAGAAATTTTTAACATATTAAGCACATAAGTAAGATTTTTGTCTAGTTTTTCACATTCAAAAGAATCGTTAGTGAGCCAACTAAATATTTATTCAAAGAGAAATTTAAACATCTTATTCTTAAAATTATTTTTCCTTATATTGTGTTTATAAACCTCTTATTAGAAAATATTCTTCTTTTTAACTTTGTAAATTCTGTAGATAATTGGTTTTTAATATGATTTACTTTTGAGTCATAATGTATAAAAAATATTTATCAGACTTAAGTCTTATTTCAATTAAAGACTATTTATATAGTTTATGATTTCGACTTAAGGCGCTTGATGAAATTTCAATATTCAAATTTTATTTGTTAAGGCTTTGTTCGATTCACATGTTAAGTCACTAGAGCCGGGTTTCACCATTCGACATTCCTTTAAATGCATGAAGATGCCGAAATGGGAAACCCGGTTCGTTAGTAATAAATATATAGAATCTTGCAAAGTCTTAATGATTGAAATTTTAAGATTATTTAGTTCATTTTTTTATAATTACAATAAGTTGCAAGAACCCGGCATGCGCTGCAATACGACTCAAACAAATAAAGTATTTGTGTTATAATTCTGTTCATCGAAGTGTTTTTATATACAAAATATTTTTTTATCCGTCTGTTGCTACCAATAAATGACCGTTAACCTTCTGACTACCAATGTCTCTGATGATCTTAATTTTATCAAAACATTGGTGTAAGAGCATCGTTAGAAATTATTTGACAAAGCTCAGCAAAACCGGGTAAACACAATGAAAAATTATTAACTACGTCACAAAATTATCAACTGAAAAATCACCAAAAAATGTTAACGTAAAACAATCGCATTTGAAGTAATTTCACAAAAACTGTATTTGCTTACGAAACGATTCGTCTTGTTGACTGTCTAAAAATACTTTTCTTCCCATGTATTCCTAAAATATAATATAAAATCAACACTACTATATTATATTTAGATATGACAATTGTAGTGTCATGCATATGAACACGATTTTCGTCGCAAAATGACAGAGTAATGTGCTCTGTAAACACGAGTATACCTCTCCAAATCCAATCATCCCGGCAGCAAAGTGTTAAGCACGGTTTCTATTGCCACTTGCAGCTCGCTTCACACGCGTCGGAACTCAGGACGTTAAATTCATTATCATATGAAAGCGCTATTTCAAGATTACACCGAAAGCTCATTCCTAGATATATAATACTTTGAATATCGGACCAGTGTAACAGTTATTTATATGCCTACATCACCTTGTACTGTGCAATATTGATTTGAGCACATATTAAAATGTTTTTCTTTTGCCAGACAATGTAACACATTATTTTAGTTGTCATAAAATTTAACAAAATGATTCCAAAATGCACCTGGGCCTCGTATAACACGGTCATATGGTTCCAAAAAAATCTCGTGTAATACAAGGTTTGAAGTTCCTGCAAAATTAAAGTTTGCGTTCCAAAAAAAATAAAACAAAGATAGTTTATATAAATATGTATTTTATTTCTATGAATAAACTAACTACATTTAGATATTTACTAAAGGAAATTTTATAATATAATATACCTTTTAAGGTTTTACTGTCACTTCTTGGTGGAAAGGCATGATATTTTAAATAATAAAAACACATTTTTTAGTTATTTTTTGATCAGGACCGGTTTCATTCATCGCGAGCATCATCTAAGTACTAAAAAATGTTTTTTTATTATTTAAAAAAAAAAACATAATATACCATTCATTCACCATCGCCATCACTTAGAACTCTACATTCTTTACTCTTTTTCGAGATTGGTTGTGAGTTTTCATCATCGTAGATTTCTGATTTTTTTGTGATTTTAACTTTCAAATAAACGATTGTCTGCTTTTTATAAATCTTTACGTTTTTCCTTATAAGGCTACAAAATAAGTAATTCATAGTAATTGGCAGTTAAGTTTTGAAAGTACTTTTTTGGCCATTACACAATTATATACCTAAAAAAAGCTTCAGTAAACTCAATTATATAACCAAAAGCTCTGTTATAAAACACTATTTAGTAACAAATTATAATTCTATTAAATTATTTTGGAATCCTATAATTTCGTTTAATGCAAATATAAAACAAAATGTATGGACTGAATACATGACTTGTTTGATAATTTGAATTCAAATTGAATATTAACTCGCTTAGTAAATGTTCCATTACTTGTATATGTGATAGACCACCAAAACGCCCTGCCACTCCCATCAATCGGGCGGTGGAAATTGGTCATTTCCTCGAGTCAACAAAATTCATACGTGGTAAAATGAAAATTCAGTCTTGTTTATTAAAACAGTTTCTAGTTCAATTTAATAGAACGTTTCACAAACACTTACCAAGCACATATTTTATAAAGAGCATAGTTCAAATTCTATTAAACGTTTTATTTATAATAAATATAAAATCAAATAACAATTATTTTATTTTTATTAAATTCAATTAATATTAATAAAAAAATGGGAAATTATTTGGTTCCATTTGTTAATAGATTTTTCGGCTTCCGCCATTGATATTACTATTATTTAACTAAATTTAACTGCTTTTAAGGTGTTAACTATCACTTCTTTGTTGAGAGGCAAAACATTTAAAAATAACAACACATTTTTGGTAGTTTTGAGTAAGCACTATATTTTAACCAGTTCTATGCCATAAACGCGTTGACACCCTTAGTTATCCCGTGCACAAAACGCCAATCATAGACAATAATCGCATATGCGAGCTTTACTTAAACACTCAATATATAGCTAAGTTTGATATTTTTAATATTCTAATATTTAAAAAACACGGTAAAATTACTTTTTAAATATTGGTGAAATTTGAAGACATGACATATTGTCAATAATTATTGACAAAAAAAGATGCTTAATTATTGAGATCTAATTTTTCGAAGAAATTGCTGACCATCCGGGTGCCACTTTATAGATACCTCCCGGCATTTAAAATGTAAAATCGGTGTTTTCAAGGACATCCAAAATAACGTCAACTTCTGCACATTTTTATAATATGACGATTAAACGTCATATTGAATAGCATAAGTCAGAGGTATTTATTTGACGGGTCCTTTTTCTCAATATCGTATATATTCAATATATTTATGTTATATTTATTTGAAGTATGCAATACCCTGTCTTTTTAATGTATATAACAAAAATTCAATGCTTGATAATTAAAACATGGCAATCATTTCATTTTGAAGATGCTTATATTTGGATAATCTCCTCTAAAGTATCCTAAATTTAACACAAATATTGATTCACTTCGCGATTTTTTCCATTATAATTATATTTATCAACGAGTGAAATATATACATAGTTTTCATTTTTAAAACAGTGGTGCCAGTCAAACTGAATCCAAGGCACGAGGTTTATTGTAAGACACTCTCCCGCAATGTTAAACTTTTTTTTTTCTACTCTGTTTACGTTGAAAAAGTGTTCAATTAAATTTTAAATATTTACATCGCTAAAAAGAAAGTATGTTAAATTATCTCATACTTTCATATTAACGTAAAATTTTATTTCCGTTAAGTGTTGAAAAAATTACATATAAATTCATGTAAGAATTTCCGTGGTGAAAATTTGCATCGCGAGTGGATGATATAATGTGAAAATGCAGTATAAAAAAACTTGCTTAAATATTCACCGGACATTTAGATGCTAACTAAATGGCATCGGGTTCAACCTTTGGCTTAGTTGGATGCCTGCGAAAAATTCACGTGGCTATATCACGTGGCTTCCTATTTCCGTAAAGGCGGCCCGAATCACAATTTTATTACATATTTTTATTGAATACATAGCCTCACGTAGACAATGCCGCCATCTTTTTATTTATGTCCCTGGGAAACCCCTTTCTTTTGCATTTAGATCTAATGAAATTTTATTTATCTCGGCGTGTCGGTGAATGGGCGATATTTTTCCTGCCTCTCCCAATAAGTCTATGTGTCACATGATCAAATAACAAAAATTTCTTTAAAAAAGCAAAGTCTCAGAAGGGTTTTGCAAAACGATACTTTCAATTCCTTAAATAAAATTCTATTCGTTTGCGTGAGTCGATCCTTTTTTCAAATCAAAAAGCTTTCACATAATATGGTTTATTTTAAATAAAATCAATGTTTATTTTTATTTCAATCGTATATATAATATATATATAATATCTCACAGTATCGAGAGCTTTTTGAGTCGACTTAATTATCGTTGGTTTTCACGACCTTCTTGCATACACACAACACAATTATTTTGTATATACTATACATCACCCACAAAATAGTCCCGAAAATTAAAGCGGTGTCCATTAAATAATTTTTTCAAATACTTATTAATTCATAAACTCGTCGTACGTTACAGGAATCACCATCTAATTTTAATATGTTGGTATTATTAAGCGTTTGACTACGATAATTTGCAAAAATCCTTTTTCTGGCTAACATTGTCCAATTCCACATGTTTAGTCACCAACGACTCGTGGTCTTCAGGCATTCTATCACACGGATGCAACAGAACTGTGACAAAGTAAACGGTATGCAGAGTCAGTTCTATTGCATCCATGTTATATATTGCCTGAAGATGCCAAAAGTTGAAACCCGGATCGTTAGTGATAAAATATGTAGAATCATTCAACTATTTAAATGCATATTGAAATTCCTTCAAACACATTTAGTCGATATCATGTATTAAAAAAAAAATCATTGTAAAATTCCACCGAACACCCTCATTTAATATCGGAAATTATTTTTATAGGGAATTATATTTATTTATTTATTTATTTATAACTACACGGTACAAAACTTACAAATTATCAATTCATTGCTTTTGCACCGTAACATATTCAAATATAAAAATTCAACAAATACACAGTAAAACAATCAAACAAGTAAAACAATCAGGTTGCAAAAAAAAGGCAACCAAGTAAGCTCATGAAACATCTACTTTAACTCAAAAATATTGTAGTATTCGCCTGTACTCACTTTCGTCCACATGAAATACGTCAACATCCGAAGCAATACTGTTGTATTTTTGGATTATATATATATATATAATCCAAAAAATCCCCGTATAATTTCAATGTATGTATGTGACAAACCGGTCGATAGTTTTAATAGAAACTTATTTAGTTTATGCGAACTTCATGTTACTGTCGCATAAAAACAACTGAATCAAACAATCCTATACTTCGAAACAAATATTCTAAGATTCTTTAAGCGTTGAGATGTAAAAAAGCTTTACAAACGTCGTTTTCATCTCAGACAGTTATTCTCAAACTGCAGTTTGTACTGTTTTATATAGCGTGGCAATCCTACGTCTAAAGAAAGAGCTTAAAGTTTCAACTTCTAGGATTTATATATCTCTAAGCTTTCAATTACCAAGTAATCCGGATTTTCCATCAAAATAAAGTTGCACACATCGTCGAATACTTATTTAAGTAGTTTAATGGATGTATGAAATGATTCGTTTTATTTGTAGGTATTGAAGATTTATTTCTGCTGAAAATAGAAAACTTACTTAGATATTGAATAATCATAGTAACTTGGATATCAAATCTCAATTGACACTTCAATTAAATATGGATTTATAACGGATGGAAAATTTATCAGCTATATTTGTACGTATTTCAATTTTAATTAATTGCGTTGGAATCGCTTAAGCTCTGTTCAAAGCTTTGTCACTCATCCCGAGTGCTTAGCTTTGGAGCAACTTCAAGCATTTTTCTAGACAAATACACTTAAACTAGTTATCAATACATAGTGATCACATTAAATATTAAGTAAATGTTAAACTCTCATTATAGGAGTCAAATAATTAATATCGGAACTAATTTAATGTTCTACTGAATTGATTTTATTAAGCTCGAAAATGGAAAAATAATTTTAAAAACATAACAAGCTACAATATATGACTATAGAATTAGAATTATTGACAAGACTCAACAAGCAATTAAATAAGATTAGAATAGCTATTGTATAAATTCGATATGCCCATTGATCTTACAATTGGTAGCCTTTGTTAAGATAAATGTCTATCGGCGTATTATTGTACATATTAAATAATTTAGATTGTTTTTTTCATAAAATTTTATCATATTGAGATTTTAAAAAATATATTTAAATTACCTTGCTTATTAAAAAAATGATAAAATATTTGATAAAGTGTTTATTTCTATTTTCTCTTATTTTGATGAAATATTTTAACATTTTTATCTACGCTTAGTTAATTGTTCTCCAAAAGAATAAATTTATTTCAAAATCGGTAGCTATAGTATATTTTTTTTATATATTATGTTATATATAAGCCGTTCACTGATTGAAAACAAGAGTGTTTTCGAGTACAACCCAGTTTATCACTGTGAAAATATTTGGAAGACTATAGAATTTAAATAATTGAATTGTGATCCTATTAAAAATCCACAGTAAAAATATGTAATTGAAGAAAATAATCATTTTTTAAATTACTGTAAATTGAATACACCGAAAAATAAATCCTGGGTCGTACGTGGCAAAACGCTTGGAATAGCACAAAGTTTCAACTGTTCAAATTTTATATTTGAATTGTTACAATTATGCAATATTCCACATGTTCTGTCAAAAACGACCCGGGTTTCGCCTTTAGGCATCTTCATGCATTCCATCACACATATGCAACAGAAATGACATACAATAAACAGTTAGCATCGTCTATATACCAACGGTATAAATTAAAGGTAAATTATTCAAATTTTCTAATGAAATTTTATCAGACACCTTCTGTCGATATCATAAATGATTACAGTCTGTGAGATGTTAATCAAAACTATCAATTTATTTTAACACAAAAATTTTGAAAACTATTTTTTATAATATTAAGGGTTGAAACCGTTTTTGTTGCTTAGATGAGTTCATAAATATAATGATAAACTTTCATTCAATGACATCCTGTGATTTCAATGAAACAATTGACAAAAAATAATATTGTATGTTGATCATATCAAATCATGTGTTAAATTGGTGAAATCGCTCCATTTTCCTTGCTAATCAAATGTTTAAATCAAATTAAATATTTTTCAGTACTTTCAGTATTAAACTAAACATTCGATTTTTAAATTACTTGGAAAGAAATCTTTGCCGCTGCTCGAATATGATAATGGCCAATAAATGACAACAAAACACAAGACCCAACTTTTTCGTAGATTCTAACGAGACCCTAACGAATACTTGGGTGACAGGAGCAGACTGGCACAAACTCGTATTCTCTACTGAAAATAAATGCATTATATTTATCCACTACTAACGTAAATGAAATATTTTTTGAATACAAATACAGTAAAATCTCGATATAACGGACCTCAACTTTACGGACTTTGGATATAACGGACAAAAAATTTGTTCAAATTTAAAAAAATTAAAACATTCTGTCAATATAACAATAAGTAAGCAATTTTTAGCGGCCATTATATCACGCCATACGTCTAACACTATTATATCAGACATATACGTCGATATCAAACAACAACGTCCCTTCACGACGAGTGTCCGAAGACAATTGAATTCAATTTGGTTTTCGTTTCTTATTTTTTTATTATATCTTAATACAGCGCATTTTCAATAAAAAGTATTTTGATTTCAATTTAACTTTTTTTTTAAATAACGACCTTTCGGCTTTAATGGGCACACCTTCCCTCCAATTAATCCGTTTTTGCAACTTTTTCAAGAATTTTAAGTAATGTTTGCAAACGAAACAAATAAAATAGTTTTGAAATAAGAAAACGAATATAACAATCTCAATCTGGTGCATGTATAGAGTAGAGCCTGTTTCTATGGCAAATATTTTTGTTCATTTTTATAGTCCTTGTTTAGCAACTGTAAGAACCATATCACAAATATTATCATTTCCTATTGATTGAATTGGCATTCACTTGGTAGAACTCCATTATAACACGGTGAAAAAATAGCAATGTATTTTAGTTCTACAAAATTATTTTTAACAAATATAGTTGATAGCTATTTCGGCTCACGTCATCGTCAGAACTATCCACATAGTATATCTATAGATAACATAACATCTATAGATAGTTCTGACGATGGTGTGAGCCGAAATAGCTATCAACTATATTTGTTAAAAATAATTTTGTAGAACTAAAATACATTGCTATTTTTTCACCGTATTATCATTTCCCATCAATCTTTTTTCATGCAAATCGGTCATCCATCTAGAAGAACTTAAGGTTTCATTCAGCCCCATGTTGTATCATCACCAATGTTATTCCGGTACAATTCTTTTCTTGAGCATTTATTATTTCATCAGAATTACATCTATTTAACAGATTCGTAAAAATGCAATAACGCCACCTCGTGATATTTCCGCTAATCAACGTACGAAAAAGCTTGGACTTATAGTAAAGCATAGTAGTTATTTAAAACCCTAAATGTATTTTACACTCCTTAAATAAACGCATACACATTTAAATATTTAAAAAAGAAAATACTAAGAACACATTCATTATTAATTTCTGATATTAACTGAAGATGCTTGACGGAATTTCAATATTAAATTTAATTTGGTAAAACGTTGTACTTTATTTCTTAAATATTCCGATAAAATAATGTATGATTCTCCGTGATTTTATGCAATAATTGAACACCTTCAACTGCGTTAAATAAAGTATTTTTATTTAACTTAAAATTACTACGTTTTCCCAAATTCTAATGTTTAAAATACACACGGTTTTACCCACATAAACATTTACCAATTTCTGTTAATTTTACGCCTCATTCACGGATTGTAAAAATTTTAAACAAAAAAATATTAAACGTCCTTTTTTGATTTGACAAATGTATTAATAAATATTTTTATTTACGTAATTTACTATTAAATTGAAACAATTTAGTCACATGCGTATACATATAGAATACAATTTTTCGTTTTTATCGTAGTATTAATTTATTAGTGTCACGTTACTGATTCGACTCTGCCCAAAGACAATCCACTTTTTGCGGTCAATAAAAACGAAACTCAATTGATGGGGGACCAAGATTCGAAACGCAATTTCACTCAATGGCGTCGAGATTCCAGTTGAGGGTTTTCGCTATGGGTTTATGGCTATTTGCGGAATTCCTTTCGAATAAACGACTTCTTTGCTCCAGGTATTGGCTGTGATAAAAGTAAGTGCTTCATATAAGCTACATACCACTCTCGTGAAAAAAAGCTGGTAAATTAAAGCACTTTATATTGGCTCAGTTTCCCCTTTTACCGGGCCATAGTATTTATACGGCGTTTAATTTACTCCTAATATCTACACTCCAGTATTAACACGCTGTAATTTTGTTTGTGAACTATTGAAGTATCCAATAAAAAGTAAAATAGATTATCAGATCAATTTTATTGTTATAACATTTAAATTTCAAACATGTTGAAGAAAATAGTAGTGAAATTATTGTGACTTAAAATGATAACAATATTTTATATTTGCGCTCATTGCTAGCATTATAAATTGAAATATTCATCAGTTAATAATGCTCACGTTGAGCGAAAACTATTTTAATCATAAAATATATTGTAGAATTATGTACCGAAAAATGCCTTTTATTATTTAAAATATCATGCTTTTCCACCAAGAAGTGATTGTTAACACCTTAAAAATAATGATTGGGAGTTATTCGTTTAAGCCCTTTCAAAGTGAAAAATAAGAAATACGAAGGTAAATTTTAAGCGCAAAAGTAGGTTGCAGTAAAATAAAACATTTATCGAAAACCATTCAGAAAATAACATACACAATTTTTAAATTGATATGCATAAAAATAGATATTCACAGGGTAAAAATTAAAAAAGTCATAATTTGGCGTTTTGAGAGAAATAAGATTTTTTTAATGTATCCTACCGTCGTTTAAAAATAAAATTTAACGATTGAATGACAACCATTCTATATAAAAACAACTTATCTTGAGATTATGCATTATAAACTCGCATTAAGAGGTTGTGCTATTAAACTACTAAATACTAAATTAAACATACTATTTACATAACACATTTATGATCAGGACCGGTTTTCTTCATTGAGAGCATTCGTCAGTTGATAATTCTGTGGTATCATTAGGATCTGATTAGAAAAAATATGTAGTGGAAAATTTATACTACTTCGGTACTAAAAATATGTTCGTATTATTTAAAATACAAGTCATTTCCACCAAGACACGAGATTTATAACCTTAAATTTATATAAAATATTGATGATTTAAAAATCCGTTCATACTCAAAAAAAATGTAAAAGAAACATATTTAAATTTCCAAGACTTGTATTTTGATTGCAAATATGTATTTCGCTGCAGAAAAGATTGTTTATAAATTGATTTAATTGCCATTTACTTCGTAGAACTCCATTATAACATAGTGAAAAAATAACGATTTGTTTTGGTTCTACAAAATTTGTAAGATACGTAGTTACTACCATAGATAGTTATGATGAAGGCGTGAGCCGAAATAGCTATCAACTATATAGCTTATAATTTATGATGTCGACTGAAGGTGCTTGATGGAATTTCAATATCATATTAGATTTGTCACAACTTTGCCTTTCGCCTTTCGGTATCTTCAGATATTCTATCACACTGTCAGTTATGTTGTATCCGTGTGATAGAATGCCTGAAGATGCTGAAAGGCGAAACCCGGGAAACATGTGGAATCGTACAAAGTTGTAACAATTCAAATTTTATATAGCTCATATTTTTTTAGAACAAAAATACATGTTGTTTTTTTCACTGTGTTATTTTTTTATGAATTACATCTCCCTTTGATAAAACTGATATACACATTTTATCAACAAAATAATATAAAACATAAAATGTGCCAACATAGCATAAGAGATATAGCATAGGCTTCTACAATTCAGCCGGAATGCTTTTGGGGTGCAGGTCGAAGGGGTGATTCCGTTCCACCTGTCCGGGACAAGGTGGTCGCGACCATAAATCATGGGACGTCCCGTACATAGTAATAGACCTGTCAGCGAGATACTGCCTTCGAGGATTATCGTCCCACCCCATCGTCGTGGCGTACAGCCTTAACATTATCTCTAGCTTGCTAAGAAATCTGATTTTCCAGGCTTGTATCATATCAGCGCGAACCCTTTTTGTATCTGGAGTCAAATCATTTCATCATACACGCACATATTATATTACGAGTTATTGTATTTTATTGAGTGACCAAATACTTAATTAAAAAATTTTGGTTATATTAAATACTCTTTTCCTCTCTATAAAACACTAAAATATTATTTATATAATAAATATATTACTGCATATAATCCTGCAAGAATTATGCCTTTTATTTGTAAGCTTTTTCGGCTACTAAAAAAATTAATTCACTGTAACGGAATGGATAGTAAATTTAATTTATAACTTGAGATATTTTATCACATGGAATCAATAGAACTTAATTACCAAACTAATTTCATAGCTTATAAATTAACAGAATTAAACAAAAGAAAATATTGACCCCAAGGTTAGAAGTCAAATGTGTTTCTGAAATAATGTTGATTACTACGGATTTAATTATAGTGGCATTATAAAATGATTATGGGTACAGATTTAAAAGCTGTATAAGTGAAAAATAATAAAAAAAAACATCAGCTAGCTATTGTTTCAGAACAAATTTTCATTGCAAAAAATAGTGATAAAAATTATTTATTAAAAATTAAGGTAATATCCATTTCTATAATAAATCTGTAATAAAATTATAAGATAATAAAACACTTTCATACGCATTAAACTAGTAGTTCTTCGATATCAATGTTCAACTTAGTCTAAAAGCACCAAAGTTATCTGATACTCCAATTTAAATAATACACGTGGTTTTCCCCACGTAGAAGTGCTAGCAGCCATCGCACTATAATCCTTATATGCCACATTTGTTCATGAAAATAATATTATATTTGGTGTATATATTTTGGAATTATATGTAATAACATATAGTTAAGATTCGATAAAATTTATATTGGTGGCAGTTATAAAAGGGATATATCCAACAAAACCAACATTAAAACAATGCTTTGTTACCCTCGTTTTACATATCCCTAAAAATATCGTTTATTTAAAATCTCAGCAGTTATTATTTAGAATATTGCTACTGTCAAAACACTGGAACAATGTAAATTTATACGGTAATAAATGACACGTAAAAAGGGCGAAAAATACAGCATAATCGTATTTTCAAAACATGGAATTATTTTTAAGGTATCTATTGTTATTTTTGCGTGCTCTAAACATAAATTCGTCATAGCACAAATAAAAATACTTTCAACGTTTATTCATTTCAAGGTTTTTTTTTAATAGAAAAACCATGTAAACTTTATTAAAATTAAAACGATCGAAGAATTTTACCATTTCAAAATAGCCCTCAATTACAACAGAAACTTTCCAATGAATATCACAATTTTTTTTTTTTACATGGAAGAGAGTGAGGTCCAACGAGAACATTTTTAAATTAAATGTTCGTTTGCCAAATGTTTATTTTCCAATACTTTTATTAAGTATTTTTAAATCCTTTTTAAACATTAATATTTCATAATAATTTATTTCAAAAATAATAGACTGTACTCGGTTTTATTTTTGACGGAAAATTAATAGTAATTTAATTTTAAATGATCCTAACAATTTTATTTGTAAATTATTTTACTTTATTTAGATGAGCTATAAATTATTTTATTTCGTCATAAACCATTTTTTATATATACCTGGTAATTAAGAACTCTTTTCTTTATAAATATCCTTGTTTTTATTTGTAGTATATCAGTTGATAATGCTCAAAACGAGAGAAACCGGTCTTGATCTGAAAAATATTAAATTGTGGAAGTGTTAGTAATCATTGTATTTTATTATTTGTATATAGTTCATACCTGAAAAGTGGTACAATTTATATACAAAAAACTATTTAATTAGCATTAACTTGGTAAAAGTTAATTATAACACGATGAAAAAAATAACAATGTATTTTGTAGAACAAAAATACTTTGCTATTTTTTCATCGTGCTATTTAACATTGCTAAAGTTATTTTTATGTAAATTTTATATTTGATTCATCTTAAGTCGTAATGACCTAAGATATATCACATTGTACTTACCTTGCTATATGGTACCCGTTTTTTACGAGGGACGTATAATATAATACGAGGCCGGAGTTTATTATTATAACATATTTTACAAAAGTCGTTCGGTTAAGTTATTAAGTATTTTCGTATTGATTATTTTATCTCAATAAAAAAAAAACCTATTGGTTCAAAATATAAAAGTACTAGAGCGGCCCTATTATATTACTGACAAATGATTTTCTCAGATTCAAGCTCATGAAACTGACTCTCATATTAATAAATCGACTCAAAGATATTTAGTACTCAATAAATTAACTATTTAATTTATACTAACTATGGCCAACGACCATACCACGTTGTAAACACCGGCACTCGTGCGATCACCGAAGTTAAGCAACATTGGGCGCGGATAGTGCTTGGATGGGTGACCGCTCGGGAACACCGAGTGCCGTGTTCTCTTGGCTATGGGAAGGAAAACCCAGACAGAAAACCGAACACCAACCCGCCTGGGCAGCGTGGCGTTGCTATGTCCAAACCCCCCCCCTGGAAAAAAAAAACAGGGGGAGGCCTTCATCCAGCAGTGGATCGACCCCGGCTGATGATGATGATGATGAAATTAACTATTCATTTAAATAATAAATTAAAATGTATATCACTGTTTTCGCAATTGTATATTATATTATCCAGATCACGATTGGTTTCATCGAGAGTACTATCAAGTAATACAGATGCCTGATTTAACATCAGACACGTGACGAGAGAAAATGATTCTTAACTTTATTTTATGATGCACAACAGCTGAAATAATACTAAGTATTGTTCACTTTTACGGTGTCAACTGTCACTTCTTGATGGAAAGGTACGATATTTTAAATAATAAAAACTCATAATTATATCTATAAATATATACATAATAAATAAGTACATAAATAATAAATACATAATTTCAGTTGATAATGCTCATAATAAGCGAAACCGGTCCTGACCAGAAAATATATTGTGGAAATAAGTAGTTAAAAATGTATGGTTTTTATTATTTTAAAAACTAAATAGTTTGGTTAATTATTTCAATACAATGCTTTTCCTCCAAGAAATGATAGTTAACGCCTTAAAAGTTACTATTATTTTTTTTTAAATATCAGAGTATCTTTATTTAATTTAAAAGCAGGTGTTCCGAAGTACTGACAGTCATTTCATTGTAATCTTTATATGCCAAATTTATTCTTGAAATAAATTTCATCAGCGTGGTAAATATTATTTCGTTGTGATAGTAATTTTAACGAATCAAATTTGATGCAGTTAAAATTGATAGCAGTTATAAATAGGAATATGTCCCACAAAACAATGCTGTACTATTCTGTTTTGAGTGACGTTTGGTCGTGGCTAGATTTGTGAAACTAGATAAATTGTTTCTTTATTTTGCAAAAGCTCACCCAGTAGTCACCCTTTGTAAAACGTATCACAGAGAATCGGCGACATCTGTTGTCAATTCGGCTGGTCACACGCTACGGCTGCCTCGCCGCGTGCATCGTCACGACTCTGATAAACTCACGTCCCGAAAAAGTTCCCCGCCTCAAAAGTTCCACAACATCTGCAGCGGCAAAGTTGCCTGACGCCCCATAAACTATTTCTGTGAAATGACACACGCCATTCTTCGTACAATGTCTTCTTAAATGTCTTTTCGAAAGATATACTTTGCAGTTTTATCCACTAGTTTCACGTGTTAAGTGCTAGACGTAGGTTATGCGAAGCGACTTGCAAAATGAAGTTATTTTACGACAAAAATTGCTCAAATAATCATCAAATCTTGCGGGGTAGGAAGATACAGTTAAAAAAAATTCTCAAACACAAAAACATATCTTAAAATCGACGAATTTCTAACGATGTTAATTTTTTATGTCTTTATTCTCTGCCATTGTTTATATAAAGACTTCATTGTCTAATAATTAAAAAAAAATTATATATCTTTTGATAAAAAACATTTTCATCCCATCTGCATAGATTATTAAGTTTTTAAATTACTAAATTTTTAAGCATAGCCGGATTTTGATTCCTTGCTTTATAGAAAAACATGTCATACGAACAAAAGGTCAATCTTGTCGATATTTCAGTATAAAGCCGGTTTTAGACGAAATGATGCTAATTTTAGTCTAGACTTCATAAACCATTCTACTCATTATTATATTTTCGGATTTTAATTTTTAAAACTACGTTCAATTCCACATGTTGACCCGAGTTTTACCATTCGGTATCTTCTGGCATTTTATCGCACGGATGCAATAGAACTGTCAGATACTAAACGTTTTGCTTCTCTTACATAAATGAGATATTACGTATCATAATATAGAGTTATAGACCCTAACGTAAGGAGCTAACATAATTTAATGTCTAAAATAATTTAAACAACTGCTGATATATTAAAAATAAAACATTTACTAAGCGATACAATCTGATCACCACCTCTGTTATGAAGAGTGTTTTTTACAATAATTTACTACAAATGTAATTGGGTAATTATAAATACCTATTTATTTTAGACGGTTAGGTTATGTCAGAATCAAATATGTTTCTTTAAATATGGACTAGTTGAACCTATTTCACGTAAGATACGTAGTAAAGGAGAGTTAGGGAGGTTTAACTGTTGATTTAAAAATGGCATTGAACTTAATGGGACACGCTTTTTTCTAAAATTTCTTCATTAAATGATAAATGATCTTTGCTATTATTTTAATCAAATATGACTTAGCAGATTCTCCTGTGCTTTTTTCTTCCCATTCAAGTAATATAAGAAACTATTCTCTTCACCAAATATAATTAACATTCAATTCGTGTTCATATTCTGTTAATACGTTTGCTAACAATTGTATCAAATAATGTGGTCTTTAATCCGTTTTGTATTTAGCTTTTACACTAACAAAGCGTATATAAACGGTGACTTTATAATTAAATTGATTATTATCATCTACAAATTGAATTCTGTCAAACGATTTAGTATATATTATACAGGCAACGCTTAAATTTATTTATAATTAAAGTTTTGGCAATTCAAATTCTATTCGATTCTTAGAAAAACAAATATTGTTTGTAATTAATCAATAAATGAATAATACATTATTTAATTGAGACCTATTTTTTCAACATTTAGATACTAACAAACATTTATGATTGTTTAGCTTTATTCAAGTAATAAATATTTTTTTATTATAACGTCGATATATTTTTGAAATATGACTGGGGCAAAATTTTTACAGTTTGTGATTATTATTCTACTGATTCAAACTCACTTTTTCATACATTTAAAAATATTTGCAGTAAAAATCAATAGGTATGTTGCTGCCAATCTAATTTATCCAATTTGACATATATTCTCACAATTTCATAAAGAAAGTTTGAATTGTTTTAATTTTGTACGCTAAGATATTGACATACACTTAATGAGCATCATCATACAAGTATTTGACCCCTGTCGTGGAACCGAATAAGGCACAAAAGCATTAATCACTCGACTATAAAGGCTACTTAAGCTCCTAAGCTCAACTGTCCATAATACTAAAAAAGCAGGAATATAATTTTACTCGAAAAACCAATAAACTAAATTCAATACTCTGGACACGATAAGGAGATTTTTTACGTATTTTGCGTACACAAATTTGTTATTTCTTTACTGAGCCTTCGGATGAAAATATCTAATGAACTTAAATTTTGAAATGTTTCACTCTTGCAGTACGTATAACGTGACTCATCTCAACTTAATTATGTTTCCTTATTAAATTCACGATAAAACCATTTACCAATTTACTACACGTAACTGAATTTAAGAGGGTTAACGAGGGATGTTTTGGAGGTAGCCCCTTTTTACCGTTTACTGTTTTTACTTAGGGATATTAAATGGTAGAGATTATAGTAAATTGAAAACGTAATTATTATTCAAAATGGTTTATTTGGCTATAAATAAAATTAAATACTTATTTTAAAATTTATTTCGTTGTTTATTGATACTTAGTTAAAGCTTTCAATTCTAAATGGACTTACAAAAATTTCTCGACAATATAAATCGCTATCAACTTTCGGAATCCAAAACATAAAATCTAAGTCTAGAACGAAAGAATGATAAATTTGTGGTATATAGTTAATTTTCAAAATAAATGACGATTTTATTGATTCCTTTATTTTGCAATCATGTTTAGGATAGGTTAATTCTTTATCACAAATATTATTAGGTCTTTTAATATACAACTTTTGATCACTTGTGTTAAACTAATTTCTTTGCATTGCTTTAACTTCCTAATATATTACTAATATCCATTTACATTATTGAGAAATTATTGAAGGCATTATATTCCCTTACATATTTAAGTCATTTGATTGTAAAAAAGTCCTACTCTTCATTCTTATTCCAAAACTCTTTATGCACTCTTAATTTGTTTTATTTTTATTATAAACAAATATGTAGAAGTTATCAACGTTTTTTGTAATCTAGTTTACTTCATATATTCAAACTATTTTTTCAGCTCTCGAAATATTGGTTTTGTATACTTGGTTATTTGAAGCTAACAACAAAACAACCTACTAATATATAACAATACATTTTTAGTACTATTGCTACCATACGTTTAATGATCAGGACCGGTTCCGCTCATTGTGAAAATTCTCAATTGATAAGACATATATTACAAACAAAACTATGCACACAAAATTTTGAATTAATACTTAGCAGGTATACAAAACCAGTTCAAGAACTAGGAAAGCAGTTAACAGTCACTCATACAATAAACATATCAATATTTCTACAATCAACTGATGGTACTTGATCGTATTTCAATATCAAATTTTAATGTGTGAAACTTTTTACGGTTCCAAATGCTTTGTCAAAGGCGAAACCCAAGTCGTCAATGACAGAACATGTGAAATCGCACAAAGTTTCAACAATCTTTAAAGTTTAGAAATGTTTGAATTTAATTAATTAATTTAAATTAAATGTTAATAATCGCATAGTAATAATGTGTATAAAAAATAAAGACAAACCAATAATTCCATAAAAACTAAGAAAAAATTATAAAAATTTCATTAGCAATAGCAATAATGCTCCTAGTACTACAATAAAATCGATCCTTTCCAGAAAATATATTGTATTATTCAAAATACAATTTTTTGTCGCATTATTAATCATAATCTCCTTAGATCTCAGACACATGATATATAAGTAAAAGATATGACCAAAAGGCTGAAAAAAAATATATATCCTGATATTTTATTATCGATATGTCATAAATTAAATGTTTAGTCGATAACACTTAAAACGCAAAGTGGAAAAAATAAATCCTTTTATGTGAATAGCTACTTATTTGGCGCGTGTTCAATTTACATCTTGGTTGATGTTGAAAATGAATTGTATTCAAAAGTTAATATTAAAATTGGCATGGCACAACACATGGCGATTGTTGCAAAAACTTGTTAGCAAGTTGATACTTTATACTGTGGCAAGAAAATAAAGAAACAACATTGGTTAACAAGTTTACTTTCGGCATCTACATTCGCAATTGAAAGAAAATATTCACGGCGAATTCGCGGAGGAAAAAATTACCCTGCCTGTCATAATATTTCCGTAACACCTCGGTAATTCAAATTTATCCAACGAGTAACTTAAGCAAATGACTTTTAAAATAATGTTATAAGCTTTGACCTTTGAAATAAAAGAGGATTCGCAAATTTTACACCTCACCTTATTTGCCATTGTTTTCTCGTGTTTTATCTTGGTGTTTTTCTCAAGAGACCTCTCGCTGGGGACCGAATTCGAGACAGCGAAATTTTCATATTTCTAAAAATGAGAAAGAATTCAGAATATTTTCAAAAGAAAAATGAAACTTTCGCAATATTAAAATTTGAAGAAATATTTTGATTTTCCTCTTGGACAAAAAGTAAGTGTTTTAATTTGAAAGAACGCGAACAAAAGTTGCAAACGTTGCGTGTATATTTTATTATATATATTTATTCTTTTTCTTTATCAAACTTTCATATAGTTATATGCGTATGCTTCCACAAAAGTTTACTCTTTTACCCACAAAAACAATCTTTTCACGCATTGTGTCTATACCTTATATTGAATATATTTCTTATCCTAGTTCTCAATAAAAAGTTTTTTGTCTTTTATAATTATCACTGAAGATTGATTTTAGGATTATCATTAAATAAATTAAAACAATTCTTTCTTATATTTCTACATAATTATATATATGAATAGTTGATAATGCGTGCGATGAATGTAACAACTTTTAATATATTTAAAAATATTAAATTGTAGGAATATTAATAAAGATCTTTTTTTATAATTATTTACGTGCAATACCTTACCACTGGTTAAAACCATAACAGTGTTTATCACTAACTCCAAATGATGGAAAAGTATCTATTCAACACATAAAATATTTTTTTTTTCATCTTTACAAGTACAGTATATTTTTTAGGTGTTGAGTGTTACTTCTCGGTGGAAGGGCATGATATTTTAAAAACTAAAAATGTGTTTATATTAATTAAAATACATAACATAATAGAATTTTTCAATAACTTAGCATGGTGGAATAAAAAATCAAATATTTAATTGTTGATTTTTTTTATAACTCTACTTTTATCACGCACGACCCAGGTTTCACTTTCCGACCACTTCAAGCATTCCACATCCACATCACATGGATGCAATTACTGTATGTTAGTTAACCCACAGTAATTCAAATTCCTTCAAGCATACTCAGTTGATAGCCTATATTATATCGATATTGCTAAAACGGCAAAATTTGTAGAGCTTTTTAGTAAACCAGTGTTGCATTAAATATCGTAATGGTGGTCAAAAATCATAGCTTAAAAACATCTGCTAAAAAATAAAGTTAAACATTTAGATCTTAGCCTCAGAAGATATGTACTTTCTGGGTAATTCTTCCTGTTTATGAACGACGCAAATGATTTATTGTGTTAGTCTTGTTGAATTTGTGTGATATAATACCTAGAGATGACAAAGTTTTAAAGCCGGGTCGTAAGTGACAAAGTATGTAGAAAACTTCTTTACTGAGCCATATAAATGAGTCTGATACATTAAATGTAAATTATCAACACATTTTAATTAGCCGTCACAACAGTTGAGACGTTAGCAGGCAGAGAAAATCAACGTCTTCCAGAACACAGCTTCCCCTCAAAACAATTCTTTTTTAAGGTTATTATTTACATTATTGCATTTCATTTATTTTTATATCCTCACAAAGATAAAATTACAAACGATCCCGTCAAAATTCGCTTTAGATTAATTATCATTTAAACTTAAAAATATCTATGGCATCGAAAAGAAGCTTTCATGAAATAAAACATTAAAACAGAAAGACATTCGCCAACAAAAAACATTCAAATGGTTCAAATATATATATTTTTTACTTACATTTTAATTTACGCCAAACTACATTGAAATTAATAGTTACTAGAGCTTTTATTTCGAAATTTTTTTTAAGCCTCGGGACGTTAATTTAAAAGGTTCATGGTTTATAACATTAGGCAGTACTTTAGTAAGTAGTGGTATTATTATATTTATTCTCATTTCAACCTTAACAGCTTTTTTTCCAAAATAATATGAGAATTATTCACGGAAGAATGACTTAATTTTGAAAGAATAAGCATATATTATTATCGATCTATATTTGTCCGATCTTTATTATCATTCGAATGATATTATTAAAAAGAAATGAATATTTTAAGCACTAATCAAACTTACTTCGCTTGTCTAATTAAATGTTCAACAACGTCTTAGAAGTCGGGTTTGACTATCACGTATTCGTATCTCAATACAATGAATATTATCAACCCTTTGAGTATTATGCGTAAACATGTACGCCCAGAAATTGTGTTATCTATTGTGCTTAACCATTCTGATATTGTTTATTTAATCATTATTATTTTTGAAAAAACTATTTTAGACTGTCACGAGATTTTAATTATTCTTTTCAAATTGAAATTGAAAGAAAGTAAGAAGGAAGATCAATGAATTAAAGTCTGTGATCACATAGTATTATATTGAAATATTTAAAAAAAAACACCACGTCTATTGCCATTCTCACAGTTGTATATTCTCTTTATCACGACCGGTTTCGCTCATTGTAAGCACTACGAACTGATTGATCCCGATCTAATAAATATTAATTTGTGAAAAAAGTAGAGGGTCTTAAATAGGGATGATTGATTGATTGAATTGGCATTCACTTGGTAGAACTCCATTATAACACGGTGAAAAAATAGCAATGTATTTTAGTTCTACAAAATTATTTTTAACAAATATAGTTGATAGCTATTTCGGCTCACGCCATCGTCAGGACTATTTTCAGAATTCGAAATCTTCAGAATTCAGATTTTCATCGTCAGAAATATTATATTATACAGTTCTGACGATGGCGTGAGCCGAAATAGCTATCAACTATATTTGTTAAAAATAATTTTGTAGAACTAAAATACATTGCTATTTTTTCACCGTGTTAGGGATGATTGAATTTTTTTAGGTTATAACAGACATGTTGTTAAAGTGACATCTGTCAAATTTGTTTTCAATTGATTAAAAGACTACGGTAAAACACTATGGAAAGTGAAAGCGTTGAAATTTTAAATGGACATTCTGCACGAGGGATTTGAGGGCGTGGAACTGGTCATTGAGATCGTGAGATTTAACGCTTTTAGACTTCTCTGTTTGGGGCTATTTTAAATCGTGATTCTTTGCAAAAAAACCACTTACACTAACCCTCAAAGTCAACATAACAAACGCTATCCAACAGATTCATGAGACAAAGCCATTGAAAATTGGACCTCCGAAATAAGTGCCACTAAGCAAAGCCGCTGCAGGCATTTATTTGCATGACATTGTATTCCACATTTAACATTACAAAATATACTTTCAAATAAAAAAAAAATGAGTAGATATCTCAACACAATTTGTTTTATTTACAGTTTAATAAATTGCGAATACCTCTATTGAAACACCTTTATAATGCATATCTTTCCTACAAGAAGTGGCAGTTGACTCTTTAGAAGTGACACATAGCATTTAGTGTAGAACTACGTTTTATTTAGACTAAAATAAAAATAAAGATTTTAAGATATAAAATTGGTTTATTATTTTTTTAACGATCATTTTCAAATTTTAATGACCGTAGTCTTGTTATTATTTTCGTAAAAAAAGTTATTCTCTATTCTGTTGTACCATACGTATACTCGTCACTCTTTTTCAGTTCTCAGGTGATCGTATGTTCGCAGTATTACTTCTTTTTGTCGGTAAACTTTCACAGTTGTTTGTTTTGAAACCCATTTAAGTTCATTTCTCGTATAAGCTAAGCGTTAAAGTCAATAATGATAAAAGTTTTTAATGTCTTCAGAAACACTTCCATGTCTAACAGAACGCTTTCGGTTCTATCAGCACTGTAAATTCTTGAAAACTGAAAATATTATTGTTTTAAAACAAATGAACAACTTTTTCTAAAATAAAAGATTGTGGAAACTTTACTTTCATTAAAGTTATCTCACAAAGCCATGTTCTCATTATAAAGTCTTGAAAATCATTATTTGCAACATTATTCTTTAAAATTATTACACATTTCAACATTCATACAAATTTTATAAGGTTTCCTAACATTGAAGATTTAAATAAAAAGCTATGTCGTAATATCATTCTTATTTGTATGATAAATAAAAAATTAAATCAATTTTTCAAAAGTCTGAGTTTTATTGAACATGATTTTTGATTCAAAACTATTTAGTCAAATTATTGATTGAATTTTTTTCGTTTGGCACATGGGGTGTTTATCATGATTGCATTGAAAATATAAGTTATTCAATCATGGGATTTTTAATCAGTTCTCTTCTAAACCATGTGGAGAATATTCTTACCATAAATATTTAAGAAAATAATTCATTGGTTTTACTTTTGACTAAGCTTCCAGAGACTAGATCTAGTCCATAGGTAGCGTTAAAATTTTTTTTTTAATATTATAATATGCTGCTTGTCACATGCCATGGAAATAAAAAAATAAATCGAATGTTTGTTTAAATTAATATATACAATTCTCTTATTACATTGAACACTTTACTTATTCTTTAAAAGTATTTACTGTTTTGTCAAAGACGAAACCCATATCGTTAGTGACAACACGTGTGGAACATGTTTACAAAGTTCCAATGATTTTAGAAAATTTTATATCTAAATTTAGTTTAAAATTCAAATATAAAATAATAATAATATCTTAATTATAATTTATGAACAAAATAAAGAAAATTCAAAATTTTGTTTTCAATACAAACGATATGTATTAATAAGTAAGTTTTCAGTTAGAGTTTATCAGTGTACTAGATTAAGAAAAAAAGGAGCTTTTAAACAAAAAAACTCAGATATTCCAATTTGATATTCTGTTACAAACTCCAAAGCAATTGTTATCCTAATTTAAATTTGGAATCAAAATAACATCACTTGTACATTATATTATCAGTTTGATTTTTATAAAAGCTTATTTGAGACAAACTTTTACATAAATCGATAGCATTCTATATCTCGAAATAAAACTTTTACGTCAAATTTATAATTTAATATAAATTAACTTCTCTGCATAACTAAATATAAAGAAAAATTTTCACATCGGCGAAATAAAACGTAAAAGAGTAAATTTAATAAATGTTTTTTTGTGAATAATTTACCGTTCTGTAACCAAGTGGCAGTGCAGACGAGCTTCATTTTAGTCAATTATGGGGTCAAGTTGTAGAAACTACGAGTGGACTCGTTCATAAATCAATTCATGAATATGCATGATAATTTTTTGTGATGTTTTCAACTCTTCATTACTATCCTTTCTAGTTCTGAAAATATGGCGGTCATTTATAAATCATTGATTTAAAATTATATGGTCTGGATATGACAGGGTTAAATTTTGTCGAGATAGTATTAAATATCTTTAATTAAAATATATATCAGCCCGGATAGCTCAGTCGGTAGAGCATTGGACTTTTAATTAAGATATATATATTGGCTGGTTAATCGAAATAAATATACGTAAATGCGACAATATAATTCAGGATACCGATCACATCTTTTGGGAATATCCGAATATGTAAAACGAACGGGAAGAAATGCTCAGAGCGATCCGACTATCAATCGAATCTGTTGACTCTGTCGGTCATGCCAATATGTTTGCATATCCAACATATTACAAGGCATTCAAAGAATCTACTTCATCTTATGGAAAGAAATAATAAATAATTTAATTTATTTTAATTTTCCGCACAATTGACAGCATGCAATCGGATCTTGAAGAATTTTGCTTGGACTATTTTGATAAAATCTTAGATAAACATAACAAAGTTGCACTGCGGGTTACGTTCTGTAAGAAGAGTGTGAAGCCGTAGCGAATGGTGATAGGTACAACGTTGAGTACCCATCACCTACCCTAACTTAAAATCGAATGTATTTACAACTTTATACCATTCCACAAGTTTTGTCACTAACGACCTAGGTTTCATCTTTTGGCATCTTCAGGCATTCTATCACACGGATCCAACAGAACTGACGTACAATAAACAGATAGTATCGTTTATATATCAAAGGTATTAATTACAGGAAAACTCTAACCCCTAAGCAAGCAGCAAATGGCAACTGAAACAAACGTAATAATATTAATCTTATAATAATAACACAATTACCTGTGGTAATTTTCATTAACGATTAACCTTGTTAATGAGTCATTTTTGAAATGGTTTTACAAGAAACAATAATCAACTATCGTTAAAATATAATATGTGTTTTTTTTTTATGAGACTTGGGTTGTAGTGACAAAACATGTGGAATCGTACAAAGTTGTAACAATTTAATTTTGATATTTAAATTCCATCAAGCACATTCAGTCGATATCATAAATTCTAACGTATTTATTTACAATGATAATACTGCTTTTAAAGCTAATTCTTCGGTGAAAAAAAATCGTTTATATTTTAATATAAAAAAAACGTTTAAAAAGCACTGGTATTTGAATTCAAAACATTTTATGAACACAATTAAAGGAACCGAGAGCGTCGAAAAGCAATTAAGTAAATAACGCTGCAAATACAACACTCTTGCGGCCCTAATATTTTAAAAACGCTTTTGAAACAAAGTACCCCAAAGCGTGAAAATTCCCACACATAATTCCTTGGCAACCTGTTCAACAACAATGCAGTGCTTAATCTTATCAGACCCCGTAGAAAGCTCCCGGACTTTCCGCCTTGTTTGCATGCAAAGGCGGTTAAGTACACGAAATGCAAGTGCAAGTATATCTAACAACAGGTATTATAAAACGTCATATCCGGTGTGGAATTACTTACGAAAACTTTATTTTATATTATGAGCTGACCTGAAAAATATAACAATGTTGCAAAAGGTATATAATTTACAGTTTTCCCCGTTGCTACAAGCACCACAAGGCGAATTTGAATATTAAGTGAATGAATAAATTAATATATTATATTTTAATACGGATACGCTGTTTGCGTTATATGTTTCTTAAAAAAAAACTTAAATCGACTAAAATAAATAAGGATTACAAACTGTCGTAATGATTCAATTTAAAACATTGACTAAAGATGACTCGTTAATGAATCGTTCAAACATTATATACTTACTTATTTAAAATCATTACGTATTTCTAGCCTTTGAATTCACTAATTACATTTTTATGAGTACTGATTGTTGTGAATTCTGATATTGAATATGGTGACTGTCAGTACTTTTACGTGGGTAAAACCATTTAATCATTCGATATATGAGTATTAAAATATCTGACTTCTTTTAGATGAAATAACAATATTATAAAACTGGCATATCATTTACTATCGAAAAATCTCTCTATCAACGTGGATGAAGGTGTTAAAATATTTCATTAACTCAAAAGGAGTCATGAACTTTTTTCATAAAAAAAAAATAAAAAAAAATTGTGCACAACTAAGCTCTCAGTCAATATTGAATCAACAATTTATCCGTCATTATTATCCCTAGGTATATTTTTCATATTACACAGTGTCCATCAAATAACAATCTAAATAATCTAATTTTTACATTACATTACACCATCATCATATTTTTGTATAATAGGTAGATATTTCTATGCAATAAATTTACCATTTAGATTTTAGTAGACATTGATCCTTGTGAACATCGCTCATTGCAAAGACATTCGGTTGTATTATTAATACGAATATTTTTCGAAATTTTATGTCATTGTTTTAAATTAGTAGTTTTTCTGTTTAATTTAGGTAAAAAAAGTCTTCCAAGCTTAGGTAATGTCTTTTTTTGTAATTTTTGTATATATTAACGATGGTAAATGTTGAAACAAAGGGCAAAATGGTGATATAAACCCAGGTTGTGAATAAAAAAAAATTGTGGAAATGTACCGAGTTCAGATTATTCAAATTTTTTATATAATTTTGCGATAAATGGTTGGAATCATTTTCCATCAAAATTTAATTGAATAAAAATATTATTCAAAGATACAAACTGGCTGACTGGATATTACTTAGAAACAAATTTTAAAATAGCTTTACATATACCTCTAAATAAAAAACATTTCTAGCTAAACACAACAATTATAATAAACAGCAACAACAATAATAAAAAAAAACAAATATACATTTTTTTGCATTATGAAATGATAAAAATCAGTTGAAACATCGGGAAAATATTTCCATTAAAATAAATATTTACGCAGTTATTCCAAAACACATCAAATTTACTTTATCAATGTTTAGAAACAAGTTTTCTTTTTCCGCAGAAATTCATTCCTTCAATTTTTCTTCTGCCAATAAATTAATACAGCTGTAAATTATTGGAATTTTATTTTGATAAGCCGATGCACAACTCCTAATAATGTACATATATAACATAATCCCTGGAATTATCTCAAAATTACCAGGGATAGAAACACTCGCCAAATGTTAAGGACATCATCCATGAATCTAGTTATATAGGGTCCGCCATCTAAAGTTTTTTTTTTCAACTAGTGCTTATTTCGTGAATGGTAACACTTAGCTCACGTCTGATTTGACAGATAATTAGTTTTATTTTTCTGCTGAACGAGTATGTGTATACGCTTGAACAACGCTGGGAAATATTGCGACATTACTTTGAAAATCATGGTAATGTTGCAGAATGTGTGCGAAAATTGCGTACGGATTTTGGAAGAAGAGAAGCACCGTCAGCTCCGTATGTTCGTTATCTTGTGAAAAAGTGAAAGAAACTGGCATCCTCATCGATAAACCAAAGCGTGAAAAGCCAAAAACAGTGCGTACACCCGAGAATATTGATGCTGTGGCAGAAAGTGTGCGTGAAGCGCCATCAACATCAATTCACCGTCGTTCTCAACAATTGAACATTTCGGAGACATCATTGAGACGAATTTTGCATAAAGACCTTGGTATGACGCCATACAAAGTCCAATTGATTCAGGAGTTGAAGCCAACTGACCATCCAATGCGTTTTCGCTTCGCTGAGTGGGCCTGCGATCGACTTACAGAAGATGCCGATTTTGCCAAAAAAATCATCTTTTCGGATGAAGCTCTTTTTGATCTTGGCGGGTATGTAAACAAGCAAAATTGTCGCATTTGGGGCACAGAAAACCGCACGCATACATTTAAAAGCCGGTACACCCAAAACGAGTCACTGTTTGGTGCGGATTTTGATCCAGAGGCATAATTGGGCCATTTTTCTTCGAAAATGAGCAAGGAGTGGCCGTTACAGTCAATGGCGATCGTTATCGGACCATGCCGAACGAATTTTTGTTCACAAAAATTGAAGAAGAGGATATTGGCAACATTTGGTTTCAACAGGACGGCGCTACGTGCCACACAGCCGAAGCTACACTCGATGTTTTGCGCCCTGTTTTTGAAGATCGCATTATCAGCCGCAGAGCTGATGTCGTTTGGCCACCCCGGAGCTGCGATTTGACTCCGTTGGACTATTATTTGTGGGGTGCCCTCAAAGATAAGTGTTACGCCGACAAGCCAGAGACAATTGACGCTTTAAAGGACAATATTCGTGAAGCCATTGGTGAAATACAGCTGCACACAATCGATAATGTGCTTAAAAATTGGACCGATCGTGTAGGCTACTGCATGGCCAGCCGAGGCAGCCATTTGAATGAAGCTATTTTCCATTATTAACCGGAAGGATTGTACTTTCAAATAAAAAAAGAAATTTGAGAAAATATTAGTAGTTTTTTTTTATAGCATTTTCAAAAAAAAAAGTTATTTGGCGGACCTTATATTATATATACGTATTAAAATCTTTGGGGTGTTAACTGTCTTCAGTTCAACAACTCTTTATATTTTTTTATCAAATTAAATAATTATTTAAAATTTAACTTAATCTTGCCCTGCCAAGTGTTTCATTATTAATATACATATATAAAATAATCATTTGTTACTTTAACACAATGACACAAAATTTTCTAAATTCTAAATGAAACAATAGGTGTCTATGACAATACGATTATATGTGGGACGGAAGTGATCCTTCTGGAAGTAAATCAGACCACCACTTTGTGCCGATTGTGTTAAAGTAACAAGCTAGGCCGTAGGAACAGGAGAGAGGATGTGTTGTGTGCCTTTTCTGCACAGCTATATATAGATAAGCAAATGTTAGTTTAAGCATACTTCTGACGATGGCGTGAGCCAAAATAGCTATCAAATATATTTGTCAAAAATAATTTTGTAGAACTAAAATACATTACTATTTTTTCACCGTGTTATAATGGAGTTCTACCAAGTGAATGCCAATTCAATCAATAAATAGACAATAATATATGCCATCAAAATGATGTCATATACATTACAATAGCAAAACGCCAGTATATTCTAATTATCGATTGTGTACTTAAAGTATACCCTTTATGGTTTTTATTCCATAGTTGAATTAACTTGCAAATATCTAACCTTGACCTGAAATTCAATAACGCAGGACAATATAATGTAACGAATAAAACATAGTTTGAGTTGCTATGGCGACATCATAGATATCGTACCAATATACCCCTACAAATTATTAATACAAATAATTTTCTTGTTCTTTATCATACATGAACCAGTCATCTATCAATAATCATCAGGTCTAGTTCAAGAAGTAAAAATTCTCAATTTGACTGTAAAAAGCAAAAAATACATCAATACGAAATGATTTGCCGTGATCGCATGCAAGCCAATCAGGTGAGACAAACTCGACAAAATCTCTATTGAAAAAAAGTTGGTATAAATTAGAATACAATTTACAATTTAACACTTTAACGGTGAAAAATTATTAGAGCTATTTAACATCGAATAATAACCGCCGGTCATTTCCAGCGCACATCTTAGTGTTTCTGTGTTCATAACCAAAGCAAAAAAACTCTATTTATAAAGCTAACGTAACTTTTATCTAATTATAAAACTAATAACTTGTTTTGATGGATTTTTCCAAATTGTCCAGCTGATATATTTGCCTTTTATGACATAATAATGGTCTTTAAAAAAATATCTAAAAATATTTTTTTTTGATATTTTTTTAAATATAAGTACAATAAATTATTTAAAAAACGGCACAAAGTTCCACCGGGGCTTGATACTATATAATATTATATTTAAAATTATAAATTTAGATTTATTTATTGACGTTTTTTTTTCTACGTTTTGATTGTCTTTGATTAATTATTTCTTTTATTTTAGGTATTTTTCTCATAGCACTGTTAGCTGACCAAATTCCGGAAACATATTACAGCGGCTACCGGAAACCACTTGCCACATTGGTTTTATAATCATCGTGTGTACCCATGTGGACAAACCAATCATCGCATTATGAAAATATTTCAATAATACAAAACATTTTCATCACACTGGGCGATTAATTATATTTTAATCCCGCACCCAACAACACGGTTATTTGAACAAATTAACGTAAACTGGTTTTTTCGCGAATGGTCATACGCAATTTTAACGAGAATTTTATTCAATTTGTATTATTGCTACCGGTTATGACTATTCTAAAAACTGCTCATTCCTGCGTATTACAGTTTAGATTTAAAAAACACGATTAAATTAAAACGTTTTATTTACGCGTATTGCAATAAATTTAAATGCAGATTGTGAAATGTGATATTGGATAAAACAAACAGAAAATTCGTTTTGTATAAAAACAATATTTTTTATTTGCATATTTCCCAATTTCAGTTGATTACATTATCATAAAATTTTTTAATATTAAGATAACATTTTTTTTAATACAGTGGACCCAGATCAACCGTTTTCGCACAATACGTTTTACTGCATGGAAACATATCTAAATATAATGGTCCCGTCTCAAACATTATCTCGATTGATCGGTTTTGGTAGATAAAACTTTATATCCAATACAATTTGTGAGTTTGATCATATTAAATCTTATAAATTAACCAATGAAGTTAATGATGAAATATACAGTTATCTCAAATGCCTTGAGGTTTTCTTTAATAAAGAATTTCACAAATGAAAAAAACCATAAAACACTCTTCAATTATTTCAATAAATGAGATTTAATTGATATAACTTTTGTAAAATCCCAGTTTTGGACATTAAATGGGAGGACTTTTTTGGGATTTTAATTCTTTATGAGTATTTTAATCTTTCACACATTTTTCGATTTATTTTTATGGTCGCTTGAAAAACGTGGAATCGAGTTTTCGCTGTATTTGCATTTGTTTTTATTCAAAATTTATTTTACCTCCACTTATCGGTACGCTTTGTCGTGCCATTGAGATATATACAATTAATATAGTGCAGATATCAGAATATATCTTTTAAGCAGAAACAAATCAAAAACATCTTCGTTTAAATTATAATAATGCACTATATATTCTTTACAATACTATTCAAAAATCATATCTGTTCATAAATAGAGCAGGCAAAAACATAACAAATTGGAAATATAACAGTATAATTTAAGATAAAGATGAAATTTGAATTATTGAAACTGTAAACAATTTACAATTAGTTTTATCACGAACAACCCAAATTCGATAGAACTATCAATTTGCTTTGTTTATATACTAGAGAAACTACACAAAAAATAGACTTTAGAGCTCGGAACTAAATATACTTCAAAAATAATTTTAAAAACTACTAATGTGATTACAATGGCATTCAATTTCCGAACAGATATCACAGCTTCGTAACTATTGATGAGAAGTTTTCGAATTAATTAACTTCTATTAATATGTAATTGGTTAATTTAATACTTAGAGATATATGTGCTCTTATTTTAAATAGACGGGCTATAGTAGGTTAAATATCAGATAGCCTACTAAAAGAATTATTCTTTTCAGATTTTTGACTAATTGAACTAATCTCGTGTAAGGTTAATAGCAATGGCAAATTGTTTAAGTTTTACTGATCGATTAATATTGATAATGAATTTAAATGAGTATTTTTGTTTCTCAACTACACTTTTTCCATCACGTTGGAAGGAAGCGGATATTATTCTAATTCCAAAGCCTGGGAAAGATCACACTCTTCCGATAAACCATCGACCAATAAGCTTGCTACCCGCAATGAGCAAAATTCTAGAGCGTGTGATTAAAGCCAGACTGCAAGAAGTGGTGGAAGAGAAAAAGATAATCCCAGATACACAGCATGGTTTCCGCGCGAATCACTCGACAAACCACCAACTTCTTCGGGTAGTAGAGTTGATCGCAAGTGGATTCATTCATAAAGAGGTCACGGCGGGCCTCTTTTTAGATATTGCTAAAGCCTTCGACAGGGTATGGACCGAAGGGCTCGTATTCAAAATGTCGAAGGCTGGCATAGGATTACCACTTGTAAAGATTCTCAACTCGTTCGTGACGGATAGACATTTCAAAGTCAAAATGGGTGTAATTCGATCCTCCTTCAGACCGATCCAGGCTGGTGTCCCGCAAGGCTCCGTCTTGGGACCCATACTGTATAATATATTCACGCATGACATTCCTTGCGGTAGGGAAAGCGAAGCAGTTATAGCTCAGTACGCCGATGATACTGCTATTTTATCAAAATCTCGTAATCGGCAAAGTGCTGTCACACAAGTCCAGCTATTGGCTGATACCATAGCGGACTGGTGTGAAAACTGGCGAATTAAAATCAATACCGAAAAAAGCGCTGCAGTTATGTTTTCAAAGGGTTTCATTAGAAAACCCAATTTCGATTGCATTCGTATGCAAAATACAGAAATCAAGTGGTCCAATACTGTCAAGTATCTAGGACTCACTCTAGACAATAGGCTAAAATTCTATGAGCACACCGCGATTAAAAAACGTCAAGCTTATGGTGTAAAAGCTAAACTAAACTTTATGCTCAATGTGAAGAGCAAGCTTACTCTCAAAAGCAAGCTGCTCCTCTATACAGCTATTACTCGACCAATTATGGTGTACGCTACTCCAGTGTGGGCTTATGCACACCAGAAGCATCTGAAGACACTTCAAATTGTCCAAAATAAATCATTGCGACAAATTTGTAATGCCCCGTGGTACGTTCGCAATTCGCTGTTACATAGAGACTTGAAAATGCCTACAATTCGAGAGTTCGTTCGTGAAATGTCTCGAAACTTTCACAGCGATATAGGCAAACATTATAACCCTACAATTTCGTATCTACATAATTATGATGAGACAGTACCGAGTAATCGTCTAAGGCCGAGAGCGGTTCTGCTCGATGACCCGCCATAGGTTTGTTGTTACAGATCTTAATCCCAACATGGACAACCTCAGCATCTGAAAATGACTTTCTAATTTTGTTTCCTTACGTATTGTATATGCATGCGTGTGGCTGTGTGTGTGCCTGTGTGCACGCGTATGCATGAGTGAATGTAATGCGTATGGTGTCCGCATGAACTGCACTCATTGTGGGTTCCAAGGCTCAGCTGCGACCTAATGTTGTCAACAATGACACAACAATTACAACAAGTTAAATCTATATATGAGAGATGGAGGAGACCTGAAGAGCTCTGATGCTGACGCGTCATAGATCTTAACGCTCCAAGAATTTGATATCCCAAAAAAAAAAAAAAAAGTAAAATAGTTAGTAGTTTTCTGTGGTTTGATACAAAAAAAATCATGAATTTTACCCACTTTTAAGGTTTCACTGACTTCATGGGAAAGTATTATATTTAAATAAATAATATTCATTTTTTTCAATATTACTTTCAAAATTTTATGATAAAATTATAAGGAAATGTTTTGCTTACCGTAATCATTTTAAATTGATTAATTGATACTCCATGCGATAGGAGATATCAGTTTTAATATAAGAAATATAATTTTTTATAAATTGTACTAAGATTCTGTAATTATTTAAAAAATGATATGTTCAGATTGATTGCTAATTATTGAAGAAACTGAAACTTCAATATCGGAACGAGAACGATTCTGTATAGGAAGAAGAACTGAATAAAAAAAATGATCAGCGTCAATATTGCTAATAAAAAAAAATGGTATCTATCAAGCTTAATTTTTTTTTTTTTTTAATATTAAATCTTCCTGTAAAATCAACTATTATACATACTTCAGCATGATTTCACGTTCACTTTATATTTTTATCTTTATTATGTTTACATATTTAAAAGAAAAAAAAGGGATTTTTTACGTGCCATCAAAATTCTTTCACATTCCGTATATTTTCCGTCGCTGATTTATATTCAGTAAAAACACTTTTTAATTCACAACGTAACCAATTTCATTTTGGTTGTGAATAATATAATTACTTTGCTTAGCGAAAAAACTAAATTGAATAGTTTTTACATCAACATTTCATTTTTCTACATTCAATAAATATTGTAAAAGAAAAACTGTCTGAAATACCAGCGATTAACAACGATAAATTTGTCCGTTTTATTCCGTTACAGTACCTCTTTACGGTATTTTATATATGTGGGTGGTAGTTTCCGATCCAGTATTGATTTCTTTCGTCCATTTTCTAGCCCGTCTTGCAACTCAAGTCATGCATTTTATCAAACCGCACACAGTTGCATACAGAAAGATTCATGCAATTCTTTGAGCTTTCAAAGTTGCATTTCATACTGAGGGCGCGTTTACTTAGGGGAATAGCTGATCGAGTACTCTTCCCAAGAAACTAAGACAGAGAAATAAATTAAATAAAACCTTCGAGCGAAATTACAAATAGATTAATGGGAAGAACATCATTGTAATTTCATTGTTAACATTATAAAGGTTTCATGAATAGTACAAAATTGCAATGGAAATATATTTCTAGATTCGCGTCCGTAAGCCACTTATATTGTCCACTTAAAGCTCTTATAATGCACATTAAGAGATAACAGTATAACAAAAAAGTTTACAAATATTTTAGTGGCTAGAGGCTTTGAAGGGCCTAACCAGACTTTTAACCTAACCGATCTTTGGTGATTACCATGCTTCGTTAAGTTATATGAGCTGTTATACGAAAAGATTGTGTGCACCTTCAATTTATTAAATTCTATTACCAGGGTAGTGTTCAAAAAAATTTTCATAATAATAAAAATAAAAATGCATCAAATTAAAATAAAATAATCACTTTGAAGGTGCTAACTGCCACAGTCTTGATGGAAAGGCATGATATTTTAAATAATAAAAACACATTTTTAGTGCTAATTTCCAGAATATATTTTTTGACCAGGAACGGTTTCGCTCATCGTGAGCATTATTATCAGTCGATATGCTCACAATGAACGAAACCGGTCCTAGTAAAAAGTACTAGAAAATGTGTTTTTATTATTTACTGCATTTTTAGATCAAGAAACTTTTGAAATAAACTATATATAATCGATCGCATTATTACTGTTTCTACAATTTAATATCATATAATATGAGTGCCAGTTTCGCTCAAAGCGAGCATTATCAACATCATTGCTATGTATTTTAGTTGTTTCCGAGGCTTCAAATACTATTAAATGTGTGATTGGTTGATTAAAAAACTTTGAAAGATTTGATTCAAAATCTATTTTTCATTCATATCTTTGTTCAAATAATTTCAATATTTTATTTAATTTGTTCCATAACCACTCTTTTAATGATCACATATTTATTAATTGAAATATAATACTTGACTAATAAAGCATTTTTATTCAATCTTTACTTTTTTTCGTCCATCAGCGTGTGGTTTTTATTTGACGTTGCTTCCAAAATACGATTAAAACAAAATATAGTTTACTCTCCATGTTATTTAACGACAAATTTATTATTCATACGATTAAATTTTTTTTTTAATATAAAGAAATAATAAACACATCACCAAAAATCACTGATAAATTTTCTTCGAATCGGTATTTAAAAAACATTTTACCGCCTCTATAATACGTATTGTGATAATACAATACTTGCCCAATAAGGGTTAAAATTTTACTTTTACTTACGTTTATATATAAATATAAAATCCTTTCTACATAATCGCCTCAATAAGAAACCAGATACGTGTTCTTATACCAATAACTATGTGTTTTACTAGAACTTTCGTTGTCTGAATCGCGTATAAATAAATAGACTACGTAAAGAGCTTTTTCTTACCGAAAAACTCAAGTATCATGCTTTTAGCTTTTTATATTTCCTAGAATTTCCTTGCCGGTTTAATGCGATTCCATTTGAGATACTGGAAAGTGTCTGTACTTTATTTAGACATCTAGATACCTACTTTCAGTGTTTTGAATTACATAAATTCCTTAATTTAATAATCTTCACCGTCGAAGCAAACGACAACATGAAAAAATTATAATAAATATTGTATTCATTTTTTCTTACATTATATGATCACGGAATCTAAGTATTAAAAATGACGTGAATACGATATAAATTTTGTCAAATTATAATTGTTACAATGAAAATCAATTCATACGAGAATAAATAGATTTTGACTGTTTTTTAGTATTTATTTCGACACTATATTTCATATTAGGGCTGGTTTCGCTCATCGTGAGCATTATCAACTGATCAACGATGATTCATCATTCGATGATGCTCGCAATGAGTGAAACCGGACCTGACCATAAAATTTATTATGGAAATAAGTACTAAAAAACGTGTTTTTATTATTTAAAACACAATGCATTTTCATAAAGAAGTGACAGCTTATACATTAAAAGATTAAAAATTGGCTTTACCTACATCAAGTCAATCAATGAAAAGTTTTATTCTACTAATGATATAAACTTTTAAATCATGAATGTTTAACACAAATCTTACTCAATATTCAATCTCATCAGAGTAAATAAGTATTGTACTTATATGATTCATTAAAAAATGCATTAACCTTCCGTAACGGTCAGAGAAGAGATAATAGATTTATATTCGTTTGTTCTAATTGTTCCGATGCATTTAACTTAGAGCTTTTATTACAAAAATGTTTAAATTTATGTTAATTTATGTTGTCAATGTGAATCTGTTATTTTATACAATAATTAAATGATTTCTTATGCTGTTCGTTGATACAAGCCGCAGGACATTATGTAATACCTTGAGTTTTATATTCCAAGAAATTCTGAATAAAATCACGCTAAATGACCGAATAAAAAATATTGTTGATTATTTTTAACAATCAGTATGCTCCATATTTCAACGAAAATATAAAATTAAATCGAACCTGGCGCTACTAATTACAACAGCAAAAAAATACAGCAAATTTCACCATCATCAAAATATGTAATTAAGCGATCAATCAACTATTTGTAATATATTTTATTATGAAATATTAATATTATGTATAAAAGAGAAATAAATACTTCAATAGACATCATATCAAATTTCATATTTCATTCAACATTGACAGCTAATTTTAATTACTTTACAATCTGTCAGAACAATATGGAGACGTCTAAAATAGACTGCGGTTTGTATTAAGCATTCATTGAAGCGAAATGATTGTCATCTGATAAGTTTGGTGTAGTGAGCCCAAGCTTTGAACGAGTATTGTAAGAGGGTCTTCCAAGAGATTGTTTGAACTAACTTAAACTTCACTTGAGGCTGGAAACTCTACTCACTTCATATATTTGAATTTTCTGCATCCCTGATTTACTGAAGTTAGTACTAATATTTATATGAATACAATGTTATTCAATTCCTGAAGGTAATATAAATATTCAAAAAAAACAGTTGATATAGAAATGATATTTAAAAAAATATACTATATATGTATTTATTAGATATACACACGTTACAAACAATTATAAATTATTTGTTAATTGTTTTTACAACGTCAAATATTGAAAAATTGTATGTTGGAAATTAAAGAAATAAACAAAATAAAAAACAATGATAGGTAGAAATTTAACCAAGCAAGCTCAAGTAACGTGGATCACGTGGATATATTATACCGTTTATGAGTAATTCTTACGACAGACAGACATATAAATTTATATATGCATATTTGCTATATATTAAAGATAGATATAGATAATATGTTTACATTGATTCAAATGGAAAAATAACACGTTTCAAAATCCATGGTCCACAATTCATTTTTTATATGCTGTCGACTTTTCTGATATTTTTGTGTAAATAATGGATCATCAATTTTATTTCTGCACTTTCTAAAAATAAAGGTAGTCTTAATCAATTTCAAAAAAATTAAATCGATTCAATAAAAAAAAACACGTGTTTCACTTCTTTATTCGTATAACACATATTATTTTAGATAAGAATGAAAATCACCATTTCATTTTGTCATGAATATCCCAACGATACAGTGAGGCTCAAGGTATAACGTGACGTAACGTTATAAATCTCTAAGGTAAACAGTCAATCTAATTTTTAATATAGAAATAAAGAATAAATTACAATACAGTTACTCGGAAGACGTCAGTTAAATAATCGAAACACTTATTACATCTCGAAACTTACCAAATAATATACAATATATACATATTTATGCCTTCTTTTTAGAATCATAAATTTTATTATGCAATTCTTCAAATTGCATTTGGCTTGATTTAAAATTCTCTGAATTACACTTTTATCCAACAGCAAAAATTATATCGGTATTCATGTTCGAAAATAATATAAAATCCGTGAATAGCGACTCAAAGCTAGTTTTTAACACGGTGAAAAATAGCAATGTATTTTAGTTCTACAAAATTATTTTTAACAAATATAGTTGATAGCTATTTCGGCTCACGCCATCGTCAGAACTATAGACAGGATAGTTCTGACGATGGCGTGAGCCGAAATAGCTATCAACTATATTTGTTAAAAATAATTTTGTAGAACTAAAATACATTGCTATTTTTCACCGTGTTATAATGGAGTTCTACCAAGTGAATGCCAATTCAATCAATAAACTAGTTTTTAACCGTTAACAACTGTACCAAACTCATTCAAACCCGTAAAATTTAATGTTATAAAGGTTTTAAAATAAATCAACTTTATACAATACTTTCAACTATTTATTTAAATTCCAACTCAATTCAAAAAATCCCAGATTAATTTTCACTTTAAAAAATACATACTAAATAAATGGTAAAGAGCATTGGCTCAAACTTATAATTGTACTGTGGCCGCACTATAAACTTTAGCAACCAAGAAAATGTCACGTGGCCGCACACATTTTTTTGAGATGTGATAAAAATAGCAGTTGTGTTATCTAGCTTTTGTTAGTTATTTGGAACAAGTGCTGGAGAAGTCAACCGATCTGTTAGCATTCAAATGTATTCATTACTTTCTCGAAACTTCAATTGAATCTCATAATTCCAGCTTATCGAACAAATTTTCATTCAGGTTCCAAGATAATAAACCGAATACGATTTCCGACTATCTTTTTGCGCTTCTATCATATTATTCATATTTTAATTTAATCACAATTCAATGTAAGCATTTAATTTAAAAATTATGATATGTAGCTAAGAAATTGTTAATATCAATTTAAAATTGTATTAAAAAACGTCATCGACTTAGAAATATTAACTGCCGACAAAATATTCCAATCGAAAATTCGAATAACTTCGCTTTTTTTTACATTCAAATATGAAACGAAAAAACCATTGCTTGACATCGCTATCTAGATTGTTTCAAAAGATTTAATGACAATTAGCTCGAGATTTATTTCGAAATTAATACAACATAATTTGTATTAATATTTCCACAATTTAGCATTCACTCTTCACGAGCAATGTCAATTGAAATAACTAAAACCAGTTTTTATAAAATTCTGAAAATAGTACATAATAAAAAATGAGTTTTATTATTTTGAATAATTACCTTTCCACCAAGAAGTGAAAGATAACCCGCTCCATACTGAACCAGATTAAGGTATTTGTTTTTACGAACGATACGAAATATTTCAAAAATTAATTTAGTAGTGTTGGGTTTTTTACGGAGATTATTAAACAAACAGGTTGTATTTGATGACGATTTTGTGATTCCATCTCCACCTGATTTATTGAGGAAGCCGCCTTCCATAACGCAATGCTATTAAAAAACAAACTGTTAATAAACAAATTTTTATTTTCTTGGTCTAATACACAGAACGATATTTAATCCATACACAATTGTGCTTAAAAGACAAGAAAAAAGAGAGAAAAAGAAAATATTACTTATTTAGCCACTTAGCTTAAGTGATATTAAGTATCATGTGTATTCGTGTAATGAAAATTCACTGATGCGAAAGATTTGAATCGACTCCGCAATGAATCGAAAGAATAATTGAGAATAACTCGTTTCGCATAAAATATTGCAAATTTATCGAATACCCCATAGTTGGCCGTGGTTGATATCAAATTAACGTAGCCTAGGACGAACAACATGGCGTGTTGGTTATGTTCACAAGTGTAATCCATTCTTTCAAAGAACTTACCTATCCCAAAATAGTTAAGTGTTGAACATTTCAGTGTCCAGATAACGGAGTATTTACATTAATCCTTTGTATTTGATAACAAAAGAAGGTTTTGCGCAAATGTTTTGACAATGTTTACCTGCTAATTTTTACATCTTAATTATCAACATTTGATACGTCAGTAGTCAGAGGTTGAACACTTATAACCAGCGGTAAATATATCATATAAAATATGAAGTTACATTGAATTAATCATAATTTAACTCTTCCGTATAATTAAGTAACACGAAGGTATGAAACAGTTTTGTAATTAAGATATCAACAGAAATTTGTAAGCATTTTTTTGTTCGTGAATGTTTTTGCTCTATTATTAATAATTAAGACTGTGTTAAAGTTTCGTGGGCTACCGCGCACTTGCAAAGTTTGGAATTGTTTCAAGCAATAAATAATCTCAAACTTGCCTTTAACTCTCGCATAATATTACCTGGGCTATCTGACGTAATTATTTTGAATACAAACAAGATGCCTAAGTTATATTTATTGCTTTATATTTATTTTTGATTATCCTGACAACAAAAAATTCACACCAAAATAATTACCTTAAGTAAAATTATTATCTACATTTTGAGTGTTAATTGTTTCTTTTAAGTTCAAAGATTTTTAAGAATAACGATCATAAAATATAGCGTGGCAGTATATATTAAAAACGTGTTTTTATTATTTAAATCATCATGCATTTCCATCAAAAAGTGACAGGATTCCTTAAAATCCTTAAAAAATCCTTAAAAGGATTTTTTACCATAGATACTAACAATTTATTATAAAAATCTTTATAAAGCAATCATCACAAATGAAATGAGCATCATATAAAAACGCATTTTTTTATTTTACTCTATCTGAATAGTGTTTACTAAAAATATATACCAGTTGATTTATCATTAGAAAGTATTAACGGCAATCATTTTATCTATGTATAAATATAAACATGAATTATTGTTTGCTTGTAACATATGTATGTCCTTTATGTATTAATGATAGGAAAATATATAAATGTATTGATTGAATTGGCATTTACTTGGTAGAGCTCCATTATAACACGGTGAAAAAATAGCAATGTATTTTCGTTCTGCAAAATTTTATAAGATATAGTTGATTGCTATTTCGGCTCACGCAGTCATCAGAACTAGAACTAGTTCTAAAAATACATTGGTATTTTTTCACCGTGAAATATATAAATGTTTGAATCTTTCAAAATATCTTCTTTCCACTCATATTTCAATCATTTATTACGCATCCCTGCAACAATCTCATTCAGTTCATGAATTTTTATCGAAAGTATTCGACTGCCTTTACCATGGTTGTAAATTTGGTGTCGAGGGCTTAAAAAACGAGCGACTGCGATAACTTTTTTGATAAAACAATTTTAAATAATATCTCAATAAGCAATTTGCCGGATTGGTTAGTTGATCTTAAATTGAATACACATAAATAGGTAAGGTAGAAAATTCAACTTTTGTTTAAAGGAGTCTTGGTCGACGTCATGCTTTTTTTAACGACTTTAAAGTCCTGTTCTTTACCACAGATATTTTTTGCGATGTCTGAAAATTCAAATAACTACACATATTATCCTAAAAGCATTATTATAATTATTCAAATCCGTTCTAAAACAAAGTTTTCAAATGAGCCTTTTATATTCAATTCTCTTAATACACTATTACTGAATTCTCTCTCTCTTTGTTATAGAATATAGAAAAAGGAGAATTTTTATCCATCTCAGAAATATTTAAGTTCTTATTATTTTATCTCCTGCAGTATACAAAAATGCTGAGTAATAACCCATATATATAACACTCACTGTACAGAATTTTCCTCGTAAAAAATCAAACGAAATTTACACAAGCGATGTAATATTTTCTTCGTCGTCATAAAGTTTCGTGAAGTGCAAGTCTAGGAGCAATTTAGTAAATCATCCTTACGAGATTCCCGTGGCGCTTATTAAAATACAGAACCGGTAAACTTTGGGAAACGTTAATTATAAACACTTAGCAGCCTTCAAATTTCTTGATATTAACTCAAACTTGGGATTAATCGGTTTTGTCATAAATAATATAATCAAATCTATAGTGTGATTTTAGTATGTTATATATTACATAAATATTTAAGTGTCGGTGATAATTATTGGTACAACAGAGAGTCTTAAATTTGTGTTTTGATTTCTGTCGTTTATCGAAAATAGTAAATGTCACTCAGGAATCAGATTAATATTACTCTACTATTAAATTTATAAACAATTGATTTCAAAGTAACGTTCAAATTTGCTTTTAATAAATTATGACTGCCGTTATGTGTTAATGAGCTGATTGAGCCCATGCTTACGTGCATAGATATTTGACGTGTTAACGCGTCACGCTTTAATACGCAATATATGGTTTATTTCAACTATTTTCATACATGTAATATTTTTTGAACACAGTGACATCTCCACGACTCGTGGTGAAATACTTAGATGTGACAAATTATGGAATATTATTGACATAAAAAAGAATTTAGTTATCAATTCCTGCTTTTTCAAAGTAACTTCAGACCCGCAAAGCTCTCAAAAGATAAAAAAATCACAAAGAATGTTATGACACTCAAATTTAAATAATTTCTAGTGTGTTATTAAGAATAAAACTCAATCAAAAGCTAATATTATGAGAAAAAGAAATTAACATGAAATATCCATTGACAAAAATAACAAATGGAAAAATTTTACAATAAAATAATGAACTATCATATTGTCTTAAAAACCAAGAATCAGATATGCAGTTACGTTTTTATTATTTATCGATGATATAGTATTTAAGTGTGTTGCAACGAATGGCTTAAGTAACTACAAATATAAATAGTAACTTTCTCAACTTAAATTGATAAACCTTACTGGCATTCAATATACTTTCGATTATTGCTTTTAATTCCTTTTTTAGTCGATTTCAGTCTTATTTAAGCCACATAAATATCGATGCTTTATATTTGCAATATTTATTCGTAAATCTCGCATTACATTCAACGGCGATAAATCTTAATTTATATTTCATAATATACACCGCTCTTAAGCTAAATGACAGACTAGTCAAATCGTTTCAAATCACTGTCGCTATAAATCAATTAAAAATATATCAAATTCTCGATACGTATCCAGTAGTTGTTCAGGATAATCTCATAAATCATCCAACTTGTTAAAACTTGGAGCCGGTGAGATTACCAAACCGAGATTTAATTGATGGCCGCACAATCGATCGTCAGGTAGCTGGGTCTTATAGCAATTATCGGTCTTATCAGTTACCACTATTATTAAGCGTTGATTATAATTTACGCTAATTACATATTGATCAAATTCCTTTGCAATATTAGCTTAATATTTTATTAAAAGAGTTTTACAATTTTAAAAGTGATACTAGGTCATATTTGAATTTAAATTATGTCTTGAAATAAAATATTTAATTTTTATCGGCAGCTCTGTTCAGTAAACGAGCGTCATACTCAATTTCTCAATTTTCAATTTTTTAATTTTACTTTTGGGTGATTGTGTTCGTTACTTGGAGAATTTAATTGTCTTTTTGATGCAATATCATCTCAAATGATTTAAATTTGAATTGTTACAACTTTGTACGATTCCACATGTTTTGGCATCTTCAGGCATTCGAAACCCGGGACGTTAGAGACAAAACAGGTGGAATCATACAAAGTTGTAGCAATTCAAATTTGATATTGAAATTCCATCAAGCACCTTTATTCGATATCATAAATCAAAAGATTTAAGTAACGATTTTGTTGGTCAAGTATTATAACTTATAAATAAAAAACATGTTTTTATTTATAAATGAACATAATTAGTTTATTTCATCTGAACAAATGTCATTAAAACAAGAACTTGTCGAAGCAAATGCAATTTTGAATTGTTAAAACTATTTCCACAATCTATCGATGAATTGTATTTGCCGCATTCATTGCACAGGCAAAAACTTTTCTATACAGAAAAAGCATCAAACTATTTCACTTTCAATGTGTTAACTGTCACTTTTTTATGAAAAGGCATGATATTTTTTATAATAAAAACACAATTTTATAACTATTTTCACAACATATTTTATGATCAGGACTGGTTTCCCTTATTTCGAAAATTATCAACTGATCAAATACAAATTACAAACAAGCCTATTTATACAAAAAAAATGAGTTGAAAGTAATCAGGTATATAAAACCAGAGGTTCAAGTAATAAGAAAACAATTGGCAGAATGCCATACAATATACACACAATCATCTGAAGAACTGGTTTTTATTAATTTATGATATCGACTGAAGGTGCTTGATGGAATCTCAATATCAAATTTGAATTGAAACAACTTAGTATGTCATCCATGTGATAGAATGCCTGAAGATGCCGAAAGGCGAAACCCGGGTCGTTAGTGAAAAAACATGTGGAATCGTACAAAGTTGTAACAATTCAAACCTATTTTTATTATTTAAAATATCATGCTTTTCCATCAAGACGTGACAGTTAACACCTTAAAAGTGAAAAACTTTGGCAAAATAAAAAAAAACATTCATAAATAGCCCATAAATAACAACCAGATTTATTCAATAATCATTCTAATAAATTGCTTTGCTTAACCCTCTGACTACTAACGTCTCAATTGTTGATACAGGTGATAGCAGCGTGTTGATAGTTGAACCATAAAAATACAGGAGAGTTAATATAGTCAAAACATTCTTGTGCGAGCAGTTTTGTACTGAAAAACAATATAGCTAGTTTTTATTTTATGAACTCTTTAAGTTTGGTACACTTCACTAGTAAGTCAAAACCAAATAATTTTTCAATGTCAGGGCTGAAATATTCTCTATGTGAACATTCTCAATAATGAACGGCGTAATCCAGTACAGAATTATATTACATAGTAAAATAATTACCTAATATAAATGTCTTTTATACAAAATGTTTGTTACGCGTTAAAAATTATATATATAAATGTATTAAGTACTGCTATTTGATTATTATATCCAATTCAAAGTAATGTTTCGTAATTAATAACATTAATAAACTTTCTGACTTCCAAAGTACAAAGGTAAATAACATTTGATATCGTCTCGCATCTGTACGTGAAACATAGTTTTGCCGTAGGTTTTTGTCAATGTTGTGGCAGCGCGGAGCTTAATTAAGCAAATTTTGAGCTTTATTCTACTCTGCTAATAATGAGCTTCTGCAAGTTTGATAAACGAATGAACATTACGTAAGCGGGTAAATCAATAAGGACATTACAGTGTTACTTTGTTTGCGCACGTATTTTTCTATTTATACGACAAGATAATAAAATGAGATTTCGACTATTATAGAAAATGTATCCTATTATTTACAGTAAGTATTATAAGTATTGCATGACTTAAATTATTTGTTCTTCTAAAGTATAGAATAAGTAAATCAATGAAGTGTCTCAAATATGACTAATAGTCGATGATTTTCTTTTTAAATGAATAATACAAAATGAACAATTTTATTTTTATTTTTATAATTTTATATTATTAATATCAAGTCTCGATTCCAGTTTTCGCGAGAATTATCAACTGATACAATAAAAATTATAACAAGGCCTTTTTTGATAACCAGGTTAACAACTTAAATGTTCAATTAATAAAATCACTTGATCTTAAAATATCCTGTAATTAATTGAAATCAATTACAAAGAAAATTTAAAAATACTATGAAACCTCAATTCAACGATTTCCAGGGGACCCTAAAAACAAAACGAAAAATGCGGGAAAACTTAAAATAATAATAAAAAATAAAATAATTAATAATAAAGTTTGTCCTTCTTTAAATTTAAAAAATGGCTTTATCCAAAAATTGATAAATATGAGAGGGTTTCGTAAAACTTCTTTGGATAATACATAAAATTTGGTGTGCTTAAACTCACAAACTGTATTGGATAGAAAGATTTATCTACCAAAACTGATCAATCGGGATAATATTTAAGACGGGACCTTAATATTTACTCGATAGATTGAGGAAATCGATAAATCAGGGAACGTTTAATGCGAGAAAAAGTATTATGTGAGAACGGTTGATCGCGGTACCACTGTATAATCAAAAATAAAAAGAATGCCTGAAGATGCTTAAAGGCGAAACCTGGATCGTGAGTAACAAAACATGTGGAATCGTGCAAAGTTTCAACAATTCAAATCAATATGTTCGTACTTATTTAGTATTCAAATATTTCATACAACTAATAATGTTTTGATATCTCGCAATTTGTTTATTCCTCCGAGTGTTGTTACACAAGCTTTGAGTCACAAAACGATGTTGTGCTGTCCTGGAAAAGTTGAAACAAATTCAGTGAATGGAAGACTTTGCAATAATGTGGTATTCCAAATGACTAGGCGGCTGTTATCGACATTCTAGTTTATTGAAAACTCTACAGGAGGTTTGCCGACGCAAAAAGCTTAATGGACACTTTACTTTTAAATTTAGGTTGAATAGCTCCAACATTCAAACTTTCACAAAAGTTTCCTTGTTTTTTTTTTTTTTTGCCTTAATTCATACGTTTTTCATGATTCGCTTTTCTTCTACATATTATGCAAAAATATTCATTTTAAATCTTCATTTACCGTTTTCTCTCATGTATTGTTCATTAAACTAGTTTTCAGTAGTTTCAAAATATTTTTTGTTTCACGGTGAAAAAATTGCAATGTATTTTTTTTATACAATTTTTTTTTCAAGATATAATTGATAGCTATGTTATTTGGGCTCACGCTGTCGTATGTCGTATATATAGCTGTGTAGAAAAAGAACACAATACATCTCACTTCTGTTTTAACAACCTAGCTTATTTCGTGCTTGCAATGAAACTAACATTTTAATTTTAAATAAATTAAAACAGACGGCACTTTCAATAAGCTTAAACACTGGTCGGAGATGATTAATTATAGAAATGCATTAGCCTTTTGCAATGGTATGAGGAGCGGCGAAAGACTTACATTTGTCTGTTCGCTTAAAATTTTTTGTGACAATTTTAATACTAAAAAGTATTGCGTTTGTCTTCTTTATATTCATCGCTTACTTTTTAAAATGTTGATTGTTTTCTGGTAGGTTTCTTTGCTAAACGGATTTAATCATTCAAATAAATGAGAATGAATCATAGTGACATTTTGATTTTTATTTTACAATTATCCCATTTAATAAAATAACTTTTTTCTTTCCCAATAAGGGAAAATATGTTTAAATTAAAACAATCTTTAGTATATCCGACTCTTACTTAATATGTTAAAAATAACTCAGTTAATTACGCATAATCATTAAATTTGAACAAACTTATCTATTTGAACTTATTCATTTTTGAAACAACCCGTAATATGATTTATTTATTTATTACAACTATACGGTACAAAACTTACAAATTATCAATTCAATGCTTTTGCACCGTAACATATTAACATATTCAAATATAAAAATTCAACAAATACACTTTAAAACAATCAACAAGGATTGCAAAAAAGAAGGTCAACCAAATAAGCTCATGAAATGTTGAAACTGAAAAAATAGCATTCGTCTGAGCTCACTTTCGTCCACATGAAATATGTCAACATCCGAAGCAATACTGTTGAACATTGTTAATGCTCTTACCATTGGCAGACTGGTTCTACACGTTGGAAGAACAAACAAATTATGTACACGATTTCTTAAAAATCTATCCGGAACATACAAATTGACATTATTAAGGATGGCAGAATTCTCATTTTGGCCTCGAATTAGTCGAAAGAAATACGTGGCTAGATATATTTCTCTTCGATTTTTCAAACTATTAAAAGTGAGCATACCTAAAAGAAAGTCAGTTGGATAAAGCCACGGATAGTATCCGTATGCCCTCAAGTAAAGAAGTCTCAAAAAATTCTTCTGAACCTTTTCCACCATAAGGGCATAATTCAAATCTCCTGGGGCCCAAAATATAGACCCACTCTCAAGCCTACTTTGCACTAAGCTATTGTACAATAATATTAAAATTTTAACACCTGAAAAGGCTCTCGTAGTACGTAGGATAAAGCCCAACATTTGCAATGCTTTGTTGCAGGTAGTCCTAATGTGACTATTGAAGGTTAGTTTACTTTCGAATTGTACTCCAAGATCCTTTACTAATGAAATTCGCGAGAGAGTTCGGCCACTCATTGAATAGCGGAAAAATAACACCTGCGATCGTCTAGTAAAGGATAAAAGATTGCATTTGTCTATATTAAAATCGAGTTTATTACTCCTTCCCCATTCTACTATATTGACTATATCAGACTGGAGACGGAGACAATCATCAATTGCGGCAATTTGTAAAAACAGTTTCAAATCATCAGCAAATAATAAGAATTTAGCATTTTTTATGACGTTTACTATGTCATTTACAAATATAGTAAACAGTAATGGCCACAAGTTCGAACCTTGTGGAACACCAGAATACCTGCAGAACGGTTTGGATTCAAAGAGCCCATACGATACGTATTGTTTTCGGTTCCCAAAATAACTTCCAAACAATCTAACAAAGCTATCTGACAAACCTATCATTTGGAGTTTTTCCAAAAGTATGTCATGATTGACTCTGTCAAATGCCTTCGAAACATCATTGTAAGAACAGTCAACTTGCAGGCCTTTGTCCAATGCCGTCGACACGTTACTCGTGAACACCATCAAGTTTGTATCGGTTGATCTTCCGGTTCTAAATCCATGCTGTTCATTTATTATAAATGGCTCAAATTTTCTTAAAATCATTCCATGCATAATCGTCTCGAGAACTTTGACTGGCGCTGAGAGAACAGCTACTGGTCTATAATTTTCTACTGATGATTCTGCACCAGATTTAAAAATTGGAGTTATCTTTGATATTTTCCATATATCCGAAAAAAATTCTGTTTTCATTATCAGATTAAATATGTAACATAAAGGACTCTTAATTAAATCAATATACCCCTTCAAAAAAGATGCTGATACCCTGTCGGGTCCAAGCGAGCGGGAATTCTTTAGTTTTTTTATAAAAAATGCCACATCTCCTTCAGAGATTTGCATTGTGTCAATAAATTGGGCACCTTTTGTTGGATTTCTTAAAATAGAATTTGTGTCAAGGTGTGGTTTGTCAATTGAGTACACAGATCTGAAATGACCAGCAAACGCTTCTGCCACTCCAAGACCAGTCACTGCATGACCCTTCCAATTCATTGACTCAACAAACCCACCATCCTTTCTGATAGAACGTATATAATTCCAAAAAACTTTAGGATTATCGTATCTTCCATCGTACCCAAATATGTTCGGTAGGCTAATCGAACATTTTGTCTCAGCTTCGTTCGAAGTTTACTAAAAATTTCATGGTCTCGAGAACTTTTTGAAGTTTTTCAGGATCTATGATATATATGTTTTCTTTGCATGTCGCTGACAATTTCTACAGAAAACCACCTCGGATATCGCCTTCCATCACGGCATGGTAGCCTTCTTGCAAAACATACATCAAAAATATTATAAATTATAGCATAAAATTGAGCAACCGCCTCATTCACATCGCAATGCTCGTAAACCTCACTCCAGTCAACTTCACTCAATAACGAATGAAGTTTTCCAAAGTCTCCGCTTTTAAAATTCCATCCTCTCCATAAATTAGTATTATGGGGTGGAAGCCTAGAGTTGGATTCTCGAGAGCCACGAACATTGTATAGAAAAACTAAAGAAGGGTGATATATATCCTCACGCATTAGCGGCGACATACACCGTGTAACTAATAATTTACAGTTACTAAAAACCTTGTCAAGTAATCTATTTCTCATGTTCAAAATATCCTTGTACTGAGAAAATCCGAAAACTGAACACTGGAATTCCAAGTCACTCCTGACACTGTTATTGCTGCGAGCACAGTCCAAATTAAAATCACCCACAACAAAGATCTTCCGACCACTGAGCGAGCTAAATCTAGACAGTAAGCTATCAAAAAATAATTTATATATCTCCAGTGTACTTGCTGGAGGAAAAATGGTAAAATATATTTTCATTTTCATCATCATATTGGTCACGTATATGGTAAAATATATTTTCGTGTAAAATTATTTGTTTACCAGATGAGATAAATATACATTGTCTACAGTCATATTTCAACTGTTTTAGAGGCGTGCTGATATTGATCAAAAACCATATCATTTACAAACGTCAGGTATATTTAACTCAATTTAACCAATAATCAAAATTTTTGTCGAAAACGTAATTTAAAAGTTCTTACAATTCATCAGCACGATCAAGAAAGGAATTTTTTTCTGTTTCTCCGATTGCTTTAATCTATTTCTCGCTGTCATCAGCATTAACTGACAGATGAAATCTTTAATAATTTTGGAAAAAGGTGAATATACGAAAAAAAGGTGTTATAACATAAAACCATATTTTCACTGGCAAGCAGAAAGAACGTAATGAAGTCATATCAACGTCGTGTAAGTTACAATAATTTTATATGAGACATTCGTGACTAGAGGATTGTTTTAGTGCAGCAATAAAAGAATATTTATAATAAAAATTTCAATCTATTTTATATCAACATATACGTTGGTTGCAAAATATATTCGATGGCACGCCAAATGTATATGAAATACGTTGGTAAACTTAGATTAGGTGATTTTCTTTCGATTGACTTTTGCGTATCATACCGAAGATTACTATCTCTCCGAGATAATCTCTCAAGACTTGGTCGCACGTATTCAAAAATGCATACTGCATTATATTAAAATAATTTTTAATCGACTTAACATATTATTTTAAAATTATAATTTTTTAATGATAAAGTTTCATTTACTTTCAATAAGACGAAGCAAACTTTTTGAATGTCTTGCAATTTATCAGTGACGCAACTAAGTCAGTATAACCGACAAATATGAAAAATTCAACTAATCGTATCGTCTTGAACAAATTTTCCGGTCGTTGTCCATATCCAGTCACTCAAAAAGGATTTGATCAACATCTTCTTTAATCATATTTCCGCATCTACATATAAAACTTTAACTGGCCAAGCTGGTTATGAGGTAACGGGACCTGTCCAACAATTAAAGGCAATATTTTGGCCCAGTATATCGACACCATACATCACTTTACATTAAAAAAATATAATAAAAATATATAACATGTCTATCATAACAAAAATAGTACAAGCAACGAATGTCAAAGACGGCTTATTTTGGCACGACGCGTCGATCAAATATTATTCTTTATCCCCAGTCTATATAATTTACTACGTATTTACCGACCTTATTATGATTCTATATTATAAAAGCCTGTAATAAATTTTAATATTTTTAGTAAAATTCACAAATTTACGATGAAAATTTTAATGAAATTCATTAAAAACCTGACCCGTCTCTTCGCATAGGAGTGTAAAAGAGTTAATTCATTCCCTATTTACGTAATCATGTTAAAACCCTCGTAATTTTCTCACCATTAGCATTGTATGCACGGACACTAAAGTTCCTCTTTTTGCTTATTTACCCAGTCTTGTTAATTTGAAGTGAATCTTTAATCTATCCTTTTTGAGTGGATTAAACTCGTTCCTCTTAAATAAGCGAGAGTTTGACCCCAATAAACAGCATTTCAATGACGTTTCATATTATATTCTCACTCAGAAGTTTACTTTGGGAAATTTCGAAGATAGAAACCAATATTTCTCCGTATTTGGTTCAGAAGTTGATACCAATTTCATTGTAACAGTTCACTGTCTTACAATGGAAGTCATTTTCAAATATCAATATTTCAACAAGTTTAAAATTAACTAAGCATACAAGCTCAGTAAATAATCTACTGCTTTTCTTCATATTACAATTATAATAAAATAGTTTATTGATATTCTTCAGATTTATCACTCATGTTGATTGCTCATTTTTAAATCCAATATCTTTTTCACTTTTGTTTTTGTACTGGCATTAAAAACATTCTAAATACAGATAAAAGAGTCAACACGAAATCAAAAGTCCTTAAACATTACTATTGAAAGTTTTTAAGGTGTTAACTGTCACTTCTTGATGGAAAGGCATGATATTTTAAATAATAAAAACACATTTTTTAGTACTTATTTCCACAATATATTTTTTGATCAGGACCGGTTTCGCTCATCGCGAGCATCGCGATCAGTTGATTATGCTCGCGATGAGCGAAACCGGTCCTGATAAAAAAATACATTGTGGAAATAAGTACTAAAAAATGTGTTTTTATTATTTAAAAAACTATTGAAAGTATATAAATCTTATTGATTTCAAAATATTTTAAGTAACTATTAATTATATTGAAAACAATGACATTTAACGTTTACGTCAAATAATACTATGAACATTCCAACCTAATGATTTTCTGTAATAATATTCAGACGAATTAAAATGTTATTGGAAAATTAATAAATTAAAGAAACTCATTAATTTTTAATGAAACTTTGTGACGTCTAATATTTGTGACGACTAGTGAATTCCTGTGATTATATATTTTTTTACTTATTATCGACTGATTTATAAATTTATCTTGCGTTAAGGATATAATTAGGGAGAACAAGGGAGTTACAATAGTTAATTCAATTTTAGTTGAGAGCTTAGTTGTGCTCTGTTTATTTTGTGAATTTTCTGATATAATAGTTTATAATCTCCCATTTTTTGATGCAATATTCAAAACCTTTACTCAAGTCGAACGAATAATTATTCGATATTAAATTGTTGGTATATTTTTATTCTATTTAAAAGCAGCTAAATGTTAACATGCTTTCGTACACATGTTTACCCCACGTAAAAGTACTGGCAGTTTATATTGCAATTTATAGATGCTTGATTTATTTTTAAAATTGATTTCATCTTAACTAAATAACTTTATAATTTATAGCCAGTTATTAGAATTACTTATTAAAGAAATAGTTTAAAAACAGTTTGGTTATGGTGGAGGACCATTTATCTTTTTCTTCTATTTATGATTTTCTTTTCAAATGAACGGGAGGCTTTGATAACTAACGCTGAATCACCTTATCACTAGTTTTGTATATGCTTTATTCTTCTATCGCTACTGCTTAAAAAGTAGGGGTTGTGTAATTAAATAATGAGAAACTTAATAGAAAAACAATCACTATGAGACAAACTCCATTTGTGATCTAGATGCATCATTTTGCAAGCCAGTATTTTAAAAAGGTGTATTGATTTTTCTCCTTAGTAAATTTTCGATCATTCAAATATTTATATTGATTATCATTCATTTACCAAATACCTGGTTCAACAATTCTCAATAATTAATTTTTAATTTCGTTTATTTTAAGTCTTCAAAGCTGAATCATTTCTAATAAATTAATGTTTTAATTTTCCAGCTTTTGATTAAAATCTCACTCACTTTATGGGCATTTGATAAAATACACTGCAACCCTTTCAAAACAACCTGTCCTTTATCCTCATTCACTATTGTTATGAACTGTTCCATTGCGGCATTAATTGGTTACTTTTAAAGACGAATATCCAACAGAAATATTGGAATTCAATGTATTGTAGAACATGTAATGACATCGTTCAATGAAAACCAAATAAGCTAAAAATTGTTCATGGATGTATACATCAATAATTTTTCATATTTACTTTGTTTTCTTTATAATATATAATATATTGATTAATTATTTCATGATAAATTATAATTAGTTTTATATACAGTGTCTATAAATAAATCAGGACAAAAAAACATTTTTCTGGCCGTTTTACTTTTCATTTTTGGAGAATAGTGAAAATAAAATTATGTAAATACCGATTAAACTTTAGTTAACTATTTACACTAACAAAGCATTTTTTGAATATTTAATATGAGGGTTGTAAATTCAAAATTGTAGATTTTTAAACACAAATGCAGACTGCAAAGTATTCAAGGTAATAAATTAATCGATTTAAATATCAACGAATTTCAGAAATATTGATTCTTTGGCAGCAAAATTGGTTAGTGTAGTCTGAAGCCGAACACTTTATTGAAAAGATTTAATTTTATTCTTGAAATGGCTCTTAATAGCCTTCTAAAACAAAAGAATGTAATGAAAAAAAAAAACAATTATCTCTAGATAAGGATTCCGTTCAAACACGAAACTGTGTCAAGCATCCGTTAAAAGCTCCTACTAATAAAGCTCGCAATGCAGACGAGCAAGTACCTAAATAAGTTCTCTCTTATTTTAAACACAGCATCAAGCTGGCTAACCTAAAATACGAAAGTAATGAATAATTGAAATACAGCGCTATTTTTGCTGTACCAAAGGAGTGCATTTTTGTATCAAAAAGTGATTCAATGTCTATCTAGAGGAAATTCTTCCATATAATCCACGTGATTGCTTGCATTCACATTGGAATTGAAATATATTATATAAAGGTGCAAGTAGATGAAAAGTATTCGGATTGCAATTTTGTATGGTGACATCGCAAAGGCAGCTTTTGTATAAAGAAAATAATCAAAACGTGATCAGATGCATTTATATATACTTTTTGTTGTGATTAGATTGCTATTTATAACAATTCCACAAAACCGATATACTTAAATAGCAATCAAATATTATTTATGAAGACAAACTTTTCATACAAGCTTTTATCTTATAAAATTCATTGATATATCTCCATCATTTTTGATTTTCTTTGTTTATTATGAAATAAATCTAAGTCAGGATTGATTTCAATATAGACAAAAAGCTTTCAAACACAATATAACTATATAATGTAACATACAGCATATTAATTATTTGGTATTAAAAATCGAGCGAGATCGAAATGATTAATTAATACCTTGGTCAGTCACAATCTGATTCTTGGTTGAACCTACCTTGAATTTCCTATTTATTTCTGCTGATGTTTATTTAACTAAGCTTGTGTTGAATAATTCATTTATTGTAACGATCTTTTATCTACACAATTACGATGAGGCAGTACCGAGTAACTGTTTAAGGCTAAGAACTGTTCTGCTCGAATACCCCTTATTGATTTTTGTTATTATGTAATGTTGTTTGAAAATGACTTTCATAGATCACTGCCTTACATACTTTATATGCATACATATACGTGTGTAAGGATAGTATTAGGGAATAGAAATCACTGTGGATTGCTCAGCTCTACAGCGACTTACATCTGTCAGCAAAAACAAAGCAATTATTATACAAGAAATAAGTCTATAAATAAGAGATCACGGAAACTTGAAGAGCTCTGGTGCTAACACGTACTTAGCTAAATCTTAACGCTCCATTAATTTTATATACAAAAAAATGTTTTACATGATCAATATAACTTATTTCTTTATTATTTTTAATCCAGAATTCATATAATTTTATTCGTTTGGTATTGAAAAATTTGATCTTAACAGAAGCTTTTGAGACATTTTTGTTGTTTAAGCACTTAATATTTATTTACGAGAGATTAAATATGATTGAAGTAGTTAAACTTAGTATTCTCATGATATTTATATCAACAAATATCCTCCCTTGGAAAATCTATTGTGATTTTACGTCATAATTTAAATATCCAAAATTTACATAAATTATTATCACACAATTGATTAGGAAATGGATCATTGTTCAATATTTTAAATGTATAAATTCAAACTGTTTTTGAGTTAGAATTCTTTTGCAATTCAAGCTGACACTATTAAAAGAAATTGTTTACGAAATTCTCCATTATGTTCGCAATAAAAGTAAAAAAACAAAACAGAACAAAAACAAACAATGATTACGCGAAGGATATATTGTACATTTAAAAAATGAATTTAAAAAGGGTTCATTTCGAATTCGTTTGGTGGAGGAAGATAACAATATGTATGCTTGAGAATAAACTCAAACAAATAATTGGACACAATAAATGCCCGACCGTTATTACGTGAGTTTTAAATTAAATTAAAAAAGTAAAATTAATGGATTTTTACTTACGTTTGCAGGCCGTGTTGATGGTGTAAACACTTTATTTTGTCTATGTTTGATTGATGGAATCACACCTAATGTTTTACTTCTCTGCGCACATTTTTCTGTAAACAAAAAAATCTGATATTCATTCTATTGTGTTTTGTATAAGAGAAAAATCTAACATTTTTGGCTTAGAAAAGAATTAAATCAATGCTTAACATGTGGAGATTATTATTTATCTTTAATATTTGTTTTATATATTGCGTTTCGAAATGACATTTTATTAATAAAAATAAAAAAATGTATGACTTACATGCGTAATTTTTCAAAGATAAAACTAGTGAAAATCAAAAAACACATTTTCTCAAACCGTAAAAATTAATTTTTCATTTTTCCTGAGTAAATTTAATAAAAATATTTTTTCCATTTTTATTTAAGATAAAATGACATTTCGTGAAAACATAATGTTATATATGTTTATCATCACGTCAGAAATATTTTTTTCCAAATTTATATTTTTATATTACAGCAATAAAATTCATTTTCACAAAATTTATATTAATTTGAGAAAAGCTATAAAAATAATAATATCGTTGAATATTTTTAACCCATTTTCTTGTAATAGCCGACAATTTAATGATATACAATATTCTTATGACTTAGATTTTAAACTCAATTTCCGCTGGAAATTAATCTTTTTCTCAATATTTCTGCCTAATTAAAACGTCGTAGCCAAGTAATTTGTCGTGTATTAATACATGATTGTGTGGTTGCGCTTGCAAATCCCCAACTAAAACTTCCATTGACGTAATTAATTTAATGGAATCACACCGTTACTGATTAACATTGTAACAGTCGACGGTTTATTCACACACGTTTAATTTTGGAATCAATTTAAATAAGTCACATTTTTTTAAATAAAATCTCGAATTATATTCTCGCATTTGACATCCATAGACAAAAAAACTCCCAAAATTTTAGTGGTGACCGTGAACAATCAATAGAGTACAAGTGACAAATACCCTCTTCAATTCTACAGACCATTAATCTTTAAGCTATTGTGCTGCATATACATATAGAGCATCCAGAAACCTTCTTCTGTTTTTGAATTAATTACATTCTATATCACTGGCGGCAAAATCTTTGAGGGATTTTCGATATCTGAAAACGTTCGGTTGATTAGCTCGTAAATCTTTTGTTCCTCACTGATAATAATTTAATTTCACCGTCTTGTTTTATTTTAAAATTCAATTAACACGTTTGCTTTTATTTTAATTTAATATTGCATGACTTCGTATCAGACAAATTTACTAGTTGAAATATGGCAGAAGTATTGAAGGAAAATGGGGAGAAAGTCAAAGCGAGGACTGATTGCCTCTCTGTTATAATCATTAACCTGATCAAATATCATTGAATCAATGTATCATAAATTTCATTTTTACATCTGATAAATTGACTTTGAAAGAATGTTGAAACTTTACGCTATATTACATCAATAAAAATTATATTCAAACTGTTTTTCCATCTACGATAATCGGTTTGTGACACGAAATAGTTTTTTTACTTACATGTAATATACTTGTTTGATTTTACACTATTTAATGTGCCTTAATTAAAATAAACGACTTCAATTTATTACATTGACCGAACTCTGAATACTTGATATAATTCAATATCGAATTTAAATCGTTTAACTTCTGTACATTTCCACGTGTTTTATTATTCATGACCAAAGTTTTGACTATCTACATCTTTAGATATTCTAATACATGGATATGTTCAAACTGACGGTCCTGGATAGAAGGTATACCCAAAAAACGTACAAATAGTCATTGATAATAATTTGTATTCCAATTTGCAATTTTTTTATCATAAAAAATATTGTGGAAATTGTACAAAAAATGTGTTGTTTTTTTTAATTTAATGCATTTCCACCAATTGGAAACAGTTAATAGTAATAACAGTTGAAATGATTTTAGAAACCACTGATTTGATAATATATTGACAATAAAATTTGGAAAATAACCAAACGATTACAAACTAAATGACTTTGTAACGAAAGATGTTGAAGAATCAACTGCTGTAAACAACTACATTTTACATTTAACTTTAATGACTTAATAACAAGACTATACAGCTTAATAACAAGACATATACAGATATGTATTTTTTCATTTAAAATTAAGATATTTTTGATGAACAAATGGTTTCTGCTGAACTATTATTAAAAAAATATTAACTCAATAAAACTTAACACGGTGAAAAAAATAGCAATGTATTTTAGTTCTACAAAATTATTTTTAAAAAATATAGTTGATAGCTATTTAGGCTCACGCCATCGTCAGAACTATGCTTAAACTACCATTCGCTTATCTATATATAACTGTGCAGAATAGGCACACAACACATCCTCTCTCCTGTTCCAACGGCCTAGCTTGTTACTTTAACACAATGACACTAAATTTTCAAAAATTCTAAATAAAACAAAAGGTGTCTATGACAATAAGTTTATATGTGGGACGGAAGTGGTCATTATGGAAGCAAATCAGACCACCCCTTTGTACAATGGCTGGACAAGTGGCGATACTATAATTTTAGATTGTTCGTTAAGAATCCTTTGTGATAATTGGTGCCTATTGATTTCCAGCTGTTCCAAAGCCGTCATTCTCCGAACCGAAATTGTTAAAGTTGTTATTTTCAACAATTCGCTAATCACGTTATTAATGAATCACATAATATAAATTCCAACTCAGCGCCTAAATGTTTGCATCTTTGTTGTAAAAAGAAAGGCGAAACCCAGGTCGTTTGTGACAAAACGTGTGGAATCGTACAAAGTTGTAACAATTCAAATTTGATATTGAAATTCCATCAAGCAACTTCAGTCGATATCATTAATTATTAAATAAAAATAAAATATTTTTAAGTAATGTTATTTCACAAAGAATGGACAGTTTAGATAATAGAGAAAAAAACAGTAAAATTTATTGCCGTTTAGAGAGATATATTGCAAGAAGGTATTTCAGCATATTTATATTTTTAAAAGTATACCGAAAAGCATTTTAGTTTAATATTTGTATCGTGTAATCTTTTGGTTACTTTGTTTATATATAATATAAACCACCCTGCTTCAATCGCTTTAAAAATAAATTAATTATTTATTGTTTTATTTTCAAAAGGTAAGACTGAATGAATAAGTTAACGTCGCCAAAATACATGCAGAAATATACTAAATTCTCGAGACAAAAAAAGCGCATTGCTACGTAAGAGTCCAGCATTGCGATGCGCAAACGAAAATTGCAGGCATAAAAATGGAAACTAAATTGCTCTGGCCCTCTTCCGGTATATTTCCGGTAGGAAAGACCCGTTTTCCTTCAGATTCCGATGCAAAAATGGAAATAGAGAAATGTCAGCGGGAAATAGGTCAACCGAGCAACAATCTCTTCTATCTCTAATTAAATCTAAGGCCTGTGTTCAAAATGCACTTTTGGGAGAATATTAACAAAGCTCTAAGTGCTTTTGTAAGCTCTCAGCCTCTACGATGTGCTCGCTATGTGAGCTTACGAGAGACAATGGACCTTTTCAATTTCATATATCAATGAAATTCCTATAAAGACGATAACTGACATCTCAATTTTCACTACGCCATTTGGCAGCTGCTGTTAGTAATATATTAGAACAGTGATTTCCAAACTTATGCTAGCATGTCGATATTGTAAAACAATGGCCGAATAATACCAAATTATATTCTTTTTGTTACATTTTAACTTTATGGATTGTATCTACCATTATAAACAAGCAATTTACGATCCGTTTATTGCAAATTATATCAAGAGATATTTTTTTTATTATTTTAGTCAATTTTTTTTCTTTAGAATGTCAATATGGTTATCATTTGACACACCCGTGTTAATAAACAGGTATTTTTTTCAATCTATAGTGGAAAGTTAATAGTTAAAGTTAAAGAAAGGAAATAGTTACATACTTCTAATCAACACACTCCGGTGTCATTTTTATAAATTTATTTTATTTAACTCAAAAAAGTTTGCGACAACTGCTTTAAGACTGATATTAAAATTCAACATTATATTTTATTCGATATAACGAAAAAAAATAAGCATTACTTGTATAATGTGTGCATCAAAAGATCTCTTTGAAGGTGTTAACTGTCACTTCTTGATGTAAGGCATGATATTTTAAATAATGAAAACACAATTAGAGTACATATCTCCACAATATATGTTATGATCACGACCGATTTCACTCATCGAGAGCATTATCAAATGATTCCAACGCAACAACAAAACCGGACCTGATCATAAAATATATTGTGGAAATAAGTACAAAAATCTGTTTTTATTATATTTGAATTATTACAACTGTGTATGATTCCACATGTTTTGTCACTAACGACCCGGGTTTCGCCTTTCGGCATCTTCAGAATAACACTGACGTAAAATAAACAGTAAGCATCGTACATATACCAAAGTTATTAATTACAAAAAAATACCTACCCCAAGGCAAGCAGTAAATTGCAGCTAAAACAAATTTTATAATGTTTTGTTGTTTCTGTTTTTATTATTTAAAAATACAACAATTTTCTTGAGTGTTGAGTATAAGTCATGTATTTCGTAAAGCCGTATTTATAAGCTTGTGCTATTAATGAATCTGTCACCTTATACTTTCCAATGCTCCGTTAATTGTATCCGTAAAGTTATCTTAACGACTCGCAATCAACACGCTACTCCGAGACTATCATATATCAAGTTTAGTCATGAATCATGACGCAGCGTCAAAGGCAAGCACGACATCAGCTCAGATAAATTAACTAAATAGTATGGAAAACCACAGCAAACCATGCATTGCAGCGCCGTGTTGTGGCTAGGACACTATTCGCATGTTCACAAATTACCTGACACAGTCACCTCGCGCGGAACAACTTCACTTGAGAAACACAGTAGCGTCCGTAAAAGCCAACAAACATTTGCCAATGTAGCATAAAAATTAAAAGAGTTAGAGTTTTGGCTGATCGGTACTTTAAGCATACCGCTCTTCAGGTATTAACTGTCTTTTCTTAATCACTTTTAAGGTGTCAACTGTCACTTCTTGATGGGGAGGCATGATATTTTAAATAATAAAAACACATTTTTTAGTACTCAGTATCAGTTGATAATGCTCGCGATGATCGAAACCGGTCATGATAAAACATATTGTGGAAATAAGTACTAAAAATATGTTTTTTTTATTTTTTTAATTTTCTTTTCTTAGTGGAAGTGCATAATATTGTAAAAAATAACAACGCGTTTTTAGTACAATATTTCATAATCACGACCGGTTTATCTAATTGCAAGCATTATCAACTGATTCATTGCATTGTCACCACGTTTAAGAAATACATGGACAGCAAAATATTTTTAGTATTAAATTAGCTCGATGAAAATATAGTAATGTATTTTAGTTCTACAACATTTTTAAAGATATAGTTGATAGCTATTTCGGCTCGCGCCATCGTCAGAAATATGAAACTTAGTAGAATGTAACGTAGAAGTCATGACGTGTAGTCAAGTGTAACCGTCAATATTTCTGCCCTGCTCGAGATATATATTTATATGGACACTAAAATATCTTAAATATTAAAATAGCTTTATTATACAACTCAATCGTCAGGTCTAACTGTTATGCCCGTGGCTAAGTGGTCAACAATATTAGCTTTTTTGACGAATCTCACAGTTTTGATTTCCAGTACGAACAGAGTTTTTTTCAATCTATGTACGTGTAGACACTCACATCCTCAATCTTTAAAAAAACAAGGCATAAAAATAGCGGTTAACCAACTAATAATATTTCTCAAGTCCCATCTCTTTTATGTCTACTCTCTTTGCCAAAATGTAAAATGTCTGTGCATCTCAATAACAAATATCTTCTGTAATACCTTCATCAGGTGATCATATACTCTTTATATGTAAATCAGTAAATTATCTTCACGATACCCTCACCAAGGCACGCCAATGGGTCCACAATTGAAGCTTCTTCTGCATGTTGTCAGAGTGTCGCTTGCAATATCAACATAGTCTAGTTATCTTGGAAGTTTTATGCGGCCCTAATTAATACGGATGACATTATACTTGTTTATTAACAAGCTAACTCGAATCGTTTGATCGGAAAGTTATACTTACACTTCAGTTTCAGAAACACACGAATCAAAGCATCATAAAGTGCTTTATTTCAAATGGCAACATATTTTTTTAAATGATTCAATAATAAAATATTGTAATATTTTGGTTGCGATAAGACCCCGTTAAAATTTATTTTAGATTTAAAAAAAAAGGATAATGCTTCAATAAATAAGCTATTGTATCACTTAACGAAAATGAATAAACCTTTTTTTTTAATTTACATCCCATATTTGTGAAACGGGTAAAACCCATTTCCTTATAATTTTATTAACTAGATAATGAAAAAACGCTTCTCAATTCAGGCCAATACTTTTCCTCGATGATAACAACTACAGACTTGCATTGTCAACTCAGCTCATGCGGCACTCATATATCCAGCTTATTGAGTTTCATCGTGCGATAAAAAGTTCTTTTTACTACTTTTTTGACAAATTTATTATCAGGTATCTATTAAGCGTGTACAATACGACGACTGACATTAAATCAACCATCATAGAACTGCTTTTATTGTCCACCAAATAATCTAACGCTTTTCCACCAAAAGTGGACAGTTAAAATTTTAAAAATATCTATAAATTAAATGCATTCATTGTGTGCTTTACCGTATAAAATTACAAATATGGTTCTTAACTAACTGTGACAAAAAATTAAAGGGAAAAAGTTAAACTCATTTTCACAGAAAACTTTTCACTAAGGTCTCACAATTGACTAACATGCTTTACCACTGTTTCTGGAACATTTTTTAAATATGATAAAATATGACCTTTTTTTATTCTTTTTTTTGTTATTTTTTTATTGGTTATTCTTATCATTACAATTTTAATTGGCTCAAAATAAAATTGTTAATAAGCCATTTTTGAAATATACCAACACCAATGTTGTCAATTACCGTTATTGTTATTGTTTCATCCATGTTATAGAATGCCGGAAGATGCCAAAAGTAAAAACCCTGGTCGTTTGTAACAAAACATGTAGGATCGTACAAAGTTGTGACAATTCCAATTTAATATTAAAATTTCATCAAGCACCTTCAATCGATATCATAAATTATATTTATATATGAAGCTATTGTAATAAGGTTTGAGCCTGTAAGTATCGTTCATGATACCATCAGTAAAGTTACGTAACCAATGACCGTTTTTGAGATGTTAATAGGAACTTTTTGATGTTTTGTTATTTAAGATGCCAATAACATTTACCATTTGTTATTTTTAATAATAAAAACACATTTCTTAGTACTTATTTCTACAATATTATATATCACAATTTATGACCAGAACCGATTTCGCTCATTGCATTATTCAGTTAATGCTCAAGATGATCGAAACCGATCTCGATCATAATGATATAAAATTGAAGAAATAATAACGTACTAAATACTTACATAAATATAAATAATAAAAGCCATTCATGTGTTGAATTTTTTTATAGGCTTAATTAACGCTTTTAACCGATTAAGTCATTTCACAATATTGCCAGTCTATTAAAACTTCATCCAAAAGACGATAATTCTAAAAAAGATTGAAAATTATGGAAATAATTTACAAAGAAGATAATGTTTGAGGAGCTTAATTATCCGCCAAAAGCATGTGTTTAACTGCAATGAATTTTCTTTTAACTTTGTCCCACTTGAGCAAACAATGAGGGGACCGAAATTTTCTTAACTTTGCAAAGCGACACATCGCCTGTAACTTTAAAGAAACGACAAAAACTCAATTTTCCGGACCACATTTTTTCCATTATACGAGATTATGAAAGCCAGAAAATGGAACCCCTTTTTACAGCGCCATTTTACATGGTACTATATATCAGAAGTTTTTTAATCCGTGAAAGAGTCAACCTTTTTTAAATTGAATTCAATTTAATTTATAAATTATTTATATAGTAGTAAAATTCTATTGTTATGAAGATAAAGTAAGCTAACACCAAAATGACAAATCGATTGATTAATATATTTACATGATCTTTATATTATAAAAAGAGCCGGTCAAAATGATTAAGAATTGAGCAAATTCTTTCTGTCGAAACAATCAAAACTTGCCAATATCTTTCACATTAAAGCGGATATAAAAACAGGGTGTTTATTGGGAAAGTTGACTTAATATTTTAGCCGCCTTTTTGTAGTGTTTCATTAATTTCAAGAATTCATATCTGGAAATTGTTGTATGGACTTGGCAAATTTATTATTGAATTTTTTCAATAAATAACAATTCATCAATTATTGTGACGATTACAAAATTACGTGAATTTTTTTACGAGGCAGCGTACTATTATTTATCATTACAAAAAGTAGTACAAAAATAAAGTTGTAAGCCTTCTCAGTGAACACCCTGTTTTTAGATTAAAAATAATTGTGTAGCTATTTGACGTTAGAAAACTTTACTAGCGCATTTGAAAATTAATAAAGCAAATTTACAGCAAGTGATTATTCTACATTCATGTTATTTTAAATATTTAAAATAAAACTATTATTTTTTCTTTGTTCCATGTTTTGTGTATCGAAATGTACTCTAAAGTCAAAGAATATTTTCAGGCCATATTTATAATTATAGTGTATTTGCTTTCACAAAACAAAATATAGCGACCATGAAAATGTAAATATACTTAGTACTAACTTATAATATATTAAAATTAATTGAAAGTCCATAACAATTTTTTATTTTTATTGTCCTGGACTTAAAAATATATACTTGTAAAAATGGCACGTAACACTACGTTTGGTTATTTAAATATAATGCCTTTCCACCAAGAAGCCACGGTGACATCTTCAAACAGTTAAAACTGATATATCTTTCAGTATTAACTATCTTCTTGACGATATCAGCCGTCTCAACAATTAATAAGTTAGCAGTCAGAGTGTTAATTGTATATGATTGAACACATCAGTTAACTTTGGTTCAATTAACACTAATACGCTTTGAATAGAACGTGTTTCATGATTGACTTATGTACATATTTGTACATACAGAAATGAAATATATGAACCGGTTGCTTTTGGCGTAGTCTTATGCTCAAAAGCACAAGGTTGACAATCACAGTTTCAAGTCGACACGGTTTTCCCGCGTCGCGTAATTAGATGGCGGCAGAGAGAAAACAAGTACCCATGAATAATGTAAGTGCATAATTTCTAAATTAACTCGTCGCCGGCATTCCGTGGGTAATTCGGCGATTCCGCGCGTCGACGAATCACTCTGAGACAATTCCACTATTATTATTTTCATTTTATCGCATCTCGATCAATGGCGCGAAATAATTGCCATTTAAAACGGCAAAGTAAATTAAATTATCTCATTGTTGTCGAGCGAAAGTGATCACATCGCTAAGCAATGTTTTGTTATAACTGGTTTAATTAATGTTGCGAATAATCGACTCGAAAAATTGTCGCAAATATATTTGCAATGCACGGCTATTTATTGTTCTCAAGAGGAAGATATCGCTTTAAAGTTAGTGCAGTGATCAACGTCGTTGGCCTTTATTTTACATTCAATAGAAAATATGTTCACCAATATATCTAGTGACGTAAAATATTTCAAATTTGAATTGTTAAAATATTGTACATTAGTTGTACAATGTATTCAGAAAATGACTTAATAACTTACCAATGTCTCAAAATGACCGATATTTTCATGTGTGTGGCCCATCACTATATTTAAAAAAAACACTTTATAATTTACGCTTTCAACTGTGGTTTTTTGATTTGTTTTGGTTTTTTTTCAACCAAATATATTTCAGTCAATATTGAAAATTAAGTTGTAATATGTTACATTTAATAAATATGATTAAAATCATTTTTTATGTAACGAAATAGAAATGGCACGCGCCGCGAATTAAAAATTATAATTATCTTATTTTTACACAAAGATCAAACCGATTTATCATCCTTGATAATTGAAAACGTTGTTTCATTACATATTCAACAAACGGCTTAAAAAAAACGACCGATTTTTTCTCTAAATTTTCAAAATATACTTTTGTTTTACTTTTCAAGTTCGTGTTAGAGCGGTCAACGTTGGTGTCTTCCGTAACTTAACTAACGGATTCGATTCTTATTACGGACAACATTTTTCTTTGAGCGTTCGAAGTCATGGGTGCTTGCGGTGTCTCAAAATTTCTTCCCGCTCATTCCATCCCAAAAAAAATAAGTGCAGCAAAAGGCGTAAACTAAGCCATAAGTAAGCTTTTCAATTCTTATCCCACCTATATCTAATCGCTTTGTAAATGAAAGGTTTAAAAACTGAGTAAATTTCCATTATTTGGTATACCATCTTTGAGAAGCCATATGTACCACATTGAGAGCGGGCATGAAATTAAAAAAGTCAAGAATAATAAATTTAAGGCGTAGATTTAAATCATTTCAATTTAAACAAAAACTTAACCACATTATCAATCTGCATTTTTTTAAAGTTTGAATTGTTGAAGGTTGTACGATCCTTTATGTTTTTTCACTAACAATGGGGGTTTCTCCTTTTGGCATCATCAGGCATTCTATCACACAAATGTTACAGAACCGACACCCAAAAACAGTAAGCATAGGTTACATACTTTACAAAAGGAATTAATTGCAAAGGAAAAACACATTCGTTAATGATAAAACATGTAGAATTGTGCAAAAATTCAACAATTCAAATTTGGTAGTGAATTTACATCAAGCGCGTTCAGTCGATATCATAAATCATGTATTTTGTTTTTTGAGCATTTCAAAATTCACTGTAAAATCAGTTATTTTAAAAATAGAACTTTATAACGTACGCAAAAAAAAACGTCTTGTAAAAATCATTTTAAAAGCGGTACGTTATTATGTCACATATGATATTTTAATTAATTATGATAAAAAATTATTACTTGTTTAGATATGAATGTCACGAAAACATTTTTTAATGAAAAACATTCAATAGAGTTTTTTTTAAATATTTATCCACAAATAGAGATTACATATTTAACGTTTGTATTCGAACGTGCTTTGTGTGTGACAGGCTGGATATTGCGACAGTTTTTCCAGGTCAAATATTTTTATGTTTCATAACATTTTATCATTATTTCTTGATTGATATTTTTCTCTTATTCTCATCGCCAGATCAATCTGTTTATTTTTAGTAAAAGAAAACGAGATCATGGCATTGGTAAAGAAAATTGTAGTGGATTTGTAAATGATTAAATGGCACGATGTTCAACAACAGTGCTTAAAGAAACAAATGACATATTTTCGACAAGCATTTTTCGTTCAGAAGTAAAAAATGTGTATTTCATATTATTTTTTGGTTGGAAGTATACTTTATCTTTTCCTTGCGAAAAAGCCCTTATTCTCATCTGCCAATAATGGAAAAAAATGTGGCCTTCAAAACAGCACTTCGGACCTTCTTGCTGATGCAGCTTCACGTGAATAAAAGCTCGATGAAAGCTTTTAAAATTTTAAGTAACAGATCGTAGATTATTCAAAGACATGAAATCTGGAAAATATGATTTAAAAAATATATCTGGTAGCGGGCAACAGGGTTAAGTGTATAAAACAGCCTTAAAAGTTTAATGCAACGCAAATCTGAAGACAACCGTCGAAGAATTAGTTTGCATTTTGGGCATTTTTGAATATTGACGCTTTCACTGCTAATGTAAAATTCCATGCAAAAGTATACTGCTAAATATATTTGAATTATAAAAATGTATTAATTATATGCATTATTTCAAGGACAAAACACGCGAATGTCGGTAAGTACAAATAACACGACGTCGGTATTTTTGCGTCTCACATCCGTCGTAATGGTTGGTCCACACGTATTTTTATTTTGAAATAAATATTGATTCATGATTGCAAATATATACTTTACACATAAATTTCTTTACTATATTTTTCAATAAGCACTTATGTTTGCTCACAATTCAATAAATTGAAAATTACCATAATCAAAATCTACATAAAATAGTATTCTATGTTATTATAATATTTAACATAATAGTATTAACAGTAGTTTATGATATTATGTAGTTTATTTTACATAAAATTTAAGCAGCTTGAATAATTGACAAGTTAAATGTCATGTTTTTTTCCTACCTTTTCTGTTAATTTGCATTATATCAAAGATTTTAATATTTTTCAAAAAGGTCGCTCGTTTTTTACGACTCTGATTCCGACACTGACCAAAAAAGTGACTCCAACCTCCAGCTCTGCTTGAAATGTGCTGTGAAAGTAGAAATAATTTGTTTTATTGTATAAAAATATATCGCAATAATTTTAGCATAATCATAATCTTCAATAGTCACATTAGGACTACCTGCAACAAAGCATTGCAAATGTTGGGCTTTATCCTACGTACTACGAGAGCCTTTTCAGGTGTTAAAATTTTAATATTATTGTACAATAGCTTAGTGCGAAGTAGGCTTGAGAGTGGGTCTATATTTTGGGCCCCAGGAGATTTGAAATATGCCCTTATGGTGGAAAAGGTTCAGAAGATTTTTTTGAGACTTCTTTACTTGAGGGCATACGGATACTATCCGTGGCTTTATCCAACTGACTTTCTTTTAGGTATGCTCACTTTTAATAGTTTGAAAAATCGAAGAGAAATATATCTAGCCACATATTTCTTTCGACTAATTCGAGGCCAAAATGAGAATTCTGCCATCCTTAATAATGTCAATTTGTATGTTCCGGATAGTTTTTAAGAAATCGTGTACATAATTTGTTTGTTCTTCCGAAGTGTAAAACCAGTCTGCCAATAGGGATGCCAATGGTAAGAGCATTAACAACGTTCAACAGTATTGCTTCTGATGTTGACATATTTCATGTGGACGAAAGTGAGCTCAGACGAATGTTATTTTTTCAGTTAAAGTAGACATTTCATGAGCTTACTTGGTAGACTTTCTTTTTTTGCAATCCTTATTGATTGTTTTATAGTGTATTTGTTGAATTTTTATATTTAAATATGTTAATTTGTTACGGTGCAAAAGCATTGAATTGATAATTTGTAAGTTTTGTACCGTATAGTTGTAATGAATAAATAAATAAATAAAAATAATATTTAATGCTGGTGGATGCCGATATATGTTAGCTATTAATAACTGTAAATAAAGTTTTGTTGAGTATAAAACTCTCGTATTATTGTAGTCTTTCCTAATAAATACTACTTTGATTAATAGTATATTTTGAATCATGGTCTTTTTTTTATATAATGTCTTCCAAACTTTATCTGACCGTTAATACCTGTAGAATTGTACAAATAGACCACGTTTATTTGCGCTCTCAGTGCTTGTCATAAAACATAATGAATTCAATAATTTAGCGGAGCTTCATCAATCACTCTCACTCAATATTGTAGCTGAAGGCATACAAGTGAAATATCATAATTTAAGGCACGCAACATCTCAAGTTATACTTCTCAGATGGGTAACTGGATGTTCTATGCCCCTGGGAAATGATACGCCAAATCAGTTCGGCTCAACAATTATCTTACTCTCTACGTGATTTTGTGTGCAGCCGTAGTATTATGCTCTAGTGACAGATAATAACCTTTTGAGAACACTCTATCTAAGTCTACACTCTATCTGAGTCTACACTCTAATATCTTATGTTTTCTCAAATATTACTCAATAAGCTCTACGGATGATGTATTGTAAAATAACCTCTAGCTGAGGTCATCTTGACACCGTTTAAAATCAATAAAGTCAGAAAGTCAATACGACCTCTTTGTATCAAACTAAAAAAATATATACACGTGTCTAACAAGAGGTCAATAAATTTTACTCGGCTCTTATTAAAGACCGATGTAATGAAATATGATCTCGTTAAATCTTCATCAAATAAATATAATTATGTATCGTATAGCTTTTTTCTTCACAGTGATATAGACAAATTTAAATTGTTAAAATTTTGTACGATTCCACCTGTTTTGTCATTAAGGACCCGGGTTTCGCCTTTCGATAACTTCAGGCATTCTATCACACTGATGCAATAGAACTGACATACAATAAACAAAAAGCATCGTCTATTACCAAAGGTATTAATTACAGGAAAACACAAACTCCAAGCAAGGCAAACAATAAATGGCAGCTACAACAAATTTAATAATTTTGATCAAATGATAATTAACATAATTGCCTGTGATCATTTTTATTAACGATTTTGTTAATGAGTCATTCTTGGAAACAAATTGGAATTTACAACAAATAATCATCAATAAAATATAATTGGATTTTTTTAAGAAATACCTACTTTTTTCAATCTGGCAAGTTACGATCAAACATCTAGTGATGAAATGTAAGAATTTTATTGATGAGATTGTCGATTCATTGAACCGATCTCACGTAAAGGATACAACAACGGTGAGTTAATATGATTAAGCTGGTCATTGACGATGAATTTTGAATTTAATACCTGGCCTCTGCTAATTTCTAGATTCTCCTGACAAAATAATTTATGGTCCCCCGTGTTATGATGTAACAATTGAACCCCCTCATCCGCTTCAAATTAATCCATAACTCCTATCATAAATCCGACTTATAACTTATCACTTAATAGTAATAATGACGAGAAGGCAGAGGAATCAACATTCAAAGATACAAAAATGATTCAAAATGTCAACACAGATGATATTTCAATTATTTTTTAGACAAACTTTTCAAATACTAGACGTGAGAATTTTATAAAGAAATACAGCCACGGAAAATGCAGAAATCAAGCCAAAAACTTACAACGAAATATATTTGCAAAAGGAAATAATTTACCGTCGGATCAACAAAACGAATCCAATGTAATAATAATTGACTGAGATCAGGAATCCAGTGAAAACAGCAATTCATCAAATGAATTGGAGCAAAATTCACGAGCGATTATGTTTGCAATCCGACACTTACAGCAGTGAATAACTCCTATAAGTGAATACATGTGTATCTGTTCTCATTGTATTTTAACAATCAATAAAGAAATTAAATTCCATATGTAAATGGATTCAAAGAACAAATTTTGGTTTTTCATATATTTTTGATACTTATTACGCGATATTGTTTTATTTTTGAAACCGAATTATTAAATCATATTGAGAGGTTAATAAATTTTTTTTGCGGGATTTTTTACTCTCGCCGTTTTCTAGGATTGGGTAGATAGTCCAACGATCTCTTACATTTTTAATTACAATAAAACATAGATTTGATGATACAATTTTAAATAATCTGCCAAAAAAAAACAACATGCCCTGTCATTTTGAAAATGAATTTGCATGGTTCGCTTCTTTGTAAATTGGATGTGGATGTGTATGCGTTTTATGCAAGTATTTGTGTTTGGGTATAGTATATGGGAAAGCATGTATATGTACATAAATATGCATATTGTGTCCCAGTAAACCGGATTCCCTGTAGACAGCTCAGCTCTGCAGCGACTACCTTCTACTAGTAACGACGGAAGAAAAATAGAAAAAATAAATACTTTAACATCAATATACCTTATGTCAAGTGCTCCGTTAAGTTAATATTCTAAAAATGGATAGTAATAATAATTCATGCTTCAATTTATTATATAACAATAAAATTGTACAAAATATCCACGATATATTTTAAGAAATCGATGATTTTTTTAAATAGCGACGTTTTTATCACAACCATTTTTTCATAAATATTTCGAATTCAAAATTTATAATATATAGATTTTTCAATTTCCCTCAAATGAAAAAACGTATTTCAAAGGTTCTCTTTTGCTATCAAAATAATTTTTTACATGAAATTATCTATTTTACTTCTAACCAAGTGTCCTTGATATTTAAAGAAGTCAAAAACATTATTTATTTGAAGATTTTATGCAAAGTTAAATTCGTGAATACATTTTATATGAACGAAAATTTTTTATTTAAAAACAGTGAAATGTTACAGTATAAAAGAAATCCTAGAGGACTGCAAGAAGAAAACATTTTTTATTCGGATAGTTTTTCATCGTTAGTATTTCTGAGTTTATGCTTACAAGATCGGAAAAAGGATAAACGACATCTCAAAGACTGGTTTCTACTTCCGGTTGAAATTTTTTGCGGATGACGTTTCCAATAGGATTACGTCGTGTAGCTTTTTTGTTTCGCTTGCGTTCTAGTAGAGATAACTATTTTTGTGTAGATGTTCAGTTTTACGTCATGCCTATAAAATAAACTGCTAACGAAGGTGTTTTATTTTCTATATAGGTCATTATTAAAACCAATTTATCTTTGTACATACTCATAGTCAAATAATAAAATTTAATACAATAATACTTCGTTTTTATTATTTATCGAATTGGCATTTACTTGGAAGATTATTATTACAAAATGTAAAAGTATTGAACTATTATATTAAAGCTCTACAAGTTTTACATATTAATGCATAGGCTCCCAACCTTTTTCTGGTGGCGACCCCTTTTTCATAAAATCCATGTGACCCGCGACTCTCCATACAATCCAAAAGCATACGAAAAAATATAAAATATTTTTTAGTTGACCGTTTAAGTTGGCGATCCGCCGAAAAACCCTTCGCGACCTCCAGGCTGGAAGCCTGTGTATTAATGGTTGTTGCCAGCCATTTCAAATTTTGCCATTTTCATAAACTTAATTTAAGCTTAGCTCACAGAGATGTTTCAAAAACGTCTTGCAATTTTTATAGCGGCATATACATAATACTTAGGATCTGAAAAATATGTCTGGAAATAGATAACGCAGTGATGTATAAACTTAAAAAATGACCATCAATGAGTTACTTTGCAAAATGAGAAGATTCATGTATAATAATTATATTAATTTATTGATACTTTAAATACTGATAAAATTTGAGATGATAAAGTGTGTAAAACAATTTAATGTGTATATATTTTCAAACAATAATTCAAGTTTAGTTTATTAATTATTCGACGATGGGAAAGCCGAAACAACAATAATTTGATGTTAACTTTATCGCGTTTAACGCTTCTTCGATTAACACAATACAATTATTTTAATATAATGTTGGTTTTCTGACTTCATCCGTTATGTGTATGCAGCCGCTATTACTTGTTAGCTTTCCACAACGCAATACTGACAAAAAAAGAATTGATTATACTCCTCTTTCTATTTCTTGGCTCGGTACTAAGCAACGCGGATTGATCTTTAAGCCATACACTACTGTCCTTAAAAGAAAATAGAAAAAAACGAAAACGTGACTTTCTCAGCCACTCAGTTTACGTAATATTAAGTATCCTATGTATTCGTACACTGAAAATCCACCATGGCGAAAGAATTTGATCTACTCGGCGTTGAATCTAAAGATGAATCGAGAATACATCGTTCCCCGTATGATCTTGGAAATTTATCGAATGGCTCAAAGTCAACCTTGGTTGATACTAATTCAGCGTAAATAATGTGTGTATATTCTTAAACAGTATATAAAGCTTTGTTATTTCATTGTTCTAGCGATAGTTAAAGCCGAAACGACTATCAACAACAATTTTGCGGAGCTGAATAATTTAACATGTTCACCTTACCTTGTGTAATTCTTCTACATCAAACGTTAATACAATATAACGCGATCTGCTTAATGCTTAAAAATATGTCAGAACGAACGCTGATTTGTGTTATAAGCCTCACGCCTAAAATCTTTCGATGGGACATGCATTTCTGAAATATTTTCTTTGACACTGAGGAAGATCATATTCGTGATAGGGATTCAATAGAAAAAACTACGGTTGACCAATTGGAGGCAGTATCGTATGCAGCATACGCATTTTCCCATGAGTAGAGAAGAATAATTGAGGCTTCTAAAGAATGTATTGCCAGGCAAGAAGAAGAAAAAAGGGCTATGTATATAAGTGTGTCTCCGTGTGTAAAGCTTGGTCTACACTGAACAACATGTCTCTTCAAGACATTGCAAATGAGACTTTTATTTCCAGTTAACACACGAGCTTAAAATGTTGTATATTTATTCATTCCGAGCTTTTAGGAGATCGTCCTATAAACTATTACTTATCGATTAGCTCCATAAAATCATTTAATTTAATATTAAAAGGGAACCTGGCCCATTCCAAATTAAGAATATTTGTCGTTGTCGAAATATAATCAATGGTATAAAAAATGCATTGGAACACGGCTTGGCTGTTACGGCGCTTTTAAAAAATAAATAATTAATTGAAATTCGGATATCAATTTTAAGAAAACTTTTTCTACAGCTTTCTACATCATTTTATTTTAACGCTTAATATTTTTGATAACTGCGAGCACTTTAAAAATACGAAATTTCTCATTTTTTTCCTCCCGATATTCTTCCCGAAAAAATATTCAATTCGCGATATAAGTAGAATTAATCAGATTTGACTGGCAATACGATATTCTAACAAATTCATTATTAAAGAGAGTTCTTAAAATAAACATATATTTTACAAATTTGTTTTAACATTCAAAATTTACAGATACAACGATAGTACAAATACAATATTTAAAAAATATATAAATGTACATCCGATCTTTTGAGTAGAAAACATCATTCAAATATGTAGATAAACGATTGTATTATGTATGTTATTTTTTGCCGTTTGTTAACTGTAAATGGTGGCCTTACTTAGTAACTCAGTCAAAATGGTTTGTAATATTGTATATTCAATTTGTCTATGTTTATCCAAAAGCTTTTCAAATCTCTGTATCTGATAACTAAAATAAGTCTTTACAAGCTTTATAATAAGCTTACTTCACTTAGTTTCTGAACCTTATCTGTCTACCTCAATATCTCTAAAAGTTTTTTTAACAGGCGTCCTACAAGTGGTTTAAATTGACCGCATTGTGTGACTATTCCTTAGATTGACATTTGTTAATGACTATGACATTCCATTACACATATACATTCAAATTGACAATCTGATCACATAATTGAAATATAAAAGGTATTATAAAAAAAACTCTGTGAAGGAACAATTTTTTCATCTAAATTAATTTTAATAGTATCAGATTTGATATAGTTATATTCATATTCGATAAAGAGAATCTTACAACATAAGGACAATAATCAGATGGAAAATTTGATTTATTTTATAGTATATTAAAACGAGGACAAACAAATGAGAAACTTTAGTTAATCTATTTTTGAGCTTAGAACAAACAACTTATATAATACATATTGTGAAGGGGTTATAGAAAACCATGTCACTTAACAAGGACACCACGAATAGCTTTAAGATTACGCTAAACCTTGTGAACTACAAACCCACTGCTATAAAAGAGCATATATACATATTCTCATTGCGTATTTTTTTTTATCAATTCTCTGTAACAATTAATTCGACTTGTTTATACCAGTTTTTGTTTTGTTGTTTTCATCAGTCGTCGTATTTAGAGATGCATAAACCAAAATTTTTAATAAGGAAGATCCTCAAATATTGTTTTGTTATTAAAATAGATAAAAATTTAATCACAATTACTTCCTTATTAGTATTTTAATATTTTGAACGATATTTTAAATATCGTTTAAAATTATACACGAGTTACTCATCTATGACACTGACAAAAATTTTGTCCAATTATAATTCTCAATACGAATTTTTTCAAAATATAAAAAAATGTATTGAATATTTTGTGCGCCTATTCAGTGAAGTAATAATCCCAAAGCGATGGTTGTTAGGAACATACCACGACCATTTTATTTTCTCTTTGATAATTTGCACTGAACGGAAGTCACCAAAATGGCGTGTCGGCCATGCTGTTGTTTTTGGCGCGCGCGGGAATTTCATTTCGAATGGTTTATTTTCGATAGAAAGAGCAGAGCGACATTGTCGATTCCGTTTTTGACAGTTGAAATTAAAATAATAGCTCTGTTTTTACTGATAATGGCGGGATATAAAAAATATTAGTAATTCTGGATATTTTATGCAACTATTGAATCTTATTTGAATTCTTGAAACTTTGTAATTGTTTATGGAATCATAGAAAGTTTCAACAATTCAAATCTGATATTGGAATTTTATCTAGCACCTTCAACCTAATTTTAACTTATATAAATATAATACATAAGGATTTTTTCTATTTTGAAGAATATCCTAAACTACCCTAAAGCTTAACTTTTCTTTAGCATTAATGTGTAATATTTTGAAATACATGATAAGTGTAATGATGATTGAGAAACACTGTTTTATTTTTCACTCCATTCAAAGGCATGTAAGTCTGTCCCTTTACATATGCAGCAATTTCATATGGGTCTCAATGATATTATGATTATAAGTTTTAACAAAACTCGACTAATGTTAAAATGTTATTAAATAATTTGATCATTAGGGATACCGCAATCATTTTTTTTATTTAAAATTGGTTTTATTATTGAGCTTAACATGTCTAAAGCTAAGGACCTACCGGCGTGTCGCTTTCTACAATGTTACTCATTTCTTGATTGATTGAATTGGCATTCACTTGGTAGAACTCCATTATAACACGGTGAAAAACATAACAATGTATTTCAGTTCTACAATATTATTTTTAAAAAATATAGTTGATAGCTGTTTCGGCTCACGCCATCGTCAGAACTATGCTTAAACTAACATTTGCCTATCTATATATAGCTGTTACTCATTTCTAACTTTTAATGTGTTAACTGTCACTTCTTTGTAGAAAAGAATTATATTATATATAATAAAAACACATGTTTCAATAATTATTTCCACAGCATATTTTATGATCAGGACTGGTTTCACGCCGATCATAAAATAGATTTTGGAAATACGTTCTAAAAAATGTGTTTTTATTATTTATTTTTAGATGTTCAAAAGTTGAAATATCTTGAGGCTATAAATAGAAAATGTGTTATCAGTGCTGATTTTTACTTCCTTTTCCTTCTCTTCGATCAGTTTTCCCTGTTTTTTATTCTTCATTAACCTTATCATTTTGCCCTACTTATACACCTTACGTAAAAATATTCTATTTTTCGTTTTCTTTTCTCACATTGAAAAGCCTTGGCGTTTCAAAAATAAATTGTGTTTATTCAGAGAGCTTTTAAAAATAGAACGACGGAACACAGAATAATCGAATTGTATCAAAATGTAAAGAAATACTGGCGATTAAATAACGGTAGGAAGATGTAAATCATGTGACGTATCTTTACGCCCACTCTATTTACTCACGTACCATTACGTTTTATCTGCTCACAACATGTTAAAAAGTCTTTTTGTCCCCTCGTTTGCAGTAAATACAAACATACAAACATCAAAACATTTTTTTTATAATAAAACACAAATTTATTTTTAATAATACATTAGAGTAAAATTACTTATTTTCACTATTTTTTCGATTAGGCGATTATGAAAAATACCTCAATGTACAATTTGGTAATGCTACATTGGTTGATTGACCTTTAATTTAATCCACATAAATACAATAGATAGGGTAGGAAAACCCTGACCAAATTAAACTTTTTTTAGTCTTGGTCATCAAAAGTGTTCGGCCCCGACTATTTTTTTGATCAGACTATTTTGAAAAATATCTCAATTGTCAATTTGTTGGATTGATTGGTTGATCTTTAATTCAATACACATGAATAGGAAAAGTGATCAAAAAAATAAATTGTTGAAATGAGTACGAAGAAATGTGTTTTTACTATTTAAAACATCATGCCTTTCCATCAAGAAATGACAGTTAACACCTTAAAAGTGAAAAGGAAAAGTAAGAAAAATTCTGACAGAAGTATACTTTTTTTGGTCGGAATTATGTTTTATCGTCCGAGTCTAGTAAGCGTCGGAATCTGTTTTTTTTAAACGATTCCACCGCTCCGCTTATTTGTTATTCTGTTTAACAAATATTTCATAATAATTTCTTACCTCTTAATAGACATTCAATTTGCTTCTATTTCTGATACAAATTTGTAGTTATTGATTTTTTAAAGATCTGTAAATTTCTAAGCTATTGCACATCATTGAGATATATTTTCTAAACTAACCTATAAAGCATAGGCTCCCAACCTGTTGGTCGCGAAGGGTTTTTGGGGGGTCGCCAATTAATACGTTCAACAAAAAAAATGTATACTTTTAGAATGTATGGGGGTCGAGGGTCACATGGATTTTATGAAAAGGGGTCGCCACCCGACAAAGGTTGGGAACCTATGCTATAAAGTATTTCCTTAGTTCTTAAATATCTTTGTCTTAAATTGATTTAGATCAGTTGATAAAGCTTGTAATGAGTGAAACCGGTCCTGATCGTGATGATGCATAATTATGCAAATAAAACTAGGAAACATTTGTGTTTTATTGTTTGAACAAAACGCCTTTCGACCAATAACTGAAAGTTAGCATCGTTGTAAATAAAAAAAATTCATAACATTTTTTTACGTATTTTATATACTCGTGTAAAAAGCTATATTGTGTAAATTGATTCAGTTTTTCATTAAAGATAAAATGTATGATGGTAAAATAGTTACCACCCATTATGTATGCAACTGCTGTTATATGGCCGCCTTCCAAAACGCAATACCGATAAAAAGAAATCGATTTTACTTATCATATTCTTGGCCCGATACAGAGCTGCAAGGACCGATCGTTGAACAATGCACTTTTTGCTTAAAAGAATAGAAGAAAAAAATGTCGCTAGATAATATTTTTTTATCTTTTCTTAATCATTATATTAAGCTTAGCATACATTTAATTTAATCAGAGTTATGACGATGTCGAAAACCGAAATAGCTATCAACAATCATTTCACAAAATCTAGATCAAAACCCCATTTTATTTCTACATTATAACTAATATTCTTTTTATTACAGTTCTGTAATCATTTTTTTAGTTATTCTGTATTAACTATTCAAAGTATGTTCGTACCGTCCAGAAGCAAAAATTAATATACAGTATCCCCAAAGAGAATATTGTTTAATTTCGGAGCGTTTTTATCACAGTGGTAACACTAGCAACGGGTGCAGTGTCGTGTATTGCGAAAGGGCGAGAAAAAAACCCGAGACTGGGACAGCTGGAGCGAGTTGCGTGCAAAGGAATTTCAATTATCCACAGGAAGGACGTGGCAAGCCGGCGGCCGTCGGCTGTTGTCGTGGCGGGCTGTCGCGCCAAAAACAAAATGGATGTTCATTATACAAAATGATTGGATACTTTGACACATTTCGCGAACGCCTTTTCCGGTTGCGATTATCGCCGAAGCCTGCTCGCGAAGGCGCGGGTAATTTTTCAGCGGGAAATTATTTATGGAACACGCGTGTGGAATTTTAGTATTATGGATCGGAAAATTACTTTCTTCCCCTTGTAAAGTGCAAACATAAAATACAGCGATCGGAGGAACTTCATCATTGTCATATTATTTTTATCGTAAGGGGGCAATCTATGTTAGTTTCGTGCTTAAAAATAATGTCTAACATGATGTTTAAAAAATTGTTTAATGTTACATATTTATCTACCATTTCCACTCCCGTGCTAGGAATATTATTTATTTATCTATTTAATACATACACAACACAAAAATTGCAAATTAATAATATATTGATTTTATTTTTTGTAATGCGGTTACAAAATGATTAAATTGCTTTAAAATTCATAGAATAGTATCAAATTTAATTATTTGATATATAAACGTTACAAAAATTACAATTTAAAAGTTTATGCTTTTGCAACGTAGAAAAGTTTTACAAAATGATTACCATGTTAATTCTTAATTTAAAAATCATCAAAGATATCAGTCAAGCAACCAAAATCTACGTTAATACATTAAAAAGGTAGTATTCTTTTAAACTCACTCTCGTCCACGTTGAATATGCGGTCATTCAAGTAAATACTTTTGAACATTGTTTATGACCTTACCAGTGGCATCCTAATTGGCATGTTGGTTATACAGTTTATATCTACGGCTTAAAAAAATTATCAGGAACATATGATTCAATATTATTTATGATGGCAGAATTCTTATTTTGGCCTTGTATAAGTCGAAAGAAATATGCAACTTGTTACATTTTGAGTGTACCTTATAAAAAAAAAACTTCCCAGTACTGTGTTTGGGGCAATCACTCATTATTTGAATGTTATGAGCCTACGTGAGCTTTTAAAAAAATAATTACACACACCCAGTCCTTTTTTTACGCCATGTTTTTTTACGCGAATTGGGGGACTGGGGGATATACGATAAATTATAACATCTTCCATTGATGCTAAAATATCTTCTCTCTTTCTTTGACGAATAATACTGTATTAACGTCCGTCAATTTAAAGCAATTTACAAAATAATATTTGGTCATAACGATAACATTTATTTTATATAAGTGGTTTGCGTGTTCTTCGAAATCCTTTGCACGAATATTTTAGCATGATTAATAATAGGACATCGATAAATATTAATGAATCCGCTTGATAAGTCATCGATCAATAAAATTATATTACAACATGGTTCGAAATAAAAAATATATACATATATTTATTATAAAATAGTTGCGCTGTACCAATAAACCCTAGGGGAATTCGATCCCATTTTCAATAAATTAGTCCACAAATCTGAATTAAGTAGAAACTAACAAGCCCAAAAATCGGCTGGCTTGCTCTTATAAATATTTCGGTTTAAGCCTCTGGAACCAATGGCGTAACTATAATTAGTGGAAGGGAGTTACTACTTAATGATTTACCAAATTGAATTTTATTGCTGTGGAAATTTTTCTTGTTACTTCTGTATTTAGAGAAATACAGCACATTGAATAATTCAATTTTAATTATAAATTCGATAATTTATTGTAGGACACAAAATGTGATGTTTTGTTTTATTACAACATTTTGATTAGAGTTACAGAGATTGATACAGAGTGTTTACCGATAAGATTTACTATTCGCAGTTATTCCTTTGTAACATTGGCTATCTTTTTAATTACCAACCCCAAAGTCTGCAATTTCGATGCCAAAAAATTATCAATCATGTTGATCGCAACATGATTGATAATTTTAACAATAACTCTCTCAATTAATAATTACTACAACCCCACGTCATTTTTACAAAATTAATGGCAAATTATTCCTCTACAGTCCAGACCAGCGATCGGCAACCTTTTTGGACTCACATCCGTGATAGATAAATTAAAATGTCAAAATTTTGATCCGGCAGACCACCAAATGAACTTTTTTATTAAATACTATCTATTAAATAAAAGTTAAAAATAATAAAAGTGTAAGTTACATTTTAAGCCATGTGTGCTGAAGTCTGCATTGCTTATTTATCTATATTACAGCGTATTGCTTCGGGGATTCCTCATATTTTTTTTTAAATATATTTTTTTAACAAGTTGTCAGATTTCTCTGCGGACCACCAAAATTTCCTCGCGGACCACCAGTTGCCGAATGCTGGTCTAAACCATAGTTTCTTAACCGTTTTACATCCTCGGACCACCAAAAAATCTAAAAATATTTTGCGGACCATCAACATTGGATTAAAATAATAAATATTTATATAATTTTTGTTTTGTTGAAAACAATTATTTTTGGAACACCGTATGCTGATATAATCATATTTCAGTATATTAAAACAAACAGTGATTAAAAAAATATTTCAAAATTCGGTTGATAAATTATGGTCTAGATCACATAACGCACAACACTTTTAATGGGTCGCAAAGACGACTGATAATTTAAGAATTTTTCTGCCGAAAACTGACTATCGTGTCTTTATATCTAAAGAGTATAGAGTAGAGTTATAATTGTAATTATAAAAGTGAAAAGTTTTTTTTTTTTCAATAATGAAATAGCACCGTAAAGATAGGTTGAGTATGGCTGCATCAAGCTATAGATAAGCAGTCATGATACGTTTAAATTGGGTGGGTAACCTAACAGCAGCAGATAAAAAAAGAAGAAAACATATTACCAACTTTACAAACAGTACACAGCCTAAAATCGTCTAAGTAAATGCTTTCACCCTTATAGTCGCCGTTTACTGGCGGCAGTAGCTTTCAGTTACTTGTTTGTGTGCTTTCGTTATATGAGGTACCCAAACAACAAAACGAGCGTGAAACTCCAAAAAGCTCACCACAATCAGCTTAACCTTCCTATTTTGTACGCTTTACAGTGCGTAGCTTTTCATACCTGTGAGATTTTGTTTAGATTTTATGAAAACAACCCTAATAAAGCCTATGATTTTATGGATACTATCCCTTTAACGACTCGCCCGTGGGAAACGCACCCTACTCGCATCACAATAAGTGAGTTTTAATCCAGATAAAGTTATCAAATTAACTTAATTCTGCTATTCAAAGTTTTGTCACTTGCGACTAGAGTATCATAAACAATATTGCATCCAAAGTAATTGTATTCAATACCAAACTAACACGTATTTTTTTAAGCAATTCAAATAACAACTGCCAATAGACAGTAACTAATATTCTTTTTATTAGAATTAGAATTTTCTCGCTTAACCTCTGTACAAATGCTTCTTCAATCAGGACCCAGGATTCGTTTTTCAGCATCTTAATGCATTCTAGCACACTCGAGCTGACAGTCAGTAAATATTTATGATATCGACTGAAGGTGCTTGACGGAATTAAAATATCAAATTTGATTTGTTACAACTTTGTACGATTCCACATATTTTGTCACTAACGACCACGGATGCAACAGAACTGAAATCTGTCAGTTCTGTTGCATCCGTGTGATAGAATGCCTGAAGATGCCGAAAGGCGAAACCCGAGTCGCAAGTGACAAAACGTGTGGAATCGTACAAAGTTCTAACAATTCAAATTAGTCAGTTTACATTGATTGACTTATATTTAATACAAGACGAATTATGGAAATACTAGAGCTTACGGCTAAGCAATTGACTTGGTACCTAATCTAATAATAATAAGCACTGAATTCAGAATAAATAATAATTCTCTGAACTCAAATGCGTCACAGGTTGTCGATGACTGCTCTACATGTTTATAAAAGCATGCCTAAGAGACAATATTTTCCAAAATAATGATGTCTTTTAAAAGAAGCAGAATACTTATAGCTTTGAGTTATGGCAAAAAATTAAAATTTTAACGTAAAAAATTTAGCAAAAGATCTGAATAGAATTAAATAGAATGTACTCTGTGAAGGTGAAGTAATAATAAACTACTAAACCCCTTATTTGTAAACGGAGATTTATTTCAAAGTATTTTAGAAACTCTACAGCTTTAAATTTTAATTGTTACAACTTTGCACGATTCCATATGTCTTATCACAAACGACCCGGGTTTCGCCCTTCGGCATCTTCAGGTATTCCATCGCATGGATGCAACAGAACTGACCTCAGTTCAGTTTTCAGTTCCATCAAGCACCTTCAGTCGATAACATAAATTATATCTATAGCTTTACTTTTTTGTGGTTTTATAATCTAGAAACACTCTAATGTTTGAGAGCAATGGTTGGCAAAATATTTGGCATTTAACATATATCAATGTACGTTTTTGAAAGAAAGGACGTCGTACAATTTTTTTTTTAAATTCAATTTTACTGCACAAATGTATTTTTTCAAAATTTTTGATTGATTGAATTTTTAACAGATTCCCATTTAAAATTCATAGAGTTTTCAGGAAAACAACTATTTTTCACATGCATAATGATTTATCAGAGTTTATTATCACTAACTGTGGAGATGCCATTTTGACAGATGTCATTAACATTTGGTCATTTATCGATAAATTGATTTTCACAAGAGGTGTTTTATATATTGTATTCAGTCTCAATTCTATTATAACATATGCCCACCAATGCCATCTAAAAATCTGCTGTATTAGTTAAATTTGGTTTTTTTTCAATATTCCGTCATTTTCAAAACAATAAACTTGTATTTTTAGCTGAATTAATACTCGCAATTAGCACGATGAGCGAAACCGGTCCTGATAATAAAATATACTGTGGAAATATTTTTTTATTACATAAAATATCATGCCTTTCCATCGAAATGTCACAGTTAACACAAGAAAAGTGATATATCAGTCAAACTCATAACTATAGGTAATGTGCGATATAAAAAGTGATGTCCCTTATCATATTTTTACCATAGTAATTTTTAATTCATTTGTTACTTGCTAAGCGAGATACAGTTTTTATTAACTATATATGATCCATTCGTCACCTGTCTCGTTGGATTATATTTAATTTAACAATATGAAAATGGCTCGATATTAACCATTGTTTAATAGTTAATACATTTTCCACTATACGTTTCATTATCCATTGATACATCTTAAGATGAAATTTAAATTTATTCACTAAAAATTTTTCTCCATTTTTGAATAAAAATTCAATACCAACGAAAATTTTAACCGTTCAAATTATGTGCAATACCGCTGGTTTGATCACTCAGGGCAAGGGTTTTGATGTTCGTCACGTATCGCATCGTTCATGTATTTTATCACAAGGATGCAATAGAACTGACATTTGCATCACTTACATACGAAAATAATTACAAATATATTTATAGTACCATAAAGTTAGCTGAATATTAAGCTGAATTGATTTGAAAATTCGATTCGATTGAGACGACATTCAAATTTGGAATAGATAATATTGTTGCATTCAAAAATGTAATAGAAAATATTATCGCCAAAACAACCTAATGACTTTATTGGTGAAATGTTTTCATTATAATTATCAATCATTTAAATCTTATGTAATACATATAAATTTATATAAAACTATTATTGGATGATTAATTATTTTTTTCAGGTTTAAGAATCAATAATAGTAGCACCCAACTGCTTGTAATAAAATTTATTTACACTATATACTATTAATGAGTCTTTCATGAAAAAAATTTACAGCAAATAATAATCAGCTATCATTAAAATGCCATTGGGAAATTTTTGACTTAGAGATCACCTAGATATTTAAATTAATGGGAATTAAACGTCAAGTGACATTATATTATATAAGAATTCAATTTATTAGATTATTGACTCATTGAATTATGATGAAATAAAAATGTAGAATCGTATTATACAAAGTTTCAATAATTCTCATGTTTTCACGCAAATATTTAATACATTCATTCGCGTTAAACGAGTAGTTCTTTGGCACAAATAGTGGATAAACATCGATGTATCTTTATTCAATCTATGAGCAGGTAAGTGTTGTCATACTTTTGTGTTTATCGTACGCGTAGTTTTTCACACGTAGAAGTGTTGTAAGGAAAATTTTTGTTTCCCACAAATATTTATGAAATCACTCATTACGTTCGTTTTCTATAGAAAGACTCACTTTTAAAAAAGAGCTTTAATAATAATAACAATTTAACGAAAAGTAAACTTGCTCATATGAGCTTTTCGTTATCCATAAATCATTCGTTATAAACGACAAAAGACTATAAATTATAATGTTGTGTTATATTATATGTTATCTGTCTGGCTGTCTGTAGGAATTTTAATTTAAATTTTAGTTACTGTGACATATGACGACCTTTTTGATGATTAACAATTGTTAGTCACTTTTATTTTCACTCGTATTTTCTATAAAGGTCAGCAACTAAATATATGACATTTAAATAATAAAACACACTGTTTATTGTTGTTACAACAATTTTATATTTGCCATATCAAGATCGGTTTTACTCATCGCAAACATTAAAACAAAGCTGATCTTAATATTACTTCTGACGATGGTGTTAGTCGAAATAGATATCAACTATATACATTATTATTCCTTTAGAACTAAAATACATTCGTATTTTATCACCGTGCTATAATGGAACCCTACCAAGTTTATGTCAATTCAACCAATAAGGCTATTTATAATATATTAAAAAAAATAAGTTTCTATTTTCCAGGTATACAAAATAAATGGTACAAAAACAAAGAAGTTATTTGGATGTCCTTAATTAATAATTTCTTCGTTACGTTTTACTTTCAAACTGCCTTTTGACAGTATCAATTATTGTCAGAAATCCAGAACTACAATATTTTTTTTTACATGTCCATATTATTTTATTTCTTAATTTTACTTGAATCTTAATAATATTGCTAGAATTTTGCCTTCAATTAATTTAACGTTTCATCAATAGATAGCGTTAACAATTTATCACTTGTGAGGTATATACATAATTTGTCAAGGTCAGATGTATTGAGCGTAACCGAGGTACAAATGCTAAAGAGCCTTTTATCATCTATTGTATGGACGGTTGTTTGCCTGGTACTAGGTAGATCAATGTTCGCAATATATATATTAATAAATATAAAATTGCATGAAAAAATATTGCATAAATCAAATGATTATTTTTTTTTTTTTTTTTAAATAATAAAAACACATTTTTTTAGTACTTATTTCCACAATATATTTTTTGATCAGGACCGGTTTCGCTTTATCAACTGATGCTCGCGATGAGCGAAACCGGTCCTGATCAAAAAATATATTGTGGAAATAAGTACTAAAAAAATGTGTTTTTATTATTTAAAATATAATGCCTTTCCATCAAGAAGTGACAGTTAACACCTTAAAAGTGACAAATGATTATTTTTAATGTAAAATATTTTTTACTATTGGTTTTAGTATAAATTTACGTGATTGACAGATTATTGTTGGGATTGTATTGAAGACACCTAATTACCTAAGCTAGTTTAGGTAATTTGATTTTATTCATGTTTAGTTTCACTTTTTATAATATTTCATGTAAAAAAAGTAGTAAACTTTTGACAGAATGTGAATTCTAAGATGAATTTTGTCACCAATACAAGAAATGATGCTATAAATATTCGTTGTTTCTGATGACATTTATGAATACATATATACAACTAACGATATTAAATCCATAGTAAGTGTGTTTTATTGCCGAGTGGGTTACTCGCTGTAAGGATTCCGACTACTGTCAGTATCCGATACACAATAAAGATACAAAGTCAAATTATATCAACCCTTTATTTAAATGAAGATTGAAACGAAATCGAAATAAAGATAGTGTTTGCTAAATATAAATTCTGAAATGTATTTATTTAGAAAGATATTTTTGTTAGCAGTCGACGCTGTTGTTTACAGAAATTAAAATTAATTAAAATAATTTTTCCTAACACTACAAATATAGTTGCTGGCAGCGTAGCTTGCAAAATGGCTGAATAATATCAACGATAAATATTCTAAGTGTTGCTATTTTCCACGCCCATTTAACGTCAAATAAAAATGACACCCTAATCGTGGTGTAATAATGTTATTACAACAATAACGATTATTGTTTCGTTTCCTCTTTACTCTGGCATTCCCCTTTAAAATTCATTCGCAATCATTTTCAACGCACCGTCTAGAAATGAATGCCCTCGCTTAATTGTTTCTTGATTAAAAATTCCTCCCTCCCGTACTTGTTGACGTTTTCAAGAATATTAAGTATGAAATTTTGGGCACAAGAAAATGTTTCATTAATTGAATATTGCAAATATTTATATTTTAAACCTACTCTAACTATGTCTGAAATAACAAATAATTTTAAGTAAACAATCAAATTTTATTTACTGGTGGCTTATTTTTCATTGAATAAATTATTTATTAATGTATATTAATTTTACAAACGCAAACTGGTATTTAAAAATTATAATAATTTAATTAAATTGGTTTCAATCAATCTTGCAGCTTTTAAAATTGGCAACAAATTTGAATACTAAAATGCAATAAATTAAGCAAGATCTTTACACACATACACTTATAGAATTGTCTCTTTATTGAAGTCAAAATAACAAAGCATTTAGTTTTTCATTTTATATATAAATTAGTTAGAACTTTAATTTACGTTAGCCTAGATTAGCTTGAAAAGATAGGCAATGTATGATCTAACTTCGAACATCATTACTTTTATTTTTGACACTAAAATAAACGTATTTAATTTTCCTTTCAGATGTTTCATAGATTTTTTATCTATTGCTATTGTATGCACAAATTTTATTAACACTTTTATAAGGCAAACATAAAAAAATCTAAAAAAACATACTTTTCTTTATTTCAGCTTATGAAACTTTAAGTCAGAACTTTATTAAGCCTAAAATTAGGCTAACCACATATACTATACAACACGTCTGGATTGTTTGCTTTCCTTCCCACATATTAATTCCTACAAGGTGCAGCAAGAGTTATTAGTAAGCCACGTATCCTTTCCTACTTGTATCCTTTCAAAATAAGAATAATTGAGCGACTTAGTAACAAATACTTCTATACTACACACTACAATCCGATAAAATTCACATTTATTTTGAATCTTGGCAATACACAAAAAATTACAGTTTTTAACATTTTATTGATTGAATTGGCATTCACTTGATAGAACTCCATTATAACACGGTGGAAAAAATAGCAATGTATTTTAGTTCTACAATATTATTTTTAACAAATATAGTTGATAGCTATTTCGGCTCACGCCATCGTCAGAACTATGCTTAAACTAAGATTCGCTTATCTATATATAGCTGTGCAGAAAAGGCACACAACATATCTTCTCTCCTGTTCCAACGGCCTAGCTTGTTACATTAACACAATGACACTAAATTTCAAAATTCTAAATGAAACAATAGGTGTCTATGACAAAAAGAATTGAATTCATTTTTATTAATTTAAAATCGAAACATACCATCTATAATAACGTCGGAAAATGACAGTTAAGTCGAATATTGTTTATAAATTTTACGTTAAAACTCTATATTATTTTTTTTCAAAATATTCTTATCTTGGTAACTAATAATTAAAGGTTTACACGTTTTCTTGAGATTTTTAATATCGACTATTCTTACCCAACTGATACACAACTGAAATTTAATGAAAATTACTCCTATACCCAACACAAAATTTACAAACCGAATTTCTTATTGCCTTAATTATGTCCAAGCCGCTGATTTTTATGACGTACACTTTTTAGCACCGTGATTTACTGTTTAAATTAAGTCAATAAATATTCCCCCCAGCACCACTTAAGCACTTCACTGCCCTTGTTTATCAATTTATCTTTTTTCTGGAACATGTTTTGACCACTTAGCATCCTGCGAAATTAGTACAAGTTGTTTAATTTTATTGCCGAAACGATGTTTATATTATAATTCAATATGGCATACCAGCTTTCTTGGATTATAAAATTTTCTGAATAGTTAAATATAGCCCGTTTTGCTTTTTTATATCCTACTGACAGCTAGCGTCTTACATTTGAGACGAATGAATGCAGTATACACCCAGTCCTTTACGCGAAATCGATTATACGCGATTTTTTTGGACGGCACCTTTACATTTTTTTACGCCTTTCATTCGTTTTTACGCGATTTTTTCCCCAAATTCGTTTTCAAGAAGAAATTTGTATATGATGCTAGGATTGTACATTTCATTATTTTTTTAAATAAAAAATATGTGTATTTTTAAAACTTAATTTTGTAAATCATTTCATTTTTTTAAATATGCAAACTTGTGTAGTGTAGACTAGTGTATCGGATATTATGCGAATTTATGTTTTAGGGTGTCTAAAGAAATTTAATGCAATTGCGTAAAAGTTGTGATTTTTTTACGCGCCTTTTTCTGGAACCAATGTATCGCGTAAAAAAAGGACTGGGTGTACTGATAGATGAAATTCAATAATATAAGAGTGTAAAAAGAATCAAAAGTTTTATACTCATACTAATTTTGATCATGTTATCTTGATACCAAAGTTTTTGAATTATTTTTTTTAAATACACAGTGTTGGAATATTCTTTGCGAGGCTCAACAAAGATAAACTCTATTAACAATGAGGCACTTATGTATCTTTTTGTCTCATCAATTCCTACTAAACAGTGAGTAGCGGTGACGTGACATTTTCTCAAATCATTCAAGCTGATATTTCTATCTCAAATGTGTATTTTTCTACTTCCAAAATTTAGCTGTATTATTTATTGATGGGCTGTAAATTGTAAGCGTTATATAAAACATGGTTTTCTATTACATTCTCAACTTTGAACCTTAGCAAGTATTGCAAAAATAAAGAATGATTTTGAATCAACCCAGGGCGAAGCTGTGTTGCAATACAAGTACATACTTAAAATTATATATTTTATAATAAAAAGCATTAATTACTGCTAAGCCCAAATCCAGATATTTGCTGCCCACGACAAAAAAATGACACGCATAATACATTTTTTGACAAACAATCAATGTGTGAAATTAAATATCGCAAAAGTACCCTCATTCTGTGTATATTTTAGGAATAATTGCTTAAGCTATCATACAGACAATTTCGATTAAACCAACGAGCTGGAACAGAATTGTATACTATTGTGAACAATTTTTTGTAAACGGAGTTAATTTTGGGATATAAAGTCTTTAAAACTTTCAACGGAAATGATCTTCAATGTAATTGACATCCAACTATCTTAGTTACCTGCGACGTGATGATATTGTACGGCACGTTCGTGTCTTAACCTTTTTTTGTAAGAATGTATATTTTTCCTAATACATATTTTCGCCTCAAAAATTTGCCGTCCAGGACTATTGCTACCTTTGCCTCCCTCCTAGATCTGAAAATGATTTTGTGGGGATATAAATACAATTATAATGCGTGTGGTGTCCTCGTAAACCGGATTCACTGTGGATTACTCAGCTCTGTAGCAACTTACGTTTGTCAACAATGATAAAACAAATTTTCAAAAACTAAGTCTATACATATGAGATGAACGAGATCTGATGAGCTATGATGCTGACGCTTTATATAATAGATCTTAACGCTCCAACAATTTGATCTCACAAAAAAATACTACATTGAGTCTATTAGTGTCTAGGGACTAACAAACATAAGTATTAGACGAATTTACTCTTCCTAGATCCACTCGTAGTGTATAGACTTTTAGTTGAATATCTAATCAGACTTTGTAGTACGATTTATTTTTAAATCAGTCGCTCAAACTCTCTTTTCTGGTGAGAGTAAAGGTATACAATTAGAGCTATTCCAAAACTTGTCATTTACATTGGATAGTATCTAACTACTGAGATAAATTTACATGCGACTTCAATTGAAAATAATAATATTGATCACCCGACTACACGGCCAGCGTGATCATTATAACTTTCATGCAACAATTGTAGAGATATTTTAAAAACAATAGTAAATGTTTTATATTTAGTACTTGTTTTTTTCCGAGAAATTTTTCTGCGTATTCCATATTCAAAACTATTATATTTAAAAAAACACGATTTCGGGTTGAAACGGTTAAGTTTTGTTTAGGTGGTCACACTGTATTTCAAGTAAATCTACATCCACTTCTTCAATTATTAACAAGGCAACACCGTTACTCTACAAATTTGTCTCTGGAGACTTGTTATGGCTGATAAGATTTTTATCGCGCCAAGAAGGAAGCAACATTACAATAGTTTGTTTTTATTATCCCGGAAAGAAAATCAATAGGGCAATCACCGTTTCCTATTTCCGATAATGTTTTTTTCCATCTTTTATGTGCTACAAAAGGCTGGTTCAAAGATGTTATCAGTATCAATAAAGATTATATGCAATTATTTTTGTTCAAATTATTTTATTATGATTTTTTAAACGTGTTTATTTATTCAAATACTTTAAGTACATATTTTTGATGGATTATGTTGTAACTTGATGAAAGTTTATTTCGATATATAAGTTTAATTGATAATTTTGCTATTCCAGATGCTACTAGACTGAAGATGTTTCTCAAAAAAGCGAAACACGTACCACATTTACTGTTATATAGCATTTAAATAAATACTCAAAAAAATCTTTGCAATAGGTTTTTTTAACACGCAATGTTAAGTACTATTTCCACAATTTTTATATTCTCTAGATCAGGACCGGTTTTGCTTATCACGAGCATTATCAACTGATTCAATACAAAGTAAAACATCTCTATTTATTCAAAAAATAGGTTATAATTTCCAGGATTAACAAAACAAATTATATGTGTATCATAATTATATCTAAAATTTTGACAGTCATTTAATTTGATTTTATTTTTGAATACATATTAACACTTGAGATGAGAGAGCTTAATGTTTTATGTGTTAACCATTTTACTTCGTTTAGATATATGTGTATTATATGATGACCTGATAACGATTTTCTTAGTTCTTGAGCCTTTGGTTTTCTATACCTGGTTATTATCAACTAAAAAGTATATATAAATTATTTCAATTGGTAATGCTCCCGTCGATTGAAATCGGTCCTGATTTCAATAATATAAAAATTGCAGAAACAGTACTAAATATTGTGTTTTATTATATAAATATAATTCCCTTCCATTAAGATGTGGCAGATAACACCTTATGAGTGTAAGTTTAACACTGTACCATATATTTATGTTATTGTAAAAGAAAATGTTTATTCAAAAATATACTTATATGGTTTTTAACATTGTCATATAAACGTTTGCATTGGACAACTTAATTGCAAAAATAATTATTTTATATAACGATTGATGTCATTGTTTTATACATTTTGAAGTTATCGATGCAAGCCAATTTAATTGGATCGCCAGAGCCAATTAATTGGCTTTATGATTGATTATTTCATTCAAAGCATTTCTGTGATTTTGCAATTAATATATTTTTAGCAATACAAACAAACATCGTTTTACGATGCATTTATAACTTAAACGGAACGTAATTAATTAACGATTCTTCATTTAACCACGGCAGGTACCGTTTTGTTAACTTGGGGTTTTGTTAACTTAAGATACAAAAATAATTTGCTTTTACAATTTAACAAACACTCAGTTTTTAGAAGAGAGTAAATGTAGAACTAAAACAAGACGCTAGCTCGTTCTAGTGTTGCACTATTTTTTGAACAAATTCACTGCGAGGTTTTCGGACCAGTTGTAACCACAATGCCACATTTTTTACGTTAAATTAAATAAATATTTCTGCAATATCAAAACCATTTTGTCATTTTGTTTAGTTATAGATTTTTTTTTGTAGTAACGTCTTTATGAGATTATCCATGCGTCATTAAATATCTATGATGGTCTACATTGAATTTTGTTTTTTTTAAAAATGACGACAAATTTATATTTTATATTGTTCAAAAATAAATTATTCAACTTGTGTTTCGTTAAATGTTAAATCTCTTTTCTTTCACCTCGCGCGCTATCATAGGCTCATATTACGAGAACACGGGTGTTCATAAATGAACATATTAAATGCTTTGAACACTTCCAAATAGGGCGAACAATGTAAACGGTGTTGCCATTTAGCTGTAAGAAATATGAGTATATTCCCGGGTAATCACAATAAAACATTCTAAGCAATGTATTTAATTTATTTCGTTACAATTATTATAAAATCATGTTGTACAAATTAGGAACGATTCTGGCTGTTTATCTTTCCCAATAATTCATACGCGATTCGGTTTGGCTTACAAGACGTGAAAATAGCATTGTTGTCTTTGATGTAATAATATATTCACTATCAGAAAACCAGAGACAATTTTAATTGCTTGAACTAAAATATCTACATTTTAATAACTTTTGTTTCAATGTGATAACCTTCAAAAAAAGTTAATGTCAGTGAATTTATAATAGTTATGTAAATATAAAAAAATGATTTATAAAATTGGTTATGTTAAGCAATAATGAACTAGTGTTTAACAATACAAAATACTTTTGATGCGTCGCCATCAATCCTTCGCGTAAAGGAATTAACATATTGAAGCATAAAATACATGCGTATGTACAATAACACATTTTTAGTACTTTTTTCCAGAATATATGTTATGATCAAGACCGGTTTCGCTCATCGCGAGCATTATCAGCTGATAGAATACAAATTACAAGAAAATCTTTAATTCTCATTAAGTTAACGTTCTTATTGATTGAATTGGCATTCACTTGGTAGAACTCCATTATAACACGGTGAAAAAATAGCCATGTATTTTAGTTCTACAAAATTATTTTTACAAATATAGTTGATAGCTATTTCGGCTCACACCATCGTCAGAACTGTTTTTACAAATATAGTTGATAGCTATCAACTATATTTGTAAAAATAATTTTGTAGAACTAAAATACATTGCTATTTTTTCACTGTGTTAACGTTCTTAGTTCTTGAATCATTGGCTTAGTATATCTGCTAACATTAACTCAAAATTTTATTTTAATTGTTGGTAATGCTCGCAACGAACAAAACTGTTCCTGATCATAAAATATATTGTGGAAATGAGTACTTAAAATATGTTTTTATTTTTAAAAAAATCATGTTTATCCATCAATTTGTGACAGTAAACAGCTTAAAAATGAACGTCAATTGATCAAAGAGCGCGATTGTTGTCTCATGTAAGCTGAGATATCGACGTTAATATAATATATGTCGCCGTGTTAATGTTAATTTGAAATGTTTGAAGTTGGATATATGATAACAGAAACAAAACGCTCGCGATTTTGTAGCGTATTTTAATTAGTGCAAAGAACAAAAATAATAAAATTTAACAAGAAACACTTAACTATTGTAATAACTATTTGCGTAGCTGCAGGGCTTGTAAAAGATAATAAATGTAAACAAACGCATTTCTTGTATACGAAAGAAATATAATATTGCTACGTCGTGAGGCGAAAGTGTGAAGGAAAATATTTTCATTGGACAACAAGTCACGTTTTGTGCTTTTTTTAGAACCTCGCGGATTGTCTTTCGTTTATGAAAATTTTTCCTCCCACGAATAACTAACATTTTACAGAAATTCCGTGACCAGACTTCTGTCAATATAGTTTTGTTAAGAACTTAACGTTTTAATTATTTTAGCGCGACGCAATTTTGACATTTGTACCCTAATTCCGATCGAATATATTATATTTATGATTACTGATATTGCAATATTCATTTAGGTAAAATCAATAACGATCGATATCGCAAAACCGGGGAATATCTCAATACAGGTTTTAGTTATATGTTTGAATAAAAGCGACAATATTGGAATAGATTTTCCAATCAATTTATGCTTTGTATTATATTTGTGTTTGGAACACAGCGGAAGTGATTAACAAACCGATACCACATGCGAAACGTTTTTGGAGCCTCGAGAATAGTGTAATTATTCTATAATTATTATTTTAACTCTTAAATGACTATGGCTGAAAAAATAGCTGATTTGACAAAGAAGGGGCTTATCAGACCCCAAGAAAATTTTCTTGATTCTCTCATATTATAAGTAGAAAATAATCGCTTGGGCTTGTATATAACTGTTATGCTCATTAATATAATTAACACATAAATCGTTTTATCAGTAATGATATGTTTAGTAACTTTTGAGGTGTTAACTGTCACCTCTTGATGGAAAGGCATGATATTTTAAATAATAAAAGCACATTTTTAGTACTTTTCTCAACAATATATTTTTTGATCAGGATCGGTTTCGAACATTTCATTTTTAAACTAGTTTACATTATTTGAATTAATATTGTATGATTTCCTTTAAATTGTTTCTTAGTTCTTGAACCTATAGTTTTTTATGCATATTAACTCAAATATTTTGTATCAATAGACTTGTTTCTAAATTGTATTCTATCAGTATCGCGATGAGCGAAACCAGTCCTGATCAAAAAAGTGCATCACGGAAATTATATGTGCGAGCGCATACTTACGTTTTTCAATGTTGCCAAATATTTTTTATATAAAATGAAATATTGTTTTATTATAATGTGTTCCTATTTAGAGAAAATATTTTTTATTACTTACCTGGCCACTTGGTAGTTCTTAAGATTTTTGTGAAATCCTGGACGTTAATTGTTTGTTCTTCTGAATCGTTAAAGCATTAGTAATTTTCAAGAGTATTTTTTGTTTGTTGACATATTTCAGGTGAACAAGAGTGAGTTTAGATGAATGCTGTTTTTAACGTATTAAAGTAGATTTTGTTTGGATTTTCTCGCTAAGCTTCTTTGTCAAATTTCCAATATTACCACATATACATATTTTCTACGTTAAAAAGCAATATACTTGTAATTTATAACTTTTTAACGTATTAGAATCGAATAAAATAATTAACCCGTTCTCTGCTGGGTCAAATACATATATTCCAACATTATTTTAAAATTTAATTATTTGTCGACCAAATTTTGAAAAAATTGGGCTATATTTCAATACACAAATTAACATTGTCATTAAAATTTTGACATTATTTTATTTTTTATTTTTCACCATCAACACACTACAATTAACCGTCAATAATTGAAACTTTAACAGTCAGGGGTTGATAAATAGTGTACAAATATTAATTAAGTTTTCATTGTCTATTTCAGCTTTACACGTGGTTCACTGCTTATATTAAAATATCCATTGAATGCTCTACAATTTATATTTTCATGGGAATGCCTTCAGCATTAATAATCAAACATTTTTCATTATAACAGTGTTCAAATCGACATTGTTATTTTTGACATTATGCAATAAAAAAAATCGATAGACAGAACCTCCAAATAATAATTCACCTGTGATCTCATAGTCAGTTAATCTAGCACCGGCCCAACCCTAGCTATATACAATATATTACTTTGTTTCCTCTCTTGAAAAAAAAAAGGTTTGAGCTACTGAGTAACAAATAGTTTTAGGATTCTTATACGCTTTACATCAAAAGCAAGCATGTTCAAATACATGAATAAATCTTTTCTTCAATACTACTTTATCCTAGTTTGCCGGATTAAGCATCATAATATTTAAATTTAAGTCGCTCAAACACCATAAAGTTTAATATTTTTCGTCACGAACGAAACAAGTCTCGTCGGTTAGCATTTTCAGACATCAATATATTTTAGTTCTGTAAAAATTATGAGGTATATAGATGATAGTTATTTCGGCTTATGCCATCATCAGAACTATGTTTAAACATACATTTACTTATCTATGTATAGTGATGCAGAAAAGGTACACTATACATATTTATGATATTATAATATCACAATATAAATAATATATAACATTAAAAAATAATAAAAAACTAGAATGTTAAAACAGAAGAGAAGATCTATTGTGTAAGTCGAAATAGCTACCAGCTGTATACCTTATATTTTTGTAAAAATAAAATAAGTAAATACCAATTCAATCAATAATTTAATTTACATTTGATTTAAAGCGTTCAAATTATTTACCATTACACAATTTTTGTCACTAACCACCCGGGATTCGCCCTTTGGCATCTTCAAGCATTCCATCACACAAATGTAACAGAATTGAGGTCGAAGGGCGAAACCTGGGTCGTCAGTGACAAAACTTGTGGAATCGTACGAAGCTTAAACAACTTAAATTTAATATTGAAATTCCATCAAACACCTTCAGTCGATGTCATAAATTTACCGTTTAAATTTTATTACGAAAAAATAACATAAAGATAGATTCTGATTTTTAATCTTTGAGTTTTTGGTGGAAAATATAGGTATTGAACATTTCAAATTTGATATAATATTTAAATTCAATAATTCCTCAAAATCTTAATTCAAAATATTTATAAAAAAATACGGCTGAATGAATGAACGAATGAAGAATGAATGAAATGGAGTTTTCGTATCATTTTGCAAAAGAATTAACAAATATTTTTATTTAATATTTGATCTATTTTTAATTCAGAAAGACGTTGCTTGACAGTAAGGGCACTCTTAAAATCCTCTCAAGCAATTCCCTAGTGCAAAAAAATCGGCAATATAATATTATCTCTATCAGATTTTTCTCGATTTTATGAATGCCTTAAGGTGCTATTGTTCATTACAAATTCATTGCTGAAATAAAATAATTTCAACAAAAATTCCATGAATTTCACACTTTAAATTATGGATTTACTTTTTTAAATCCCTGAATAGTTTATATTTATATTTAAGGTTGTCGTATCGAGTTTCAAAAGAAAAGTTTGTTTGCAGAGTTTTAAAACATTTCGACAAATATTCAATAACTGAACTTTTGAAAAGAATGTTTACATATACAAGGCCTGTCGATGTTTGAGTACTTGAGAATTATGTGAACCGGATAAAAATGTCGATTTATAGTTTTTTTTTTATTTGTGACAGGAAATTTGTTTCACAGATTAATGAAAATATTTATAGAAAATTAGAAACATCATATAAAACTAAAACGAAATGTTTAATCCTAAAAAAAAATACTTTGCTTTTGAGGTGTTAACTATCACTTCTTGATGGAAAAGCATGATATTTTAAATAATAAAAACACATTTTTAGTACCTATTTCCAAACTATACGATCAAGACCGGTTTCGCTTGATCATATAGTTTGGGAACGTTGAGTGAGAAAATGTGTTTTTGTAATTTAAAAAATCAGTTTGCTTAGATTGACTTTCAACAGTAAATTATTTTCAACATGTTCGACGATATTCATAAAAAAAAAATTATACAAAATATCAACCGACGAATTTATCACTCTATTGGTTGCATCATTTCTTATGTCTCATGTATATTTTGTATTGTATAAATAAACTATTCCGTCAGATCTGGAGAAACTGGATTCTTCAGGTAAAAGACAGTGTCTTTAGTTACCATTTTATAGTATAACTTTTGTACCAGTTGTCGATTTTGTGCTTTTTTAAGCTTTTTACTTCCTAATTTATTTTTTAATTCTAGAAATACTGAGTGAATTTTCCAACAATAACATTGTAAACTTAATTTCCCAGCATATTCTTGAGTTTTCTCCTACGCTCTTCCATCACTGACTCATATAATTTTCAACTGCGCAGCTATTAATTTACAGTCAATTAAAAACACATTTTATTTTTAACTCCTTTATGGCTCGTATCAGAATGAATAATAATAAGTACATATGTTCTGTTATAAATTATTACTAACCGTGTTCACACTTGCTTCTTCCAAATTTATGGATCCGTTCGGTGCTATACGACCTCGAGGGTCGCAATCGCTTCGCTTTACTCTTGGGCACCTTTGTCTCTTCAGTCTTCTTTTGATCTTCTTCATCACAAGCGGTTTTCTTTCCGCTTTCTGCCTTCTCTTCCCCGCCAGCCCCCTCTGCGACACGTGGACACTTGGGCAAGGGTTTCGGGGATCCATTTTCACAGTTACCTTTCAATAGTTTTTGATATATCTCTAGCTCGTGATAGAAATCGCTCTCGGAAAGATTTTCTGGAGTTGAAGCGCTTGACGATGTTGATATTTTAGCTGTCACAGTTAGCCCGTTCAATGTTAGACTTCGAGTTGCATTACTCTCCGTAACTGTCATTATATATTCCAAATTTCAACAATTCGTCAACAATAAATTATTTTTATAATGAACATTTAAATATTTTCGTTACCAAATAATATGTAAGAGAACGTTATTTATAATATAGAGGTTCCATCTATTTACACATGAACCATAGATATTTTTTTCAAAATTCGAATTCGATTTTTTCAAATTTTTAAATGCCACAAATATTGTATACAACAAACCACTACACAATAAGTTTAAAAAGCATTTTTGAATGCAGTTAACCACTACTCTTTTTCTGAATTGCTTTTATTTTACATTTTGAATGTGATATATTTGAAAGTATTCCCGCTGACAACAAAGTTTACCGATTTAATTTTTTTCGAATTATTACATTTTAATAAAATATCAAGGAATTTTTTATCAAATTGCATTTAATATTCAGCAGTTCGACTTGTTCATTAAGCTGAAAATAATTTTATTTATTTTTGAGTAAAAACACTTGTTCCCGCTGAAATTTAGCTCCCGATCATTTTTATGGTAGGAATCGCGCCCCAACCTTCGTTCGAAACCGACGCGTCCGCTCTCCGACGGCTCTCGGCGTCGACTAACTCCTCCACCTTTAATATCATCCCTCGCTTCAAAACTTTACGATTCTACCCTTACTAAATCTATCGCTAAAACTTGCAAAAATAATATTTATATAAATATGAATATCAGATAAGGAAATAGTAAAAATAAAATGTCAAACTTTAGTCGATAACAATATGTTACGTAGAATTCTATTTTTAAAATAAGTGTAATATTCGCGTAAACTTTTTTCAGAGTTTTAATTATCTTTAATGTGTTAACTGTCTCATCTTGGTAGAAATCCATTATATTTAAATGATAAAATACAATATGCAATACTATTTCAACAATTTTATATTATTAACCTTTTGACGTCTCAACTGATCAGACGGCAAATTGCTGTCTGTTAATATTTGCTAATCAAAAATACAAGAATATTTTAAAAAAAAAAGTGATAAAATGTAGCACTTTTTTTATTTCCTTTTAATTTCCATAACATGATCAGCAGTAATAAATTAATTTATGAAATATTCAGTGGCTCGACATCGTTTGTGTAGTTCAGCAGGGAATAGGTTAAGATCAGAATTTCGAGCAACATCAACTGATCCAATGAAAATTAAAATAATGTAATTATACGACATTGTTGAGTTAGTTGTAACCAAATTCACAAATCCAATGGTTTAAGAACTAATAAAATAATTATCAAGTCAATAACGAGCATTAAAATATATTTATTTATTTTTAGAGCTTTTATAAAGAGAAGCTTTTTTACGAGAATTAAATTGCACTGAGTTGCTCAACCTATCTTTTCGGAGAGAGTCAGGATAGAAGAGTATGGCAAAGACATAAAGAGTGATTGACTACTCGCTCTCGCATCGTTCCAATTTTATGACCTAATAGTTAGTAAATAATTAATAATAATAACAAAGAAAAACTCATATTCTTTACTTATTAACTGTTAAACAAGTAATTTATTTAAATAACATTTTCGCCAACCGTTATCGAACAAATCGACTCGTAATATCCTGTTGTCAAAGAACTCTATAAATATAAATATTCGTCGCAAATCTCCCAATTGCACGATCGCATGGCTGTACACACACAGCCAGACGACCGTCTGTGCGGTACTTACCGTCAAACAATAGCTAGCGTCTGTGTATTCAACACGTGCCAGGCTATTACAAGCATAACTGGGTGACAGTCTGTTTTCTGGATTTTGCAAGCGCTTTAAATTTTATCTTTTATAAATTTTATAAATGTTACATCCGCGTGATAGAATGTTTGAAGATGCCGAAAGGCGAAACCCGAGTCGTTAGTTACAAAATATATGGAATCGTACAAAGCTTTAACTATTCAAATTTTACATATAAGTTTTTTGTTTTTGTAGCGTCAAAATATTTAGACATTTAATGTTGAAAATTAAAGAAATAAGCAACAAAACAAAAAACAAGGATAGCAAGAAAGTCAACCTGTTCAATGCTCTGTTACCTATCACTTCTTGGTGGAAAGGCATTGTATTTAAATAATAAAAACGCAATGCTTAGTACTATTTAACACAATTAAATATTTCAAAGAACAGGACGGGTTTCGCTCATCGCGAGTATTATCAACTGCCACCTTTCATTTGAATTAAAGAAAACGGTAATTAATAGTTAATAATATACCCAATATAACTGTTTGAATTTTGTTTAAAACGAAAAAATTCTTCGGTCCTCTCAATTTCGTGTTAACCGATCTTGGCTGTAACTACATTTTAATCAAAATCAAGTTGTCAATCAGTTGACAATGCTCACGATGGTTCTAAACATTGTGTATTTATCATTCAAAAATTCTTATTGAGATTTTTTTAAGCTTGCGGTGATGGTATGTTTTTCATTTGGCTCAACAGAGAACGGGTTAAAATAAACTAACTCAAAATGGCAGTTAATTCGATCAATATTTGAATCAGATTGCTAAACTCATAAAATGAAATACATTTACTGGTTAGAATTTAAAATCCACATAATAATAAACAAGAGCAATAAACTTCTGTTTAAAAATCGAATGAGATAAAAAAAAGGCTTTTTTATTTTAACAATGGCACGCTCAAAATTCATTGTTTACACAATCCATCTATTGCAAATTATAAATCGCATTTTTCCACATTCGATGTTTTCCACATATATTTGTTTTTTTGTTTTTGTTTTGTTTCTCGAACACCCATACTACAAACGATTGATGGGCGCTCTTTATATTGCTGTTTCATCCTTTATTACTGTTATTCTCAATCTTTATTCTAAATTTATAATTTTTTTCATAATTATTCAGAATATTTTTCTTTCATCTGCTTAGCCGGATTGAATTATTATACATTATATTATGTCTCCTTATTAGTACTACATGTCGACAAATTTTCTAAATTAATTATTTTATTTTTCATTCATTCATTTTTAATATTTTATATTAGACGGCCTGATATGCGCAATATGAATATTTGTAATTCCATTGTAGTAAAACTGATTTTTTTAATATTTTTAAATATAATATTTGAATTATTGAAACTATGAAACTACGTGTTGCCACTAATGACCCGGGTTTCGCTTTTCGGCACCTTCGGGTATTTTATCTCAAATATATCAATAGTTGTCAAATTATCTTAGATGTATATTTAAATAATATTTTTTCAAAAATTTTTGTCATTCCTCTTGTACGTAGGTGATAAAAACTGTTTGCTGGCTGTCAGTTTTGTTGTATCCACGTGATAAAACGGTTGATGTTGCCAAAAGCCGAAACCTTTTTGTGAGTGACAAAACTTTTAAAATATTACAAAATTTCACAAATTCAAATTCGATGTTGAAATTCCATAAGGCACCCTCAGTCGATATCGTAAATTTTAATATTTATAATATATATAATTTAATATCATATTAAAAATTGCCTCTTGGTCTAGATCTCGAAGTTAGCATTAAAAAATTAAGTAAAACGACTTAATCTAATTTACTAGCTTAGAGAAGATTCGCATATGAATTATATGAAAAAAAAAAAAAAACATTTTTTACTCGGGTGTGAATGACAGTAAAAATTTCACCAATACAAAACGAGATAACTACCAAGTAACTGAGATTTGAACGATTTCAATATATTAATGTTGTTCAAATAATAACAACATTTTCCACTATTTATTTGTTTTATTTTCGAAAATTCTCGAAAACATTTATTTAAGTATTACAACATTTAACACAACACAATTTAATTTTAAACAAATAATTTACTATACTAACATTTAAAAAAGGGTCGTACACAGTCAATAATCATTAAATGTGTGCAATAATATATAATAATAACAGACAAAAACAAATATTTTTTCAATATTTTGCAACATTTTTTGCTCATACATATTAAATTAAGATAGTTTGACAATTGAAAGACAAAATCTTTTTTTTTCGTGTCCTGGAAAAATTGTGCTTACAATTTTTTTAACATTAATTAAGTAATTAACAAAAAACCGGAAGCTTTCTGATTTATTTCATAAATCGGAAATATTATGACATTATATAAATAAGCCAATTAATTCACAAATGCAACAAACAAAAAAAAAACAACTCTTAACTAAACCCCATATTATATTCTGTATTTATTAAACATAAATTCATGCCAACAAATAGGTAATTTGTCTTCAAAAATCCAAAAAACTGACATAAATTGATTGTAAATACAACAAGAATCATATGAACAGTCCATAACATAAGCAATGGATTCATCAATTTGAATTTCATATTTAGAATGGATTTCCATTGAGTTACCGCCAAATCCATCAAGTCACTTTTAAGGTGTTAACTGTCACTTCTTGATGGAAAGGCATGATATTTTAAATAATAAAAACACTTTTTTTTAGTACTTATTTCCACAACATATTTTTTGATCAGGACCGCGATCGCGATCGCGAGCATTATCAACTGATCAGTTGATAATGCTAGCGATGAGCGAAACCGGTCCTGATCAAAAAATATGTTGTGGAAATAAGTATTAAAAAAATGTGTTTTTATTATTTAAAAATCAATCAAGACTAAAAAATAGAATTTTTTCGTTTATTTAAACTCAAAGCTCATTTCCTCGTTGTCGCAATTTAGCAATTATATTAAAGTCAGGAGTCAAATGAAAACTGTCATTATCATCAGGTGATATATTTTCGCATTGATTTTCTTGTTCAATTTGAGTGTTTAAAAAGTCACCGGTAGGCGGCTGCAAATAATCATCGATAAACATATTTTCGCTGTGTTCGTGTCTCGCAAAAAAAAGGGGTAAAAGTTTTTTCTCGCGAATATTGTTTTTATTGGATTTTGAAATCACGGTATTGGGAACCGGCTGTTTTTTTGAATTTATTTGATGCCTGTGTGCGCTATATGGAAAATTATTATCCGAATTTAAAATTGGAATGTTCTCTTTTTCGTTTGGAGAAAACGTTTTCCTACGGCTTGTTTTTTTTCTAACGTGCCATCCCTGAAAAGATGTCAATTTATTTGTTTGCATCCTTTTTAGCGTATTTCTATCATTGCGAAACACATCATTTGATTTTTGCACGCCATAACTTTTTGATAGTTTATCCACTATCATCGGCTCTTTTTCCAACATGTTTTCAAAATGCTCAGCTAAAACGTTTTCTGAATTGTTTTTACTATGCATTTGACCTTCTATGCTTTTGAATATGTTATATTTCTTATCAATGTTTTCTTCCGATTCTGAACTGGTATTAAACCACGACGATTCTGTGTCATTATTATTTAATGCTTTTTTAAATGAGCATATTTCTCCGTATCTCGGTGGTACATTTGACGATTCAATAGATAAGGTTTTCTTTTTCTCAGATGATTTATATTTGACTTGAAGTTTTTCTTGCACATTATTTGCAATCAATTGAAATTTATAATAGTTTTCAACTTGATTCAAGCAACTATAGCACACATATTTAGACTGTATGTCTTTTTCACTGATAATTATTTGTAAGCATACGCGTATCTTATGTACCAACCCCTTTTTAGAAGCATAGTCTCCAAACACTGGTATTTGTAAAAGGTCGTTTGACAAGCACAGCCTGCAAAGATTCTTTTGAAATGCCATATTTTATGTTGGTACTTATTAGATGAACTTTCCACATAAGAAAAAAAAAATATTTTTGCAAAGTGACATAACGCTCAACTTGCCTACTACTTTAATTTTTCCCACCATATTTCTGCTTATCATTTTTATTGTTGCTTAGTTTAATTATTACAAGCTGCTAAAATAGTCATAGACAATATACTATTTCATTCTAACTAGTTACAATTACTGTTTTATAATGTTTTTTACAATACTGATGATGCATTTATACATTTCTTTATTTACAATAAAAACTTGAATAAAAATTATAATAAAAACTATCAATATATCGACAAAACATATAAATAGATTTTTGTACAAAGAACAACGGTATTCAATAAAAGGTTTTTTCTCAAACGTTTATTGTTCTATCACGGCATTTTTATTTTAAAGCTTAATCATAATTCAGTAATTTTAAAATATTTTTAATATTTATACAATTCCACTGATCCCAACAAATAACATTTTTTTTTTATTAGTACGTTGCTGTTACGGATTTTATTTTGAGCAGCGCAAAAGTTTTGCTTAGGTTATTGAATATTAAAAAATGATAATAGTTTGGAAAAATATAAATTTTTCGTGCCATAGAGCATTTTTCTTTTCTTGGTATATCTGCATTCATTCTTTATGTCGAGCTGTCAATCTGTCAAAACATAGCTATAGAGTAAATTGTCTCCGGCCGTACACATTTTATAATTGTTATCATTTTGAAAAGCATTCCATGATAACACTGTAGTAATAATGGCCAATATTAGTAAAAACTCAGTTTAATTGACTGTTATTCTAAACGTAAGTCCAAGTAACAAGATACCTTAGTAGCAATGTGTCCTATTTAATAATCAGTAACTCAATCTAATCAGATTAAGATTTCCGATGTTTACTCAAAAGAATGTTGAATATCGTTTACATTTTTCTTCCTTATTTTCAGGAAAATTTTCTATTTTTCAGTCCAGTGAACTTTGATGTAATGATGTTTTTTATATTAAATAGAATTAAGACACTCCTGTTATTGATTGTCGGCGTCTTAAGAAGAGCTCTTTGTTGCTTCAGAATACGCAAAAGGTCTTATACGGATGAAGCAGACGATTGCCTTACTCATATAGGAATTGTACCCAACCACTCTGAAGAGGTAGAAAGTATTATCAATTTGTTTTGGTTTATCAGATATTGCTTTATAGTTTGTTCCAAAACGTTCCAATTTCCATAATGTTACGGCGACTTATTTATTCTAATATTATGTTACTATTTCACGTAATTATCGGATTCCCTGATTCCTGTGTATATTAATTAGAAATTTTATTATTCATAGTTAAATTTCCTACAGAACTACATTTTTATTAATGGTATTTAGTAAATTGTTATGTAGAAAAATAGTACCATGTCATAAAGCATATTTACGTTTCTTCAAATGCAATATCGGTTTATTAGAGGTGCATTGTTCTACATAGTAAACTTCTGTTACAGATCTCATTTACCCGACATGCAATTTATGAATTTCTTTCAAAAGCATAGCTGCTTGTAAAACGTGGTGATTCACTCCTAGTTTTCCATTTGCCAAGAACTGTCCTTAAGTCATTTTTCACAAAGCGGTTGGCGACATAAACAATACTTTGACAAACAAAGTATTGTTTATTACCACAATTCTAAAGTAACAAGATCAGGACCGCTTTCAGTGAATTAGTTGACAATACTCGCCATGAGCAAAATTCTTGAAATTCCTAGAAACACTACCCTAAGTTATTTTAGTGACCATCAAAGCTCGTTTATAATATATTCCAATAGTTCTTTTTGCATAATTCATACGCTTGCTAAGCAGGGAGTATCGATGACTGCCAATTAGTTACCCACTAGTACTATCCTAAAGGCTCATCTATTCTAACTCTGCAAAAAAACAAGACAAGTTGAGCAACTGAATAACAAAAAGTTTTTATATGCAAAACTTCTGCTTAAATACCCACACGACAGACTATATACTCCACATTAGAAGCATGTCTTCGAACAGAATTAATAAATCAATTGAAAAAATATGATACTAATACTGAAATTCAAGCCTGTGTGATCTGTTGTAGAAGCCAATACCAATTCATTTATTAAAAGTTTTAGTCTTTCGTTTAATTAATAATTACCCAGCCTACTAATCCTGACTAAAACCAGTATAAGGTTTGTAAATATATTGATCTAAATAAATATATTTTATTTTCAGGGGGCCATCAGTTGGGATGACAAATGGGTTGACAAACCTATACAACCACAAACAGTACAAGATCATATACAACAATATAGAGAAAAGGTAGCGCAGGCAAACATTCCACAAAATAACGTAGAGAATCAAGAGTTGGATAATTTATTTCAGGTCGGTATTATGATATCATATTATAGATTCAAAATTATTATCAGTGAACACCAAAAACCATTTATTTAGTTTTATAAAGATTGTTGATAATCTTTAATGATAGCGAATCATGTCACCGTAAAATTGAAAGGTACTTTAACCACAAAATATAGTGATGAGATGTTTACAACGGACTCAAGTAATAAAGTAGTTATTAATCATATTTATTTATAGACTTATTATTATTATTACGCAGTCTGTAGTGATAAATAATATTTAAATGTTTATAAAAATGAATAATAATAAATGTTTCAACATGTCTTTTTAGTAAATGAAATATTTCATATCTCATTGTGCCTCCTGTTCCTGTCGTAAACCACTGACGGATGAATGGTAAACGCCTACCACACGGTACAGACCCTAATTCATGGAAGTGTAACAACGCTCGATAAATATTTTTTGTCGATTACTGATTCGTATTTTATTATTTGAATATATTATCATTGCATAAGACGTAATCCCCAAAATTATCTAGTATATGATTGATTTTCAACATATCGATAGCCAATAATCATTCTGTTTTGAGTGACTTATGTTGAATGCTTTATTTGAGGCAACCCGATAGACCATTTTTGACCAAAAGCAATAAAACTCTTGAGTTATTAGACAGAATGGTTTCATTCATTACGTAAAAAAAGATGTGAAACATGTTTCTCGAATATTTACAACTTGAGATCCAGTGATTGTGAAATTGTAGGAATATCGAGTATATATTGTTATTTATTATATAATTAAATTGAATGGAAAACTATATCTTGAACCCGCAATATCTTAAATATTTCAAATTAAAAATATGTTTAGTGCCATTTACCTAATTGACAAAATTAAAAAACAGATGTTTATATTCGCCTTAGAAATATGCTGAAATTATGACATAATCACATCGTTTTTTTATTTAGTTGATGATGACCGAATATCACACATAATTTCTTTGAAAATTTCAAAAATTATATTGTTTGGCTCTCAAGTTGTGCCGAAAAACGCCCGCTTTTGGCTAGAGTATAATTTTCGAGACTCCCGACAACCGAGTGATATGAGAATATAACAGAAACAAATAAACATATCCACAGTTTGAGAAACTCCACATATAATAAACACACAACAATGTGTAACATGGTGTAGGATTTCTAAAGAATTTGACATTCCTTTGTGGGTTTATATGAGTGTTAAAAGATTTTAGTTTTTGATTTTTATGAAACAAATATAATTGAATCATGGATTTGTAGCTTGATAATTTTATTTTTAAGCTAATTGTTTTTAAATTAAATATATTATACTATACTCTACACAATACTTCTTATTTTATTAAATTCACTCAACTGAGTAAAAAGTTATAAGCATAATTCCTAATGTCGCGAAAAATAGAAAAGTATCGAAAAATGTGCGGTGATAGGTGTTTTTTCTGCGCAAAATGTGCGATTGCTTGAGTGTTAAAGTCAATTTCAAGTCATTTGCATTATTAAGATTTAATTGCATATCAAATTTAAAGTAAACTGCAAGTGTTCGATTACACTATATACCATTCCTGATTTACCAAACACAATCATAGATGTTTTAGCTCTTACAAGAATGCAGATAAATAGTCTATACCCATAGAAGAATTAAAAATTTCCAAGAAACTGATATCCACATCCACTTACATTTAGTTTCAATAGAGAATATAATGCTAAGAAATAAATCTGTGTTAATCTTAACATTGTGTTTGATTATATGATTGATTTTGGAATTTTTTTTCATTTCTATCTAAGTTTTTTTAATTTGTAATCATTATTTCTTAGGAAATGACGCCTCAATATGTAAAGCAAAAGAGAATACTTATTGGTGACCCGACAAATAGAAACAGATCAACCGGGCCTGATTTGTCGAGACTTGCTGTTTCAAATGATGTATCAGGAGTGAGTTATTTTATGCCTCTTAATAATTGAAACTATCTGGTCAAACTCAATTTAATTTCTTAGATTTGTTAAGTTTATGATAATAAAATTGAGATTTGCTTTAAATCAATACGCTTAACTTGTTTGACATTTGCTTATCATAATTATTTTCTTTTAAAAAAGAGAGAATTCATAAATAGATCACATTATAATAATGTACTGTAAGTGATATCAACTACAACAAAATGTATTTTTCCTGCAGGCTGCTGATTTAGGAGAATGGCTCGAAGACTCTATTTCCGGGTGGGATGAACAGCATGTAGATCCCTCTGACATTTTAAAAGAACAAAGACGCCTCAAAAGAGAAAACAAACACCACAATATGGGCTTAGGACGAAAACTAAAAGCATAGTGATCAATATTCCTTTTTGTAATTTTTCTGTATAAATATTGTTCTTGTGCACTGTATTTCCTTGTTGTATTTGATTAATTATTGCAACTAGTCTTGAAATTTTAATTTAAACGATTAGCTTAGTAAGAAATTTTCCAATAAATTCGATCATGTTTAAAATTAGTTTTTTTCTTTGTAATGTTTTGATATTTTATTCACATATAAAAAAAACTGCCAATGGGAAGGTTAGCCATATCCATCATAACTATAGAGAATATGGAAGTGATTAGGCCATGCAACACAGCAAAGAGGTTACTCAAATCAAAGATGTCACTGTTGACTTTTTGATTGCTTATCGATTATGCTCTTCTTGAAATTAATGCCTACAAATCCAAAATGCATTTGTAATGTTCTAAATTACAAAAATAATATTTTCCATAATTTTTACAAGCCACACCTTTGACATACTATTCCAAATGAGAAATATTTGGTAAAAAAATGAAAATTCAATGAAACAAACAATTTGGCACAAAGAAATATATTACATTTATTCATCACAACATATTTGTACATTTTTCTCTGAAATAAATAACTTAACACTAATAAAATAAAAGTGAAAAAAATTTGCTAAACAAATTACTTGATAAATTATTAGTATCAATACAATATTCTGTTTATTAATAAGAGTAATTCATTGTAGATTTAATTCATTGGAAACTCCAACAATGGAAAGTAACAGGAAATAAATACAACAGTCAGGGCCAACTTGATGTCTATAAGGGAAAACACCAATGCATATTATAGCTTTGAATCTTTATATGAAAAGCAAATTACCTTAAATTTTATGAAGGTAACCAACAAATTCTTCAGCGATTGTTCCTTCTGGCAGTCATTATAACTAATATCTTCAATGATTCATAATATTTTAATCTAAAATAGGTGATAAAGGGTACAACATTGACTACCCTGAGAACTGACAAGACATAACATTACAACATTAATAATTTTTAATACCCATATTAATTTCCAATTTTCCAATGTGACAATTTGATCGCTAACAAATATTACATGATGAAACTGAGTGCATATTTCATGAAATACAGACATTGATCGTAACAGTAACAGAGTAAAAGCGAAATGATTCCATTGATATAATGTGCTTCACGTCTGTTTGAATGGATTTGTATGTCACACCCTCGACGAGCCACATTAGGCTTTTAAGTCTAGATCATATCTTTTAGTGCAAACTTTTATACATCATATAAAAATCAATCATGTAGTAAAAATCGCAATGTTATTTCCTATATAGATACAGCGTTTTGGAGATTCATAGAGTAATATGTAATTTATTGATTGAATTGGCATTCACTTGGTAGAACTCCATTATAACACGGTGAAAAAATAGCAATGTATTTCAGTTCTACAAAATTATTTTTAACAAATATAGTTGATAGCTATTTCGGCTCATGCCATCGTCAGAATATCATCCACAGTTCTGACGATGGCGTGAGCCGAAATAGCTATCAACTATATTTGTTAAAAATAATTTTGTAGAACTAAAATACATTGCTATTTTTTCACCGTGTTAATATGTAATTCATTTTTAGTTCTAAAACAAATGATTTTCAGTGCATAATAAAATTAACAAATAAACATTCAAGAAATAGAAAAGAGATTTCTGTAAAATACGCATTAATTATCATGGTAAAGAATAATTTAAAAATAAATTACTATTGGTCTTTAGTTGATAAAATACTTATAATTATTACATACATAAATGAATAAATTCAATTTAAAAGGCAAAATGAGTATATATTTACAAAAAACATAATTTGGATCGGTTAAATAAGGTTACATATTCATAATAAAAAAAATAATAATAAAGATAAACTGGGAGAGTGAATTAAAAAATAATGAGTACATTGCCTTTATTCAAAAATATAAGAACAATTTAAAATCGATACACTAAAACCTCGACATAATGGCCTGGCGCAGATGAGGCGGTGTCAGAATTTTGTCTCATATAAAATTGCTCTGTTTCATTAATTCTGTTTTGAGAAAGGATCAGGTCTTGTTTGTACCTTTGATATCTGCTGTTGCTGTATAATGAATTCTCAATAATAATGAAAATGCATACTCAATAATTTTTCTTAGATCGTAACAATATGATCTTGTCAGCGTTAACTTCATTTTAAGTGGTTTCTTTTCCTTGCTTTTTTGAATTTAGAGGTCATACATTTCATTTACTATTTTACTTCAGTCATAATAAGTTGTTGTGTTTTTTATTTTGTTCATATTTTAACAGTAGGATTAATTTCACATGTCCAATTTTAATTTTCGATCAAGTCTTATTGATTATAATGCATAATGCATCATTATACTTTGAGGAAGGAAACATATTAAACTGGTGTGCAGCTGTGTGAATCAAAAATTCTAAAGTCGGTATTATGTTCAACTTCTGTGTGATAATCATGCACAAAAAATTGTTAACAAGAGGTGAGACAAGAATTTAGACATGTAAGCATTAACAAGATGTTTTAAACCGTTTTCCCATTTGACTAGATGTATTGTCCGTTGTATCCTAAGTCCATTATATTTTATATTAGGTTTTACGGTGTACCATCGCTTATAACACGAAATGTACACTAAGAAATTATTGATATTTATAAATATTAATTAAATAATAGGGATTCACAGATTAGCTTTAAATTTAGTGTCAAATTTTATCTACCGAGACTCATTCCCATTAATTAAGAAGAAAGATGCTGTTTGATATTTTGTGAGTTAATGATTGTAAAAGACAAAATCACTTGCATGACAGCTTTTATAATTTGATTGAATTCAATGTATTAGAAAATCGCAAATTATCCATAGCATTTTCAAACTGGCAGGTCTACGAAATGTTGCAACAATACTGACTGTCTATTGAAAATGAACAAAAATTTGTCGAAGAAAAACACAAATACTTCACTGACACAGTTTGAGATTCATATAATATGACTCTTATTAAGATAAAACAAACTGCACACATTATTTTAAAATTGATTGAGAGCTCTGTTTAAAAGCTCAGTCCTTTTTTGCTATAAATGGACAATTAGGGCTTTATATAAGACAGTACGTCATACAGTCAAAGATTAAATTAATTTTTATAAAAATTAGATTTTAGACAACTGCTGCAATATATTTACCGGGAGAATAGATTCCATTTTGTCAATGACATAGTGAAACGGGAATGACATGTAAGCCAAAATAACTTTGGCAAAATGCCCCATAGATTCTGGATATTGGTGGGTCAGCAACGCCAATAGTGCAGTGCAAGAACACAAACCTGCAGTGAACAGAATGAAAAACGGCAATTCCTTTTTAGGGTACACGGATACCTCATGGAAAGACGGTAACAATTCACGGTCAGCGCATTCTGTGCATGAAGGATAAGGATAAAAAAGGTGACCTCTCTCTAATGGATAAGGCAACATACGAAATGTGCCCTCCCACGTACAATGTAATAAATTCAAAGCCCCTTCCACATTTTTCCAGTGTGACAGGTGAAAGAAAGCATAAGCTATAGCTTCAGAGTCTCCTCGTTTTAATATGTGCTCCGGTGGTAAAATAAGAGGCTTCATTTCCAGGATATATTTCGGCACGTGAGGATTAAACTCAACCGCCCTATGAATGGCCTCTACTGCTGTCATTTCGGCTGTTGTTAAACCTCTTTTGGATGCAATATCAGGGGAAAACCTGTCAGCGACCAGACGCGCTTTAAGAAGCGCAGCCGTGTAACATATTGTAGCCGATTTGGGTAAGCTTATATCGTCATACCTTGCCAATACTGCCTGCACGTCCGCATATGCTTGCTGCTCTAATAATGTTTCAATAAGATTTTCGTGTATATTCAAAACATTCATTATGGGGGGGACTTCTTTTGTCAAATCTTTGAACGTTTTAGCCGCTTCTTTCAATTTTCCAAGCTTCCGAGCGCACATTGCTAACCGTCTTTTAACATATATTAATATGTTAGTGTCTCTCCTGTGTATAGATTCCATAATGGCGCCTTGGTGAAGCAAATTTTGAGATTTTCTGTAATTGGCTTCAGCAACTTTTAAAGCTTGTTTGAGAATTTTCTCTGATTCTACGATGCTAGTGGCTTCTTCTTCAGCGAGAAGAATGTAAGCCGGAGCACAGTCTGCATTTGTTTCTATGGCACTCTGAGCCGATTTGATCCTCACGACCGGATTACGCTCACGCCAAGCTGTTTGCATTATTTCATACTCCGCTTTGCCGGCGTCACCCTCGCAAGTGAAAAATGTCTGATGGTCTTGGGCCGATAGATTCATATCATAGTATGTAAGCGGTTCTTTGTTGGTCGCCCAATAAAACCTTTGATATTCTGCCCCTCTAAACAAGTTAAGAGGGTTCCTCCACACTTTACACTCGGGAATCGTTTGCGGAGAGTTTCCCGTTCCGTTCGGATTAGACGACCCGTTTTGATCGGACGCATTATCTGCTCCGCCGATCCAGGGACTGATATGGTTAAGAGAAACCTGTTCGATGAAGGAGGTACCGTATTTGCGAAAATACCACCATTCGAAAATGAGAATCAGCCCCGAAATTAAGGACGACGTTCCGGTGAGGGCAACATAGAACTTAGGAGTTAAAGTACTCAGAAATAAACTTGAATCCCACATTTTATTGTTTGATGATTATTTCTTATACTGAATTAAACTTCAAAAGAATCAATGGAATGTAATAATGAATATGTCATTTTGGACTTACAAATTTAGTACAACTTTTGAAAAGAAAGGACAATATCAACATTCACCATATACCTAATGTTTATAATAATGTTTCGATAAGCAAAATCTTAACCATACTAGTTTCACAAATTATATACTAACTAGTTTATGGTAAAATCTAAATAGAATTTTGACAGCCGCTCAAACAAGACGATATTTTGTTTATGGTTTCATTGCACAAAATGGCATATGAAAATCTATGTACAGCTGACTATACAAAGAAAATAATAAAATGTTTTGTTTCATTACAATGCAGAATCATAAATGAAAAACTATTTTTCAATTACTGATTTTTGATCTTTTTAAATTATTATAAAAAGTTTTATTTTTTTATTTGAAACATTTTTCATATCTTACGTGAACGGTTAGATTGGCAGTTCCGATTTTCAGGCAAATGTAATTTACGTAACTTGTCAACCTTACTTTGTCTGCTCGTCGTCGTTTACTTGAGAAGAAGACTTAATAAAACCAAAATGGGTTTAATCAACAGAATCGGCCCCAAGCAAATGAAGCAGTTATCAGCGTTCGCCGGATCTGCAACCGTTTTCGGAGCGTCAGCTTTCTGCGGATTGCTGTACTTCACCGAATGGAAACTGCTCCTTCAATACATGCCACTGTACAACACCAAGTTCGCTGATGACGAAAAGTAGAAATGTTATCGATCCGAAGAAACCACCTGTACGCTGATCTTATTTATGGCCGATACAGTTGATAGTGTGTGTTCAGTGAACATGTCAAAATTTAATCTAAATTACACCTTACATTTCCCATACTGACAGATTGATTTGTAGAATATTGTTCTATTTATAGGTAATAAATATATTAATTTAATTTAAAAGGTGTTATCAATATACCCTGTAGACAAGTAATTTAGCCTTGTCAAAACTAGCTACATAACAATATATATTCATTTTGTTCATTTACAAATACTTTCATCCTTTTTCGCATAATTTCAAATACCTGTTATGATGGTTCATTCTTAAGCTTACATTCTATGAGTGTCCTTTTTTATTTATTCTTTGAGAAATTTTTATTTATACAGGAATAATTTTTATTGGCGATATCTCTTGAGACAACATTTCCAACGATACCCAATGTTATACCTACCACCACCCACTTTGACTCCATACTTACAGTGCGTATTCCGCAGCGTAACGTTTACCTGTTTCAAACTTATTCCAGGAACAGTTGAAGAGAAATTTGAACACATGCACTCAAGTGCGATGAAAGTTAAAATATATAATAACCTAAGTTATAAATACTGAATATTTTATAAAAAAAATATGTAAATATTGTTATTTAATTTATGTTCATGAAGAAGTAATGAATGAGCCTTTATGAATCAAGGTACATTTGCTCTCCATAGGACGGCGTAAATTCTTTGAATGCCAATCCCTTGTTATTTGTCAGGGATATAACCATGCTGCATGACTGATGAACATAACAAATAAGACACTCGTATCATTTCTAGCAGTTTTTCTCATTTGTTTTCTATATCTGGACATTCCCAAAAGATGTGATCGTCTTGAATCATTTTGCTACATTTACAAATAAGGCCTTTAACAAGTCAGCCAAGCTGGGAGAACTCGACAACAAAGTATCCATGGCATGTCATAAATTTGAGATAATTAAATATAAAATCTTTTCAATGGCTGATGAATGAGATTCATTCATTTCAGTTTTTCTTCTTTAACATCTTTCTCAAAGAAGTCATTTGATATGTTTAGTTTTCACGACCCTTTTATATTTTTCTGTTGATTGAACGATAATCATAAATAGAGATAGGTTCCACTTATAAATTCTAGTCAAGACAATATGAGAAGGATTTGCTGATTATTTACAGGTACGATCAGCAAGTGAAAATTAGTGGCAAATATAAAAAAAACAATTTTTGCAATAATTGTTCTATCTTCTAAGACAGCTGTTTTTTTTTTGTACTAACATTTTGAATGCACACTTACCAAATATTGCTCCTTACTTTTGTTTAAAAAATATTCAGGATTACACAATTTTATAGTGGTTATCACATAATTAATGCTAGTTTTTGTAAAAAATATTATTTTCACATTATATAAACTCTCAGAACGAGATCTAATATTTAAATTAGGTGTGATATCCATCAAACAATACACCTCTATCTAAAGGAACTTCTCAAAAGCTATGTATGTATATAACTTTTATGCCATTTTGTTGTACGCACTGAACACACATGATATTATAACATGCGAAGCCCAACACACATGCACCACGTGTTATTGGTAATTTTTTTTTGTATATATATATGTGTAGCTGTGACCTTCGTGAACAGATTGATATATAATACTCCTAAGAAATGAGCAAGTATATCATCTCCGCCTTTAAAGGGTAACCGGCTGAAAAGGTAGAACTATCCTTACTACAGTTAAGCAACTGTTGAACAAGCTGTTAGAACTACCTTTCCCACCAAAGATTGTTGTGAAGGTTGCTGGTTTATGAGACAGACATATTAAGCTTAATTCCCAGCACAATCAGTGCTTTTTCAATTAACTTGTGATGAAAAGATTTAAAACACGGCTTAACAAGAGCAGGCAGCTAACACAAAATCCCTTTGCAAAAAAGACAAGTTGGGCAATTGAGTTAAAGTAATTGTCTTTCAAAAAAGTGATCTATATGGACTAAAGCCCTAATGTTTTTTTTTGAGGCATTTTTTTAAAATCTGCAGGCATTTAAGGCAAGAAAGTTCCAGATAAAACACAAGATGCAGCAAAATTATCCAAATTTCTTTCTTCACAAGTCAATTCAAAGCCTCCATTGTAGGTTTTTTTATGTGAAACTTCATTAGCATGCAGCTCTACAAAGAAGCTTTTGAAGGACAAATCTCTTCCATTATCGCGAGATGATATGAATGGGACTATTTTTTGATACAAAACTAAGATCAATTAGTTTTCTAACCAAAAAAATGTAAGCACTGCAATGTTATTCCAAACCTGAAAGCCATGAGTGTATTGCGACTATTTATTTTTGTTCGATCTGAAGAAACACAATCTATGGCCAGCTTAAGACTACACGTGAGAGTACCTAAGCAAGACTTAGGCACTCCCATGTGTGTTTCGGTGATTTATGAGAAATAATCCTGGAAGGGTGGGAAAATAAAAAGCCATTTTGATTTTGGAAACTATACGGTAACAGTTCTATATTTTGTTTAAAATATTCAGGGAAAACACCAATGAAAGACACTTGCTAAACATAATTAGTGTTACACAAATTTTGTGGGACGCAATAGGACTTGAATTAATTATTCTTAAAAAGCATTTTGTAAAACAATACTTAGAGAAATTCTTCAATGAAAGTTGCTTTGAAAATTAATTATTAAGTATTGCACAAGTCACGAAATACACAAACAATAAGTCATTCTTTAATATCGATTCAAAAATGAATGAGTATAGTCAGAAATTAACAAGAAAGAGTCTGCAACGAAACAAAAACATTGTGCTCGAGTTTCATTATTAAACTATTTTTTTACAGTTGGTGGTAAATGAACAAATCAATCACCGAAATACGTATTTTTATAAACGATGGAAGAATATGTGCAATAATTCTCAACAATTAACACACAAGGTCATAAAATATACTAAAAAACTAACAAGTAATCTATACTATCGACAGTTTATTTTATAGATATAAAATTTTCGGGCAAGGATGCTGCAGACATTACATTTATCAATTTATTAAATCATTCAGTTTAAAAAACTAAACAAAAATATATCAATATTTAAGAAGATACATAGTCATTACCAACGTAATCAAGTTTGTCTTAAATATCTTATAAATAATAACACATTATATGTATCGTTGAATTAAAAGCAGTTGCTGCTACATTGGAGGAAATTATCTTTGAGGACTATTTTTTTTTTAAAACAAATGTTTATTAAAAATATAACCATTTGTTGATTATTATTTTCCCTATTGTCTTAAGGCCTCCACACACAAACAAATAATTTGCACAACACATTTTCAAATATACCTACTGTTTTAATTGTTAAACAACAGTAGAGAAATATTTTAATACATTAGAGATCCACATAACCTAAAAGTGAATTAACAAATACTGTTCAAGAGAAATGCTAGTTCAATATGCTTGCACTTTTAGACACTGTTAAATAGCAAGATGACAGACTTCCTCTGGAATAAGAGTATGAGGAATAAAGAGAACACTATATTATTTTTTTATTCCCTTCGAATATTATAATATGCTGGAGCGAGGTCTGGTGTAATCATGATACATGTTATGTGTGCATCGACTATTGGATAGTGTACGGTGGCCTTTATGCAAAAAATAATCTGGCATGAGACATTAAATATTTTCTTTTATAATTAATTTACAGTATTTGAGGAATGGCTTGCCGTTTTGAAGTATTTACATACGCATACTGAAAGCAAATTCCGAGAATACAAATTTTTCCCCACCACACTAATCGATTATTTCTACCATATCCCTAATGGAATGCTCGTTCATAAGATTAAATGTCTTACACCGATGTTGTAATATTACTAATCCATGTTAAGCACATTCACCTCTAAGTTTTTTAATTAATACCATTCATATATTAACTGTAATCGTAGATATTGCCTACTAGACATCTGACGCACAACCCACTTTGCTAGTATTCATAATGACATTTTTAGTAGGCCAATTCACATATAATCTAAAATGCAATTGTACACTCAGTTCGTAATAATAATATTAAATGCACACCTTCACTAAATACATACATAAATGTAGTAAAAATCTTCAAAAATTCAAATTGATTTTTATTTATATTCTATTCCCTAATGAAAAAACACCTCGGTAAACTGTGAGATACTTTAGTACGCAGATTTAATCGTATGAAGTTAAATAGTATTCGAATTCAAGCTCGCCTCTGGGGATTTAAGCTTTACCAAAGTGTCGCATAGTCTCAAAGTTACGGTATAATGGCATGAATAGGATGGAGTTATAGCTCGCGACGTCTCTCTTTTTCTCGCTCGGAGTGTTTGACACGTTTGCAATAGGGTGCAATAAAAGCGTTTTCTCTCTAATTTTTGTAGTTTTGTGAATATAAGTTGTAAAAATACAAATTGGAAACTTATATTAAATATTGAGTTTAATGCAATATTTATGTATCCCACATGAAACGCTTCAAAATTGTGAGTATATTTTTCAGGATTTTATTAAAAATATTCACTAGCATGTAAGTGGTATAACTATTTGTTATCCCTATGAACATAGCATTAATTTTGATGTCGCTTTCGGGATGGCTTAAAAATCTAGCGGCTGATCAGCGCTTCCTTCTCCTGCGCCATCTTCGTCGTCAGACGGTAAGCTGACTGCATCATCAGAGTCTGTAAGTAAACGTGAATCAGATAAAATTATCTCATTTAAATATCACCATTGAAAGACAATTTTGTGGTTTAATAAGAACTCATAATTCAATAAACAACTTTGCTAAAGACCTGTGTAAGAATATTGCTACACAATCCTTTCATTCAAACCAGGTTAGGTTGGATTAGTGTTTGCTGATGGATATGCGCTTTCAAAAGAAGCAAAATTTTTATTGTTGGACTGCTCTCTTAAATAAGAATGATTTTAATAAATCTATCCAAATCTTTTAAAAAAGGAAACAGCAAAAAATGGTTTCTTATACTTTAGAAAAGTTTAATACCTGGGCATCGAGGTTCTCCTTTTGTACGTGTTCCAGAGCGCTCATTACCGTGCTTATCTGTACACCAGCATAACCCTACTGACGCATGACACTGCAGTGGCCTGTAGTAACCCATGGAATCACATTGTGGAACGTATGCACCTGTAACAAAATTATTTTTAGTCTCTTCCACGATAACGCCTCAACGTATGGGACGGCAATGTGCAAGGCCTGTACGCGAGCGCCCCAGACGTTGGGACGCGAACATTCAAACGTCGGTAACGCAGGCAATCTTTTGCATATAGAACCGATTTTGGTTTTAAAATATCGCCCAATTCGGCCTGATACTACCACCTCCATAAAATTGTCAAAAGCATTAGGTTTAAATGCTTAAAACATCGATTATTCGAACGCTTCAAATTTATTCCGATCCCGCCAAATCAGTTTGAAACTGCGTGCTAAACTCGCATCTAACTTCGCACTGAACTTTGCACCAATCTCGCGGCATTGCAATATGACACTCCATGACACATGACAGTAATGGCCTTGTTCATTTGAGTTTGATTGGTTGCCCCGTTACATCACGGTAATGGCGATTTACGAGTTAGTTATTTGTTAGGGATATATTTGTTAAGGTGATTGTGACAACATAGGACATTTCTTCATGTTTTTTAATGTTGTGAAACATTCCTAATGCATCTAGCTTCCATGAAAGCCAACCCAATTATTTTTTATTGGTGTATTTATAGCTCTCTGAAAAATAGCAACGCGGACAGATTTTATTTGTATGAAAAACTGTCGCACCGATCGGGTTAATAGAGAAAAACGATAACATTGATTTTCATAAATTCTGACAGGTCCAACTAACTCAATATCGCTTGAATGAACCAAATACTTATTCAGTCTTTTGGAGTACTCCAAAATATTATACATATTGTATTTTATATTAATTTATATGAGAAAAGTTGTTTTTTGTGAAGAATATATCGTATTTTGAGAAAGATTCTGGAGCTAATTATCTCACTAATGAGATCTCACTGTATTTATTTGACATATTCAATGCAATCTGAATGCGGGTCAAAAGTTCATTCTATTGTAGACCATAGACCAACAGTTCATACCTACATTGTTTTTATTATTTTATTAGATATAATAAGATAGGATTACAGATAATGAGTGTTAATAAAATGAAAATATTCAAGCTATAATAACAATGACGCTTGCTAATTATATTAAATCAAATTTATAATAACTAGCATAGAGTATGTAGTTGTGTGCGAAACTTACCAACAAAATGATTTCTAGCTGAACGTCTTGTAACTGCAGTGCACGGGCGATCTGCTTTCAAAAAGCATCGACACCATTCTCCTCGAGTGACGAAAGCATCTCGGTTGGTATCGCAACCGGATAAGAATGGCTTCATACACTGCTCTTGGTCATCATGTTCTGGAAATGTCACATACTTTACATTAGATAAAGTTTATCATTATTGCAGTGAATACAATATATATTCGATAAAGCAGCGCATATTTTATATCAGCAGCACACTATGACTGCTCCAAGTTAATACGTTATTCTGCTTGGAACTTTCAATGATACACGCTATTGGTTTTTGCCACAAAAACAGTGTGCTCCCGATTGCATAGTATGCAAACTCAGGCACAAGACGCAATCAATATCCAGATACATAAACGCTTACTTAAGCACTATGGAATCCCCAGGCTAAATTGTTAGGCACAAATCACATCTCCAACGTTATTGGCGCAGATACGTGACATGCAAACACAGTACCTGGCACAACTGACACAAACTGAATAAAAAAAGTTAATGATTGTTGTTAGGTACTGATGAATATTATGAATTTTGTTTTTGAGTTATTCATTATATTATATCACTTACATTATTATAAATTATTGTTAAAACACAAAAATGTACGGGATATACACTGATACGACTATTTCTTAGAATAAAAATACACCCTACTGTACTCTGCAGTATGGCATGTAGATGTTATATTAAATATCAGTCAAACAATTAGATTTCTTTCTCATTAGTTGCGAGAATAGTCAGTGATCTTACATTTTTGTAAAAAGGTACTGATTTCAAAACATTATCTGTTTAATCTACAGATACTCAATTTAAAAATTATACTTGTCATTGAAGTTTTGATTTATAAAAGTTATCTCAAACAATCATGTCAGATTGAATAACCACAATATATTATTTTTTATTATTAGTCCTCCCATGTCTATTGATATTTGATATAGGTGTCAATGGATATTGGATCATACAATAATGCCTTTCCCTCCGTAAATGCAAGGTTTTACAATTCAAAAACTGCAGAGAAGTTATTATTCATGGTTCAATATAGAAAGCATACTTGTTAAGAAAATATCTTACCTAGTGAGTACAGATCTTTAATTGAAAGTTTTGAATCAGTATCTCTATCAAGATGGCCGAACATCCATTTTACTTCTAACTTACAATCAGAAGGAAAACCTGTCAAAGAAAGAATTATGATTAAATTAGTGTTTTCAACAAACTGCCAATAGAGGTAGTAGTGTTGAGTTACGCAGAATTTTTATGGGAAATTTATCATTCATATTTATTCCAGTAAGTAATTACTTAATTAAAAAACTGATTAATTAAAAGACTGACAACTGGCTGTTGTCTTAAAAGTTATGTCTTTATAAAATTATTTTCACCTTTACTTGGCTGATAGTGTGAAGTGTGTTTTTTGTTGTTATCATTCATGAGAACGGCAAACCAATCAAGCAAGCGGTCAGCCATACTATCCATGGCAGAGTCGCTGCAGCCATTGTTTCTTGTTGGAGTTTCAACACTATTTCCATCATCCCAAATGTTATTGTCTGCAAAAAAAAAATATATTTGTAAGATATTTTGAAATGTTACAAGGTCTGTCATAATATTATTGTGGCAAAAAATTTGCTAAAGCAAATTGGTCTTGTGATGGCAAACAGTGATAACTGCTGTTTTCAGTTTTTTTAGTTTTCTTTCATAATATTACAAGTGCAACTTTATTTGTCATAAAGTTTTGTCAAAGATATCACCTCTTGCCATCCAACTTGTTTTTTTTTCATTTTTTTGATTTGTTTCTATAATATGTTCAAAATTGAATATTTTTTGATGTAACAAAATATTAGAGCTGCAACATATTATTGTCGCAAAATATCACCTCTTGTCATCTAACTATTAAGACTGATTTCAAAGCTTTGTTTTTTCTCTTCTGAACAATCGTGTTGACAGCTATCTATTGAAGCCATTTGCCACTACAGTACTGAAATATGTTATTGTTACCAAATTTCACCAAAATTTTAATTGTGAAAATAAGATAATCATCAATAATAAAGATATTAATAAATAGCATATTTTGAAGATATAATGGAAACTAAAATTACCATGAACCGAAGAAAGTCTGTTGGGTTTGGTATCCAAAACATCATTGAAGGAATTTTCACGAGCCTTCTCCTGCATTATTTGCTGGAAAAAAGTGATAAAATTACAGCGACACCATTTTCAGATGTTACTATACTTTGCTCTTTGATACTCTTTTTATTTATAGAAATGCAATGTTTTTTTATGATAGGATGTGTGGTAAGGAATTTTTGGAGATCACAAACATCAATGCCTTCAAATAAAATCATTACAGATCAACGAAATGCATCACAGAACAAGGCCAACCATCCTGACTAATTCACCACAGACCCACAAATATAATATAATTACAAATTGTCTATAAGTAGTATTTTTATCATTTTTTAAATTTCATAATTTATTATTACCAATATTATTAGTTACATTAGAGGAATAGTTTGGGAAACCCTGGCTTAGTTGATAAGGCTGTGGAATAGAATAAATATAACTACTTACATTGTTATATTTGGTATACTTGATGTACTTGTAGTGCTTATTATCATATTTGAAATCTTCCGGAGTGAAACTGTACTGAGCATGTGGACGGTGTGGCATTGTTGATTGCATCTTTTTAACTCTACGCTCAGCACTCAACTTTTGTTGTTTCTTTTTGTAGTTTTTTTCCGTATCTATTTCAATCAAATAAAAATAAATATAAACATTTAATATGTTGGAAACCATTACAACAATCATTAGCAATTTAGTAGCCAAAAGTAGGAATTGACTGTCACTTTTCGGCTGATTTTACTACCAGTAATATTATACACCTGTCACTGCAAATATTAACAACCAAGTATTTTTTACAAGCAGAATCATGACTCTTGTTGATTATCAGTGTTAAAAAATAAATTAACATATTGAAGCATCAAACACTTAAGTGAATACTTGAACAACTCTAACAATTTTGACAAAACAATAGAAAATCTTTATGCTTTAGGTTATGTCAAACTATCCATATATGCATACCATGCACAAGTGTATTCACAAAGTCTGAGTTGAGAGATTTGTCAATACTTTGGTTCATAATATGGTAAAAAAGCAGCAGTTTATTTTTTTGTTTTAATATTTATACACTTTGTTTATTATTATTGAAGTTTTTATTGACTAAAGAGATAAAAAATCTTTTTTAAACTTTTGGAAACACAGATTTTTTACATCAAGTAAAGCTTTTATTCATTCTAAATTGGCCTTCTTAAAATACTAAACTAGCATATTCTCAATATATATAAGTAAGAAACTACTTTACGATAATAGGGGTAATAAAAACCCCTATAATTACAACTTATGCTAAGCCCAGATTATTCGGCTATCCGCATAATCACCTCTTTATTACAATACATCCCCAAAAAAGTGTGCTAATAAATATAACGGAGCTATTTCAAAATTCAAAGGGTTAATGGGTACCCATAATTACCTTTGCAAGGACAGAATCCTTTGCATGAGACTTTGACAGCTGTATGATGAATACAGTTATGGTAGTCTAGTCTGCAGAGTGAAGAGTATGTACGATTGTCTGAACCGCACAGAAATACTGGACGTACTACAGGACACGCTTCACATCTATAAGACAATAAATGTATATGTTACAAAAATAAAAATTAACTTCGATAGCTGGATATATATTAACTGAGATTAAAGACTATTTCATTTTTGAAGCATTTCCGAAAAAATGTTAATAAAGCTATAATTTATGATATCGACTGAAGGTGCTTGATGGAATTTCAATATCAAATTTGAATTGTTGTATTTTTGTACGATTCCATATGTTTTGTCACAAACGACCCGGGTTTCGCTCTTCGGCATCTTCAGGTATTCCATCACACGGGTGCAACAGAACTGACAGATGCTGAAGGGCGAAACCCGGGTCGTTTGTGATAAAACATATGGAATCATACAAAATTACAACAATTCAAATTTGTTAATAAAGTATTTGAATACATCTTTTTGATCAGCTTAAGTAATAGCCTAACATCTATTTTGTATTTTTTTGACCGTGAGAATTTATTAAGTCATACACTAGGTTGAGGAACAGAAGAGCGGTGCTCAGACTATGTATTAAAAACTTATACCACATTATTGCTACCCAAAAGTAAGGATAGGAAATTTTACAATCTTTCAATTACGTTAAAAATGAACCTGTTCCTTGTGTCACATAACGGATATTCCAACACTGAATATTTCAAAAATTATCTCAGAAGAGGTGTTAACCAAACTTATGGAGATTATGAAAACAAATCAGGCCATATTTTAGCACTAAACTTGAAAAAATGTTAATACTCTTTTATTCTTAAGACTCAACTTTCAACCCACAACAATCAGTTGTCTCAACAATTGGTATTACTCTCTTTGAAGGTGGTAAGCTTCAGCTTAGTTAACTTATAGGTTAATCTATCCTAGTTAACACATTCGTGACGGGGTAAATGTGTCCAAAGTACGGATAAATTGATAAAGGTCTTACAAAAATCATCATGACTTTTTCTCTATTGAGAAATATTTGTTGGAAATTTTTAAAAAGTCATAGAATATATTTTTTTCATCACTTTGAGTTTTATTGCAATATGTTTTATAATTTATTTTTATATATAAAAACAATCATTTTAATATGTTAATTCTTTAATAAAATCAACGTATTTACATATTGTATCGGCAAACACAGCAGCTTGAGTGTTTAATTGTTTTTCATATCACTGTGTTTTGTTTTGCAATCATGCAGTGTATGGAATAAGCCACAAAATATCACATTATTTTAATGTCTTTACTTCATAATTGCTGCGATTGCCAGCCATAAATAAAAAAGTGCATCATTATCATGCCTCAAAATAAAATTAAATATAAAAAAAACTTCGAAGAGTCAGGAGCAATTAATGTCAACCATATTGAATGATATGGAATCCACATTCCTTGGTGTTAAAGCTAAGTACCATTACACCACAATATTGCCATTTCATTATTATAATTGAGGAAAAATTAAATGAAAAATAACATTAACATCCTTCCAAAACACGATGTCATAACTGTTCAAAAACTATTAATAACCATTTCATATTTCCCACGAAACCATATTGTTATGTTGTTATTATTGCAATTATCCAAATCGTTTGAAAGAAGATGTTATATTTTTCAATTGAACACCAAATGAAGGTATTGTAATCTTCAAAAGAAAACTTACGAAAATGTATCCGATTGATCTTCCATTTCATCTTCAGAGTCATAGAAGACGTCATCATCTTTATCGGATGATTCTTTTTCACTTCCAACTGATGGAATACTTGATGATCCTCCAGGAACCACCAAATCGCTATCAAAAAAGAATAATACAATAGAATCAATAACAGTTAAGCTGTGCACATAGTAAATAGTATACTTTAAGTATTATATGAACTAGATTTTAAATTGTAAAAAGAAACTCAATGTATGACATATGGCCTCCTAATGAAAGTATCTCTACAAAAGTCTTTCTATAACAACTGCTTGTAACTAAGTTGCAACATCTCTTTTTTTATGAAGTAGGAATAGAAACAGGGATAAAACATGTCTAGTGGCTCGCTATTCACTTTCACTACAGCCTATTTTTGGATCAAATGGGTGGGAGGGTATATTTAGAGATCTCAAATACCCATGTCTTAGAACAGAAATTTATACATTGATTAAAAAAAAACCAATTTCATTCTGATTTAAATTTAATAGATATTGATTTTAACAATGACATTCAAATTTGTCAAACAATCTTATAACCAATACACCTAATAATTTTGTAGCGAGAGATATTCACAAGAATCGATTAACATTAAAATGTAATTGAGAAATTCGTAACATAGAAATAGCTATAGATTTTAAATGGGCGGGGTTTTGTTTCGGATGAAATGTTATATTAAGAACTAAATTATTCAGATTGTTGACTGATTAACTAATCTCACGTAAAGGATATAACAAGGGAAAATTAAGGAGGTTTACTTGTTCATTCAAAATTGGATGTGTACAGTTTGAATGATTCAAATTCAATATTGAAATTCTCTCAGTCTATTGCTTAAATCGTAGTAGTATTTATCAAATCAATCAAGTTGTGAAGGACATGTAATAATTTTTGAAAATTGAATAACGTTTTGATCAATTTTGTTTTTAATACCAAACTGATGATAAGCTTATATTTATACAGTATTCCTCACCCATTTTTATGTATTTCCTTTTTCGAGACGCATACTGCAGTATACGAATCTTTCAAAAGACATATCTCTTTCTTCTGACAATTCAAAGGATGGCAAAGATCACCTGTAATTAAATACATATGTTATGAACTGACTATAAAATTAAGGTTTACTGTTATTTCATCTTCTTTTCTTCACTATTACAGCTTTGTATTGTCAATGTTTTTTTTGTAAGTGTGAATAATCTATTAAATTAAAGTTAATATTAGTATGGAAAAAATCAGTTTCACTTCACTTATATGTATGGTGAACAATGTTTTTTCTGAAATGAGAGATTTTCTGAGCGGAAAACTTAAGACTTGAGCAGACCAAGTCAACTAATACATGACATAAAATTTTTGTAAGCATCAATATGTTATATTTGTCATGATATATGTTATAATGGTTTTTTTCCAAAACTGAAGATGCAGGCATGCAAATCCGGCCATGAAATCATATGTATATCATCATATGAATATGTATGGATTTTTTTAATCAAATTTAAAGCAGAGATATCTATAGAATAATATCTGACTTCCATAATTTGCAGATATCGAACCAATCTCAAGTTATTCAGTCTGGTGCAGGAATTGTCAAAGGCTATGCCAATATTTATTTATTTTATATTGCCCCCAAAGCATCCATATATTACATCGAAAATGTTGTGTTATATCTTTAAAAGAAACCAAAATCATAAATAATACATCTTATATATTTACTTGACAGGGCTGAAAAAATAAACTTGTGTATTTGTGATGTTTTTTTAATCATATTTTAGAATAACTTTTTCAATGAACAATGGTAAGCAATATTGACATTATTGAAAAAGCCCTTAACAATTTTTGAAAAATTGTCTGCTGAAACAATTACTAATTTTCATCATTCCAAAATCAACACATTGCTTAGAATGTACATTCTAGGTTATGATTTAAGATATTTGGATTCATGTTTAAAATCTGAGTATAGAAAAATAATCATTTTGAAAATGAGTATTAAAATGTGTCAAACATACCATTAAATATTTTTCATTTGGTGATTTGTTTCAAAGGATTTAAAATTGTAGAAAACAAAAAACGATACCTGTGTACGAAAATCCTGAATGAAATTTAGACAATTCAATTGGCTAAAATTTTCCATATTAAGCTCTGTGAAGAAGTTAGAATATGATAAAAATATGCAGAGTGTAAAAAATGATAATAAATGTGTTTGTGTTGTTATATGTAACGGAAAGTAAGATATGGTTCCTAAAAATAGAGATTTGTTTTTAAATGAAAGCTTGTACACGTGAAAAAATAATCTTTATTAATGGTTTATGAATGCACTTAGATTATGTTTGAAGAAATACTGTTTAAATGTCACAAAAATAAGATAAATTTGAATAATATTTTAGAGACACTATCTTGATGTCCACCATATTATAAAAGAACTTTATATTTAAATACAAATGTATTTGGTAAACTCTATAAGAGTCATTATTTACTCATAGGTGTTTAGAAATTTCATAGAAAAACCTTGTATATTCTGACATGTTAAAGCCCAGATAAATTTAGAAAGGATTAAATGAAATTCTTACTATTTGGGTCATATATCCACTTTTTCTTCTCTCCAGATTTGCTAGAAATGACACGGCCCTCATCCTGTAAAAAATGAAAAAAATCATGTTGTAAATCATAACACTTACTTACTTTTTATTGCATATAAAAACGAAATAGAAGTTGTGGGGTAAATTATTATATCATCAGAATAAATTTTATATCCCACCGATCCTAAAAATCTGACTGAATCCAAAAAATAAGCGCATATTTATAGCTTAACATAATAAATATACGAATCAAGACGGGAGAGTGAAAAATATCATATACACATCTCATTGAAATAACATTTATTTATTCACATGATAACATTTTTTATTGATTGAATTGGTATTAAACTTGATGGTACTTCATTATAACCCGCTGAAAAAATAGCAATGAATTTTAGTTCTACAAAATTTATGAGGTATATAGTTGATAACTATTTCGGCTTACGTCCTGGTAATAACTACTTAGTAGGGTAGTTAATATAGGTGATTTTGTGTATCGCTTTTTGAGAACACTAAATTCCCTCGGTTACAACAGAAGCCGAGTATGTAAGGCAAGGAGGTCACTTGGTCAACATCAACAATGAACATGATCAAGTTGTGGTGTATCAAATTTTACTGTCTAAGTGAGATAATCTTGTTTCATCAAATTTCTCTCTTTCTACAAAATCAAATATAAATATATTGATTGAATTGACATTTACTTAGTAGAACTCCATTATAAAACGGTGAAAAAATAGCCATGCTATCGTTTTTTATTATGCAAAGCCATAATCACTAATTTCTTACATCTTATGGTCTCTTGATCATTTTCTTCATTGAAAAATTTATAATGAATAGAGGAACCTGGGTCATAAGTAGCCAAAGACTTGGAACAGTAGAATGATGTTAATGGGATGGATTGCTTTCATTTTCAAAAAATTGTGTCCAGTTACCGAATTCTTGAGAATAAAAACACCAAGTATGAAGGACTTTTTTAAAAAATGAATACTATGAACGACAATATTTTTTTTTAATTATTTAAAGTTTTCCTGCATTTATAGTTTTTTTAGTGCTCCTTGAAAAACATAGAATTAGTGTTGTAGTGATCCAAAAAACTGTACTGTTAACTATATTATTACTATAAAAGCATAAAGATTATTATTAGAATCTAGTCAGACATCACTCCACTCTAGTTGATAATCTGAATGTTACATGACATACAGGAGCATAAATATAATAACAAAATATTGGTATTGCTATGCTTTCGACTGATATGACAAATAAAACTGGTTTACAGCCAGATTGTATTAGAAAGCATCCCCTCTCCTCAACAGAGATCAATTCTTGCCTTGAAAATAATATTATCATGGAGACAACTTTTCATTTCACCATCAAAATTCATTCAAACTAGATACAATCGGTAAAAATCGTAGCTTAATGTAACATACAACACAGTTTTTCAAAAAAATCTACACCACTAGCATGTTTATTTGTTTAAAATTCGATTCTAAATAATCTTAACCTTTTCATTAGTGAGATATTTTTTTATTAAATTAGGTTTATTTGTTTATTTTTTGTTTTGCTATTACTACATATTGAGCTACTATATTCTGTAGTATTTTTATTATTATTATTAGCAGATGCTGTCTATATTGCATTTAATTTATGATATCGACTGAAGGTGCTTGATGGAACTTCAATATAAAATTTGAATTGTTGCAACTTTGTACAATTCCATATGTCTTATCACAAACAACCCGGGTTTCGCCCTTCGGCATCTTCAGGTATTCCATCAGTTCGTTCGTCAGTTCTGTTGCATCCGTGCGACGGAATACCTGAAGATGCCGAAGGGCGAAACCCGGGTCGTTTGTGATAAGACATATGGAATCGTACAAAGTTGCAACAATTCATATTTTATATTGCATTTGTTTATCAATTTTTGTGAAAACCATAGACAACATAATGACACTATCATTGATAGGTTTAGTAAAATTTCATTGCCTAAATTGGAAAACTATATTTTCAATTAAACTGTACTTTTACAGCAAAACATAGTTAAAATTAAATTTATTACTTAATCTGTACGCCTAATGGGTCCACCAGTGCTCGAACAGACAAGAAAAATTTTCTCCTTACATTGTTCATCGCAAGTCTTCCAAATCAGGATATCGACAATGTCATGTAATTTACTAAAATGTTTCATATCTAATCTTTTAATAAACCAGTAAAGTGAACAACTACAAAACCAACTATATAACAATAAACAAACAGATATTTTAGTACTACAAAGCACTTGTACTTGAAACTGGATTCTATATGCTTGTATGAAGCTATACAAATGTGCATTGATAAATACAATAGTATGTATTTTGAATCTATCCTAAAGGTAATTAGCATTGCACTGGTTTCAAAGCTCGCTTTATTTCCCTTGTAAATAAAAGCTTATCATAACCATTGTATTATCAAGTTCATTGTTTTGAGCTTGAAATTGAGAACTTCAGAGTGATTATTATTGTAAGGGAATATTCATAATTTATGACATCGGCTGAGAGTCTGTGATGGAATTTCAAAACAAAATTTAAATCTTTATTTCTATTTAATAAAAAAACATAATGTTCAGTACAAAACAGCCACAATTTCATGCTATCGACTTCAGGACCGGTTTAGCTCATCGTGAGGATTATCAAAATTACAAAGGAAATCAAACTGTCCATACAAAATTAATATATCAGTTGGTAGTGCTCACAAATGGGCGAAACCGGTCCTGTTCTTAGTATAAAGCTGTGGAAATTATACTAAACATTTTTATATAATGTGTTTCTACCATATGACAAAAATGTGACAGTTGACACTGACGTGACTAATCTAATTGGTGGACAAGTTTAGATAATAAAAATGAAGAATACATGGGGGAAAATGATTTATTAAGATTCAACCGTAATTTGAAATTTATTTCTTTATGAATCTGTCAAGCTCTGTACAATTCCAAATGTTTTGTCACTCACAACCCGGTTTTCGCTTAGTTTAAGGTCACCTTGTTATGGACCTTAAGTTATATGAAAATTTCTATCGGTGCTATATTTTGTCTATAGTCAAGATGTTTAAAACTAAATCATAACAAAAACACAACATTTTACTTCGTCGCAATGCGTCGCCTAAATACGTAGGCCGTTCGTGATATCAATAATAAACGGTCTTATCAGTATAAATTCAAATAGAGGAAATAAGAAAATCTGATGTAATTTGTACAGTAATAAATTTTCAATAAAAAAACATTTTACTCTTCTTATCGGGAGTATTTAAATATATTTCAACATTTATACTTATGAACTCATCTCATTTATAAGTTAGCCTGACAAACATGTAAAATTGAAGATTTTTTATATAGTTGCTGCCACTTATATTATTAGTTGCATTTAGGAGTAAAACTGGAGTTATACTCATGTCCGCCCACCACAAATATAATAAGTCAATATTGATTTTAAAATAGGTCATGTAAAATATACCTACAATCCATATTTAGTCGCCACAGTATTCCATTATATTGATTTTTAATCTGTTTGTTTTCCGGGCGATTAAAAAGATTTTCTTTTGAATTACTTTGAAAGTTTACGAAACACCAATGTCAAAATAACATCTAAAATTGGCCATTTCTAAACGCGATAAAAAAGCGTGGTTTTGTTATATTGTTTGAAGTAACTAATGCTAACTTCAACGCTAACAGTGTTGTTGTACCTTATTTCGAGTGAAAGCACGAAGTTTTAATGAATGCCTAGTTGGCGTGCATGGTGGTAAAACCACACAAATGTCACGTCAGTTGACCTACAAATTTTAATATACAACTCACCCTTCTCTCCCCGATACAAACAGTATAATTACATCTAGGTAAACTATGCAGGTAACCTTTCAGCGACTTAATCAATAGTTTTGCTAAGGCACTAAACAGAAATTTAAATGCTTTCTTTACTAGGTGCGCGAATAAATTTATATCGACATTGTTAACTTTGATTTATACAAGGACAACAATAAATAGTAAAAACAGTTAGGTTTTGAGAATTCGATTCCGTGATTTTTCGTTACCATGAAGAAATTTATAAAGTTAAACGTTGAAAAGTATATAGCAACACAATAATAAGGAAAAATAGAAACGCAGATATATGCTAGAGACCTGCACGGGTATGTCGTAAGTTTCTATCCGACCCAGCCAGTGGACTGGGTTCAGACGGGTAAAAACAAATTATATTCAGTCTCAGACAATGTCATTTATTTTTATTAAAATTCCTTCGAGTCACGTGCAAACCATTCAGCAATTAATCAAAAAGTTGGTTCGTTACAATAATATCTTTGATGGGTGGATAAGTATAAGTTGAAAAAAGAAAAGTAAAATCTAAAGACTAAAAAGTCCAAGTCATTTCTGAACAATTATGATTACAATCTTTACAATGTTTTCATAGTTATTCTTATTACAAGTTTTAAAAAATATAGCAAAATTTGAAATGTAACTTATACTGATAGACAAGTCATTTTTTGTGACTTTGTGACGTTGTTTTATTCTCACAGAGACGTAATTTATTTTCTTCAGTATCTGCGACTTATACTAATAGTACCATTGAAATTGATCTTTTTCTTATATTTGGAATATTTTCCATCATTAACTAAAAACTACCAAAACTTGAGTTGTATTCCAGCAGATCAACAATTTTTCGTCAGGCTTTTTTAGGGCTGCGAAAAATATTCTGGAATATTTGTAAGCTTCGGTAGCAAGGATTATATTAAGACTCGAGTCTGGTCCTGAAAAACTCGGACCCGAACCATGTACCTTCACCAATATACTGCCATATATTTTTTTTACCTTCATTTATGGAAATACTCATTGAATTATACTTAGATTCAATATTTAAATAATACTTAAAATATATCACGCGAAAATATGTTAAACGATGTACTGTATTCACAGTTATTGGTATAAAGTCATTATGTTAAAATAATAGAACAATTTTTTTAGTGCTATCTTCACCTATTTTATTCATTCAGAACAGGATTAATTTCGGCAATCGTGTCCAAAATTCATCACTTGGTGGTGTTCACGAAAATTGTGAAAATTGTACTAAATATTGTGTTTTATTATTTGAAAATTCTTTTTAAATTGCTGAGCTTCCGTCAAGAGCACTGAACAGCTTTTAATATCAAGAGCTTGTTAACTCAAATATACGACGAAAAATACAACACGTTATAAGGAAGATGATGTAAAAATCGATGGTTTTAACGGCATAAGTTTGCCAAACACGGCATATAATGTTGCAATTTAAAAAAAAAACGAGCGTTTCATAAAAAGGTTTTCCATTCGTGGGGATATATTATCTTTTTGAGTGGTAATATTCTAGCAGACACGAGTTCATAAAAAAATACCGGTATTATGGAAGGTGGCAAGTGTAATAACATTTAGGGTATTGTTGCCGAAAATAATATCTTGAATAATAATAATAACAGGGTGCCATTGTCCAATTTTATGCTCCTTACGTCGTCTTGAAGCAAAACACATTAGTGCGTTGTCACTGCTTTTGGGAAAATAAAATATTTCTGCGGCAAACGGAAGGAAATCGACATTCATATTTATGGAGCGGCTGAAATTTTCAATTACTTACTAAATTTTGTTCGAGATAACTTTTCCCGCCCCATCTGTCAATCAAAATCCAATACGCACGATAAAATCAAAGTAACCGAACCCAAACGGACCATCTTTGAAATCAGTCAAAATAGACAGGGGAGAACTGAGCATTTCAAAGGCCCGAGGGGCTGACAAAGATTCGGGATGGCACCTAAGATATTAAGATACCGAAACCATTAGAATTTCTATTGTTATCACGATGAAAATTTCGAATTTTACTCGAAGAAAAACTTTGGAAGAATAATTTTATAAAATAATATTTGTGGCGGACAGCGGGGCCCATTTTTTCGACCAAATTGTAAAGGCGTACTGCCACCTATTTTAATAAATATAAAACAATTCAATATACCGTTCTTCTTTATTTAATCTTTTGTGTCGTATGTATAATTGAAGAATTTCAATTAAATTTCATAATTTGTATTTCCAGCTTGTAGCGTATGATAACTTTTTTAGTCCTGAGGTTTATAGTGCAATGGTCAACGTTAAAAGCTTCCGTGACGAATCTCACGAGCTCGAATGAATGTACGAAAAGATTTTTTTCAATCGGTTCTGTTAAAAATCACGGATTTTGTTAGTAGTTGCCCCCCAAGTAGCAATGGCGGTTAGCCACTAATACTGCCCTGACCATAGCTACTCTTCAATCTTCACTTTGAGAAATATTAGGAGCGAGTGAAACCCTTTAAAATTGTGTACTGAGTGCAAATTTTAATTCTCTGTTAACATTTCAACTGTTAAAACGGGCAATTACAGTATGTTGAAAATTGACACTTATGAATACACTTATTTCCCAGTTCTGTTATATCCGTGAGATACAATACCTGACGATGGCGAAAGGCGAAACCCGGGTCGTTAATGACAAAATATGCGGAATCGTACAAAGTTTCGACAATTCAAATTTAATATTGAAATTCCATCAAGCACATTCAGTCGATATCATAAATTATACTTAATTATACTAAACATTATAGAGCTTTTCACGAAAGGGCTATTTTTTGTACTGAAATATCGTCTGATTTGTCCTGATAGTCATCATAAGCTTGTTAAATACCAACATTTCTAAATTCATACATTAAACACTCATGACTCAGCAGAGAACGGGTTAAAATGACAGAAGTCATAATATAATTTAATATACATTAGTATAGTTAACGAAGTATTTTCAAATAAAAAATCCTAACAGTCCCACCCTTTATTACAATGTATTGATCACGAAACGACGAGTGAAGGGTATTTTTTTATACAAAGCCCAATTTGTCAAATTAATTTATTTTTCATGAAAGAAAAAACACGTTCTCGTGAGTATAATTTGAGAGACCTTGACGCTTAAAAGATCGAAGAGACACCATTTTGAATGACAATATTATTTTAGCCGTCGAAAAATTACATTTTATCTGTAAACTAATATATATTGACATGAGGTGTTTTTTCTTGTCTTGATATTTCGGAAAATTTATATATTTTCAAATGTCTTGAGTGTAGAAATATGCTCATCATTTTCATCTAAAATTTGGATTATTGGTTAATAAAATTTATTTTTGACAGACGGGACTGCTACACAGCCATTTTTTTCAAAAATGGAATTACAAATATTCCTCTGACGTTTAATATACGCCATTTTGAATCCGAATATATTTGAGTGTAATTCCAAAGAGTGTATCGATTGTTTTATGTAGCTTTTATATTATGAAAGTTTTTTTATCGTATTCAGAGTGTTACTCATAAAAAAAGTTTCGTCATTATTACGCGTTTGATAAATGGATTTTTGGTGCTGTTATTCATTTTCTTTCAGATTTCTTACAATAGATAAAATATGAACGAGAAGAACACAGAGAGAATGAAAACAGAAAGGGATAAACACCCAGCAGTGTGAACGCGAAAAATATTTTTCAAAAGAATTTAAACATAGATCCATCTTTAATCATAAATGAATTTAATTAATGTACCTTGGAGGCGTTTTAATTTAATTAATTACAGCAGAATATTTGAATAAGATCTCTTCTTTATTATCAAACAAATAATAGCTATTTTTTTAATTATGATATTGACTGAAGACGCTTGGAATTGGAATTTCAATATCAAATTCAACTATGTACGATTCTACAAGTCTCGATTTATGTACGATTTCGTACGATATCACTAACGACCGTTTTTCGCCTTTCGGTATCTTCATGCATTCTATTACACGGAAGTAATAGAGCTGACTAGTATGTAAATCAAAACAAAAATTTCACTGTCAAATTTGAATTATTGAAACTTTTTACGAATCCGCATGTTATGTCACTAACAACCCGGGTTTCATTTGCATTCTATCACATGGATGCAACATAGTAATATAATGCCTGATGATGCCGAATATTGAAACTCGAGCCGTTAGTGACAAAACATGTGAAATCGTACTAAGTTTCAACAATCTAAATTTAATAAAAAGCATGTTTTGTATGACAAAGCGTTTTGATTCTAAGTATATTCCATTTCGGAACCTGATCATAACTCACGAGCATTAGTTCCTACACAAGTATTCTTTTGATTGTAGTTTCTCAATAGACTGTTTTACCATTGTATACGATTGCTAACATTTCTGACATATTGTTTTTTTTCAGAATGAACTACTTACCCAAAAATGATAAAAAATACCTTACATGTACCTTACTTCGCAACGGCTTGGTTTTTGAAGCCGTCGTGTTGCACGAATAAAGAACGAATAGTCAAGCCACTAGCGATCAATTAATATTAGAACAATTATAATTAATGTATCGTATCTGATCCACAATAGATGAAGATCGAAACATTCAGATTGTCTTGGCTAAATGATAAGCTAACCCTCTGCATTCGAATGCCGCCACTTGGTATTGAAGTTATTACTCAAATGCCGCAAAACTTTATAGTCATTTAAATAAACATTGTTTTTTTATTTTAATAGCTGGCTTTCGATTTTTCTACCAATCGTCCGGGTGGAGCGTAGTTCGAATAACACTCGTCAAATCATTGCTTTGCTTGAACGTTATTTTCTAATTTGTGATATCGACTGAAAGTTCTTGACGGAATTTCAATATGAAATTTGAATTGTTAAAACTTTGTACGAGTCCACATGTTTCGACACTAAGTCACGTCAGTTCTGTTGCATCCGTGAGATAGAATGCCTGAAGATGCCGAAAGGCGAATACGGGTTCGTTAGTGAAAAAACATGTGGATTCCTACAAATTTTCAACAATTTAAATAAGTAGAAGAAATATTGTACAATAAAGTTTTTTTAACAGTATTGTTGAAATTACAATTTCTCGAATGATTTGAATTTATATGGTGTCGCTGCCAAGTTAAAATGAAATAATTTAAATATGTATAAGCGGGCATTTAAGGCCTTAAACGCTTACACAAGTAAATGTAGACGGCAAATTTAACTGAGAAATAATTCAAACCGGCTTTGGAACAGTAATGAAACCTCAGGTGTAAAATAAATTCGTTTCTTGCGGTCAAGACAAAGTAAGCAAGGCGAGAACAACACTAAAATAACACAATTAAACTGTACCTGGGAGACATTTTGTGGTTATTGGGTATTGTCTGGCTCGGGAGACAGGATATCTTAGACGGAAACAGGACGAAAAAGGAAAATAAATTTAATTCCATGCTAAAGTTTTATGTCAGAGCTTAATATAAACCACCAACTTGAGCTAATGGAAATAGCGCATATGACTTATTTTTACCACGGTGTGTAAACAATTAGCAAAACAATTTATTGTTAAAAATCGGGGCGTTAAGTCGGAGTCGGAGTCGTGAAAAACGAACGAATCCGATGATTTTGAAAAATATCTCAATGAACAATTTACCGGACTGGTTGATTGATCTGTTATTTAAAGCATAGTTTCTCAACTGGTGGTCCGGGAAGATTTTTTTGGGTGAGCCGAAGCAATCGAATTTGAAGTTGTATTTTATGGATTTTTTAAATATATTTTTGTTATTGTCTGTTTTAATGATTATTATATTAGCATATGTTGTTGCGAAATTAAATGTTTTGAATAAAAAATCAATAATGTAAATATTTATTATTTTATTCCAATGCTGATGGTCCGCGGATGTGAAAATGTTGAGAAACTATGATTTAATGCAGAAAACCCGACTATTTTAGTTTTTCTGCTTTTCGGTGTCGTGTTGTTGTTCATTTTCGGAGTCGGAGTCGTGATTTTCCTCCATTCCCTAGTAGAAATATATCAGCTGAATTTCAATTGTGTTTTTAATACCGATAGAACATTTTGATAAATTGGAATCGATCAGCGAACCATCAATTAAGAAGCACTAGCGCAGTGTATTACAGTAAATATAAACCTAGGCTTCGTATAACACGGTTTTATATAACACTGTTTTACACAACACGGATGTATAAATTGTGAGATTTTTTATACAACATGGTTTAACGGAAAAAATCAATTAAAATGAAATGTTGAATGAATCCACCACAATTAATGACTCGGAAAGCAGTTGCAGCGAAAAGCTACATGTTTTACATTGAAAACAATAAATGACGACTTGGAATTGGTTAATGAATTAGAATTTTTTTTATTAATAAAGATCCTATAATAAAAAGGAGTTCGAAATTTAAGAGAGAATTACGTGGAACCTTAAAAGGATACACGTAAATGTTTATACGCTAAAAGAAGACAATCGCTATTAACGAATTTTTAAAGGCTAAACCACAAAAAATTCAATGTTCTCCGATGATGAAAACTCTCAACTGATCTCGAAAAAAAGTAAAAATTATATAATTCTAAGTAATAGCGATGATTAATGAATAGTATATTATGTTATTAAAGTTTCTTGCAATTCAATATGTAAATGTATATTTGTTCATTTAAAAAAAATTAAGTACTTATTTATATAAACTATCTTCCTTAATTTTGTATGAACTTCAAACCTTGTATAACACGGATTTGTATAACACAAAGTTTTTGTGGAACCGTGTTATACGAGGCCCAAGTGTATATATAATGATGTAGCACCACACGTAATGGATACGGACTTACAACAGAGTAACGCCACTGTCTTTTATGATATATAAAATAATGCCCGCATTTTCGTCTAAAAAGATTTCACATGAAACAACCACGTTTCCATAATGCATAAAAAATGCCAAGAAAATTCCCAGAGCAAACACAACTCCTTCGGAAAAACCGATCTACATAATGGTTACTCTACATCATGTCATTATGATGTAACTTACCTTTATATTACAGTAGTGGGCTTAGGCCCCAGAGAGCCATAATTTCAAATATTTACCGCCAAATGCAACATGGCAAAGAGGCACTTCAAACGTGGAACAATTCAAATTTACATAATAAATGAGAATATACTCATCCATTGTTCTCAAGGTTAGTTTCCAGGCTAGCCGATGAGATAACCTCTAAAAACACATATATACGTTGTACCTAGGGTGGCCAAACTTCTCTTTCTGGAAGGGATGTTCACTTAAAAAAGCGTGTTGTCCAATTTTCACGATAACAGTTTAAGCGACATAGGTTTACATACATTTTTAAGGTAGTATTTTTTTGGTATTGATGTCATTATAATTTCTCCGCTAGCAGAAATCATAAAAAGAACTCCGTCAAACGAATACTCAGGAATTTTATTTAAAAGTGTTTCATGTCGTGAATATATGTGAGAGATTATTTTTAACCTTTAAAAGAGTGTGATCGTATATGTACGACGGCGCGATTTTTGTTTGAAAGAGCATGGTCGTACATATACGACAGTAGATTTCTACGGGTAAGTGGTGTATTTATCCTTCAAGTATGAATTATAATACCATCTATGGACAACCAGGTGTATTATTTTACCATTTCAGAACAGAGTAATATTTTTTTTACTATTTTCATATTCTCACATGATGATTTGATAACAAATAATGTATTTATTTTCTATGTCAAAAAACTCACTCCCCGTAGCTTTCACCATATTAATTATTCTACTCCCGGAAAAGTTAAGGTTAAGTCTCAAAATATAATATTTTTTTCACATTGTGCCTAATCAATATTAATTGTTTAATTATAATAGATAGCTACCAAATTTGAAATGGACATATTAATATTTGATTGCATCTATAAAATTATCGTGCTTTACATGGCATAGAAAGTTTTAATATATTAATTTATATGCTTTTGTTGGGTAGAATTATCGAAATTTGCTAATCATCTCTTCAATTGATGACTCCAATCAATACCACAGCGCTTTGCATCGCGACCTTGTCAGGTGAAGTGGTATCATAGGATTACTCTATGATATTAGTGCCCTCTCTATTTTGGACAAAAATAACTCTTGTTAACACTATTAGTCCCAACCAAAACCTGTATTTTTCTAAAATGTTACAACTGTGGAAATATTGGATAATATATGGTTAAAAACATTCTGAAAATTAGTTCTAGTGTGATAAAATTGCCAACATTTCTTCTTGTGAATAGTCACTCGACAATGCTTACACATGTACCGAGTTTCACTTGTACTTTGTGCTTTGCAAAAAGTTTTTTTCTGATACCGATCTAGGGATCAAAACATGTTATGCCATAATCCCGGCAACCTGTTCTATGGGTCTTATAAAATCCTTACTTGGAATAGGCTCGATGACACTTTAATGTCGTTCCTAGACGGGGGATGTTGGTATTGTATGTTGCGCGCGCAACGATAGTTTTTAGATCGTTCAGATCAATACCTACATAGGCGATAACACAAATTAAATGACTGTCTTGAATTTTAGAAACTCAAGATTAATAATTGTCAAATGCATCGTTAGATGTCATTAATTTAACTGTTTTTGAAGGACTTGTCAATCACCTTAAAACACGTCTCCGGGACACAGGTGTTGGATTGTATAACACGTGAAAACACGACTCCGGGATTCGATGAGTTAAGAAACAATGTGTTTAACGGTGAATACAATCTATAATGTCATTCTAAAAATTTTACATTGAAATTGACTAAGCGCCACTTTGTCGTCTGTTGATCAAATAAAAGTTTACTTGAAGGTTGCACTGTCGCCATTTTTTTAGGTAAGATTATCTAATGAACGCATCAAACAGAAAGATGAAATCTTTTTCTTTAAGTTTTTTTTTCATGTAGTTTTAAAAATAAAATATGACGTTTTGAATGACTATAAATATTTAATTCAAAAAGGCTTTGTTTTACTGGTGCCTTATTCAGAAGAAAGAAATTTTATTAAATACGCCAAATAAGTCAAAGGTTCTCTTATTTTTTTTTCTCATCATTGAAATTTTTGTCTATCACAAAACATAATCACTTTCCTACATCATATTTTTTGTTCACATTAAGAAAATCTGGTCACCCTGTGTATGTATACTGAATAGAAAATTCGCACTTAGTCGTTTTGTGTTTGAAAACAAAAGATCGCACAATAAAAAAGAAATGAAGAATTTTTTATGTAGTTTTAAAATATATTGTGTTTACAATTTACGACGTAAAAGCCATAATTATGTCTGTTGTTTTGACTCAAAAAAACATTATTTCCTACCATAGAGTACAGCAAAATACAGTAGGTACATACCAAAGTGAGCTCGATATTTCCTTAGAATATATGGGACCATTTTAACGCAATGCGGACTGTCCGAGACACATCCCACCGTTGTAGCCTAGCGATAAGCGTTCCACTGTACGACTGGAAGGCCCTAGGTTCCATTTCTTTGAAAGAGTACATTTTAGCTTTACATTTTTTATCTGTGGGTTTTGATAGCTACTTGGCTTGCCACATTGTAATAAAAGTGTAATACTTAATAAAAAACTAGGCTTTATATAACTATCAAAGAAAATTATTTCGTTACCACTAATTATGACATTACATTGAAGTTAAGTGAATGTAAAGAGTTGAATAATTCAAATTTGATGTTAAATTATCATGCATATTGGCAGTATCAACAATGGCAACACCTATTTAAAAGATTTTTTTTCGATTTCTCAAATATTGAAACATCTGAGTTGTGTTTTTCTTTGCAATTCATTTTGTGTTCACAAAACCTTGAAAAAAGCAATCCAACAATAAAACATGCCACTTTTAAGTTGTTAACTGACACTTCTTGGTGGAAAGGCATTATATTTAAATAATAAAACACAAAATTTTGTACTCTTTTCTAAAATTTATATCTTTAATATGATCCTATTTGCTTTCGCAACCATTTTCAATTGTTACAAAAGAAATATTCTTTCTTCAAAAATTCGAAAATAAAACCAATCGTTCAAGAACTAAAAAAGTAATTTACAAGCAATTATAGAAAATACTTATATCTAAATGAAGTAACATAGTTAACAAATAAAATTTTAATGACCTCTTAGTACTAACATTTTATCAAAATTTAATTAATTTAAAAGTCCATTAAGATTTCAAACGTAATTATAAAATACTCATTAACTAAAATAGGGAATTTTACAATTAAATATTTTAGGGAAAATAATGCATTGAGTATGTCTTTATTATTAGATTAAAATATGTTTTTCTTCATTAATGCCCACTTATTCATTGAAGACTTAAATATTCTTTTAATCTAAATTTAAATACACCATTTTATAACTATATTCTTACACAGGTCGTTGGCGATGTTTTTCTTATTTTTATGTATGCTCACAAAAGTTTGAAAACTCGAAGAGAAATCTAGCCGCATATTTCTTTTGACTCATTCGAGGCCAAAATGGGAATTCCACTATCCTTAATAATATCAAATTGTATTGTTTATTCCGGGTATTTTAAGAAATCGTGGACATGAATACTTCGTTCTTCCAAAGTGTAGAACCAGTCTGCCAATGGAGATGCCAGTGGTAAGAGCATTAACAATGTTAAACAGTATTGCTTCGGATGTCGAAATATTACATGTAGACGAAAGCGAGTTCAGGTGAATACTATTTTTTAATGTTTAAGTAGAATTTTCATCAGCCTGCTTGATTCACTTTCTTGCTATCCTTATTTTTTATTTTGTTGTTTATTTCTTGAATTTCCAACACTAAATGTTTAAATATTTTGACGTTGCAAAAGCATTAAACTTTAATTTGTAATGTTTGTAACGTGTATATATAAATAAATAAATTAGCAACTGTTTGAGTTGTTTGTTAATGTATGCATAATATATCTTTTTGTTAAGATTTTTAACACCCAATTTAGATTGAGAGGTTGTCGAGGCTGAAAAGAAAGGCTACAAACCCATGATATAAATAACACCCAACCGACATACCAGATTTCTTATGCTAACTTTTTTAAAAGTCGTAAATAACGTAAATTTTATCGAAAAGAAGCGCTGTTACGAGAAGACCATAAATTAAAGTTTCGGAAAGTAAGCCCCAACACACAAAACTTGATAGAGACATGATTTTTATGTCCTAAATCAATAAAAACAAGAAAAAATTGACGCAGGTATGGGGTGAGTTATTAATGGTATTAAAAATACAAAAATAATACCTTTTATATATAAAAAAAATAACATTGAACAGTGCCGTACCGCCTCTGAGGGGCTCGCAGCGGTTCACACGAACTGACTGAATAAATATGTTAAAGTATTACTAACACAGATCTGAAGACACATAAATCTTAAAACATAATATATGGTCATAAAACAAGCAATGTACTTTCAAATTATATTTTTTTAAACAAGTAGATAAACACTATTTACTAAATTTGTCAATAGTTCAATTGATTGATTGAATTGGCATTTACTATGAAAAGGTTAATGCATTTTTGTAATAAATCATCTCCGTATAGTTTTAACGTTTACTCAAAAAAAAAAACGGATTAATTCGCACTTCAAGAAGCGCATAAAATCGAAGTACCGCATTTAAGACTTTATTAGCACAATGTGAAGCTATAGTGTTACAGAAACAGAAGAGAAGATGTATTGTGTACGTTTTCTACACAGCTATGTATAGATAAATGAATGTACGTTTAAACATAGTTTTGATGAAGGCGTAAACTAAAATAGCTACCAACTATATATCTTATAACTTTTGTAGAACTAAAATACACTCCTATTTTTTCACTGTATTAGTTCAATTGACTGTAATATTTTCGATGATTTCAGTGATTTACCATTTTAAGCTTTGCTTTTCTATTTGATGTATTACTAATTATGAGACGTGTTTCGTTTTATAACACTTTTCCGTATTACTCACTATTTAAAGTTAAACGTAAAAATGATCTATATTTTTTAACGTTAAGGACAGAATATATGATGCTTTTGCTATGCTACTAAGTGTCTTGATTCTCTGGGAAAAATCTTCAGACGAACTGTCTGTATCGCAAGTTTATTTATTACTAGCGTGTACCCGGCATGCGTTGCAATGCCACTCAAAAAAAAAGAAACCGCGAGTTTATGGAAGCGTCTCGTCGGGAGCCTCTCGCCTTCCAATTGGATAAGTCGGATTTGAGTCGAGGCCGGAGCCAATTAGAAGCGAAAAGATGAGGTTATGTTTTTCTTACCTAAATTTGACAGTGGCGGCCGTATGTGTTTTAATTTATTGGAATGCTTTTGGATGCACAATGTTTTTTGTTTTTCTATCTTGTGCGTACACAAATAAATCAAAAGGTTTTCCAACGCGTGAGCAGGCCACATACAATTGTCCATGTGAGAAGCATGGATTTTCCAAATTTAGTCCACACACTTGTAACGACTGTCCTTGTGCCTTATTGATGGTCATTGCAAAGGCGACTCGCAATGGAAACTGACTGCAGACGCTTAAATTCAAATGGCATATCTGTCGGAATCATTGGGATGCGTGACATCAAACAGTACATCTTCTCCTTTGAATTTTCCATTTAAAATTGTAGCTTCAATAATATTGCGCATCATTTTTCTTACAGAAAGCCTGGTACCGTTGCAAAGTCGCGGTGGATTTGTGTTTCGGAGAAGATTGATGGGCATGTCAATTTTCAATGTTAAAACATGCGGCGGCATGCCTGGCAAATCAAGTGAATTCAAGAATTCTGTTGGATAATTGACGACTTTGTCTTGATTCGTTATAGTATCGATGGACTTATACTTTGTTGCTTCTCCTGGTATTTAATTTAGTATGCTGAAATTGATTGCATTGACATCCTTGTTTTTGGTTGCTAATATAGCACGTGCATTGAGGCATTGATAATTTGTATGATTGTGTGCAATATTTGGAAAAACTTTGTGAATCAATTCGTCTATGGTTGCGGTTATTTCTACAGAAATTTGCTAGTAATATGATACATTGTGTGGATTCCTCTATTGCCATTTTCCTATTTCCTATATCTAACAATTGTTTTGCGAAACATTCAGCGGATGCATAATGTTGTATTTTATCGTAGTTGTACACGCATATAGGACTTCAAAGTGAATCTATGTACGTATCGCCATAAAACGCATGATTTGAGACATGCATTAAGTTCATCGGCCACTGTTGAACGTGATATAACAGGTAGAGTTTGTCGAAAATCACCAGACAATAAAATGATAGCGCCACCGAAAAGTTGTTCATTTCCTCTCAAATCTTTTAGTGTGCGATGAAGTGCTACCGATGATTTTTTGTGTGCCATAGTACATTCATCGCATACAATGATTTTACATGATGTAAGTAAATAGTTTGCCCGTTTTAGAATTTTTGTTGATATTGCATGTTGGTTTCTCAATTATTTACATATTCAATGGCAGTTTCAGTGCTGAATGCGCTGTTCGGCCCTTTTCAAAAGAGTTGCTGCAATACCAGATGATGCGATTGCTAGTGCAATGATTTTCGTGACTGCCAAAATGAGTGAAATGAGGAAGGTTTTACCTGTGCCTCCGGGTGCATCTATGAAATAAAATCTACCACCTTGACTTGTAATTGCATCCATGATTGTTTCATACACTATACGTTGATCTGGAACCAATTTTGGAAGATTCGTTTGAACAAATTTACCCAATTCATTCACATCAAAGTGTGTTTCTCGTTGGAAATCACGATCACGTCAGTCGTTTTCAGATGGATTCAGCGCAGCCATTCCCAATTGTACCAATGATTTGTTAGCGATTACTAAACATATGTCCTCAATCAATAGCAATGCCTCATTATACACGTTTGGTGTGAATTGAACGTGTGGATTTTGAATTGTTTCACGCAAACCATGTAAAATATCTTCACTCATGTAGCCTTTGTATTTTTTTCAATGATCTTTTGGATTGGATGGAAAGCAAATTGTTAATATTACTGCAAATAACGCATGTATTTGTTGTGGGTCAGCAGTATTCGATGAATCAGCGAGTGAAGTGTCCCAATGTGCATCGTTTTCTAGAAGATTCAATTCGAGGCAAGCTTCACGATAAATGAAACATATTCGACCGTTTAGTGTTCTCAATTCTTGGAAGGATGTCGGTCCACGTATGTTGATTAACAGTAATCGCAAGTAAACGCATTCTGCATTATTTGGTTGAACAGTGTACAGACGGTCTAATGCGTCGGTTGAATATACATTGTAATGTCCTTCAACTGCTTTACCTTGTTTGCGACGTTGAATTTTTTTTCTGATGCATTCCATCTGCAGAATGTTAGCACTTCAGAGTAAGGTACCGTCTTTGCAAACATATCATACATACACAATAAGAAAAATGCAGTTAACGTTGTTGGCTGTGGTGACAATGCTCTTACACGTGCATTTTCTGTTGTGAAGCACACTCGCTGTCCATTTTCAAGGTGAACTGCCAAATGAGTAACTGGTGGATGCCGTTCATGAACTGGAAATGATAAAATGCGCCATATTGCTTCATTGCTACTAATGTAGCGTCCCAGTTGATATTGGTTGATTTTATCGATAGATGCAGTTGAATTTCCCACTCCAAAAACTGCCATATCGCTTCCTTTGTTGACATATTTACAAATGTATTTGATGGATTTCACTGAATTACAATACTCGACGTTGATGTGTGCTTTGTACGTTTTCGAGAGAAGCTGTGAATACGGTACAATCCAACGATTATCAATTTCAACCTCATTGTTTTGCCCTTTTCTTTCGTGCTTGAGTTGTACTCTGACCTATTCCTTTTCGTTTGGGTGGCATAATTGATTTCACAGTGAATGTTACGTTTTGAAATTCACTTTTTAAAAATAAAAAATAAATAATTGATATATTGAATAAATCCTTTCTATATCACACACGATTTATACGTAATATTTATTTCAATTCGTTCTGTCATGCGACATAAAACTAAAACAAAAAATTCGGTAAAAAATACAACATTGAAACACTTTTTTCGAAAATCGAACATTATTTCAAAATATTCAGTACCTTACGTAAGTACATACAGGTGAGTGAATGTGACAGATTTGCGTCGTTCTTGTTTTCGGCGTTGCTATGGATACAATGTGTCATAAATGGCCATTCTGTATTACAATAGTCTTGTATGAAAACGTGTTTTTCGTAAATATTCAATTAATTTTTGTAATCAAATCAAATTCTGAGTTTCCTATCTTTTGCCCGGTAGCAATAATTCGACAAAGTTTTATCGCAATCGGATTAATGGTGTAGGAGTTAATAAAGGACAGACATACAGACATTCATTTATATATATATAGAAAAATTATGAATACCTACAAAAGTTTAGTTTTGACTCAAAGATTGTGTGAAACCAACGAGCTTTTTAAGTACACGCAATTAATGCAACCGGCATCAATTATTTCATAAAATTGTGGAAGAAACAGTATAAAAATAATTAAGCGACTATTATGTTGATATGATAACGTTCCACAAAGAGTTGGCAGTTGGTTGTCATTATAAATTTCACGCATTTATTGATTCTTGTTTTTCACAGGATGAGAGAAAAATCACGGTATTTTTTTATGTTCATTCGTATAAATGTTCTTGTGTGTAATTATCTGGAAATATTCCTGATAACAAATGATATACGCGTCACGATGTAACATACAGCACAAGGGGATACACCCTTATTGGTGTATCCCCTTTGCCCGGTAGCAATAATTCGACAAAGTTTTATCGCAATCGGATTAATGGTGTAGGAGTTAATAAAGGACAGACATACAGACATTCATTTATATATATATAGAAAAATTATGAATACCTACAAAAGTTTAGTTTTGACTCAAAGATTGTGTGAAACCAACGAGCTTTTTAAGTACACGCAATTAATGCAACCGGCATCAATTATTTCATAAAATTGTGGAAGAAACAGTATAAAAATAATTAAGCGACTATTATGTTGATATGATAACGTTCCACAAAGAGTTGGCAGTTGGTTGTCATTATAAATTTCACGCATTTATTGATTCTTGTTTTTCACAGGATGAGAGAAAAATCACGGTATTTTTTTATGTTCATTCGTATAAATGTTCTTGTGTGTAATTATCTGGAAATATTCCTGATAACAAATGATATACGCGTCACGATGTAACATACAGCACAAGGGGATACACCCTTATTGGTGTATCCCCTTGTGTGGTAAATCTGTAGCGGGTTACGTTATAAGTTGCATTGATTTTTTGTTTTATATATTTTTACGTAAGAATTTTGATTACATTTCGTGTTTCATATAGTCGAAAATGTTTATCGAAAAATATCGTTTAATACGAGATAATAACGTCTTGACAAAATTCTAAATAATTGTATTCGTATTTATATTGTTACAACTTTTTACGATTCCACATGTTTTGTCACTAACGACCCGGGTTTCGCCTTTCGGCATCTTCAGGCATTATATCGCAAGGATGCAACAGAACTGACGTAAAATAAACAGTTAGCATCGTAAATATAAAAGTTATTGATTAAAGGAAAACGCTTACCCCTAGGCAAGCAGTAAATTACAGCTAAAACCAATTTGACAATATTAATCTAATAATAATTAGCACAATTGTCTGTGATAATTTACATTAACGATCTTGTTAATGAGTCGTTCTTGAAAGGGGTTTTTCAATAAATATCAATCAACTAATATTAAAAAATAAATGTTTTTTTTTCCTTTTCATATAGAGAATGCCTACTATCAAACATCTAGTGATGAAACATAAGAATTTACGTCATGAGGTTGTAGATTCATTGAACCAATTTCACGTAAAGGGTACAACAAGGGAGAGTTGGTCATTGAGAATGAAGTTTGAATTTAATAACTGGCCTCTATTAATTTCTAGAATCCCCTGATAAAACAGTTTATGGTCCCCCTTGTTATGATGCAACAATTGAACCCCCTCATCCGCGTCAAACGAATGTCCCTCCGATAGTACACGGTATGCAAACTATGATATTGTTGAAAATGCTTGATGGGATTTCAAAATCAATTTGAATTGTTGAAACTTTGTACGATTCCATATGTTTTCTCACTAACGACTCTGGTTTCGGTTATTGGCATATTCAGGAATTATATTACACGGATACAACATACAATAAACAAGAGTTATATACAAGAGGAGTTAATTACAAAGGAAAAATACAGACCCTAACTTTGATTTCTAATGCTAGGATCCAAACATACAACTACAATAACTTCCAATATTATTGATTTAATAATAAAGACAATCAATTGTCTATGATAAGTTTTATTGACACTAAATACTGATAATGAGTCTTTGATGAAAGGATTCTACGACAAATACAAGTCAATTATCGTTGAAATGCAATTGGTATACATACTTATTTCAAATTGATGGGTAAAGGTAGGATTAAACGTAATACAGAAAGTCAATTTATGAGATAACTTTAGGAGTATATGTGTTATTAATAATATAAGTAATTTAATACAAATGACCTAACTGGAGATATATATATCTACTAACACATGGCATCGCTATACGTAGATGGGTCTGTGTGACCTTATAACTTGAAATATAATTAATTTAATTTATTACAAGGGAAATTGGGAAGATTTAGCTGGTCGTTAAAAATAAAACTTGAATCTTATTGAACTTTGTTTATTTAAAAATTTCATGATAAAACCATTTATTTCTCAGTGGTTTCAAATGAATTTAAAGGACAAATAACTACTGAAAACTTTCATTATATTTACGAAACATATTCTGAGCTTAGTAAATTTTCGTTTTGTAGAAAAACGGCGCTCTTACACGAGCATTATAGGGGGGACTGCTGTCCGTACGTGCTGTTGAAACCCGTTTTATAACAGAGAGCGCTATATGAGACTAGAAAGTAATAGAAGATAGGTTAAATTCAATTATAAAATATATAGAATATCTACCGGTAGTTAAAAATTGGAAGAGAAAACATAAAGATATCTTATCTCAGATTAACCCCCTCACTGTTAACGAAGACGACTGATTTCAGTGTTATGATAGTTGACTCTTAAAAATATAAGAGAGCTAACAATCTCAAAACTCTGCTCTTAAAATTTCGGTGCATCCGTGTGATAGGATGCCTGAAGATGCCGAAAGGCGAAACCCGGGTCGTTAGTGACAAAACCTGTGGAATCGTACAAAGTTGTAACAACTCAAATTCTCAAAACATCCGCAAATGAGTTAATTTAAAAAATCTCTCCTCAGGTTTGGTCAAGACTAATAATAATAATACTTCTTAATTAATTCAAATATTCAGGGCTAAAATATGCTTTATGAGGTTAAGCAGGAAACAGGTACGGCACAAATTATTGAAATAGCTCATTAATTTTTCCTAGTACATTTTTATGGTTAAACCCTTTTTCGGGGAAATGTCACTGAACTGTGAATAGGTAAGCATATATTTATCTCTTTTAAGGTGTTAACTGTCACTTCTTGATGGAAAGGCATTATATTTTAAATAATAAAAACACATTTTTTTAGTACTTATTTCCACAATATATTTTTTGATCAGGACCGGTTTCGCTCATCGCGAGCATTATCAACTGATAGAATACAATTTACAAACAAGTCTATTTATACAAACAAAAAATTAATTTGAGTTAATGGTAGCAGGTGTACAAAACCATGGGTACAAGAACTAGGAAACAATTTACATAAAATCATACAATATTGATACAAATAAAGTAAATTAGTATAAAAATTAAATGTTCACAATCACTTATTAAGAATTAAAATTACAATTATGGTAAATCAATAATCCATTAGGAGCTCTTATATAAAAATATATTGTGGAAATAAGTACTAAAAAAATGTGTTTTTATTATTTAAAATATATTTATCTGTAACGACCAACGACCATACCATGTTGAAAGCACCAGCTCTCGTGCGATCACCGAAGTTAAAGCAGCATTGCACGCGGATAGTGCTTGGATGGGTGACCGCTCGGGAACACCGCGTGCCGTGTTCTCTTGGCTATGGGAAGGAAAACCCAGACAGAAAACCGAACACCAACCCGCCTGGGCAGCAGCGTGGTGTTGCTATGTCCAAACAACCCCCCTGGAAAAGAAAAAAATGCAGGGGGAGGCCTTCATCCAGCAGTGGATCGACCCCGGCTGATGATGATGATATTTATCTGTAATAAAAAGCTAATCATTCCGCAATATTATTTCGTGAGGTACCACTGCCCTTAACGAAGAAAAAGTTAACTGTCATGCCAGAAACGTAGTCGAATCGAACAAAGTGATAAATCGGAGGCCGGCTGATAATAATGGCCACAGGCTGAAATAATTGATTTGGCAAGAAGATATTATTCATTTTATCGTGTGTAATAAATCAATTTTTCTTTATTAGCAGTAATCGGTTCTTGGTATCACAGGGGTCCAACTGCAAAAACAGAGTTCCAAGTAACGTTCAGTAAATCACCGTTTACAGTATTATATCAATTCAAATGATTTATCATCTTTTACACCCTTGTAATATTAATAATATAAGTAATTTAACACAAATGATCTGGCTGAGGATAGAACTATCTATTATACTAACACATGGCATCGCTGTTCGTAGATGGATTTTTGTGACCTTATAACTTAGAATATCATAAATATAATGCATTACGCATCGAAATGAAAATAGCATGATTATTATGAAGTTTTAAAAATAATAATTGATAATATTAGCAAAAGTTTCGTTGAGTTTTCTGAGTGTTTATGAAAATTTTCTGGAATCCTATTCACATAAAAGGAACAAAAAAATCTTTCATAGTTGAAACATATATTCCAAAACGTTTTTTAGATTTTGTGTCCCTATCTGCTCACAAAATAAACATGTAACATCTTAATGAAAATATCTTAACATACTTTTTTTTTTCTAAGAGAACTGATTGTTACTAAGTTTCTCAACCTATCAGTTATAAAAACACTTATAATAGAGAAGATAGATCAGGACTAGCGGCGTTAGTTTAACTCTCTCACCACGCCCTGATTTTTTTAATTGGATAGGTGGGGCAGAAATTAAGAACATCACAAAAACTAAAACGTTCGAGCAGAATCAATTGAAAAAAGCAATATTTGAATCTGTAATATCCATCACGAAATTCAACAACATTGACCACTACTCCACAGACTCTAAACATGTAAACAAAATAAATACCTCCATAACGTGCTGTAATACAAAAAACATTTCTATTAAAAAATTTAAAACACAAAGTAAACTTCGAGAGGAAAAGAAAATATTAATCATTCGTATGCTATTCTAATAGGCACTCGTGTAATGTAATACTGCGTTATAACAAGAAAGGAAAGACGTTATTTGAATATATATTGCTAATTTTTTTGAAGTAGCATTCTTTGAAAGAACAATGTGAACGAAAAAATAACTAGATACGTCGTTATGGCGCAGGGAATGGATGTAAATTATGCAACTACTTTGTTTATTTAAATCATTACGTAATAACATAAATATATATTATATGGATGTATAAAACATTCATCGCGCATTCGTAAATTGAATGTTTATTTTAACATCCTCGGTCCCGGTAAATGTAGCAATGTGCGATGTAGTGCTGCCGTTTTTTTTTTAAAAAAGCAAATCAGAATTTATTTTCACCAGGACACAGTGTATAACAGTGGTTATCACGTTATATTTTACTATAGCCGCATTATATGTATATCAGAGGTTATATAGAATTTTTTTGTGGCCGCACCAGTAGAAATGAATTGGAAAAAAACAAGTTGTTTTTAAATATCAATATTTACAATTAAACTGTTGTCTGCAATAAAATCCTCTTGTCTTTTGTCAGTGTTGTTATTCAGTGGGCAACATTTGTTTCAGGTATGAATGTTTTCTTTTTATTGATTTAATGTCAAGAAGCCATTACATAACATTTTTGTTGGGTTCAATATTAAAACCGAGACTTTTTAAGTGATTTTAATCAAAACTTCATCGTTTTTTATAGTAATAATTTTACATTAAACTAAATGGTGTATTTTCAACAAATTATGTTTGCGTACTACAAAAATGTTTCTTTAGATGGTAACCATCTGACTGCGTCTCAACTGTTGCGACGGCTGATTGCAACGTGTGGATAGTTGACAATGAAAAATATAAAAGAGTTTGCAGTGTTAAAACTTTTGTACAAGAACTTTTTTCGTTTTAAAATATTGCCTGATTTTTTGTGATAACCTCGATTATTGTCTTCAATACCAACACTATTGGAATAATTTTTGAAATAATCAGTGATAGAAATCTTTTATATGGCAAAGTGAGAATGGGTCAAATACAAGAACTAAGCAACAGCGAAAATCAGTGCAAATTTCAGTCCTGAGTAGGTTTAATCACTCATGACACAAAAACTCGTCCTCCTGATCAACAATAATGTTTATTTGATGTCATATAGTTCTGCTTTACAATACGGTAAACCTTGATAAACATAACAATGAACATCGTGCGGGTCGCTTCGAAATTTTGACGTTTCTTTGTAAATCACATTTTATCAAACCAAATATATTATGCTAAACCTGGCGGGATATTGCAATATTTTATTGTACGAATATGTATATTTCCGTGCCTGTAGCCGAGTCGTCGACGACATTGTCTTCAGTTACACTGTAACACTTTATATAATGATTTATCATCAATTGTGTAATAGTGTGAATGAATTGTCAATCTGTATTTTCTGACAACTGTCAGATCACTAAAATGAAACATAGATTAGGTTAGCTAAAAGGGTTCTCATTGATTATGTCAACAAAATATAGAAGTGGGCTTGAAAAAGTTTTCCAATTGTTGACATTGGATAAGAGGGGACCCGAGAGTTTTTATTAGTGCACACGCTCACAATCCCGTCAATATGGCGTCTCAATGTATCAAAAATTATTTGTAGAATTTTTGATTCTCCCAGTTAGGAGAGTGATCAGCCGAGGAGATCAATTTACTATGTCAGCAAGTAAGAGGGGGTTGAAGAAGTATGTCAATAAATTATTGAATCCTGAGAGGTAGAGGGGGCATCGTTAAGATGTTTTTTTTGTATGGTATAAAAAACAAACAAAAAAATATCTTTGTATAGTACACACACACTGTACCTGTATAGATTTTTTCGTGTAGTATATTTAATCATTCTTTTTTTATTCGAACCCTAGCATTGTAAATTCCATCGTAATATTGATAATATTTTACAAAATAAAACTCAACACATAAATACATAATAAGTCTTAGGTCATTATAGGTTGAGACAAACTTACTGGACTTATAATTGCTACAATTTATGATATCGGCTGAAGATGCTTGATGAAATTTCAATATTTAATTTGAATTGTTGAAACGAACCTTGTATCGCCTTTCGGCAGTTCTGTTGCATCCGTGTAATATAATACCTGAAGATGTCAAAAATGTCTCGTTAGAGACAAAACATGCGGAATAGTGCTAAGTTTCAACTTCAACCGGCCGTACGTGGCCCGTGAACCGCAGATTGAATATGCCTGACTTACGTAATGTCACTCCTCATTTGACAATTTATTTTAATTTTGAATTTTGGAATAATACCACGAAATTTATCCATTACATGTAACGGAACATGTATATGGAACAAAGTAACTTTTACTAACAATTTATATATATATACTGTTTGTTGAATTTGCTAAACAATTAAAATGTTTTAAGCAATTTATTTTAGTAAACATTTGCGTTGACGGCTAATCTTCTTGTGGGTCGATTCCATTTATTGTGGGCATTTTGACACTTACCTAATTTTGGCTTTGGGACAAAACAACACTCACCTTTGATTGATGAATTATTTTTAATTAAATTTGATTTTCATATACGTTTTGATTATTTGTATTATTACTTAACATAAAAATATATAAACATATATTCTCGCCATTAGTTAACTAAGGAAGAAAATAACTAGTTATTTCAAGTAATGAATATTTATTTGAATTACGAAACCCATATTCAATCCAGTGGGGCAAGTAGAAATATGGGGTTTTAAATAATAATAAAAAAATGTTTGTACTTATTTCCGCTGTATATTTTATGATCAGGACCGGTTTCGCTCACCCAAGTATTATCAACCGATAATGATTCTATCAAGCAAGCCTGCCCCCACTTTATAAGATTTAAAAAAATTATAAAACGAAATAACCAAAAGTAATTATTTACTTGATAATAAATAATCACAATAAGACAACAAAAAATAATATTTTTTTTATTTTGAGCATATCAAAATTAAATATTTTGAGAGGATTTTTTTTTCCATTAAACATTTAAATGAAACAAAAAAAAATATTATTTAATAATAATAATTTGACAAATAATAATTATTGTTTTCTTTTAATAATGATAATAAGTTTTACTTCTAATCTAGCTTAAGATTCTTGTTGATCTTTTCTTTTTCTATCAACAAATGGTTTTCTATTGACGTTGATTCCAGATTGAGGTCGAACCGAAATGAATTTTGCTTTATATATATATATATTTATTATGTCGATAAAGTATATTTTTTTCATTTATAAACACTGTTAAAAGATTCCTTTGTTAATTTGTAATGTACATTAAAAATCACTTGACTTTCAAAAATCACCAATAAATATGTCTGAAGAAATAAGATAATTCAATATAAAATTTGAGAATGGATATGCATAATAGACGAAACAATCCTTGGGCTTACATGTACACCCGTATTCAAATGGTTAATAATTGATGGCCCTAAACTACAATTATACTGAAAAATTCATTTTAATTTGTTTTCTAACGTAAACTAAAATTTAAATATAGTATTATATTATAACTACTTTACTTTATTGACACTTAGAGTCATAACTAGATTTGTATAGGCCCTCAATTAAGGGTGTCTATCGAACCTTTTCCATGGTCATCACTTCTCAGGAATTAAAAGTATTTACTATTAACAATTTATTTAAAAATTTACAATTTCCCCTTACAGTTTAAGAATTGCATGAGTCAATTTAATGGATGATATACTTCACTATGTTTTTTGAATATAATGATGTTATTTATTTATTTTGTCATGGGGGAAACGAAAGCACACGTCTTGTTATTTAATTTCGTATATTTAAGCCAACTAGCACAAAAATGCAGATGCACCCGTGTAACTCCCCAAATGAATTTCCTGTTTTATTCAAACTTTCTGGATGACTGTTTTACATGCTACGTATTCCCGTGAAAAATGTTGATTGAATTTTTGCTGTCATTTATAAGCTGTTAACGACCATTATTAAGCGATCCTAAATAAAGAAATTCCATTGAAAATATGGGGTCACTTGAATGTTTATAATGGCAATACAAACGTCACTGCAAAATCTGCTAAATCCTCCAATATCTAGCAAGAGTCATGTTGGTATGTCGAAATGAATAAATAAAAAACTTTGGCATTGTATAATTTAAAAAAAACTAGTTTGTTTATTTGTTTGCATTTACATATTAAAATTTTGAGCTAATATTAAGAATTGTATGGCACAAACTAGACAAAGAAAAATCTAAATAATACGGCCTGATTCGTATGTGTAGATTGTGCAGCGCGCACGGGCGGCCGCCAGCTATTAGGGTCTGCCAACCCTAGCTAAATTGTTAAGCTATATAACATCAATAATGTAATTATCATTAAATTCGATTGACTATTTATTCTTTGGCTTTGTATAATACATATCGAATAAGCAACTAGATTACATAAATAGCTTAACATCTGAATCGTCTAATACATAGTTCCTCAACCTTTTTCGAGTGGCGACCCTTTTCATAAAATTCATGTGACCCGCGACCTTCTGACAATCCAAAAGCGTACAAAAAAAAATATTTTAAGTTGATCGTATAAGTTGGCGACCCCCTCAAAAAACCCTTCGCGACCCCCAGGTTGGGAACCTATGGTCTAATAGGTAATGCATGGCAATACAAAATAAATGTTGATCGTCTAACATTGACTCGTCGTAACAGACATTTTACTTTTAATGCGTTGATTGTCACTTCTTGGCGGAAAGGCACAATATTTTAAATAATAAAAAAATATATGATCACGACCACTTTCGCTCATCGCAAGCATTATCAACTGATGAATGCATTTATTTTAATGATAAAGACTTCATAAGACTAGCGTCTAGTCTTGCAAATATTTTTTTAAACATTTGACACGATTTGTCATTGTTATACCATCTACTTATATCTCATTTTTTCAACATACTATTTTATTGCTGTCAAGTTACAAGGTTTCGATTTACATGGCTATCAAACATTTTTTATTATCAAGTGTAGATCGAAAGATGTGTTATAAATTAGCAATGTTAACCCTATGGGGGCGGTGAATCTGAGTGGAATACAGACAGTCAAACTCTTGGGCGCGGCCCTATGAATAAAAGCATATTTTTATCACAGTCAAACGAATTTGCTGTAAGGACTGCACTGTATTTCGAATCGAGGCCAAGAAGTGTCTGCCATGGGGTCGCGGAATATTTCAGTACTTGAAAAAAGTTGTTTCAATCGTCATAATTAATAAAATATAATAATAATTATATAGAAATAAAACGAATTAAACTAAATAGCTTAGAGTTCTAAGAAATAAATATCAATTAATCAAATAAATATTTCTTTAATAGAACAGGTCAAGCACCAATGCAAAATTTATTTCCTTTGAGATTTTCACCTCCAATAACTAGCAAACACAAATATTAAAATTTTGTACAGTTCTTATAAATACTTGACTTGAGTTAAAAAAAAAAGACACATTATAATAATTATAAAATAGAGAGTTCATAAAAATGCTTTTAGGAAATGATTTAGATAGACCGTTATGATTGATAGGCTTGACAGATCCTACGAATATTTGTATTGTGTTGAGCAGTTTTTCCCGTTATTTATCCATATCTAGATATTTCCAAAGGATATAATCAACATCTTGAATAAAATCTCCATATTTACATTTACTATCAGGAAAGCTTTGGCAGCAAAATTTTTTTTTTTTATTATTTTCCAGCTACGAATTGATTAATGTAAAAATTAAGTGCCAAAACTCTGGTTGTCTTTATTCACCATTTTATATTCGGAAAGAATTTGTATATTTGTCTGCCCTTGGAAGAGTTTTTCCATCGATTCTGCCAAATTCGCACTGCAGTGTCTATTGAAACATTACCATATGCAAAAAGGTTTTTTCTTTTTTTTTAATGACACATTAGGGAATAGGTTTGCGTTCGAATTTCAAATAAATGAATTCATTGATTATGTACGATTATCCAAATGACCATAGACATCTATCATATTCCGAGTAATAACGAGGTGAAAGTGTTTTTCCCGATAAGTCGATTAAAAAATGATCAGTGTTGCTATATACACTAGTTATGAAGTATTATATAGTGTATGTTTTATTCCGCAAATCGATATGGTTATTTACTGTTATTAGCGAAAATATTCAAACAATGAAAATATACACTTTTTACATAAATCTTTTTCTTTTCAATTGATTCACTATAATTTTCCCTTTTCGTAAATTCGCCAATAAATGGAATTTCAACGTGTTAAAACAATATTCACTTAATTAACAACTGATCAAGATATGTTTTCTTTATTGCCTATTCTTTAAGAGTAAATTAATTCTTTTAAGCATCCTTCTCGTGTGTGTTTAAACGATTTGTTTATAAAGGAAAAAAATAAGCATACAATACACAGATAAGACACGCGTGGTATGTATTAAGCAAAAAAAGATTTTTTTTGTTTTGTGAAACTATAATTATATTCTCTAGAGACTGGTTTCTAAACCTTTTTACAAATGCGGACCACCAAAAAATCCAAAAATGCGTGCGGACCATCAACATTGGAATAAAACAATAAATATTTATATAATTCTCTCTCGAAAACTCGAATGCCTGGGTCATGTGATGAGAAATCCGAAATATGAATTCATACAGCTCATAGTGCAGGGGAGAGTACAAGGGAAAAGAAGCGTTGGTAGACGACGCATCTCGTGGATGGGTAATCTTCGTGGATGGTATCAATGTGACTCCACAACACTTTTCAGGGCAACCATGGATAGAGAGAGGGTATATACCATAATATCCAACCTTCTACGAGGAGAGGAATAAAAAGAAGAAGAAGAAGAATTTATGTAATTGATTTTTAATTAAAAACAATTAATTCTTCAACCCCAAATTCAGAAATAACAATATTTAAGTATATCAAAACAGACAGTAACAAAAAAATATTATTTAAAAATCCATAAAATACAACATAAAATTCGATTTTTTATTTATTATTCTATAATATCACATCACGGACCACCAAAAAATCTCTGCTGACCACTGGTTGAGAAGGCTTTAAAGACCTTACCATTATGTGTAGCTTTAGTAAATTAGGAAATAGTATAGTGAAATTATAATATGTTGATTATATTATACGAATTCAAACAAATTAAACACAATGTGCAATACTTTTTCCACAATTTTATAATATTATACAATAGTCGGGACTGGTTTTACCCATCACGCGCATTATCAACTGATTTAATATAAAATGCAACGATGCAATTTATATAAATTGACAGTTAATAATTACCAGAATTCAAAACAAATTATTAAATAAAAACAATACAAAATATGCTCAAATATAGAAGTTTTTTACAAATAAAATTTTAAAAATCAAAAATTATTTTAACTCGTTCCCTGCTGAGAATTTTAAAGGATATTACAACGCCTAGACTTCGAAAATTTAATGAATAATATCGGTTTGAAGCAATCTTATTGAGTATGCCAGGGCAAATCAAGCAATGCATTAACTCAAAAATTAGCGAGTACAAGAAGGTTTTAACCATTGTTAATTCATGTGTTTTCTGATATCAACTATAAACACAGTACAATCAGCCGTCTCAGCAGTTGAGACGTTAGCAACTATGTGCCTACAATGCCGGAGTCGATATATCACTATTTGATTTCATTTATTAACAATTATTACATAAACGACAACTTATTAAAAAAACACGAAAGGAATTTCAATTTTAGTTTAAATTGGCAACAATTTGTTTTATACATACGCCACTGACGTAAATCTATATTTAATCAACAATTATTCTAAAAATATTCATAAAATCTCATTTTTTCATTGGTAATATATCAAAATAAATTACCTTTGATTGATTACTATACATGAACGTATTTATACGTTGATATAGACGGCCATTCTAAATATAACACGTTTGCCATGGCACGATCCCATGTTCGCCAAGGTGAAACGTAAAAATAAATATATTTATAACATTTTTCTATGTACCGCATCAATTATTTGCAATCGATTAAATTATTCCATCATTCTATTGGAATTAAAGAATCATGGATTACCGATGTTCGAGATGAAACGATACCTTCCTTTTTCGATATAAATATTTAATTAGGTTAATATAGCGTAGGTTTTGGTGAATACCGAATATGGCAACATTCGTGATTGAAACCCGTCCCAATCGAATAAATAAAGCCTTCCGCTTTAATATTTTTACTAATTAGTTCTAGATAATAGATGAATTCTGGTTTTTTCGGCACCTGTGTTTTAAATCAGTAGTTATCGTGTAAAAGTGTACTGTGGCCGTATTATAAACGATAGCGGTCTTATGAAAATGTACAATACAAATTAATTGATTTTTATTAATTACAAAAAACATTTTTTTTTGTTTCAATATTTAATGTAAAAATGTTAGTAGCCGCAGAAAAATCTTCTGGTGGCCGCACATGAGAAACACATATCTAGATGTAGGATATTTGACCTAGCGAATCATGAATCTGGGCTTAAATCAGGGACATTTTTTCAGATTTTTAGAAAGGGGGGGATGCAGCCAATATTTCCCAACACAATTAAAATTAATTATCTAAAAAAAATCAGTAAATAATTACTGAAAATCGAAAAAATTAAATTGGACCTACTGTCACAAGATCAAAAATGAAAAAGACATCGTTGATAGCTATTTCGACATCTTATCATCATCAGAGATATTATATTTTGACTTTTTTTAACTGAGTTCTACAGTGTTATTGCAAATAATTCCGTCGCTGAGATAAATACGGGTTATTCTGAAAAGCTCGTAATTAAAGAACAACAGATATGTTTCAAGTAAAAAAAATACATTTTTATGGTGTAGCACCAACAACCCTTTTTGATGATAATATTCCATCAGATTGTGATGTTGATCGTAGTTAAATGTCAAGATGTAAATATATCTTAATGTCATGTATAATATAGAGCTTTTTAGAAGTCGTAGCTTTTAATTAAAAGCTGATAAAATGAAAAATAATTATAGAATTACTGCTGTCTTAATATACGGTTAATTGTCATTTTTTTCGTTTATTAATCATGTAGAGATAAAAGTTATGGTATTATATATCGATGCATATTGAGTGTATTAGCAATTACAATTAAAACAATGAGATATAGATCCTTAGATATAATATTAAAATTGGCATTTAAAATATACCAAAGCAGGTACCTATTTGACATTCCGAAACGCTCGTAAATGGTATGTCGCAATTTCCTCACTGCTCAATCAATTACAATGGAATATTTTTCTCAGTCTATAATCGATAGTTAGATTGTTATCAAAAAAAATGTTTATTTTTTAACGTCTGTGAAAAAATGTTTTGTTTTCTGGCGAGCGAGGGAGATACAATATAAATACATCACATTCTTATCGCCTGCGGCGATGCTGCGCCCAGCCCAGGTAAAAAATAATATGAACACCAACTCGCATTACGGACAATCTCAAAATATACGGCTTCGGTCAAACGAAAACAATTTTCTACGCTCACAGATGACCCTCCTAAACATCCATGATCGCCTATTATTGCTTCGCGATTTCAAATCACACCCCATGTCTATTTTCTAGGGGTAGCTAGACCCGACTACAATCAATAATACGCGAGTTATTTAGAAAAATACGAGCTGTGTTCGTCGAAAAAGGATTATATCGGGAAGCTGGGAGAATATATTATACGTACCTCATCGGCGAACTCGAAATCGCCATCGAATTTTCGTTTCTTCTTGGCTTCGACAGCTACCGCAGCTATCAGGCCTATTACAACTAGTGTCCAAATAAACTTCATTTTAATATAACAATACACCACCGAATGAACTAGTCGCTATGCCGCGAATTTGAACGTGAAACTGGATGTCTTTTTGTATATAAAACGGGCGATCAAGAGGAGACTGGCGCCGCGGCCTCACGTTTATGTATTGTACGGATGCATAAAGCGACACGGAGGTTCGGTCTGTGGAGGTGTAGCGCTATAGGTAGGCACACATCTGTATACGCGCGGATGTGTATAGAGGAGGTACCAAAGTATGCTCCAATCGATGAAAGATTCTTGCGCATGTCTCTAAACGAGAGATTAGTCATGCCAGAAAAGAATGGGTTACTCGTCCGAACTTATTTTATAATAATTATGTCAACGGTGCGAGTTGTATTAACGCATTTCCGCATAGAAACATTATTCTGGCAACAAATTAAAAACGCGAAGCTAAAAAAACTACCCTTACACAACAATCAATCAACGATACATCAAAATAAACGCAATATATTTATTTTCATACATATACACCAAAGAAATTCGTTTTCGTAGACATGTAATTGAAAACTAGTATCGATCGGTGGTCAGAATATTTATTACAACGAAACAGCTTCTTATTTTGACGTACTTTATTATTGTGTTGCAAATTTTCCGCCGTCGTAGACAAAGCGACGCGTAGATTTTTTTGAATATTTTCAACGTAATAAATCTACCTAAAAATAATAAATAAACATCAAAATCTGCAAAATATAACTACAGAATGTAACCAATAGAACAAATTCATTCCGTATTGTATTGATTTCTCATATATGTGTATACATTCTGTCGAATTCTTTCCGTATAATTATAATGTTCTGTTCTCGATTTCCGGATTAATCGATAATAATTTCTGATCATATCGGCGGTGAGTTTTTATACGGGGTAGAAACAAAATAACTTCGGGCATAAAAATTTTACGACTGTTTTAGTATTCATCGTTCACGGGAACTTATGAAAGCTCCACGACGAGTTTTGCTTCTCATAGCAATGAAAGGGAAGAGCGCTATATTTGGTATCATTCTAGTTATTGAAAATTGCTTCTATAATAGGTGTATTTTTATGACTTGATTCAGACAGAGGCGTACACGAAAAATCACAATAAATATACGTCTCCGTTCCTCTATTAATACTTTCGTATGATAGTTTTTTTTAACGTAATACATATACGATCAGTGACGTAGCTATAAATTTTAAACCCAAATGGAAACCTAATGCAAACGCTTTTTATGTGATTATTTTTTTCATCAAAAATAATACCCACTTTTAAGGTCAATTATTGTCTCTTCTTGGTAAAAAGGCAGTGTATTTTAAATAATAAAATACATCTTAATAATAGTCTTTCCGCGACATATTTTATAATCAGGACCATATTTTTAACTGATGAACTTTTGCGATGGTTCTGATCATTAAATATTTTCTGAAAATAGTTCTTCAAAAATGTGTTTTATTATTGAAAAAAAATCAAATATTAATGAAATAATAAATACTATTCGTTGGTATATATTGCAATAAGATAACAAAAAAATGTTTTTAATGTATATGTAGAAATTTGGACCCCAATTTTCGCTGGGCCCTCGTGCATTGTATGGCGATGCTAGGAGGTTACTAGGTCACTGGATGCGATTTCATCATCATGTAGCACTGATGGACCTTTTGTAGGTTTACCCATGAGCTTGATTATATGTACATTTTGATTTAGTCAGAAAAATCACAAACAAAAAAGAAATAAATCTCTATGTGTAGAGATATTATTATGAAAAACAATACTATTATCATTTTGCAGCGTGTTTTTTTTTATTGAGATTCAAAAGATGATCGAATTTGATTCATACTGTCTCGCGAATAAGTTAAGTTACCACAAATATTATTTATTCATAAATAGCATCAAATTATACATATTTCTTAATTTTATCATATTCAATATTTTTTAAAAATAATTTATGCGTAAATAAATTCATCTTATGCTTTTAAGATGCGTCAAAAATAAATAAATTAATTTATATTTTAATAATATTAATTTATTTATAATTTCCGTTGGTTTTTTTTATTTATTATGAAACACGTATTGATTACCTATTTTCGCTTGTAATAGAGGCACAAACACTTAAGTTTGGCGTTATTTTGATGCATACTTACGTTAAGAGTTGAAAATATCACAGTAACTATCAATTAAAAATAATATTATGCGTTGAAAATAGCTCAGTTGATCTATAAATGATATCACAAATAGCATGTGAAAGTTTGATTTTCCTAATATATACCGTTTTTCAGATAAAAAGATTGATACAGGGATTCTATGCTATATACACACAAATTCAGTATTTTAGTACCTGTTCAATACGTTTTCTAAAATATTTTATTACAATTTATTTGATTTGGAAATTTCCTTAATCTTTACTCTTGCTAATAAATATTTCAAAACTATTCTAAATAACTCTTCTTAAGAGATCTTTAAGATTTTATTTATTAACTATTTTACGTCATTTAGATACACATTGTATGATTTTCAGTACATTATTTCATTAGTCTTTGAACGTTTAGTTTTGTATACCTAGTAATTGTCACCTCAAATTTTTATCTACACAGCATTATTTTAATTTGTATTGTATCGATTGGTACTACTCGCAATGAGCGAAGCTGGCCTTGATATTATTAACATAAATTTGTAAATATAGATAATGAATAATACGATTTCATTAATACTGTCAATTTCAAAGTCAAAAATTATTAAGTTTTTTCATAAAGATTCTGCTATATTATATAAGATTTTCGGCCCTGTTCTCTTTGTTGCGAAATTACGCAAACAATAATTAAGCCACTGTCTATAACAAAGCTACACAATTTTAGTTTATTGAGTTAATTTTTTTCTAATCTTAATTAATGTAAGATTGTCGCACGCCACTGGCATTCGTTGCACAAACTAGTTCTATTACATACATTGTGTGTGGTATATATTAATTTGCTAAATTTCCCCTTACAATACGAAATCGTCATTCTAAAGATTATAGATTTTTCTTCTGTATTACATTTTCGTCTTGAGCCTGTATTGCTTCTAACTCGTTAATATTTTGTCATAATTGTTACATATTTATACGGTGAAACCCCGGCCTTATGTTCCCATATGTCTCGTTTATTTTATATAACGATGCGCCCGTAAGAACAACATTAAGTAATCTTGCCCCGATTTATATATATATATCCTTGGTCTATCGTCTAAATATTTTGGTCACGCAATAAATAATATCGCTTTTGACCGCTGTTGTTGTAATAACATATATAATATAATATCATGTTTCGCATTTGTAGAAGGCGTTATTGGCCTTCAAAATATAGATGAAATTAAAGATGTTCTTTGTTTGAATCAAAGTGTCAAATTGAGAGGGAAAAAATTTGTGTCCAATACTATTTCCACAATTTTATAATGTAGAGATAAGTACCAGTTTCACTCATTGCGAACATTATCAAACACAGTGCTTAAACATTATATAATACCTTTCCACCAAGAAATTACAGACAGATGACACATTAAAGGTTAATGATATGAAGTGATAATAAAAATAAATATTACTCGAAGCTTTTCCTCCATTTTACGTTCCTACACCTTTTCAAGGTCATTTGAAAATTTTAAATCGGAATTTCTTTATTTTGAGCATCAATTACACCTGTTTTTTTTAATTTATTCAGTAGCTTTAATACAAGTAATTTTCAAAAAATACCTACAAATAAAATGATGACAATATTAGAGCTGTAACAATTTTCTTGCTTCTAATCAAAATCGAGTCCAAACGCCCACCAATATATACATTGAAATTGCTAAAATTTAAAAACTATTAAAATGTTTTTTCTCTTCATATAGCTCGACATTAATCAACCAATTATTTCAAAATGACATAACACAAATTTGTTGATTCAAGGAGAGTTGATCTATAGCAGTGTTTTCTTTGTGTATTAAGGTAAAATAAGGATAATCAGACCTTTATTTTGTAGTAGTAAACCTTGTTTGGTTTATTTAGTGTATGTCTACTTCCAATTTGGAAAATTTGATCTCCTATCAGAACTTTCTTAATGAAAGATATTTTTCTTCAAGAATCTGCTTATCACTCAGTTGCTCAACCTTTTTTCGACCAGAGAGAAGCCACAGGGATAAGACAGGACACATATTCATCTTTATCTATGCCCTTTTTTGGGATCGGATGAATAAGAGTGAATTTTTAGACATCGCAAACAATCATGCCTTTGAATACAATCAATAAGTCGTATGAAAAATTTCTAATTAAACACATGAAATCTGTCGTAAAAGGCAACAGTGTTGACCACTATACTATAAAACTGATTATGTAACGTGTAGAATACATCAACATTTGTGCTAAATTTTGCTCGTTATTTGATTTTCACATCTTTCTTCGCCAAAATTTATCGCATCACTCAAGTAAAAAAAGACACCATGATTTATTTTTAAGTAAGCAATCTGTCAGAGCTCATTTCCTGTATGAACAAAATTATTTTTGATATTTGAAAATTTTAAATTAAGAAAACACACATCTGAAATCTGATCCATTTCCTAAATTGGCAGGAAGCCAGCGTCATACGCTTGTCAATTAAGCAAAATATATTTAAAGACATCCATCGCAAATAATCAGGAGTGGATTAATTAAGAGCAAATTAATTGTTGATGAAGGAAGAGTGAGCAAAAAAAACAAAAATTTATTAATGTTTGAAACATTTTGAAATAAATAAATATAGATAATCATCATGGACTCCATCACAACGGAAAGGAAATAGTACCTCAAGGAGACCATATGCTACATATATATATAGAGTGATTGTACATAATAATTAGGAAGATATCATTTTATTGTTCCTCTTCCTTTTCTATGGCCACCAACCAAGTCCTGCCCGAACGAATCTATTTACTCCTTCTCTTGTTATGTAAGCAGCTTGGAGTACACAACAATTTTGGTGATGCTAACACTGTTATGTTTTTGAGTATAATCTTGTAATACATTTCAACCGGCCATTTCAACAGTTACTGGATAAAAGAACTAAGATAAAAGTTTTTATTTAGGTGTCTGTTTGTAGTTCATTTCCTTCTCTTGATGCCATTTCCTTTGATGAGTGGCAACCAAATCGTAGCATTAGAATTGAATTGTTTTTTTTAATCATTGGTACCATAAGGGAAAGTGCTTTAGTATTGCTTAGTTTTATTGTTGCACATTGTCTATCTGCACTTAAATTTTCTACTTCACACCACTGAAAAAGCATGTATAATATATTAACTATTATTCTGCTGAACAATTGGCCTTGATCAGTTAACCTCTTGAGACAGGTAAACGTGAAAATTTGGCATTATGAAGCAAAATGCTGAATACATCCTATAAATGTTATTATTTGCATGATGGGAACGATTGGGTGGATTATCCACGATTACTTAGTGGCTAATAACAAACGACTTGACAAATGTTAGACCCAGCTACATCAAAACAGATGATAGAGAAGTGGTTTGCTGATTTTAAAACTATAATTACCTATTGTCATCTCCACAACTGTTATCAAAAGATAGATCTTAAAAAAAAACTCATATTTTTGTTGAAGTACATTTTTTTGAATTGTGAAAATGTCAATCATAAATTTTGACACAACTGGCCGAATCTCGGATAATTACTTATTAATTGGCATCGAAGGATGAACTTGTCATGTCATAACTAAGCTTCACTTATTGTTTTAATTGATAGCTCACTGTAATTAAATTGCTGCTTATTTACAGGTATATATTGCTGTAAATTGACGACATACTTGTCAAATTTGTCATGGTGTGTTGAAAAAAATACACTTGTATTTTAGTTTTGATAATTTACAAGTCGTCAAAATTTTAAATACGGCATAACATAAAAATTAATTAACTAAAAATAATACGGCGAAAAAATAGCAATGTATCTTACTTCTACAATACAATTTTATATAAAAATGATATATTGTAGTTGGTCGCCCTTGCGGCTCAGGCCATCGTCAGGACTATACTTAAACGAACATTTGCTTATCTATATATAGTTGTGTAGAAAAGATTCACAATACATCTTCTCTCCCGTTTTAACGACCTATAGCTTATTTCTTGCTAGCAATAAAACTTTCAAAAATTGTAAATGAAACTAAAAAGGCGACTATATAAATAAGCTTATATATTGTACGGAAATGCTTTATTACGGAAAGGAAGCAGCCCCTTGTAACGGATTGAGCAGTGGCGACCGACATATATTAGTTTGTTCGTTAAGATTTTTTTGTGATAGTTGATGTCTATTGATTTCCAGCTGTTCTAAAGGGGTCATCTTGAAACCTTTGTTACAAAGATGTAAACACGTAGGCGCTGAGTTTGAATTTTTATTATGCGATTCCTTTATAACGTGATTAGTGTTATAATGGAGTTCTACCAAGTAAATGCGACGAAAATAGAGACGACACATTGTATAGCATCATAACTACCCTATATTCCTATACTTCGAACTTATAGTCATTTCAGTTGAATTTTTAAAGTAGCATCAATTTCCTTTAAATTCCCTTAGCAGTGATTTTTAATGCGAACATTCTGATTACCACATTAACAAACCATCTAATTCAAGTTTACTGGATTTCAAATATATGAATACAAAATAATATTTCATGTAGTGAAATCAACGAGAAAACTATTACAGTCAGCTGACATTAACAAAGACACTTGCAATTTACAATGTAACGCTAAGTAGCAAGAACAGCAGACAATGCACACCTCTGATTAGTGTCCCATTTTCATTAGCACGGTGATTGCTTACTCTGTTGAAATCACTTCTGAATGAAAACAATACATTATTCACAAATAAGACTTTATTTAAAAAATAAAAAGTGCCTTAAGCTCGATAAAATAAATAACAACCAAATGTGAGAATTAACATAATTTCTTTAAATATATTTAAATCTATAAAAGGAATACATTTTTCAGTAAATTGATATGGGAAATGATTATACTTATGTAAAGAGTTACTTCAGGTTCAAAAAGTGCCACTTATCCACTGAAACAAAAGAAAAAGAAAATATGTAATAAACTCAAACAAATAAACATACCCATTTATTTTCATTATGGAACTTGTGATTCTATTACTAGACATTGACAATTAAATATTTACTATCATTTTATTAGCGAGTTAATTCTAGATTAATATCGAAATCGTGTAAGTATGCATGACAAAGTGCGATAAATAGAATTTATTAGACAAATTTATGCAAGTAAACATAAACAACAATTCATTAGATGACCAAATCAAAATCATTTAAAACGTACGTTTTAATTTCATAACTTTGTCTTCTGATTAGTGTGTATTGCAAAATGCCACTTATCAACTGCAAGCAAAGAAATTTTAAATAATTATTAACAAAGCTCTAACTTTTCCCCAGCAGTTTTGTACAAAACTACGCATTTTGTGTCATTTAGTGCCTAGCTGTTTTTTTATGAGATCAGTGCGGTAAGATTACCCAGATATATAATAAAACAATTCAAGAAAAAGAATATTAGATTACATTAGTTAAAAATTTGAAACACCAAATCGTAATAAAATATTTTCGCCAGAATGAGTATACAAACATTTACACATGTATTTACAAAGTTGCCACATAGTCATTATTAAAGTTATATTATTAGTGACAGACTGTAATAAATCAAGTGTCTTTCAACACTTCTAAAATATAATATAATATGTCTCAAGTATACTTTAACCTATGTATGGTTTCCAGAAATGCGAAGTGAGTTGTGTGTAGCCAAATGTTTTAAAATTTGCCAAATGAAAAAATATATATATCATTATTTAAGCAAATAATATGAAAAATTAGTCAATTTAAATCAATCAAGATATAAAAAATTAATTCTCCAGCTATTTGGAAGAGAATTGTTTTCAATTTTGACTTTGCCAAGTTCTTGACTTGATTGAATGTCTAATAAACAAAATGGATACCTATTGGCTCGACTGGAAGATTTGCACTTAGCGGTGGACTTGCTGCAAGAATTTCTGCTGCTTCTGTTGTGGATATCTTGAAAGGACTATCGTTCACTGTAACATTCACACTGAAAAAAAAAAGAAAAAACCAAAATGATTTAAAAATTCAGTAGTGTAAAACAACACGATTACATATTTCATCATTATACCATTTGAGAAAAATATTTTTTTTGTTGAAATTATTTTTCAGCACTGCAGAAATAATTTTTTATACAATATATATAGTGCAGTGAAAAAATAGCAATGTATTTTAGTTCTACAAAATTATTTTTAACAAATATAGTTGATAGCTATTTCGGCTCACGCCATCTACAGAACTATAGTTCTGATATAGATAGTTCTGACGATGGCGTGAGCCGAAATAGCTATCAACAATATTTGTTAAAAATAATTTTGTAGAACTAAAATACATTGCTATTTTTTCAACGTGTTATAATGGAGTTCTACCAAGTGAATGCCAATTAAATCAATAATATATATAGTGTTGGAATATCCTTTAAGCGACTCAGCAGAGAATGGGTTAAAAGAAAGTGTGACTCAGAAAAATCAAAAAGTGCAAATGACAGTGAGTAAACATGATTTATATAGATATTTTCAACTGATTATAGAAAAGTAATCAATATGTAATCATGAATAATCAGATAAGTCTTTGCTTGTGTAATAATTATCTAATTGAACTCCACATTAAAATAGAATACAATATCATTTAAAACTTATTTACATGCTCAAAATTAAATTTTACGGGCGTGTTGGGTCTAAATCTTCATCCTGCCATAGGCACCCAAAATTTCCGACATTGATCAATAACACCACACTCACTAAAAAAGTTCAATTTTGTCAGGGTTTTTTTTCCTATCTTTCCAATTTATATTCATGAAATTAAAAATCAACCAACCAATCTGGCAAATTGCTCATTAGAGATATTTTTGAAAATTGTCTAATCGAAAATATGGTCAGAGTAGCTTGTTTTCACGACTCAGACTCTGGCCAATTTGTTGATAGATAAAATGTGATCTGTGAAACAATTTAAAAAAATACTAGCTCTAGTATTAACTGATTGAATTGGCATTCCCTCGGTAGAACTCCAATATAACAGCTGGAAATCAATAGATATCAACTATCACAAAGAATTCTTAACAAACAACCAATATATGTCGATCACCATTGCTTAACCCGCTACGGGTAGCCGTTTTGTCTCTGTAATGGACCATTTTCATGCCATATGTAAACTCATTGATATAGTCGCCTTTTTAGTTTCATTTACAATTTTTAGTTTTATTGCGAGCAAGAAACAAGCTAGGTCGTTAAAACAGGAAAGAAGATGTATTGCGTACCTTTTCTGCACAGTTCTTTCTGCATAGTTCTGACGATGGCGAGAGCCGAAATAGCTATCAACTATATCTTAAAAAATAATAATTTTGTAGAACTAAAATACATTGCTATTTTTTTTTTCTTTCACCGTGCTCTAGTATTAACAAAGTAACTCAACAACAATGACTTGTAGATGTATTGCGCCACAGCACGCCTATCGGCAACTGCCAAGTTATAAAGGTTGAACTGGTCAATAGTCTGAATATAAAAAGTTAACTCACCAAGATATGTTATCGACCTCTACTTCTTTATTGGCAAGGGATTTCCAGTAAGCATGGACCTATAAATTTACAAATAAGATAATTTCGCAATTGAAAAAAGTGATACAGACAAAAAAATATTTGTTTATAAGACGAAATAGCAGATGCTCGACAATTAATATATGATAAAAATGTGCCCATGCATTTCATTACCGATCTAATTTGAATTGTAAAAACTACATACATTAAAATATGTTTTCCTCAGTACACGGATGCAATAGACCTAACAGTCAATAAACTAGTTTCTATTATTAATATACAAGAGGAATTTAAAAATATAGACAATTAATAAATTTTGACTAAGAGCACAATACTGAAATATTGATTTATAAAAAAAAAAAAAACTTCAGTCAATTTTACTGTTCTAGTAATATTAAAATAATTTACAATGTACACCGACAGCAATTGATGGAATTTAAATCTAAACTCCATTAGCACATTTTATTTAACACGGTGATTTAGTGGAACCAGTCTTCTGTGTTAAGCGAGGGAATCTATATTCTAAGAGCAATCAAAAATTAAATGCGGAATCGTCTTTATGTATTTATACCTCAGCAATAACATTATTTGCAAAGGCAGCATTCTTAGCTTCTCCGTTGAAGGCGAATTGGTTTTCCGGCTTGCCATCAGGTATCTTGTAGATCTTGAACCATTCAATGGTTGCTTTAAGTAGGCCAGGGAAAAACTTCTCGACATCACCAACGTCAGACATTTGATTCGCAAGGGGATCGTTGATATCGATAGCGATAAGCTTCCAGTCTGTCTCTCCTATAAGGGTATTAAGAAAGCAACATATTTCAGAAAAAATTAACTGATTTGATCTAGAAAGATAGAGAGTAGGTAACCTGGTGAAAACTCTTATTTAATTGAATTTCCCATGGAATGAATCCTGTAATCAAAATGACAGAGATAAAAATAATATACAAATTACTTCTGCACAAATCATTATGAATTATTTTATTTTACTACTGGCTGGATCTGATAACTTTCTTGAATTTCAAAATAATTAAATAATGTGAAAAATCCCTTCCAACACTGTGTATTTCAAAAAGCGATTCATTAATATTGCTGATATACAATCTTGTAGAGATTGACTGGATATCATATAATAACAGTTAATAGTACATATTTTTGATATAAAATATTTTTGATTATCAACCATCAATACACTGCAATACACCGTGTTTCAATCATTAAAACGGTAGCAGTCAGGGGGTTGAACATAATTTATTCAAATCTAAATAACCTGCAGCTAACTGATAATGATATAAGCACAATTATCTCTTAATATTTTTGGGTTACAACACTTTTCTTCTGACAGTCTCATATTGTGTAAAACAAATTGACGGAAACAAAGACAACATCAAACACAATGTGTATATAATTACTTAAATTTATTGATTACTAAATTTACAGCGCTCACAAGTGTTGTATGTGAACAGAGTAAATACAATGTGAACATAAGACAAAAGGCTGCCGTTTTTTTGTAATGAAAATAAACAGATACACAATGTTTCATATACAAACCTTCATCGATTAAAGCCACAGTTCCAAGAATCTTCACTTGCACAACTTCTCCACGTTTAGCTACCCGGTACCTGAAAAGAGTAAAAAATAAATACAAAATATGTCAAATAAAAATTGATGTAAAAATTTTGTGAGGTGTTTATTTACGACATTTGGAGTGCATTTGGGTTTGTCCCCAGTGTAATATCTGCAATATTTCAAGTTGATGATAGCTGTTTAAGTTGCATCCGTACACTGTTCTGTGAACATATCTTTAGAGAAACACTATGCACAGTAGTAGAACACACAGGCTAAATGTCCAATGTACAATATTAATACACAAGAAACTATGCCAAATATGAGCACACTAGAATTATCTATACAACAATCGACAGCATTTCTATGTTAACCGTTAGAATGCTACGCGGCGCAAAAGCGCTGCGATCGTTTGTATCGAAAATTGCGGCTGCGAGTTTCAGTGTGTTTTCGGTGCTCCGCGGGAGTGCACGTACGCTAACCTCGCGCGTAATTTGTAATGAGAGTGCATTCTTATACATTTAAAAATAACTTTTATCGTTTTTTATATTATTTTAAAATATCACTGCTCGAAACCATCGTAAGGAAACAAATCGATATGCTGCACAGTTTTTGGCCTCGCACACTGTATCGGATAATTCTCGAGCAAAAAAGTGGACGCCGACAACAATATACGAAATGAAAGCCTTTATTGCTGTCATACTCGAAATGGGAATAACGAGAAGGCCAACAATTAGTAGTTATTAGTAGCTATTTGTGCGGCAAAACATAATTGTTGAGCTATTTTTTTTTGATTTTTTATTTTCTAAAAGAAATAAAATACAATAATATTGATACCACTTTATGTTTAATAAACATTAATAAACAATAAACATTTTATCTTTATAATGCAAAAATAATTAATAAAATTGATTGATATTTGTCTAAGTTAGAGTGTTTTATTTGACACCATTATTTTTTCCTCTAAATTAATCAATATGTGTATAGCAATTTTCATTTATTTTTGCCAAAATTGCTTAGCACTAAAAAGTGGACGCCGACAACAATATACGAAATGAAAGCCTTTATTGCTGTCATACTCGAAATGGGAATAACGAGAAGGCCAACAATTAGTAGTTATTAGTAGCTATTTGTGCGGCAAAACATAATTGTTGAGCTATTTTTTTTTGATTTTTTATTTTCTAAAAGAAATAAAATACAATAATATTGATATCACTTTATGTTTAATAAACATTAATAAACAATAAACATTTTATCTTTATAATGCAAAAATAATTAATAAAATTGATTGATATTTGTCTAAGTTAGAGTGTTTTATTTGACACCATTATTTTTTCCTCTAAATTAATCAATATGTGTATAGCAATTTTCATTCATTTTTGCCAAAATTGCTTAGCACTAAAACGGTTAAACTTCAGTATCCTAATCATATAAATTGATTGATATGTTTTATGATATCTACTGAAGGTGCTTGATGGAATTTTAATATCAAATTTGAATTGTTACAACTTTGTACAATTCCACATGTTTTATCACCAACAACCCGGGTTTCACCTTTCGGCATTGTCAGTTATATTGCATCTGTGTTATAGAATGCCTGAAGATGCCGAAAGGCGAAACCCGGGCCGTTAGTGACAAAACATGTGGAATTGTACAAAGTTGTAATAATTCAAATTTAATTGATGTTTTTTTTCCTCCATACATAAAACAAAAACTAAAGTAATCAAGAGGTGAAAGATTGAAAAAGTCAGCTCATTGCTAAAACTTTAAGATGAATAATATGATCGAGTGTCTGGTAAAATTGATAAATGTGGGGTATTAAAAAAACTTCTTGTAATAAAAATACATTCAACTTTTTCATCATAAATTGATAATAAAACCCGAGTGAATTAAAAATTTTACAATGCATGTCCCCATTATTGAATCAATATTGTTAAAAATAGACCATGACTATGTTGACATGACTTTTCTTTCATTTATCGTACATTCATATACGCTCTGAGGAAATAATTAAGTATTATTCAAATGTCCTCCCATTATTGACCCGAATACAAAACCAACTTTTATTTACACAAGTAAAACAGAATGTATCATTGTATTTAAACAAATTTATTTTTTACCCTTCTGACACAGCCTCTCTTCTTTACAAGTAAATATATGCTCTAGTATCTCTTTCACTTTCGATACTTAGTATTAAATAATTCACAGCTCGGGTTAATCAAAATATATAGATTACAGTTATTTATAGTATACATAGCCACAGGTTAATGGTTGAGAGATTAAAGTTGTTGGATTTGGTTGCATGGCTATTGGATTTTGATCTTATAATGGGTGTTATTTTTAGTTTTACGGATTTCTGTTCACGGGCGTAGATGTCGCTGACCCATGTCTAAAATATCCTTATCATTCTCCTAAAAAACAGGGAGAATTGAGAATGATAAGCTGACTACTAGAACCCTGTCCTAAAAGTATCCTTTTATCTCTACTCTTTTTGAATAGAAGTTTGGCAACAGTATACAGGCAGTTTTCATAGAAAATTTCATGGTGTTCTGTCACTATCACCTCAGATTTATTACTCCTACTAGTTTTACAGTGACATTGTTTATTTTAACAATTCTCCTGATTCTTGATTTGATCCAAACTCAACAAAGATTAGATTGTTTGTTAAAAATACGTGTTTTTACTCAACAGTGTAAAGCAGGAATAGCTCTCTGGCTAATTCAAATAATTTTATGTTTATCGAAAACAAAGGTAGACAAGTATAGAGTTAGTATAACTACTAATGTCCACTAATATCCGCTTCATAATATTTGTTTGTGAACTAAAAAGATAAACAAGTCATTACAAGATAACCTTCCCTGTGATTAAAAAATTATGATAAAATGTTTATTTTATCAGAATTTTTTATAAATTAATTCAGAGATCAATGATAACAGATAAATTCAATTTGAATGACTGTACCCGATTTCAAGAACGTCAATCGGATCATTATCGCCTTTGCATTGGGTGTTGACATCAATGTGCTGAGGATTCTCCCACGTTTGCGGAAGCGCTCCGTAGTTCCAGATGTATCCGTGGTGCGGGAAGCAGTTGGCCACAAACCGGAGTTGCCCTTTTTTGATATCTTGCTTGATAGGGTTCAGTTTTTCATTGAGACATATCTGTAACAAATAAGAAGTCATTGAAGTTACATATTTAAGACATCGGGGATTATTATTTTGAATATTAAATATTTATATGAAATATTAAAGCCCAAAGCTGAAAATGTATCAGAATGAATTTATTATGAATTTTAAAGTTTTCTAAAAGCCATTTAATTACTGTTCAGCTTGGGGAGGGGAGAGATCAAACGGAAATTAAATTTTACAATGTATGTTTACTATGCCTAAATACTTGTTTCTCTCACTCAATTTTTTTTGAAATCCTTTAGTTTTTCTGAAATCTGAAAAAAATTATAATATAATACACATAACTATTTTAAGATTTCAACTGTCATTTTTTGGCAAAAAGCTATTATATGTATATAATAAAACACATTTTTAGCACTATTTCCACATTTTTATATTATCAAGTAATAAAATACAAATTAGTTATAGAAATTTTATTTTTTATCACAAATTAATATTATAGATTTTTAAGTTTGAGTGGTTTTTAAAATGCTATTTATAAATTATTTTACTCCATTAAGATATAATTTCTATGATAACATGAAATTATTTTCACTTGAATGACTATGTATACATGGTAATTGTTAACTCAAAATATTGTATACATAGCCTTGTTTTAATTTATATTTTATCGACTGAAATTGCTCGGGAAGAGCAAAACTGCATCTGGTCCTGATAATTAAAATTTTGGGAATAATATTAAACATTATGATCGGACACAACTTGCGAATGATACTCCTCAACGAATTAGCAATCCTATATCTTGTAGATAAAATCCCTTTGCACCCACTCAGATGTTTCAATGCAATAGCCCTATGCAATAAAAGGAGATTTTAATCTTATAATGCAATAGTGCACTACTCGTTTGTGTTGGAAAGTCAAGGTTACCAAGAAGTTGAAAAATCTTGCAAGATACTGAAATTAAATTATCGGTTATCTACAATAGGAACTAGATAAAACAATAATTTCTGACGCGACCATAAAAATGTCATTATCAAGGTGTGCTAACACGATAACAAATTCTTTGTTATTTGAACTGTCACCCACAAGAATAAACCTAATCAAATAAGCTTTACATGTTATGCGATTATGATAATAATTATCATCAATTAAACCTAATTATTGCACAGCTACTGATTATTTGACTTGATTTTGATCGCACATGTTCAATACAATTGAATGCAATAATTATGGAACATTGCGTTATTGTTATGAATCATAAATTATCAATACTGTCAGATAAAGTGCCTCCTGGAATTTCAAAATCAAATTTGAATTGTACAAACTATATACACTACCACAAGTTTGGTCACCCAATATCGCCAGGCATTCTATCACAGTGAAGTAATACAATTAACAGCCATTAAAAATTTTGCTAACCAACAAAAGACATGTAGAAAAATAAAATAATAACGCCAATCATTAGCATAAAATGCCGATAATTTACTGCATACGTTCTATTAGTCTTTTTTTCATCCATGTCAGCTCTCAGTGTAAAGCTAATGACCTTGTGATGGACATTATATCCAAACAGAAGTTTTTTCTATAAGAACTGCTTATCACTCAATTACTCAACCTCTCCTTTGCAAAGAGAGTAGCGAAAAGGCCAGTGGATAGCTAACCACTTTTGCTACACAGTATTTTTAGGAGGGAATTTTCAGACATAAATACCCATGTCTTGGAACAGAATCAATAAATAAATTTAAAAAAACACTGCTCGTAATGGAATTCCAGCCTGTGTTATCTGCTACAAAAGCCAAAGACATTGAACACTGAACCATGGACCTGACAGCTCTATAAGTGTCTAGCCACTAATATCATTGGACTAGAACCATAAGGCTATCCTGGTCTGCCATATTTTTGTAAAGTTCGTAAAGTTCTGTTGCATCTGTGTGATAGAATGCCGAAAAACCAAACCAGGGTCATTGGTGACAAAATATTTGAAACCATACAAAGTTACAACAGTTCAAATTTAATATTGAAATTTCATAAAGGACCCTCAGTCTATATCATAAATTAAATGAAAAACTATACTGTTCAACCTAAAGGTGTTGTGCATTTACTGACATGGTTCTATTTATGTCTAGCCACCAATAGAAATCAGAATATTAAAAAAAAAGACTTTTTCTACAGAGAAACTGATTCAAGAAGGTTCTCTCATATTTTGTTTTGGTGACAAAATATCATTGCACAAAAAATTATTGACAAGTATCTGAAAGAAGTACAAGGTCTTCTTTCAGATAATATAATATAGAAAAAAAGTATGCTTAGTCAGTGAGGCAGGAATTTGTTCAATTTATAGGTGTATATTTTTATAAGGAAGTACAATTTTATGTTAATAAAAAGAGAACCTTGATATATCAATCGGAGACTATTCATTTTGATAGTTGATAAATACATAAAACAAAGAAATATATTATCTCTATTACTGAAGATAAGAATATCAAAAGAGTATTTTTGTGTAACATTGTATTATTATCGCGGCGTCTAGCCGCTTTATAGCTATTAATATTATAATGGCCGCCCAACACTGCTCCCTACAAAAACACAACATATGAACACACTACGAACTGGTACACGGCAATTTGCTAGAACATTTATACAGTTAAGAATATCTATTTTTGTGCTATATAAACCGTTATTGCTTATCAAAGTCAAGCTGGACACTGAACTGTAATATGGCCGAAGGGAACAGTTAATATAATTATTCACTTCATATAAATTTGAGCCTCGATTATCCGGATTGGTGAAAATAAACAAAAATATTACGAATTTGCTGATACGCAAGTGGCAAATTGAGTCTACTGTTTACGTACAAGATCTAATGCAATCTTAACATTTTGATCGTTACATTTGTTCCAACACTAAGTCCTTTGTAAAATAAGGGTCAGTAATCGTCAAAATTCGATATCTTTTGAACGTCCGTTTCTTGAAAAAATGAATTAAATATTTTTAATATTACCGGCACAGTAAAACCTCGATTAACCGGACTAATTGAGGATGAAGATAGTCCGGAAAAGGTCAAATTTCATATGGTTTGAAAGTCAAGAAGAGTGCAATTCATGACAACTTCTTTGTCTTAAAATTACTCACGCTTTGGCAGCATCAAAAAGAAAAGCTAGCTATAAAGAGATTGATGATTGATTTTTTCAATAAAAAATAATTTAGTAATAAAGAAATTTATAATAATATACAATAATCAATATGAAGAAATAAAAATGATTTATACTGAATATATTTGTCTTTTCCTGTTGACTATGATTTTTTTGTTTATCTAGATCTTCATCCCCAATTAATCCGGATAATTGAGGTTCTATTGTATTTGCAATATTAAAAATAAGATTTCATCTTCAATCCATTCCCTACTGAGTCATGTGGAGGACATTCAAACATGGAATATTTCAGAACCGTTCATAACATACGGAAAATAAGTTTTATTTTAATGCAAAAATTAACTTGTTCACAATAGTTTTGATACTGTTGACACTCTTTTATTTTTGAGTATCTTTAACAATATACTGTAATCAGCTGTCTCAACAGTTGAGATGTTGACGGTCAGTGGGGTAAATTGCAAATTTCATTATAATTTATGGATCAAAATTAATCTTCCTTAACTTAAGCAATTGAGTACAAAATTATCCATCAATTAAAAATGAAAACAGTTGTATCCACACAGATAATTCAAAAAACTAAAGTACTGTGATGGTACATAAGCCCTAAAAATCTCCCTGATGGTTTAAATACGGTGTATGTACTCAAACCATTATGTACAAGTACAATTGATGATGTAAATAAATAATTTACCTTATTTTAATATTAAAGGTAATTAAAATAAAATTATGCTGAAATTATAATAAAATGCTATTTGACAAGTGTATGGGTGTCAGGTATTCATAAATAATATAATTTTGATTTTTGATTGCACTCAAAGGGTAAGAAAACATACAGTTGTTGGACAAGATTGTTGATAATAATGCATGTAATACAAAATGGTGGGTAATATCATAAATATGGTGACAAAACTGTAAATGTGGGTATCCTAAAATTTCATAAAGCCCAGTTAAATAATGTTAATTATATTTATAAAGCTAAAAAAAATCAATTGAAACTAACCTCCATTTTGGCATTGGTCCATCTAGGAACTTCGACAACCATATTCACGACATTATTGGCAGCATCAGCAAACAGTGGAATGTCATGAAGTGGAGATATGGGGCCATTGGCATCCTCTGGAACAAGTTTTCATTCAAATTCGATAAATTCATTTCATTGCGATATACAGAATAAATTAATAAAAATTTACATAATATTTTAAGTTGTGCAATCATAGTATACATATTGATTAAATTATCAATAAAAAGTAGGAAGTAAAAATGTGACAGTTCATTGTCATTAAATGTAAATGCAATTCTTAAATAATAACTGGAATAAGGAAGTGAAAGGTGTTATGCTCTTTCCTTGCGTGTGTCATAACATAACTCGTGGACCAAGAATGTCAGCCGATGAGATAAGTAAATAAACCTGGGTTAACATAAAATATGTATATTCCACAAACAATTTTGAATATAAAAAAATCAGAAAGTGCCACTTAGACATTTATAAATAACTATAATGCTTAAAGATCAATTTATTCAAATTCCATATGTGATCATATCTACAATCAAACACGTATAGCGTGCGTTATTCCGATCACTTTAGTCGAAGGGTAAAGGTTATGTTCACATGTCACAATGAGTACTTACTGAAGAATATTCTGTAGTCGATTGAATTAGGTGTCCCTCTTTCTTCTGATGAGAACATCTTTGCAAAGTGACAGTTGCGTTTAGTTGCCTTCGAGTAAAGTACTGGTCCAGCTGAAACGGCGGCAAACCCGGCTCTAGCGTGCCTCTGCAGTAACGAAAGTTGAATGCGGCCGCACTGTGTTAACATTTTCTAACATAAATTCGAATGCGACATAAATTACGCGCTTGCGCGATACTAGTATTGCTATCACTGAAAACGCAAATGTCAAATTGATTCAATTGAGGATTTAAAGCTGTTATTTTTTCAGGATTAGAATGAAACTAATCACAGAAGTCATGCTTATTTGAATTTAGAATTTTATTTGATCATACAACTACCAGAATATATGAGAAAATAATAGAATAGTATTATAGAAGAGGATACTAGATCATAGTATGAGAGAGAAAAATAATATTTAAGGTTGGTACAGCAACATAAAAATTTATTAAAACTTCCGCGCTAACCACTTAAAAATGAAGTTATATAAATAAATCATTCTATTGGTTATATTATTAGATATATTTTATTCAATGCTTCCTCACAAATGTAAGATAAAAGTTGATTTTTTTGAAATACGACGCTTTTAAAATTTACAGCTCTACATTATTTAAGAAATTAATGAGAATTGCAGTCGATTAGAAGTACAAAATAAAAATATTTTATCGTCATCAACAGAGTTAGGCTAAAATAGACTCTAGGTCAGTATTTCGTAATCTTTTTACTGCCACGTACTAACAAAAAATCTTTTCATATTGGAACAGTTTTTGGTTGAAATATTATTTTTAAATATTTTTAATAAAAACAATGTTTCATTGTATTTACAAAATTAATATTTTCTTAAGATCTGGACCAATTATGCTCATCGCAATCATTATCAACTGATCTTTACCAATGTTTAATGTCATTTATAGATATAATTTATGTTATCGACTGAAGGTATTTGATAGAATTTCAATAGAAAATTAGAATTTTTTAAACTTGGTGCGTTTATGCCTTTTGGCATTTTCATGTATTTCATCACACGGAGGCAATAGAATTGACAAGGATCGTTAATTACAACAATTCGAATTTATTATAGACACATTTTCTGCTCCTAGCCTTAAGGTAAATAAATTTATATATTTATGCAACTTCTATGGTATACAAACTATGCAAACTGTTTACCGACTTTCAAGTCCATAGCGTCCATAGAATAGAAAGACATAAGATGTCAATAGATGAAACTCGATTCGTGAGTGATAAAACATGTAGAACTGTACACAGTTCCAATAATTCAAATTTGATATTATCGTATATTATATTAATATTTTTTAACTTGATAAAAAAAATAAAAACATTTTGATCACGTCTCGGGGTTGATCGTTGCGTTGATCAAGTTAGCTTTTGATTATATCAAATCTTAGTCACTGACTTTGTTACGATAATAATATACCCAAAAAGGTATTCTTGATTCTTTTCTTGATTTGGCAATTGTGATTTTAATAGTATGTACCAATTTAACAAACATAAATTCATTTTGTATCATTAATTATTTCTACTTTCAGATTTTTATTTCTGTTTATACGATGAAATCGTAAAAAACAAGCCCTGTCTTAAATTTTCGTAAATAAACTAATAATGAATGATGCAACTAAATGTGCTGTAGAATTGAAACTCATCAGGCGCGGTCCCAAAATGGTCCCCTGAGGTGGGCCGGTATAGAATCGCGTGCAATTAATTTAATTCTAGCGTCGCATCTATTCCAAAAAATACTATAAAAACATTATGACGATTCTATTTTAAGAACCATTAAGCAATCAATTCTGCATTAATAATTCATACTTTATTTTGGTGGCACAAGCTACAACGTAGAAACTTATTAAACTTAAAAAACTTATTTGGGGGTTTTCTTAATTGTCAAAATTAATAGTTTAATTGAAAAAAATACAACTGAGATATTTTTAAGCCGTTTTTACTTCCAAATCTGAAGCATAAATATGGAATCTTTGTTATAGAAAATATTTTAAAAAGATGTACTTGATAGGTAATCGCTCAACCTAAGCATTTTGGATATGGGAAATAATGAAAGATTGTGTTAAAAAGCTCTAACTGTAAACTGACAAATATCCAGTTGTTTTGGTGGATAAACCTTATTTTTATTTTTAAGAGCGAATGTTATTTGAGATTCAGAACGTTTTGTATCTCTCTAAGTTGATTTTTTTTGCACATTGCAGTTATAATTGTCAGTAGACGGACACACTTAAAGTGTGGCCATTCGTCTATTATTTATCTATATTCAAATATTTGAACATGGAATATTATGACCTTGTAGTATTCGAAGATATTCAAATAAGCTTATGTATCCATTTTATTATGTATATTGATTGTTAAATTTGAATCGTTTTCAATCTCTGTACACTTATTCATGTTTTATCGCTCAAGATCTGGGTTTTGCCTTCCGATTTATTCAGGCATTCGTATATTAGAATGCATAAGTGTGCCAAAAGTCGGAACATAAGTTGTGTAAGTGGCAAAAATAACCAGGAAGGGTACATAGCCGGAATTATTCAAATTCGATATAGAAATCAATTGACAATCAGTTGATATCTCAAATTATTTTGATTGTTATTGTTTGTTTTCTAGGCTATTAATTTTAACACTGACTGGTCGCCAGCTTGTTTCTTGATTGGATATTGTGGGGATACTAAATAAAATAAAGATAATATAAACATATTGACGCTTTGTATTAATACTGTTAACCCAGTAACTTAGTGCATATTCATACTTTAAACAAATAAAATTCGAATTTCAATTGTTACAACTTTGTACGATTCCACGTGTTTTATCACTAACGATCCGGGTTTCGCCTTTCGGCATCTTCAGGCATTCAGGCAGTTTTGTTGTATCTGTGTGATAGAATTCCTAAAGATGCCGAAAGGCGAAACCCGGGTCGTTACTAACAAAACATGTGGAATCGTACAAAGCGGTAACAATTTAAAATTTTATATTGAAATTCCATCCAGCACCTTCAGTTGATAACATAAATTATTAAATAAAATTCGAATAAACTATCGAATATTCGAATATCGAAAAATGCCGAGTATGTACGAATATTAGATCGGGTTTTTTTACATATATTGAAAATCAAAATAAGTTTTTTTCGATCATTTTTTTTTAATTAATAGAATCAGCCAGAGACAACAGAGAGCGATACATTTACTGCTTTCAGTTTTCCTAAGGGCGGAAATAGTATCCAATATTCTCAACATGGACCTTATGGAAATAGCACTATTTCTATCCGAAAACCTCAAAAGCGATTCAGCGTTACGTGATGCGTTGATAAACGAACAGGCGACCGTGTTGTGTGCGATATAAACGCGAGCCTTATTCAAAACACGTATGAAATTCCGACGTTTTGTTACGTTTTCCTTGCAACATAGGACTTTGTAATCGTGATCAAAGGATACATTTGTCATCACTTTTTGTTACTTTTATATACCTACCGTGTAGCTATAGTTAATATTTGAATCCATCTGCACATACATGTTTAAAAATTTGATGAGAAAAGTATCGAAAGGGATTAAATCCAATGACGCTCTTTTTTCAGCCAATTACGAGCCAATATGAGTCCTAAAAACGTTTTTTTAATGTATATTAAAAACACAATGTTAAGTTTGAATACTTACAACTTTGTACGATTTCACATATTTCGTCACTAACGGCAGAGTTTTGCCTTTCGGCATCTTCAGGCATTCTATCACACAGACGTATGTCTGTTCTACTTCGTGTGATCGAATGCTTGAAGATGCTGAACGTATCCGAATATTTCACAAAATAATTCAGTAGTTATCAGCCTCTATATCAAAACAAAACAAGGCAAACGTACTACTTGCCACGTTTGCAATAGTACGTCTGAAGATGCCTCTGAAAGAGACGAAACACGTGTCATAATTAGTAAAAAAGTTATTTTTATATTAAAATGAACAAACGCAACTATTATATCAACAGACTGCATTCAGTCGTTTAAACTGTTGGGACGTTAGTACTCGAGGGCTTAATTTATATTTGACGTTATTTTTCGTTTATAAACCAAATTAATGGATGATCAATAAAACAATGTCAACGATAGACAATTTATGTCAACGAAAAAATCTAATATTCTAGTTATATATCTCTATTTTTATATCTTTACTAAGTCATCAGTAGCCCCCCCCCTTTCTTGAATATTAAAAAACACTATTCTTAGAGAAAAATGAGCTCTATGGCTTAAAGGTTAGCTAATCACTCTCTCTGCGATACGTTTTAAGATGATTTCAGGTATTTTATCTGGTATAAATTAATACACAACTCATCTCAACGACTCATTGACTCAAACACTTGATTTCGTAATCAAAAACTACTAAACACCAAAAGCGCTGCGCAGTTGGCATCATGAATGACATTTTTTCCTATGTAGCTAAACGTAATCCATGATATAATTATATGTAATGATCCATTTTACTCAAGTTAGACCAGCAGTAGTAAAGCATCATAAAGTCACGAAACTTAATTTTATTAAATCACGTGTGTTCAATCACGCTAAGTTGTCACGAGAAAAACAAATCGCTACTACTGTATACATCTTAATACCGTTAACTTATGATTAACTAAGTAACCGTAGGAAGTTACATGTTGTCTAGCAATGTTTTTGCAAGTATTTCGTGATAACACGACATTACACTATATGAAAATATAAATCTATATCGTTTTAATAATTTCCTATGGGAGAACTGCGTTTCCGATTTCGATAATGAGCATTCATAAAATCCTTAATATATTCTTACTTATTCAAATTAAGGAAGGCAACACGACAATTTTAAAACGAAATTAGCTTTGAAGATTAAATGTTGCCATGCATAAATGAATACATAAATACTTATTTAAACATATACACGTAGATGGCTATTGAATTCTTTTTTTTTAATCGAATGAAGCAAAAAAATCATTTATTCATTAAGAAAAAAGAAGGTAAAAGTATTAACAATGTTCAATGTTTCAAAGTATTGCTTCGGATATCGACATATTCCATCTGGACGAGAGTGAGTTCAGACAAATACTATTTTTTAATGAATTAAAGTAGGCTTGCTTCTTTAATTTCCTTGCTATCCTTATTTTTCATCTTGCAATTTATTTCTTTAGTTTTCAACATTCAATTTTTAAATATTTTGACGATTCAAAAGCAATAAATTTATATTTAGTATTTTTTTGATGTGTTTGTACCAGATAAATAAATAAAATGTGAATTTTATGATATCGACTGAGGGTACTTGAAGGAATTTCAATATTAAATTTGAATTGTTAAAACTTTAATCGTTGCTTGCCAAATTGAAATATCTAGATATTTCTTACCAAAAAAAGCCCCCAATTATATTTGTATAATAGCTGATTATTATTGATTGTAAAATATTTTCAAAATGACTCATTAACAGTATTTATCGTTAATGAAACTTATCACAGGAAGTTGTGTTAATTATTATTAGATCAATATTGTTGAATTTAGTTTAACTGTCATGTAGTTTTTGCCTTAGGGTCTGCGTTTTCCTTCAATTAATACCTTTGGTATATAGACGATGCTAACTATTTATTGTGCGCCAGTTCTGTTGCATTCGAGTGATAAAATGCCTGAAGATGTCGAAAGGCGAAACCCAGGTCGTTAGTCACAAAACATGTGGAATCGTATAATTTTTTAACGATTCAAATTTGAAAATGAGAATCTATCAAAGTAACGACATAATTTATTGATTGAATTGGCATTTACTGGGTAGAACTCCATTATAACACGTTGAAATATAGCAATGTATTTTAGTTCTACAAATTTTTTATAAGAAGATATAGTTGATAGCTATTTCGGCTTACGCCATCGTGAGAACTATGCTTAAACATACATTTGCTTATACAGAAGTTGTAGAGCTAAAATAAATTGCTATTTTTTCACTGCGTTAACAGCATAATTTATTGTGAATAAAAATCTATATAATAACTATTAATGTACATTTTAGTACACAGATAAATAATATTGTAATATATGCGAGTTAAATATTTTTGTCTATGGTCAATCTTTACTGGCTAAATGGCGGCAATAATTGTTTGAATAAAGTAGAATCAATATGGTTCCTCTAAGAAGTTGAAAATAATAATAAACATGATTTAAAATGAACTTGATGATACTAAATATATTTATTTATAAAGTATTGTCAGTCAGCATATTATTTTACATCGCTCTCGAATGGGATTACATTTTGATTGAAAGTGCTACGATTTGCAAAGATAAGTATGTATGCAAAGACGGGCCTTAATCTTTATCAAGATTTTCTGAAAAATCATATTAAGTCTCGTTCACAAATTCTATTCATTGTGCTCTGTTTGTGTGCACCCTATTGAAGTTTTCTTTTTGAATATTCTTCACAAAAATGTAAATACACTCCAGCAAATACGTATTGAATGAGTTGAGTGTCAAATATCTTACGAAATCTCGATACTACGAGCCTGTAAATGTATATAGATATTTCACTATCCCTGTCAAATAATTTTGAGGCCGGCAACAACAGGATAAACGAAAAAAAAATATGACTCAAATATTTTCTCTTTGAAATTTAAAAAGAAAAAATACTTGAAGCGTATTGGTAATATTGTATTAAATAAATTGTTATCGACGTAATAAATGTAACATATTAATCCATGTTCACTCAAAATGAGGATCATATCTCTTTTTTCTAAGACAGCGGTCGGGGAACTTTCTTAAGCATTACCCCAAAATATTTTTGCGTAATTCGTTATTACTCCTTCGTTTTGAAAAGGAGACAACCAATGTAAATTATATATTTGTATTGAATTGATTTACACGGAAAATAAAAAAAAAGTTGCATGAAAATAGTAAGTGTATAATAGAAAAACAAAATGAAATTCTCGTAGTGGAACAAACGAAATTTGATTGAAAATTTTTCCTCTTCCGGTTTTTCCTTATTACCCCAAAAAATTTCATCTTCACCCCATTTGGGGTAATTTACAGCGGTTCCCCAACCGCTGCTCTAAGAGATCTGCCTATTTTTTAAATCCCTTAGATACTTAGCGTTGTGTCCACCACACTCTGTTAAGGTTTCACACTCTTATTACAAGGTATTTTCCTGTTGTATCATATTTGTAAATGACATTTTAAATGTCATCAAATGTTAAAAAAAATTTGTCACTTGATGATTTAAAACCATGACTGATTACCTCCGGCTCCAATATGATATAGTTGAAATAATAGAACGAAGAAAGTGTAACAAACTTTATTTTAATATTAGTAAATGCAATCTTTTATCGCTTACAGGAGAGTCGCATGTGTTTTTCTTTTCTCTCTCCAATATCATCTTTAAGATCAAACTTAAGTTCAGTGATCACACTTACAATACCTCCAACAAAGCATTGCAAATGTTGGAATTTAATAATAATTAAATAAAGGAAGTCTGATTCTAAGTTATGTGAACATACTAATTAACCATAAATTCTAATAATCATTCCGTTTCACGAAAATTGAAAATAATGTTTTTACATTATTAATCTAACTTTAATAAATGTTCAGCATAAGAAATTGGAGCAGTAATAGGTAATCGGAATTTCCTTTTCCAGTAACGACTTGAAGATTTTGTGATTCTCAAAAAATGTATATTCAAGACAAGCATGCTTTTAAAGTAATTTTAGGCTAAAAAGAAAATATGCGTTTTAGCTTTTTATCCACGGAAAGTAAAAACACAAAACTGCGTCTTATAATATTAAATCCCCTTGCTTATCATGTGAGCAGGACTCGAAATGTAAAAAATAAATAAACAGTTATGATGCTTTTTCCATGAAAAAATATTTTCTTAGAATTAGTTTACCGGAATGATGTTTGGTTGGGAGCCGATTATACCAAATAACATTCCAGTTAATAAATTTCTCTGTGGCGAGTCGTTCGGTAAATAAATTTAATTAACAGCCCGTCCAAATATACTTCGGAGTTGCAGAAACCCCAAACAAAGTGTAGACAAAAGTAATTTTATTAGTAAAATATAAACACAGTTGTATATATCACTTATTTAATACATGAATAAAATTGCAAATTGAATGTTAATTGCTTTTGTTACCAATAAACGATAATTCAATTCGCAAGGAAGTAATATAAACCGAGAAATAATAAAAACACATTTTTAGTGCTTATTTCCGCAATGTATCTTAAAATCAGGGCCGGTTTCGCTCATCATTCAGTTGATAATGCTCGTGAACCGAACGTAGCCGGTCCTGATCATAAAGCATATTCTGAAAATATGTATAAAAAAAGTATTTTTATTTAAAGTAACGTAACTTTCCATCAAGAAGTGACAGTTAACACCTCTAAAGTGATTAATGGAGCAGGTACTTGCTATCTAATTTAAATAATACAAATCAAAACAGTCTGGAGCATCACAAAAACGATGAGCGAAACCGATCCTGATTATGAAATATATTTAAAAATGTGTTTTTATCATTTAAAATATCATACCTTTCCATTAAGAAGTCACTGAAGAGCTCTGAAAATCTACTTAAATAATTCAAAAAAGAGTATTTGTCTGAACTAAATTTGATTTAACTACATTGTACCTACTAAAGGAATTAAATATTATTGTGTATAACTGATGCAAAGTGTTTATTTCAGTTTTTATTGTCAGTCATCCATGTGATAAAATGCTTGAACATTCAAAAAGGCGAAACCCGGGTCTTGTGAACAAACACGTGGAATCGTTCAAAATATTATAAATTATAAAATTTGGCGTTGTCAATAATGGTTGAATTCTCATTTGAGCCTTGTATACGACGAAAGAAATATGTAGTCTGTCAAATTTCTCATCGATCTTTTAAGCTATTTAAAGTTAGCGTTTATATAAAGAGTTCAGTTGGATAAAACTCTGGAGATTTTTCTGCGTCTTCAAATATGTAAAGATTGTTGTTTCTGAATTTTCTGCAGCCTTAAAGGTACATTTCGAATTCCTAGGAACCAACCAATCTACCCATTCCCAAACCTTTCATTAGGCGCTGGAAATAATTTTATATATTACAATTTCAACGTGTTGCCGTTTGGGTGCACTATTGCGCTACCATTAATTGCAGCTTTATTGGTTGTCCGTCGTCTGTGAGCAATTGTTGTCAGAGGATGTCCTACTCCAAATATTGTCATGTCTCAACCGGGACTAGCTGTAATCAAATATAATTACATAATTGAAAGCAATGTCAATATTATGTATGTAGAAGATTGCAATGAATAAAATACCTTAATGTAGTTTTAAGTTGAGAGAGATCTAAGAAAAAAAGGTCGGTGTGCAAAAGTCTTACTCTTACCAATCTGTAGAACAAACATTCTGATTAACATTTACTTAAAAGGTTATTTACCAACATTAAAAAAAATAAAAATATAGATTTAATCATGAAACGAAAACTGTGAAATAGTTATTTATTAGCAATAAAAAAACTTTTGATATTCGAAATAAACTTTCTTTTTTTTAACTTACAACAGTACTTCCCAAATTGGAGGCCATGGGTTTTCTGTGTGTTTTTTTTCATTTTCATATTTTTTTTGTTTAGAGGGACCAAGACATGAAACAGTTTGAGAAGCGAAGTACCTAAAAATAAGTAAGACTTAACGTTCTTGATTTTAATGCTACAAAATTGTGAAAGTATGTTTAACTAAGCATTGTGTTTTACAGCTTACACATTATAAATGATAAATCGATCACATCAATGGAAAAAGCTATTTGTACTATAATATTAACCTTTGTACCAGGAGTTCTGAACTGAAAATAATGAATGAATAGAAAACTATAAAAAAATAAATAAAAATAAATGCAAAAATAAAAACAAAAACATCGGCTATATACCCCTCACAAAATCTTCATGCTATTGAAATATTGTTTATAACAAACATATTATGTATGATTTTTTTTATAATTTCGAATATTTTATTTCAAACATGTAAAATATTGTTCCCATTTCGGGACCTGCATAGCTGTAAAGAAATATAACTTGTACAAGACGTGCAAGGAATAAAGTTTGCAACTTGTCTAGTATGTCGTGTTGGTGAACAAGTTAGCATTACGTACACTCAAGATTTCAAGTTAGACGGAAAAAGCGTTTGGGAGAAGTTTAGTTTATTTTTCGGACCGTATAACGTGTCCGGAGAAATCTTTGGTGCCAATTTGTAGATAAAAAAAACCAGCTAGAATTTTCGCTTTAAAAACGTTAAGTTTGTTTATGAGACATTAATTCTTTTTTACACTCTGGTTTGTTTATGGATATACAGTTTTTGAATTTGGAATAGCAGTACGCTATGTTGATTTAAAAAATATATATTTTGACAGATTGAATTCTCCCGCCTTCTATATTTGAATCATGATCACTTTCTTTGTAAAAAGTTTTTATATTATAAAAAGAAGCACATTTTATCAAACGTTTGACTGGTTTCGCATTTAATATAATGCAACTGATAATGTAAATCACAGACATATAGTTGCATATTTGTTTCTTGAAACAATATACGTATGTTATTAAATTGATATATAACATTCATTTGATTTTCAAATGTATCATTGGCATAATATAATATTAATTGACAAACATTTATTTTCAATTAAAAAATTAACACATGTATGTGAACTAAATGTGAACATTAGAAATTCTTTATAATTTGTAAAGAATTGAAGATTGATTTGTAAAGATATAAATCTTTTACAAATCGACAGATGGAAAAAATTAAAACACTTTGACAATTTGTGTTTGTTATGTTCCGTTAGTATAAATAGCATGTTCGCTTTTAAATATCGCATTTAAAAACGAAACCATATTATTTGTTTGCAGAAAAACTTCTTTCATTATATGTTAAAAATGTATTATTATTTTTATTTTTTACCTTTTATGGCTTATAAATAAAATGAGTATTAAAGCCATTGTATTATCGGAAAATATTTGTACAAAAGTTGCTTGATGTTTTTTTAGAATCGAATGTATTTAATCTTTGAGAGCAAATTTTCAGTAAAAGAAATATTTTTACCGCAAAAGCTAAAACGCAAAATAAATAATATAGCCCTATTCTCAATTTTTATATTTAATAATAAAAATATAATTAATACTTCGTGAAGGCATAGTAAGGAGTTCAGTAGTATCAGTTGATAATGCTCGCGATGAGTGAAACAGGTCCTGACCTTGAAAATATAAAATTGTGGATATAGTACTAAACATTGTGTTTTATTATTATATTCATATATAATGACTTTCCAACATGAAATAACCGTTAACAAATTAAAAAATAAAATTGATTTTTTTATTTTAAATAATAAAAACACATTTATTATTTGATTGAATTGGCATTCACTAGGTAGAACTCCATTATAACACCGTGAAAAAAATAGTAATGTACTTTGGTTCTACAAAATTATTTTTTTAAATATAGTTGATAGCTATTTCGGCTTACGCCATCGTCAGAACTATGCTTATCTATATATAGCTATGTTGAAAAGGTACACAATACATCTTCTCTCCTGTTTTAACGACCTAGCTTGTTTCTTGCTCGCAATAAAACTAAAAATTGTAAATCAAACTAAAATGGCGGCTATATTGAAAAGTTTACATATGGCACGGATATGGTCTATTACGGAAACAAAAAAGTCCCCTTGTAGAGGGTTGAGCAATGGCGATCGACATATATTAGTTTAAATTTGAATTGTTGCAACTTTGAACGATTCCATATGTCTTGTCACAAACGACCCGGGTTTCGCCCTTCGGCATCTCTGACTCTTCAGTTCAGTTCAGTTCTGTTGCATCCGTGCGATGGAATGCCTGAAGATGCCGAAGGGCGAAACCCGGGTCATTTGTGACAAGACATATGGAATCGTATAAAGTTGCAACAATTCAAATTTAATATTGAATTTCCATCAAGCATCTTCAGTCGATATCATAAAATATATTAGTTTGTTCGTTAAGAATCCTTTGTGATAGTTGACATTTAAAAGTACTATTTCCACAATATATTTTATGACCAGATTTCGCACATCACGAGCATTATCAACTGATATAATACAAATTATAAACAAGCCTATTTATAATATTAGGGCTGTGCCGTAGTCGTGTTGTTGGTAAACGTCAGTCGGAGTCTAAGTTGGGGACGTGGTTTTAGTCAATTTCGGAGTCGAAGTCGTTTTTTTTAGTCCCCAGCCCTGCATTCTACTGATAAGGCATTCGTTTCAAATTCTTCATTGTAACTATAAACAATATTCCGATACTACCATTGGCTGTTTTGATACACTTACACTCTCTCAGTTAGTAAACCATATTTTTATATACAATTTACTGTACCTGAAATATTATATATATATATATTATAAAATAGCTACGAGTGCTTGAAAATAAAATACATTTCTTGCCAACTGCCGCGGTGGTACCAACATAAAAAATAAATAGTAATAAAATTTTTATCTCGCCTTAGTATCGTATAGACGATACTCAAAGGCTAATTGAAAATGTATACGACTAGAAAATATATTCGCAATCTACATATTTTTATGCAAATAATCTCCCGAATGCAGCATTTGAATTTCAGCGCATATAACAATATATTCTTGCATTGATACACCGGGTGACTGCCAGGAAAGTGTTTTTTTTTTGGTCGCCATTTTGTTAGACATGGATTTGGCGGTCGTATAGTATGAACGTTTGAAATGTATAGTGGAAAAATATTCGATAAGCCAGCGTGTCATTATTGTAAAAATTAATTATCATAGTCAATCATCATATAATTGTGACGATTAGAAAAATATGTGATATTGAAAATACATGAGTATATTTCACAAGATGCAATAAGAATAGCTGAAAAATTTTGCTGTAGTTCAAGAAAGTGTACAAAACAGTTGAAAACTCAATTTGACACACTCAGAGAAATTGGTCTTAGACTTTGTGAAAAATTATGTATACAGGATTTCATTTGATTTATATAATATTAACACAAGAGTTTCATCTAAGAGATTATTTACACATAATTTATCATACATATGACAATGAGATGTTTTAGGTTGCTCATGATAACTTTAAAATTGTAATGAGTTGTGGGGTCCATTTTCATTCATATGAATGTGTTAATCAAGAAAATAGTCGGTTATGGGTAAAAAAATGCTCAAATTATTCGTCAGTCGACTTTGCATCCATTATAATATTAAAAAATCCATTAAAAAATGTAACAGTATAATGTGCTAAGTGTTCTGAAGAAATCATTGGCCTTAACCATTTTGAAGATGAAAGTTTCGTTACTGTAGCTGTCAACAAAAACGTTATTTTAACATGATTAATGATTTTTCAACACCAGAATTCGATGCTTTGAAATTGATTAGTATGATGTTGTTATAAGACAATGCAATTTCACATAGATACACTCAATGTTGTAATGGTATTACTGAGACTTAAAAAATTCCCTGTGAACACCGTGTATCACAAAGCTTACTTGGGTCACAAGATATTTCTGATATTACACTTCAATTCCAGACTGCGTTCAAAACAGCTGACGTGGCAAATTCACATATCTTCGAGATGCGGACAAATTTTCAACCGTCACCATAATGGAAGAACATCAATAAAGTGAATCGACAAAACTATGTTGATAGTATCCGGTGAATTCAATTTACAAATGCAATATTGCAGAAACATATTATTATAATGCTTTGTTGCACTATTTATATTTTAACCTTAAAATAAGTATAGTGATGAAGTCTGTTGGGGTTTTAAAGGTACACATTCAAATACGGGAATATACATACAGCCGATACATTTATTTGTACATATTGCAGTTAAATTATAAACAAATTTATGTATACATTCACTAGTAAATATATAAATCATCAATTTTAGCAAGTTTTCGGAAACCATGAAGGCAAATGGATCTTACTTTAATGAATAAAATGTCACTGTGGTTTTTTCAGTTGCATTTTACCTATATATTCTACAGAATTAACAACAAAATCCCTTGAAAAATTTTGGTTTGTTATCTTGTTATAGAACTATCTTGACTAGAGCTATCTAGCTGTGATGAGGGCGTAAGCCGAAATAGCTAACAACTATAATATTATATATACTTTATAATTTTTGTAGGACTAAAATACATCGCTATATTTTTACAGTGTTACTCTAAAGTTTATGTACATATAATATACATATAAAAAATAAAACCTTTTTAACTACTCTCAAATTATGTTTGACTAAACGGATTTTTCTTTCCAAAAAAATACGATAATGTGAAAAAATGTCTTAAATTTGCATATTCATTTTGGGAGCACAACCTTCTTATCCGATTATTTGGGAAAATACTTTATTCGCAAGGAATTCACGCTGGTTGGATCTGTTTAAAAACAATTTGTTTTTCTATTTATTTTCGCCCAAATGCTTTTTGACCTTTTTTTTGGGTTCTGCGAAGCTAAAGCAATCAGAATACCGATATATAAATATTCTTCATTGCTGCATAAACATGAAGAAATTGTATTTGTTGAAAGCGAGATGCTGCCCTCTTACTTGCAGATATAAAGCATAGGTGCCCAATCTTGGGCCAAGTTTATTATGGGGGATGGAGATAGATTATATGTATCATCTGCAGCAAACCAAAATTCTGAAAACCATTATTGTACCATATTATGCCATTATTTCTTCATTTTAATATTCACGTTTTTGATACTTAAACATTATCACTTTTGGGTGGAAAGACTTTTTTTATAATTTGAATTGTGGAAACTTTTTACGATGCCACATTTTTTGTCACTAACAGCCTAAGCTTTGCATTTTGGCATCTTTAGGCATTCTATCACACGAATGCAACAGAACTTACACACAATATACAGTTAACATCGGTTATATACAAAATGAGTTAATTACAAAGAAAAACGAATACCTTAAAACTAGGATCCAAATTAACAACTAAAATAACTTTTTAAAATATTGATTTAATAATAATTTCTCTCAAATGCCTGAGATATGTTTTGTAAATACTAAATACTGTAAATGAGTCTCTAATGAAAGGATTCTACAACAAATATTTATCAACTATCATTAAAATGCAATTGTGTAATTTTAGACTTAGATATACCTATTTATTTCAAATTGGCAGGTGACGGTAAGGATTTAACATCAAGTGACATAATACACAATTTTAATTTATGAGGTTGTGGACTCATTGAACTAACCTCACGTTACGTATATAACAAGGCAAAATAGCAAAGATTTAACTGGCCGCTAAGAATTTAGCTCGAATTTAAAAATTCACCTGTATTTATTTATAAAGATTCATGGATTCATATATGATCTCCCGTGTTTTGATGTAATAATCGAAAACCTTCATCCATGTTAAATGATTTTTTTTCCGACAGTAAATGGTTGGCAATTGTAGAGGCATCTTTACTCAATCTAATACAGTTAAATCTCAATTCCACGTTTTTTGAGGGACTCAAAAAATAGACGAAACATGCGGGCAAGCTTAAAATAATAATAATATAGTAAAAACTTAAGTCCCCCTTCCCTCATTAATTTACAAAATTTCTTCTTTTCTCGGGTTCTACAAAAATTGGTAAATATGACAATGTTTTGTAAACATTGTATTAATTAAATCTTATTAATTGAAATAGTCGAATAGTGTTTTAAACTACTTCTTGTGAAATTCTTTATTAAATAAAATCTCAAGACATTTGAGTGGACTGTATATTTCATACTTAATTTCTTCGGTTGATATAAAAGATTTAATGTGCTCAAACTCACAAATTGTGTTCGATAAAAAGATTTTTTTACCAAAACCGATTAATCAGGATATTATTTGAGACGAGATCATTAGACAACAGATAGAGTTAATCGATATATCGGGAAAAGGTTATTGCGGGATTATTTAACATTGTTCTTTGGATGTTTGACGGGACTATACAAAATGAATGACCCAACCGGGAAAACGTGTTATGCAAGAACGGTTAATCGGGGTTCCACTGTATTGAAATACCGTCAAGTATCTTCAGTCAACATCATAACTTATTAAATATTAATATTGCATCAAACTCAGTAATAATTTAATCAATCAATCAAGCAATTGAAAGCTTTTTGATATGATTGAAATGGATACCATAAAACTTAAGTATCAATAAAAGCTCGATTTCATTGTATATTATATCGATGTAAAACATGATACAAAAGTGCCTTGGGGGTAATTTTGATGTATGACTGAATATATAATAAATTTACAAAACATGTTCGCTCGTTGTTTAGGGTTGTCAATCTGAAATTAGCCTTGTAGCTTACTGTTTTAATTAGGATTCAACGTTAAAAGATAAAGGAAGAGTTCATAAATCTTTGGGTACCACACGAAACAGAACACTGCTTTAAACAAAATACGATAGAATATAATAAGGAGATCATGAAGCACATACAAACATCAAATTAACGATTTTGGTTAAGATTGCTTGATGGGATTTAAATATCAAATGCGAATCGTTGAAACTATTGTACACCCAGTCCTCTTTTTACGCGATTTTTTTATGCGAATTCGATTATACGCGATTATTTGGACGGCACCGTTAGATTTTTTTACGCGCTTCACTCGTTTTTACGCGATTTTTTCCCCAAATTTGTTTTACAGAAGAAATTTATATATGATGCTAGGCATGTACATTACATAATTTTTTTAAATAAAAAAAAAATATATGTATTTTTACAACTTAATTTTGTACAGTATTCCATTTTTTTAAATACACATACAATTGCCAAATGTTGACAAGTGTATCGGATATTATGCGAATTTTTGTTTTAGGGTGTGTAAAGAAATATAATGGAATTGCGTAAAATCATGGGATGTATGTAAACTTGTTTAAACACAATTAATTTATTAAATACGTTGAATAGCACCTTTCTCTGCCTCTAATAATTCATATAACATAAGTGTATATAAGATCATAAAACATATAATTTTTTTTTGCACGAATTTCAAAGAGCAAATTTTGGTTTTTCATACGTTTCTGGTACTTTTTTACGCGATACTTTAATTTTTGGAACCAATTTATCAAATTATATGAAAGTTATGATTTTTTTACGCGATTTTTTTTACGCGCCTTTTTTCTGGAACCAATGTATCGCGTAAAAAAAGGACTGGGTGTATATACAACTCGACATGTTTCGATATTTTCAGACAAGTCAACAAACAGTTTGCACCACTTATATACAAAAAGAATTACAAAAAATATAAAACCCTTAGTATGGGACATGGATGGCGAACCTATGGCACGCGAAACGATTTTGCAGGGCACGCGAATGTATTATTATGAAGAGAAAAAAATAAAAGTGATGATAAAAAATGGATACGCATGACATATATATTTACAATTTTTTCATCGACCTTTTAACGAAGATGTATTGTATACCTTTTCTACACAGCTATATATAGATACGCAAATGTTCATTTAAGCATAGTTCTGACGATGGCGTGAGCCGAAATATCTATCAACTATATCTTAAAAAATAATATTTTGTAGAACTTAAAAAGATTATTATTAAGTCCTGATATTAGATGTAGACTAACAGGCAAAAGAAGTACTTCTTGTATTATATATGGCATCTAGCACCCAACAAGAAAAATTTCACTAATAAAGAAGTTTTAAGGGTTCTACATTGTTTCTTATTTAGTGATTTCTTTTTTTTCACCATTAATAAATACTAAATTAATTTTTTCGATTTATAATGCTTAGCTTACATTAAAAATCTGAAGTTACGCAAACATTTGATGATTTTTTTTATTTCCATGGCATTTTACGCGCGACATATTATTATATTGGAAAAAAATGGCACTCAAAAAAGTTCGCCACATATGGTCTATGAGTCAAATTAATACATGAATGTCAATTTACAATAACTACCGACTTCATTGTCGAACTTTAACTATTTCTATTGCAGATTTACTTAATTTTGTATACAATCAATTTTTAAAGCATTATTTAAAACAGAAACTTACGAAAAAATATGGTTGAAATAAAATTAGCATGCCTTTAACTGTGTTAACAATCACGTCTTAGTGGAATCCGATCATGATTTTATATTATTTAACTGTTGAAACAAATTTTAACGTTGTGTTGAATTTATTTTAAATAATATTACCTCGAGAGAAGCTTCATATGTATACCACGAAACACTTACCGTATTTCATATATTATATAATAGAAATGATGTCCATTATTATTTTGATATCCACCCTCTCGTATATAATAATTATAATAGGAGATACGACTCTCATAACAGAACAATTCAAAGAACATTCTAGTATGTTACATAATAGAGAGATTGAAATCAATACTCAAGATGTATATCGTATATTTTAATTTTGAGTACAGAAATAGTATGAGCGAATTCTGCGAATTGAACGAGATACGTGCCATACTCTTTAAATCCAAAAGGCAATGAATATACCATTATAATGTTGTTTTCACTTCTTGTTAGAAAGGCATTATATGCTTAGGATTACTTATGACCCTTTTATGTAACTACTCTCGTATCAACTATTGAGGCGGTGATTGCAGTGTGTTTTTAGTTAACACTGAAAACTATTATATATAAAAAACTTTCGTGTTAAAGATATTTTATTGTATTAAAATATGGCCTGTAATTTATAAAATGTTTATAACTTAGATGTATTCTGAGACAACTGATTTACTATTTCAAGTAATCTGAAGTTGATTATCTTTTATATGACAGCAGGGAATATGCTAATTTTATTATACCATACCAACCGTCTGAAGCCACTATCAACCAATCAACAAACAAATGTAAAAATCTTCATTGATTTAATTGGCATTTTCTAGGTAGAACTCAATTATAACACTTTGAAAAAACAGCAATGTATTTTATTTCTACAAAATTTATAATATATATATAGTTGATAGCTATTTGGGCTTACTTCTTCATCAACTATTGCTCTGATGAAGGCGTAAGCCAAAACAGCTATCAACTATTGTATATATCATATAAATTTTGTAGATCTAAAATACATTGCTATTTTTTCACCGTGTGGTAAGAATCTTCACAAACTTATTTATATTAAATTTAATATCGATTATTAAGTGGTATATAAAAAAACATAAATTAAATCCTGGCAGAGATACTTTTTGGTTGCGAGTCATGGCACATTTCGTAAGCATATAGTAATGATGCAATGGTATATTGTTCAATAAGCTTTGACCTGGTTTGGATATCATCTTAAATTACCCTATGCAAGCTTGAATCCTGCTTTTCTCTTCTGTCAATCATATTGATTAATTAATGATATCGACTGAAGGTGCTTGATGAAATTTCCATATCAAATTTAAATTGTTACAAATTTGTACGATTCCACATGTTTTGTCCCAAGCAGAGAGCAAATATAATATAACAACCTTTATAGTTAACCGTGTTTCAAAAGCATTCGATATACGAAATAAAAAATCCCAACGAAAAGTTGCAAACGAACAATATATAATATATATATATATATATTGTCAAAGTTTATTTATAATGAATATATGTTTATATACATCATCCATACAAGATAAACGCACAACATTTTCTTTTCTCAACTTTTTACACATGTTTCGATATAAATTTTTCATACGTGGGTCTATGTAAAATACCGCGAATTTCAATAATATGATTTCACATTTTATCGCCTTCGCAAATCGGTTTCATACTGTTTTCTGGGTGGTTTTTATTTGTGAAAAACAACATACAAATTTTGACATTTACATAACAATACCAACCCAAATTCCTATGTCGACAAGAGCATGTTAAAGTCAAGTAAAGTACCGTTTCTTTGTGAAATTAAATATATATAATATTTAGGTACTATAAAGATATAAAGATATAAAGACATAGATACTATAAAGACAAGTAGACGTAATCTACACTTTAGGCTAAAAGTTATTGATAGAAATATTTAAAAATAGAATCGTAAAAAGCGTCAATTGCACTATTCCAACATTCAAAAGTGGCTCGAATATTTTTTTAAATGAGTGTACGTCGGTTAATAAATTATGTCAGTTTTTCTCATACATATTATAATCAAATGATGTTCATCGATCAAAACCAGTTCTTATTTTTTCCAGAATGGATAATAACAACAAAAAAGCGTTTATATTTACATTTACATTATACTGAAAGTGCAGGTACAAAATCAATGGCTGTTTTCAGTTTTTTGAGGTATGACAATTGTGATACACATGCCATTATAAAACGATAATAAACGTATTAAATCTTTATCCATTTTAACAAAACATCGACAGCGTCAAACTAAGCTCATTACCTTTTATAAAGGAACAGTTAAACCTCCCTTATTCTTTTTTAATTTGTTAACTGTCACTTCTTAAAGTAAAGGCACGATATTTTAAATAATAAAACACATTTTTTAGTTCTTATTTCCATAGTATATTTTATGATCAGGTGAACATTATCAACTGACAGAATACAAATTGCAAGCAAATCTATTTGGACAAAGTATGATTTAAAGTAAGGGTGTATACAAAACCATAGGTACAAGAACTAATAAAACATTTACAGGACGTCTTACAATACAGATCTATAAGCAGTTATTAAAATGTAAGATTAACTGAGCTCATTTATTAACTGAATTAAAATTTACTTGGTATAACTCCAATATAACACGGTGAAAAAATAGCAATGTATTTCAGATCTACAAAATATCTATGGTACATAGGTGATCTTACCTTTTCCAATTGTTTAAAAAATATCTTGTAATTATTATTTATTTTTCACGTATCCATTTATTCAAACGACAAGCACTACTGTTTGAGAAAAATTGTCACGATCAAATGAAATTTTGTTTATTTGAAAAAATTGAAGTGTTGCAAGTTAAGTAAGTAGTATAGAAAATAAAAAGGCACTAGCTTACAGCTGTGACCAAAGCTAATATTATTTTATAGATGTCACGAGCGATCTTTGTAAACCCGCACTGAAAGTATTCGTGAAATTAATTTTGTTCATTTTGTAGGCATAGGTCGCAATTAAATACGCAATTAGCACCAAATTATTTATAAATCAAAAACTTTATCAATAAGTAAACTTGCAAGATCAAATAAAAGTAAAATAAATGCATTTATTTACGTATTTTCAAAAGTTATGCAAATAGCTCACTGTTTTATTCTTCATAATTGTTTTCTTCAACTATAAATAAAATTCTGTTCGTAGCTTTCAACAACTTTATAATATAATGGCAACACATTTAAATGAAAAAACACAATTTCGAGTACTATTTTCACAATTTTAAACTAGCGTAACTATTATTAACTAATCTTAATTCGCATTTTTTAGGTGTTGACTGTCATTTATTGATGGAAAAGCATGGTATTTTAAATTATAAAAACACCCTTTTAGTTCTTATTTACATAGTATATTTTTGATCAGAAACGGTTTCGTCTCATCGCGAACATTATCTACTGATAATACTACAATATTAAGAAAAATAATGATTTAATTTTTCCCATAAAAATTTCATATATAATACATTGTGTTCTTACTTCTCCTAATAAGTTCTTTATAACTGGACAGAGATCTTAATGGATTATTGATTTACCTTAATTTTGTTTGAAAATTATTAATAAGTGATTGTTATCATTTTACTTTTAATCTAATTTACATTATTTGTATTAATATTGTATAATTTACTGTAAATTGTTTCTTAGTTCTTGAACCCATGGTTTTTCATACCTGCTACATTTAACTCAAATGTTTTGAATAAATAGGCTTGCTTGTAAATTGTAGGCTATCAACTGATGCTCGCGATAAGCGAAACCGGTATTGATCAAAAAATATGTTGTAGAAAAAAGTACTACAAAATTTGTTTTTATTATTAGAAATTAATTAGCATTGTCAATTGCCATTGAATAGTTAAATCGGTCAATATCATACCACTAAGAAAATAGAGTTTTATCATTTATATTTAATGCTTCTCTATCAAAAAGTGACGGATATCAGCTTAAAATTGATACAAATTAAAACAAGGCTATTTATATAAATTAACAGTCGATAATTGACAGGTATTCAAAATAAATGTTTTGACCTCGAAATTAACATATCAACTCTTTATTTATGTAAATATCCTTTTTATAATTCATACCAAATTTAAGGTGTTAGCTGGTCGCGATAAGCGAAATTGGCTGACAAATAACATTACAATTAATAAACTTGTTTTTTTTATTTATTTATTTTAATATAATGCAGTTCAACAAAGTTTCTAACTTTAATGCTCTGTCGAAAAATGGTCTCACAATACCGCTGAGAAAATGCTGGAAATCGTCATCTTTACTGTCCAATAGAAGCTATCAACGGGAGAAGAAATATTCATGTTTATTTTAAGAATTCGCAGCACGTAAAAAAGTCAAATTCATCATTTTATTCCATTTTATATGGATTCGAAACGTCAAGTAAACACCACTAGCCGCGCCAATACGATATCCCAAAATAATGGCTGCAGTATACGTGAATCCCTCGTTCATCGCGTCCTCGATGAGCGCGGATTTATTATATTATATCACGATCGATTTTCAAAACCGACAAGATTCTTGCATTTGGCACGTCATTTTCTCATTTCCTTTCGATATTTTCTTACATGTACGAAAATATCGAAGGAAACGAGTCTTAAGTAGGCCAGTATATTGCTTGATCTGTATTTAAGCACTCACTACACGTAAACACAAGTTAAAAAATAAATGTTAAGAAAATTGTAATCGTCTTCTTTTTTTGTAAATTAACGAAGATTGAATAAGAAAAAAAACAATTTAATCGAGTGTAATAACAAAATTTTACAAATAAACGCTTTGAAACCCCGTTGAGTTATCTATATTTTGCTTGTCAACGTTAGAAAATTTATATTTTATATTAGACGTTTATTTTATCATTAATGTCTTAACCCATTAATGAATGAGATTTTTTTTATTAAATTATGTGAGTTTTTTAAATACACTTTTACTATTACTGTACACATTTTTTTCTTCGTGGATTAAGTAAAAATATTATTTCAAATGAGCGATCAATGTTTTTTTTATTTATTCATAAAACATTTAAATTAAATAATTCATTTTAAATAATAAAAACACATTTTTAACACTTATTTTCACAACATATTTCCGGTTTTGCAAGTAGTCGCGAGCACTATCAAGTTGATAATGCTCGCGATGAGCGAAACCGGCCTGATCAAAAAATATATTGTGGAAATAAGTACTAAAAATAGGTGTGTATTTTTTTTCATTTATAAAAAAGTAGTTTGTACATCTGAAGAAAAAATAATAGTTTAATACAAAATATTACAGCGCCCTTACTATTCAAAAGGTATAAAGTTTACAATACAAGTTTGTTTTATATTTTTTTAATCTATAAAATTATGCTACTAATGCATCAAAAACTTCTTGCATCCCTCTTTGTACGTGATATTGTGCTTAATCGCAACCATACTAAACTACGTATCCCTCGCAATCAAAGTGTGTTGTCTATACTTTATTTATATTGCCATTTCAAATATGTTGATATAATTATTCTAGAAGTTTCTGTAAGTGTATCACCAGATAGAGCTTACATAATACAGAAGTCATCCATGTATGTACACATGTTAGTTTAGGGGATTAAGCATTGAGTCGATTATCTAACAATGTTACATAAACTTTATAATTCTTTTATGGAAAAAGCACGAAACTCCTCTGGGATCGAGCATGTAATACACTGCTGTAACTTGTTGAGTTGAAGTTAAACGAAACCTGGACAACGAAAAGAGCTTTCTAACGCCAGTGTGGCGCGAACAGCCGACGAAAGCACAAGCTTTTGTGAACGCTGCGGAGAGCTTCTCGCGATTAACTATCGAAGCTTTTTACGCGAAGTTTTAACGCTGTGATTTTCCAAAGATATGTTAACATTCCTTTAAAAATAAAACAAGTGTGATTATTTTATATATAATGTGTATAAAAACATTCAGTGTTGAGATCTAAAAAAAAGAAAACATTTTTTTTAGAGATTGAATTTTAAAACACAATAATATTTGATAACAATTTACTTTCAAAATGTATTTTATAAGCAACAACATTGTCATTTGGTTGACATTACTTAATCTTCTGTATTGCTATGCAATATCTGAAACTAACATTTTAAAATCAGATCCAAAAATACATCAACCTATGCAGATTCATTACCATCGTAAAATTATTCTGAAACCTCAAGATAATATAAAAGATTTAAATATTTTCAGACACTTATTTCATATGCAAGAAAAGAATAATAAAAACCACGAAAACTTCATGAAGAATAAATATTTTTACGATTATGCGTCTAAGGAATTTAGGCCAACGCATTTCGACTATCTTCTTCTGAATATTAAAAGTATAAACAGACCGAAAAGGGATATCAAAACGGCTTCAAATAGTTCAGACCATTTAAACACTATCGAAACAAATCGCAAGTTTATAAATTCTACCCTAAAAGTTTTAAACGTGACACATATTGATACCCATCTACCTCCGGATAACCCCTTAAAGCTCACCGGAGATCAAGATAAAAGCGATTTATCCGACAGGGCGGGATTGTCAAATATTTATAGTGATATGTACGACACACACGGTAATGAAGCGGGCAGGAAATTGGTCAGAGGAAACTCGTCAGGAAAGGTCGCGCAAGATGGACCGAAGCAAACATTGATAACGGATAATCACGATTTTGGTTTGGAGGTTTCGTTGAACTCCAGCGGTGAAGGTTCGCTTAACGATAGTGACAGTTGGACGCAATTGGCAGACCAATTCAGGAGGCTCTATCCGATAGCCTTGTGGAAGGAGCACGGATGGTTTGAGGATAACTACTTGCGTATAATAAACGTTCACTGGCTGAGATTTCCACCACCCTCGAAAATGTCGCATTATTTAGTTGGTGGTTTATACTTGTGTATGATGACTGTTGGTGCTTTTGGGAATATACTGGTCATCTTCATGTTTTTCAAGTAAGTACTAAAACCATTTTATTCAATAACATTACCAAGTGCATCATTTTTCCATTCATTTGATTCTAGAAACATGGAGAAAAAGTTCTCATGAAATGAGTCACGTACAATGAAAGCTTCACACTTGTTTGTGTTTTTATACTTTCGAAAAATTAGACGTAATCTTTAAATATCATGAAACATAGTATACAAAAAATTTCACATTTGTCTCCATGAAAGTTTCAAAACTATTACAAGCTTTTGGTTTATTATTCATGAATTATTTTGAAAATTTATCTCTTTTTTATGTTAAACCTCTCAGAAAGTCATTAAGATTATTTTTTTCCAAATTTTAATGCCATTGTAATCAAATCTGTAGTTTTTTTTAAATAATTTTAAATATAGCCTTTGTCTATACTGTTTGTAATTAATATTTATATAAGCCATATAAACTGTTTACTGTCAGTCAGTAGTAATGCATCCGTTTCATTAAATGTCTAATGATGCCAAAAGGCGAATTCCGTGTCGTGAGCAACAACACTTGTAGAAGTGTACATTGTTTGTACGATTCAAAATTAAAACGTATTTTTTTTAAACCAATTAGCGTATTCTTTTTGCAATTACGGCTTCTTTGGCATTAGTCGTAGCAACAAAAAAATATAATTTTTTGAATTTCATAATAATACATTCATTGGTGGCATATTTATGCCCGCGGGCACAGCGTTGAAAACCTCAGTCTCGCTCCTTAATTTATCTCAACGGAAAAAAAAATTTCATTCAAAATATTTCGTTTAAATAACCTTCTGGCGTAAATATTTAAATTTAACAACACGACGTAATCTATCACTTTGAAAACATGATTAAAATAATAAATTAATCTAGAGATTGTTTCTTACCCGGTTATTCTCATATTTTACAATTGCTGTCTTTAACATTTCTACGTATTTGTAAGTTGGTTTAGATCCCAATATTTACAGTTAATAATATATTATGTTATTCCTGCAAATGTCGATAGTAAATATTTATAGCTCGAGCAAAACAATGCTTAAAATACCTGTCGTTGAAGCATATATTAAATATTCATTACTTTATAAATCCAGTCGCTGAATGAATTTAATTTTTATATCTTAATTATTCAAAACAAACAAACAAACAAGAGTCTCGTTTTCGATGAAATTTACAATAAAATAATTGTGCGATGACTTTATTTTGTTATTATATTATAATTTATTATTTTCTTTTGAAAATGTTTCTCACAAGAAAGCTATCAACGGTTAGAGGTACTCACCCACCGTCTAGAAAACATTGCAAGTTTTATTTTGTTGTTTTCATATTTTTTAATTTTTTCAACACTCTGAATATTATTATCGTCTCAATGATTCATCAAAGGCTCATATAATGATATAAATAATGGGTAAATAATCGCAAATATTAATATCAACAGATAGTTACGCTTAACGAAATGGCAATAATTAATTATATATGAATTATATGATTATGATTCTGAATTGTCGTAATTTTATTTTTTAAATATTTTGAAGTTCATTACACTTGATCAAATGAATGTACTATAATTAATTAAAATTTATGGTTATTATATCATCATATATATTACTATATAGTTCATAAACTTAAAATTCATATTGACCGTTGTAAGCCATCGTGATGTGTTTCATATTTAATGGGTTAAAAATAAATTATCTACTATAATATAAATCTGAATGTCCGATATTTCAACAGATTTGGTTCAATCTTAAACTCTAATCATCATCATCATCACTGCTGGATGAAGGCCTCTCCCCGCTTTTTTTTTTCAGGGGGGGTTTTTGGACATAGCAACACCACGCTGCCCAGGCGGCGTTGGTGTTCGGTTTTCTGTGTGGGTTTTCCTTCCCATCGCCAAGAGAACACGGCACTCGGTGTTCCCGAGCGGTCACCCATCCAAGCACTATCCGCGCCCAATGTTGCTTAACTTCGGTGATCGCACGAGAGCCGGTGCTTACAACGTGGTATGGTCGTTGGCCTTCAACTCTAATAATATAAGCTAAATACAGTTATGTTTTTCTATATCAATTTACATGTGTTTATATAACGGATAATCTTTTCAATTCACTCAATTGACCAACTAATCTAGCAAGCGTCTTTCATAAAAAAAGACAATTGATTCAGAACCAGTAAACGGATGTCAATTTGTTAATCTCAAGTCGCATTTTAAATGCGATACGTTGGATGTTTCTTTATTTTTTATCAAGGGATCACATAATACATAATAAAATAAATTGTTGGAATAGTTACGCTACCTTGCAGTATAAAGTTATACATTGATCTATTGTTTTCACTTGATTGAATTTTGTTGATATTTACAAAAAAAACATGTTATGCTCGTAAAAGCGTTTATAAATATTTCAAAATAATACAAAGTAAGCGGCGTTGTAGTTGGCAAACTTTCTATTATTTATTTTTTTACAATAAGCCATTAATTATTTTCGTTTTGGAGTGTTCCGAAGTCTTCTACGTAAAAATGATTTTTTTAAGTGCGTATATAAAAAGCTTCAAGCTTTTGCTCTTTAGATGTACAATAAGTGTCTAAACCACGGGTGGGGAACCTTTTCATTTCAAAAGGCTACATTCGCTTATTTGATTCAACATAAGGCCGCAGTAAAGAAAACGTAATAAAATAAAAAAATTAATTCACAATATAAATTAGTCCAAACGCAATTATTTTTTTTTTAAATAATAATATGCACATTTTTCGTTCATATTTTTATTTGAATTTATATATAAAATCTTGACTTTTAAGTACTTAAGCATATGCATAAAAACTTCAGTTACAAACTGAGCTTAAATTTAGTATTAAAATGTCAAAAGAACCAACTCGATTGATTCATAAGTTACCAAATGTTTAGATAACCTCTTCATATAATAAATTAAATCAGTCTATTTTTTTAAATTTAATTTACTGTAACACATAAAATTACACACGCGGGAAAACGTTACATTATATTTTTTCCATAAATAAAAAAAAACTCCAAATTTAAATTCCAGACTTTTGTCAACCTTAATTGAAAAAAAAAACTTTTACGGGCTGAATAATAAAAGCATGACAGTCTGATTTAGTATGCAAAATGAAACATTGCCAGCGATATAAAACTTTTCCCTATTGTCCAAAGTAAAGTCTGTAGTTGATAATTGCGTTCCGGGATATTGCGCTAGCAGTGCATAACAAGAATAATCCAGGTGTGCAAACATGAAAGTTTTCCTGATATATTGATTGTTTATGACTTGCATTGAAAAGTTATGGGATGAATTTATAACGGACGTTGATAAGCTATACGGTTGGTATTACTGGGCACGTTGAAACAAAAGAACACGAAAATCATTATGGTACAATACATCTCAAAAAATAGGTTATATTGTTACAAAGAAACTATTTTCCAAACGATGTCATTTTGTAAATGACATAAATGTAAGTATGTATATACAATTCCCAGGCGTTAAGGCTAAATTTTTTGTTATTTTAGAGTGTTAATGAAATGTTTGTTTAGATGATCCTTGGCGCGCATTTATCTCTTTAAGGTGGTGAGACTGATCAATAATTCAGTAACCTCGAGTTAATATTCTTTTCTTTTTTTTAAATCATTATTTTTTTTATTATTGTTCATCTACAACAGGAGGTTAAACGATCTGCACCAGATGGTCTTAAATTTTTTTCTTCCTCACATTTTCGTAATCTCTGTAACTTCGTACAACAATCAATTAGTCCTGAAAAGAGCGTGGGGAGATTAAGCTGTGATACTTGACATATTTCATTTGATAATGGTATTGTACATTGTATTCCACATGTTTTATCATTCATGACATAGATTTCTCATGTCGATATCCTCATACATTCTATCACACGGATTCTATAGAACTTATTCTCGTTAAATAGTTTTCATCTATTATATATAAGAGGAATCTTCTTATGATAGTTATATTAAATAACATTTAATTATAAAATAATCAAACCACATATGTGATTACATTATTCCCTTCTAAGTCATATAAAAGATAGATAATTCAAGAAGTTAATTTGTATCTTTTATGGTGTTAAATGTCATTTGTAGAACACAATTATATTTAAAATAATAAAACAACTTTTTTAGTATTACATCTGCAACATATTTATAAAGAGGATAGGTTGCCCTCATCATGAGTATTAACAACTTATAAAATACACCCAGTCCTTTTTTTACGCAATACATTGGTTCCAGAAAAAGGCGCGTAAAAAAATGATTTCACGCAATTGCATTATATTTCTTTACACACCCTAAAACATAAATTCGCATAATATCCGATAAACTTGTCAACATTTGGCAATTGTATGTGTATTCAAAAAAATGGAATGCTTTACAAAATTAAGTTTTAAAAATACACATTTTTTTTTTATTTAAGAAAATAATGAAACGTACATGCCTATCATCATATATAAATGTCTTCTTTATAACAAATTTGCGGGAAAAATTGAGTCAAAAAAGGTGAAGCGCGTAAAAAAATGTAGCGGTGCCGTCCAAAAAAATCGCGTATAATCGAATTCGCGTAAAAAAAGGACTGGGTGTACAAAAAATAAACAAGAATATTTGTACAGAAAAAAAATAAAAATAATTTCAATAATTTTGGTGTTAAATAAACATTTAATGGTTATTTATTCAAATTAGGATATATTTTATACAACAATTGGCTTAAACTTGAACGTTTTAACATTATTAATACTTGAGAATTATTTATCAACACACTGCAATCAGCTGCCTTAACATTTGAGATGATAGCAGTAATAGGGTTAATTTATACATGTATAAATTTTATATAAATGAATGAATGTTTGTTTGTATGTATGTCCATGATGTTTAGCTGCCACACAACAATACGCCTGAGGAGTTTTTTTTAACAATTACAATAACTCAATCACGCCACACTTTGAGAATGCCACTTTGCATACATTCTGTCAATTGTTGATAAACAAAATTTGATTTTGAAGTAAAATTTTCACTGAATGAAAACTTTTTTTAAAAAATAACTCACTCAATTACTTTATATCTAATCAGTAACATTTATAATATGGTATTTTAAATAGATGATTCCCTGACCTTAGCGAAACTGTCACACTTTGAGGTTATGTATTTCTACTGACATTTTGCAAGCCATCGATTTTTCTTAAGCCAAATTCAATTTTCGAATAAGCTTTTAGTACAACAGTTTTGATAATTCACTTTGTTTGAGAGGCATTGCAACGCATGTCGTATACTCGATTGTAGATAATAAACTCAGGTGGAGAAGATAGAATATCATGGGGGAATGTCAGTAAAATTTAAGCATTGTATGCTATTGTAATTATACGCGTGTACTGAAGTGTAAGATACAAATTCTGACAGCCTTTTCCACGTGTATTCAATGAACCTTTAATAACCTAGAACAGAATTTGAGCGAAGAATAAACACGTGAAATATTCATGTATACGGGAATACAAAATTGAATACGCTAGTAATATGGGAATATCGCCAAATACAAGATATTTTCGTTTTCTAATATTTTTTATCCAGATGTGCCCCTAATGTGGAGCAAATGGGCTCTTATTGGAGTTATCTTAACAGTATTTTTTATGAACAAGAACAAGAATTAGTAGTTACAAAAATAGTAAATATACGATATTGACTGAGGGTATTTGATGAAATTTAAATTTAAAATTTGATTTTTTAAAACAGTGTATAGTTCCACAAGTTTTGTCAATCGCGACCCTGGATTCGCCTTTCGGCACCTTCAGGTAATCTTTCATAATGATGCAATAAAGTTGACAGTTAGTAAACAGTATGGATCACCAATATACAAGAGGAATTACATTAGACGAACTAAATATATATATATGAAATAATTTGATTATAATGACATTCAAATTTGATAGTTAAAATGATAGTTAAATAGATAATATTCCCCAATGACTTTCAGTATAGGGTTTTTCAAAAATTTTAAACTAAAATTTAAATGTTATTGGGATATATAATACTTTGTGCTACCTGTGTATTATGAATGGGATTTAACATCAGATGATATACTAATGTAAGAATTAAACTATTCAGATTGTTGCTAAATTACATTTAAGGTCAATGCATGAATATGCCAAAAGACGAAACACGGGTCATAAGAGACAACATTTGTGATTTTTAGACTTTTTAAGCATTCTAAATGATAGTAAGGATACAAGGGATAAAAAGGTTATGTTAAAAGCATCGCTAGTGGCTAACTAACCCTTCTCTCTATATCCCGTCTATATCCGTGGTGCAGTTGACAACGTTGTTGGTTTTCGTGATGTATCTTGCGGGTTCGACTACCAGTATGGATAGCTTTATAAGTGATGATATTTTTGTTTTAAATTTTGCAAAACGATTTTTGAATAAGCGTAATATTTTAAGCCATTTTATATTTACATTTTACTGATTGATTATTCCCGAATTTCTATTTGGCAATTTAAATAAGGCAAGGGAAAATATTTAAAGAAAAATATTAATAATTTTCAAGGCTTAAAGTTTTTTAATATCGTCAGATTAACTCGAGGAGATGACGTCACAAATATCTCAAATATCAAGTCTTAAATTCTAATTGAAAACAAGACGTTAAGATTATCAAGATTTAAACATATTTGATATTATAGGGAAGCTATTTTAATTATTCATTTTAACACGTATTTTAATATATAATAATCAAAATCTAATCTACTTGTCATTTAAAAAATTGCATGTTGAAATTATTTTTCTATTTTACGGTTTTATATTACTGCGAAATGTGAATTAATTATGGGAAGGGATGAATTTTTTCAGCGATAGCAACACTAAAATTAATGTCTCTTTACTTTGAAAGAATGCATTAATTATCAATGAAAGATTCAAAAAAGGAATCAATCAGTCTTTAGAACTGACTTTTTCTTACACTGATTTATTTCCTTGCCAAAAGTAAGGAAAAAGAAGGAAAACATTCATTTAAGGTTGAGAAAAATCCATTAGTTCCTTTGAAACGAATTTCGGTCTTCTATATTAATTGACGTACAACCGTTTCTATAGATAGTTAATTTAAAACAAGCGCTTAATGTTTGAATATAAAAGATTCAAAATAAAAATCAAACAACGACGCTTAGAAATTTAGTCCCAATTTATAAATGAATAGTTATTATGATTTGAAGCATTTGAATGAGCAATTTATAAGAGTTTATTAATTATCGATAACTTTTAAATGGAGTAATTTTCCTAACAAATCAGAGTTTTTGCATTTAATTTTGGCCCTAGATTCTTTTAAATTATTATTTTGAAGATAAACGTATCTCAATTCATGACGTGTAAAATTATTTATCCAATGAGTATTTGCCCAATAAGCAAAGTATTCATAAGGAATATTCCCGCAGTAAGAGTTGTTTACACAAAAAACCAATCAATATTGAGAGATGCACTGTTGTTGTCTTGCCAGCACTGATGGTATTTTGTAAAGTAGGTATTTAATCTTGAAAATTAATATTCTTTCAACCTGGTTCGTTTCTAACGAAATAGATTGATAACAACTCAACCGGGCTCTGTTAAGTTTCGTACATTTATTAAATAAGTATGTTTTTTTTAATGTGTTAACTGTTATTTTTTGATGGAAAGGCATGACATTTTAAAATAATAAAAAAATATTTTTTAGTACTTACTTTCACAATTTATTTTTGATCATGACCGGTCACTTGATAATGCTTGCGATGAGCGAAACCGGTCCTGATCAAAAAATATATTGTGGAAATAAGTACTAAAAAAAAATGTGTTTTTACACTTTAAAAATGATATTTAAAATATGTATTTAGTTAAGCCTGCTTCATTTTCTCTTATTTTATTCCTTTCGTGAAATTAATATTATTTTATGAATTATATTTTTACAATATTCAGATTAGATAGTCAGTTCCATTGGATAATTGAATGCCTAAAGATGCTGAAAGGTGTAAATCAGTTCGTGAGTGTAAAAATTTTTGATAGTGTCGAAAGTTTGACCGATTGAAATTCCATTAAGGGCTGCCATTCAATATTATCAATTATAATTAATCGAGCTTTTATATTATAAATAATTTATTATAATAAACATATTTTTATTTTTATTTTTGCTGTTTTGAGATATAATTTAATTGTGCTGGTGTTCAAGTGTTGGTTTTCTATTACTGTAATGAATGCAATTTAAAACACACAGTTTCAAATTTCATACATGAAAAATACAAAAACATTCACACGGTTAGTAATAAGTAAACAATTTAATTTTTAGATCTATAGTAAGACGTATCATCTTAGCACTGGATTTCTAAGCAAAAAAGTATTGAATTAATCACAATTGCGTTTTAAAATTAGGCCGTAAAATTAACATATCCTTCTGTGATAAGTCAATCAATTACCAAAAGGTTGTATATATCCTTCATTTAGAATGTGGAGGTGGTTCAAAGTTCAGTTTGCATTGAACCTTTTTCAGAGGACAAAAAAAATATAATGCTTTATAAATATACAATGAAAATTTAATTTTCCAGTTATCGATTGTTTGAATAATAGTGGCAAAAGACAGGTGTGAATATTCCATTTTTCATGATGGAAATGTCATATTAAACGCTTTTGTTATTTATATAATATATATAAACTTAAAATGAATGTTTTTTTGTATGTATGTCCTGAAAGCGTTTCTACACTATTCATCATATTGAAATGAAACTTTAGCGGGTTAGCGGGTTACAGTTAACACGCCCGCAAAAGTTTTTAATGTTTAAATATGAGAATGGCTTTTAGATCAGCACCGATTTCGCTCATCGCGAATATTTATTTTCTTATCCGATTGCGACAAATTTTAAGGTTTCTGAATTAGTACAACCATTAGATCTGGACTGATGACATCTATAAACTGATACACTGGACTATGTACGTATGCTCCTCTCAATGACAGCTTTGTGTGTCCTGCTCACGCATCGAAAAACGACTGATACATTCGTTGACGCAACAGACGGAAAATCAAATATGCTGTCTGCGTGATTTTCCCCACGTAGAAGTGATTACAGTCACTACATATTCAATTAGATGCAAACATAAAGAGTATTTCAACGTGCATACTTTAAGTGTGAATGCTTGCTCTATAACTTTTGTTTTTCGATCTAATAATATGTCAACAAGCTTCGATTCACTGAGCTAGAGTAAATAAGCCACTATGGTTATTCAAAATCGTCCAGGGTAAGATTATCTACGCTAACTCTTACACCGTATTAAGAATAATTGATAGTGGCATGAAGCTGGCGAAAATCTACGTTGACTACGCGAGAAGTGAATGTAATTAACGTATACGCAACTTTGACAATATTGTTTTAGATAATAAGATTATTTGTTATTTTCTTTCTCAGTGAAACCTGTTAAATAATATTTATCAGATTAGCAATTATTTTCTCTAAGACGTTAACTTATTTTACTGTTAAGATAAAGTTTTAAATCTATTTTATATAATGGGAGGAGGGTTGTTTTTAATTATTGAAGACGTTAATAGTTAAAAAAAACTGAGTTATCCTTTCTTAAAATTAATCTTATTCGGCTTTTTTCTAAAAGAAAATCTTTTTGCTCTGTTGTTTAATTTGTCTGTTTTCAATGAAGTCAAGGTTAGGATCGTGAAAGGTTTTTAATCAAGCTTTCTGGAACTTTCGATAAAATAAAACTTTTTTATTGTAAAATAAAATTATGAAACAATAAAAAAGTTTCAACAAGAATCCTCAGTTAATATCGAAAATGATGGCGAAAATGTCTTACAACGAGAGACTCTTTTAAGCGAAACCTGTTATTTTTGCTCATTATTTAGTAAAACTGTGATAGAATGCTTTGAGATGCTGAAAAACGAAACCCGGGTCGTTAGTGACAAAACATGTGGAACCATACAATATATCATACTATGTATAATAAATTTGATTTTGAATTTATATCAACCGTCTTCAGTCGATATTATAATTTAATATTTATTTACAACATATTATGTTAAGGTGATTTCCTTCTTTTCCAACTGATTGCTTTACGATGAAAAGTCAACAAACTGGACTCATAAATAATTTTTATAAACACCTTTTCGAACACGTTTGATTATTCGAAATTGCCATAAACCATTTGTAATGGCATTTTATATTTTTATAAAATGTCTCTAGAAGAAACTCGTTTAATCCGTAGATATTTGCGAAGACCTTTTCCTCTATTATATTTGATTTTCTGAACATTGTTCGGTATTTGTGTCAAAGAATGGAAGATATATAAAATTAGTCTGGCGCAATCCTGAGAAATAGTTTCTGACTAACGAAGCGTAAAAAATGGACAGATTTTACACTTTTATTTCTTCGAAAATCTAATGTTTTTTCAAAAATTTTCTATAGCAAAATTATGAAAGTATTTTAAGATTACTTCCTGCCGATTGCAATCAGGAAATGCGATACAATTGTAATAGGTTAATACTAGAAAGATAAACACTCCAATGATATAATATATGTTATCGACTGAAGATGCTTGATGAAGTTTATATATATTTTACATTTTATATAAATTTATATTTATTATACAAATATCAAATTTGAATCGTTGAAATTTTGTAAGATTCCTCATATTTCCGGCTATCGCCTTTTGAAATCTTCACGCATTCTATCAAACGGATCCAACAGAATTAATAGTTAAAATTTTTGTTTATCAAAATTTGTTTTTTAATCATATTTACAAAGAAAAACACAAAATCTTAGTCTAGGATCCCAATAAAAAACTGAATTAATTTTCAGTTATATTTATTAAATTATAAATAATAGACACTCAATTATAAGTGATCAGTTTTAATCAACACTAAATACTGTTTATTTGTCTTGTGGGAAACAGTGGGAATTAAACATCAGGTGGTGTGTTATATCAACTTTGTTTATGAGGTTATTATATTTCTGTTGCATCAATATGTTAGAATGCCTGAAGATGCTTAAAGGCGAATCCAAGTACTTAATAAAAGTTTCATCAATTTAAACCCTAACTACAGGAATATTATTTGAGCACATTTAAGAGAATTGAAATAGAATTGAAATGGGCAAGTAAGTTTTATATACTTGGCTATCAATAAACAATAAAAAGTTTTGTTTTAAGTTTATCTTTTATTATTTAATAGCACTCGTGATGACTGTAACAAAATTTCTAATGTTTATAATATAAAATTAATGAATAAGTCAATAAACTTTATTATTTATCTAATCAAATATTGTTTTTTATTAGACTGAATTTGTACAGTATAATTACTTGCAAATCTTTTTTTGTTATACTTATACAACAAGAGCCTTCGCATTTTCTGTCTCTTGACTATTAAATTCTCATAAAAATACAGTTTTGTGCCTCAGGTAACATTTTTCCAATATCAATTATAATAATCAGTAACAATATCATATTACTGGATGCAAGTCTCTTACATGATCGAATAGTAAATTTATGCAAATCGTCACCATGTTACCTCTGGGTTGTGGCATATGAGATCTGATACAAAATAATGAAGTAAGAAATCTTTTTTACTTGTTTACCACGAGAAAAATAATTGCTACATATTATGTATAAATAAAATTTACGTTGATTAAACACTATTATTATACAGGAAAATAATTTGTAAGCATTAACCACTGTTTTAACAATTTTAACAGTTATACCTTGTTTTTTTTGTTATGTAAAACTGAAGAAGCATTAAGATCTATGACACGTTAACAGCAGAGATCTTTAAGTCTTTTTCATCTCTTATATTTTTTTCTGTCGTTTCTATGAGTTCCTGTAGAGCTGAGCAATTTACAGTGAATCCGGCTCACATGGACACTCTACCCTTTATAATTAGATACACATCCCAACGTATTATACTGACACACGTATAAATATATTATACATATAAAAGAACTCACTAATATTTATATGCACATAAATACACAAAGAAGTGAACTAAGGAAAGTCATTTTCAGATGCTGAGATCGCGTGTTTTGGATTATTAAAATCTGTAGTAACAAATCTATGGGGAGCAGAAACGCTCTCGGCCTAAAACGATTACTCGGTAGTACTGTCCCATCGTTGTTATGTAGATAAAATATCGTAGCGCTACAATTCTTGCTTGGTTATATTAATACGTGTTTGCAAACAAACTTGTTCATATAAATTTTACGTAGAATTTCTGTACCCTATAAAGTTTTGTCGAATCAGGGATTTTTGGATATGAATTTTAACGGAATTATCATATGAAAAACATCTCCTTGGAGTTTTGGATCAAAGTGCACTCTGTGTTACGTAATTGCAAAGTGAAATATAATCTTAAACGCTCTTGAATGTAAATTGTCGCTCTCTATTTTATGATGTATGTATAATATTTTAGATTGAATTTACGTAGCTTATCAGCTCATCATATCTAACGATATTTTTATCCATTCAATTAACGATTTGATACCAAATTTAACTCGTTTTATTCTTATAATAAGATTTATGTAGCACTTGTAATATTTCTAAGTGTGGCACTGTTTCGTTAATTGAGAAACATCTTCAAACTAACCGATTAGGCTACTAATTACCAGGGTAAACAAGGAATCTAATTCTTAAAATAATAATGAACATTTAGGTGGAAACTATTTACCCTTTGTACTGGACGCGGTGCGGTTGTCATATCCATCAAATTTATGGAATTTCAATATCAAATTTGAATTGTTGAAAATGTCTACGACTCTACGTATTTTGTCACTGATAACACAAGTTTAGCCTTTTGCCATCTTCAGGCATTCTATCACACGGACCCATCCGTCAATAAACTTTTTGCATCTTTCATATACTACTTGTCAGCTCTATTGCATCCATTTGATAAAATGTCTGAATATGACGATACGCAAAACCCAGGTCGTTAGTGACAAAACATGTAGAATTGTACGATGTTTCAACAATTCAGGTTCAATAATATCAGTAATTATTTCTTGAAATATAAAATTCTTGGCATTGTTGTGAAAGTAATTTTTATTAAAATAAAAACACATATCAATAGCTCTTAGACTTTTGGTAAATATATTTTTACTGACTTACATATTGAGTGCATTCGTGTACTGTATAATCTGAAGACACGGAAAGACGAAATCCGTAGAAACATGAAGAAGTGTACAAAGCTTCAACGATTCAAAATTAATAATTGAATGATCTAGCGTGTAGTTTTCTGCACTATTTTACTTACTTACACCAGATGTCGCTTTTGGAGAATTTTTTTTCAATATTTTACTTACTCGGGTTAAATACTAGATGTCACCATAAGTTGTTACTCTACAAATAAGGGTTATCGATTGTCAATCAAGTTGTTTTCTGTTCCTTCTTCCGCACGCAACTATTACTAGTAACTATTGTGAAATTGCAACTCACGATTTTATTGTGTAAACTGTTTTAACCTACTTTGACCGCCCCCACGTGAATATTTTAAATTCAAATAATAACAATAAACTACTGAATATGTGATAGAGGCTGTCATTAAAATTTCAAACTTCCCAGAAACACTCTATCATATATTTTTTTATCAGAACCGGTTTCGCTCATTACGAGCGTTATCAACTGACAGGTCGAGATCAAAAAATATATTGTAGAAATAAATATTTAAAAATGTGTTAAATATTATTTAAAATATCATGCCTATCCATCAAGAAGTGACATCTGTGAGAGTTTCACATTACAAAGAGGAATTTGAGAATAATGTAAATTACTTTATAACTGTTACCCAACATACGGTTCTAATTTTATGTGATTGAATCTGTGAGAGATTGAGATCAAAATTTTTATCACAGATAATGGTTTCAAAACTATTACAACGGTTGAAAAAAAAACCATACGTTTAGACATAAATAAGCAAAAATAAATAAACATTGAATTGGAGTAGGTGAATATTGGTTTTATATACGTCATAAGCGTCAAACGATCATAAGTGTCAAGCCTTAATAAAGAAGTAAGAATGTACCATTAAATAGTATTAATGGCCTACCTTCGAGCTGCAAAATGTTGAGATAAGAAAAAACTTGTTTCAAAGATTCACGATGTAGTTTTTACCTACTTTTAGATGTTACCTACTAAAAATACTAAGTTCTTTGGCAAATAAGCAAACTTGTTTGTCAGAGAGGGGTAGTTCTAAATAATAATGAAACTCTTCAGCTTGGAGAAAATGTTGGTTTTTTTACAACCCTCGCTTTTTACAGCTGGAATTTGCGACACGCTAAAATTTTGCATATTCCCAAGTAACATTTGCCACACCGTGAGTAACTTTAATGAACTCGAGGCTTTGTTACACACAGGACAAAAAATATCATTTGAAAGTGCACTGCAGCCGACTCTAAATGAATAATTCAAGTATACTTCACAAATTTTTCAGTTTTCGTTTTGTAATTAGGTATAATGTTGACTTTGAATTCATTGCAGCAGTAAAAACTCATATGAAATTATATTTTGATGATACCGTTCAATTGAAAATATTAAAAAATGTATACATTAAAACATTTTTTTCAGGTAGGTCAGTTTTTTAAGTTCAAATATTGCTTCGTTTCCTGCGCATTATTTTAATTAATAATTGAACCAATTGTTTTGTATACCTGGTAAACATTTGCGCAAATACTTGCACAAATATGATGATATGTCTCATTTCGCTTCCATCTCAAGTGTAGTTGTTGTAGTTTCATATTTTACGACCAGTTAATATATTTTATAAAAAGTAAGAGGTTGTTAGGTTGAAGATGGAGATCTCTTAACAGTGGTGGCAATGATTCGTGATTCAATAATTTATAGGTTGGTTGTATTTTTTTTTATATTGTATCAATTGACAGTGCTCTCAATGAGCAAAACCATTTATTATCTGGATAAATAAATTGTTTCCAAAAGTTTTCTCAAAAATATAATGTAAGAGGAGAAATTAACTTTAGAATACTTCATTCTTTATCATACAGTTTTTAGGTTATTTATTATTGACTAACGGTATTTAATGAAATTTCAAAGTCAAATTTGAATTGTTGAAACTTTCTACGACTCCACATATTTTGTGACTGATAACACGAGTTTAGCCTTTTGCCATCATTCTATCACACGTACGTAACATTCAATAAAGTTTTTGCCTCTCTTATATACCACTTATCAGTTCTGTTGCATCCGTTTGATAAAATGTCTGAAAATGTCGATACGCGAAACCCGGGTCGTTAGTTAATCTTAACAATTACAAATATAGCTTCTATTGCATTGATGTGACAACTGCACATACTGGATCGTAAGTGACAGAACATATGAAATTTTGTATTTCATCAATTCAAATTTATTGGTTTTACTGTCAATTCTTGTTGTAGAATGACACTGTGTTTTCAAAAGCACTTTATTATATTGAATGAATTGATATTTAATTTTCCACAACAAAAAATATTCATATTTTTATAGTATCCCAACAAGATTCTGAGAAGGTATTAAATGTCACGAATAATTAATTAACTTCCAACTTTCTAGGGAAATTATGTCATCTTATATGTAAAACATGAAAGAGAATGAAAATTGTCTCTTGGGGTCCTAATATTATATATTTCTCTATACTAGTGACCACCAGGGTCGCCTCTGGGACTTTGGCCACCCGTGTGCAAAAATAATTCGGCAGTTTTCATAATATTGTACAAAGTTTTGAAAGACAGTATTTAAAATTGCATCACGGGTAGAGTTGTTCTTTGAAAAACTATGAATATTGAATATCAGTTTTACATAATTCACCGTGTAATAATTCCAAATTATTCTTCCAGTAAGCAACATAGTAAAAGCATTAACAATGTTCAACAATATTTTTTCGGATGTCGAATTATTCCATGTGGACGACAGTGAGCTCAGGCGAATACTATTTTTTATTGTGTTAAAGTAGATTTTTCATGAGCTTTCTTGGTTGACTTTCTTGCTATCTTTATTTTTTGTTTTTATATCTTTAATCTCCAATTCCAACATTAAATGTTTAAATATTTTGACGTTAAAAAAGCAAACATCTTCTTATTTGTAATTTTTTTATCGTGAATAAATAAATAAATAGATAAATAAAAATCACCGGAATTCATTAGCTTAAAAAACAGCATAAGAACTTATCGTGTAATACAGGCTCCTAGCTCGAGTTGTTTACCAAACTAACGTACAAATAACTGACCCAAACATTAACACAAAACTACATTCTGTGATGTTATTTTATGTTTATCTATCTTGGTTTGAAAATTTCTTAAAACCCGCTGCTCGTGGGCAATGAACCACTTTTATTTACGATAATTTTGGACCTCCTAACCGCACTAGAAATATGTAATAAAATTTGAAATGTAGATCAAAATATAACTTACTGAAGTAAAACAATTGTAAAAGCCATGTTATATAACAAAATTATAAATATTAATTGTACGAGGAAAAAAGAACTTAAAAATAATATATATATATAAATCTAACCGATGAAAAAGTATAACTCAAATAAATATATAAAAAATAACACCAAAGACAAAATAAAATTATGGCCACAACGCTAGAAGACATAGTTTCATGGTTAATCTAATGGATTCCTTAATTAATTCTTAGATTAGATACTATTAGATAACAAAGAAAATGTTAAAAACGTCTTAATATTAATTAATCACGCACACCAACCAAGTGATGATGATGATTAATTAATCAACAATAAAATCAATTATTTATGAATAACGCTTGAACAAAAATAGCGAATTGCAAAATTTTTACAATCAACACATAAATAATTTTGATTTCGAAACTGCTCCTGATCTGAATATTTTTTTACAATTTGCTTTGTATTCGTGATAACTATTAATTATTAATTAATAAAAATAGCCGTGTCTTAATTTGTATTGTGTCAGTTGATAATGCTCGCGATGAGTGAAACCCGTCCTGATATAAAATTGTGGAAATAGTGGTAAGCATTACGTGTTATTATGTTGACAGTATGTAGATGTTACAATGAAAACACATTTCAAGTAAAACTATGGTTTATTGATTCAGGCAGTGAAAATGTATTTACTCAGATGTGATTTCACTGAAAGGCCAGTAAAAATATATTTTTACTTGAAATACACTTTTCGACTTTCCAACCAAAAATGTGGAAAAAAATGCTATACATAGAAAATTTTAATGATGATTATTGCATTTGTTGAAAATGTGATTAAATATTATGGGAATGTGGTGGGATGTTATTTACCTGTAACACCAGTAAAAAATTTTTTTTTTGAATGTAATGATAAAGTTATTGCATTAGGTTTTATTACCACTGAAAATGTTTCAAAGGATATAAAGCGAGAAGCAAAATATTTTTAAATTTAGAATTTTCTCGAAGCTTCGGAATAATAAATGCTATTTCACTCAAGGGACATTAGGTTTTAACATGTAATACTATACCTTTTCAATTATTTGCTAGTATATTATATAATTCAAAGATATAAAGGTTTTTAACTGATACAGCGATACTGTATTTCAAATAGAAATATATTTTTCTATGACATCGACTTGTTTGATGAAATTTTAGTATGAAATCTGAATCGTTGAAACTTTGTACGAATCCATATGTTTTGTCACTAACGAACCGGGTTTCCTCAGTTCTGTTGCATCCGTACGATAAAATGTCTGAAGATGCCGAAGGGTGAATACCGAGTCGTTACGGAAAAAACCTGCGGAATCGTACAAAGTTGTAACAATTAAAATTTTCGACTTATTACTAATATTGTTATTTGGACACATTTATTATTTGAGAAAAACTGTTTGATATTTAAATTCAAGGTACTAGAAAAAGTGCAACGATGTATTGTTTAATCACTTTTAAGGTGTTAACTGTCACTTCTCGATGGAAAGGCATGATATTTTAAATAATAAAAACACATTTTTTTAGTACTTATTTCCAGAATATATCTTTTTTGACGTGACAACGTCTTATAAATCGATGAACGCCCGCTGCACGCACGAAAAAACATGACTCATTGTCCCGTTACGCCGAAGGCAAGCGTGCGAGCGAGAGCGCGGATAAGCGATAGAGAGGCACGATCGGCCTACCGTTCGGATTGTGCCGCATCTATCTCTCTTCCACTCGATTGGTCGATGCGTCTGAGTAGAAAAGAGACAGCGGCAGCACACAACTTATACACCTACAGTACCTACACGTGATCTGTTTACAACTGTTTATAAAGTGAAGTGATATGTTAATGTGGTTTTCATTGTTTATATTACAACAACAATTGTAATAAAGGTAATTAATTCTTGCATATTAAAAATCTGATTAACGTATAACAAATATACTTTTAACAATAAATTATCAACGATTTCTTTCAGAAAAAAAATTGTAGATTTCATTTCAGTCCTTCTTCGTATCCATACAAAATAATGATAATTCAATAAAAATGATTCCATTTTATTCATAAAAGTATGCAATCATTTCGTCAATGTTTTCTTATGACGTTGTCACGTTAAACTATCGTCCGTAAACCGACTTTACAGACAACCAATTTTTTGATCAGGACCGGTTTCGCTCATCGCGAGCATATCAGTTGATAATACTGATAAAGTGTTTTTATTATTTAAAAAAAAAAAAAAAAAGATGTATTATTTGTCTTTTCTTAAGTACTAAATAAAGTTCAACTTAATTTTAGTTTTATCATAGTTCTGACGCTTTCAGAAACCGGAAAAGCTACCAGAAAGTTTTTATATTTACAAAATTGTATAGGTAGAGAGACGTAGAATCAATTGAATTTCCCACATAGATTTACAATTTAATATTTGAAAATATAGGGTGAATCTGATACTATTGTCTTTTTGAGTCATTTAATCTGTCTTTCTTTTGCTCAAAAAACTCTTTTTCGCGGAATATATTAATATTTTTTAAAAGCTTTTCTTTTGAATTATTTTATTTGGAAACTAAAAGCTATAAAAAGTGACCAATTACTGTATTGTCGTTTTTCTTCTAGATCAGTGCTTCACAAACTGCGTGCTGCGGCACATTGATGTGCCGTCAAAAGATGCTTGGTGTGCCACAGCTAATTTAATTAACAGATAAAAATCATATATTTCATCCACACTTTAAAATATTTTGTGAAAATGCAATCACATGGAAGCAGAAACAATTATTTTTCCGTTGGAATTGATACATCATAAGTACATCAATATTATCCTCACGATCTACAATATAAAATGTAAATTAATAAGAAACAAATTGTAAGTAATTAAAAATAAACAATGCAGAAAAAACATGTTGTAATGAATGCGCCGATGTTGCATATTCTGTTTTTTCAATAAATATGAATATATAAATTGACTTAAAAATGCCTCGAATTTTTTGAAAAAAAGCATTGGTGTGCCGTGGATGATTGGATGATAAAAGATTGCGAAGCACTGCTCTGGATGAATGATAATAAATATAAAATAGTCTCAAAATGAAGTGTTTTTTAAACAAAATGAGAACGCAAGCAGTGATGTACACAAGTATATTTTGAAGCTTTAAAAATGTCTAATATTGATAAAGTTATAGCCAAAAAAAATTAAAAAATCCTTAACCAACCAATAACTACACGTGTCACAATATAAAAGATTTCATATATATAATTTTTGTACACATGTATAAGTAACCTCAATCTAACAAACCAACGATCTTTTTTTCTAGATTATGTAGAAAATTAGATTGTTCCTATCTGAGGGTAAAAAGAATTATGGTCATCCATGGGATATTTCGTAACTGTTGGAATTCGGGAGTGACGTTTGCGAACTTTTAGATCAGTTTCTATTATTCATCGGGGAATTACATTCTAGAAAATCACGGGAACCCACACTGAACCTTCTCGGTAATAATGACCAATCAAACGACAAGACTAATCGAAATTGTCAAATGACGGCCATGTTAGCGGTTGGAAAAAGTAAAAATATCGACAGCGAAATGTAATAAAATAGGATATGCTAAAAACATTTTTTAGACTCTCTTTATTGCCTATTTCAAATAATAAAGCATATTGCTTAGAAGATTTTATGTATCACGAGTATTATTTACTAATTCAATAAATATTGAAACACAGCTGATTATATAATACAAAAATTTGAATGAATAATTATCAGATATACGAAACCGTTGGTTCAAAAACAAAGAAAATCTTCATAGATTATTTTTTATTTTTGATTAAAAATAATCATCAATTGTAGCATATATATATTTATATATTATGCAGGTTTAGATTACTTCAATAATCGTACTTAGATTGTAAAATTAAAGTATTGTTTAATTATTTTTAGTTATGCATTAGTGTTTATCCGATTTTAAGAGGTCATTAACATTTTATCTAAAAACTAATTTAATTAATTTAGATACTCATTTGTATTTTAAATGATTGTCTGCATTTTATTTCCTTATATCTTGAACCATTATCATAATATCAAATCAAGCAATTACATTTAAATTAATGTAAAAATCTATCATCCAAAAGTCATAAGGTTATATTGTTTATAAGATATTCTTTTTTCAAATTTAGATATATTTTTCATCAAATCAGTAGTTATAAAAAAATCAGATATATATTTAACTCATCGTCTTAGGTTCCATTTTTTTGTGCATGGGCTATGCGGACTGTTTATTGCGTGTCAGTTATATTGCATTCACGTAATAAAATTCCTAAAGATGAAGGTGAAATTCAAGTCGTAAGTGAAAAAAATTATGGAATATAACGTCAAGAAATCAGCGATATAGAAGCCATTTCCGAATTTTAAATTATACACACAAACCGGATATATAGCTAAAAGCTTCGTATTTTTATCACATATTTCTAAAAAAAGCTTCGATAATAAATAACAAAAAGAAAAATACATCTGGGATATAAATTCAATTTAAATCTCACGTGATAAAGTTTCAAATAAAAAACAATACCTACTCACTATTTGCGCAAAATAATTACCGTTTGAACTATATAAAAATGAACCAAAATAAGCACTTTTTGTAGACTGAATCGATTTTATTTTGATCCTTTATATTATGTGCGTGGAAGCTTGTTAAATGATTTTTTAAATAATTTAATCACTAAATACGAAATTTGAAATCGTACCTTTCTCAACTTGCCATACTTAAATCTCTAAGGCATTTGTTGCTCGAGATTATTTTGCAAACAAACTGATGAAAAACTGAAACTCGTTTTTCACTTAACTGAACTCCCAGTAGTGCGCTGACAAAGAGCTAAAAATAATGGAAAAATTAATTGTTCCAATAATTTATTCAGCAAGTATTATCATTTTTGAAAAATCAATATATCCCACGGTCAAACTTCACAAGCGTAAGAATCATCTTACAATTTTTTTTTCACTTAGAAAAAAAAATATGCAAGACAAAAATGAACTTATTAAATACATACGTATTTCAAGTTAAAAACTCTCTCTGGCTATAGGCATATAAAAAATATATTTAGGTGCATTTAAAATTTCTTTAATGATTTATTTAGTATTTTTGAACAGTGCCATTATAGCACTAGTTTATAAATAATATATTGAAAACAATATAAAAATTATCTTTATTCGCATTTTTATACCTGACAATAGTTTTAACCTTTTATTCTTAAATCATAAACTATTCTCATACAAATTTGAAATTTGGTTACAAGGATACAATTGGCGATTCCATTAAATTCATGTGATATAACGTTTGAAGACGAAAATCAGGCCGTTATCGACAAAAGATGTGAAATCATACAATGTTTCAATAATTCAAATTGATATTGAAATTCATTAAGTTTCATTATTTGTCAGTTCTATCGCACCCTTTGAATGCATGAATATGTCAAAAGACGAAACCTGGCTCGTTAGTGACAAAACATAAAGATTCGTCCAAAGTTTCAACAATTAATGTGTAATATTGAAATTATATCAATCACCCACAGTCCATATTATAAATTTTATTGTCAGTGCTATTGTATATTTGTAATAGAATGCTTTATTATGCCATAAGGCAAAAACCGGGTCGTTAGCGACAAAACATGTGGAATTGCATAAAGTTTCAGCAATTTAATTTTAATATTGAAATTCCATCAAATATCCAGAGTCGTTATCATAAATTTGGATACTATTTGATTGTCATTTCTATAATATCTTTATGACAAAATGCTTGATAATGTCGAAAGGTCGTTTACAATCGTTTGAATAATTAATTTTTGATATCGAAATTTCATCAATCATCCTCAATCCATATCTTAAACTAATAGATCTGTCAATAACAGTATCATGTATACAAACTCCAACAATTTCAAGTAAATTTCTGAGGACTCAAACTCATACAGAAAAAAATACGTACCTACTAAGCCACAGCAACTTGTGAAAGATTACAAAATATGGTAGAATTTCCTTATTTTTATTTATTTAAAACAGACAGATACGTGCAGAGGCCTCAATTTGTAGAACAGTAGAACACAATTTTCTTGAAATAGGTCAAAAATGTGTCACATCTCAACCATTATAAATGGTACAGATACTTCGTGTCTTTCTAAGATTGGATACCAGAACCGTACAAATGGCGACAGCCGCCAATGTGCTAAGATAAATTTGCCTGTCTTAATTTTTGAAATAAGGACACCCATTGTTTAAAACAAATCATTCAATTTTCTTATTCCACTTTTAAGGTGTTTATTGTCACTTCTTGATCGAAAGGCATGATATTTTAAATAATAAAAACACATTTTTAGTGCTCAATTCCATAATATATTTTTTGATCAGGACCAGTTTCGATCATCGCGAACACTATTAACTGAACTGGTCTTGATCAAAAAATATATTGTAGAAATAAGTACTAAAAATGGCAAATTTAACTGACAAATTTCTCAGTTCTGTTGCATCCGTGTGATAGAATGCCTGACGATGCCGACAGGCGAAATCCGAGTCGAAAAACAAGTGGAATCGTACATAGTTGTAACAATTCATTTTGATATTGAATTCCATCAAGCACCTTCAGTCGACATTATAAACTAAAAAATGTGTTTTTATTATTCTTAGTATATAAGTTGATAATGCTCGTGTTCAGAGAAACCGATTCTGATTTTTTTAATGTGAAATTGTTGAAATAGTACTAAAGTTGGTGTTTTATTATTTAAAAATAATGCCTTCACACCAAAAAGTGACAGTTAATATCTTAAAAATTCGTGTGTCATCAAAAGTGAATATGGACCTTCAATGTTCACCGATTGTAGATAAAGCTCTTTCAACCAAGATTTTGAAGTCATTAAAAAAACACCACTCATTGACGACAACACAAATCCGAATAAAAAAAAGCTTTTTTTACCATTCCTATTTATGTGCATTATCCAATGCGACAAACTGTTCATTGAGATATTCTTCAAAATATTTTAACAAAGAAATTAAAATTCGGAGTCGCTCGTTATTCGTTACTTCGTTACCAAAAACAGGGCTCCAACTAAAACTCCATAGCCTTGCTTTTAACGTTAAAAGATGCATGAAAAATGCAAACGCACAGCTTGAGGATTTGAAGCATTAAATGCCTGGGATTTATTTGTGCATAGCATATGTAATCATGAAAATAGTACCACGTGTGTGATAATGAATTGGAAAACAATTTTCGACCGAACGTCAAGAGTAATATGTAAATTCTTTTATTTTACCGCCCCTCATTTATGACGCCCGGGTGCCTTCCTTCCTTCCAAAATGTTCGACTGACCTGACCCTGTATGGAACTATTGTACTATAATATAATCGGATCCAAGCAGGCTTTTATATTACTTTTCTGACGAAGGTGACGTAGATCGACGTTTATATAAAGCTAAAAGAATTTCCCTACGCTAAACGAGCATAGAAAACAGTTTTGCTCATTTATTTTACAAAATAGTTATTTTTACATTACGTAAATTACACTGTTTTATTATTCAAACGAGTAATAACAAACAAAACTGTTTAATTTTATAAACTTTAGCCTTTAATTTTCAAAGAATATTAAGCAGTACTTAAAGAAAGAAATAATTCTATTTTTTCAGCTCGTAACATTAAGGTTCTACACAAACACAATTAAATTTTCTTTCAGTTAATCGGGGTTTTTTTTTTAATAAATTCAATACAACCCTTCTTTTCTATTTGAGTCATGATTATGCACAATTATGTACTTTATGTATATCTATTTTATTGTAATCAATAATAAATATACTACATCTTTTTCGAATTGTTACAACGTTATACTTATAACGTGGAATATAATCCTGTGGAATTAACATGGATTCGTGTGGAATCGTACAAAGTTGTAACAATTCAAATTTGATATTCAAATTCATTTGATGCATAGTAAAATATCACTAGGAAATCAATTAATTTTTCACGCATATCTTTTTGGCTGATTGTAAAACCAGAAAGAAGCTTTAATTTTACTTATCTAAATAGCCTACCCCACTTTGTTCTTGTTCCAAAGATGTAACAACGGTCATTTAAGCCGCAGTTCTGACTGAACTTTCTCTAAGCTACCAAGGGATGTTTGATTAATCATGTTGAAGAGAAAATTATTAGCTTTTAATCTCGTAGAAATTTTAAGGGTAGAAAATAATTGCATCGTTATATAACAACGAACAATGCGTACGATATTTTATTCAAAATACTAAATTCTAATGTAAAAAAATCATAATAATAAGTTTCATAATTTTTCAACGTTATTTTGACATCACTATCGTCAAAACTACGAGGAAATAAAAAAATAATCTTAGCTTTATATAGTATATACTGTTTCAGAAGATACAGACAATATATTGTTTTACTTATTGTTCCATCACAACTTTTATGTTTAATTTAATTACAAAATATTTTAGTATGTGAAAGCTGTCCAAATAAAATATGCAAACTGTTATTATGTGTATATTAAAATTGAATGACTATGAGTATTTTCTTTAGTATGGATGATATATTAATGTTTGTTTTGTCATTCAATCAATCTAGTATCAATAAATAAATGTCATTATTGCAATAAAAACTGATTCAAACCATATCGTCTCTTTCAGTCGATAGTTCTCGTGACAAGCAAAACCGGTCTTCATAATAAAATATATTCTGCAAATAGTACTAAAAATATGTTTTATTATTTAAAAAACCATGTCTGTCGATCAAAAAGTGACACTGAAGTTAACACAAAAGAAGTGATTTGAGAAGTGATTGAAAGCCTCTTTAATTTAAAATGTAAGAAATTGTAACCATTATTTATTCATCTATTGATAATTACAACTTATTTAAAAGATATCTACCTTAAAACTTTTTATGTCTCCGCACAATTTTACGGCTCACTAATGATGGCTTTTAAATTTCTATAATAAAAAAGTTGTTTTCACTCTTTTAAACAATAATTGATTTTCAATTTTGTAACAGTACAAACAGTTTCAATTTCCGCTTAAATTTTTTAATCAAACTCGATACAAACCTTCAATGTATACTTCTGTCAGAAATATCTCTTAACAAACAGATTAATCAGTTAAATTGATTTAGTTTATGTCGATTAAAACTGATTAACTTAGCATCACCCTAATGGGATCACAATAATAATCTTGGTGTGCAGTAACGATATAGTATAAGGATACTATTATAACTAGTGCGTAAAGCGTCATGACTCTTGATCGTGCCGTTCTAACATTGAAAATTATATGCGTCATGAATGTTTGCACAGATGAAGGTTAAGAATCCATTATCATAACGCACCACTGGGTCCAAATTGTGTTACATTTCGGGGCGCTTTGAATGTTCCGGAAACTTTATTTGGTTACGCAATCGTTGCTAACACAATGTACGGTCAATTATAATTTAACACAATTTGAACAAAGGATTCAACTGAACGATAACTATAGCAATTTAAAATTAGGATAATATTTAACAAATAAATGGCAGTGTTTATAAATATTCCATAATTTTATTTCATCAAGATGGGAGCGGTTTTTTTTGTACAAAATATTGACTCAATTATTTATTACCTGTAAATTGAATAATTTGATATTTTAATGTTAGAACTATATTATAACACAGTCAAAAAATAACCTAACCTTAAGGTTTATATTTTAGTGATATTCCTCTTATATATAAGCAAAGAAAACCGTTTACTGACTGTCTGTTCTATCGCAACTGGACAGAAGAAATGCATGAAAATGTCGAAAGAACAAAACCCGTCTGGTAAATGAAGAAACTTACACGATGAAAAAATAACAATATATTTAAATTCTACAAAATTTATGAGATAAAATACATAGTTGATAGATATTTCGGCTTACCCTTCATCAGAGCTCCATGTAGTTCTGATGCTGACTACTTATTTACTTATCATTTATCTTATTTTTATAATATAGATAATCTATTTATTATCTTATTATTTATCTTCTAGAATTATCTTCTCTTGTCTTAAGAACAGGAAGAATTGCTCAAGCCGGTACAGCCTACGAATTATTCCGATTACTTAGGTCAAATGTAGTACATTTTTCAAATTTGCAGCCAAACTCGCCAGCACAGAAAGACATACATACGGCTTAAAGTAAATTTAGAGACAATCTGAACACTTATTTTAAGTTAATTGATTGAATTGGCATCCAATTGGTAGAACTCCATTATAACACGGTGAAAAAGAAAAATAGCAATGTATTTTAGTTCTGCAAAATTATTTTTAACAAATATAGTTGATAGCTATTTCGGCTCACGCCATCGTCAGATCTATGCTTAAACTAACAATCGCTTATCTATATATAGCTGTGCAGAAAAGGTCCCAAACACATCCTCTCTCCTGTTCCAACGGCTTAGCTTGTTACTTTAACACAATGACACTAAATTTTCAAAATTCTAAATGAAACAATAGGTGTCTATGACAATAAGATTATATGTGTGACGGAAGTGGTTCTTATGGAAGCAAATCAGACCACCCCTTTGTGATAGGGTTGGACTAGTGGGGATACTATTATATTAGTTTGTTCGTTAAGAATCCTTTGTGATAATTGATGTCTATTGATTTCCAGCTGTTCCAAAATCGTCATTCTGCGACCTTTACTACAAATATACAAACAGACTTGAGTAGATATACTTCTACCTGTCTGTCCGATATAAACATGAGCCACAGGACATTTTATAAATACCGTCTGTCCAGTTTATTAATTTTATCCTTATTTTAAGTGTAAGTCATCGTTTCATGAGTGTTTGCTCCCGGGACAAACTCAGCAATTAAATAATTTTAACGTTAGCTAAAATACCAGACGTACGTCTGTGTTTCCATCTTTTGGACAGATATCTTGAACATCATTTTAAATAAACAATTGAAAAAATATTACGTTTGTTTTACTTTGAATTTCATATTTATGTTATTAGCGATATTTTATTTCTTAACCCTGAAAAAATCATGTATTTATATATACACATTACAAAATTACAGATTACAAGTTCATTGCTTTTGCAACGTCAAAATATTTAAACATTTAATGTTGGAAATTAAGGAAATAAAAACAAACAATAAGGATGATCTTTTGCCTACTAAATTCTAGCAAGATAACTTATTGTTGGATCGGCCTGACACAAACGGGACTTTTTGGTAGATATTTCGAAATGCGGTTGTTCCGCAAATACTTATACACTTTGGAAGTACTCGATGGCGCCAAAAAGGCCACGAATGCTGACAGACGGAGTCGATTATTTTCCCGCCAAGGAAACGATCTATAAATTGCTTTTCAAATAAGTGAAACCTTCTTCGATCCGGATGAAAAATAACGACACGTAAGAAACCACCTTTAAGGCTTTCATTATCACTTGTCGGTGGAAAGGCATTGTATTTTAAATATTGAAAACACATTTTATAGCACTGGTTTTGCAGCTTTATATTATTATTTAAAATAAGACCTTTTACACCTTTGAAAATTATTATTAATTGATTCGATTTGATACATACAAAAATTATTCTTTTTACAATGGTAATTGATTTTTGTTGAAGATAAAAAAAATATTGAAAACTCATTAGTTGTATGTATAGTTTATAATTTATAATATTGACTGAAGGACCTTAAAGTTACTTCAATAAAAAATTTGAATTGTTGAAATTTTGCACGATTCCACATATTTTATTTATTTCATCTTTCAGCATCTTCGGGCACTTATATCACACAGAAGCAACAGAACTGATACACAATAAACAGTTAGCATCAGTTATATACTCAAAATGAAATTACAAAGAAAAAACACATTACACCAAGCACCTTTAGTCGATATCATAAATTAACTTTATAATTCATTGTGTTCCTTACAATGATATTAAAATGTCCATTATTTGAACGTAAAATTTTCCGATTTGATATTCTTCTTAAAAAAAAGTATTTCATATTTCCATCACGAAAAGTGAAACCCGGCTCATTAGTGACTAAGCATGTTAAATCGTAAAAAGTTTTAACAATTTAAATTTATTTTTATACAACTATCTTACACCAAATTGAATGATATAATCTAATCAATTGTTTTGACACGTTATTTCGAACATATATTTGGATCTGTATTTTTCCTTCGTAAATTATTCTTCTAGTATAATACCTTTGCAAAATATTTATTACGTGCCAGTTTTATTGCATCCGTACAATTACTAAAGATGCCGAAAGGTGAAACCCGAGTCGTTAGTGACAAAAAAATGGGATCATATAAATTTTACAAAATTCAAACTTCAAAAACCATCATATTTTCTTTTGTGTCGCTGATAATTTTTCTCGCTGAGATTTCGGAGTATATCAAAATGAATATTATTTAATTATTTTATCAACCCTTTATCTTTCTCTTATTCTCAGAATTCTTATCTGTTTAAAACGGGTTTATCCGTTTTTTAATTTAAAATATTATAAAACGTGCTTACCTTTGTTAATTAGGAATTTTTAATTCTAATCCTTTTTGATCAATTACTATTTTAATAAATTAGCTTAATTTTAAAATGAGTTTTTTTTCATGAAAATTTTCCAGGCGGCGGTAATTTGTTTGCGAAGATTTTCTGGTGGTGAATCGTGTACGATTAATTTTCCTCAAAGAAAAAAAGTGTTCTTTCTCCTTTTTTATCAGTTTTTTTGCATCCGTATGATAAAATGCGTGAGAATGCCAAAAGGTGAAAATCGGATTGTGACAGATAAAACATGTTGATACGTTTCAGTAGTTAGAATTTAAAAATTGCTTCACCAAATAATTTATCAAAAAAAGTGCAGAATGAATAGTTAATTTAGAAAATAACGATATGATACGAAGTATTTCTCAATGAAAAAAAATATATAAATAATAATCTTATTATCAATTTAAAAAAGCATCATTTATATTTATTTTATATGCTGTACAATGATTAAAATAGTTTATCATTTATTCCATGATAGTAAATATTATTGTAAAAATTTATAGAAAAGCTTTCACGCCGTTCGTCAAGCGAAGCTTTTTTTGGAACAAAGAAACCCAAACCCTTCTTCAGCACTTAATCTGATTACTGATGGTAGAAAAGACGAAAAAGGGTATCAGAATCCTGAATTTTCCGGAGACACGTATTCTTTTACTCATTATCTTTACTACTTTTGTTGTGGAATCGGTAAAGCCAATTGGCGGTGGCAAAATGAACCTTTGAGATTGTTTTTATCACTTTGATAAACTTTCAAAAGGCTGCCTAAGTAGATACTATAAATAGCCACAGATTTATGGGTGTTACTTTTGCACTTAGAGAAGACTAATACTTTTATTGACTCTTTGAGCTTTATTTATGAATAGCAATGAAGTTTTAAATGTACATGAGATTTTGAGAAATTTAACCAAAGATTTGACATTAATGTCAAAGGAAATAGTTTTGATATGTTCGGTGGATATTTAGCAAGAATTCAAATCCAGCGTAGAAAATATATCCCTGTGAATAAATAGCAATGTATTTTAGTTCCACAAAATTTATAAGATAAATTTGATAGCTATTTCGGTTTACACCCTCGTCAGAGCTACGACGAATAGTTATATTCTTCTATAGTTCAACTGTAACATAAAATTTTGTAGAACCAAAATACATCGCTATTTATTCACTATGTCATAATGGAGTTCTACCAAGTAAATGCCAATTTAGTCAATAGAAAATATAAGTTATATAATGGTCACTTTTTATATCATTATACAATATTTTGTTAAATAGGTTTGTTCTTCGCAAGAATAATCTTTAAACTAAATATAATGTAAGAATCAATTAACATCGAACGTATTTCTTACAATTGAATGTGTTAGGTTTAATTTAATGATTTCCTAGGGATGGGTAATTGCTTATCAATAATTTAACTGGTTTTGTAAATAAAATAAAGATATTCATTTAAAATCTTTGATGGACCCGTTTACCTTAAAATAATGACTGTCGCTCCTTCTCCCTATATAAGTTTATCAGATCTTAGTGTCGACTGACACTTCTAAAAACACACATACGTTATATGTATGTCTTAACAAGTTGTTCTATCCAGAACATTGTCATAGTTAGTGTAAAATTTCATCAAATGACAATGTTTTGAAATAGTAGATTGCCAAGTCCACTTTCTTTTAATTATTTTTTTTATCGATTATTTTAATGATATGTTCATAAAAAGTCCACAGAAAAACGTATATACTTAAATTCTTTTCTCAATGTTACGTTGTTGCAAACCTGTGAAGTGTTATAAGACTGTTTAAAATGCGTGTTCTTATAATCGAATGATATAACGAAGAGTCAATACTCTTGTTTTATACTATGAAGACAAATTAGCTTAAATGCTTCCTTTTTTTAGATTTTTTCTATATGAAATAATGTGTTTCAAAATTAATATATTATAGAACGACTATAATAGTTGATACCTATTTTGAACACCATAGATATTAACATTATGCCAAATATTTATTTTTATAAACATACTTAACAATATTGTGTAGCCCGCATAGCCTAAAACTTCAAATTATCTCTCGTCCTTATGAAGTTTTCAACCCCCTGCAATCCAGAACTTCCGTATTTAATCAGTGTTGCTTAATTTCCAAATATTTTACCCTTCGCAAAAATGACAAACTTCTTGAATAACTAAGAATCAATTGGAGAATTTATACAATTAAAATCTCTTCAAAATTATTCAAATAAGCTGTTTTCTTTTTAGACATTATTATGTTATGTCTTCAAAAATTCATATTTCAAAAATATCACAGGGTAATTAAGTTTGTTAAAAAAAACCGTGGCCTAAAGTTAAATGACACTATAATTTTGTGTGTGTTTTTTTTACGATTGATAAATACATAAGTTAGCTTGTTTTTTTACAAAATATATTCGACTGAAATGATGGTATACATTTCATATTGATTATTTAGTGTCAAACGTTATTTAAAACTCCTGCACGATTCCAATATCCGTGTGTGTATTTCGACCGAGCTAATGCGAATGTTCCGTAACAGGGATTTATGGCGATTATGTTTTAACTCTTCGTTTGGTTTCCTTCATTAATCAGGTGTATATTTTTGCAGGTGGCTATCGATTAGCAAGTAGATTTTACCCCAAGGCTTGCAAACTTTCCCATGTTATTTAATATTTTTTGTAGTTTTATTTAGGTAACATATATCGAGCATCATTTAGGTGCAGATATTGTAATGCTTTGTAACTTTGTCATCTATAAAATACGCTGTTATTTTTTATATTTACTTTTTATAGGTATTAGGTTTCTTACTACTAAGATCTTTCATATCTCACGTGGAAGAGTACATTTGGGTATCAAAAGTAGTTCTTAATAATGCTTGAAATGAGCAAAACCGGCTTACGAATATAAAATTGTGAAAATAGTTAAGTAAAATATGTTTCATTTTTTAAATATACACAAATTTTTTGTCTGACTTATCGTAAATATCTCAATAAATAGCTGACTAACAACATCAACTGGTAAAATGTGAACCGTTTGTATCAACAGTTGAAATTATCACACTATAGTATTTTAATGGTTGATATAAAAAAAAGTGTTAAAACTTGTAAATTTGAATTGTAAAGATTTATATGTACGATTCCACGTGTTTTGTCTCAAACGACCCGCGTTTCGCCCACACATCATATCTATCAACACACCAAATGAAATAAGAATGTTATCAGTTTTAATTTATACTAAGTTTCCTTTATTAAAATACGAAAAAGAAGATTCAACATGTTTTGTCACTAACGACCCGGGTTTCGCCTTTCAGCATCTTCAGGCATTCTATCACACGTATGGAACAGAACTGGTCTAATGTGATAGACTGCCCGAAGATGCCGAAAGGCGAAAGTCGAGTCGTTAGTGTCAAAACACGTGGAGTTGTACAAATTTTAAGCAATTCAAATTTGATATTGAAATTCCATAATGTGTGGTAGACTGTCTGAAGATGTCGAAAGGCGAAACTCTATAGAAGATATTCTAAAATTGTGTTAAAATTCAATCAAAATGTAACCCCGATTTTTCGTGATAGTTTTCACAGGGACGCCAATAATGCTGAATTGGTTTTAAAAATATTTTCGGTGTTGGAATATCCTGTAATCATCACAGCGGGGAATGGGGAAAAAGCAAAAAAATCTCGATGATCGAACGTTTTAATATCTACAGTAACCTTGTAACGTAATATAGTATGTAAGAGCAAATTTCTGCTTTTGACTTAATGATGGCGCGACATTACTCAAAGCATATCTCCACTCTGCTGGTCGAGTTATTTTCTTTTGTAGCACACATTACATAAAAAAAACTATAACGAGAAATGTACTTATGACAACCTTTCATCCCTCTCGTAAATCTTAGCCTTGATTCGGTGCTTTTTTTTATGTAAAACCTACGTATATATATATTTACGATTTCGGGTTACAAATGAAAACTGTTAGAATTAATGTAATGAATGTATTAAACATCAAAGATATTTCCAAAATTTAATTATTAAAACTTTGTAAGATTCCACATGTTTTGTCATTAACGACCCAGGTTTCGCCTTTCAGTATCATCAGGCATTCTATCATACGGATGTTTATTATATATGCTATTATAAATATATTTGATAGTTGATTATTATTTGCTGTAAACCCTTTCAAGAATGACTCATTAAGAGGATCAATCGTTAACGAAAATTATCACAAGCAATTGTATTAATTATTATTAGATCATTATTATTAAATTTGTTTTATCTGCCATTTAGTTCTTGCTTTGGGGTCTGTGTTTTCCTGTAATTAATATCGTTCATATACAGAAGATACTTATTGCTTATTGTGCGTCAGTTATGCTGCATCTGTGTGATGGAATGCCTGAAGATGCCGAAAGGCGAAACCCCGACGTTAGAGACAAAACATCTGGAATCGTACAAAGTTTTAAAAATTCAAATTTGATATTGAAATTGAACCAAGCACCTTCGATACCATACCATAAATCAAATAATATGTCCAAATGATTTATAATGTTTCGGTTTCGCTCATCGCAAACATTATCAACTGAATGTCAGTTATCGATTGCTTATCAATTTAATATCAATTACCGGTTGATAATGCCTGCAATGAGCAAAACCGGCAATAATCATAAAATATATGGTGGAAATAAGTACTAAAAAAAATTCTTTTTATTTTTAAAATATTATATCATGCCTTTCCGTCAAAAAGTGACAATTAACACCTTAATAGTGATGTTTACCATTTAAAGCTAGTATTTATCCTTTTTCACTAGGTTTTTTATCAGGTTTCACCTTTCGGCATCTTCGGGTAAATGGAATACACACGGATGCATCAGAACTAACACACAATAAACAGTTCGCATCGTTAAACAACTGAGTCATAGTCTTTTTACGCACCACTAGAAATATGATTATTTACTGAAATTGTAATGATTATAGTACTAATCATTTTCTTCATTGAGATATGAGAGAATAGAGTCATTGTTCTCGGATTTAAGCCCAATACTTAATTCCACCATCATCTAAACGTTATTTTTTCACTCAATCACTTCAAAGGTTAAATTCAAATATAGCTGGCTTTGACGATAGTGTAAGGTGAAAAAGCTTATTAAAAGCTTGTATGGTAAAATTCATGTATAAATAATATATTTTTACCCTATTTCATTGGAATTCGTAAAAAATATTCCATTAATATTTATATTCATCCACACGTAAACTTTTTAATCGACATTTGATTTTGTACACAAAATATATAGTTTTTATTGCTTCAATTAATATTATATTATAGACAATAAAATTATAGAATATGGATGAGCTTCCAAAGAGCAATAAACTTATATTACCCCTTTATTATTTGTAGTTTTGGCATTGTAACGAATTATTTTCTTTTTATATACTATAATGAGGAATATAAAACGTCTAGTTATATCATAAATCCATCAATCCTAAATCCGTTTCACTCTGCAATTCGTCGTCTCTGGGATAGTTGTCCTGTCTTAAAAAAATTAAAACAATTTGAATTCGCGCCCATTATAAGACGATGAAAGAATAGCAATATATTATAGTTGATAAAATATATAAAGTTGATGGCTATTTCGACTTATCCCTCATCAGAACCATATTTATATATTTAAACGTACGTCTACGAAAGCGCGCATGTTTATAGCACAATACTTTTTTACTATAAACGTTTTTCTCAACAAAAAAAACTAGATTATTTCTCACTTCGAGTAATGCATAAAATCAAAGTGCCGTATTTTAAACTTTATTAGCACAATATGAAACTAGGGTGTTAGAACTAAAGAGAAGATGTATTGTGTATCTTTTAGACACAGCTATTTATAGATAACTAAATACCCTGTAATTCATAATATATATCAACTATTTACCTTATCGATTTTGAAGAGCTAAAATATATTGCTATTTTTTCACAATGTTACCATTTAACTTGTTTTCTGTGATATTTTGTGTTCCTTGTGTGGCTATGATGGTGTATTTGATTATGTAAAATAATATGAAAACTGCTCCAAGCGTGCAGTAGGTCAAATGTAGATTTCCACTTAGTCAGAAACGTCTTATCCCGAATATCAAATAACAAATCAGTATTGTTGAGATCGACACTGCAATCTAATGTTGATGAGAAACGTATCCAGCTCTCACTAGTTACCTTATTTTGAAAAGTTTCCAACTGCACTTGGCCATGTTTCGAGACTTTTGAGGCTTAGAGCAGGCACGGGCAAACAACAAGCTGCATGCGACCCGTCGTATATTTTTGTTGCGGCCCGCGGGCAATATTATTTATTGATTGAATTGTCATTCACTTGGTAGAACTCCATTATGACATGGTGAAAAAAATAGCAATGTGTTTTACAAAATTAATTTTGTAGAACACATTGCTATTCACGAGTTAACAAAAATATTATAAATATTTTAAATTATTTTTAAAAAATTCTCGTAATTCCATCATTTCGGTCTTGTTTAAACTAAAAAGATTTTTTTCTTAATTTAAATTGTGCGTCTTTTAAATTTAAACTTTACTTAATATAATACTTTAACACTTATTTATTGTAAAATTAAGTAAATCTTGCCGTACTAGCATTATTGATACAATTTATGATACCGACTGAAGGTGCTTGATGGAATTTCAATATCTCTATATTTCAAAAAAAAAATATATACCAAAAATGTCAAGTAGAACCTTTTCAATACAAAGTAACGATCAGCTTTCTCTTATGTCTTGAGTGACGTGCCTCTTTTATACACAGTCATCCATATTGATTGTCGCACAATAACCCAGAAACTGTAAGCAAGAGCTGATTTTAAATATTAATCTCTATAATACATATTTCTATTATAAGTATATTCCATGAATCCTTGTACTTAGTTTAGTAAAAATGCCTTTTTGACCAAGAACTTAAGTTTTCATCGTCTTCTGAAAAAAACACATTTACGATATTTACTGTTTTTATGCCAAGGTTACTAATTAAAACAAGGGTATTTATCTAAAATTTTGAGTATATAGTTACCAGGTATACTTAACTACAGGTTCAAGAACTGGGGATATGAATGGTTGTAATACGTACGATTAATTTGAGGTTCTGTAATCGTTCCTGTCCTGTAAAGAAATAATCATTTTTGATTATTTTGCCAACCGTAAAGTCCTTAAACGATGTTAATGGCTATCTGAAGGATGTAGTCAGCGGATGCAAAAAGACAGAGCTGCGAGGCGGTCGTATGCTACTTCAAGAAAGAGGAAATGGGGACGTTTTCCAAAAAGAAGATACAACCTTTTTTAAATGTAGAAAGTAAAATTGCCTACGTTGAAAACAATACTGAAAAACTTTCATATTGTTTTCCTGTTATATTACGTTAGGTATTAAGACATTGTGCACCTAGGGCCACAATTTTCTTCGCGTGGTACAACCTTGTTAATGACGAGTTTTGGTAACACAAGGAAGTTTTTTTTTTAATCGATACAACATAATATATGTCAACTGTAAGTACAACACTTTGCTTCTAAAAGATGTCGCTATGGAATTACAATCGTCAACTTTATGCGAAATTAGTCCATGTAACGTGGATCGTACATATACGCGAATTTTCTCCGGCAGGCACTGCAATCACGGAATCGTAGACCGTATTTATACGCTCGTGACACACAACCGGTTTAAGCAAAAAAACGAGTTTTTTTTGTCGATAGCTGTTTGAGAAAGTATTTCTAAAAATTTAATAGTTTTTCAATTTAATATTCTCAAACAAATTAATATTAAAAATCAGTGTGATGCTCGCGAAATAAGAAACCGGCCCTGTTCATAAAATATACTGTTGAAATTGAACTAAAAGAACTGTTTTTATTATTTCTAATTTATTCTATCGACTGAAGGTGCTTGATGGCATCTCGATATCAAGTTTAAATTGAAACTTTGTATTATTCCATGAATATATCTTAGTTTTGTTGCCTCCGTGTGATAGAATGCCTGAAGATGCCGAAAGGTGAAACCTGGGTGAAAGTGATAAAACATGCGGGATCGTAAAAAATTTCAACAATCCAAATTTAGATCAATATTAAATTATGACTGGGTGAAAAAATAACAATGTATTTTAGTTCTTCAAAATTTATCAAATATAAAGTTGACAGCTATTTCGGCTTACACATTCATCAGAACTATATTCAAGTGTACATTTACTAATCTATATATAGCGGTGTAGAAAAGGAACACTATGCATAATCACTTCTGTTCTAAAACCTAGTTTTATACTATGTATAATAAATGCTTAAATTTTTCAAATTGATTTTATGTATTTCTCGAAGTGAGAGTAAATCTGAATTAATTAATTAAATTATGAGCAAAGAAATAATTGATGAATACTCATTGACAAGAATAATGGAAAAGAAAACTTTTTAATTGAATATCTGAACACTTAAAAAATTAAAGGAACTGTAATAATTTTAATAATCAATATTTAATCCATCTGAGGATGCATAATTGTTCTAATAAAATACTTTTATGAAAAATCATAAAAACCTTTGGCATAAATGATCACAATAACTAGAAGAGCTCTGTTTAAATAATCGTGAATGGTGTTGCTCATCGCCCCGAAAAAAAACGGAAATAAACAAATAAATTTACACAGAATTGTTCGCGGTTTTTCTCGTAAAATACATCGCTTAAAATTCATTCAACGTAGAGATGTTTCGTTCGAGCTCATTTTTACCACAGTTTCGCCGCCCACGCACCTCTGCGCACATATTTATTATGTTATATATTTGACGGGTGGCTTTATCGGTGGGCACAAAAAGTGTGCATTTTTCTAAATATACTACACACATTAAAAATTCTTTTCTGGAATCTAGACTCACGTTTCCTCAAATAAAATAAACACATGATATTTGTTTATACAACTGCAACTCTGGTGTTATTTGTGTAGATATTTAAAAAAATAAAAATACATTTTTTAGTACTTATTTCCACAATACATCCTTTGATCAAGACCGGTTTCGCTTCATCACGATGATTATCAACTGACGGAATACAATTTATAAGCAAATTTATGTGTACAAAAAATTTTAATTAAAGGTAGCAAGTATATAAAACCATCGGTTGAAGAACTAATTAAAAATTTGCAAGGAATCTTACAATAATAATACAATACAAATAATGTAAAAAACTTATTTAAAAGTAATATGTAAAAAATCACTAATTAATAATTTTCAAACAAAATTAAGGTAAATCAATAATCAATAAAGAGCTCTGAACAATCTTAAAGAACACATTAGAAGATGTAAGGAGTGGGAAATTTTAATAACAATATAGTCGAACGTCAATTTCTAACAGATTTTTCACATTATTTATTTAATATTTTATTAAATAATTAATATTCACGCATTTTTTCGATTGTAGGGCATATATTTCTTTATAAAGTTGGTGTCTCTGACTATGTTGTCTCTGTTTTCATAATTATTTCTTTCTTGTTAATGGACTTATAATTTGGAATAATTTTTAATGAAAAAATAATATACTTTTAAATAAACGTAGACATTTTATTTTCAAACTATTTAATTATATTTGTAGCGTACAGTTTTCATCGCTATTTAACTTACAAAGACTTTACACTAGATGTCACTGGTATTATCCGATTGTTTCTCTATACATGACGGTTATCAATTTACATCTGATTTATTTCATCTTCCGTTCTCCACTGTTCTATTTGTAACTATTGCAAAACCGCAAATCACAATATTAATGTACAAACTGTGTTAATCTACTTTGATCGAACCAAAGTGTTCGTGTTAAATTCAAATTATTACAATAAACTACTGAATATGTGAAAAATGTTGTCATGGAAATCGCAAACATCCCACAAACACTCGTATAACTGGCGCCCAACTTACGAGCCTCCAGTGAAGTACCTAATTGAATCTGCGAGAGGTTCACATTACAAAGAGTTTACTAAGAATAGTGTAAATTCCCAAACAACAAATGCCCAACATACGGGTCTTATTTCATGCGATTAAATCTCATGAATAATTACAGACTATTATTACAGAATATTGTTTAAATTATATAATAAATTTAGATATATTTAGAACGATTACCTATAAATTATTTTCATTGTTCTTAAGCCATTATTATCGCATTTTTTCTAGTTTTGTATCATATATTGAATAATAAAAACATTTGTTAGTACTTTTTTCTAAGATATATTTTTGAACAGGACCGGTTTCGCTCATCTCGAGCATTATCAACTGATAGAATACAATTGACAAGCAAGTTTTTTATACAAAATATTTGAGTTAACGGTAGCAGGTATACAAAACCATGGGTGAAATCATACGTTATTAATACAAATAATTTAAATTAGTTTTAAAATTAAATGTTCACAATCACATAGTAATAATTTTCAAACAAAAATAATTTAAATCAATAATCCATTAAGAAATCTGGATAATCGAATCGAACTCATCAGGAGAAGTAAAGAGTGACAAAATTTGTGTTAAGTGTTTTCATTATTTAAAATATCATGCCTTTCCATCAAGAAGTGACAGTTAACAAATTAATAGCATTGTATCGGATGATAATGTTCTCTATGAGCGAAACCGTTCTTGATATGGACAATATAAAAATGTGGAAATTTTAACTTTTTAGAAATATTAGAAAATTGAGTTTTTCTTACGAGCCACTTAAACAGTCTCATTAAGTATTCAGGCAATATCAAATAAGTAATTTTAAACTCAATTACTTTCAGTCAAATTGTGAATGATTTTTTTCTGTCTTGGATATTATTACCTTATTCCCTTGTGGTTTTATGAACAAATATCCAAACATACAATATTGGATTTGGTCTTGCGAATCACCAATGCCAGTATCGAGAAAAATTTCTCAAGATCAACCTTGAACGATCGTTATTTACACTATTGAAGCTCGATCAACAAGTAATCTAACCAAAACAATAGAATAAAACCTGAGAGGCTTCCTCATAACTATCGATATTCTAAATATGGATTTCAAATTATTTTCCTATTAAAGCTCATCCTGTCCTTGAGATGATTAGCAAAACACGCAAACAAACCATACAAACTTTCATTTATAAAGCGTCTGAAGTAGTATTATATCAGAGTCAGGGATGGTAAATTGGTGGCACGCGAAAATGTGTGTTTTTAAACATAATATATGCATTTATTAATCATAACTGAAAAAAAGGTTTAATTAAATTTATTACGGTGAAAAAAAGCAATGTATTTAATAATAATCCGACAAAACTGCTATTGCTTAAATACATTGCTGTTTTTTCATCGTGTTATAATGGAGCTCTACAAAATAAATGCCAATTACATCAACAGATATTTATTTTTTTATTACTTGAATAAAAGATTCATATTATTCCATGTGAATAAAGGTTTTGTGTCTCGTGTCCCGAGATTCGAAACAGCTAAAACTTCGAAACCCATTATTAAGTGGAGAGGAAATTGGAAATGTTTAAAAAATACTAAATAATTAAGCACCGGTTTTATTTTAATCTCTGACGTTCTTAATTGCATGCATCATTTAGTTTATGCCAACCTAGCAACAACAAAAAAATCTATATATATAATATATGCATAGGCAAGATACTTTAAAGGAAAAGATTTACTAATGCTGTTTAATTAAATAAAACGAAGGATAAAGTTAATTCGTCACAAAGTAATGTTAATTTTAATTAACGCTTTATTTGAAACAATTATATAGTTTAACTAGCACCGCTCAGTTACCTTCATCTAACTTTGCAGTGCTTAGAAAACATCCCTTCTCTAAAGCGACAGCACTGCTATTACTGTAATGGAATTAAAATTTGCATATATTCAAAGAAAGCTCCGCTATGGACACTCAAAGCAACTTTCATTTATTTTATTGTAGGTTAGTTTCTAATCTTGCTCACTAAAAAAACAAACAGTAGTAATCACTTTTTAAGCAATGTTAAATTAAAAAATAATAATCGAAGCATCTACAGCATGTTTTATTAATCGTTTTGCAAAGAATTGTAGCTTTTAATCTTTAAGAAAATCGTTGAATATAAAATAATACCATTTTTTTTTGACGTGTTTTTCTAGCTCTACAAATTTTACCTATGGCTTTTAATGTGTTAACTGACATTTTGTGTGGGTGTGTTTTAGTGGATTGAATATTTAAAACACAATTCTTAGTACAATTTCCATAATTTAAAATTATTAATATCAAGACTGGTTACGCTCTTCGTGTGCATTTTCATCTGACATTTTAAATATATTTGGTATCAAAAATTTTTCATGATTTTCTTCATTTTCGAGGCATTTTTTCAATATGAAATGTTGTTTTATTTGTACTGTATCAGTCGATAATGCTCGCAATACGGGAAACTTTTCGTTGTACTCATAATATATAATTGTGTAAAACAGTCCTTAACGTTGTTTTTTATCATTCATATCTAAAAAATTAAAGTAATGGACGTTGCAATCAAAAAATCTTCCTCCCATGTCCATATTCTAAATTGAATATATGACTAAGCTTGATTTTAGTTTCATAATAGTTTATTCATGAAAAATTATGTAACGATTTTTTTAGTTTCTTATTTTTATGCTGTAAACGCAAGTAAATGAAAATTCAATAAATAAAAAAGCATGACAGAATAATAATGACTAATAGAGAATTACAAACTTGTTATTAATTTTCCAAAATCTCTTTAAGCACCTAATATTTCACAATTAATTGCTATCCACGCCTATCTTAAATCATATAATATGCAAAAATTTACACTCATTATTTGTTTATAACTCAGAATATCGAAATCACCGAATTACTAGCTTAAACGTATCTGTGACGTCACCAAAACCTAGCCAAACGATCAACTCAAAATGGCTGTTTTCTGTTTGTGACACGAAAAATAATGCGTATATTTCCTATACGGAGAAATATTTTATCAATTTGATGTGCATCGATAGGAGCGATTTAACAACTTAAATGAAGCGAGCACCAGAGTCGATGAAATTTCAATAAACGTTTCCATTGTATTCCAAAATTATTTTTGTTGTATTATGATGAATATGCATAGTGACATCTATGTAAAATTAGCGTAATGTAAAAAATATTACATAAAATATCTGAACTGATCTGTCAACTCTAAACGATCTATGTGATATAATGCGTTTAGATGCCGAAAGGCGAAACCCAAATCGTTAGTGACAAAATATGTTGAATCGTAAAAAATTTCAATAATTTAAATTTTATATTGAAATTCCACTAAGACCTTCAGTCGATATCATAAATTTTATTTGAACATCTTGCATAGGACGCGACAAGGGCATCCACAATACCGTCGTGATTTATTACGAACGTTTTAAATTAATCAGCGTACTAGACGACAAACATGTTAAATTAAATATGAATAATATATTTTGATTCACACGGTGAAAAAATAGCAATGTATTTTAGTTCTACAAAATTATTTTTAGCAAATATAGTTGATAGCTATTTCGGCTCACGCCATCGTCAGATTCTATATATCTTAAATAAATTAACAATTAACACAAAATTTTTAAGATATATTGTTGATAGCTTTATTATCATCAATATATATAAGTAAAAATACTTCTTAATTGAGGTTTATTATTGAGGTTTCAGAAAATACACTACACACAATAATACTGGCTATTTATGTACACGGTATTCAAGTGGTTAATAAAATGAACGAATGTATCATAGATATGAGTTTTCATTATAAATATTTATATTGATCAGTAAATTTCATTGTATTTTCCATTGGGAATTCAAGATACCAGTATCATTTTTAATATATTAACTGTCACTTCTTGGTGGTAAGGCATGATATTTCAAAAAATAAAATATATATATATTTTTAGCAATATTTCTACGATATGTTTTACGATCAGGACCGGTTTCGGTCATCACGGTCGTTATCAACTGACGATTTTTTAATAATAGTATTTTTTAATAATATAGTAATTAAACTATTGATTTATAACCATCGTTAGTGACATTATCGGTCGATAATGTTTACGATGAAAGAGACGAGTCCTGATTATATAAAAAAAAGTGGATTTAAGTAGGAATTTTTTTTTATTTTTTTAATATATAACTAAACGTTAAGCTATCAAAAACCCTTGTAATTAAATATTACAGCATTCACTGACAGTTCTGTTCAGTTTTTCAGTTCTGTTGCATCCGTGCGACGGAATACCTGAAGATGCCGAAGGGCGAAACCCGGGTCGTTTGTCATAAGACATATGGAATCGTACAAAGTTGTAACAATTCAAATTTAATATTGAAGCTCCATCAAGCACCTTCAGTCGATATCATAAATTATTACAGCATTTGTGAAACATTCATTTTTTTTACTTTAAGCTTATCATAACAACGTAGTTGTATACGAAATTTTCTTAGATCTTTTACTTTTGGTTTCATAAAACCTGCTTGCTATCAACTTATTATTTTTTTTGTATAAATAGGATTGTTTGTATTTTGTATCTCAAGAACCTTGACAAACCAATTTTCACACAAAATGTCATATTTTATTTTACGTTGTCTAAATAGTGTTCATGTAACAAACATATAAATAAAAAGTTTTATTAGCATGTATTAATGTTTTAACAGCAATCATATTTCTTTAATAATTAAAACAAATTTTCAATACCACATATCAGTTTATAATGTTTGCGATCATAAAATATATTCTGGAGATAGTACTAAAAATGTGATTTTATTATTTAGAATAAATATAAGAAATAGATTATATGAAGAGCTTTTAAGTTTGCATCAAGCTTTATCTGGTAAAGCTTTGTTCATTTATCACTATGGAACTCGCGTAAACAAAAGTCAGCAAAAAACAAACCATAAATCGCGTGACATTTATGCAGTGAAATACAATAATTATATGTAAGTCGATTTTCGTTTTGGAAAAATGTTTGAGCTTGTTCAACAGGAAAAATACCACCAACATTGTCGTTTAGAAATCGCTCTCGTTCCACACTTGTTATTTAATTTTTTCTAAACTAAAAACAACTCGATACAGTATTTGGAGTTGTTACTTGAGGGACGGTCCATAGTGATTTATAGAGCTTCCAACATTATACTGCACTAAAATTACGATAACGTATAAATGGTCCTCTTTTTTAATTTTTTAATTATTTTTGTTTCTCTATGCAGTTGTCATGGAGTTTTTGAAAATTGATTAGCAAAAACAGTTATTTGAGGCGCTCAAACGCAAAGCCGCTTTTCCAAATAATAAATCAACGACATAGTTATATGTCACGATATTTTTTCCAGAAAAAAATATATCTATTGATTTAATCGGCTTTTTATTGGTAGAACTTCATTATAATACGATAAGAAATAGCATAAAAAGGGTAAAAAGTCAATTTTGAACATTTTATTCGCATAGTGGGTAAAACTTTAAAAGAATTTCAATTTCAAAAACTAATTTTGACAAAATTACATTTATTAATGTAATACATTAATAAAAGAAATCCCTCGGTTACTTACTTAAAAGTGATAAATACCATTATCAATTTTTCATTTTCAGATATTTTCAATAAATAGTTTATTTGATAAAAAAATAAATCATATTTTTTGGAGGGTAATACAAAATGTAATTGTGAGTAATTCAATTACCCACCGGTATTAGGTTGCCGACCACTTGTCTATATTTTCTATCATTTTTATTTTATATTATAAAAGACTATAAAAGACAACTGATTTATAGACGTTAGTTTGAGTACCGTTTTCCAGTACGCCTGAAGATGCCATAGGGCGAGACTTGGATCACGCGTGACAAACCATTCGGAAGAGTTTGAAGAATTACAATTTAATCAGATATTAATTCATCGCAGAATCTTTCATCTGCTGTCTGAAGGAGTAGAGCGAGATAAATAGTTACCAATTTTTTCTTACGCCAGAAATTGTTTTTGTTTACTTACGAAACAAAGGATAGAATTAATCTTACCTACGTTAACCTCATTCTGAAAATACAATAAAATCATTTTATTAGCCTGAGGCATAAAAAATTGTTTTGGAGCTTTCAAAACGGAAGTCGCAATTGAATATTTTTAAGATATTAATTCATGACCAAACTGACGATAGCACCCGTGTTATTGTTTAAGAAAATTACAGACATTTTCACGGTTGAAAATTCTGTGGCTGTATAAAATTAATTTTGATTAATATCTTATAAATTTTATGTCTTCTTTTTTCAGTCTTAAACAAACCTTTTTTTAGTTTTTCTTTGCACGTTAAAAGCACCAAGTATTCGCGATGAGCGAAACTGGTCCTGACCATATATATGTTGTGGAAATAGTTGTATAAACTTATTTCTATTATTATACAATAGTATTATATATTATATAATAGTAAACTTTTTCGATATTTAATATAACTACATATTACTTTTATAATTATAAATTGATGTGTTTTTTTTATGAACGTTTTAATTTAGAAATAGACTCGAAACAAATAGCATATTTATTCCTGTAATCCTCCAGAATATGGTTTAAATGAAAAGATAGAAAAACACTCGTAAAATAATGGGATATTTTGTCACAGGAATGTATTACGTTTACAAAATAACCAATCTTTCACAGTATATTATTTTTTGTGTGCTGTTTGTTAGACGAACTTTTTCGGGTACTAAATTTATGTTTACGCCCTTAAATTATACCTACATAACTCTTCTTCGTGTTTTTTTACTACCCTTGTTTTCAAACTTCCCTCAAAACATACGTTCTCAGTATTCAATATTCCATATTATGAAGCTCGTTCTATTTAATTTTCTTATCGGGTTCTATTATATAACAATTTTCGATATTGAATTCGGTAACAGGCTTAAACTGATTAAAGTATTAATTTTTTTCTTCAAAGTCCGTATCTGAAGATGAAAATATTAATATTGAAATTGTATTAGGCGTTTCGTTTCAATATAAATCCTTGATAATTATTACTCAAATAAAAATCGATATAATGCTATAATAGCATTTTATTAATGAGTTTTTCCAGAAAGCTATTAGGGATCATTGATTTTTAAGCAGGGTTTCCACTGCAAATTTGAAACAAATTTGAATTGTTGAAACTTTGTTCAACTTCACACGTCTTGTCATGGCATTTTCCGGCATTCTTGTGCACTTCCGGCTTGACTGATATAAAATTAACATTTTGCATCGGTTGTATACAAGAAGAATTAATTTCAAAGAAAAACTCCTTAAAAAAGTCCTTAAAGCTATGATCCAGATATAAATCTGAAGTAACTTTCAAAATTATTTGTTTAATTATAACGACACTAAATTTGTATGTTATTAGTTGTATTAGCAATAAATACACGATTTTTTGATGAAAGTGTTTTACAACAAATACAAATCAATTAATATTAAATTGCAATTACGTAATTTTAAGCTTAGATATACTTACTTCTTTCTAATTATCGAGTAAGAATGGGATTTAAAATGAGGCGGCGAAATAAATGAATTCAATTTATGAGATTATCGACTCATTGAACTTATGTGAGAATTTGGAAGGTTGAACTGATCGTTACGAATAAACATTGAATTTAATTGATCTTATTTAAATTTTTCATTTGCAACTTACAAATAATAAATATATTTGATTTAATTAGATCTTAATAATTCTATATTTTGAGTTCAATTTAATTGAAGGAACCTATTTTCATTTTTGTATGTCACTTATTTTTTTTCGCGGAAGTCTTTATATGTTATCATATCCCCGATGCAAAAGGATGGTTTATATACAGTGAAACCCCGATATTACGTTTCTGCATTCGTTTCATTCATTCTACCATATATTTTCCAAACCATGCACCTATAAATACAATGTTAAATAATCCCATATTTCTCGATTTATTCAGTCCATTGATCTATTGGTTCCGCCAAATATATTATTGCGTTTAGCCTTTTTTGCTAAATGTTTCCTATTTGGTCATATACAGAGACGTTAATAACTATTAAAAAAATATTTTTTTATAATTCCAAATATATAGATGAATCTGTTGTAATGGTAAGCGAGCTTGCGGGTTCTAAACTTGTTTCATAATTTTATAATATAATACATAAATTAAGTAGCTTTATATTTTTATTTATTTGTTTAAATATATGACCTTTCCACAAGTGGCAGTAATCATCTTAAAGGTAAAACAAGTTTGTTTTAGAGCTTTAAAAAACGAATGCTGCGAAGAGATAATAAAACAACATATATTGCGAGCTTTTTCGCTTTTTTTCAGTGTCGCGTGATAAACATAGAACCCGTTTTTCACTGTTATATGACATACCCCCATTCGATTTTAAAATGATATTGTTGTAAACAAGAATTATAAGTGCCGATGGCCAAAAATATATAATATTATGTAACGTGTTTGAACAAATGTTGGGTATCCACAACAATATTTGAAAACATTACCGAACTATTGTTTATTATTATGACAGGAAAATTAATATTTACGCTGAGTAAAGTTTGAAACTTTGAAGTGAAATTCGTCGTATTGTGAATTAAATTGCGACATACATAGTAAAATAAATACATGAAATATTATTCAGTGAATAAAAAAATTGTACCAAACTATAAATAAACTACAAGGTAATGATTATGAAAGATGTATTTTGCAATCTTTAGACAATTTCATCGTGAGCAAAGTATATACCATGAAGTCGCCATAAATATAAATTTGAGAGTAAATTAATACTTGATATAGAAATTAATGTCTCAAATATAATAAGTATTTACATGTAGCATGTCAGATCTGGCTTTTTTGTAACTCTGGGAAAAACCATTTTCTGCCTCCATTATGGGCACATTGAGACAACCAAGGCTTTGACACTTAATTTCTGGACCGGCCGATTCGGAACTGGCTATACCTACTTCGCTGCCAAGCTCTGCCGGGCATTCAAATTATTCCCGTCGTCATATTGAAAACATATGGGACTATTCTTTTTAATTCTCCAATTCAAAGATATTAAATTGCATTACATAAAATAAATAACATGGTGGAAAAATACCAATGTATTTTAGTTCTACAAAATTTATAAGATATATAATTGATAACTATTTCGATTCACATCCTCGTCAGAACTATCATAAGCCGAAATAGCTATTAACTATATACCTTAAATAATAAAAATAAATTTTTAGTAGTTATTTCCACACTATATTTTTTATCTGCTGATAATGTTCGCGATTAGCGAAACCGGTCTTGATCAAAAAATATATTGTGTGGAAAAAAGTACTAAAAAATTTATTTTTATTATTTAAAATATCATGCATTTCCATCAAGAAGTACAAATTATAAAATCATTGCTTTTGCAACGTTAACATATTTGAACATGAAGTGCTGGAAATTAAACAAATACACAGCAAAACAAATAACAAGAATTAAAAACAATTCAACCATGTAAGCTCGTGAAACATCTACTTTAACTGAAAAATATTGAAAAAAAAACTCTATATCTATTCAGTAAAACTAAAAACATTGCTATTTTTTCACCGTGTTATAATGACGTTCTACCAAGTAAACACCAATTCAATCAATCGATAGTGTAACATTTATTTTAATTTTATTCAAACTTATGTGCATGCAATCGAATCTTGAGTAATTTTTGTCAGACATTCCTAGCAAAAAAATGAAAATGCATAACGTTGTTACGGTGCGTAACACGCCCATTAATAAGAGTGAGCAGTATTGGGTGGTTGGGACCAATCATTATTCATTCTTCATACAATTGACGATTCTAAATTTCATGAACCGTCTGCACTCGCTCCACTTTTTCGATGTTTTTCTCTAAGTATTCGATATAATATTTCACTCATTTCATAACATAGTGAAGAGATATGTATATCGTAGAAAATATTTTACAAGCTTCCTTTACAGCAGTAAATAAAATCACGCAAAAGTAAAATACTTTTACCACCATAAAGTTTCTTTGTATTGATAAAAATAGATTTTTATGTGTACGCCCCTCTTCTCTCTATTGTTTATTCAATAACGCAAAAAATGCAAATCGAACAAAAAATCACTCGTCGAATTACCAGTGACGTATAATAATTTTTCCCTCCTACGAAATAATATCATTGTTCATAATTTTATTTATCATTAATTTTCGATGGATTCGTGGTAACTTTACGTAAGTTCATTTTCAGTATTAACTAAAATTGAGAGCTTTGCTATTTAATTTTGTGGATAATTAGATGTGACACGTGTTTTGTCTCTGTAACCGTGTAAACCGTGAATTTTATTCATAACCTTTTCCCTGCTGAGCTTCAAAAAGTGATTAATCAAATCTATTGAGATGATCAGAACAAATCCGGCTTTGTTTCAACACAAATATTAGCTTCTTCACAAAGATTTTGGGACAGGTAACTCCCATCAACGTACTATAATCAGCTGTGTCAACAATTGGGACGTTAGCAGCTAGTTAGTTATTAAAAATAAAACGAATGGGAGAGTTTCCTTTTTTTAACAATTGTAGTTTTATATCAATTACTAGTGCTTATTTGTTAGAGAAGTCACAAAGGATAATGATGAGCCAATTGTTTTGTTTAAAATACTATTAATGGTTAAGTGATTTCTGTAAACAATTTTATTGATTCTTAATTCCAAGCAATTCGTTATGACTATTCTATTACTTGCTAGAAACATTATATCTGCCTTATTATGTGTTAAAATATCAAATGTATCAAAGTTCCCAATACAGTTAATGTGAGATGCTTCTCAAAGAAGAGAAACACGTGTCATATCTATCAACACACCACATGAAATAAGAATGCTATCAGCTTTAATTTGTACTAAGTTTTCTTTATTAAAATACCAAAAAGAAGATTCCACATGTTTTGTCACTAACAACCCGGGTTTCCTCTTTCGGCATCTTCAGGCATTCTATCACACGGATGAAACAGAACTGAATTTTTGTCGTTAGAGACAAACATGTGGAATCGTACAATCGTTGTAACAATTCAAATTTGAGATTGAAATTCCATCAAGCACCTTTAGTCGATATCATGAATATTTGTTTGTGCCAAACTGCAAAGAAATAGTGAAGTGTTTAGGAATATTTCTTAAATTTTATAATAAAAAGAATATTACCGGTTTCGCTCATCGAAAGCATTATCAACTGATAAAATATTGTGCTTTATTTATTTATATATATACTGTCTTTCCACCAAAAAAAGACACCTTAAGCGTGAAAGAAAGTATAAACGAAATAATGTTTGGAGTTGATAATTAAAAAATTATATTACTTTAAGTTTTCTCCTATTTTTCATTTCTGCTCAAGGTTTCTTGAAAAATATAGAATCGGGGTTCCACTGTGAATATTGAATGTTCTGTTTGGCATCTTTTTCAAAAAAAAGTTTCATCTAACCGCCTTGAAGTGAAAAAGGTATAGACTTCTTTTCGTATCGTGTTATTTCAAAGCAATGCAAAAATATAATAGAGAGTATATACATATAAGGTACTTTGAGGAATTCACAATTTTCGGATTACTACGGAACTATTTTCCGGTGGCTTTTTTTCTTACTTTCAATCAAACATTTCATTCACCACGTCTCTGTCTTGTCACATCGCAAAATTTATAAAAAATATTATATTCTTTCTTCTGCTTTACACTGCTTCTGTTTTATTTCAATTCATTTCATCTTTTCGCCAAGACTTGCTGATCGGGCATGTTTCTTCCGACATTTTGAAAAAAATGAGTTGTCGTATTGGATTGCAATTGTAAAAAGTCTATAGCTTATATTATACATGATATCATAATATAACTAAGAATTCAATCATTTTTTTTTAATACTATTTTGACAGTTGTCAAAGTTCGAGTGCAAATTTGTGTTTTTTACTTTTTTAACGTCACAGCTTTTAAGCCAATATTTTATTTACAGTGAAAATTTCTCCGTGTCTAATTTTTGAAATTAAATAAACGTTGCTATCAAGCAGTCTATTACAAGGCCAGTTATATCATATTTTTAAATCGATGAGTGGTTTGATAACCTTTAAATTTATTCCAAAATTAAACATAAATCTATCACCGCTCATCTCAGACCGTTATGAAAGGTTAATGCATTATTTTAATAAAGCATTTAAGTAAAGCACTTAAATAAAAATCTTTGATCGACTTTCACTTCGAGAATCACTCAAAATTAATTTACAACGTTTTAGAATTTATTAGCAAAATATGAAACTATGGTGTTAGAACAGAAGAGAAGATTTATTGCATACCTTTTCGACACAGTTATGTTTGATAAGTAAATGTAAATTTAAGCATAGGATTCTGATGTTGATAGCATTCTGATGAGGGCTTACGCCAAAATAGCTACTAATTGTATATTTTATGAATTTTGTAGAGCTAAAATACATTGCTACTTTTTTCACCGTGTTAGTATTTCTGTTCATTAAGAATTTTTCACGTCCAACATTCCTACAAAAATATTCAATGAATTTTACATTTTAGCCCATTCCGTGCTGAGACGCATAGATAATATCCCTTTACCGAATATTTTAATAAATATTTCAAGATTTTAAGCACTGACTGAACCTATTCAATTTATCAGGACAAATAAGGCTATATTTCGATATAAAAAATAGCTAATTTGAATTGTCACAATTTTGTGCGATTCCACATTTTTTGTCACTTAAGACCCGGGTTCGCTTTTCGGCATCTTCAGGTATTCTATCACACGGGTGCAACAAAACTGACTTTAGTTCTGTTCAATTTCAGTTCTGTTGCATTCGTGTGACAGAATACCTGAAGATGCCGAAAGGTAAATCCAGTGTCGTTAGTGACAAAACATGTGATATCGTAAAAGCTTCTAGAATTCAAATATGATATTGAACAAGCACCTACAGTCGATATCATCACTTGTCTAAATGTATTATCAAGATAATAATTCTTCAGTGTTATATGCTACACACGACTAAATCTAAAAAACATTCTTATTTTCTCGAATCTTTTGCGTTTATTTTGACAGCAATGTCGTTATTTTTTCTGTCGATTTGGTAAACAAATTTTCAACTGGGCCAAAGTTTGCAACCGCTCCAAGGTTTGAACTGAAATAAGGGCATACTTTACGTTAATGGTTCCATTTTTCAGCGTAATAAATTTTCCAAGAACATTTTATGTCAACCAAAGTCAAACATTGGCAACCATGAAGAAGGCATGAAGAGAGCAAGAATCTGTTTATGGAAGCATTTCAATTTACTTTTCCAGATTACGCTTATGATATTCCTCAGGAGCTCTGTCATGTCAGTGCCATTAGGAAAGTTTAATCTTCCGTGAACCAGTGAGAGTTTAATTTTCTTTACAGCTAACTGAGCAAAGTTTTCATGAAGTAAAATTAACGTACACGTTTTATAAGATGACAAACAATTTTAAATTAAAGTTTTGATAATGCCATCTGTTTTTATTTAACACAGGCTTTTTTAATACATTCCTTTATTTCTTAGAATTTTATCAACAAAAAAAAAACAACCTCGCAACTAAATTAACTTTAAAAATTTTAATTATCATTTTTTGATTTAAATTCATGATATTATGTGCCGTAAAATATTTAAGCGCAGGCTAGTGTATAATAATCCCACTAATTATTTTTTCTTTTTAGTCTTTCACGATTGTTTTTAACTCTTAATAATTCGTCCTTATTTTGTATTCAAATTAATTAGAGATTGCTAACATTTCATTTCTAAATTAATTTATTTCAATTGGATATATATTGTATGGCTTCATGTGAATTGCTTTCTTCTTGTTCTTGAGTCTTTGGTTTTATATACCTGACTGCCATCAACTCAACGTAAAATAGGCTAGTTTTTAATTTGCATATTATCAATTGATAATTCTTGTCATCATCGAAACCTGTCCTGATTGAAAATATATTGTGGAAATAGTACTAAAAATGTGGGTTTGTTATTAAAAATACGCACCTTAAAACTGTTAACAATCTAGCCTTAGTTTTTCATTCGGGAGTATCCGAGTTTCTATCGAAATCGATCAAATATTTAAGTAATTTTAAATCATTTATTTTGTTGAAAAACGGCTGAAAAGTGATCTTTTAAAACCCGTTCTTAAGAGAGCTAGCGAATTACTTAAAACAGAGCTTGCAGTATATACATTGAAAACGTGCATTTTAAAGATATTATTTTGAAAGTAAATGATCACAAACGATTTTTCTAATTCGTGAGTTGACAATTAAATTGATAAATAAAAAACCGATTCTTATCACTGTATTTCAAATTTGTGGAAATAGTACTAAAACTCTGTTTTATTTATTTTGTTTTACAGACATTCTTCTAAAAAAAGAAAGTTAATACCGTAAAATATATTTTATTGTGACCACAATATACCGACCCATTTAAAATAAAATAATGCAATTTTATACTGTGATAATAATCCAAAAACATCAATTGAATATGCCAAAAGCATGGAATAAAAAAGGTACGTATAATAATAACTGTTGCAAGGCAAAAATAATAATGGTTTTAATAAACTCAAAAAAATCGTACACTTTAAGGGCATTTAATATTTTCGATGTATTTTTTTCTGTGTGGTATAAATATTTTTCTCTTACTAAAAAATATATATTATATTTTAACGCAGTAGATTAAATTAATATTTTATTTTTATTGAAAGAATTATATCTTTTTTGCTGAATCCAGCTGCCAGCAGCATTTTATTCATCCGATTGAATAAAATGCCACAGCTAAAAATCATTCGGCTTATGCAAATAGCTTTGCTTTTTCCCGAACGAGGATTATAATGCCGATAAAAAAATGTTCTCAGTACTTCCACAAATCCTTTCCTGAGATAAGAAGATTTGTCTGTATTTATGCATTATTATCAAAAAGAGGGTGTGTTGCGATCTTTCAATATTTGGAAGGAATACCTTTTCTAACAAAATATTTCATAAACTCGAGCAGGTGTGTATAAAACATTATTGCTTAAAGCTCAAACGTAAAATATACATTCCGTTATTCGGACGTGCACTGAACTAAACAAAAAGGTATAATAAAATAAAAATTGATTGAATTTTATTATTATGCACATTTTTTTTCTTATAAAGACATGTTTATCTTTTTGAGAAGAATCTTCAAAATTGTTATATCAAAAGGCTTTTTAATTATGACGTGATCAATTTGATATCTTTTAATGAATTTTCACGAAGTTTCCACCGAAGTAAAACAAAAGTATGTTGCCTGTCATTAGAGAAACCAAAGCGATGTGTTTCACAACCCTACATTCAAAATAAAGCATATGGCATCTTAATGGAAGTATATTAAAAGAAACCCCTTACTTAAGCTAAGTGTTACTCTAATTAATGATATCGACTGAAGGTGCTTGATGGAACTTCAATATTAAATTTGAATTGTTGCAACTTTGTACAATTCCATATGTCTTATCACAAACGACCCGGGTTTCGCCCTTCGGCATTCGGCAAACAAACATTTTCGGATGCCGTTATAAACCACAGCTCATTACATCCTTTTTCTAATAAATTAGCGGCATTCAATTCAGATATCCATAGATTAGTAAACATTCTTCTAAGTAAAGTAAGTTTTACATGTGAATTAAACACAATTAAACAGATAGCTATTAATAATGGCTATGATGTGTCTCTTATAGATCATCTTTAGGCAAAAAAACAAATTAAACAAGCGGAAAAATTGTTATACCAAGGTATAATGCCTAGGGACTTGGATTGCACCAGATATTGGTGTAAACTAAGTTTCTTAGGTAATACTAGTCTCAAAATTAAAAAAACAACTCGCTAACAGTGTCAGACCGGCGTTTTATTGCAAGAACTCACTGGCCAAAACTTTAGTAAACAACAAGGACAACATCAATTTTAGGGATAAGTCCGGTATTTATAAATTACAATGTCTGGATTACCAACACTTTTATGTAGGTAAAACCACGCGCACCATAAAAATTAGAGTTTCAGAACATTTAGCTGCTTATAGATTGAAGAAGGATACTTCTACATTTGCAAACCATTTGTTGTCGGAGGGACATTCGTTTGACGCGGATGAGGGAGTACAATTGTTGCATCATAACACGGGGGACCATAAATTGTTTTATTAGGAGATTTTAGAAATTAATAGAGGCCAGTTATAAAATTCAAACTTCATTCTTAACGATCAACTCAATCTTCCCAACTCCCCCTTGTTGTACCCTTTACATGAGATCGGTTCATTGAATCGACAATCTCATGACGATAATTCTTATGTCTCATCACTAGATGTTTGATATTAGGTATTCTTTAAATAAAAGAAGACACATTTAAAGTTTAATTACTTGATTTAAATTTGTTGAAAGCCCCATTTCAATAACGACAACTCATTAGCAAGATCGTTAATGAAAGTTGTCATAGCTAATTATTATTCGATTAATATTGTTACATTCTTTTCAGCTGCAATCTTTTGCTTGCCTATTAGTAAGTAGATTCCTGTTAATAATGAATTTAATATATTATATATACGATGCTAACTGTTTGTTTTACATCAGTTCTGTTGCATCCGTGCGATGGAATACCTGAAGATGCCGAAGGGCGAAACCCGGGTCGTTTGTGATAAGACATATAGAATCGTACAAAGTTGCAACAATTCAAATTTAAGTGTCACTCATTTACTTGTATTTTCTATGAAATAATAATTTTTAATATAGAGTTAGGATAAAACTTATGGATTACTGTTCACTTCTACTACGCCCCATATTATGGATTAAAAAAGTGGGAGGAAATAGCCACTGAAATACATGGTAAATGTTTTTTATTATATAATATATCAAAATCAACTTTTAACACTCATTCAAAGAATTTGTGGAATAAAAAGCACGATCCAAGAACATTGAAATGGACGCTCCTTGATTCACTAATTTATATTTTTTATATATGTAGGCGTTTGTAAGCATGCGTATGTGCATATGGTAATTATCGAAGAGGATATTTAAAAAGTTTATAGCATATAGTACCTATATTAACCGGCTTACTGTGGATTACTCAGCTCTGCAGCGACTACCTTCGACAATGTCAGAAAAAAAATGTAACAAAAAAAAAAGATTTAAAGGTGACTTGATGAACTTTGTCACCAGCAACCTATGTCAAAAATCGAACAGTAATCCAACTATTTTTTTATTACATCAATTAGAATACTTAAAATCATCCCCTTTTAATTAAAGTCGAATGCATTTTTCTCTTATTTTGCGTATTTTTAAACTATTCATCATTTTAAATTTCAATCATTTTATCATTCAAATCCGTCTGTATTCGGTAAAGGAAATAAACTGAGCCGTGAGCTTTCGGGCCCTACTCTAAAGTCGACCTATTACAGTAGTAACTAAAATAATTTTCTTGATTAAAAAAGTTTTAATCCGGGGCTACATTGCTCGAGCTTAATTTAGAATTTATAGATTTGATTCAAAGAAAACGTTTAATTTCAATCAAAATTGGTTTCGTTAACTCATATTTTTATAGAGTCCATTATTTTTCCCGCAACAAATAAATTTCATTCTTTGAATGACTTAGATTTCACTCCGCTTTTTTTTCAAATTATACTTACAATAAAAAACGTACGTGCATATTCAAAAATTCTATTTATTGAATTGGCAAAACAATTTTCAGTACATTTTTTAGTTTTGCTCATCTCGAGCTTCATCAATGTTTTTTATTTAAAATACCATACGTTTCCATCAAGAAGTGAGAGTTAACACCCTAAAATTGATCAACAAAACGGGTACGGTTAAGCTTACTGTCTCATTTAAAAATACAAATTAAAACATTCTTTAGCATCATTTTTTTTTAAATAATAAAAACACAAATTTTACAACTTATTTCCACAATATATTTTATGATCAGAACCGGTATGACTCATCATCGCCATTATCAACTGATCATTCCTGATCATAAAATATATAGTGGAAGTAAATACTACAAAATATTTTAAACAAATTCGAATTGTTACAACTTTATACAATTCCACATGTTTTCTCATTAACGAACCGGGATTTGCCTTTCGGCATCTTCAGCCATTCATCACACAAATGCAACACAACTGACACACAATGGACAATTATATTTTAACGATAGTTGAGTATCATTTGTAGTAAAACCTTTTGAAGAATGACCTAATAATAAGATTAATCATTAATCAAAATTATCACAAGCAATTGTGTCAATTATTAGATAAATATTATTAAGATTGTCTTGGCTGCCATGTAGTTCTTACCTTTGGGTCTGTGTTTTCCTGTTATTAATACCTTTGGCATAAAAACGATGCTAACTGTTTATTGTGCGTCAGTTCTGTTGCATATGTGTGATATAATGCCTGAGGATGCGGAAAGGCGAAACCCGGGACGTTAGTGATAAAACATGTGGAATTGTACAAAGTTGTAACAATTCAAATTTTATATTGATATTCCATCAACCACCTTCAGTCGATATCATAAATTATTGATTGAATTGGCATTCACTTGGTAGAACTCCATTATAACACGGTGAAAAAATAGCAATGTATTTTAGTTCTACAAAATTTTGTAGTACTAAAATACATTGCTATTTTTTCACCGTATCATAAATTATGTTTTTACTATTTAAAATTAATAAAATTAATATTATATATTTATTATGTATTAAATTAAATAGCGAATGCAAAACTCGTGGTTTTTATTTAAAAAAAAAAACATACAAGAGTTTTTCACTATAGCGATTTTAAAATTAATAATTGTTCATAATAATGTTGTGAATAGAATTCTATATCATCATAGCGTAGTAGAATATGACGCAAAAATGGCTTTATTACAGCTTTACTAGTGTACTCCGAAAGCAAGACGTATCTCTACAGATTTGCACCGATTATGTGAAGCTTAAGACCGTCGTTCACGGGAGATTGTGAAATCTTAAAACAGTCATTGTGTCGGAAAATGTTTTTTTTTTTTTGAAACTAACAAAAGAATTTACCATTTTATCTTGAAACTCCCTTTTCAAGCAAGTAACATATTAATAATGATAGGAATATTGGCATTTTAAGCTTTATAAGCTATTTTCTACAGAAGTTTAAGGTGCTCGGTCCTTGGTGGATTTTCAATATAAAAATTAAATTCCATTAAGCTCTACTCACTTCCACATGTTTAGAATTTCCAAGCGAATGCATATAGATATTTTAATTAGGGGTGGCAATAATGGTCCGTATCGTATTTGAATTAAATAACGGTTTTTAAAAAAAAGAGAGAAATAATCATACACAGTCAATTAAGTGAGCGTTTTCAATGACCAAATTCGAACTCAGTATTTGAAGTAAATATTTGACCTACTAAAGTAATTGTATAAACAGTAGTTTTTTCTACGAAAACTGCCTGATATTCAATTTTTTAGTTGCAGTTTCGAATAGATAAGTAATGTAAGAATATTAATTGGTGAGAACTAGTTATTAACTAATCAACATTGCTACACTTATCATTAAGAATTGGATGAACGGAAGGAAAATTCGAATATCATACAACAACCATTACCTTCGAATTAAAATGTCAGGCTGCCCACACTGATACACAACAAACTTCAAACAACTTAATGTAAAATTTTAATTCTTGAAACATTGAAAGATTCCACATGTTTTATCACCAACGACCCGGGTTTCGCCTTTCGGCATCTTCAGGCATTCTTCTACACGGATGCAAAAGAAATTTGAATTCACTTTTTTTTTTATTCAGACAAATAATTCAAATAGAATAATAATAAAAGAAATGGTTAAATATGATCAGTTTGCGTCGGTTCGTTTGCATCCGTGTGATAGAATGCCTGAAGATGCCGAAAGGTGATACTAGGGACGTTAGAGACAAAACATGTGGAATCGTACAAAATTTTAATAATTCAAAATGTTACTGAAGTTCCATCAAGCACCTTCAGTCCATATCATAAACTTTATATAATCAAAAAAATACAAAAAAATATTCTATTGTAAAATAACTTAATATTTAAAAAAAACTGATATAATAACGGGATCCCGGTAAGGTTTTACCGGTTTATAGCCCTTAATTGTGATGCGCCGACAATTTTACTAACTCATGTTTACATTGTAGCCGTATAAACAGCTTATCTGCATAATTATCGAGTCGAATTATTCGTGCGATGGAAAACAATATTATATGTGTCAACATTGGTGTTATAGCCATGCTATTGGGTAATTTTGAATATTATATTATGTAAGGCAACGTTAATTAAAACTTCACATTTCAGATGAAATAAAATCGATTGTCAAATTTTGGTAAACTCACAGAACGAATAAAGTAAAATTTAAATACAATACAATCATATTGCTAAGCTTCTACCGAAAACCATATGATAATTAATATTTTTTTAATTTATGATATAAACTGAAGGTGCTTGATGGCATTTCAATATCAAATTTGAACTGTTACAAATTTGTTTTCACGCCATGTCAACGTCAACGTGAGTTCACATCAGCTCTGTCGCATTCGTGTGATAGAATGCCTGAAGACGCCGAAAGGCGAAACCCGGGTCGTTAGTGACAAAACATGTGGAATCTGACTAAGTTGTAACAATTCAATTATAATATATTTTTTCGTGCAATTGGGTGTTCTCCTTTTTAAAACGTATTTTTTTACATACAACATTGGAGGAGAATAATCTATTATTTCAATTGAGTGTGCATAGAAAGAATTTGAATTTCAAACTTAAATTGTTGAAAATTTGTTTTTTATTTAATTTAACAATTCTAATTATTCACAATCACCTATAGAGTTTCACCTTTCGGCGTCTGTTTTAGGCAGCTTAAAATATGAAATTAACATATCGTTAACGATTCAAATCCAATTATAATATTAATCCGAATAAATCATATGGATATGGTCAAAAAATAAAATAATTAAATTTAATATGCAATTGCTAATTACGTGGTACAAAAAAAAATCTAAAAGTTTACTCAAATCATTCATTGCCCTTTTATCTTCGATATTCAGCCTCCAGAAAACGATGTATATATTTAGCTTTCTACGAAAAAGTACTTAAGTTAAAGCATCCTTTATGACGTAAGAAATATTTTTGTATCAACGGAAATGTAATACGATCAATTTATCTCTTAAGCAAAAATATTTACGTTGAAACAGATAAACAGAACGGTGAAATTATTTCATGGAATGCTTCAGAAGTTTACGGTATGCGTATAGATTATGTAACAAAATCACACCCTTAAACACTGTAGGGATGAGAGAATATTCCTTTAATCATTCACATCTCAAAAAGATACCGGTCGTAAGGCGACCACAAAATATTATCAGGGAATTCATTTAGCGGTATGCTTTTTCTTGAATATTTTTGAATAATTTACTTTATATAGTGTATATTTTTCTCAGGTTTTATCCAACTTTTCCTATTTATGTGCATTAAATTAAAGATCAACCGACCAATGCGTCAAATTATTTCAGTCACTCATTTTTCACGACTCCGACCTGATTATATTTCCATTGAGTGAAAAATATATATTCCGTTAAGGATACGTAAATTTGTTGTATCATAGTTTTGTTCCTTCTAACTCTAACGGTATTCCATAATTATAATATTGTTTTTTTTTCATAATTGTATCATATATATTCATTTCATAATTATATTAATGTGTTTATTTTATGTTACTTTTTTTAACTATTTTCGCTCTAAATGTCTTACATATGGGCATAAAGAATATTTTTACAATAGAAATCAATATATAGTAATGGTTTCAAAACGAAAAGAGATATAAAAACAGTTAAAATCCATAATTTTATAATTTATGATATCGACTGAAGGTGGTTGATGAAATTTCAATATCAAATTTCAAGTGTCAGCTCTGTTGCATCTGTGTGATAGAAAGCCTGGGGATGTCGAAAGGCGAAGCCCGGGTCGTCAGGGACAAAACATGTGGAATCGTACAAATTTTTAAAAATTTAAATTCCATAAGTTTAGTATCATCATCATCAGCCGGGGTCGATCCACTGCTGGATGAAGGCCTCCCCCTGCTTTCTCTTTCAGGGGGGTTGTTTGGACATAGCAACACCACGCTGCCCAGGCGGGTTGGTGTGCGGTTTTCTGTCTGGGTTTTCCTTCCCATAAGCCAAGAGAATACGGCACGCGTTGTTCCCAAGCGGTCACCCATCCAAGCACTATCCGCGTCTAATGCTGCTTAACTTCGGTGATCAGACGCGAACCAGTGCTTTCAACGTGGTATGGTCGTTGGCTTAGATAAATTATACAAAATTTTCTGCACTACTGAATCATACGATTACTTTGCAATAAATGTATGTTATTTTTCTATCGATGTCTTTGCCGTTATATTAGATGTGACATTTTTTGATAAGCAAAAAGTCCCATTCATTACTCTTTATTATTAAGTTGAAAATAAAATCCGCTGCCTACTTTAGTAATAAGTTACTTAATGATCAGTTAATCTGACATCGATTCTCAAAGATTCGAGCACGTCATACATTTAGTATCATAACAAATAAAAGAACAAAATAACCAAATTCAATTTACATAAAAAGTGAACTTCCACCAAATTGCCATCAAATCCATTATAGTACTTTCGTTTACAGGTTTAGCACATTTTTGCTACCTGAATTGGTGTACCTTATTTTCACTTAAAATGTACTGTCGCTGGTACATTTTACATACATAAATGAATAAACAGACTACCTTGTTTCATTCCATTTCATTTTAATTTAGCATTCAATTTATAAACGAAAATTTTATATATACTAATTTACATGGAAAAACTAATTTGTCATATTTTCCGCTAACTTGATGTCTGATTTTTTTTTTAATATGAAAGAACTTTTATATATGTTAATACGTACAAATTTCGACATTCTTCATACCTTTTCATTGCGCTTTTAAGCTTTGCCAATTTCCTTCCACGGAAGACTCACAATAATACGATGTTTTACAAATACCATGATTTGAATTACAAATTAATGAAATCGATTTTGGGGATGCGTTGCTTTCTCCCCCTATCGGCTGCTTTGTAGCATCTTTCCTTGAAAACTTTAAACTTTTTATAATTAAAATTCTCATCGTTCTTAGACACTAAAAGGAAGTCGCATGACTTCTTTACAAATCATTTTAAAATTAAATATTGAAACGACCATTTATAACACACAATAAAAGAGATTTTATAAAAGTATTTCCACTTTTTAACTACATATTTATAAGCAGTTGTTTTTTATTTAAAACTAACTGACTTGTTGCGCGTTACTGCGATGTCAAACTAATGAAATTTAAACAACCTCGTTATGAGATCAAACAATTTAATTGTTTATAATGTTAATAAGTGTTAATAATAATAGTATTGATTAGATTATGCAAGATTTTGGAGGCGGGTTTTATGCCAGAAACCTTCGCGAGAGTATGCTTAAGAAATTGGTAAAATTCTATATCGATTTTGGGGGGTTTTGAAGGGGTTGTATGCCAAAACTTCTGGGAGAGTGTACTCAAAAAATTCGTTAAGTTTCATATCGATCGAATGAATGGTTTAGTAATGCATAAAGGACAAACAGACATATATTTATTGATTTTTAAAAAAATATTTAGATGATGAAGCGGTAAGGTCAATATGTAATAGTTCTTAGTATGCTGAACATGTTTCGGGAATGTGATCAAAGTTTATAATAAAATATTCGTTGATCACGTTATAGATTGATTGCTTTATTTTTAACTATTTTCCTACGCTGTCAATCGTTATTGAT